>JAJQWJ010000004.1:49106351-50436471 GCA_023637945.1 Phaethornis superciliosus
GCGACTGGCACAGCAATTTGCATTAAATTACATTTATATTTCTATCTCCTATTACAGAACTATGGTGTTCTTATAGCAAATGGTTGTGCTGTATTAATAAATTTCAGCAATTCTGTCTGAGAACAGGAAGCTGAATAGACAAAACAAGGTACTAATTCAAGTACTGTAACTTGGATTGATTCATATGTGCATCTTTAGTGTTTTCAGTGAAACCAGTTCAAATTTAACTGTGTAATTCATTCTGCTGTCATTGGCTTTTTCTGTAAAATTATCAGAAATGGCTGAAAATTTATTTAGGTTCATGAAAGGATGGTTTCTCTCTAATAAATTTTAGCAATTAAAAAAGGCTGAGAAGACCATGATTTTCCCAGCTCGGTGGTAAGCTTATAGCCTGTTGCCAGGGCATGGATTTAGGTACGTTATAGAACATCTTGTAGAGAACTGTAAAGACTGTGGTTTTGACTCCTCTTGAAAACCTTTAAAACATCATGACAGTGCAATATTGTGTACTTCTCTCTGTCCAAGTTACTTAAGGCAGAGAACATATTTGAAATACAACTTATGGTCATGCAACACAGCTAGTGAGGGAAGACTGTTAAAGCATTCATAGATAAATGCTAAAAGCATTCTTCACATTCTTCACATAAAGAACTCATATCAGCTGGTCAGTGCCCTTAAAAATGTTATCAGCAGTGCTTACACCTCCTCTGCAGATCTGTGGAACCCCTTTTCCACTTTGTACTGCTATGATGGGAAAGCGACTGCCACGAGTCAGGCACACTCACTGAGGGGCTCTGCACTGCAGATGGGCTCATGAAACCCAGCATAAAACAGCAACAGAGGTAGCACAGACATCCCCATGAAAGGTAGTAAGTCCCAGAATGTGACATATATATACATATATGTCTTCTCTATTACATATATTTCTTCTCCTTGATGGATGTGGACATGTCACAGGAACTAGAACCTAGACTGCAACTCTGCATCTGCTCTCCCACTGAGGAGGTGCCCTGAGTGAATGAAAAGACACATGACTGTTCCCATTTCAGCACCTCTTGTTCTTTCAGGCAGATTTAGCCTGGTAAGTGGAGTATTGCAGTCTCCTTAATACTTTAGAACATCATACCATTTGCCCAGTGCTAATGAAGCTAGATCTTGTTTTACACCATTCAACGGTCTTTTATGTTCTCCAGAATATCTTTGCTTTGTGATAAACTTCGTGAACTTCTGCCATTGCTACCCAATCAGGAAATTCCATGGTGGTGAGAGTCAGATGAGCATAAAGGCCTGGAGACTAAAGAAATAAGAATTCTGTCTGGATCTGGGTGCTGAAGTGAACTGAAGATTTTTCAGTCTGGTAAATACAATCCCTCCTGCTCTTGGAAAGAAGTAATCATCTCACCCTGCTTACAAGCTCCCTTCTCAGCAAAACCGTAGTTTTGTTCATTCCCAAGAGAGGTAATGGAGTGAAAGATTCTTCATGAATCCTGGCTCAAAACTGATAATGACAGCATCAAACTTGGCTACCAGACAAAACCAGTTCTTCCAGGACAGCAACAAGGAGAGCTGAAAACTGCAAAAGCCATGTTTCCCTGCATTAAGGCTGCTCAGAACTCGACAGGGAGGAAAGCTACACAGCAGGGAATAGTGACTGACCAATAAACTCATACAATGGGAGAAGGCTCAGAGGATAAAGGCAAGGGGGATATGCCTCTGAAGCTCCTAGAATAACGTAGGTTGTGATTAGCCATGCCTGTTGCAAAGAAAGCTGAATCCATCTCAACACAAAGGGAACTCCAGAGTGGCTTTTTTTTTTTTAGAAAAACAGCTATGTGACCAGGATAAAAGTTGAACAACTAACAAAAGAACTTCAAAGAGAGCAATAAGACTGAGCTGACTTCATCATATATATGCCTTCTTGGTGAGACTGGGGACACCCAGCATCAGGATGATGAGCATATTATGGACACCCATAATGTGAATACTATTGGTAGTTTAACAGAATTGTGTATTGCAATTACTGTATTTTGCTAAGTATAAGTTGTATTTGTTTTCAATGCATTTTGTATCACTCTGCTACATCAAAAATCCTATTTAACATCAGTTATCTTCAGATAAGTAAAGCTGATATTAAACACTATACCCTCTACCATGGACTATCTTTTAGAATCTATATAAAAGATTGTACATTGATCTGAGTAACCAGAGACCAGATTCCAGAAATAAAGGACAGAAGAATGGAAATAAAAAAGCCTTTCACCAAAATGTTTGAGAAGGAAATAAGACACTAAACTAACAAAAGTACTCTCTTAGTTATCTGCTTGTTGGGAAGGTGGATGGATGGAATTATACTGGAATATATACCAAACAGAAAGAAGTGGTCACTAAGGCAATCCAGGTAAAAAATGAAAGAATACGGGCTTGTATCTTTCAGATTTCTGATGTCATTTCAGGGGAGATAATTATTCTCCCTTGCTGTGAAGAAATCAATTTGAACCTAAGTCTAGCATGAACTGTTTTCCTGCCAACGGCAAAAGAATTTATAGAGGAAAAATAAAGAAGAAAAAAGGTTTTACAGATTTCACTAGGGTCAAATTGTTACATGAGCAAGTCAATAAAAAGAATTCATTTTAGAGAATTATTTTCCTGGGGCTGGTGGGTAGTAGATCATACAGTGTGGGCACCCCAACATAAGATTATATTCTATTTGCATGAGTTAATTATGGGAACAAAACACACCAGAAAAAAAAAATTGCACTATCATGTAAAGCAGAGGGTATGAATCTTTACAAATCAATAAAATGGCAGCAA
This sequence comes from Phaethornis superciliosus, assembly GCA_023637945.1. Lineage (NCBI taxonomy): Eukaryota > Metazoa > Chordata > Aves > Apodiformes > Trochilidae > Phaethornis > Phaethornis superciliosus. The sequence goes on from JAJQWJ010000004.1 coordinate 49,109,163, forward strand.
CTACTGCTGTTCCGATACTAAATATAACACATACGTCACTATAAACAGTGAAATAGCATAAACTTGTGATCTGGGACTGAAACATAAAGGAAACAACGAAGTATTGCTGAGGCCTTTGCATTAAACTTGAGGAAGGGAAGAGTACCTGCACAGGTAATTGAGAAACACAATTAAGAGAGATGTGCATGACAGAATGAAAGCTAAGAGAAGATCAAAGCTGCAAGAATAACAGAAGTACTGACCATTTTCTTGCTTCCAGAGAGGGATTGTTCAGGCCTCATCCATAGCCTCACAATTAGAAAAAGCAAAATAATGATCCAGAATGCTCAAGGTGAGAAACAGGAATTGTGACAGGTCCTCTGCACTATAATTTCACCAGATTCATCTCAGAAAGCAGTCAGGAGGAGTCTGCTGGGGAAAAGAATCCAGAGATAGCTTTAACTGTTACAGAAACTAGAAATTGGTGTTATGGGAGTCAGTCCATAGCTCTATCTCCTTCTCTGACCAGCAAATTATCCATGATCCAGCAGTGTGTCCTTGTTGCCAGGAAGGCCAACAGGATCATGGGCGGCATAAAGAAGAGTGTGGCCAGTAGGTCAAGGGAGGGCATTTCCTCCCCTCTACTCTGCCCTGGTGAGGCCACAGCTGGAACACTGCATCCAGTTCTGGGCTCCCCAGCTCAAGGGGGACAGGGAACTACTGGAGAGAGTCCAGCAGAGGACAACAAAGGTGACTGGGAATTGGAGCATCTCTCTGTCGAGGAAAGGCTGAGAGAGCTGGGACTCTTTAGCCTGGAGAAGAGAAGGCTGAGGGGAGACCTTGTTAATGTCTGTAAGTATCCAGAGGGTGGGTGCAAGGAAGACGGAGCCAGACTCTTTTCAGTAATTCCCAGTGACAGGACAAGGGGCAACAGGCACAAGCTGGAACCTGGGAAGTTCCATTTAAACATAAGAAAAACCTCTTTACTATGAGGGTGACAAGGCACTGGCACAGGTTGCACAAGGAGATTGTAGAATCCTCTTCTCAGGAGGTATTTAAACCTGCCTGGATGCAGTCCTGTGTAACATGCTCTAGGTAATCCTGCTTTAGTGGGAGAGCTGGACTAGGTGATCCCTAAAGGTCCCTTCCAACTGTGATGCTACTGTGATTCTGTTATTCTGTAATATAGTTTCAGCCGGCATGAATGTCACTTAGATATGATTAACAGGTACGTAAAAGAGACAAATAGCCAAAAAATAAAAGAGAGACAAATAATATAATAAAATAATAAAATAATAATAATAAAAATAATAAAAATAAAATAATAATAAAATAATAATAATAAAAATAATAATAAAAGAGACAAATAGCCAGTGACTTTGCATGCCATGACAGAGTCCCGCAGCCCAGGAAGACTTCAGTGTGATTAGGTGCAGACTTGCCACTGAGATGCCCCATGAGTCTGTGCTGGTGGAAGCACTTGGAAACACCTGCAACAAACAGCATTATCTCTCAATGAATGAAAGGCACCAGGTAGACAAGAATAATAACCCCACAGGGAAGAGAGGGCTAATGACCCCTGTAAGGAGGGGGAGTCTCAACCAGGATTGCTAATTTTGTTTAAGTGCAGCTTGGCTTAGTTTTTTAAAATCATCTTCCAGTGGCGAGTTTTGTTGCTTGCAAAACATGCAAAGCTCAGGGTTTACCCTAGCTTTAGGGAATTTGCTTGGGGGGGTGGGGGCTTTTGGTAGGCATACTTGGAGGGGACAAATTTTTAATTTCTACCTTTACTGCCTGACTTTTTTACTGATGATCTATTGTTTAACAAACCACTTTCAGATTTGAATGGTAAAAAGTTCAAAGAGTAATTCCTTCATGTACTTGGCCTTGATGTTATTAATTAATTGAATAAGTAAAATATCGGGGGAGAAATCACATAAAAGAGAACAAAGAGACACAGAATAAAAATACAGCTTATGTAACACTGAGACAGCACGAATTAGAGAAAAAATACATCCTCAGTAGTCAACAACCCATCCTTGAGAAACAGGCCTACAAGAGAGATGAAAGGGGTGGAAGTGAGTACTCCCATAATTTATCTTGGTGTGAAAATGGCCTTGAGCACTAGATAGAAAACACTGACTAATCTGACTTAGCTAGTAACACTCTATTAGCATACTAAAATACCCACCCATAGGCTAGATGGACCCCTACTAACAAAAAGTCACCTATCCTGTGAGCATGCAAAGTGAAATTTTTAAGCACTGTCACTTTATGTGGGAGTGAAGAACTAGATAACCAATCATTTCTACAACAGGATATAATCGGAGATACAGTAATTTTACATATTTTTGTGTATAAAACTAGCCTCTGTGTTTTGGGAAGCTGAGATATATAGATAGCCTTACAGAATACCATCTGGATCTGTTTTCTGCATAGAACTGGAAACTAAAGCAAATATCCTTGAGTGTGGATCGAGTTATTGCACGCTGGGTGATGGACCCTGATTTTGGGACAACAGCCTCAGGGATACTTTACTGCAAAGAAAGACACATTGATGCTGGAGCAGCAATCCCGTTTCTGGGAGGGAACATGCACCATAATCACTATCATGTGCCACCTTCTTTCCCATTCCTTAACAGTAGCTAAGGGATCACTGCATGTAAACAAATTGAAGCTAACACAAAGTGAGAGGAGCCAGACAGAGCCAGTGCGTCTGTTTGTGCTGTTATTTACAAATATGGCTGAGTGCTGCACTTCTCTATAAAACTGCAAGAGTAATTCAGCTCCTTCTCTCTGCTCTGCATGACAGCAGAGGCAAAATCTGAGCAGGCAAATCTGAGAAAATGCCATCTTAAATGGCCTGGAGTTAAAGCATCCACTGAGAAATGAGAAAATGTTTAACCCTTACTGATGTTTAGGAACTGATAGGCATGAGAAAATATTGGGTTTTTTGTTTCCCCTTGTACAGCACAGGCCCAATACAAGCACAAGAAGGATGCCACAATTTTAAAAGCACTTCAGTTAAGCAAAAGGCCCCATGAAATCCACAATACAGTAGAGTCACATTTAAATGTGCTGATTTGTTTTTCTTTTCCCAACTTTCATCACTGTTTTGAGTGATAGAAACATCCTGGCTCTATTAGTCAGACAAGTTATTTAAGTTATAAGTTGTACTGAATCCAATAAAAATAGAATAAAGCTGACATGCAGAGAAAGGGCTAATCAAGAAGAAAACTGTGGAGGAGAAGCACTTGACTGCAGATGCTACAGGAAGGTAACATCATTAGCAGATCCAGAAAATTTCTGCATGTTGTCACACTCTCCTGAACTGTGCCTGGCACCCCATGGCCTGAAAAATGCTTCCCTGCCTATCTTAGATTTCTGATGTTTGCCTTTGTACCCATGCCTGTCTGCATACAGGATAAATAACAAACAAAAAAAATTGCTTTTATCTGAGTGGCCATATGATATGACTTGGCTATACAAAGAAAGGAAATAGGGAGAAGCAGCCAGGAGTGGCCATGGGTCTTCTGCCCTCCAGGGAGCTGTGCTTGCTCTGTTGCACTGGCTGGGGGTAGGCAGGCAGTCACGTTCTCCTGCAGCAGCTACAGCAGACATGTAAATTCAGGCCCTCTCCATCTCTGGGTACACAGCTTTCCATACATTTCAGCTCTAGACTGACTGCATTTAATCCCATCCATGGAAAGAGCTGAAGTAATGCCTGACTGGCTAACCTTACCAAAATTAATTACAGACACATTAGGAACAGGTAATGAAACCACCTGCTATGACTAACAGAGAAGTTTCATTTAGAAGTTGCTTTATTTTAGGATACAGTCTTCTCCAACCCTCTTTATAACTCACTGTCTTTAGACTCTCCCACGGCCCAGATAATGTAGAGCCAATTGCTAAGGAAAGGACCAGCAGAGTGAAGATATCAGAGCTGCCAGAATGTTACTTCTCAGGCAGAAACTTTGAGATACCTAGCCCCAAATAGCACCATGGACCCTCTGCCAGTGTAGTACTGCAGCCTGAACCTCAGAGTTGGTACAGGTTGCACCATCAATTAATTATACACACACAGCAGTTTTGGGGAAGACAGACACTCCAGCAGCTTGCAGCAGGCACATGGACTGCAACCCACTATCTCATTCCATCCACTGGTACTGAGTCCCTCAATCATACCAGGCCACCCAGTAGCTGATTTTTCAGAACACAGGACCATTGACTGCCTTGGCTGGGAGCACAGGGCCTGGACACAGATTCCTTTAGGTTGTCCTGCAGATCTTCTTGTTCCCTGCAGGGGAGAACAGAGGCAGGCAAAGGGTTGCCAGGATCCCCATAAGGGACAGACACTGTGCTAATAATCAACACTCTAATGTGCTAATGACTTCATCTCTGCTGGATCCAGTAGAGCCCTTGGAGATGGCTGAGCTAGTCAGGAGGCCCTGCACAAGGAGGCAGTGGGGCTGGTGACAGCCATGGGACTTCTCTCTCCCCAGCAGCAGCATGAGTGTCCCACTGCCTAACACAGGGTGGGCCGCCCCTCTGCACCATCACATGGCTATGCCACAAAATCATACAGTATCACCAGAGCTGGAAGAGACCTTTAAAGGTAATGTACTCCACCCCCACTGCTAAAGCACTAATTGCACATTATACATGATTGCATCCAGGTGTTTTTTTTAATATCTCCAAAGGAGACCACAACATCTCTGGGCAGCTGTTCCAGTGTTCTGTCACCCTCACAGTAAAGAATTTTTTTTTTTTTTCATGTTTAAATTGAACTTCCAGTGTTCCAGTTCGTGTCCTTTGTCCCTTGTCCTATTGCTGGGCACCACGGAGAAGTGTCTGCCTCCATTCTCCTTACAGTAACACCTTAGACATCTATACACATTGATAAGGTTGCCTTTCATTCTTCCCTCCAGGCTAAACAGACCCAGCTCTCTCAACCTTTCCACAAAAGAGATGCTCAGGTCTACCACACACTTCTGTTGCCCTCTATTGGACGCTCTAAAGCAGTGCCCTTGCTCTTGAAGTGAGGAGCCCAGAACTCAATGCATCATTCCAGATCTGCCCTCACTTGGGAAGAATATAGGGGGAGGGTGACCTCCCTTGACCTACTGGTCACACCCATTGTAATACATCCCAGGATACCACTGGCATTCTTGGCCAATGTCAATGAAGTAGTCCATGAACAGAGTTCATGAAGGCCTTCAGAGGCATACCTGCAGCAAATGGACCAGAAGATATTTGTCCAGCCCATTGGGACACAGTGTGGATGTGCAGACAATCCTGTTTTAGCAGGGGGTTTGGAGGTCCATTCCAGCTTGGGTGATTCTGTGTGATTCTGTGATATTCCAATGTAATGCTGTGTTCCACCATGGCCATCTCTGAACACTTGTCTCCAGAGAGCTGTCTGTCTTCCCCAGTCTCAGCTTCCCACAAAGCCAGGGCAGCAGGGTCTGGAGGAGAGCTGGGTACACATGTAAAAGGGATGCCCAGATGTAGGGATGGAAGCTGCCCACCAGGTACCCTGGCACCAGCCCTACATTTGATGTCTGAGATGCTGCAAGGCAATGGCATCTGTGTGAGGCTGGGTAGCCAGAAGCTCCCTCTGCATGGTGAGAGATGACCTGACACCACGCTCTGAAGACATGCTCCTCAAAACCATTGTGCACCCACACTGAGTGCAGGAGGTAGGTCCCCTCCACTCTCAGAGAGGGCACTAGGCTTTCTCTCAGTCTACCACAAGACGTGGGTGTAGCTGAACAGTTGGAGGCATGATATCATGTATCTGGCCCCCATTTCAGCCATCCAGACACATGGGACAGAGACTGTCAAGTGTTGTGGCCATGTTCTACACATGCTGCAGTGGGCTGGGGACAGCTGGGGGTGTTGACCTTCTCCCTCCCAGTGGTGCTGCATCCGTGAGTGTCTTGCTAGAAGAGGCCAGGCCCCATAGATCCCATGTCCATGGTGCCAGGATGGTGCTTTAACCAGAGCACCAGTCTATGCATGACTTGGCCTCCTGCATCAACACTTGTCCTGCCCTGCCATGGAGGTTATGGATATGCTGAAGAAAGAAATACCAGCAGGTCCTTGTCTTTTTTCCCCAGCTTTTCTGCTCTGCTCTGCATTGCTCTGCCTAACATTGGTCATGGATGCAGGTCTTCCTCACAAAGGGAAAGGAAGACAGCCTCCAACAGCTTGATCAATAATCTCTCTCTGCCTGGATGGGGCAGTGCCCTAAGAAGGACTCACTTGTACTCTTTGGAGGCCCAAGTTATGCTCTCGTGACCAAAGCATGGTCCAGCAGCATATGGTGGAGGATGCAGCCATGCCATCCTTGGCCAGGGAGTGGTCATGTGGCTAAATAGCCACCCTGTCAGTGCCACAGGCAGCCCTCCCCACACGCTGTGGGCCTTCCAGATGGGGTGTGACATGTGGGACCAGCCACAGGTGGGAGACCCATCAGGCCAGAAAAGAGGCTTTCTGACTGTCATGGTTTAACCCCAGTGACCAGCTGAGCCCCACACAGCCACTTCTTGGCTCTCCTCATGGTGGGATGGGAGACCAAGTGAGAAGGGGAAAAGTGCAAAAACTCATGGGTTGAGATAAAAACAGTTTAATAAGTAAAGGAAAAGCTGCATGTTCAAGCAAAGAAAAATAAGGAATACATTCACTACTTTCCAATCCAATTGGAAAGCTGCTTCAATCCAATTGTTCAAACTATCCCACAGATTTACTAATTCAGGCTTCTTATGGGTGCTCTACCTTATACTCCGGATGGCTGGTTCCATATTTAACACTGTAGGCTCATTAGCAAAGGACCAATCCACTATCACATCAGGATTATATGTGCATACTCTCAGGAATACAGAATCAGTTGGAAGGACAAATTGGACCTGTAGCCTGCCCACATTTTTTCCCAGTCATAAGTCACAGTCAGGTTGAACCTAAGAGATGCCAACAGGAGGAATCTTGGGTGATTTGTCAAATTACTTTTCTCAAAAAGACCAAAGCTAAGGCCTGTTCACAGCAAAAGGATATAAAGGGACATTCCAACGTTGCTGAGAAAACAGACCATTGTCCTTACCACCTCAAAACCAAAAGCTTTCTAGGTTTTTTCCAGTCTCATTTGGATTTTGGACTTTCATAACAATGAAGGAGCATTAACTTAATACCATGGTTCAGGTGTCTGAAGAAGACAGAACTTTGACTTTGTCTCCTCAAAACCTGGGCCCACAAAAGAGACAAATCCTTGTCACCCATGGAGCTGATGATTCCAGAGCTCAATCTGGGCTTTCAGCAGTCTCAAACACAGCCAACACTCATTTGGCTAAACAAAGACCTTTGCAAGAATTAATCCCTTAATTTTACCCCAGTCTTTATTATATACACAAACTAAAACAAAATAGGATTTACTTCCTGCTGTTGTCACAGCCAGCCCAGGAGCAAAGCAGGGGAGAAGACTACATGTGAGATTTTGAAGTTAAGATCTGTGTCACCCTTCCAGTTTCAGTCTGGCTGCTACTACTAGTGAGCAGCAATCCTACTTCTGCCACTAAATCTTGGGGAATTTTTATGCTACCTGTTGAGGCAAATTAATCACACATTTGTACTTATGTATAGAAAGATTTAATGAACTATGCATTGGACAGAGTCCTACCACCCATAAGTGGTTCTGCAAGGAGTTTGCAAAGATGTAACCAAAGCTGATTCCTAAAACACACTCAGACAGCACCCATGGTGTGAGCACTGGAGTTACGTACCCTAACCTAGTGTTTGGTTCATGCTGAAAAAACAGGTCTGTTTACCAAAAACGGCTCCTGTGCACATTCCACAATTGCTACAAACAATTGTTGCACCATTTCTTACCTAATCAGCCAATTTAACCCCTTCTGCAGATAGACCTCCTTGCCCTCCATGCCAGGTAATTCTTTAGTCGTGAATTAACATGGCTGAGCAGTTGAAGTTTGAATTCCTCCTTCAGCATGTTCAGTCCCAGACATTTAAGAGACCAGTAAGATCAAGGTTTTTTTAAGCACAATGGTTGTATCAATAAAGCCTGCCAAATTCAGCTTTGGGTCTGCATCCTCATCAATGTACCTCACACAAGGCTCAGCATCCCACTATAGTCAGGTTGAATACAGAAGAGTGTATATAGGAAATAAACTAATGTACCCCTCAATCTAGTTTCAGGTCTCAACACCATCAATCAACCTTCCTCTGTTCAAGATCTTAAAGAAGGAAGGGAGAAGATGTACAACATTTTGTTTGAAATGTAACATCTGTGTTTAAAGATGCTTCATGGAATCCTCCTTTTATCTCTTAAGAGTGAGCTATTGGCAGCAATTCATGCACTAGCTTTAATCTTAGTGCAGTTAATTTGTGTTGAACATCTGCAGCCAGTTCCCTGGTTCTATATTTAAACAAGGCTTTCAAATATTTTTATAAATTGGACGGGTGTACTTTGAGTAGTCACCTCATTGATGCTATCCAGGATGGGAGAATGACACTGAAATTTAACTATAGCTATTCTGCAATGAAAGAACCTAAGCCGAGTTTTGTGTTTTTCTAGCTGCCTCCCATCCTACACTTAATTCAACAGGATCTATGCCCAAGGCACACATTTTGAAAAAATGTTTCATCAAAACATTTGATGAAAAATCAGTAGAGATTTGAAAGGGTTGTTTTTTACAGTCTTTGTGAACATATGTTAAAAAAAAAAACAAACAAAAAGACAAAAACCACCATAGTATCTTCAACAATTTTTCCCTAGCAGCTGCATGTCAGCCCTGAAGAGAACTAGAAGGGTATTGATTGTTTTAATAGCGATGGGTCTACACGGAAAGGAATGGTTTGTTCTCTTCCTCTTGTGCTACATAAAAATTCCATGTTTAGATAAAAAATAATGGTTAGTATTTAAAAATTATTTTTCACATCCAAGATGCAAAAAAAATCAGTATCATGGAGGAAAAATGGAGTATGGCTACCACAAGTACCACAAAAGTGTACTTCATCTCTTCAGAGGGATGACTCTTACTTGGAACCCCTTCTCTTATTATTTTGAGCAATAACAAAAAATAAACAAATGTACTCAGGTGAACTGCACACCACCAAAATTATAATCCAAATATATTCTCCTAAAATATTATCCATGCAGTACAATTCAAAGATAGATGAATACAACAACAACAACAACAACAAAAAAACAACAAAACCAAAAACAAAAAAACCAACCAAACGAAAAAAAAAAAAAACAACCAAAAAGCCTATTAGATGGACAAATTATTTTTTATCATTTTATAGTTAGCAAAAAGATGGACAATGTGATTGGGCCATAACACTAGTATGTGTGTCCTGTCTATTCTGAGCAGTCTGCTTAGTGATTAACCACACATACTGCCAAATCATCTGGCATCATCATCATCATCACTGACGAATGAAACTTCACCTGATAAAGTTCCATGAACAAAGGTCTAGTATAGGTGTATTCACTTTTTATGTATTTGTTGCCCTTCTGCATGCCAGCAAAATAGGAAAAAAAGCATACATGCCTAAAGGATGTCATCTGTTTTTGAAAGCTATAGGCTGGACTCTGCACTGCTTTCATGTCACATCCCAAAATACAAGACTGAAAATGGAGCTGACTGTGACAATTAACAGGTTGTTTATTGGACCTAAGTCTGAATGAAAAGGTTGTGTGGCATGCTGGGGGCAGAAGATCAGGTTTGAGACCATATGAGGAACATGAACATCCAGAAGTCTGCAAACCTGATGAGCTGCATCCATCCCAGAACACTAAGAGAACTGACAGACTGCTAAGAAGCTCTCCGTCACACTGGAAAAATCATGGCAGCAAGGTAGTGCCCTTAATGATAGGAGAAAAAGGAATATCACTCCCATTCCCCCTTTTTAAAAAGTACAATAAGAAGGACCTGGGAAATACCAGTCAGTCTCAAACTCGTCCCCTGTAAGGTCATGGAACAGAATATCCTGAAACATATATCAAAGGATACATGGAAGACAGGCAGGTACAAATCAAGGACAAATCATATCAAACTCGTCTACTATACTCCTACAACAGAGTGACTGAATCATCAGACAACGGAAGTGCAACTGTTGTCATCTAATTGGATTATCTAATTGTAGTCATTGAATTTTCAGATCCCTGTTGAGTTGTAATGGACCTTCTCATATGGGAAGAACCAGGTAAAGATGTATTTCAGGTTAGTCACAAGCCACAAGAATGACTTCAAGATTCTTTTCCTTCTGCTCTTCCACTTCCCTGAATTGTTCATAGCCCTGCAGTGAACTTCTACTCTACACAGAAAATTGTTCTTGTTCAGATGTGTCATCAGCTAGCCAGCAGTCCCTTCTGACATCTGAAAAAATCCTCTATGAAACATGTTGTGAGAAGAATTTTCCCAAAGCCCTGAAATAAAAAATGTCCCTTCTCGATATGACTTTAAAAATGCTGACAGATGGTTGAGTTTCCTGATCTTCCTTTCCTCCCACATTTACTGTTCAAAGAGTCTCTGCCTACATGAATGCAAGGGCACCCTGAAATTTTTTTTTACTTGTTATTTATGTTGTTGCCAGGTGGAAGCCAAAACCCAAGAAACCTGAATGCCAAAGGGCTTCCTACCAACTGTGTGAGCTTTCCTCAGCATAGTGCTGCTATTTATAAATCAGATGGTTTCCTCACTGGCCAGTAGGGCTTAGGAGGGTTGTGTCTTTGCACAGCCTCAAGAAGACCCAAACCAAGCATAATGTTGAAATAAGTGTAATAATCAATGCAGAGTCACTCTAGCAGAAGAGGTAAGGGGTTTGCCTCTTCTAGCCCTGCAACTCTGATTTCCCAACAAGAAAAGAGATTGACACTGGGGAAGATGGGTAAACTAATACTCCAAGTGAGGCCATAACACTGAGATTGTCAATGGCAGGTTACCAGCCCTGGGTGCAGAGGTGAGGTGAGGAAAGGGACAGAAGTGAGATCTTTCTACACTGTTATAAATTTCAGAAACTGTCTTTTCCCCAAAGCAACTAAGCAACTTGGTTTCCATAAGGGACAGCACAGCCTATGTTAGTAATAATCTGTCAAAAAAATATTCCTCAAAACCACAACTTACACTCTTTTATCTTACCCCGCTTTTTGCACTGCACTGCTAGCTTTCTGACTGTCAGAAGAGGTTTTTGAGCCTGGTCCAGCACATGATGACAATAAAGTTACATGAGAAGAATATTGTTTATAAACTGATAGGAATGATTACCCCTAACATGCCTTTTGCTACACAGTCACATGGAGCAGCACAGATAAAGTAGTTTAGGAAAAACAGCACAATGGAAAGTCTTCAAAGTGGTAATGACAATTTGGCAGGATATCATTAGAATTTCCCCCTAGGATTTTCAAAGACAAGTCATGGGATAAAGCCATATTTTGGAACTAGTCAGCCCATTTCATGTCTCCTTCAAGAAAACTACATGAAAACACTGCCATGCCTGAATCCCTGTATAAATCTCAGTGAGTTACATGTACATCATCTCACATCCCACTAAGCCACTTGTGGTGTGTCCCATTATCTAACTTCCATGTCACTTCTTACAGCATCACAGCCGCTCACAGGGCATCATGAAGCAATGTTGTACCAGTAGTGATGCTGCTGCTAATAAATCAAGCTGTTATCTGGGCAGCAAACAAAGTAGTCAGTGAGCTTCCACAGACAACTCTGACAGATAAATCAGATAATACCACAGACTTCCCATGTAGTAAGATGATCTAGTGAACAGATTTTTGTGGATGTAAAATTACTCTGACCCTCATTCTATGTTTGTCTGATGCTACCCTGCCTCTGTCAGTAGTACAAATATACATAGATATATATGTACTCTGAATATTTCTATATTAAAGCTCTTGGGTGTTAGGGCAAGCAAAGGTTCCTTCACTGTCAACTTGTCTGCTCAACATGGTAGTGTCAATTTAGTGGAGACTTGTATAGGCTCCTTTACTCCAGCCTGCAGAGAAGTGTGGAGTGAGTCATACCTGAAAAGCAATGGTAGGGTCTAACTTTCTGAGTACAGTGCCACATGCCAGAGGAAGGCTCTAAAATAACCTAAAAATAAGTAGTAAAGTACCCACTATCCCACTAACACAGCCTATTCTCTCCTAGCAATGATAAAAAGTGCTGCCAGGCTGGCACTGAGATTTGACTATCAGGGACACTTCAGACAAGCCATAATAAATCCACATATATGTGTGTGTGGTGTGTGTGAATGTATAAATACATAAATTTGTACTTGCATTCAAGAAGAATGGATTAAAACTGCAATAAAGAGCAACTGTGTATCCTTGCACATTCTTCTCTTACTTATCTACCAAGAATAATTTTTAATGCTTCCAGGCTTTATTGAACTGTTATTGGTCTATCATTATACGGTCTATCACCATAATGCAAAGTGGTGAAAGGGACACAATTGACACACTGTAGGACCAACAAAAATGTACAGCATGGCTCTTATGTTATTCTAGGGCATAAAAAGGAGGTTTACTCATCTTGATAATACCATTTTGTAGCATGTTTTGTGAGAAAGAAACATGAAAACACTTACCAGGACAAGATGTTCCTGCCACTTCTCATTACTCAAGCTGAAATACTGTCTTGTATCACTATAAAAATACCTGTGTCTCAGGCAATACATGTGTTATAGCATCAGTTATGTCTGTAGGATGGAACAAGGACAGAGGAACTGAAAAAATATAGGGGGAAAGGGAATAAAAGGAAGAATTGGCACTATCTTAAAAATTCTGACCTGCTATCATCACAAAAAAGGAAAAGGAGGAATTTTCACTACAGTGGTGCCTTGTCCCACAGATATCTCCTTGTGTCCTTCAACATGTGTGATTTAAAAACCACAGCCAATACTCAAGCCACACTTGTGCTTTTCCAAGACCTTTCTTTATGTGCACCACACATGGCTACAGAGCTAGCATGGAAACAGTCTGTTTGGAAAACTTGACAGGGGTTATCTAGGAGTCAAAGTTTATTCTGGTGATTTGACCATCTGTTCATTGAAAAAACACTTCCAACACATTGAGCCTGATCACAAGAGATAGGACTGTGCTGACATGAGGTTGCCATAGCATACTGCTGTTTGAGACTGACTGTCCTTGCTGTGCTCTGGTAAAAAGAGGGCTGTAAAACCCTTTTCTCAACGTAAGATTAGCACTTAACTTGATATTCCTTCTCCCCAGACTCGGTGTTTCTTCTGCACCAATACCTCTGCTCCTATAGAGGAGCTACAGATGTGGGTCTCCAGTCACAAGGCACCTACTGCTTTATTCTTGATGTATTTAGCTACATAAGCAGTAGCACAAACTATTCAAGTACTGATGTTCCTTTATGTGTATATTATGTTTATGCTCCTGATGTGTATTCTACAACTCACCTTCTCTTCTATTAAATAATACCACCACACAGTGCTGCTTGAGGCAAGGACACAGAACACTCCCCTCTATCTTGGCAGCCCATCTCCAAATATGAGACTTCAAACTTTGCTGAAGACATTGCTTTACAGCCTTCAAACTTTGCTCTAATCTTGAACTATTGATACTTGCCAAAATTACATTCACCAAGAAGAGGGATGACAGTGAAGATGCAATGACCACAGGCTGAAAAACAGATTGAATGCAGCCATCATTCCGATTATACGCAGCTTCCAGAGGTCCTCCTAGCTTTAAAACTAGCATCTAAAAAAAAACCAGCCTTGAAGGAGTTGAAAGCTCAGGCCTATGGTACTTACAAATTCCCACAAGAACTACTCATTTTACAAACATAATTTCCTGCCAGGCACTGATTGCTTTTGAGCTTCCTGAGAGCAGGGAGCCTGGCACTCCTCTGTACCTCAGTGCAAACCAGTTCAGTTGCCAGTGAACAAATCCAGCCACATCTCCCAGCTCTGTCCTGAGATGCCTCTTCCCAAGAAACATGCAGGGGAAAAAGTTTAATCCAGTTCACCCACAAAGGCCAGTACTCAGGAGCATTTTGAGCACTTTACAGTGCTACCTCAGAAACATTGGAGTTTATTGGAGAGAACTGAGCTACAAACAATTTTTATCATTGATTGTACCTCAGCTGCAGAAAAAAAAGAAACAACTTTTTCTTTTAATGTCAGGTCACACATGACCGTGCCAAAACAGGCACAGAGCCACTCTATATCTGCAGTCCTGCATCATCAGCCTAGAGAATGAGGAATAGCAAAGAAGCACTCCAGAGAGCACAACACAACACTTATTTTATTCTCATATCAGTCGCATATCACTTCCCAGAAGAAATGGATTAGATTGAGCTGCACGTGAATCTTTAACTGTGATGATGCAGAAATTACTAAGAGGCCAGGGAGTAAATTGGAAACACCATTGTAAATCTATTTTATTCGCAAGGCCTGCCTCATCTCCTATAACAGTTCAGCTTCATTCAGATTTTAAGTCTTCTTCAGAGCTCCTTCCACAATTTAATCACATCCTGCTCAAGCAATGCTGATTTCAGGATGTTGTTGCAAAGAAGAGAATGAGTTTTGATTTACACATCTAGTTTCTGCAAATACAGACTCGTAGACACTTAATATACTGTTATGGTTTTTTAAGGTTACATATTAACTATTCATTATAACACCTATCAATATTTCTAAACATCTAAGAAAAAATTTATGAACAGAATTTAAGGAGAATGTCCTTCCAGAAGATACAAGAAGTGCTCACTTATTTAAATATATACAAAATACACAAGAACATCTTATTCCCTGTAGCTGAGTACACACTAATTTTTGTAGAGGGATGCCTGAGAGCTGATCTACTGGCACTCATTGAGCTTATTTATCATGGAGAACAGATCTTGAGATATTGTCACTAAAACAAACAAACAAACAACCCCCCAAAATAATCCACTATAAAATCATTTAGGATGGAAAAGACTTTAAGATTATTGAGTCCAACCATTACTGTAATTCTATGGGATACTCATTCACTTTTCATAAAATCATAGAATCATAGAATCGGCTGGGTTGGAAGGGATCTCAGAGATCATCAAGTCCAACCCTTGATCCACTACCACTGCGGTTACCAGACCATGGCACTGAGTGCCACATCCAGTCTCTTTTTAAATATCTCCAGGGATGGAGAATCCACTACTTCCCTGGGCAGCCCATTCCAGTGTCTGATCACCCTCTCCATGAAGAAATTCTTTCTAATATCTAACCCAAACCTCCCCTGGCACAACTTGGGATCATGCCCTCTTGTCCTGCTGATATTTGCCTGGGAGAAGAGACCAACCCCCCCTGGCTCCAGCCTCCTTTCAGGGAGTTGTAGAGAGCGATGAGGTCTCCCCTGAGCCTCCTCTTCTCCAGGCTGAACACCCCCAGCTCCCTCAGCCTCTCCTCACAGGACTTGTGCTGGATCCCTTCACCAGCCTGGTTGCCCTCCTTTGGACCTGCTCCAGGACCTCAATCTCCTTCCTGAACTGAGGGGCCCAGAACTGGACACAGGACTCGAGCTGTGGCCTCACCAGGGCTGAGTACAGGGGCAGAATCACTTCCCTGGACCTGCTGGCCACGCTGTTCCTGATCCAGGCCAGGATGCCATTGGCCTTCTTGGCCACCTGGGCACACTGCTGGCTCCTGTTCAGCTTCCTGTCAATCCAGACTCCCAGGTCCCTCTCTGCCTGGCTGCTCTCAGCCACTCTGTGCCCAGCCTGGAGCTCCCCATGGGGTTGTTGTGCCCAAAGTGCAGGACCCGGCACTTGGCCGTGTTGAACCTCATCCCATTGGAATCAGCCCAACTCTCCAGTCTGTCCAGGTCCCTCTGCAGAGCCCTCCTGCCTTCCAGCTGATCCACACTCCCCCCCAGCTTAGTGTCATCTGCGAATATGCTGATGATGGACTCGATCCCCTCATCTGAAAATCACCAATGAAGATATTAAACAGAACTGGGCCCAGCACTGATCCCTGGGGGACACCACAGGTGACCGGCTGCCAACTGGATCAGCACCGTTCAGCACCACTCTCTGGGCCCGGCCCTCCAGCCAGTTCCTAACCCAGCACAGAGTGCCCCTGTCCAAGCTGTGGGCTGACAGCTTTTTCAGGAGAATGCTGTGGGAGATGGTGTCAAAGGCTTTGCTGAAGTCCAGGCAGACCACATCCACAGCCTTCCCCTCATCCACCAGGCGGGTCACCCAATCATAAAAGGAGATCAGGTTGGTCAGACAGGACCTGCCCTTCCTGAACCCGTGCTGGCTGGGTCTGATCCCTTGTCCATCCTGTAGGTGCTGTGTGATTGCCCCCAGGATGATCTGCTTCAGTACTGTCATTTTTTATACTCATTACTAAGATATAAATTGCTATGATAAGTTAGTAATATGTAATTATGAGAAATTTGTAATTACTAGTAGTTTGTACTAGTAATTTGCAATTACAAATAATTTAATAATCTAAATTATTAAGATATGCTTCTGTGAAAATTCTGAGAAAAGTATTTGTCTGATAGACACAGAAGATAATAAAGGACTGTGAATGACTGAAGAAACATAAATAAAGGCAGGAACACTAACTGGCTAAAATAAAACACCTTGGAAAGGATATTGTTAGCCCTAGCAGTGTCACTACTGCTGATGTTGCACAGTCTTCCTGCCATAAAACCTGTACTCTGGAGTAATGAGACCAAGCAGGGGCAGGTGGCACAAGCTCAGCTGAAGGTGGTGTTGTACAGAAGTCTGTGGCAGAATCAAATTTTCTGATGTCCCATTCCAGCACTCTGGTTAGTTGTGGTGCTGTCTGAAACGGGCCAGTGTATTCTCCACCTCCAGGGGTCCTGTCCTCTGGTTCAGGTAATCAGAAACTAGGAGGGATAAACACAGAGGCTGTGATGCAAGACTGCAAGGTAGGACCAACATCCTGGTGTTTCATAGATGGGTGAAACACCAGAACAGATGCAGAAACCGAACTGATTTCCACAGGTTTACTACATTTAAGTTCATCTGAACCCATTCTAATTCTGACAGAGTCATTCATAGTTCCTGTCATGGAGAGAGTGTACTATTTTTAGACACTAAATCATGTATTCAGTTTTTAGACATTCACCTTAGGATAATAAGAATTCTGTACTGACACGGCCTATTTCTCACTGTCCACTAGAAGTCTGGATGTGGACACATATATAAAGTCAAACAGATTCCAGCCAGGCTATCTCACATTGCCAGGTCCATGGCACTGGAAGGCACCTGCTTTAAGTCAGGACACTAAAGAGCTTTCTCAGAATTATCACCTGTTTCTGACAAAACACTGTTTGTATTTTGCAGCAATGACTCACCTATTCTCTTGGATTTGAGAGCAACAGCATGTCTGCTTTCAGGTTTGTAAAGGGAAGTGAATTGAATGATCTGGGTTGCTCTCAAGCCCATTTATATTTTGCATGGATGTTGTTGGATGGAAACAGCTGAGACTGGAGGATGCAGAAATATAACACTAGTAGACATGTTAATGACCTTTATTAATGGGAAATAATTACAACAAAAAAGTGAAATTAAGTAAATCTGCACACTGAAGGGAAGAACTTCAGGTGTAGATAGATGAGTGTATCAGCAACTCTGAGAGGGCTGCCGATACAAGTAACAGACAAAAGTTCCCTACGAAAGAAAAATCTCCAATGTGGCACAAACTGGAAAGCACCTTGAAGAAATTATCTTTCCATACTTCTTTTTCATCATATGAGTATCTGCAGCCACACTTTGGAAGAATATAACCAACTAACAGATCTCCAGTCTAATCTGGAATGAATTCTTTATCAGACTCCTTGCCTTCCAGGTGCAGAGCTTTTGCAATTTTTTTTTTTCAGTGTCACAGCTGATGACAGATAGAAACCCTGCTGCCTCCTTCCTAGACTTCTGAAACTTATTTATAAACACACCAATCCATAAGCCTACTGAAACACTGAAATGCAGCAATCTCAATGCTAAATGTAGGAAATGTAGGAAATGGAAAACACCCAGGCTACCATCTTGCCTGTAGTTAAAATAGTAGTAAACAAGACTTAGAGGACAGAAAAGACAAGAACACTTCTAAAATGGAAGAAGGAACCATGCACAATTTGGGCTGTTATCATAGATACTTTATGTCTAACTGAACTGGTGTATTTCCAGCTGAATTGTTGTCTTTCCAGTTACTTCCTAGACATAGAAAATGCTCCAGTGTTCATTTATCTGAACTTCAGTGAAGCACTGGTCAGTTGGAAGATATAAAACTTTTACTTAGTTTGGAAAGAATGAGAATTACTAAAAGAAGCTAGAGTTCAGGAGATAACTGGCAGAAATTAAGACAAGAGCAAATAGCACCAAAAGAGTTGAGCGATACTGAAGACTCAAAGCTTTTCAAGGAAATAGCATCCAGCACACTGATACTGCTGTGTGACACAAGTTTTCCAGTATTAATAAGCTCTTCCCATGTCTGGGAAAGTGAAAAGAGGATAGGTCTCAAGTGGGTTTCTAGTGTCTAATCACTGAATGTAAATTTGTCTTTTCCTATTGGTAATGTTTTAAATTTGAGTTTCTTGCCTTCTTCCAATTGAGACAGACATTTTAAAAAAACTTTAAAGCAAACTTTTCTTGAGATCTCTGTCCTTCTATAAACCTGGCTTAAATCAGCTATTTTGTAAAGCTGTCTGAAAGCTGGCAGGTTTAAAATTATGGAAGGGAAAAAACCTGATGCTGTTTTTCTGCACATCTACACATATTTCTCCATAGCCTCTTCCACTCGACTAGAAAACCTGGGTTAAAATATTAATCTACATATAAATAATGCATAAAATTATTTATAACATAGCACATTTAATTATAATTAAATATTAATTATCATGCTAAAAAGAAGCAATCTAAAATGAGCATCTGAAGCACTGGAAGTATAAAGCATTAAGCAAGATTATAGCAAAGTGATATTCTGCATTGCTACTGGATGTTCAGAGCTCTCATATATTAGCCCTCTCAGTTTTCAAGCTTTTTGTTTGATACTAAACTTGGGAACTCCCTTCTCTGGAGGACAGATGAAAAGAATATCAGGGGAGACCTCATTGCTCTCTACAACTCCCTGAAAGGAGGCTGTAGCGAGGTGGGAGTTGGACTCTTTTCCCAGACGACTTTCAACAAAACAAGAGGACACAGTCTTAAGTTGTGTCAGGGGAGATTTAGGTTGGATATTAGAAAGAATTTCTTCAAAGAGAGGGTGATCAAGCAATGGAATGGTCTGCCCGGTAAGGTGGTAGATTCTCCGTCCCTGGAGACATTTAAAAAAAGACTGGATCTGGCACTCAGTGCCATGGTCTAGCAACTGCTCCGGTGGGTCAAGGGTTGGACTTGATGATCTCTGAGGTCCCTTCCAACCCGGCTAATTCTATGATTCTATGATTCTAAGATGAGGCAAGTTGGCCTCAAGATGTTGTCTGCTATTGTCACTAACAACACTGAATCTGTGTTCCTTGAAGACAGAATAAGACAAATACATGAAGGAAAGAGGAAAGTCAAAGTAAAATAGGAGATACAGCTTCCATAGCTTAGCATCAAGTGCCCAGCCTTGGAGATGCCCTGTGATGGTGGAGGGCACAGACAGCACCTATACAAAATCTTTTTTGGCAGACCTGGCAAAAACTGTTTTGGACTGCTTAAGGTTTTGGACTGGAGGCATCTTTGGCCTCTGACTCACAGCATCAGTGAAGAAGAAACAATACAGGCCAGCTGAATCAGATGATATCTAAACACTGGGTCAAAAGAAATGTAAGGCTGAAAAGAAAAACAGCCACACCCAGTGCCAGGGGAGCAGCAAGACAACAATTCTCCTCTCCAAGAAAAGCACAGTACTTTGTAAACTCCAGTGGAGATAAGCATGTTCTCTGGATCCTGTCCCCTCTCTTTGGCTTGTTGAAGGTTTCTAGTCTCCAAGTAAAAGCCAGGAAATGGAGGTTTTACATAACAGTATGCAATTAATATCCACAGAATCTCCTTGGGGCAGTTCCTAGATGGAACATCTAACACTCCCTGTAATTAATTTAAAAAGTAAGCCTAATTTTCATGGAAATTAATTTTGTTTCATGTTCTCCAGGACATAAATTTTCTCTCTCTCTTTTTCTTTGCCAACCATTTTCTCTGCACAGTCCTCTAACACTACAGAAGGCATTTCTGGGATTAAATTACTCTATATTTAGTTTTTGCTGACTTAAAGCAACTGGCTTAAGACACTCAGCCTAGGTTTTAGTTTTCTGATTTATTTAAAGCATGGAAATCCACACACTTTGGTGAAAAGAAGAGTCAGAATTGGTCTGAAAGAAGCTAAAACATTCCACTGGCAGGTATCTTCATTGTTACTTCTTTTTATTTTCTGTGGGGCTAATAATATAATAATAATACAAAAATTTTAATAAGATCACTTCATTGCTGCAGCTGAAGCAAGGAACTGTATTTTAACACACAAAGTTTACATAACCTTAGAGGTATGATTGGCAATTAAGGACTTTAATTACACACTATTGCATGAAGGCTACTGAATTTCTTACAATTCTGCACACTTAAATTTATAATTATCTTGTAGCAAATATATTGACTATCTCTGAATTTGCATAATAACATCTCCCTTCTGGATTTCTCTTTCAGGTTTTTCTCTTCCTAATTCTGCACTTTTCCACTTCAGTTGTCATCACAATTGTATTATATCTATGGCTTTTCCATATAGCCAAAAGCCACATGGCTGCAATCCTAAACCCAGATGGGTATGATCTACAGCAGGGCACACCATCTACAGCTTAGGTACCACTGAGAGGAAGGATAGAAAATGGAGGTGGAGAGAGGTTGTGAGGCCAGGCAGCTCAAAGTAATTTCTTACTTACCCAGGTTACCAGTCCATGTTATCAAGTCTAATGCTTCCTTTTTAGTTAGACATTATTTTAGGGAAAGCTAAAAATAAAAAAACCCTGGTGGAGAAGGGTACTCAACTAAAATGTTTCATCAGTTGGTAAAACATTTCATCAAGGATGAAACTGTGCTATATTTTGGGAACCAAATGCTGAAGGAAGTATCCACCTTGCTTTTGAAACACCTGAAAACATGTTCAGATACAAAGGAAGCAGGAACCTTGTAAGGCTCTCAGCTTCACCTTGAGACTTAATTTCTCTTCCTGGTCTACTCTCCTACTCTCTTGGAGAACTCTTGGAGGAGTTCTCTCTCATCTTGTCATTCCTCTCCTCTCCTGATCCTTTGCAGAACAGAAAACAGTTTTAAATCCAACTCAATTGTATCCTTAATAGGAACTTTTAGGGAGCTTGCATAAAGCCAATAATTAAGAAATAATAATTATACACACAGCACAGAACCACGGTGACAAGGTTCACATTAGCATATCCTGTTGTTGAAGTGCCCATCCATGCAACATTTATACCCTTTTAACAGGTTTTCTGGGGGTATAGTTTGTGAAGTATTTCTTGTATGAAAAGCCTTTGTTTAAGTGAGATATACTTATTGTTAACACCAATAATACAGGTGTAGCAGCAGACAAATGCAAATTGTCTTGTTAGGTATCACAGAAGCTACCCACCAATAAGAACCAAAAAAGTGTTTCACCTCTAGCTCCAACAGAAATATACATAACTCCTCTGGTACCAAATTCTTGTCTCAATACTAAGAAAAGTATGAGGAAGCCCAAGCTGCAAGTGGAACAGTTATGCACAGAGATGATGCTGGCTAGTATCCTGTACATTTGGGATATGCGGTGATCCATGATAAACAAAGCCTCCTAGCACTTAAATGTTCTGAGTTTTTAGGTCCCTGTGCACTGTGAAACAAAGAAGACTCTGAATGTGTTATTTTATCTGGCACAAGTAAAGGCAGCAATAAAGCAGCAGAAATACAGCCTCTAGCAGAAGCTAACAAGCATGACAGTGTCCTGCCTGACAATCCAGTCACCATTCCAGTTCTTCCCTTTGTTCCATGAAGCTACATATGAGAGGTGCCTACACTAGAGATGCATCAACAAGATCACCCTCCTCTTATCCTGTTCAACAGGGAAAATCACTTTTGTCCTGCCCTTCCTCACCACCCCATCCAGCTGCTGAAGACTCAGGCACTGGAATGGGCTGCCCGGTGAGGTGGTGGATTCTCCACCCCTGGAGATATTTAAAAAGAGACTGGATGTGGCACTCAGTGCCATGGGCTGGTAACCGCAGCGATGGGTCAAGGGTTGGACTTGATGATCTCTGAGGTCCCTTCCAATCCAGCCGATTCTATGATTCTATGATTCTATGATTGTATGACTAGCAAACCAAGAAGAGCCCAGAGATCTATACACCTCCTCATCCCAAACTGGTGAACTGAAGGGCAAGACTGGCTTCTGCTTTTCTTCCTGGTCCTTGTATCACACTTGAGCAAGCTCAGGAAAAACAACAGAACAGCATCAAATGTCATCAGTGTTAAGCATGCAATGACATAAATCCCTCCTCTGAAGAGTCTGAAGGGAAACAAGCAGGGGCCACCACGTGGAATGGCAAACTAGCTGAGAGGTTATGGCCCAGGGTTCAGGGCTAGGACTGGACAATGGGATCACTCAGTTTGCCACATTACTGGTCAGCTGGCAGCAGGTACCTGGGTAATTTATAAAGCCACAGTTTGGCAACCTCTGAGAGACTAGAGGGGAGCTTGTTTCGTCAAGTCCCATCTTAGTTTCAAGCCTTCTGTCCTGGCACACTACCCCCCTTCAGAAATTGCTCCCACAAAAGCTCTCACTCCAAACTCCAATAACAGCATGTGGACAGTTTCTGAAGACAAGGAGTGAACACTAAAGAGTGTCCCTCCCTGAGTTATTGATTAGTTTCCTACACCTGTGATTTTCTAAATTTGTCTTCGAATTAGAAGCAGATATCCACACTTTCCTAGTGTTCCCTCCTCTGGATATCTGAATTCAGACTCATGGAAAGGTCCCTCCTCCTCTCTGCATGAGTAAAGATGATAATGTGACTGCTGGCTGATTGATGGCAAGTCGCACACTGCATCCACACCTGCCTCACTCCAAAAATCACCATCAATATCGCTATGGCTCTAGAGTGTTCTGGGGCTGCCAAGTTAAAATTGATTGGCATCTTAAAAAAACAAACAAACAAACAAAAAAACCAAAAAAACCCCCAGCCCCTCCCCCCCCCAAAAAAAAGAAAAAACCAACCAACCAAAAAAAAAAACAAAACCCCAAACCGCCAACCCACACACACAACTAAATTTCTTCCAGGACTTTGGATAACAACTTCTGTTGGTGTGTTGGCAGGAGAAGCCAGCCAACAACCATACATAAGGAGAGCAGCACTCAGAAAAGGAATGTGGAGTAAGCTGTGCATCATCTCCCACCTGCTCCCCAGTCTGAAGCTCTGTTGGGACACAAGGGAGTAAAAATACTGCAGGTCCAACACTGTTCTCACAACCAGATGGGTACATTGTCTAGCAAAACTACAGCACTGCTCACTTACTTCTGCTTTACTAAAGACTAACAGAAAGCTGTGACTGGAAAAAATGAGAAAGAACACCTCTCCTCCCACTTCAAGAAGTCCATGCCTCCACATCACCACAGAGAGCCTGAGCATGTTCTGTCTGAAGAGTGAAATGTCTCTGTGGATTGACCATATCTCTTTTTTAACATCAGTTATGGTTTTTGTAAAAATGAATACAACAGGTATGATTTCAATTGAAAATAACCTGTTCTGACAGATGCTTTAGAAGAAACTACAGATAACAACAGCCACCTTCAAAGGCAAACAAACCATGTAAGTCTTCTTAGATTACATCTCTACTAGATAATGCACCATTGGAAAAAACATTTTGTGAGAGCTTCTTTCTCACAAACCATCTCCAGAATTACCAAAATATACAGTGTAATATTTCCACTACAAAGTCTAATGTAAAGATACAATGATAACCCTACCCAAATCTGAGATAGCACCGGTAGCTCCAGGTACTCCTTGCCCCTGTCTTGTGACAGATAGGTATCCTTTATTCATGAAGAAGATGGGGCATTTGAGCAAACCTGCACATGGCTCCTCACAGTAAAAATCAGGACTCTGATGAAATACTGGAACAAGATCCTTCTTCCCCATACTTGAACACCCTAAGACACTTCCTGTGTCCATTATTACCTACTGAATGGCCAATAGGACGAGACGTTTTCACTTACTTAAACAGTTTTCTACAAATACCTGGGCTATTTGCTCTCTATTCCTGTTTTACCATCTTTGCAATCATTACTGCTGAGGGAGAGAAAACATACATCAACTCACAGTACATTCTCCAGCTGCAACACCTGTACACAGGACCCATTTCACCAGTGGCCTTAGGTACTGCTACATCAGCCAATATACACAAATGGTGGCTGCATAGCCATATGCAGACATGAGAAACAATGACACACTGAACACAGACATGAGAAATAAAGTCCCTGTGAAGATGGTAAAGCTTTAATGATGTTCAGAGAGAACAAAACAGATTTGATAGGGAAAACCAGATGGGAACAATGCTGGTATTGGTAATGGTGAAGGACCATTATGACATTGACACTCCCTAGAGGACAAGCTGTCTGGAATCTTATTCTTCAAGGTGTTCCCAAGGACATAAAAGATGTTAACAAGAATTATTTAAGTTTTTTCATGCAGCTGGGTTTGAGCCTACAAAACCCTTCCTCTCTTATTAGAAGCTTAGAATCTGGCTGTACAGATCTTCAAATATGCATATAAACAAACTACTTGAATCTGTATGAACTGTTAATTTTACTCCAAAACCAACACATGTTTTCTGTATAGCTAGATTTAGAAGATGACACTTCTTTGTGGCTTTGGAATCAAAACCTGGTTAATTACCTTAACCAGGAATGTTTACTTATATTGCATTAGTTGTGAGCACTGTTGCAAAAATTTCAGCAGCATGAAGGAATTTAGCATTCAAAAGGCAGTGTTAAATAACAGTGCATGAAGTCAGGTGGCAAAATTTGTCAAAACAACCAGGTTGCAGTACCTTGCACTTTGCCTTCTTACACTGCATGGGGTTGGCATGGGAGCATCTCTCTAGCCTATCAAGGTCCCTCTGGATGGCTTATCAAGGTCCCTCCCCTCCAACATATCAATTACACCACACAGTTTGGTGTCATCAACAAACTTGCTGAGAGTTCCACTGTCCCATGTCTCTAACAAAGATGTTAAACAGCACTGGCCTCAGTACCAATCATTGTCCACCAACATTGTGACCCATTGCAAACAACCACCAAATTTGTCAGGCATGATTTGCCCTTGGTGAAGCCATGCTTGTTGCTACCAGCCACCTTCACATTTCTCATGTGTCTTAGCAGAGCTTTCAGGAAGGTCTGTTCCATGATTTTGACAGGCACAGCAGTGAGACTGACTGGCCTGTAGTTCCCAGGGTGTTCCTTTTTTCCCTTTTTGAAAATGGGGTTTGTTTCTCATTTTCCAGCCAGTGGGAACTTCACCAGACTGCCATGACTTTTCAAATATGATGAAAAGTGGCTTTTCCAAGTTCACCTGCTTGTTCCCTTGGGAGCTGCATATGTATCTCATTGCATCCTATGGACATGTGCACTTTCAGGTTCTTCAGATGGTCTCAAAACTGATCTTCTCCCACAGTGGCTGTTCCTTCTCCCAGCCTTCTCCATACAGGTCTCCTGTTTCCTTCTGGGGTGGGTGCACATTTTCCCTAGTCTTTCTTTTATCACTGATATACCTTTAGAAGGTTTTTTTATTGCTGTTGCCCTTGATGTCCCTGGCCAGATTTCATTCTATCTGGGCTTTAGCTTCCCTAACCTGATCCCTGCCTTCTTGGACAGCTTCTTTGTACACCTCCCCAAACTGCTTGTCCTTGCCTTCACTTTCTGTAGACTTTCATTTCACATCTAAGTGTGTTCAGGAGCTCCTGGTTCATCCATGTGGGCCTCCTGGTATTTTTGTCTGCTCTTCTGTTTGTTGGGAAGCATTGCTCCTGGGCTTGGAGGAGGTGGTCCTTGAACCAGCTTTCTTTTTTCTGTTCCCTCCATGGCTTTGTCCCATTATAAACTACCATCATAAAAAAGGTCAAAGTCTGCTTTCCTGAAGTCCAGGGTAGCAGGCTTGCTGCACAACCTCCTTGCTGCTCAATTGTTTGAAAATGAGCCTGACTGAAAATACTGTCAGTCCAGGACAGACATAAAAAGAGCCTGTGCAAGCATTACATATGCCTTCAGAGAGGCATTGCTCTCTGAAAAACTTGCAGCAGATTTTCTCCCCTTCCTTCTTTCTTTCAGAAGAGAATTCACTTCCAGAAGTCTCTGCGGACAGAGGTTCTGTTTTGTTCCTTTCAAGAAATTCATCAAGTGGAGGGGGTGAGCAATCTCTCTTTTCTGAGAGGGAAAAAGCCTAAATGCAGGTTTTCATTACTCAGTTCAGCCCTGAGCTATCTTCAGGCTCAGAAAAGATTTCAAAAAAAAGGTCAGAAGTTCATCTTTTTCCCCAGCTCTTGCTTATCTCCCCTTCTCTATGCAAAACCATCTTTTCTCTTTTTTTCTCAAAACAGGACCTTGTCATGTTCAAGGCTTTGGAATCCCTTATGGTGTAGGTACAGAATTGTCCCTTACCACCAGGTTTTTTTATTGAGTAACTTGTGCAGTAGCTGCTCATGTCTCTAGCCTTCCTGAAGAGACTGGACCCTGCACAACCATCCCAGTTTGTTTATAGTCACATTTTTCCACTTTCCATAAATGAAGAGTGAGGAATATTTACATTAAGTCAATGGCCTGGCCTGGGTCAGCACTAAGTTAGAAGAAAGTTTTGAGTCCCTGTTCCCAGCCCCTTTCTCAGCTGATTGCATCCAAAGAGCTCACTGTAGAAGTGCCAAGTGAATGAAAAGTTCATGAGCGAACATTAAATAGTTTAAAGCAGACACCTCCCTTTTGATTCATAATGTACAGAGTTGTTCTGTGTTCTTTAAAGTTTTTTGTTGTTGTTCTCCTATCAGTGTCTAAAAGCATTGAGAAATTTTCACCTGCCCTCACATTTTTCACTCCCTTTCTTATTTTTCAGTTCATCCAGAGTCTTTTGCATACCTGTTTGCAATCAGGACCTCTTTACTATCACATTTCCACTTCAGTGTAATATCCACATCATTATTAAAACCACATACAGCTCTCTGAGAAACTGTCTTATTTATTCCAGGGAAGAACATAATCAACATAAGAGGGTTATTAGTCCCACTATGTTTTCAGTCATAGTGGATTTATTATTTACGATGGTCTCTTTAGAGTTTGCTGTGCTTTTTGCTCAAGACTTAGAAAAGCAGCACTGTTCAATGGAATGTACATTTAAATCAAAATAAAATGGGTTTGCAGAACACTGAAATTAAAAAAAAAAAAAAAAAAGGAAGTGAAATCTCATCTGCAACAAGTTTATTTGGTTTATCTTTTTTCTTCTCATTTGTTTCTGAAGAAGTAACATTCATAATGGAGACTAGTGGCTCTGACAGTGTTGGATGCAGATATGAAAATGAATCAAAGCAAGTCAAACTACCAAAATTCTGATCAGAACTGGTTCCTGACTAATCCAACTTCTCTGCACTGAAGTAATTGAAATGGGATAATCAGAACACTTTCCATCCATGCATAAGAAATAGCCTGTGTTCTAGGAGAGGTTTCAGTTCCATGAGCTGTTTTATCTGATCAGGAATAATTCTGGTTTGGATGCAAAAACTTTTTACTAATTTGAAGTAAAATGCTTCCCTAGGTGTACTCTCAGGCCTGAAATTTCTCCCAGAATGCCCACAGTTCAGGACTGCAGCTGCAACTACAAAAGATGAGTACCCAGAGGGGAAACAAGAATTAGTCTGCAGGCAACTGCATGAAACCAAACACTGCCAGTCTGGGAGTTTGTGTTCAGGTGGTGAAGATCTATTCTCTGACATCAGCTAAGGCATTATTTCTTGCCATTGTAATGTTTTCTGGACAGCCTCTAACAAATGAAAATCCTGTAGTCTTGCAAACACAAGTCCTTTGTCAGCATAACATCTCACCTAGACTATGAATGGTCACCCCCAGAGAGCCATATTTCAAAATTAATGAAGCCTGACCCTCTGAAGGCTCTGAAGGCTGGCTGTAGTTTCTTACTGAGATCCACTTACCAACTTCAGAGAAACCCTGACCTCCCCCAGGCATGTCCTGACCTGTAAGCTACATCCATGAATTCTATTCCACGTTGGCCCCTTGAAGCCTTGGTCTTCCCTAGCACCTGTCCTCCACCAAGAGTGTCCTGAGGGCAGACAGTACCTAGCCCAGAAACAGAAACAAACCTCTCCACACCTCACAGGCTTGATGAGGGTGTGGGCAAAGTGAGAATACTGAAGGAAAATGCAAACCTAGACAGACTTTTATGGAAGAAAAGGAGGAAGAGGAAAGGAATATGGAAAAACTAATTAAAAGAATCTGAGCAAAGGTGGCAGCAGTACTTGTTGCTCATTGAGCCAAGCGTACAAAAGCTGTGTGCCCAGGAAACACATCCACCCTAACACATTCCCAAGGCAAACTACAGTCATGGCATGTTGGTCACACTTGGAAGTCCTCCAGTAGTCTTACTGAGCTCAACAATAGCTGTTGGCAGCTCTGGTCTTTGGACAGATAAACTGCTGTCTTCCCCTGTGAGCTTTGGCACAAGAATAAGCACAAGTAAGTCGTGGCACGTCAAAGTGGGAATGGGAAAGGAGGTTAAGTCACTTTTTAGCTTAATGTATTTCTGCCGTATGTCAGCAAAATTTCAAGTTCCCAGTACACAAAACATAGTCTCAGTCCGCAAACATGGTATTTTTCAATCACTCACTATAGAACACAGTGAAGCATTAAAAGACATTTGAAAATAAATTATTGGAATAATTAGATCTGCCTTGACACTTTTTAGACTGGCTTCTCAAATCAACAAGCTAGCTTAGAGACCTGTGTTTCATCTCATTATTATTCAAAGGTGTTTCAAATCAAATCAAGCTTTCAGAAACAAGAGTGGGTGTCCCAAATTCAAATTATCAGTCAAGTGTTACATTTCAGTGCTTGATTACACCGTATAATCATTTAAAGTTGCCTAACTGATGCCATAATAAGTGACAGACCTGGTGAAATGCCAAAAATAACACATTACCTGAGAACAGGATGCAGGCTCTAAATGCAAATACAGCAGTAATCAAGAGATGCAGAAATGGATCTGTCATTTGGTGGACAGGTTTCAGCAGGTCATACAGTAACTTGGAAAAAAAATTATTTTTCAAAAACAGGTACATGACTACATCCAATACCTCAGATACACCAATAACCTGAATCTTGGAAATTCAGCACAATTAACTGCTCTGCATTAAGCAACCATAGAACTAGAAGATTAACTAGTTACATCTTGTGTGCATAGCCTTTGTCATGCCTGAAGCTTTACTGTCTTAAATTACCAAGACACATCCACTGATCTTTAGTAGGTGGCTACTCCATGCAGAAAACTTGTGTCTGATGTCTCTGTGCAGTCCTTCCCACTTCTAAAATTTACTCCCAGACTTAGTACTGATGAGGTGAAGCTCCTAATAAGACCCTGAATCTTTCCCTGGATCCTTTATCACTTTTATTTCCATCTCTTTGTGGATCTTCTCTTCAACATGTCTACAAGCAAAAAAACCCCCAAAAAAAGAACAAAAAACCCCACCAAAAAAACAAACAAACAAAAAAAAACAAACCAAAAAACCAAACCAAAACAAGCAAACAAAGAAACCTCCAATAAAAAAAAATCAAACAAACCCAAACAAAAACCACCAAAAAGCTCTTGATAAGGATCACTTTATCTTAAGCTGGTATCTTAGCCAAGGATGGAGACCTGTGAGTTGACTGCTGTATCACATCTCACTGGAAAAGATCCCTAACTTCAGTAGAAGAGACTTGTCTGAGATCACAGCATACTCTGCTCCAACTAGAACAGGACTCCCATTACAGGACTTTATTCAGCATGGTAAGAAGGGCTCACAGAGATGCACCAACAAAAATCTGAGCTATAGAAGATGCGGGGAATCTCCAAGTCATCCAGCAAGTGGAGGAAGCACACAGAGATAGCTACCCTGGCTCTGTCAGTCAGAGTCAGGGTGGTTGAGGGGAAAAAAAGATCCATTATATGACAAAAAACCCACACTATCTCCCACCCTGAGGACTAACAGCTTGGAGTCTGCCCACTGAAGGCTGGTTTCATAGAATCAGACAGATTGGAAAGGACCTCAGAGATCATCAGAGACTATTCAGAAATATGCTTTTTTAATTCAACTGGCAAAATGCTACTCCTCACCAGCTGTTGCCAGCTGATTTCATAGGAGTGTGCAAAAGCTTTCTGCTGGCTGAGCAAGTAAGAATTCCTCAGTCCTTTTACCAGTCATGGGGCAGAGTTCTGGGCTCAAGACTTAGTGGGGAGTATTCCTTAAGTATACTTTGCTTTTTAAGAAGCTACGGTGCAAAGCACTGATTGGAACTAGAATGTTTGTGGATACTCTGTATTTTTATTTAGATCACGATCCAAACACAAATTGTACCTTAAACAGACAGATAAAAGGAGTTATTTCCTCTTCCTAAACTTTTCCAAAGTTGTGGGTTTGCTTCATCCAACAAGGAGCAAAAAAACATGAGAAGCCACTTTGCAAAGCCCAAGGCTGCTAGAGTTATCCTTCTCTTAGCAAAGGACTGTGATAAAGATAGCACAAGGGAAAGTTATAAAAGAATGCTATTAAACTAACAATTAAAAAAGTATGTAATATCACTGGCAAGGGATGTAACAAGACTACTGGCAAAAGCAAAAATACCTTCATCCCTCAGAGAAAAGGACTCAAGTGTCGGCATTTTTCCTGTTTCTGCTTTCAGTGTCTTTCTGTGCTTAAACATACAATCTTAAAAAGCACTCATACAGGCATAAGGCGATCCTCAATCAAATAATAGTTATCCAGAAAGCTGTTTCTAGAGGGGTTGTTTGGGTGATTCTGGTAGGATATTAGTTTTTTGCTTGAGAATCAACAGCTGGCTGCTGTGCAGGCTTTTGGAAAAGGTCCTCTATGTTAAGAAATCGAGGGAATGTGTTCTTCTCTAAAGAACAGCCATGAGCAAGTTGGAAGATTATGGGTAGGAATTAGAGATCAAGGCAACAAGAGGAACCTTGTGGTTGGAGCCTACTAGAGGCCTTCTGATCAAGAGAACTTATTGGTGAAGCAATCCGACTCCAGCTACAGACGGCATCATGCTCAAAGGCATGCAGGACTTCAATCAGCCTGACATATGCTGCAAAAGTAATGCAGCAAGCTATAGGCAATCCAGGAGGATACTGGAGTGCCTCAATGATCATTTTCTCAGACAAAAAATAGACACCTCTACACAAGGGAATGCAATATTGGACCTATTTGTCACCAATGTAGCTAATAGGGATCTTGAGACTGGCGGCAGCTTGGGCTGTAGTGAACACACATTGGTGGAATTCACAGTGCTAAGGGTCATGAGTCAGTCAAGGAGCACAGTCAGGACCCTGAAATTCAGAAAAGCAAAATTCCAGCTCTTCAAGGAGTTACTCAACAGGGCATCCTGAGAATTGGTCCTCAGGGATAAGGGAACAGAAGAGCTGGCAGATCTCCAGGGACACTGTCCATAGAATGCAAGTGATATTGATCCCCAGGTGTAAGAAATCTAATAAGGAAGGGAAGAAACCAGCATGGTTGATCTGTTCCCTGCTGGTGAAACTAAAGGACAAGAGGAAACTGTACAGAAAGTTCAAGCAGGGACAGGTATCTTTGGAAAAGTATAGAGATGCTGCCCGATTGTGTAGTGATGAGGTCAGGAAGGCCAGGGCACAGCCAGAGCTGAACTTGGCAAGGGATGTGAAGCATAACAAGATGGGATTCTACAGGTACATCAATGGAAAAAGGAAGGTTAAATAAAACAAGAAGAAGAGCAAGTCTTGCCCATGAAGAGCAAGTCTGGTGAGGCAGACAGGAATAAACTGTTACTGATCAGGACACCTGAGCAGTGAGTATAATGATCACATACAATTCCCTCACAGATCTGCAAATGTGTGAGAAGCCAATAGAAACCCTAGAAAATTCTTAGATTGGGTTTGTCTCATTGATTGTGATGTATCCAATAAAGGGTAGCAAGACCACATGTATGAAGAAAAGGTTGATAAAGATTCCCACATATTTCTATAGTCCCCTTAAGAAATCCCGTGATAAGTTTGTGTAGTTCCACTAGCCAACTCAAGGATCTCAATTTATTCCTTTTCGGAATACTCAAGATAGTCCTTTTGTCCCCTTTTTCATTAATTGAAAAGTTTCAGCTGAAGGTCTTCGTGGTAGGTACCTGTCCTTTGTGGACCTAACACCTCTGGTCAGCTTATTAAAGCTTGTGTATCCACATATTTATTATTTTTCCTTCCTCTTGAATTTGTCTGTCTGAATAGCCCTTAAACAGACATGACAATAAACTAGGTATCTTTATGTTCCACAGATGTTAGCTGGAGTGCTATGGGCCAATAATATTCTTTTAAAACTGTGAATCATCCATATAACCCTGCAAAATGTTGGAGAGTGGAAATCTTTTTATTTTAAGGTAAAAACCTGTGCCTAACAATTTGGGTTTCAGTTTATATATCTTAAACAATTTACAAAAAAATCTTGTTTTCTGAGTCAACAACCTGGACTTCTTTATCTGGGGGGAGGCAGGAGGATGTTTGACTTCTTGTGTAGGTTTGATTTCGTGTTTGTATGACCATATGTTTTAGAACATCATTTAATTTCCACAGTGAATTATATAAAATAGGAAGAATAAGATAAAATAGCAAAGGTCTATATGAGGGGGTTAAAAATAACATAGATATTCTACCAGATGAAAATAACATTTTGCATATTGGCAGGGCCATCTGCTGCTCTTCATGCTCATGGAGCTAATTACAGAATGAAAGGCTGGTTCCTCCATAAATAATTTTTTTAAAAAATTAAAAAACTAAAAACAGAATTTATTCACTAGAACTGCTGAATAAGTTACAGTTTTCACAGTTGTGTGGAGCCAATGACAAAATGGGTGCAGCAAGCTAGTAGGATAGCGAAGATATAACTGTCTAATCTACAGCATAGAGTGGTGGGAAGACTGCCTTCACCAAATTTGCTGAACATCTTTATATGACTATCTGGACTCACAGAGCCCCACAGGAAATAATGATTGATGGATCTACTCCATTCCAAGTCCATGGAGAGGTGTATTTTTTCTGGCAGTGTATTTCCTAGGGATTCAGCTTTCTGCTGCCCATTACAACAATACCTAGGATGCTGTCCTGCGGTGAGCCAGACATACCATCCAAATGTTCTTTTTTCCAAATGGGTCCCATAACTGATTATTTCCCCCAAAGTCTTGTATGTTATGGCAAAGCAATTTTCCCTGACCCACCACAAAGGTCATTCTGACATAAAGTTGAGTAGGTTGCATAGGCTGCCCATACTTCATAGCTGTAAGTGGGTTAAATCAAATGTTTCTGTAGGACCTTTCTCTTCACTCAATTCCCAATCCCAAAGCATGTCTTGTAGCTATGGCAAGAAGCAAAAATCAGCATCAGCAGAGGCTGGCAGTTCACTTGAGGATAACAGCTACAATAGCTTGGTGGCTGTCTTCTACTTCTGAGAATTTCCTCAGGATCATTGTTATGAAAACAGCCAGAAGGCTTCCTAAGATGAAGGAAGTCACTAGAAACAGATCCATATTGAAGTAGAGCCAGATTTTCTTTGATTCTTTCATCTTAGTTCATAATTCAATTATACAAAGTTAGAAAAAATTAAATACATCCAATTACAGAATTTCAAAATGCATCCAGAAATAGGAAGGGGGCAAGCCCACAATTATCTCAGTCTTTAATGCAGTTTCATAAAGCCCACAGCAATTAAGTTGCAAAGTACCATAATTTACATTAAAACAAACAAACAAAACAAAACTAGGGGTGGGCGTAGAAATGTCACAAAGAGCTTTAATACAAGACTGCAGGACAGGCTCCAGCACCAATAACATTGCTCAGTGATTCTGGCTTCTGCCTGCACAGTGTCAGCTTCCTTGCAACTGGCACAGCATTAAAAAAAAAAAAAAAAAAAAAAAAAAAAAAGATGAAAAAGGATGAGCCTGTTTCCACTCCAGGCTCAATAGCTAAAATGTCAAGTTCTAGGAGACAGATAAGAAAATTATATTAAATATCAGCATCTGGCCCCAGAAAGAGTACCAAATAGAAAAGATATAAAGCGGGAGCATCACCCCTACTACTTTTTTAAATGACAGCCTGTGATTACAAACCTGAAATGACAGAAGGGATGTTACAAACTCCAAAATTTACATTCTATGTTGGAAAGTAAACCACTACAGTGGGGGGTGCTCACAGGAGTCCTACAAGTGCCAGCCCTCTCTCCTACCTGCAGCTATACTAAGAGAAGTCTGGGCCCCAAAAGAAAAGGGAAGATGAGTCCCTTGCTGAAGCCCCTTTTGAGGAATCAGAAACTTTAACTTAATTGGGAAAAGCTACACTGTACCCTCATCAAATATCCCATCAGCTGCCTGACTAATGCTGTAGCTGCTGTGGGACCAGTTAATCTCAAAGTTCCCTCACAGCCTTTGGGCCATGCTGTCTACTTTGAGTGTGGAGGGATCAGTCCTGGCCTCAGTCTCCAAAGTTTTCCTATAAACCACTCGTCTTTCAGGAGCTAGAGACAACATACAACATGTTTTTTCTGTCGCTTTTATTGGTGAATAATGGTTTTTAAGAATAGAAAATGGCCCTTAGAAGAATTAAATTCTCCAGATGTTTCATACCTTAAAAATTAGAAAAAAAATCAGTTCTGCTGAAGTTCTATAAATATCACATGAGCAATTTTAAAAATACCTCCCAGGTGTTCTCACAGCAATATAACTAGCCCACATTTTAAGTAATATTAGCCAGTCAAATGCCTGAAAGACTTGCAGATGTCTTTCCCTTCTCTAGAAGGGTCAGATTATTCCAGGTAAGTTTTTTATTTATTTTTAACCTGCCTTTGCAGAGCCATCATTGCATCTTCAAGCAAATCAAAGAGAAAACAACATTTTCAGCACCTCAGGTATGGTACAGTTCTGCATGGTTCTGATCCTGTTACATGCCAGCAGACCTACCAAGGAGAACTCAACCAGTAAATCTCTACACAAGGAAAAATTGCCCTACATGGGATCTCCATGCCATGTTCAACATGTTCCCACTTGCTCTGAGGAGCCACATGAAGGTCCTACTGCCAAATCCTGCTGGCAGCACACAAGAGCTGCTCTCAAAAGGAGAGCTTGACTGGTAACTCATTCTCTGGAAGACATCTGCAAATTTGAAATTTAGAAGTCATTTGTGATCCAACTGCATGTGGCTCCCACATAACTGTTCACACATCAACGCCCACATACATCCTCTCAGAGAAGCAGCTGGGTCCTGACTAACATTAACAGGCAGGAATTTCCATCTTGTCCCTGGCACTGCCATCTGCTGAGCAGAAGTACCATGGCAGCACATGACAACCTGCCTCTACTAAAACCATAGTGCCAGAATGGATCTTAGGATTCCTTTAAATCCTGCTCTTTCCCCTGTGCACTAGATGGAAGTTATTGTAAAAATTTAATGCCATGAAAATCTAGGAAGGGTCAAAATAACTTAAAAGTAAACAACAGACTTAGATGAGGATACAAAGCCTCTCCTCGTGGGCTGACGTTTCTGGCAGGAATCACAGCTATGGTACTCACAGTTTTACTGGCCACAGCAACAAGTAAAGACTAAACCAAATATCTGGGACCTTAATTTCCAAAACACATCACAAGTCAAAAAAGCAAATCTCTTGGGCAGGTCTGTAGCTGTTCACTGCATTGTCAGTGCAAATCCAGTGGCAAAAGGATCTCCTTCCTTAGAGCAGTTTGGTTTCACATGAGAGGTGGAATTCCTGCCAATTTAAGCAGTGGCTGGACACTGCTATAGGATGTGATTTACCACTGGCATGGACTGAATAAATTCTTGTGTCCACTGAAATGTTTAAGCAGTTCTGCTCAGGCAGCTTCATTTTGTCCCGTGTCTCTCCTGCAAGATTTCACAAATTGGCTGAGTGAGCAGTTCTAAAGATGCTCCACAACACCTTCTGTCAACAAATCAGCTGGATTTGCACTTGATGCATACTGAGCTTCCATTGCCATCATGGATTAGAGTATTTTTACCTGGACTTACCAGGCTTCAGTAGAGTAATAGCACTGAAAGGACTGGGTCTCTACAATTTCAAATGCGATTTCCTTAGCTCTATACTACTTTCAGGTAGCTCCCTACTTGCTAGCAAGATTACTATTTATGCATACGTTTCTTAGGCACATTAAGAGGCTACTTAGCCTTTTAGAATCTTTAAAAGCATGGTTACAGATGAGTGTAGGAGTTCACAGCTTTCCTGTTGCACTGATTATTTTGAGTTATTTATGAACTTCACTTTGCATTTAACCACAAGACTTGAGATAATGCAGTGTTGTATTTCAACCACTAGTATCACATGCTGATTTGACTGGATCTTTTTAAACTTCTCAAATTTATCTGTCTCATTTTAGGCTGAAATTCTGTGTGACTCATTTCATTCCCAAGGCAGTCTGAGAAAAGAAGTCTGACCATGGTTGCTACTGGATTCTGCTTCTATATAAGCTATACCATTTCTTCACGTCTCAACCGTAAACACCATATGCAGTTTACTTTTTAGTTGTTCTACACGCCATGGACCAAGTTGAGACTATTCCACTTAACATGGAAGGTTTTACAAAGGAAATTCACATAAAGAATCTGTTTTTCACTATTTCTGATTGATTGAACAGACAGTTTGCTAAACTGTCCTCATGTCACCTATTTATAGTGTCTGGCTCCAATAAGATCACCTCCATATGAAAATGCTGATGTCTGTGGTGCTCTTTAACCTCCACCTCTCCCTGGCTTCAGATTCTGTGGTCCTTAGGATACACTGGAAAGTTGGTAATAGATGATATGGGTATGAGAGCCCTCAGTTATGAACCTTTATGCTTCACTGGTCGAGGATAGAGAGATTTTACAGGCTCCTAATTCTATTACTTTCAAGGTAACTCTATCCAAAACTATTACTTCATTAAATCCAGAGTTAAAAATCAGAAAATCCATCACCACACGAGAAATTTATGTTTTCTGCTTAAGAATTTTTTCCTCCTCACAGCAGAATTGCTCCTTAGAGCAATGCTTCAGTGTATTTATATACAACAAGCAGTAGACAGTATAATTGTATTTATCAAGGTAATCTAAATTGCTGAATGACATATATTTGGATTTCTGTACCTCACAGATGTCAAAATTAGAGGCTAGACCTTTGCAGCAAACACAGGCAGCTTTAGTATTGTTCTGCAAGGCAGCTGCTGAGATGTGAATCCCACTGTTGGCCCACCTCTGCATCACCCATAGACAAGCCCACAGTGAAACTCATCATGAGGCTGATCCTGGGAACCAGGAGAGGACAGGAGCTGCCAGACTTCAAAAAGGTACCCTGTCCTTCATGGGACTGCACTAAACTGCAGAGCTATGGAAATGGGACACACCTTGCTCAATTGTACCTCTGAGCTAGAGACACAAATACTAGCCATACAATGCACATCATACTAGGACCATCCCTTCTCAAAGATGTTATTGCTCTGAAGAACACTTTACATTATGGAGCCAGACTCTCATTTCCCCTCTTTTTACCGGTGCAAGCATTGACAACTGCCAGCAGCTCTTCTTTGTCACATTTCTGGATTAGTAAAAAGGCCAATTAACTTCAAAAATGTATTTTCAGATCCAATCTTATTATGCAGCCAAGTTCAACTCCATCTCACCCACAGATACCAAATGCTGCCTACATGGCACACAAAACCAGAAGACTGAACTGAAGGAAGACGATGAGATATTCCCATCTCCTAGACTGCGTGAATTTTCTTTCAGAAAAGGTAATGCTTCCAGTTTTACAATGGAATAACTCATGACAGAGACCATGAAACACAAAAACCAGGACAGGACCTTAAACAGAGTATACAGAGCCTTTAGTATCTGTTACTTTTTTCTCTCTCCAGTTTCCAGAGTTCTCTGCCCAAACAAATGGTGCACATGCTGATGATGCTGTCTCCATGAACACTTCAGCTGCAACAGCAGTGTTGATTCTGGCAAGTTTTGTTATATATTATTTGGAAATTTATGGCGTACATCTTACATACTGTAAAGTTGTGAGCACAAACACTGACATAAATTCTGCTGCAATATAAAACAGATTGCATAAAGAGTGAACATAAGTTTAAATACCAAATAGTATTGAAAGACTGATATCATGATTAAAGCACACTCACTGCAATAAGCAACAGACAGTGTAATTATATTTAGCAAGGTAGTCTAAATTTCTGAAATCCTCCCAACAATAAAATGCTGCAGCCTTTCCTTCAGATTACAGGAAATCTGAGACTAACCAGTTTCATAAACCAACTGTGGGAAAGAAGGCAGAACACGGATCTTTTATTCCTTTATTTCTAGGAATCAA
Organism: Phaethornis superciliosus; assembly: GCA_023637945.1. Lineage (NCBI taxonomy): Eukaryota > Metazoa > Chordata > Aves > Apodiformes > Trochilidae > Phaethornis > Phaethornis superciliosus. The sequence goes on from JAJQWJ010000004.1 coordinate 49,147,817, forward strand.
AGATGACTATTTTGGGAAGTATAATATTTTTTTAAACGTTTCTTCCAAAAAAATTTCAAGACAAAATAAACATCCCTTATGAAGTAGATGACATAGATTTAGAAAACTGCATGTTGTTTACACTGCTCCTGTACAAAATATGACCTGGCCTGAAAAGTCCTCAGACAGAAGTGTATGTCTACATGTGATGAGGGAGCTGGCGAAAGAGCTGACCAAGCTGCTCTCCATCATTTACCAACAGTCGTTCGTCAATGAGGAAGTCCCAGATGATTGAAACTTGGCAAATGTCACACCAATCCACAAAAAGGGACAAAAGGAGGACCCAGGAAACTCCAGGCCTGTCAGCCTGACCTCAGTGCCTGGCAGGGTTATGGAGCAGATCATCCTGGGGGCAATCACACAGCACCTACAGGATGGACAAGGGATCAGACCCAGCCAGCATGGGTTCAGGAAGGGCAGGTCCTGTCTGACCAACCTGATCTCCTTTTATGATCGGGTGACCCGCCTGGTGGATGAGGGGAAGGCTGTGGATGTGGTCTGCCTGGACTTCAGCAAAGCCTTTGACACCGTCTCCCACAGCATTCTCCTGAAAAAGCTGTCAGCCCACAGCTTGGACAGGGGCACTCTGTGCTGGGTTAGGAACTGGCTGGAGGGCCGGGCCCAGAGAGTGGTGCTGAACGGTGCTGATCCAGTTGGCGGCCGGTCACCTGTGGTGTCCCCCAGGGATCAGTGTTGGGCCCAGTTCTGTTTAATATCTTCATTGATGATTTAGATGAAGGGATTTGAGTCCATCATCAGCAAATTTGCAGATGACACTAAGCTGGGGGGGAGTGTGGATCAGCTGGAAGGCAGGAGGGCTCTGCAGAGGGACCTGGACAGACTGGAGAGTTGGGCTGATTCCAACGGGATGAGGTTCAACACGGCCAAGTGCCGGGTCCTGCACTTTGGGCACAACAACCCCATGGGGAGCTCCAGGCTGGGCACAGAGTGGCTGAGAGCAGCCAGGCAGAGAGGGACCTGGGAGTCTGGATTGACAGGAAGCTGAACATGAGCCAGCAGTGTGCCCAGGTGGCCAAGAAGGCCAATGGCATCCTGGCCTGGATCAGGAACAGCGTGGCCAGCAGGTCCAGGGAAGGGATTCTGCCCCTGTACTCAGCCCTGGTGAGGCCACAGCTCGAGTCCTGTGTCCAGTTCTGGGCCCCTCAGTTCAGGAAGGAGATTGAGGTCCTGGAGCAGGTCCAAAGGAGGGCAACCAGGCTGGTGAAGGGACTCCAGCACAAGTCCTGTGAGGAGAGGCTGAGGGAGCTGGGGGTGTTCAGCCTGGAGAAGAGGAGGCTCAGGGGAGACCTCATCGCTCTCTACAACTCCCTGAAAGGAGGCTGGAGCCAGGGGGGGGTTGGGCTCTTTTCCCAGGCAGATATCAGTAGGACAAGAGGGCATGGACTTAGATCTAGGTTAGATATTAGGAGGAAATTCTTTACAGAGATGGGTAATCAGGCATTGGAAATGGGCTGCCCTGGGATGTGATGGATTCTCTGTCCCTGGAGATATTTAAGAAGAGACTGGATGTGGCACTCAGTGCCATGGTCTGGTAACCACAGTGGTAGTGGATCAGGGATTGGACTTGATGATCTCAGAGGAGCTTTCCAATCTGGCTGATTCTGTGTGTGATTCTTTGTGTGTGATTCTGTGTAATCTATTCTCTGTCAGGTACCAAATTACAGAATATCTACTGAACTGGAAAGGGACAGCTTTGTAAATTCTTTAGCTTCCTTCTAATTCTTCAAAAACCTGGAGGCTCTGAAGAAAACATTACCAGAATGATATACAAACCCCATGGGGGAATCTCTGTATAACCCCTTAAAGTGTTTTTTCCTTTTTTGTATGTAGTACACAATGGAAGACAGACTAGGTGTTCACAGGTGCTGTCTTCTCTCAGCATGAGAGAAAAAAATTGGTTAGGAGGGACCACTTACTAGCAGAGGTCTTGTTACTTTGGTAAGCTGTAAGGGAGTTAAGCCAGGAAGGATAGAGTTTACTGGTACAGGCAGGAACTGTTTCAGTGTTGTATGATGGCTCAAAAATATAAATGTGGAAACAGGGACTACACAGCTGAATGTAGTGCCTCTCTCCCAGCTTCATACCTCAAAGCAATCTGGCCACTTAAAGGGGCACAGCAGAGGAAACCTATTATCCTGATCCTCTTCTAGCAGTACTGGGAAGCTTTCACAGAGATTCCTGAAAACAACACCCCACTGTGGTGTGAATAGGAGATGAGGAGGCTCAAGTCCACTCAGCAAGAGGCAATCATCTGGAAAATAACACAAAAGGGTGTGCACCTCACCTATGCAGCTTACTCTGACTCTTCCATGGCAGACTCAACACCTTTGAAATTCTCATTTGGGAATCACCACTGGGCCTGTGTGAAGAGAAATGACGAGAGTCCCGGTGAGGCTGGAAACTCTGAGAAAAGGAACTTGGATAAGAACAGAAAACAAATGAAAATAAAACAGGTTGTGTGTCCCTAGGAAGACAGCATGGAAGAGGCGGATGGTAAAGGAAGTAGTATCCCCTCCATCTGTACACACACATGGTATATGGCAGACCCATCCAAAACATTAAATTCAGGGGAAAAGTAAAATCACTGCCAATTATGAGGGTGAGTGAAAATCTCAGATCCTGACAAGTCTCAAGAAGGACCAGTGGCAGTTCAATGGACAACTGCATAAGCTAGCAAAGGGTATAAGCACTAAAGAACTAGTCTCATGGAATCAGTCAGCCCAACACAAGCATTAGAATAAAAAATGGAACCCAGAGAAGGATAAATACATGACAAAGAAGTAGTCTGCATGGAACCTGAAGTAGAAGCTCCATCTCTGACAGTTGTATCCACATAGACATTTTAAGAAAACGGGGTTTTAATTTTCTTTGGTTTAAATATTTATGTGACTCAATTTTAATATTTATGTGACTCAATTTTGAATCTACTATTGACATGTGTGTGTGCAGATGGTTAATAGTTTCTTTTTTTGTTTGTTTTCAGCACAGATTATTTTTAGATCTAACCTTTTGTTCTTAGATGGGAGTGAAAAAAATAAGGCAGTGAAAATTCCAAAAAGGTAGGAAATAAAAAAAAGGTGTTGCAAGGTGTTTCTGTTTTTGTGGAAGACCCAGAGTGACCTCGGTCCTTCCTCAATCTGCCACGAGACAACCCCTCCAACTTTGCCCATGACATTCTTTTTTCCCCCTCTCTTCCTGCACAGACAGCTATTGCCCTGTCTTTGGAAGCTTTACTCCATAATCCCATCACACATTCTGTCTGTTCACAAGATCACTGGACATTGTTAGAGTGTGCAAAAGCCTGTTAGCAGGAAAGCCAGCTCAAACTTTGCCTCTCAAAAAATCATCATTTTTGCATACGTCAGTGGAGTCTGTCACAGTTCCTTATCAAATTCAATTCCTTAGAAAACATTATAATCTAGAAACATCTCTTAATGGCATAGGGAAAGAGGGAAATATTTCACAGAAAGAATACCAAATAAAGACACCTGTTTTTCACAAAACCCACTCTAGCGCTTCTGTGTGCAACTGATGTCACTGCCGACAAGCTATGCTTTGATATTATAAGGGATGGGGGGAAGAGCAGGCTTCCACTTGCAACTGGAGTTTAGCTTAATTCCAGGGCAATAGCATCAACACCAGAACTTTCTCAGTTTTGCTTCCTAGACTCTCATTTCAAACAATATTTTTCCCAAGGAGACTGATCCCCCAATTTACAGTGCAACAGACACTGGCATTAGAAAGCAAGACTTTGGGTTGTATCAAAATTCAAATATACCTAACTGCTCTAAATCACAATATGCTTTAGCCTTGTAGGTTCTCTTCAAACCCAGAAACTGCAACAAGAGCCAGTTACTGAAGCACTTACCCAGCATGGTCTGAAAGAAGTGACTCTGGCTAGGAATGAAGAAAATCCACTTCGTGTGGATTACGATTACCCAAGTCCTTTCATTTGGAAAAACAGCAAATTTCACAGTCTCAGCTCTTTCACAAAGGTAGTGTCCAGATGACAAGGTCAGTCAACTCATTTGCTGCATTGCACACACTGCCTCAGAGTGTTTATAAGCACAGAGGTTTGGCAGCCCAGCAAATGCTAGCTGCTAAGCTAACATCCCCTAATGTCCCCTAAATGTCCTGAGAAACAGCTTCTTGAGTGGAGTAAGCCATTGCTCTCCCTCCTCTACAAGAGATCCCACACCACCCTCACAGGCCACCAGTGTGGGAAGTTACCCTCTCAGAGGCATCTCCCAGGGAATGCTGTGCTGCAGGACACAATGCAATTTCAAAGGAGTGAAAACCTGAAGAAAAAGAGTATCGTTTTTCTCACTAGAGAGCACCTTAAGATTCCACTGCTCTGCTACCAGAACAGAAAAATAATCAACTACAACATCTCCTGAGAAACATTCTACCAAGCAGAGACAAACTGCTTTTCTAGCAGAGGGGCATCTATTTCTCCAGCCATGTTCCCAACCACTTTCTTTGTCTTCTCAAACAGGAGTCCCACAGGGTGCCAGAAAAGTCTCTCGTTTTCCCTGGAACTCTTCAGGTTGTCCAATTTCCTCAATCAGTGGCACACTAAAAGCCATGGTATGATCTGGAGGAGCCCTTACTGCCCATCTGCTGGAAAATCACTGTTTCAGTAAAACCTTACTGAATTTTACAAATACTTTTTGTAATTTTACAAATACAATCAAGCAAGCTGAGTATACGAATGGGGCACTTCCAGAGTGCTGCACTCAGGGCCAGTAGAGAGCATTTGTTTCTGTTCTATGAAAAGTTCTGACAACAACAAAACCAGAAGATTTTATTACTAGAAAGTACCATGCCTGTGGGTGGTTTCTCCCACAGCACAACCTGACAATTCCTGGTGCACAGTTTTTAGACATATTAGGAAATACTCCAGCTCCTGGCATCTACACAAAATGAAGCTTCTAAAGAAGCATTTCTCAGTGCTTTGCAGAAACTTGCTGGGTATCAACCATCAGCATCTGTGGGGTTTTTTTTCTTCTACAAAGAAGTAGGCTCAAAGCTCCTTTTACCAGTTCTCTCAGATGTTTTACATGTATTTCAATAAACTTTGGGAAGTACTTGCATTTTTCCCATTCATACACTTATGGCAGAAAAGATGGGGTTTTTTTACAAAGAACTTTCTTGTTTTTTTTTTCCCAGTGAGATAACGTATGCACTTGTTAAAAAAACAGAATCTTTCTCCATTGGTAAACTCCTAGCCTATACATTCTTGTGCAAATACAAGCCTTGCACTTCGATTGGCTTTGCTCCTATGGTTTCAGATGTTCCAAGTTTCCATTTGATGCAACACCACAGTTTTTCTTTCATGATCTCTTTTCATCTCTTCAGTATTTGCCTCTTTTTTTTGGTGTCACAGTGCATAGAGGCTGCTCTATACTGCTCACGTGGGCAGTGCAAGAGGAACAGAAAGACCATTCTAAATTACATGCTTGCTATATCAAATCATCACTAGACCACAACATAATGTGGTTTTTGAAACAAGGGAAATTAAGAGTCATGACAAATCAAGTACATTTCTACATCTGTTTCCAAGTTGTCACAGGGGCTTGTCATGGGGGGATTAATTGAAACTGTGAACCTGACTACCATCACAGAGGTGCCTATGAAGAACTGTGGTTCAGCTTATTAATTCTCAGAGGCTTGGGAATTGCAAAAGAGCAGATACTGTCACAAAAAAGGCTGTGAATGTGAATTCATCATAGCAGCACCATGACCCATCGAACATCTTTAGAGAAAGCCAACTCTACAGAGAAAGAACAACCTGGTACCTTAAAAATTCAATGGTGACCTGTAACTGTGACATTTGGGTCATGGGGAAAAATCTTAATATACCTGTACATGCACTCTGGTCATTTAATGAATACACAGTGGAAGATTTATAGTACTGTTACAGCTTTTTTTCAGTCAGCTAAAGGAAAGTGCCTTTGTTACTATGAAACCAACACTGCTGAAAACTGAGCAGAAAATTGTGGATCAGTGCTAACAGCTTTGGAGAGTGGGGGATTCACAGCATTGCATTTTAGAACCCTGGAAGCCTTTAGCATCTGAAAAGACAAGGTTACCATTTTTCTATTATGTCAACACAGAAATGATCACAAGGTGCTGAACATTAAATGCATCTCTAAGCCACAAGCTTTTCAAGGTAGTAATCATTGCTTTTTCCTGATCTAGACAGCCTCTATGAAAACAAAGTCTTCACTCTATTACACCAAAATGGTATCTTTCTGCTATTCCTACTGATGACTTCACTAGGCTTTTGGCCAAGTTTTGAACTGTGAGAGAAGTTTAGTGTCACATTGCTAGGACAAGAATGGTTCAGGAGGGTTTTGCACACAATTTACTACTTTCCTGAACAGCAGCTGCTGGAAGCACCCCAGAAAACCAAGAACTGAGGCAGTTTTTAGGGCAGATGTGATGAGCTGTCATAATGGGCAAAGGTGAAAGGAACAATTAATCTTGATGAAACTCTGCAATTAATAATAGCCAACTCACACCTCCCAAGCACATGATTTCTCCTGCACAGGTAGAGAATTAGCTATAAAACACAAACTTACACTGCCATGGATCATTTTTCATATCTGCCAAAGTAGTTCTGCACCTATCAAACACCACAACTGCAAATAAATATCCTCACCACTATGAGTCTATCGTCAGTTCTTCTCTGCTGAAGCAGATGGCTTTTATTTGAGACTTAATAAGCATAATATAGCTGCTGGGTTTTATGCTGGTGCTCCTCTTATTTATGACTCATTAACAAAAAGGTAAAATTCTCCTAATTTCTCCACTTTCTGCACTAGTTTAGCCAAATTTCATAATGCGGATAACTATATACCCTTCCCAAAAAGCAACATTCTGCCACTAGTACTTCCATTATTCCTAAACACTTCCTCTCCTCACCTTAATCCCTCCATTTAACCTGAGGTTCACTCTTTGGCAATTCGTAGCAGAGAGCTGAAAGATCCTCTGTTCCTTTTTGCCCAAAGCTCTAAAGGACAGTGGAGAGCCAATGTGGCTTCTTCTCCTTCTGCTCTTCCTTTCCAGCATATTGCCAGATAAATTTGTATTTATCCCATGTCATTAACATGTCCAGGCTCTGCTGCTGACTGGAAATCTCTCTAGAAAACCACAAGGTCACCAGTGGTCAGAGCCATGAGACCTAGGGAGCCACAGACCAGCAAGCACGGTTGTGACACTGAGGCAACCTCAGCTTAGCTTAGCTGAGAAAATGGACCATTCTTTCCACCCCTACTCCTTGTCTGGTCCAAGATTATTGTACTGAAATAGCCTGTTGTCTTGTTCCAGGCTGCCTGCAAGATAAATGGCCTGCATCTCTTTGTAGGAAGTAAGCACACTGATCAGCTTGCATTCTTGTTCAGTTAGTTACTCTTGAAATACTTAAGATGGCTACATGGACCCAAGGGGATGTAGATACTGTCACAAGTCTCCCAAGTCTTCCTCATCCCCACAGGGATCACTTTCCCCATCCAGAGCTTGTGATGTGCCCAGCCATTCCTGCAGCAAGACTTCTCTGTAATGTGAAAACGACCTTGCTGCTATCCTGTAAATGGAATTTTCAGACCCTAGAGTGCTGCATGTTTGGCCATGCCAAGGCTGGCATCACTGAATTGTTCTCCCAGACAAAAGTCATTTTGAGATCTCAGATGCTCCAAGACAAGGGTCTATTTAGCAATAGCCAAAGGAGTGTGAAATACAGTATTTTGCTCAGAGCCACCTCATACAATCAGACCCATCTGTAAAATTCACTCACTGTTCAAGGCAACCTCCGTGTAGATGTGTGACAGGGATACAACTGCCCATAACTGTAAAAATTAAAATATCATAAGGATACTCTGTCTCCTCCACCATCAGGGAGCTGCCAACAAACCCCTTTTAATGCTCACTGTAGCCAATCTTTTCACTCATCTCTCTGGTGAGGAAACAGTACTCTACAAAAGCACTCAAAACTCTTCACCAGCACTTACTGAGTTTGCAGACTTAGAAAACTGGTTATTTCAGCCCCACATCAGTCCGATGGTCAAAGACAGAAAATACCTGCCCTTCCCATTGCTGGGCTTCTTTCTTTGTCTCTTGTCTAGGCTGAGATGCAGAAGAGCTCCACTAACAAATATCAGGTTCCAATCCACGTTACTGAAAATTCGACACAAGAAACATAGAGAAGAAGATAAGCATTATTGCTAGACAGTGAAAAACATTTTCTCTGTAAGTCTACAAACAGTATGTTATAGCTCAAAGTGTAGTGCAAATTCTCACAAAAAGTGTTTCCACTCATCTTTTATAGCATGGCAAAACTAAGACTTTCTACTCTGGTACTCAATTTTTCAAAAGTATGTAACAGAAATAAAACATGGAGAAATAAGAAAAAAAAACCTGAAATATGTAGTGGTATTTTTCCCAAGACAAAGTCCTCTGTATGATTTTTCTATATCTCGGTAGGCTAAAAAGTTTAATTAAGAAAGAACACACTTACCAAGCCACTTGCAGAAAATTCATTTCAGCATGAATTTCAAGGTAGAATCTGGCTCTCCTGGGGCAATGGTAAATCACTTTTTTGACCAGACTTCTAGAAGCAGACTAACCAAAGCAAAGACACTTCTAAATGGGAAATGTGCAGTGACATTCTCTGCATTAATAAACCAGTAAGACAAGCACTTGCACTCTCAGAAAATGTAAACACACAATAAATTCAGAGGATTATAAATTAAATCTAGATTAATATACTTCATTCTGCATTAAATTAAAAAATATTTTAGTGTATGCCATAACATTAGTCAGGACATTCTCTGAATACTTATAAGGGCGTTTGGGTTTGGTTTTTTTAATCCCCCCCAGATTACATTACTGCAGTTTGACTTTTAAGGCCGTGGTCTGCAAAATTAAGTAATTGGATTTAAGTGAGGAATAAAACCAGGGATCGATGCTGAAGCAGTTTTGCTAATGCACTTGAGGTAACTTTGCCAGCTGGAGGGGCTCTCCCAATAAATCACAGGCTGCCGGCGGCAAACAAAGCCCGGACGAGCCAGAATCAGCACCTGCCCCCGCATCCTTCCCTCCCTCCTTCCCTCTCCTCATCCCTCCTTCCTTCCCTTCTTCCCTCCCTCCTTCCCATGCATCCCATGCATCCCTTCCTCCTTCCTTCCCTCCCTCCCTCCTTCCCTCTCCTCATCCCTCCTTCCCTCCTTCCCTTCCTCCCTCCTTCCCTCTCCTCATCCCACCCTCCTTTCCTCTCTCCCTCCCTTCCTCCCTCCCTCCCTCTCCTCATCCCTCCTTCCCTCCCTCCCTCCTTCCCTCTCTTCATCCCTCCTTCCCTCCCTCCCTCCTTCCCTTTCCCCATCCCTCCCTCCTTCCCTTTTCCCATCCCACCCTCCCTCCCTCCCTCCCTCCCTCCTTCCCTTTCCCCATCCCACCCTCCTTCCCTCCCTCCCTCCTTCCCTCTCCCCATCCCTCCCTCCTTCCCTTTCCCCATCCCACCCTCCTCCCCTCCCTCCCTCCTTCGCTCTCCTCATCCCTCCCTCCTTCCCTTTCCCCATCCCACCCTCCTCCCCTCCCTCCCTCCTTCGCTCTCCTCATCCCTCCTTCCCTCCCTCCCTCTTTCCCTTTCCCCATCCCTCCCTCCCTCCTTCCCTCGCTCTCCCCATCCCTCCCTCCTTCCCTTTCCCCATCCCACCCTCACTCCCTCGCTCCCTCCTTCCCTCTCCTCATCCCTCCTTCCCTCCCTCCCTCCTTCCCTCTCCCCATCCCTCCCTCCTTCCCTTTCCCCATCCCTCCCTCCTTCCCTCTCCCCATCCCTCCCTCCTTCCCTTTCCCCATCCCACCCTCACTCCCTCGCTCCCTCCTTCCCTCTCCCCATCCCTCCCTCCTTCCCTTCCCCATCCCTCCCTCCTTCCCTCTCCCCATCCCTCCCTCCTTCCCTTTCCCCATCCCACCCTCACTCCCTCGCTCCCTCCTTCCCTTTCCCCATCCCTCCCTCCCTCCTTCGCTCTCCTCATCCCTCCTTCCCTCCCTCCCTCCTTCCCTCTCCCCGTCCCTCCCTCCTTCCCTTTCCCCATCCCTCCCTTCTTCCCTCTCCCCATCCCTCCCTCCTTCCCTTTCCCCATCCCACCCTCCTTCCCTCTCCCCATCCCTCTCCCCATCCCTCCCTCCTTCCCTTTCCCCATCCCACCCTCCTTCCCTCCCTCCCTTCTTCCCTCTCCCCATCCCTCCCTCCTTCCCTTTCCCCATCCCTCCCTCCTTCCCTTTCCCCATCCCACCCTCCTTCCCTCCCTCCCTTCTTCCCTCTCCCCATCCCTCCCTCCTTCCCTTTCCCCATCCCTCCCTCCTTCCCTTTCCCCATCCCACCCTCCTTCCCTCCCTCCCTCCTTCCCTCTCCCCATCCCTCCCTCCTTCCCTTTCCCCATCCCACCCTCCTTCCCTCTCCCCATCCCTCTCCCCATCCCTCCCTCCTTCCCTTTCCCCATCCCTCCCTCCTTCCCTTTCCCCATCCCACCCTCCTTCCCTCTCCCCATCCCACCCTCCTTCCCTCCCTCCCTCCTTCCCTCCCTCCCTCCCTCCCTCCTTCCCTCTCCCCATCCCTCCCTCCTTCCCTTTCCCCATCCCACCCTCCTTCCCTCTCCCCATCCCTCTCCCCATCCCTCCCTCCTTCCCTTTCCCCATCCCTCCCTCCTTCCCTTTCCCCCATCCCACCCTCCTTCCCTCTCCCCATCCCACCCTCCTTCCCTCCCTCCCTCCCTCCCTCCTTCCCTCTCCCCATCCCTCCCTCCTTCCCTTTCCCCATCCCACCCTCCTTCCCTCTCCCCATCCCACCCTCCTTCCCTCCCTCCCTCCTTCCCTCCCTCCCTCCCTCCCTCCTTCCCTCTCCCCATCCCTCCCTCCTTCCCTTTCCCCATCCCACCCTCCTTCCCTCTCCCCATCCCTCTCCCCATCCCTCCCTCCTTCCCTTTCCCCATCCCTCCCTCCTTCCCTTTCCCCATCCCACCCTCCTTCCCTCTCCCCATCCCACCCTCCTTCCCTCCCTCCCTCCCTCCCTCCTTCCCTCTCCCCATCCCTCCCTCCTTCCCTTTCCCCATCCCACCCTCACTCCCTCGCTCCCTCCCTCCCGCCCCTCGGCTCGCGCTGCTCTAACGGCGGGCAGCGCACGAGCGCCACCGGGCGGCGCGTGAGGCCGTTGTCCCCGCCCACCGCGCGGCATCGCCCCTGGGCGGGCACTGAGAGGCGCGGGGAGGGCGGCGGGGCCGGGGCGGAGGCAGAACCCGCATTGACCGGGACAGGCGGAACCGGGACGGAGGGGCCTGGGGAGCCCCGGTAGTGCCGTGATCGTGTGTGTAATTACATAGAGTGCTCCGCCGAGAGGAGGCGGGGGGATCCTCACGGAAACTGCAAGGGGTGGGTATGTTCCGAGGAAGATGGAAGCTAAACGATTAACTTTCTCCTTTGGATCTTTTTTTTTTTTTCCCCTGAGAAAGGAGGCTTTACTTTAATTAAAAGTGATCTGAAAGAGAAGAATAATTTTTTTGAAAATTCAATATGTTACTCCAAAATGCTTTTATCAGCCACCTTTCCTTACTTTTTAACAAAGTGACAGGCTACCAAAAGAAGTATGTGTTCACTCTTGCAGCTTAGCTACAAAATTCTCAGTAGCAGATAGTATTGGCAGGTCGGGGGATGCAGAAGAAATGGCACGCTGAAACTGGATGGGAAGCCAGAAGTTGCTGCCTTTATGAAAAAAGATCTAAAACTTCTTTTTTTTTTTTTTAAATTTCCCAACCAACCAATGAAAACACCACAGCAGATTTCAATGAATGAAATAGCCCAGAAACCAAAACCAGAGGAGATGCTCATGGCAATGAAAAATCGAAGTCATTAGGACTGATTTACCTGTCTGTCTCCACACACACACAGACCGTGTGCTGGGCCACGGGAGAAATTTATCAGCCGTGATAAATTCAGTTCACACACAAACCTCCTGGGCTACTTCTGTTAGAGACACCGACAGCAGCACCTCAACTCTGCATGGAACAAGAAAATGCAAATTTGTAACGGGAGAGGAGTAGTTTTACTCAGCCTTCCACCAGCCTGTGGCTGCCCGCTGGCCGGGCCCTGGAGATCTATCTCCACAGGGTTACCTTGGCTGAGGGTGACACCAAGCTGGACAGACCTTCAGCAGCCCCTCAAGTCAAAGGTCTCTTTTCTTCCGAAAATCCAAAGTAGCCACGTGTCAGCCCACTTAGCACAACATGGCCTAGAGATAGCTTTCTAAAAGACAAGGCAAAGGGAGGAAAGGAAAAAAGGACAATTCCCTCTGCCATGTAGCAAGCTTTGATTAGTTAAAAGAACATGCTACTGTAAGTGGCCTTGGAGTCACTAAGAAATACAGGAGACAACACCACAGTTCAAAACCTGTTCTATGGCCAGCATACTGATTCCTTCCCTCTGCCAGTCATGGATTGGCTGTTTGCTATCAAGCTGCAGGGAGAGATAAGCAGGTAGCAGAGACATGACCATGGCCTGGTGTTTGATCCATCTGGGAAATGCTAAACCTCACCTGAGTGGCCCACAGAGGGACAATATGTGAAGTAAATGTGTCCTGAGGCTAAATCAGAATCTCCTCCCTCAAAGAAGCTACGTCAGTGACTAAAGCTTTTGCAGTGCCATGTTGTATCTTACATGTAATACTGCTGGACAGCACCACCAGACCACTGGGCAAAACATGACACACATATTTAATTTTACGGGTAACAGTCCTCCAGGAACATTCCAGACAGTTCTGATTTTTTGCAAAGATGAAAAGGCCTTCCAGAATATCTGAGGTCTTAAGAGGAAAACCTGGATATTCACATGCTGTCTCTGTGCTGTACTTCTGAAACAGGGAAAGCCTTTAGAAGACTCTGCAAGAAGGAACCTTCTAAATTACCTGTGCTCTGAGAGAGGTTCTGAAGGACACAAAATGGAAGAAAGTAGTGATTTTTCTGCCATTACATGTCATTTGTTAAAGCTTGAATGGAGATAACACCTGTGGAGCATTCTGGTTCAGAGTTCATGCAGTGTCACATGAAGATAACTCACAGCCTTGGAATTAAATATACACTCCATATTACTGCCCCCTCAGATTATCCATCCTCGAATTTGCCTTTATGGCGGCTGCACAGCAGACTTGACTCCTCATTGCTTTCAAACAGGGCCAGTTCCCAGTTTAATTGGAACAACTGCACTTCTTCAACTACTGACTCATAAAAAAAAAACTGGGGTGCAGGAATCAATCCAAGAACACAGCACGCACTACTAGGACTTAAGAGTTAAAGGTTTGAAAGTGAGGGTGCTTGTACAAGGAGAAAATCTGATATTCTCATTCAAAGTCTGTTCATATCCTAAGGAAAATTTTGGTAACTGTTTTGGGAGGAAACACATCTGCACCACATTCTCCATTTACCCTTTGTGAGTAAATCTGCCTAACAGCATGCTTCAGATGTCCCCAGGTAGCTCCTTGGGACAGGTAAAAGAATCTCTACTCGTTATGAAACTAATATATTAGTAGATTAGCCTACTGAGTTTTGCATCCTTCCACTATCTTGATTTCTACTTTTACTATCATAATTCCAAATGTTCCTCTGGAAAGTTAAATAAAACTCATAGCTGTGAAATACAATGGAATTGCTGCTGGCTTCCCATGGCTGAGTGCATTGCTGACATCTAAACTGATGTTTCCTAGGGCCAACAGTTAATTTACTTTAGGTATTAGTTGTGAAATCTCACAAAATCCTTCAGTCTTCCAGTGCCTCTAGGGCAGGCAGTGGTCAGCTGCTGGCTTTAAAAAGAAATACTTGACTGTGAAGGGACACCATGGTTATTTAATCACTTGCATGCATTGCTTATTAGAGTACTACAGGTATTTGGAGAACATCATCTCTGTCTTTCTCCAAATATAAGATATGTAATGGTAATGAAACCACAGTGGGCAGGTATCAAAAATACCTCCATGCAGAATTTTTAGAAGTATTCTATGTGACTTTCATGCAGTTTCCTCTGGTGCAGTCTGTAATGAGCCCTGTCATCTGAGGTGCCCTTGAAATATTTCATAATATCAGCATGTAGCATTCTGTGTACACTGCTGGTTCCCTTAGGCACAAAGCAGTTAAAAGATACCCTCTTGCAAAGAGAACAGATTTGTCAGCTTTAGTTTGTGTTCCAGAAAGCACATGACAGCCAGGAAGGCGGTCCAAAATGATACAGAGCTCCAGGACTAACCTGACTTAGAGCCACATCAGTTTCCATTTCAAAACTGGAAAAGCTCAGCTTCACCTAATTACCTCAAGCTTACTGGCAAGCAGCAGTTCATGAGAGCTCTGCTTGTTCTGTCCTCAGCCCAGTTTGTTCTGCCCAACACTGTAATCAGTACCTTCAGTGCCAACAGCCTGCACAAAAAGGACATGACTGGATGAGAGGAGTTTCACAGAGTGGGAAGAGTAATGCAAGGCTGACCAGGCAAAAGGGAAGACATTAAACACCACATTAAGCTAAACTCAGCTTCTGTTGCACTGCCAGGACGAGGACATGTTCCACAAAACTCACAAATAGCTCAAGAAAATTGGCTTTTGAGAGTATCGGTAAGGACAGCCCGTAATGGAAAGCTGGAGGGAGCAGAGCATAAAAACAGCCATTAGTTTGAGTGCTTTATAATCTAAACCCCTCCCTCCTGTTACACAACACGGACTACCCTTGACTGTGACACCACTTCCCGACTGTCTAAAAAGCCTGTTGCTTGGAACAGCCATGAGGTAGCTGTCACAGTGCTGTTAGTGCACTCGGACTCCATGGGCAGCACACTTGCTTACATTGCCAGCTATAATTCATTATTCTTGCCCTAGAGAAACAGATGCAATGCCTAGCAAAGCTGAACACATGAGAGGAATCATTACAAAGCATTCATCAGAACTTTGGGTGATCATCCATAGAGGCTTTCCAGAAGCATTGCTCTTCCTTCAGAGGTGAGAAACACCACCACTGTAGAGAATTAAGCCAGTACAGTATATGATGTTGGTGCACATACATCACCTACTTCACCATAAATCTTCCTGGCAAGGGACCTGCCACTACCCCACAAGCATTCAAGTTTTTCTTTTTTCCAAGAATGAAAGCAAAGCCTTTTGTTTCTATTTTGAGGAACACTCCTCCTGCAGGAGACCTGCAAGGTATAGAGCTCAGGAGGAAAGGAATTTTGACCTACTGGTAAGGAGGAAGGTGCCAGAAAGTTAAAAGTGTGTCAGACAGCATTATCAGGGTCCAGTGATATGAAGAGATATACAGAGTAATTTGATTGAAAGGCCATGTGGGTCAAACAGACAAAAGGCCAGTCAGTCCACTCAAGCCCTCAACTCTCCTTGAGCCATTCAGCTCAGATTGTGCCAGTCATGGTCCTCTAGTGAGGACCAATTTGGCAGCTCTCCACTGAAATGTGTAACTTTATCCATAGGACAGACACATCTGGCAGAAAGCCATCAAGCTTCAATCCATCTTGATCGGTATACAACCTTTGTTTTTAGCTCCATGGGATTAAATTTATTTCCACCTGTGACAGACAGTGTTAAAGATCCTTTCCCCCCAAACAACTCGTTGTTGTAGTTAAGTTTTCCATATAGCTGTGTAATGAGGCAAACAATGCTAGTTTTCCCAAAGGCAATGAAAAAATTCCTTTTTTCTTTTTCTGGAAAGACAGTCACAGGATGAGTCAGGAAGTTCTTACAATGCATCTCCATCAGTGTTTCCCTCCATCTTACCACGACAGGGCATGTTGTTGCAGCTGAGCTCTACTAGAAGTGCAGACACATGCTGTAATACCTCTTTCAACGCTGGAGCACCATGAACTCCACCAGTACTTGGTAGCATCTGCATCCCTACAGGATCTTAGGTATCACTGTCTGCAAAGATGAAACATACACCACAGCTAGAAGAATGTAGGTGACAATTTACTCACAAGGGCTGAGGGCAGGGTAGATAGTGAATATAAAGGTTTTATGGTGACTGAAACCCTGATAAGTAAGCCAGTCTGGAGAGCACTCTCCTCCCATCAGTCTGTGTGACAGAGGCAAGCTTCATGCACTCATCATGAGAAAATCCCTTTTATAAAGGAGTAAGTGGACAAACAGCCAGAAGGAACAACATGTATGCTTTTATTAATGAGTATTTAACATTGTTCCAGTGTTAAACTGGAGAGATATTACAACAGAAGCAACATTAAAGGTTGTGAAAACCATCAAGGAAGTTCACATGTATGTAACTCTACACTAAAGCTTTAAAACACAGCTGCTCCTGTACCATCACTAGTACTTATCTATGCCATTTGTGCAAACAGAGCTGACCTTGACTGGCTTTCCTGCATCTCACTGCGTCTTCTTCCCAAATACCCTGTTGCTTATAACAGGCAGTTGCATGGGACATGCTCTGTCAGCTGCTCAGAATTCCACAGGACATTTTCATACAGCATTCATTTAGCAGCAAGATGCCTTTTCCCCACTGCCTTTGGGGAAATGACATGGGTCTGCTGCTTGGCTGCAGAAGGCTGCAGTCTGCACTCCAGCGTGACCAGGAAGCTCTTTTGCCACAAGTCATGCAGTGGTTGAAGCAGAGTTGCACACTTGGATGCCTGATCGTGCTCTCACCAGGTGCTGCATGACATCTGGCACATGTGCTAGGGAGGTCTCTAGTGTCTCTGGGACTGCCACAGAAGTACGTTAAACTTTAATCATAGCAATTATTATCCACAGATGCTCTTCTGGGGCCAGCCATGCACAAAGTGATCTCGGGTTTGCCAGAAACATAGGGCTTTGCTTCAGATGCCTCTGCATCCCACATCCCTTCTGCAGGGCTGGGCTTCCTTGTTACTGCAGGGCATTAGGACTTCCCATGCCAAAATCCACTACACTGAGCATCTTCAGCTCCTAGCACAAAGCAGGAAGCAGAAGAACCATTTGCACCATTTAGCTATTCTTCATACTCTAATTTCCCTGTTTTTCTTTATAAGCAACTCCAGTTTAACTGGGGTTAATGCAACTGGGTTATGAAACTCCTATTTAACTTTGCTAAGGCACAGTTAAAACACTGATCATTCAAACTACCATTGCTTCCTTGGCTTTGCTATTTCATCTGGCACAACAGATTAATACTCCAGCATCTGCTCAGGTCAGTGGTGCCAGGAATACACAGCAGCTTTGCTAACCATCTTCCTGAACACAGGAAGATGTTGTTTACAGCTGTGCCTGCATTCAGACCATGCCACTTCCAGGGCAAAACACATCTCTTATTGCTCTAAAGAGAAAGCATATAAGCCAGGATTCCAGATACAGGACAGCAATGGAAGATGAAGCACATGTGCAAAACATGCTGCAGTACCAAAATACACCTGGTCTGTTAGCCTCATGAACAATTTCAGCTTAATTCAAACAGACATGCAGCTTCTTTTCCTCCCACCCCATCTCCTCCCTCCCCCTCTTCTTATATCATGGTTGTATAATCATGACAGACCTCCAGCCAGTCCTGCTTTGCAGCCACCTCTCACACGCTCTCTCCCCAGTTTCGTCCTCTGAATCATAATCACCAAGGGAGTGGATTTTATTTGCTACTTTATCATACCCACTGGGGAAAGCACTGGACTAGCACCCTACACGGCTTTTTTTCATCCCAAAGAAGCACTGAGAGCTCTCTCACGCACTTGCCTTGGTCTGTCACAGGAACTTGTTGGTTTCAATCTTTAGCCCTACCGCTCCTTTGACAAAGAGGAGGACAAATTCAGGTGTAGTTGGCATTTTGGCTGCCTGCCTAGTCTCACCAGGATGTGTCAGTCAGATGCTTACACTAGCAGTTTGTGATACACTTCTGTGTACAGCTAGAGAGAGACTTGTCTTCTCCAGGGAGTGCTTTGTGGAGCAGATGACACAGGGACAGTTTCCTTTTCCCCTCCTCGAGATGATGTGAGTGAAGAAGCACAAAGTCAGAAGCAGTGAACCATCAGTTATGGTTCACTAGGGCTTCCTGCACTAGAAGGCCTCGAAGGCCCAGTAACAGGGAAGGCCCAGAAGTGTACCTGTGTAGATTCGTAATTTCTGAAAAACACTGCATTTCATTTAATATTTTAGGGGTACAATGATTTTTTAGTTATCTTGGTGACATCATTGTCTCTAACTGCAAGAACCAGATATTGACTGTTCCAGCATGTCTGGCACAGCAGTAGTATGCCCAGTGCTTCAGCAGCAATTACTCATTTGCATGTTTAAATCAGCAGCATTTTGTGTGCTAGAATGGAAACTAATTCTTAAAGTGCCTTTTAAAAATTTTATTTATTTATTTATTTATTTATTTTTAAATGAGAATAGGGGTTTGTGGGTTGTTATGTTTGTTCTCCAAGAAGAAACCCTGTGGTCTGATTTCTCAGGGAAGGGGTGGGAGGGAAAAGTTGCTAATTTTTTTTTTGTTTTTCTTGAAAGGAAAAGGAATGTGAGAGTCAACTTGTGTGGCTAAGACTGTATCAGGCAATCATAGGAGTTAAAGCAAAGAAGTAGAATTGAAAGAAAGCAATAAAATCTATTTCCACCTACATTGCTGTGCACTTTGAGCCAGTCTTACCATCAGTCTTATCAGCTTCAAAGGATGATTTTAGGAACATACGCCTAAGTTTTATTTGTCAGCAACACCTGGGCTTTGCAGCAGTCCTTGTTCTATCTAATACAGACAAAAATCCATGAGAAAGAGAGACAAGTAAGCCTTAGTTAAGGTCAGATAAAGGAAAGCAAATTAATTTCACAAAATAAAGGTAGCATACCTACACCTCATTGCTGCCACTGATTTTATACAGTGTTGTAAATCCTGCTTTGCAAAATGGCCAGTCAGAGTGGGAAGGTGTAGGGAATGGAAGTGAACAATTACACTCGTTCCTATCCCCAGCATATGAATTTTGGACATATAATTCTTTATACTTTTGACATGTTGTTTCTGAACTTCCTGTATAGGGTGATACAAATGGGTAAACCCCTGTAGTTTTCTGCTTTTGCAAGGTCACCACACAAGTGGATCTGTAGAAATTTGTAATCAGGGGTTAGGGTTAGAACAGAACAAGATGTTTTCCATGAAGCAGTTGTCATCTATAATGCTTCAAGGAGATCTAAAGTAGGCTGCTGAATAAACACAGACAACTTTCCAGGGAGTGAAAATATGAATGGAGGGGATTTTGTGTGCCCCAGCTACACGGACAACAGGTGAGGGAATCTCACCTCGTGTGGGCAAACCCTGCTGCTTCCAGACTGGAAAACTGTGCTTCCCCTAACCAGAGGGAGTTGAAGAGCAAATTGAATCTGGTAACAACCAGGAGATACTGTCACCTGTCAAACACTCTGCCTCACATCAGACTGGTCTTTAAGCCCACTGATACAAAGCCAGAAGGACTCTGCATCTCTCACTGTCATTACTCGTCTTGAACTCACATAAGATGCTCAGCTGCACCCAGATTCTTCATGTCCCTTTCATACATGGTCAAAGATGTGAAAGGCATTAATGGCCTCACTGAGTACTGCACCTTGCTTGCTCTTCTCTCAGAAAAAAAGCCCTAAAAATCTGAACCTTCACAGGGCAGAAAGTGAGGCTGAATTTTGTCATTTATATAGGTCCCTGGGCCATACTCCTTGAGGGTTACACCTCACAAAGTGGAGTTGTACAGCAAAGGGAACTTCCAACTTCTTGCAACTTCCATCTTAGAAAGAATTCTGCAATAATCTGCATATAAAAATAGAACCATGATCTTGGAAAAGCACTGGCAAATAGTTTTTTTAGTGGAATTGTGCGTCATGTGTCTGTCCAAATATTGCAAGTTAGTTTCCATTATTAATCATTCTTTACAACACATTGGAACTGAGTGTTCCAGTGCAATGCATTGAAATGAGTCTGCAAGAGTAAATCAATACACCTCCCAAATGCCAGGACAGAGATGCTGCTGCCTGCCTTTAGGTCATCTCTGTAGGACTGCACTTCCTTGCGATAAAGCCCAACACTAATGCATGATAAAAGAGTCCATTAAATTACAAAAATCAAATAGAAGTATTGAAGATGAGAAAGTCATACAGACATTGTATGTTTCACATGGCTGAGGTTGATGGATTTGGAGCAGGGATTGCTATTGAATGCATTGGTAACACACCTGGTTTGCTAACACATACAGGTAACCATTGCCTGCAGGTAGCAGAAGCAAGTGCTGAAGCTGGCAGGACTGCAGCTCATGCTAGCTCTTGGGATAGTGCCTGGTTCTGTCCACATCAGATGTGCAGCAAAACCTTCTGCCCACTCTGCCCTTGGCAGCTCCTGCGTTGTGGCTGCATGGCTGCATGGCTGCCACAGGATTTCCTGCAGGAGGAGATTCCACCAACATGGCCCTGGGGCTCCACAGGCCCATCACTGTGCCCCCAGAAGGCTGGTGATACTCATGGTGGAGCACAGGGAGCAGGGAAAGGCAACTTATGACCTTTTTACTCAGCACAGCGTGCAGCCCGGTATACTTGGTGTTGGCTGCATTAAACACCACAGCCTTCTGAGCAGCATAGGGCAGCTCTTCCACTAGAATTCATCACTGAACAGCATCTCCTCACTCCAGACACAGTCAAAAGAGAGAAAATACTCTTATTGTATACGGCACCTGCTGGAGCCCAGGAGCTGTGGCAGTTCAGCCAGTAACAAGAAAGCAGAACCAACAATAACAAAATTAAAAAGCTGCCTTTCCCTGTGTTCCCCGTGTCACTCTACACGCTTCAAAGGAAGTATTTTGCCTGAAATTGTAAAATGCTGCCTCTTCAAGACTGAAAAAGCCTTTGTCTAGCAAACTAGCAAGTCACAGAATGGCTTGGGTTGGAAGGGACCTTACAGATCATCAAGATCCAACACCCCTGCCATGGGCAGAGACAACTACCCCTGGACCTGGTTGCTCAAAGCCCCATCCAACCTGGCCTTGAACACTTCCAGGGAGGGGACAGCCACAACTTTCTTGGAAACCTGTGCCAGTGTCTCACCACTCTCACAGGAAAGAATTTCTTCCTAATGTCCAACCTAAATCTCCCCTCTGTGTCTTCTTGCTACACACCCATGCAGAAAGTCCTACACAGCTTCCTGGTGGGACCCCTTCAGGTAGTGAAAAGATGCCATAAGGTGCCCTTGGGAGTCCTCTTCTCCAGGCTGAACAACTCCAACTTCCTCAGCCTGTCCTCATAAGGGTGCTTCTCCAGCCCACTGACCATTTTAGTGTCTGTGGAGCATTATGTCTTTATTATATTGGGGACTCCAGAACTGGATGCAGTATTCCAAGTGGGGTCTCACAAGAGCAAAGTAGAGGGTGAGAAGCCACCTCCCTCAATCTACTGTCTCTGCTTCTTTTGATGCAGCCCAGGACATGGTTGGCTTTCTGGGTTGCAAGCATACACTGATGGCTCATGTTAAGCTTCTGGTCCACTATCACCTTCTCATTCTCCTCAGGGCTTCCCTCAATCCTTTCTCCTCTCAGCCTGTATTTGTGCATGGGATTACCTCAACCCAGGTGCCAAACCTAGCACTTGGTCTTGTTGAACCTTCTTTGATTTTTTTCAGTTTTCATCCTCTCCCAAATTTCCCCTCTTCCTCCTTTTCATTTCTGCTTGGCTTTCCCTCTATCCCCTCCTCTAGGCTTCTTTTTGCTTTTATTTTCTTTGTTTTTTCATTTTCCTGGGGGGAGCCTGCAAAACTTTCCATCCCACATGGGTTTCTGTAGGTGAAGTCACCATCCACTAGCATAAATTCTTATTTCAACCAAAGCAAGCTTCTTTTAACTTCTTATCTCAGAGAGGCTTGCCAACTGTTTCAGGTGTACCAGGGACTCTACTGCACTCTTGAGGTTGGTTGGAGGCAAAGCTGGAGGTGCCTAAACCAAAAATTGTGGAGTTATCAGGTGGCAGGATACAGCTCAGATTAGTAAGTGACAGATTACCAAACTGACACCTTATCTATACACAGAAGTTGCTGGTTTGTGTCAGCCACATTTCACACAGGCCCTTTATAAACACGCCCCCAAAAACCAACCAACCAAACAACAAAGAACAACAAAACTTTATCAAGCTATAATGAAGTATGATACGACAGAAAACCCTCTGAACAGGTACTCCCTTCTGTCTTTGTGTAGATATTTTATTTTTAAATAATTGTAAATTATGTAAATAATTTTATTGGTATTTTGTTTCACAAAGCAGAAGATTAATGCATTTAAAAATAGCCTTTTTGGTTTTCTCTGCAAGGGATCATTCTGGGGGCAGGAGGAACCTCAAAAAGCACAGGAGAGCAGCTGCCAGAGGAGGCTCAGCAGCTACTTCATCAGGAACTCCCCTCCTACCTAAGACACACTGTCACAGTGTTTGTGGGGCTGCCAAACCACTGCCATTAGGACTCCAGTGCTGGGTGTCCCCCAGATTCCCCAAGGATATTCAGCAGAGATGGGGATATATCCAGAAAGGCTTTTGCCTGATGGCCCTTATCTGCTGTGCCTGCAGGGCCAGTTTGTGCTTCCAAATGCAATACTCCAAACAAAATAATTTGCAATGAAGTGACTAATTGGAAGCAAAAAAACACATAAAGCAAAACCCACCCCAAGCCCTACGTCAGCTGTCTTCTTGATAGGAAAGGTCCTGGTATCCCAAGCCCCAGTCTGTAACAACTCTCAGTCCCTCTTGCTGCCTTAATAAGTATCAAGCAGCCTTTCCCACTCCTGACCCTTGCTTCTGCACAGAAGGCTCTTGTTGTGGGTCTGCTCTTCCAGGCAGCCACCCCACCAGCCTTTTTTGGAGAGAAAGCACCATCAGGGACCTTTGAACAACCAAGCTCAGATGCTCCAGGAAGGGTGTAACTGGATGGTAAACACAGGATACCTTTTCAGTCACCTCCAGCATGGGCTTGGGTGGGAGCAGGTCCTCACTGGGTGAGCTCAGCAGGTCTGGCCCAAGGCAGATGGTGAGATGGCCAGATGGCAGAAGGGCATTCTGATTGTGATCAATATGCTGGAGCAACCAGAGCAACAGCTTGATGAGGGGGAGATTTGCTGCAGGTAACTTCTTGGCCATCCTCAGGAAATGGGAACAGGAACATTACTGCTGGTGTCCTGAAACTCAACAGAAACCTCAGCTGGCGCCAGGAGCTGGAAGGGCAGGTGGAACCAGCACAGAAAGAGGTTTCCCTACATTTGTATTGAGTTTCTCACATGCAGAGACTGAACTGCATGCTGCCTGAGGCCCTGCAGTCCAGACTGGCTGCTTACGAGTTTCTCATGTGCTGTGACATGCAAGATGCCTGAAAATAAGTAATTAACTTAGCAGTAGCAGTGAAGCCAGAACAGCTCTGCCACGAGAGCGTCTCCTCTAATAAACATGCATGTGCTGAGTCTGCAGTATCAAATGGACCAAGGATCAGTGTTAAGTGACCAGGAAAAAATAAAGTTGGTGAGACCTCTTCATATCCAATGAGAGGGTGTTCCCCCACAACAGAAACAAAATGAATCAACCAACTTATTAAAACCAAGAAAGCAAAAGGACA
The DNA here is from genome assembly GCA_023637945.1 of Phaethornis superciliosus. Classification (NCBI taxonomy): domain Eukaryota; kingdom Metazoa; phylum Chordata; class Aves; order Apodiformes; family Trochilidae; genus Phaethornis; species Phaethornis superciliosus. The sequence continues at coordinate 49,171,502 of JAJQWJ010000004.1, forward strand.
AGGTTCAGGGCACATTGAAAGCACACTTTGTTTAGGATGACCCCTGAAATCTCCAGGGAAGGAGACTCCACAGCCTCCCTGGGCAGCCTGTTCCAGTGCTCTGTCACCCTCACACTGAAAAAAATTCTTCCTAATATTTATATGGAACAACCTATGCTCCAGTTTATAACCACTGCCCCTTGTCCTATTGTTAGTCACCCCTGAGAAAAGTTTAACTCTGTTCTCCTGGCACTTGCCTCTTACATATTTATAACCATCAAGGAGGTCACCCCTCAGTCTCCTCTTCTCCAAGCTGAAGAGCCCCAGCTCCCTCAGCCTTTCCTCATAAGGAAGATGTTCCTCTCCCTTCATCATACTCGCCACTCTGTGCTGGACTCTTTTCCAGTTCCCTGCCCTTCTGGAACTGAGGGGCTCAGAACTGGACACAATATTCCAGACGTGGCCTCACCAGGGCAGAGTAGAGGGGGAGCAGAACCTCTCTCAACCTACTAACCACCCCCCTTCTAATGCACCCCAGGATGCCATTGGCCTTCTTGGCCACAAGGACACATTGTTGGCTCATGGGCATCCTTCCACCCACCAGCACCCCTAGGTCCCTTTCCCCTGTGCTGCTCTCCAACTGCTCAGCCCCAGCCTGCACCGGTACCTGGGGTTGTTCTTTCCCAGATGTAAGACTTTACACTTGCACTTGATGTAGTTCATTAAATTTCTCCCTGCCCAACTCTCCAGCCTGTCCAGGTCCCTCTGAATGGCAGCACAGCCTCCTGGGGTGTCAGCCACTCCTCCCAGGTTTGTGTCATCAGCAAACTTGCTGATAGTACACTCTATTCCCTCATCCAGGTCATCAATAAACATATTGAATAGTACTGATCCCAGTACAGACCCTTGAAGGACTCCACTAGAAACAGACTCCCAACTAGACTCCCTCCCACTGACCACAACCCTCTGGCTTCTGCCCTTCAAGCAGCTCCCAGTCCACCTCACTGCCCGATCACCCAGGCCACACTTCTTCAGTTTAGCTCCAAGGATGCTGTGGGAGACAGTATCTGAAATCAAGATAAATTACGTCTACTGCTCTGCCATCATGCATACACCTGGTTATACCCTCATATAAGGCTATCAGGTTGGTCAGACCTGACTTCCCCTTGGTAAAGCCATGTTGGCTGCTCCTGATAAGCCTCTTGTTCTTGATGTGTCTGGAGACAGCACCAAGGATGAGTTTTTCCATCACCTTTCCACAGATGGAAGGGAGGCTGACTGGTCTGTAGTTACCCGGGTCCTCTTTCTTGCCTTTTGTGAGGACTGGAGGGACATTTGATTTCCTCCAGTCCTCAGGCACCTCTTCTGTTCCCAGCAATTTACCAAAGAAGATGAGATCAGTTTAATTGAGATCAGTTTAATGCTGAGTGACTATGTCGACACCACAGTGTAAAAAGTGGAATTAATTATCTTGAAGTTCACAGATTCACAATTAATAAGTATTATTTTTTCTGATTGCTCCAATCTCAAGAAAACCCTGAAGACACCACTACACTGTAAGAGATATCCCACTTTTAATTACTGACTTTATAGCAAAATATTCAACTAGTGGAATAAGAAAATATCAGGTACCTATAAAATATAAAATACCAGTTAGAGCTTTCTCACATTGAATTACATAATTGAATTGTGTTCCTTGCATGGAATGCAGCTGGGTTCTATTAGCAGCAGGGCAGGTTTATGCTTTCAAGGCTAGCTGGTATGACTACACGAACAATTTTCTGTTCTGAGGCTCGGCAGTATCAGTCAAACTGGAATAGTTTTGACTCTTATAACATTAGCACCATGCACAGGTAATGAGAGGAATTAGCATTGTTCCATTGTGTATTTCTGTTTTATAGGTTTTCTGCAATGTTTTGCAGTCTAGTTTGAAATTACTCATTTCAAACTTACACAAAGTAAGGGTAATAAAAGAAAATGTAGAGTAAGTTATTTTTTTCCAGCTCAAATCAAGTCCAGAGAACTGCCTGAACTTCTATAAGTATATTTTACATATGACAATACAAAATAATTGACTTACAATTTTTGCCACAGCCATTCCAAAGGTCACAAAACAGTTGCTGATAGCGATGCTTTAGTAAGTTGTGAAGTGAGGTATGAAGTTAGTCCTCTTGCAAGCCTGAGCAGTTTCCTTGTGATATAAGTGCCAATTAAAGAGACAGCAGTAAATGACAATGTGCTTCTGCTCACTCAGGACAAGAAAGCTTCTATCACCTCTGCTCCAGCATTCAGAGGTCAGAAAATCCGTAGTCACACTCCCATGAAATGCTCCATTCAAGCACATCTTCTCTAGACTCTGTAATAGCTATTGAAAGAAGGAGGCTGAGCCAGGCCCATCACTGGCTAGTTTGCAGACAGAGGGAAGCAGCCAGCAGTACAGAGTTCAGAGAAGTGTCAGAACCTCTAAAAATGATGGTGTGGAATATTTAAAAGCTTACTCCAAATGTTTATTCACTTTTAAGTGATAATACACAGGTAAAGGGACCTTTATGTGAGAAGTCTCTCATGCTGGTGTTTAAATTAAGACTATAAGTGACAAGTGCCTGATCTCCTCAGGACAATTACACATTGGTGCTACTAGTGCAACTAAGAATTATGGGATGTATAAACCTCTGACTTCAAACCAGCCCATAGCTGTTGGCAGCTCCTAACAAGCCAAGAGCAAGAAAAAAACGTTCCTGCCCTCTCAGAATGTAAGAGCAGTTCACAAGCTATAAATTTCATTACCATATGTAGATAATGCAATTAAATTACTGTGCGGCTTTCCTGTATGATCTCAACCAGGCATTTCAACTAATTTTTCTAAAAATGCCCCCTTATCTTTGATCTGTTCAGGTATTGAAATAAACCTCAAAGGATCTTGAAGGAAAAAAGCTCTAAAAATTACAAAGAGGCAAAACGTACCCAGTTTACTAATCAAAACTTACTCTCAGTTAGGGATCTTTTTAAAACCCTAACGGCTCAACAAAGTAAAACAAAATAATATCAGAAAATGTGCTCTAGAATTCTGCATATCACCAGGTAAGGGTAAGACTGAAAGGAAAACCTAGAGGTCACGTAAGCATCCTTTTATCCACAGATCCAGAAAGACACCAAAGCAATTGTTTTTTCTCTTTGTAGCTGAAACTATTTTATTTCCTAACCAGTACTTGCCACACACTTGTCACAGACACACTGCAATTCCGTGCAGTGAACAACACTTCAGGCCATGTGTCTTTTGAGTAAAAGGCTGACTATGCCAATACAATGACACTCCACCAGTTTTCCAGTCATGCTGTATTTGCTCAGTGGTACAATATTATGATGCCTTGTCATATGACGCTATGTTCTTTGGGGAAAATGGGACAATAACTTCCAGCCTGACAGTTTTTCAGTTAGTTTCTCTGCTTTTATTAACAAGCATATAATAATAATTGGCAAAACACTGGATACAAGCCCCACTATCATAAAATCAAAACATTAAGCAATAATCCCAAAAGGCTTATTCAGACAAAACTAGCCACCAATAGTACAAAAATTACACAGCAACACAAAGCATAAAAAACTGTAAACTTTCAAATGAAGCTAAGCCAAAAATATGGTTTTACACTGTGACAGTTCCAGAATCTTTATTGTGCCACATAGGAGGATAAAGGCTTAGTGGCTGCACTGGCTTATTGTCCCTTAACCATAAAATAATCTTCTTGCAGAAGGAAAGAACAAACTCCTTTTTTTTTGTCCAGATAAGTCACTTGAATTCAAAATTCCATTAAACCAATGCTCTAAGTTGGTAAATAAAGTAAATTAAAAAAAAAACAACAAAGCACAAAAACCAAATAATTGGAACATCAATAATAAAAATCAGGGCTCCATCCTTCAGGCACAACTAACCATTCACATGAACGATCCATCTGGTTTCTGTGGAAACATCCAGGTTATTGGTAAAGTTACCAATATAAGTGTTGATAGAACTGGACATTTTGTTCCTATCCTACCGCTAGGATCTGGACAGACCTCTGTGGCTTTGCTTATTTTCAAAAAGCTCCAAGATGATCAAACATGGATCAAATACCAGGACCAGAGCTTTAGTTTTTATATAAATAAACCATAACTCCACTGTAAAACATTCCTGTTGATTTGCCACAAGACGTAGAAGGTGTTCCTAGAAAGAGTTTGTATTAATCACAAGTTTTAATTAAAGCAGAGACTGAAGCATCATTCCATGTTCCTTAATGTTGTTCCCCCCACAACCTTTTACTTCAAGAACCAATCTCAAGACGTTAGTTACAGTTAATTCTATCTTACATAGACATTCTACTGTATGGGACAATTTTTTGCCCTGTCATCACCTTTAGCCAGTCTAACTGAAGTGTAGTGTTCACTAACATTTCCAGTGAAACATCTAAACTGAAGTAATTACCTGAGGAAATACAGAAATTTGATTTTTCTGTACAGTGAAACCTTCTGTACAAAATGCATTTTAAGTACTTACTAAGATTCATCTTGCTGATGTACAGACTTGTTGGCTTCTTCCTGTTATATTTAGCTCAACAGTAAGATGCATAATCCTGTAAAACAGGCTAGCTGAATGGTTGTATTTATCATCCAGTAGAAAAAAAACCCTCTGTTAATCTCCTAAGACTAACTATGCTGTCAATAAAGACAATAAGGGCCAGATAAGCTTTCAAAGGCTCGTAGCCTATTGGAAAAAAATAGCACCATCATAACTGTAGTCTGATATTTTTATGGTTCCATATCCCCAAAGGTGATAATGTTGTGTATACTATTGCACAACTAACAAAAATAAATATTTCAAAGCTTGATGGTACACAAATATACCAGACATAACAATGGCACAAACCATTTTCAGATAGGCTGCAAGTCTTGATGATTGCTTCCACAATTCACGTTAAGGTTTCTTGCAAGATCATTTATTTTAACATATTGCTGACAGATAGTTCTTGCACTTACACAAATTTAAATCCCACACTTCATTCTTAAAATAAAAAAGGAATAAGTCAAAAAACAACCTCCCTAGATAATATCCCCAAATAAAATCTCATTTTAACAAGTGAGAAAAGCCATCTACATTCCTTTTAAATTTAACAGTAAGTAGATGCTACATTTACAATTTAATCATATACCTAATAAATGCATGTTTCAAACCTATTGCACAAAAGCAGAAATAATGCTCTTTACCCATACAAAACAAAAACATACAAATAAAAGCTATTCAAACTCAATGTAAAAGGAAGAAGCTTGAAAAAACATCTTAAAATTTCATTTTATATGCCCGTAAATAAAGCTGGACCACTGAAAGAAAAAATACTTGGATGGTAAAATAGAAGAGAATGCTTAAAATAGAATAAATAATTTTATAAAGTTAAAATTTAAAACACCAAATCTTATTTAAATTCAATATTATATATTCTATCTGAATTATCTATTTTCAATGAAACTATATTTACTGAGACTCTGAGCCCAGGTGATCCATCAGTCTCATTGTAGCTGAGGATAACACAACCAGATAATTCTTTAATGCAATTATTTACCAGCGAAAGCATTGTGAAAACTACTTCACAGTAATGGCATTTTCATGAAATCCAAAATAAACTAACATAACCTCACTAGGACTAAGAGATATCTATGCTGAGTCAAACTTCTACTCCAATTTTGAACCGTAGAGTTATTTTACCCAATATCTTCTTGATAAAAATTGTCTCTTAGGCTTCACAGAAGTGAGACAAGGCTCTGACCCAAACAAGTCTTCCCCCTGACCTCAATTCAATTTCTTCATGGTCTTTTACTAAGTCTGAATATAACAAACATATGGTACAGACAGAGTCACATCCCCCTTGAAGGAAAGTTTCTGCAGCGATGATATGACATGATTTTGAAAAATAACTGGGTGGGTTTGCTTTTGGTGTGTGTTTGTTTGGTTTGTGGTTTGTTTTTCTTTTTGCTGGTGAAGTTTTATCAGATTAAACAGACTGTAAAAGCAGTTAGACACAATTATAAGGAAAAAAATCTAAACAAAACACAAAAAAACAGCTGTAGGCATTAATACCAGCTTGAATTTATGTACCCATAAAGGTATAGAGTTCTCAATATATTTATAGCACCATAACAAATTCAAGTGATTCTAAAGATGGTTATAAACTTATAAATATATATTCTGCACTATAGATTGTTACAGCAAAAGATAGATTTGAGAGGCTTCCAAATTTGCATGTAACTAATTTTTAAGTTGCACAATTACAAAGGAAAATACTAAAATCTCAATGTACTAATGTATTTAAACGGTACTACATCAGTATCTAGTACAAAAAGTTTCTGCAGTACACACATTCTGAGGTAGACAAGTCTCACATATATATGTTTGGTCTTATGTGTATATATATATATATATGTGCTGATTAAGATGGATAGCCAAAATGCTCTCAGGGAGTTCTAATTTTATGTCTACATCAGGTACAGCCAATGTCTGTGTAGTGAGGGTGCTCAGAGGGTGGACACCTACAGCCCTGTAGTGCTTTCCTGGCTAAAGCCAGTCCCTTATTTAAATTAGGACAGTAGCAACCACACAAACAGCCCCAGAAATGCCAGTTTGTGTACACATCCATATCACCTGTGCGCACGGTTTCATGAGAAGGTTATAAAAACGCTAGACCCACGATCTCATTTCTTCTCTTCTGACAGTTGAAGTAATGGTAGGGGCAGAAAAAAAGCTAAAATGCATAAATCTCAGTCCACAAAAAGTAAGACAAAGCCAGAGCCAAGTTGGATTCCACTGCCCATTTGTGTGCACACTGGTTCACCCCACACTCAGAGGCAGCCCGATGTGGAGTTGTGCCTAACCCCAACACCCAAATGCAGCTATCCTGTTCCTACATCTGCAAGGACAGTAGCACTTCTTGGCCTCTGTGTGGCTCTCTTTTCCACCTCCACAGATCAGTAGCCTCCCTTTCTGCTCCCGTACTTCTTGATTTCCTTGCCATTCACGTCCGTGACTGAATTAGAAATGAGGAACCCTGTTTTTAAAGGTAAGCACAAGCTGGAGTATCCCTTCTGGAGCAGCAGAGCTGAGAAAGGAGGACTAAGACTCCAAAGAAGGAAACATGCTGAGGAATGTGGTGCTTCAAAAACTCACGAAGAAGGATTAAAATGTTTGAATAAACCTTCTGCAGTATCAGTTTACCTACTAGCAAGTAACAGGTAATACTTTTCAGCAGAAGACAGGAAGAAGCATAGGTAGAGTAAGCTGGGCAGTTACAGGCAAACTTGTTTTCTTATCCAAAGCAATTTATCAAAAAATTACAGGGTTTAATAATAAGAATAGCAAGTAGCATTTTGAGCTCACTAGATAACTCTTCCAAAAATTATAAAATTAACTATTTCTAGCTGCCAGTAATATGGCATAGGCTGTTTCTAGCTACTTAGACACCTCTTTCAGAGAAATACTCTCACAATCATACTATATATGCTATACTGTATATAGCTTGCAGAAATCACTTTACTTTACTTAAGAGGCCAACTATTGCAAAATGCCTCACAAACTGCAGCTAAGGGCTGTTGATGGTGGATTCTGTAACATTTATAGTGATAGGTGTGTACAGATCTATGCATACACATATACTTGCAAGTGTATTAACTATCAGTTAAGGCCAGAAGGTGCTGAAATAATCATGTCCAACCCACTTCCCCCAGCCAAAACAGCAAGGAACTGCAGTAAAGAAAACCACATGGTTTCATATGAAAAGAAGCATAGGAAATATAGCTGCTCATACTGATTTGAGGAATCCTTAATCACTACAGTGAAAACTGTGTAGTATCTCTCAAAGTTGCCCACAAGCCAGTATTTCAATACCTAGTGAGGGAAAATTCTCTCTAAATTAAAAACTGATTTCTGCAAGCCACAACAACATAAGAAATATTTATTTTTTTAAAGCCCACAAATCTAGTACTTTTGAGTATTTGTTATTATGTGGTGCCATTTATGCCAGAGCAAAATATGAGGGCACATTAAAATAAACTGAAATTACTTCTATTAATCTTACCAAATCAACATGCAAAGGGGAGTATCAAAATTATACAATAACACAAAGCAAGGGAGAGAAGTAACTCAGCAAAAATTACAAACTTAACTTGTTCCCCAGATTTTCAGAAGTTTTCAATGCAGCATAATAAATTATTACTAGTCACTATATCATTAGGTATTTTCAATGCTCTACAGAACAACTTGAATAAAGCCAATGCAATCAGGCAAACTATATAAGAGAGTAACACTTTGCAAAAATATAGCTTTTAAATATTCAGAATGTAAAAAGTAACTAAATGCAACTTGGTGTAAAACCAACATTTTTAAATCACCCCACAACATCCTAACTTATTTCTGTAGAATTGTAAGAGATAAAATTAGGCTGAGCTACACGGAACTGTGAAGTGTTTTCAATATCTGTAAACTTAGTGCTGGTAGTGTCTTGTTGAGTTGCAACTCCTTTCTTCCATACAAAAAAAAAAGGTATAAATATTTTCTGTCCAGCTACGTCCTTAGCAGAAATATTCAGAGAGACAGTTCGCTATGAAAGCACTACCGCCTTCCAAAATTATTCAGCTGCTTTGTGTCATGTGATTAGTGATGCACTAAGAAGGTGCCAGATGATAGTCTCTGCAAAAATCTCTGTCCAAAAGGACAATAAAGTTCTCTTACAGCAAGTCCATTTTGGGTCTGTAATGTAGCAGTAGAGGTGCTTTCTGCAAGAGAGAAATATCACATAGTTAAGAAACAAAACCAGAATTACCTGTTCAGTAGGCAAAACTTTTGTTCCTTAGACTGCAGCTCAAATGAGCTACCAGAGTTGCTATATAAACTATCAAAATTTCACCAAGACAAAGACAAGATGCTGTTTCATCTGTAGAGCTCAAACGAGATGAAGATCCCTTCCCTTTTGTCTTCGGAGCTGATCACCTTATGATGAGCTCTACCAGGTCTGTTTAACTTGGAAAATCCATTCTCAGTCAGGGAAAAATGAAGATGACTAGAAAGCAGCACAAGAGCGTGTGGTGCTTCACATTTAACAGCTCTCATCTGATTCCTCTTCTGTGAATGTGCCCACTGTTTTCTTTTATGAATAGGTTAACTTATAACATCCACAATGTCCTGCACCAAGGAGTTCCTCTCCAGGTCATTCAGGATCACACAAAACGGATTCCAGAAGGATTCCACTCGTGAACTGTTTTCCAAAGACTGGTCATTTACTTCTATCCTGTGGCTATTATGCAAGGTAATTATTTCTCTACAGAAACACAGAAAAAACTTTCCTACTTCCACCTGCAACTTTTCTAAACATGTATCCAAACTATTAAGTTGTTCTATCTCAGTGTATACTGCACTGCTTGTCCACTACCAATACTAATTTCTAGTACAAATATCCCCAGATATACACAGTCTGACTGTGTAGGTGTGACTTGCCTGTTTGGTGTTCAATTTTCAATTCATTCTTACACCCATTTCACTTGAGCTGTCATTTTTTATGTGATAATTAACATTCAGAATTAATGCCCCACTGTATACTACTATTCACCTTCAAGGAAGTTTTTTAAAGAAACCACAATAAGCAAGACAAGATTGTACTCAATTTTAACTAGCCTTTTTTATGCCTAGCAGATGCTATTAAAAGTTTTGTTAATAAAGGCAGATAAGCATTGTAGCTACTGACTCTCCTTCAGAAGTAAAACAGCCTTCTTGAGCTACAGAAGAGAACTGTGTTGAAAATTTCTCCCTTTACTGCATCACAATCAATTTCCCTACCTATATGAATTAACAGCAGCTTTGATAGTTGAAAAAAAAAAACCACAAAACCCAACTCTTTTTGTGACTTCCACTTTTTTTGCTAGACATGATAACAATTTGACAGTTGATGTAGCATTCCCTTTTACCTCACAATTAACTCCTTTCCATTTTCTTGGAATTAAAATTAATACTTTAAGGATATTGTATTAGATATTTCCTAATATATCTTTTAATGAGCTTGCAGTTACTACAGTATAGATAGTTCCAAACTATGCCTATTTTGTTAACATTTTATTTGGTGTCTTCATAATTTACTCAGAACCACTGTGCCATACCTTAAATCTCCATCTAGTAACAACTACAAACTTGAGCGTGTGGTCCTTGCCAAGAATCTCTTCATTGCATAATATGTCCAACTGATAAAACAAAAATAACAGTTAATTCACTGGGACATGATACTGTAAAAATACTATAAACATTTCACAAGATATTTTTTCCCTGAAGATATTGGAACCATTCTTGCAGTTGCTCTGCAGAAAAAAGTAGCACCAGGAAAGAAAAGAGAGCATTTTCTCCCAACAGCAAGTGCTCAAAGATCATGTCTGTGCCTGCCTAGGGCACACTGTGAGAACTGGGCTTAACTGTTTGATTTAGCTTCCCAAGCAGCACTAGCACCCTTTCCTGAAAGCTTTATATGCTTATAAAAAGGTGCAATTAAATGATCAGTAAGACAGAATTCACTAATCCCCAAAACAGCTCCGTTATTTATTGAACATATTGAATCTTTTGCCACCAGCCAAGTGGCTTTCTGATACAAGGACACATTTATTAAATAGACTTTCCGACACTTCCCCCATATACTTCATTTATGGTTTATCTGCAGATAGTCAATAGTTATTTTAACTATTCTCAGTGTTGAAAAATCTTGAAATGAGAAACAGTGAGGGTATAAACATTTTAGAAATGAGGATCAAATGACTACTAAATCAGCTGAACTAAAACAGGGAACACACATGAAAAAAGTAACCTCTACCAAAGTGGCTTGTATTAACAATACTTAACCACACAAGCCAGAAAGGCATGAATGTGCACACAGTCCACTTACACAGTTTATCTAAGTGGCAATAACTCAAAAGTGCAATAGTTTGCATTACAATGCAAACCAAGTGGCCACAAGCTTGAATCCTTGCACTGTGTATACTGATTATACCACAGCTTATGTACCCTTTAAGAAAACAGGGAGAAATGGCAAAGGAATAAATAACCAATAAACAACCAAGCAGATTGTTCAATGACAGACTGGCAAAGTGGAACAGAGTGCTTAAACATACACACACACAAATATCCCTTTTTGAATAGTGATTCTGGGTTACAGCCAAGAGTCAACCACTTCCAAGCCAATCGAGGAAACAACAGAAGATAACAGTTCTGTTTCAGGAAAACTATCTGACTTTGGGAACACACTCCAACCATAAGCCAGAGTTTTGGTTTGAAGTGTACAAATGCTAGGAAGGAAGAGAGACACAGGGTCAAACTGGCTGCTGAAAAGTTTGAGAAAAAAGGTGTTGACACACTGGACTGGAAAACAGGTAATTTGATTGGAAGGAAAAGTCTTAACCAAATTCAGTGATTAAGTGACTTTATGTACCATTGGGAGATATCAAGAAGAGAATCAACTGCCCTACCCAGAGACTGTGACCAGGACACAGCAGAGACGTAAAGACAGGCTGCACTTATATGTTTCCCTCTGTTAATTTTAAATCAGAAGTAGGAGAGGAGCAAAGAATTGCCTTTCTTTCTATACCTTTCACCATAAATTTTTCCCATTATTCACAGTGTTCCCTGCAGAGCAAGGGAAAAGTAGTGGAAACACTTTGCTTGTAGTAGGCAGCAGCTCTGAATTAAGCTTCACTGAGAGCATAGAAAGGAACACAGTACTTGTGCTGCTTTCCCTTAACCTGGGCTTTAGTAGTGTTAAAGTGTAAGCTACAGCCTGCCCCTGTACCAAGAGTGAAATCTCTGAAAGGGGGTTACCTGACTACAAGGTGTCAAAAAACACAGATTGCCAGAGCCCTTTTCAAAAGATGTTGAAGCACATAACCAGGCCTTTTAGCTCAACTACCTATATTTGAACAGGAAAAGAAACACTGCCAACTAAGTGGCAAGTCCTGTATGGATAAAAAAAAGGTCAAGAAAATGGCTTTGTAACATACAATTCAAGAAAAGATGCATGCTTCTGCTTTTTGGAAAAACAAAACAAAAACCAACCAAAGAAACCCCCACCACACAAGACATTCCTTTGCAAACAATCACACATTTTTCTTAAGGTTTTTGTATCTCCAAAATAAATTTAAAAATTAAAATATTACCTCATTAAAAGAAGAAAGGTTAAGTTTTTTGGCAATGAACTTCTTTAGATGCAAGACTGTTGCTTGTGCTGAGCAGCGAATCCATTTTCGTTTCAATCCACGCAATTTGCTGCTATTGCATTCCAAGCAGATGCTTACCTTCAGGAAAAAGGAAACAGTCAGAAAAGGCTGGAAAAATGTGTATTCCATATGCAGTTTTCACTAGTATAACAAAGTGAAAAAGTACAAGACCAATGTTCTTTAAACTGAAATGCCTGTAGTCCTATCAGTAGAGTAATAAATATAAACAGCAAGAACATTGTTGCCATTTTATGTTAGTTTCCAACACAAATTCTTGCTTTTAATGCCACTGCTAAATCCAGTTTAAATAAGAACTTTAACACGTTTAAAAGACAACAAGGTTTTAAAAGAGTGTTCACAAGTGACAAAAGACCTCCAAAATTCTGAAGATGATCTCCCAAAAAAGTCTCTCTAATTTCTGCACTTCCGTTCTCACTTCTATTCTCATTCAGCTATTCATTACTTACTCTAAGCTTTTTGTGATGATTTTTTTCATCCACTAAGAAGATCTAGGATTAGGTACAATCCCCTTGAAAGTTCCCGTACATTGTAATTGAAAAGAACATTAATCCAAGTTTAATTTATTCTGGACACACATAACAGGAAAGCATAAAGGGAATGGCTTCTTTATCCCAAAAGGAGATTTCATGCTCAAACATGCTTTGTGTTTAAAATGTAATGGTGAACTTCCCAGTTTCATACTATTTTTATGGTATAGGGCTAACACTATCTTAGTAGTAGTTTAAAACAATAAACAACAATAACTAAAAAATTAAAGAAAAATAACTACATAAATAAAAATAACTACATAAATAAAAATACATAAATAAAAATAACTACATAAATAAAAATAACTACATAAATAAAAATAACTACATAAATAAAAATAACTACAGTAACTACAAGAAATACAATAACTACAATAAAAATAAACTACAATAAACTATGTTAGTAAAAGTGCAAAAGGCTTTATTCATAATTATCTACACACATTCAGCTTAACCTGGCCTAATAATACACTACCTTCAAAAATGTTCGGGAGGGCAGGGCAGAAAACCTGAATTTGTTTTGAAAGCAAATAAATACTTCCGGAAACTTATAAACAAACAGAACTATAAAATCTTATTGCAAATGTCTAACTTTTTGTCCGTTCCTGACAAAGCCCAAAGATGAAATTCACCCTTACAGAAAAGCATTGGATAACACTGCATGTTGGTCGTATCAGAAGAAAGAAAAAGTAGCTTGAAATAGATATTTTTCTTCTCAGTTAGCCTTCCAGAGCACTAAAATTAAAATACAAGAGCAAACTAAAACATGGCCTGTAAGCTCACCTGTTCATCACTTCGGTGGTAGTCATTATCTTCTTCCTGTTTTTCCTCAGACGCTTCTTTGTTTGAATTTTCATCTGGTTTCGTTTCACCTTAAATAAGAAGCAAGATATATGGGATAACACTCAGCAGCAGCTTGTAATGCTCATATGATTAAAAGAGCATAGCTCAGTATTGTGATATAGAATAAACTTTGGTTTTCCCAAAATTCTGCTTGTCTGCTTAGGCAACGCTACCTGCCAACAGCCCCACACATGAAAGAGAGGAATATATATAGAGCAAAACCTTCAGCTCAACTTCTAAGAGCCCAGATGGTAGGTCATTTCAGAGACTCCCCATGTAGGTAGGCACTGCTATGGAGATCTCCTTCACCAAGAGTAATACAGCTAAACAAAAACAAACAAACAAACAAACAAACAAAAAACCCCCAGATTCTGTGCACAAATAAGTGACGAATCATCAACCCTACACTCACTGTGATGTGCAGTGCTGTAAAATGACTGTGACTATAATAAAACAACAAGGCACACACCTCCAACAGGTCTGTTCATCAATTTAATAGCTGCCACCCAACACAGACAGAATAACTAAAGGTGCATTTACCATTTCGATGGGAATCTAGATGCTGTTTTGTAGAACACATCTCCCCTTTGATGTCCCCTGGAACTTCCATGCCGAGTTTGTGATAAAACTCCCTTTGTTTTTTCATTTCCGCTGTTTAAAATTGTAAATATTAATCCTTGTAATAAAGTTCTAATGCAATATTTATGAAGTTATTCCAAATTCCTTCCCTCTTATGTGATACAGGCTTGCCAACAAGTAGTGGTATTGTTAGTAATTACAACTCTTCTGTGTTTGGTATGCTATCAAGTCATGCCTGTCTTTTTCACAGTTAGAATACTGCAAAGTGATCTGTATAGCTACTATCATAGCATTCCTGTGAGAATGAGATAGTATTTAAGGCACTATACCTTATCTTGAATCCCTCCCACAGTATTTCAGTCAAAGAATTGGTTTTGAACTTTTATTTATAGTTCTGATCTCCAATATGCTGGAAATAATTTTTAAATAATCCAGTCTTATTGATGATTGAGAATGTTCTAGTTTTGTAGCTTAAATGGATTAAAATAATCTAATTAAATGAAAGTTGTAGCATATATTAAGACAAAAAACTACTGAACAGTTACTACGAAGTACTTCTTTAGTTGAACAGATTCAGTCTTAGACAGGATTATTAAAACGCAAATTGAAAGCTACTTACTAAAAAAGGACTCACACAGTAGCAGAAACTTCACTAAAACGAAAAGCTGCACTGCATTACATTCTGCCTCTGAGAAGTCTAGAAAGCTGGTACAAGAGCTTTAAATACACAGTTTAACAAGAACAAATGAGAGTTACAGTGTGCCAGCATTCAAAAGCTGAACTACTGTTCCACTTTACATAATACTACTTTTCGGAGAAATATCCCATCTTTTCCCCCACCACCATCCCCTGCCAACTGCTGCTAGGACATGTGTGAAGTTAAACACTATATAAGGCACAAATGAAGGAGTACTCCATTGCATTTGTCTCAGTTCCCCCACTTACATTTTCGTCATCTGAACTTTTTTTTTTTCTGAAGTGCTAAATTATATTCAAAGCAATCTCTAAAAAAGAATGTATCACAACTTACCTTCTTGGAGGCCTGGCACAAGTTTGTAAACAATATCTTGCATTGTTCTGTCATGACTAGCAAGAGAAAAAGAAAATGCAAAGTTTAAGTCAACCACTTTGATTCAAAATATTTAAGAATGGAACTTCTAAAGTACATCAGTACATTTAGTACTTCAGTACTAAACTGATGTAACACCTCTAAATTAACCTAAGATGAATTTCAATTCTCAATTCAATATTTACATCAAACAAGTCCAGACAGCAATATGAAAAAAACATTAAAAAGTACAGGCTAAAACGGAAACTTAAAGGAAATTTGAAGAAGAACAGTCTTGGATATGTGGAAGATGTACTGTTACCCGAAGTGTTCTGCAGGAAAGCTGAAAAGGGACTTCTCACAAGGCTATGTAGTGAGAGCACAAAGGGTAATGGTTTTAAACAGGAAGAGCATAGATATAGGTTAGACATTAGGAATCAATGCTTCACCATGAGGGTGGTGGAATACAGGCACAGGTTGAGCAGGGAAGCTGTGGATGAACCCTCCCTGGCAGTGTTCAAGGCCACGCTGGATGAGGCTTTGAACAACCAGGTCTAGGGGGCTGGATCTTGATGACCTTTAAGGTTCCTTCCAACCCAAACCATTCCATGGTTCTATGATACATCTGAAAGTTTTCTAGACAAAGGCTTGAAGAGGCAGTATTTTACAATTTCAGGTAAAAGAATTCTTTTGATGCATACAAGGTCACATAAACAAAGACGTAAATTCCTTTACAGATGTTCTCAATTTCCTGGCCTGTTTTGGGACAGAAATTAAGTTTCTGAATGAAGGCACTGGCATATTCCTGTAGCTTTAGAGAAGATAAACATATGTAAAATAAATAAATAAATTTTTAAAAAATCCTATTGACTTCTACTTGTCCCTTCACAGTGTACACTCCTATAGGGTTTTATCAGTGCATCTTATAATGTATTATCACTGTACATTATTCCTCAAATAACGAAGAGATGGCATAACTAGTTTCAGGCTCCTCAATCAGGATCAGCTTAAGCAATGTATGCGTTCATAAAACATCAACAGTTTTCCATAAAAGTAAAAAGAAATCAGACTCATCTTCTATAAGCGTTACTGCAGAAGTTGCTATAAAAGCAAGAAAGGCATATTGAAAATTGCCACACATATAAGCAAACTCTTTATGTAGGCAGGCAAAACACTACTTCATATGCAACAGATAGTGCATACATACATACTGTCAAAATTACTTTCATCATTGAAAGTTACAACAGTTCAATAAAATGAAAGGAAGCACTGAAGGAAAAGAAAGTGAATGTCCTTTCTGGAAACAACATTTGAAAACAAACAAACAAACAAAAAACCTCAAAACCACAAACAAAAACCTAGCAAAACAGAAGAGAAAATTAACAATATCACAATTATGGTCACAAAGCCAGAGCATGCTGTGTAGGGGTCAAAATATAATGAAGGACAAGATTGTTCCAGTATAGAGATTACCACCACTGGTCTAATATTTTTGCTGTCAGTCTTACGTGTTCCTATGAACTAAACAGGCCTTTGAAAGATTAACTGAATAATAAATCTAACAATTACATTTCTTATTAATCTGTCAGACACTAGAAAGCACTGTTCAACTGAGGGTAGTTACTTTGAAGGTTTTGCAAAACTATAATTTCTACAAATATTTAATTTATGCAATTTTTACAACCTAAGCATACAAAATAAGAATTAATAAATCCCATTAGAATTTACACAGAATTTAAACAGTAAAGTGAATACTTTTATTACTTTTAAATCTGGAAGACGCTAACAGATGTCAAGGACTTCAAATTCATAGCAAAGTTTCATCTCCTTTATCACCTTCAACCTTCCTTTTAAATCTTTAACGTGATAAGTGACTAAAAACGTTTAGGAAAAAGGTGTCTATTTAAGAGTTTCCAACAGAGTAGATTGAAGCTGTTTGCACTTTTGGTTTAATACTTACCCAATGTACTGTAATGGGTGGCTCTGATGTATAACAATTCTACATGTTGGACAGGTGTTGTTTTCCTCCAAATACTTCACTAGGCAACTTCTACAGACTAGGATATAAATAATTAAAAAGAAATAAAAGAAGCATAATGAAAAAGATATTTATAGTCATAGAAACACATCTTACTGAAATCTACACAATGTTATGTTTTTGCATCATGTTAGCAAGATGTCTCATCATGCAGAATACAGTTTCCAATATCTTCCATTAATATTCTTGATACAGAGAAGTGATGCACTAGAATTAAAGGCATCTGTGCTCAGCCAGTTCTCCTAATAAAGCACACAACACAATCCCACTTTGGAATTTACTAAAACAGCAATTTCTACCAGGTCAACAACACATTGCATGTACCATTTAGCTTGCACAGGTATTAAAGCAACTGTATGCCATTAAGGTACTGACTCCATTAGCTTTAATCGTGTGCTTCAGCTGCTTACAGAGTCAAGTGTGCAGTGGCAACAAACCCAACACAAAAAAATTTTGTAAAGTCAGATAACCTTGCAAAGAACATAAAACTTCCAAAATAGTGGATATCTAGGTTCTATTTGAATTCTAAGTTTCACAGAGTACACTACAGGTAACAAAAAAATTTTGTATTTGCACAAACCTTCAGTATCTGTATGATGCCCTGGTAAAAGCTTCTAGAGCAGCAGTTCATTACAAACCTGCATGGCTTTGGAATTCTTTCCATATGCACAGACACAATCATCTGTAACTTATTCTAAGTAAACTATTTACATTCCCTCTTCCCTCACACCACAGCAGTTCTCTTATGCTACTACATATCCCGATTCACATTAAGTTACAACTCCAGAATTTAGGGAAAAAAAAAAAAAAAAAGAAACAGGTGGGGGGGAAATAGCTTTTCCTTATGCTGTGGCAGTTCATTCACCCTGAATGCATACGTTACCACTAATTACACATGGCTGCAAGTTTGTGCAGTAAGTTTTAATGTTTTCTTCATTTGCTTTGATAAAAAAGCAAGTAATCTGTTAAGAAAAGCATTGTCTAGTGAAGCAAGCATTGTATTTGCTGATGCATTATAGATTTTTTTTAATTTCAACTAAAAATCATTAAACATGTGTCACAAGTTAAAAAAACAAAACAAAACCCAACTTCTTTAACTTAAAAATTCCTCTACTTACAAGTATGCAAGCATTCTGTTACAGTAGTAGCATCAATCAGGTATCCATTGCACAGACGACAGGTTATATGGGCATTAATGTCCCAAAGCTTAATCTTTCTTGTTAGCATCTTTGGTGTCTGAAGAAAAGATATATGAAAAGAAACACAGATGTAGGTAACAGGTAAAAGTCATTTGGGAGTAAAAGGTTAGCTAGAATTAACTATAAAGATGATTATACAGTTTTAGGCTCTCATATACATCGTGCACTCATACATACACAATGATAGCTCTACCTTTTAAAGGACACCACCCAAGTGAACAATGTAAAACCCACACTATTTTGCATGTAAAAATTTCAGTAGTATAGGGAAACAGTCTTTACAGCATATTATTAATATGTTCTTTTACCAACCATGTTACTTGGATTTAAGGTGAAACTCTACGATTCTACTGAGATAAGTCATCACATTGTCCAGTAATGAACAAAATCACAAAAATTTGAAGAGAGAAAATACTCAAAACAATTTATACATTGAAAGTATTTTGAGAACTGAAGTGAAAATAACTGGGTCTGATTTGGCAAAACAGGTTTAACCACCCATTTAAGTGTTTACCTTGTGCCAGTATGATTAAAGCATAATTTGGTAGCTGCATTTCAATAATGGAGCTGAAAAGTAAACCTTCTGGAATCCCATTTTACTTAACCTCAAGTTAATCAAAGAACTCATTACAAACTATAACAGCCTCATTGACAGAGCTGCATTTTGCTGTACTAAGAAACATGGGCTAGAAAGTTTATCTTTCTTTAAAGCAAGGGATGGCATAACTACCACAAAATTTAAGAAAAACCCAAAATAAAAAATTAAACAGCAGATTTACATTTTTGCAGCAACTCCTATTTGTTTTGGAACAAAAAACCCCACACAAAAACTATGCCTGAACAAACTGTTATCTTTCATATGTACTGAGACAAAAATTTTTCTGTCAGCCTAAGTGGACAGTATTAGTTAATTAATAAGGCAGGCTAAACTGGCCTACAACCTATTTCATTTGTTTCCCACACTACAGAAGTCACCAAATCACACTGTTTTCCATTAAAGTGACTTTACTGCCCCTGGCTCACAAATACTAGTTTTTATCTATCTTAGTTTGGAATACGTTTCAGAATTTCAATGGTGACACATATCCCCAAACTTCACAAAGAAACACCATTACAAGTTTGTTTGATCTTTAGTTTAATTTGTCACCACTTAATGATTAAGTGGTACTAAGCAAGAAGAACTATCAAAAGGCAAACTTTCACACTGAAAAAATACTTTATATTCCCTTATAACATATGGAAAAGCACATCTAACACTCATTAAAATCTGTGTTGTCCTATACGAAAATGACAAGGCAGATTTCCAGTTCTCATGGCAAAGAATTGTGTGACAGAGAAACCAAACTTTTTTTATGGCATTTGAGATTTCTTAATTAAGCTAGTGACTAGCCATTGCAGAATAATGAAAGCAGAGTCTGGCTTTCCAGTACACAATATAGATCAAAAACCATACTAGGAAACTGAATTACTTTTCTAAATTGTATTTTATAGATTTCTAACCAACTGAAAACTAGTCATATACTAATCATTAAAAGCTAGTTCGAGATTCCAATTAAAGAAGATACTGCATGAAGTAAGCACATTTCCATGGCACAGTGTAAGAGGTACTCAATATCACCCTAAGATTTGTTTGGGAGATGGCTTAAAACCACTAGCAATACAGAAAGCCAGCACACTGGACAACATAATTCCTGACAAATACAAGAGAAACTTAATTACAAGCATACTTAGAAGGGCACAATCACTGCAACTCTAATTACTTGCCGAAGCAGGAATTAAAAAAAAAAAAAAGTGTTTGGGATCACCACACTCTGAATCCAGACACTATTGAGGCAGAAGAAACAAAGATATTGTGGTGAAAACTGAAGCAAAGAAATCATGTGTTTTCTAGAAAAAGCATGACAATTTTGCCCACTACAAAAGAAATAAGCATTGGCACTAGAAAAAATAAATAAAACCCAGTTCAAATAGGGTATAATATTATGAGAACAGTAGGTGAACCATACAATGAAGGTAAAAACACTACAAAATGTTAATAATAAATCCCATAGTGCAAGAGAAGAAGGATAGCAAAAGTAATACATATTTCACTGACGGGGAAATAAAACCATAGAACCTTTGGCAGTAAAAAAATATATGTCTACTAGAATATCCAGAGTAAGTCTGTCAAACGAGCCCTATGAAAATTTCATACACATATGAGGAATGACAAAACCCCCCCTTATTAGACATTTAAAAAACAGAAACAGGGAACTACTGGAAGAAGCAGCAGAATGGGAACAGGTTTTTCCAGATATCTCAGTTTCAAAACACAACAAAATCTAGAGCAGGAGATTTCTCCAGAAGGCCTGGCCCACACTGCTATCTTGCAGCTGATAAAAGAAGAGAATGAGCTCTTCCTCCCTGCATGTGCAGAGGCCCAGAGATGGCAACTTCAACACAGATTGAATCTCCCATTAGCAATGCAATTTCTATGGTCTGTACAGAAGCTGTCAGTGTCAGGCTTCACTTCAGCCCACATCTTGCACAACTGAGATCTGTAACCTCAAGAAAAAGAAGAAAGCAGGAATGCCTCTGATTTTTCAAAACAGCTAACCTGTAGCAATAGGAAGGCTTATTGAGGAAAAAAAACCCAAATAGACAAATTGGTATCGATTAGAAAGGGAGGAGCTAGCAACAGAACAACCTATTACCGAGATGTGAGTTCAGTTTTTTAGCATACTTAAATACTCAAACTTTAAACACAATTTGAATTTCTTCCTAGAGGGGAAAAAAATGAACAAAACTACTGATATATATGAGAAGAAATAGAAGGACTAACATTACACCCTCATATTTATAATTTCACTAATTTAAACAATGAACAAATAAAACAATAAACACAAATTCCACATTCATCACCTGTATAACCTCAGAGGAAAGAAAGTAACAACAGCAAATTTCACCATTGACTACTTTTTTAATCATTATTAATGTCTTTGAAAACTTTGAAAATTATTCTACAAAATATGAAATTAAGCTCTCATTCACAGTATGTAGGAAGAAACTGTCCATGTGGGTAAACAACTAACATGTCTTCCATGTTCCTATCTGGAATATATTAAAAACTAGCAACAACATTCCTCCAGCCTTCTGTCAAACAAAAGTTCAAAGTCATTCTCATCACATAAAAGATCCAAGTTCTTACCAACCTACCAAAAAACCACACCAAACATACTTTTCAACTAACCAGATACACACTGAAGTACCCTGCTGTAAGAGAAAAAATGTGGATTAGGTCTAAAGATTAGAAATAAAACAGAAAGTACAAAAATTTTCCAAGATATTAACATTGAAGAGTATATCATTAAAAAACCCAACCCATACTTCAATGTTATCTTAAGTCCACCTTAAATATTATAAAGACTACCCATTATTCCAACATTACAAGTACAGCAATTAATTAAAAATGTATTTAGTGAAAAATAGAGTTTTACACCACTCAGTTTGCAAATTTCAGTTGAAATATTTGAGTTTATCAACCAAGAAACTGAAAATCTAAGAAATGTTTTATAAATGCCAGGCCTCCCATGAAAGCAAGGTGACATCCATTTTGGTAAAATCTCAGCACCCTTCAGGAGCACCTGTTTTTGCTATTTAGGTGGCACTCTCAAAGATCTACATTGATCCATATCAACATGTAGTAACACTAAGGGAAGGAAGAAAACTATTTACCAGCTGCTGGGTTACAATTCGTAATGAAGTGACCATGCTTCTACTTAAGACCATTGACACTCTCTGCACACACAATCCATGTTAGTAATATGACACAAATTGGAACAACAACACTGCACAATAGCCAAAACTTTAATTTGACTAAGAACCACCAAGATAAGCCAGCTCTCTTTAACCTAACTATTGTTCTACCTTCTAGGCAAATCCAGGTTTGCCATGACTAATTTTCCTTTGAAAAAGTGAATGAGACTTTTCCAGATCCGAATTCCAGGTGTTATCTTCCACAAATCTGTGATATATTGAAAAGAATGCTACAAGTGAATCCAGAAACTTCCAAAACAATTATTCAAATCTCAAAAACAAAAGTCCAAAACAGTCTCTGAATAAACATTCCCAAATGAGCTTGCAGCTTAGGAGAATGGAAATATTCCATCAGACAACTGGATAAAGCACTGAGCAACCTGGCGTGACCTCACATCTTACTCTGCGTTGAGCAGTCCTACTGTACAATCTCATAATGCCTTTTCCAACTTGAATTATCTTGTGAGCCTATGGAACTACTATACTACCTTTGCCTACCTATGCATGCTGAGTTTCTTACTGTTTGACTACACTCAAGGTGCTGATTGAGTGCTTCAGGCAATTATTATCTGCTCATTATGACATACCAAGGAACTCAATTAAGTCACCATGAGCTGGATACCTAAAATTGTTTGCTTTAAAAAGAAAATGGTCAGATTCAGGTTAAGGTTAAAGTCCCACACACCAGCATGAAGTAATAACAGGAGGCAGTGGTAAATTTATGTATCCAAAGCACCATCCGTGTTGATGCTTTCTTGCACAGAATTTTAAAATACAAAACAAAACAAAAAATATCGCCAAACTAAGACCACAGACTAAGTCTTTACAAAGAGTTTATATATTCAGTAGACCCTGCAGGAGTTAGAATGAAAACTTAGATTATTTGAATTTGCCTTTTTGTCTAATGTGATCATTAGAAGACACATAGTCAAGTTTTTGAATCTTCCACAGGATTACAGCCAAGTGAAGGAGAAGTCTCAAAGAAAGTCATTATCCTATATAAAAGCAAGCAGCTCCAGAGGACAGATCAGAATTTGAGCATTTACAACACCAATTCCAGAATACAGTAGCCCTAGACAACAGAAATATCACAACTTAGTTTAGTTTTTAGAAAGCCGAAGCCAAGCACGATAAATATGTAGGACACGGAGATTCATTAGTTCTTCTGCACTGTTACTTGCTTAACTAATAACCTGCTCCACCAAGTAAATAAATAAATCTCAAATAAACTGTAAGAAATGTATGAAACTTTTTGAGACTCTCAATTCATTGACTGAACAGTCACATTTGATAAAAGATTAAAGTTTCTCACTCTTTACTTAGCCAAAAAGTGAACACCACCACAGCCAAAGCATGACCCTTCTCCCTCAAAACCAGGTTGCTGGAATACAAAGAAGTTGCTCTCACCCCTTGGTTCCACAGAATCACAACATACTTCTCAACTACAGATGTTTCATTAAAAGAAAAACAAACAAACAAATAAACAAACAAAATCCTACAACAGAACACACCAATCTTAACCTCACCTGGTTTTACAGGGTTTTTTAGAGGAATGTAAAATAAATAAATGAATTAATTTTAAACAGCCCCTCAACAAGTTACAGATTCACAGGATAATGAAGACTGGAATTATCCTCCAAACTTCTCTAATACAACCTTGAGGTCAAAGTAAGCTCACATAAATTGAGTTAGTGTTTACCTATTTCACCTTCATTCAAGAAAATCTTCAAGAAATGAGATTCCACAGCTTCTCTATGCAACCTGTTATGAGGTCTGACCACCCTAACTTGCAAAAAATATTCCTGCTGTTTCACAGGAATGTCCTGTGTGGCAAACTGTGTGCAATGTCTCTCATCCTGCAAGTAAGCACCTGCAAGAATAGTGAGTGCAACATCATCTTCTGGGTTTTTGTCCACAGGTGCACTGAAAACAGCAATGATCTATTCCTTTATTCTTACTATCATTTCCTTTATGACCTTTGTAAGTACAGCATGAAAATCAGGAAGCCCAGAAACTCAGTCAGTAGCTGAAAAGACACTTTGTAACTAAGTTGTTACTACTTCATACTGGGAACTCTTTTTGAGTCAAAACAAAACAAAACAAGCATTGTTCTGCTCTCGGGAAATAGGAAACCTGAAGTTTTAGAGACCTGAATCATGACTAAAAAGGAATTAAGAGGTCCTGCCTAAAAAAAACTCTACAGCATCAAGAGTCCTGAAAAGACTGGGTTAGACCATTTTTTCTCTCAGAAAGAAAAATAAAGACTACTTTCCTAAAATCTGCCACTTTTGCATCCTGAAATAGATGGACACACCACAGAAGTGCTGTCCAATTCAATTTCGAAGACACTGATTTTTTAACATCTGTAAAGCAATGAATTATTCAGGAACAACATACTAGTGATGTATAAAGAGAGAAGAGACAGATTCTTTATGCACTGGAACATGATGAAACCCCAAACAAACACAAAATTTTCCAAACATCCAGCTACTGTGCAAAAGTTATCAGTCACACAATTAGTACTTCTTCATCTGGGTTTCAACTGGTAATTATAGCACCCTACTGGCATGGGGTCAGCTTCTCACTGCCTGTAAGTCTTACAACACAGCAGGAGGAAGTGAGTAATTGAGACAACTGAAAAGGCATTTGGACTATATTCCCAATTAAAAAAACAAGCAAGCAAACAACCCCCCCACACGCAGTCAGGTGATAGGCGCACATCAGAGAGTCAACTGCTTTTGTTTGTGCCATCTTGCATCCTCCAAAGCAGTGTTCTACTAAGATGGTCACGAAAAATGTGAGCAGTGCTGTAACAGATCTGTCTGCTGGAACTGTGTCACTGATGGGACAAGCCTGAATGTCTCTATACCAGCTTTCACTTTTCAGAGAGACCTCAGCACCGAGACCTGTTATTCAGCAAGTTTACAGAGGAGATCAGCAGAGGGATTCCTTAGAAGCCTTATCATTTATGCTGATGTCTGCTAGTTACAAATATTTTGGCCTACATGAGGCATACCTCTTAAAACAGCATTTCTTTTCAGAGTCTGCCGCCCAGAGACCTGAAAAGACAGAAAAATAGTCTGAAAGTTAACATCCAAAATTCCTCAAAATCCAGCTGCCATGAAGAAATACTTAGCTACTACTTCAACTAAAAGAATCCAGGTATCTGTGCCAATTTAAGATATCAGTGGGGCACCTCTGCATAAGGGGAAAAAGATCCTCAAGAAAAAGAAAGAAAGAAAAAAAAAGGAAAAAACACAGAAAGAAAGATGTAATGCAGCTTCTTATGAAAAGACACAACAAGGTAAGGAAAATTACTCAAAAATCCAAGCAGTCCTGTCACCATCGGACAACAAAAAGAAACTAAATACATTATCTTCACAAATGACAGGGAAAAAAAAAAAAAAAACAATTAAAAAAGCAGAAATTCTGAGTTTTCAAGGTATATTTGCAATTAATCAGCTCTTTGTGTATTAAGTTTTGAAAAATACCTTCCAGGAAGTATTTTTGTTTCCAGAATCTATAATTATTTTCCAAAATAAAATATTTTTTAAAAGTAAAAGTGTAGCACCTTTAGCCAGAGGATAACCTCACATCAATAGTTTAACTTGACAAAAAAAAGCAATTCTTCTTTTTGATTTAATTCAACATAGGAAATATCCAGATGTTACAGAGACAGGTAAAGAGTGCTAGTACTTTTGTCTTCCTGCTCTAAAGAAACAAAGGTGTAGCCTGTAGGGGTAATGGATGCAAGCTGGAACACAGGAAGTTCCTTGTAAAAACAGAGTTTTTACATCATGAGAGTGACAGGGCACTGGAACAGGCTGCCCAGAAAGGTTTTGGAGTCTCCTTCTCTGAAGACACCCAAAACCCCCTGGACAAGTTCCTGTGTGACCTACACTAGGTGGTCCTGCCCTGGCACAGGGGTTGGACTTGATGGTCTTTAGAGGTCCCTTGCAACCCCTAACATTCTACAGTTCATTGCAGTCATTGATTTTAATGTTGTGTTGCTACAGGAGTTATAAATACAATGTCACAGTACAATGTAAATGAAAATCTGTTAATTGTATCACGAACTTTGACTGCACTCAGAGAAAATAATACTGTTAACTGCAAGCCATGCAGTTGCACGAGATGCTTTTTTGAAGCCCATAAAGAAGTCCTGACTGAAGACAGAAAGTCCCTCATATGGACAGGAGAAAAAATTTCAGAAGGCCACAAAAAGATCTATTTCTGAAGCAAAATGTGGAGAACAGAGCAGTGAATGGCACTGCTTTTGAAGAAGCGGAGTTCATCAAAACCTAAAGTTCCAAGCAACAGTCTTTCAAAAGGAATTCTTACACATCTTCCCTCACTGCTGCTGGAAGAGGACAAGGTAACACTTCAGTTCTGCTGAAAGAACATGGCACTCAAATTGTAAGGAAAAGCACAACAACCAGGTTGGCCCCTAAATCACCACTGCATTCCTCATGTTCTGGTTACAGGAAGATAGCAATACACTATAAAAGCTAAAGACACTGAAACTCAGTTCATTTGTGTATTTACAGTTGATAGACACCAAGCAAGTCGACTGCTCTGCTGACCTGCACACCAATGAGGCAGAAGCAAGTACTAATATCCCAAAACATATTTTCTTTAATGGACTGTTCAACTGTTCAGACTCTGCTTGATAACTCAGTCAGGCTATGAAACTATTTCTCACTAGTACCACCTAGCTTTCTAAAACAAATCAGGAAGCAATTCTTATCAGAACTGAAGTGAATGCCTGAAGGATTTACAAACTACTACAACCTTGACGTATTTTAGAAGTATAAGCACATACATTTGCTTTTGTGGAAATCTAACATAATAATGTTACATAACTAAAAAATATCGAAGCTCATGGTGGAGGGCACCTGAGGAAAAAAAAAACTGTACATGGCAGGTGCTAGCAAGTTTGTTGAATAATTACTGAAAGTATGAATTACTGAAGATATGTTAGATAAATGCTGCAAGATACTGAGGTCATATAGTACTGAAAACTGAAAGACAACAGTAACAGAAGCAGTAGGTACACCTCAATTAACAAGGACAATGTTATTAAAGAGAAAGTCAGTTCTGAAAACAAAACAACAGAACTTTGCTCAGAGCCAAAATTTACTGTGGGAAACAAAATTCTTGGATTTGATGCTTACCATTGCCTGGTTTATGCCAGGCAAAAGCCTCACACAGGAGCTGTGTGCAGATGAAACCAAGCAGACATTCCTAAGTCTACAATGAACTGAACTGCAGTAAAGACAGTACTTGCAATGGCAGCCAGTTTAATTATTCTCAAAGACATCCAATAAGTATTGATAAATTAACTTTTTATATAAATTTCAATATTAATATTAGATATTTAAATATTTAAAATACTTTCAATATTTATAATGTTAACAGCTGCTTCCTGCTAACTTCACAACCTGCATGAGTGGAACAGGCCCATAAACACCTCACTGCATCACAAAAGGGTCCAAAAAAAGGACTCCTGACATCACGAACTGTTAGCACTGTGAGCTATCACCTAGCTAAAAGTTAAATTCACACCTTCAGCACTATGCAACTGAAGGCAGTGCTGCAATGTCATGAGCTCTGAGATCACAAAGAAATACAATCACAGAATATATGGCTTTTCAACTAGATGGACTAAAACATAAAAATAGCATAAAAATTGGAATCAACAGCAAAGGAAAGATATAAGTTGTTAATGGCTGAACAGGTACAGATCTATTCCATACAGCAGATTACCTAGCAGTAACTTATTAACTATTTTCATGTTGACCTCTAGCAGATCAAAAGTGTTACGACTAAGTGAAACAATTTTTTAGAAGCCACAAGCTTAATATAGCTTGCACTTCTGTGAGTCTTTCCATCGTAAGACAAAATATTTGAGTCAGAATTTATTTCAAGAGAACTGAAGAAATTGTTATAGTCCTACTTCATTGCTAGCAAGGGCAGTAGTTTATACAGTACTCTAGAGAATGATGGAGATACTAGAGAGAGTGATACCTGTGATGAAATACACCATTTTAGGAGACTGAAGGATAAAGAAGAGAGAATATTTGTGGCTGCTTTGGCTTCAAATATCAAAGTTGTTTATTTAACTGATGTCAGGTTTTCCTTGTTGAATATTTTCTTTCAAATTCGATGTATAAGACTTAGCAAAAGAGAACAGTAACTTCAAACCCTAGCAGCAAGGCTTGCTGGGATTAGGAAAACACAGTTAAAAAAGGAATTTTCCTTCCCAATTGAGTTTTGAAGTATTTAAAATTTTAACAAAATTGTTTATGTTGTTTTGCAAAGTACTATTTAAGAAACAAACTAGAAATAGAACTGTCAAGCAGAAAGAAATATGGTTAAAGAGTTAAATTTGCCTTCCCAAGCCAAGTGATGATTAATAGCCCATGTGAAGCCTTTCATGACTTACCTCATCCACATAATTTCATGTTCTGGCAGCAATTGTATCCCTGTAATTTTTTTAGTGTCCTGCCAGCAATTTCTCTCATTTCAGTGGAACTCCTCTTCATCTTTCCCATTTCTCAGAATGCACTACCACCACCAGATGGCAACAGTGCCTCAACTTCAATAAAACAGGTGTTCATCTCAAAACTGGAGGATCCTTCTTTCCAACACAAAAACCAATGAACAACCACCTTACGAATCAGTCATCTCTGTCTTCTTAAGACAAAGATACAGAGATGACAAACATACCACGCAGTTAACATGCATCAGCACGTAGTATTTTGACAGTACTGTTAAGCAGGCAGTACCCTCACAATAGTGAGCAGAGTGCTCCCCGAGGCATTTGTTGAGGGGGTTTTGCTGCTATTTCATGTTTACCCTTTGTTTACTGTAGCAATGTATTTCTGTTCTGTGCCCATTTCATGGATGTGCTGAGCAAGCTGCAGACAAGACATCACATATGAACTGACAGGTCAAGTTTCTTCAGTTCCAGCAGAAATAAACGTACCAGTTTCACATCACGTCCAAAGAAACGAGAGATGGCCTGCAAGAATACACCTCTTTTTCCACTTTTCTAGTGTTTGTCTCACCATTAAACCACTAAAACACTACTAAAAACTGATATGCAAAGAAGGATTTTAAATCATGTAATACTACTCACAGAAAAAGGGTGCCATACTTCACAAGGAAAACCACTTGCAATTTTTTTTTTCTGCTGGAAAGACTCAAGGGTGACAATCAGTTTCTTCAATGGTGGACACTGTGGAGGTGAAAGTCAGTGCACCATGGGAGACTTAAAGGTGAAATGAAGCAGCTGACAGCCCAAATGATGTGATGCTGCAACAGCTCCAGATGCAACTTGTAGTTGGGCTTAGCACAACCGTAGGCACAAACACACTGATGTATACATAGCCAATGGCAACAGATATACAGAACAGACACACGTGTGAGCATGAGCCCAAACAGCACTAACAGCCTCATGCTGCTCCCCTCTCTGGCTGAGCAGAATGGAAGCCCACTAGTGAGGATGCACACGTGCACGTGCAAGGTATATCCCCACTGCAGATGAACTCAGATGCCCCAGTCAGCCCAGGAGCTGTCTCCTGGATCCCAGTCTCCAAAATTGCTGTCACCTGGACATACATGCCTTGGAGGCTCCTGCCCCACTACAGTAGCTGGTACAGAGGTCTGGCTGTAGCCCAAGGTCTGGCTACTGGTGCACACTCATGCACACACATATAGACATAGACATACACACACACAAACACAGATGCACGCACAAAGCTCACTGGAATTCTACTCCTCCCCCAGCAGTTTTGCCCTTCACCACACACCATTGCCTCACACCCTCAGAAACAACACAGAGGTGGCTAAGACACCACAAGTCTCCCTGTAGCCAGTCCCCTGTGGTCCTGCCCTTAGAGCCCTCCATTTGCTAGCAGTCTCACCCCTACAGATGCTACTGTGTCCTGGGCAGCCAGCCAGACCCATTTAGAGAGGCACACACGTCTGCCCACTTTGACCTACATGCGGGATAGCCTGGCTTGCTCTTCACTTACACCCACTCATCTCCTGTTGTTGTTGACACTATGGACACATGGGTTTCTGAGACTTGGTCCCACCCCAGTGTGTGTCATTTGGTTTTCACTCACTCCAGTCTCTCCAGCTGCTGGCACTCAGGCCCATGGTCCCACCAGCCTGCAGTCCCACTCCAGCTCCAGTGCCCAGACCTTCGCTTGTTCTAGAGTCTGGCCACATGGACTTCAGTGACCTGAGGTCCCACTCCTGTGGCTGGTGGCACTTAGGGCCACTTACAGCCGCTTCTCAAGTTGCTGGCAACCTGCGCCCTCCAGCCCCTGACAGACCCACATACACACCTGTACATCGAATAGAGCATCCTCTACCTCTCCCTAGGAGGGAGTCAGAAAAGAATTTAAAAGCTAAGATAGACCTTAATGATGAGACACAGCATGGTTAGACACATGCATGAACTGGACAATTACTTATACGTGCCTGACCTTCTAAATGCCCCTGTCCCTGGTTTCCTGTTTGTCCCTCTTCACATCAACAAAAAGTGCCCTTTCCTGCTTCTAGTTTCTCCCCAAAGCATCCCATAAAATCCTCTGCAATCCCAAAATGCTCTTCCCCTGCACCCTACATATCCTGTACCTCTAGCAGTATGTTTACTCCAGCCCCAACTCTAAAGATCCTCCAGCCTTGATTCATGGCCATGGGTGTCATGTCTGGACAATGGGGCTGATGACTCTGCAGGGACAACCCTGGTTAGGTTACACACATTACATGATTGTGTGCATTGTCTTCCAAGTCTTAAATTTAGTTTCTCCGTCTGCCATTGTGCTCCTGTGCTGCTCTGGGGTTGTGGAGATAGACCCTTAACAAGCTGATGGCTCCTGTGATGGGCCTGGAAGTTGCGAGGCAAGGTACAATTTTCCCATCTCCTCCATTGTGTCTGTGCTCCACTGGCTGAATAAAAAGAAGCATGGCCAGAAGATCAAGGAAGGTGATTCTCCTCTTCTACTACACTGTCATGACACCCCAACACAGAGTACTGCATACACTCACAGACTGTGTCCCCCAACACAAGACAAACATGGCAGGTCCAGAGGAAGGCCAAGAAATTACTAGAGGAATGGAACACCTCTGAAGGGTCCCAAAAAGAGTAATTGTCTCAAAACATCCATCCTGACTACGACATTGTGCTCAGGTGGAGGATTCATCCACGTGGATGCTGCTCTCTCAGGGAGAGACCCTCATTTTGGTAACCACCCTGATAAATGGGGCCCTATTCTTGCAAGGAGAGGCCCTCGTTTTGGTGTTCATCCTGATAAACTGGGCCCTGGTCTCACAAGAGCAGTCCCTCCTTCAGTGGCCATCCCCATCAGCTGAACACTGTCCTGGCAAGGGGAGCTCTGTCTGATGGGCACCCTGACAGGCAGGACACTGTCCTTATTCCATAAGGGACAGGGACAGGCAAGCTGTACCCTGCGGAGGCAGAGTGACATCTTGTGTGTGCCCCTGGTAAAGCCACTGGAGAGGGCACATGCACAGAAATAAAGGGTTATTGCTGTGTCATCCCATCTGGAGGGGTCAGGTGGCATAGAAGAAGCACACTCAAAATGCTGGATGCACACCCGCCATCCAAGGACCACAACTTCCTACCAAGATCATGGCTGGATCCAAGGGTGGTGATAGCTTTCCTAGCTCCCCTTTTTCTTTTTTCTTTCTCTCTGCTTCTAACCTTAGGTCAGCATACAAAGGTAACATAGTTTCTTTATTAAAACTTTACAATCCATTGCTTTGTTAAATTGTTACCAGTAACTGTTGTTTTGACAATTTCCTTAAGTTTTGTTAAACTGGAATCTGTTGATTTTAAAGTACCGTTTTGCTAAATTCTGCTATTTGTAATTCATTGCTTTAAAAGTTGCATAATTCCTAATTCTGCTTTATAATATTACTCATTTTTAAATAAAATTGTGTTTTTTACAGACCTCCTGGATAATACTCTTACTCCTAGAGTACTGCAGAGAATTCCCAAACTTAATCTCACCAAATGGGTTGTTAAAGGAGATTAAAGGACGATTGGGCCCAGCCACACCTGGGCTCCTCTCTGAAGGAGTTTAGAAAGAAAGGGGGTCCAGACCGAATCTCCCTGGGTCAACCCTCAATTCTGAGGAACCCTACCCATGCCCACCCATTCTGTGGGACAGAGTATTTGGTTTGGCCCCACTGCTGGGGAGCTGTGCTCACTTTGTGAGACATGACAGTGCTGCATCCACCTTGTGCGACATGAAAACCTCATAAGAAAAAGTGATGAGGGAATCAGAGTTGTTCATACCAGAGAAGAAACATCTCTGGGGTGACCTTACTGGGGTATGTGAGAAAGACAGAGAGAGACTTACCAGGGCCTGCAGTGACAGGGCAAGACACAAGGGTTTTAAACAGAAAGAGGGTAGCTTTACATCGGAAGTTAGGAAGAAAGTTTTTATGACTAGGGTGGTGAGAGACCGGAACAAGTTAGCTCAGAGAAGTTGTGGATGCCCCAACTCCAGAAATGTTCAAGATCAGAGGCTCTGAGACACCAGATCTAGAGAAAAATTCCCCTGCTTGTTGCAAGTGGGCAAGACCAGATCATCTTTGAAGGTCCCTTCCAACCCAGACCATTCTTTGATTTTAAGCAATGTAGACACAAGCTGTCCTTCAGCCTTGCAGAAGGGAAATAATGCAACAGAACATGAAGAACACAAAGTGGAACCTCACCAAGAACAGGTCTTCTACCAATGTATTTCTCAGCTGGCAAATGAGAAAGTATTTTTTTAATCTGTTCCAGACCTATCAAAATAGGGCATTTCCACCAGCCGCTTAGAAACAGTTACCCCTCTTTGTCTCTCACAGCAATACTTATAGAGCATATGAATACTAAACCAGATTAAACTGTTTACAATTAGACACACATTTTAGCTACAGTTCAGAAACCAAGAGAAAAACATATGCATGACCAAGTAGTTTAATTTGCAAGTGTTCAGGTCTAGGATACTACAGATGAACCCTCAAGGAAATCCACTGGAAAACTTGCTAGATGAACATTTTGTGAAGTCCCATTAATATTTACAGTTCATCTCAATTAAAAGACACAACAGTCTTCAGTACTGGAAGTCATCATACAATTTTAATCCAGTTAAGCTAGACCAAAGACTGTTCGGTCTAGAATAATCTAACAAATCTACTTAAGCACAGGGTGAACCTCCAAAAACCAACTCAGCCATGACTATAATTGGAAATGCATGGGAACATGTAGAAGAAAATAGCCTCTCAAAGTTAATTTTATCATAAATGAGACATTTAAAATAAAGTGCCTTAATTTACTATTACATGAAAAATATTAGCTGTCTTTGCCACTAGAAGAATGGGTTTAAGCACCTTGTCATTCCAACTATACAGACTATAAAGAATTATTCAGGTAAGCCACTATCCAATGCTGAGGGACTTGCCTGTCTCTCAAAACCAAGTGTAGGTTAACAGCCTGACTCTTGTAAGCAGCATGACATTATCCGCTATTTGAATTTCTGGACAGTTAGTGTCTTCATAATTGCTATTGCAAAACACAGGTTTAAGTTAATGTCACTAAAGATAAGAAACCTAGCATATTACAAGACTTTTATAGAAGTTCTATTACCAGAACATGCTCAGTTAACCTGAAGGTGCTAGAAAGCCACCATGACTTCTCAGCACAAGCAAACATAAATACCCATTTCATTTTTACATAATCCAATACTTAGAGGTTTCTGGGGGCAGGAAGGAGAGGGAAGCTTGAGAGGGAGTGATGAGACATTTCACTATTCCCTGATGAATCATTAGCTTTCTACAGAAGCTGTAACTATGAATGATCAGAGGAACTGCGTCTTGGCATCAAGAACACTCTGCCTACAGAAAACATCCACAAAGCCAGAGTCACTTAACTAAGTGAAGAAGAAAAGAGAAGGACAACTGGAAGAGTACATAGACTAGAGCAGTATCACATTTTTCTCTGAAATATTCCCCAGGACTTAGCCTGTTTGTTTTAAGCACTGTTTTGAAGCACCAGAAAAAAAAATAAAAACAAAATACCCCCACCTAGTACTGTGGACAAGTAATTTCAATACAGAAATCTAAATATTTTTTAGTAGTACAAGAGCACTACTATCCCCGTGAGAATACTGGAGAAAATAAAAATGGGTTCATAACTGAAAGGCTTGGTTCACTATTTTGGGATTTTTTTTTTTTAAATCTCTTGCCTTTGTTCCTAGATAAATGAGAGAGATGTTTTTTCTCTCCTTCCCTGCAACCACCCAGCAACCAAATTAAGCTCTGCCTTACTTCTGCAGTAAAATTGCCTGCACATAATAAGTGTAATTCCATCTCCAGTGTTACTCCCCAGGAGACCGCTTCAGTGATGGTTTTATGCTAGTCAGGTATTTTAAGTCAGAAATTCTTACTATTTGCTAATCATTATAAATTTCTCTTAAGTTTTCATTTATTCGTTATCAAAATCAAAGAGTACCAGTGACAAGTCAAGAAAGTATGAATAGCCAATTTATTTGAAATAAAATCTGTCATGCTATTTTAGAGAATCTAGATCATGATTAATGGTAATGTCAGCCATCAAGTAATAAAAACCAAAGAGGAGACTCTAGTATCACATCACTGTCATGAAAGCATACTCTGAAAATGACAATAAGAGTATTAAGTTCTTTGATCTCAAGATTAGTTTGGGTTTTTTTTGAGGAGACTTGACTAACAGGTTAAGGAGAAACTACTTAGGGTGTAGTCACACCATTACTAATAGCTGCAGTAGGGTGGCTGAAGAAATGTCCACTCCAAAGCAAAACATATTCACCTTTACAAAAGTCACTTCCATTTCAGTGCAAAGTAAAAGACCTCACTGTTCATAAATGACATGTAAAAAGTGACACAAATGTTTGAGAATAAGTAGAAATAATAATCAGGACACAGTAGCATTAAATCTGTCCATTTAATCTTTATTTGCCACACAGATTTACCTTTAATGGTACAATCCTAAACTGAGCTACCTCATACTTTTCCGTGAAACATCCATTTGTATACACAAAATGAATTATGCCCTGCAGTAAGTTATCAAAGATGACTTCAAAATTTCTGTCTTTCATATTATTAGTAGAAGACATAAAGAGGGAAAAAGGACTTCAGTAAAGCAGGAGAAATACTAGTGGAGTTGGATACAATTCAATGACTAAAAATCGTGTCCTATGCCCCTACACAAATTTGTGAACTTGTTTACCACCAATTCACTTTACAGAGAAAAATAAGAAACAATAACCAAGAATCTCCTCTCAGCTTTTATGGGAATTAACTTTCTTGGAAAATTCACAACATATAAGGAATATCAGAATGTTAAATTTATATATTAAAACAAACAGAGCCATTTAATCTCAGTTTGGCATTTAGTAATAAAAAACTCATGGATATTAGACACACATTTAATATCAAGGCTGGATACTAAGACATTTTAGTGTAATGTTTACTTTAAATATTTTCTCTTATACATTGCTTAGATTTAGAGCCTGTATTAAAACCGACTGTATCAGAGGCCTGAACAGTCAAACAACTATTACATGCTTGCTACATTTTAGCTAAATGGACTTTAGTTAGTCCTCTAAGCTGACTTTAGCCAGAGGACTTCAGAAAAATGTTCCCAGATGTCTACAATAGTTTTACATCTCAGTTAATGTAAGTAAGCAGGAACCTATGACAGTAGGAGGTGGTTAGAAAAGTTAACTAAATAATGCAGACATTATTTCAGGGTTTTATTGTTTCTCTTAAGATGGAACCCCTGATACAGTAAGGTCACAACAGTCTCAGGTAACAATAAATATGTAATTTTCCCTTTCTACTATGCCAGCTGCAGTTGAGCAAACACTGTCACACCTTCAACTTTTTGATTTGCAGCAAATCCATTAAACCCCTCTTGTAAAGACTATCTGTAACCTCTTTAAATTTTTCCAGTAGAAGCCCACTACAGAGTTTTGTTACAGAAGTATATATAACAAAATGAAAGTACATTTCAAATGTACAAATGGGAATGTAAAAGAGCACAGAAATCAATCACTCTGCTTCTCTAAAGCTGGAGACATCAAATCCCCTCAGCTCTGAAGGGGAAAGCAGACACAGTGCAAAGAAATGCAAGTTTTTCCTGACTTCAAGCAGTGTTGACTGAAAATTGCCTTGTATTAATATGCATAAAGCATCAATACTAAATCAGACCTGGCATTTTAAAAGGTTCTGTTTGGTAGAGGAGGAATAAGAGTAAAAGGTATGAGAAACACAGATTTTTAAATGAAGTGCAACCTGGCCTACTTACTCGATTGCTTCCCACCTACCATCATGACTATCAGTCCCTGTGTGTTTTTCCCCATATCCTTCCTCCTCCACTCTTTCCACTGGCTTCTCTTCTTACAGCCAAGCAAAGGATAAATACATATTACATCCACCCAAGACACACTGGCAAGTGATATTATGGAATAAATCACATTCTCATAATTTAGCAATAGAAGGCTTTTCAAGTGACAACAGATGGCAGGCACCTCTTAACAAAAAACAAAAAAATCTTTACCAGGAACATTAAAAATACATGATATGATTTAAATTTTTTTTAATAGATAGTTTCAATTTTTTTCAATCTGAATCTTAATTTTAGAAGATGCCAGAAGTGCAGATACAGTGATCTACCTTGAGCTTTCAGCACAGATTTCATTGCACAATGATGTGTTATCTTCAAGTCAATACACACAAGTAACTGGGACTTATGCAAACAGCTGCTGCTATGTTACAGAAAACGTGAGATGTAAAAAAAAAAAAAAAAAAAAGCTGAGCCCTAGCAAAAACACTCAAAAGGGCTCATGTTAGAGAAAGAAACATTAATTACAAAAAATGCATTCATGTAACTATCCAGATTAACCACATTCTCAGAGTACTTTTAAGAGTGGCTAAAAATAATGTTCTATTCTTTTCTTGGTGTGTATTAAAGTATTAGGTTTTCTTTGTTTCTTTGTTTATATCATGGTTTGGGGTTTTTTCCCCCACCAATTAAAGTAACCACCTCAAAAGCAGTATATGATAGTCAGGATTCCTACATGGTCTTATGGGTATTAATTTCATAAAACTTGCCCGTAAACCTTCGAAATAATAACATTAATTAAACTTCACTATGTTTCATGAATGAACATTTAAAATGGCAGTGGACATAATACCACAAAAATACAAGGAATTTTAGTATTGTGAATTTCTGTCATTAAAGATAGGACAGAACTAATAAACCTCTACTATGTCTGTCAGAAGGCTGTACCGAGTTAAAATTTCACAATTAAACTGTCAGGCAGCAGATTCACACTACCTGAATGAGAACTCCACACTTTGTAACCAAGTGCTGAAGTTACTTATCTTTGGACAAAAAATGTCTTTGGCAAAAAATCTGCAATGAGCAGCAGAGTCTGTGGACTTGTACAACTGCAACATAAATATTTGAAGTTTCTTTGCACCTGCAGGCACCAGCTGCTAAGGTAAACAGCATTCTCTCATCTTCAACTCCACCTTTCCCAGTCACTCACTGCTTTAACCTTGCAAGCGAGTAATGTAGCGGGCAGCAGCAAAGTGGAGGGAAGGGCAATGGCAAGACAAAAAGATTTTGGAAACATCAAAACTCTTGAAGAGCTTGGTGTCTTACACTGCTTAATCACTGAAATTAGAGATGTGGTGCTTAACTACCATTTCAGTAATTACAATAACATTAAGGACAGTGAGAGAAGGTTTGGATGAAATTTTCTTGTCAAGAATTATATGCCCTTGTTTTGTGCATCCCAACAGGCTGAGTACAGTATTTGGGGGGCGGGGGGGAGGAATTTTAAAGAGAAATAATAATGACAGTAAGTATCCTTCGTAAATTTTACACTTATCTGTTAATGGGGACAGCAGTGTTTTTTAAAAAGACACTTGACCGACATGCACAGACTACTACAGGTTTGTGTTCAAGATAAGCCAGCACCTTACCTGCTACATAAACTACTTTCACACAGTTGCTTTTTCTGGTTTTAACAGTCACAGGAGTATGCAAATAGTGAGTAACAGCAAGCATGCAGTGTATCTCTCAGTACTCTTGAAATAGCATTATGGTCATGTAAGCAGTTTCCATTTCATTCTGTTAGAGCTTAGGCAGCTACGACATAATTAGAGAAAAACTAAGAAAGGAAAAATGGGGAAATAGTGTCTCAAAGTAGATGTTTCATTTAATATGACATAACCCAGAACGACCAATCAGAAAAGGTGTTTTAATGGACTCAAAACTCTAAAATATAAACATTATTATTTTGATTGATATTTTTATGGATGTCTTTTAATCAGATGCACTTAATGCTGTTATTTTTGGTTTACTGCTTAACAGCTGTACATCCATGAAGTTACACAATTAAAATAAAGTTTAGTTAATGACACTTTGTTTAGAAACAGTTTTATAGACTACATCATCAGTAAACATCCTTGCAAGAAAGATTTCTCTTGCCATTTTAAAGTAAAAAACATTTTTCCTTATCTCTCATCTAGCTGTCTTGATTAGCAGAACT
This sequence comes from Phaethornis superciliosus, assembly GCA_023637945.1. Taxonomy (NCBI): domain Eukaryota; kingdom Metazoa; phylum Chordata; class Aves; order Apodiformes; family Trochilidae; genus Phaethornis; species Phaethornis superciliosus. Next base: position 49,210,420 of record JAJQWJ010000004.1, read on the forward strand.
TTAGAATTTCATCCTTATATTGTTCAAAACAGCTTATTTGAGTCCCTCTAAAACAGCATCTTCTACACAGTTATTGCATGGTGTAGGGATGCACTGGGAATGACTTGTACATCTGTGGATAGTCTTCTGCTGGACTGAAAAATTCACTTATTCACAGGAAGGTGAAAGGAGAACTTGAGAATGCTCAAGGGAAGAGGATGCACTGCAACAACAAAAACTGAACTTTGTTCAGCAAAAGCTTGGCTCCATAGCCTATGAAATCACATCCTTCAAAACACTAAGTTCATCCTAGACACCTCTTCCAACTAGAACATGCTCAGATCATTAGTTTTTCATGGTAGGGACTTGATACATTCCCAAGAGCACACTAACAAATACTGGGATGCAGAATAGCTATGCAGCAACAGTTAAAATTTGCTGCAAGATAGTCTGGGTGAAACAAACATCTGACTGGACAGATTTAATCCTACCTGTTTTCCACTTCTGACAAGCTATCACTGGTTTAATTATATTCAAATTACCCTTTCTGCTGTTTTCCTTTCTTTAAAGCTGAGGATGCAAGACTTATTTCTGATCAACACGGATTAAAATCACTAATAAAACTGTCAAGAGGTCTTAAGAGTGTCAAAAGTTCTTAAGGTATTTAAAAATACTATAAAAACACCGCATTATCTCAGGAGTGACCTTCGTTTCACTAATAAATACCACTACAACCTTCTTTAAATAAAATCTGGCTTGTTACCAGCAATCAAAATGAGTGCTAGAGGCAGCAGTCTTTTGAAGACTACTCTTAACCTGAGTATTATTCCAGATTAAGTCTTGGCAAAATGCTACAGACACTTTTGTCATACAGTGGAAGAGTATGTTCCAACATCCTCCTTATCAAGAATGTACAGACAGAAACAAGACATTAAAAAGGCACTTTATTTCAATTCGGTACACATAGATCAGAGGCAAAGAGAGCTCTGCCAGTAATTTAAAAGTCAATCAAAACCAGCCTTGAATCTCATGTTCAGTGAGATTCTATAATCTGAACACACAACAGTTTTTTGAATGTTTATACCCCCGCATTTCAGAGAAAGTAATTTAGGATTTTACCACAACTGAACCAGATTGTTATCTTCACTGCTACGTCCTCTGCACATCAGGTGAGCAACTCAAAATATCAAGTGACTTTTAGTTGTCATTTGAGCTGATGGTGTACATTTTCACTGACTGTTCTATGACTCAATGCAAAATAACACAGGCTTCAACAGTTCAACACAGAGAAGCAGCATTATGGACTGGTGCCATCAGCTCTCAATATACTTAAAAGTCTCAGTGATCTTCTTCCACCACATAACGTGGATGTGTTCTATTGTTGAAAAATCCTAATCCTAGGTACAATGAAAATACACAGTTACACAAAATGTGACATGATTCTTCAACCACAGAAATCAACCACTTATTAACAAAGACGAGGAAGAGAAGTATACCCAGTGAGTAACCGCACGGTAATCTGAGTACTAGGATTTTTATACCTTTTATCTGAAGCAGTTACAGATCTGTCTCCCCCACTCTCATGCAAACATTGCCTATTTTTGAAAAAGGGAAGATAAAGAATCATCATATAGCAACCAAAGAAAATTCCTGTTGGTATTTAGCAAAAGACTATTAAAATACCAGGCTTTCAATCATATGGCTCCACTTACTGGTCCAGACACAGTGGCAGAACAGTAGCTGTCAAAATGGAAAACTGTAGTGAGAAGACAGAAGCAATAAACTGGGAAAAGTAACAGGGTGCTACCATTCATCTGAGTGCTTATTTTACCAGACATCATTTTTCTTTTAAACATCCCTATATAGTTTAAACCCAGACTACAGCGCCTGAGAGTTAATTAATCCAAACAAAATTTGAAACAAAACAACATGTTTTAAAGAATCTGAAAAATTACTATTTTAGCAAAAAAATTCTGTCATCAAAACTTTCATTTTCACTGACATGTCCAATTATTGTTGCCTCTGTGCTGCTTTGAGATAAGATGAGCAAATGTTGCTAGAGCTGCCCCAAACCTTGCAAATGGTTTCTGTTCTGGATTCAAATGTACACACAGTAACTAAAATAAAATTAGCTACTCATGAACCAGTCAACTCAAATGAAAAGGAACCTTACAACTCCTTTTTTTTTCCTTCAAAAAACCACAGGAGGGCTGGTAAGATGCACTCCACTCACACTTTTCCTATTGTTCTACCACTCAGGTTTTTCACACATAACTTAAAGTAACGTTTAATACAGTTATTTAGTCTTCTCTGAACCTTTGCTGCTGCAGCTGTTCTACCCCAGACAAAATCCCCTTCAATTGACTGGGAATGTGAAAACAAACCCGGTAAATAGTATTTCTTATGTAGTATGAAATTATATAGCAAGACTTTAATCAGTAGAGCAGAATACTTTTTGTTCTTTCCACAAAAACCTGTTCAGTTTTTTTTATTAGTTTTAGTTTTCTTTTTTCTCTCCCAAAACAAATGCAACTGTTAATATGAAAACACTGAGGAAGGGTCAGAAGAATGCAAGACAAAATTAAGACCATCTGAGCCAGGACTTTCAGGTGTTAAAATAGAGCAAAAGCACCAAAAGGCCTGTATGTTTTACTTTCCAAAGACTGCAAGTTGTCTCCAGTTAAAAATGTGGTAGAGTGCACAACTTTTTCTTAACAAGGCCACATAAAAATTTCAACAGTATGTCAACCCATTAACAGCTGGAACAAAGCTACACTTGTTAACCACTACCAGCCAGAGAAATATCCATAACCTCTGAATTTTACTCAAAAAGATTGTAATTCTTTGTCAATATACCTGCAGAGGGCTGGATCAACAAGTTTACTACTTTATTTCACTAGTGTAGCTTATATTTAGAGTAACCAAGCAATCCCCTCTCATTATTTATAAGAACATTTCACTTTGTTCAACATAAAGGAGTTTGCATCAATAGATACATTGAACTTAGGAGAAACATTTAGCTTTCTAACATCACTAGAATTATTCCAAAAATGTAAATGTTACATGTTGTAAAAACTGTATAAAATTTAGACACTACCACTAATTTTACAGCAGAGACAGTATTCTGCAATTACTTTGTGTTAGAGGATACAAATGAGCATAAACAGCAGAAAACTGGTTTTTTTATGCAAGGCTTAAAACTATTTTTTTTTTAATTGATGTTAATGCAAGTGAAACAATCTGTTTTTACAATGACCATTTCCAAAATTTTCTAAGAAACACCTATGAGACTTGCAACACCTGTTGCAACTATTCATCACTGCTTTAAGACCTCAATTAAAATGGGACATGACCTGAACTGATGCCAATTTATGACGAAATATGAGCAATACCGAATAGCCCTACAGAGCAGAGACACTTTTCTTGACAAATCCTCATTAATTTTTAGATTTCTGACACTGCCCAGCTCAGTGTAGTGTGAAGAATCTGACAGTAACAAAACAATTTGCGGTGTCCTAGGTCCCCTAGCTTAACCAAGGGCTAGGACAACAGCCTGTGCCAAACCACGTCTGTGCTGATGTGTTTCTGTTCTGAAGTTCTCACTCTGCTATACACATCTGCCTTTCCTTAAACAAACACACCAAGCTGGGAACACACAGCCCCTTCAAGGAGCTGACTCAGTCGAAAACTAAGCTAAGATACAATTACACATTTTTTCAAATGCTTCAAAGTACAGAAAACCTCAACAGATGATAAACAGCCACATCAGTACACTTTTACTTCTCATTGATAAAACAGACTGTAGAAGTCAAGACAACCCAATCGAATTTAACACTGTTTTACCAGCAAAAGGCCTTATTATTTTTAATTAGCAGGAACACAGCCCTAATATTTGGAGATGACAGTAACATCTGACTTCCTCTGTTATGAAGATGACAAAGTACCTTGGACTAAGTCAAATAAACTACTAAAACTTATTAGTCCTGGAATGAACAGACTAAAGTGAAAAGTTTTAAGTTTTCAGTCAGAAAAGAATTCTCCTTTCTACTCCTTTGCTAAGTAGACTCTTTAGCATAAATGAAATATTATGAACTTAAGTATTTTTTTAAAAAATCAATCGTTAGTTCTATATGCATATGACAGAACAGAGTAGTATCTGAAGCAGCCAGTTCTACTGAATAAATCTACAATACTTCATACATCAATTTCCATCTTAATGCCTAAGAAGACAAATACATTGTAAATAATGATTTTGAACACAACTGTAACACTGAACTCTTCAAATCCTACCATGAAGCTCCTAGCCTGACTTATGTCACCTTCCAGTCAAACTACATTGCTGCTTGTTCACTATCCCCTAACTTCCCCCCTCCCACCCCTTTCACCAGTGACAGGCATACTAAAATTTCAGAAGAAAATCATCACTTACAAAAGAGGATGCACTTGGAATGAAGCAGCATCACCCCCTAGCAAATCCTTCTTTAGTGTCAACCCTAAATGCCTTGCGTAGCGTACTTACTTCTCCATATTCAACTACGAGCAAATACAGGTGACAAACTTCCTTTGAAGACTGTGGACAGACTGACACAATGCTAAGGGCCCAAATGGCATTTCCACTGACCAGCAGCAAAGCAGCTGAACTGTCAAGACACTGATGCCCTCAGCTGTACAGAATACCCAGAGGACCATTTCCCTCTGCAGAATCAAGGGCAAGGAATAGGCACTTGTTGACTCTACAAAGGCAGAGAAAAAACAGCAACCTGGACATCCTCTCTCATTTATAATGAAATAAAGATGAGGAAAATCCTGCATTCATGCAATATGCACAAAATACATACGTACAACACAGTTACTCCAGTCTTTTCACCTCTTAGCTTATTTTCACATGCTGAACATACCACCTTGTCCATACTTTCAACAGAACATGAAGAACAGTCCTAAGCTACTTACTGATATTCTAACCACACACTCTAACAGGTTTTTACCTTTACAGCTATTCAGTAGCTAAGTATACTTACTTTATGCATTAGAAGCAGCAGACAGCACAGAGGTTTGAAAGTATTATTTACCAAACAACGGAAGGCATTCGTAACTACATTTCATCAGCCATGTTTCTTGTGGGTGTTATGTTCTGAACTCATCTTAAAATGTTTGCATTGGGATCAGTCACATTACATAAAGGAAAGATTCCACCTCACATTTTCAGGAGGCTTAGTGAAATCACTATAGTCATATGAGCCTGGTATCTCTATAATTTCTTCAATTGTTATGTGTGGTCATCTAAAACAAGTACTACGTTTTCAAGTCACAGTGCAGAAGTCAGCATTCTCAACTGTCTGCCTAACTGACTAGATATTTTTATTTGCTTTACGATCCTTTTCCAAACCAAACTCGCAGCAAATCATTGAAGAATGCTCCAGACTCTCACTTCAAAAGGGTTCACAACATTCTCAAAGGTAACAGTATTGAAATAATTGTACTTTTAAAGCCCTCAGATTCCATTTATTTCATTGCTTCATCATCATTAGATCTAGTGTTCTGCATGAGTGCAGAAAGGGAGAGAGGAAGTTAATTGTCGAGCAATATGAAAACATTATCTTCCACAAAGACATGACATTTTTCATAAAATAAAACTGCAATTATCCAACCTTTTTTTGTTTTGCTAGGGGTTTTTTGTTGTTGTTGTGGGTTGTCCTTTTTTTATGTTTCATTGGCCATGATGGAGCAAGGAAAAATTTCCACAATTTACCTGTTAAGAAGTCATTTTTTGACTGCATAAACTAATAACAAGCCAAAGACCAAAACAAACAACAAAAAAAAAAAAAAAAAAAAAAGGAAAAAACCACAAACAAACAACCTAAAATAAGACATTATACTCTCTTATACACTTTATCCAGCTTCAAGCCATTTTTAGCCATAAAATCATAATCACACAACCCATGAGCTATCATCATCTGAGCATGATAACTTTACACAATTTGAGTAACTGTTACAGATTCAAGAAAATGTATTCCTGATAAACAATTTCTGGTGGTAGCATCTAAGATGATACCTCAAAAGTTGTACTAAAAATAACTGCAACTAATACAGTACTTTTTAGACCTACATTTTTTAACACAGTCACAAAATGTAACCTTCAAGTCCTACAATTCATTTAATACCATGTGGATCAATGTACACTGACTGCTTCTGGCAATGTCTGTCCAGTCTTGAAAGAACTTGACATGCCAGCAGGTGAATTGAAGAAAATTAGCTCCACTAGCTATCCAGAAGTCATTTTATTCCTCCTTGTACCATTTATGTTACCTCACATATTGGACTATACAAAATCTAGACTAGCTTTCTTGTGGACAATTGTGAAAATACAATGTTTAATTAAGTATTTTATGAATATAAACACAAGTTTTTTCTGAAATTGTTACAGAATTACTCATCTTGGGAGGAATTTCTACCCCATTCTAGCCAGTCAAGAAATGCAAGTACAAGATTAGAATTGCCAATTAGGATCGGTATGCAAACAGGCCACTCACTTTGGTGCCACCAAGCATAATGTTACTGTTAACAAGGGTGGAAATTACTAAAATGGATCTTTCAGTTAATCTCCTCCTTTAACAGATTGAAACTTTTTGTACAATAAAGTATTACCCCAGTATACATTTAGATTCCATTGCAGGAACAGACACAGATTATAGCAATGGATTTCAGAATTCAAAAGTACAGATTTAAGGTAAGGTAATGCCAATTTCTCAAATCCAATCCAAACATCAAAGTGGGTTGGAGGGAAAGTGCATATATGGATTTTCCAGGAAAAATATAAACAAAACAAACCCCAGCTATTGTTGCAATGGAACAGAATGAAATACAACCATCTGAAACACAGGACATGAGCTAGAATCCCAGTCCATTATGACCTTAGCCCCAGGACACAACTACAACTTTCCACTGTCTCTGTGTATATATGATTTGGTGAAAAAGTCACTTTAAATGAACACAGCATGCCTAAAATAAATTGTAATTGCCGCTGCTCAGCACTACAGACAGATTTGTTACAATAAAATTAAACATTTTGCCTAGGAAGTTAAAATAAATTTGGCAACATTGTCCAACTAAATAATCAACTGACCCATGGCTTTTATTATGCCAATCTGGCATAATAACTCAAACTAATAGCTCAGATGTAACAAGAAATGTCAGAGACAATTATTCATAGATAAAGAATACTTAATCTACAGAGCTAGATAGTACCTTTCACCTTGTTGTTTCAGGTGAAAAACTAAGAAAAGCTGCACCTTATCTGAAAAATCAGCAAACATTGCATTGACAATACTTTGGTATTTTCATGAATAAGTTACATTTATGAACATAAACATTAGTATAATGTTTGCATGCACGCTGCAAGAGAAAACAGCGGAGAGAACCTCTTCCAGCATAACACCAAACATGACTAAGACAAGATCTGTGTTAAATCCAGTAACATCACAATGACACATAATAATTGACTAAAAACAGTAATATACACTGACTGCATGGTTACACAGAGAGTGAAAACAAAGTTCTTAACTAAAACTGAAAAGTTTGACATGACAGCCATTTGCAAGTCAGCAAAACAGCATGACTTTCTTTCTCACAACCTGCAAAAATAACTTTCCTCTCTTAAATAAGCAAATACTACACATTACATTCTTGCCCACCTGCAATAGACACAGAATGCTTCTTACCTTAAATCAAAATTAAAGCTATTCACAAAGCAAAAATACCCTCCATTTCCAATAATAAGAACAGCTTCAGTTTCAACCAAGAAGGCTCTTTATTGCTGACAAATGACATGAGTCCTACAAATGTATACAAAGTTCTAAGTTATTGTTAGTCACAAGGTTGGAATACTAAATAGTCATCTGGTAGTTTCAACCTGAACACATGTCTATAGGGATAATAACAAGTTTCACCTTGTATTATTGCAGAGAGACGGAAAATAATGGTAGAGTTAATTTAAGTAAGTTCTTCTACTAGCAGCAAAACTACCAAAAAAAACTGATTTTTTTTTTACACTTGCATATTATTTCCTTTACATCCTTACTCTGCCATAATTGTAGTAATTACAACACACACAACTTGGTTATCACAAATTTTCCCCCTACCTTCTAAAAAATTTTCCTCAGTGGCTCCATCAACTTAAATTGTGATTTGAAAAAAAAGGGTTGTCATAACTGGGAGAGAGAGTGCAAAGAAAAAGTAACTTGAGCTCACTACGTTTTTCATGGCCCCGACTTTTGGATCATCTGTATAACTCCCTACTTTTGAATAATACATGCTGTGTTTGACAAAGGAATAAAAAGACCCTGAACTTCCTACCTATAATATGAAAATCCTAGTATAAAGTACTGTTTCCAAATAAGGGGGGTGGGGAAAGAAAGAAAAAAATGGAAAATAGTATAATTGATAAGTAACGTGCATTTTTTCTTTCCACCAATGCTGGCTCTACAATATGATTGAGAGACTTCAGGTCTCTGCAGTAGCAAAGTTCAAATTTTTAGTAATAAATAAGGCTATCAGTCTCACTAGCTCTCACCACACTGCGTGTCTTTCTTTTAGGCTGTTGATTTAAGCGTAGATGCTGAATACTGAAGAAATAACTTCTATTCAATAAAATTAACTTGCAAAAATCTAACTCCAATAAGAGCATCAAGCTTTTTCCTGGCTCTTTGGAGCAAATGACAAACATCTCACTATTTATGGTGTGTTTTCAGTCACCAATGAAACCGTGTTACATATCTCAATAGCAAAGATGCCTTTTAATGCAGAATAAACTCTTTCTCTCTTTCCTTTTAATGTATTTATGACTTCCACATATTAGTTAAACTTACAGCCTAATAAAACAAGTTTGCATTTTAAACGAGAGCTAAAAGGAGTACAGAACTCTGAGTTTACTTCAAGACAGAGTTTCAAAATAAGTTTTGTATATGCTAAAAGATAGCTTCTTACTGGCTTTTAGCCTGCTCCAATAAACTGCGCAGAGCCACTTTTCTCTTCATTTCCTTTAAATGTAACAGTATACCCAAGCTAGCAAATCAAAGCAGTTGCAACCATCATTGAGCATTTTTACTAGCAATGACAAAAGGAGAACAGAGTTTAGTAGGTTAATCTCTCTAGAATGCTGACAGTCTTAAATACACTGTATTCTAAACACCATTATCAATATAAGCTCCATTTAGTAATTCTACTTCTGCATGTGTACAAATTGGACAATAGTTCCAAAACAAACAAACAAAAAACCCAAACAAAAATGAGTTAATTTTATAAACATACAAGATCTCATTACCCTTTCTTGTAAACTGATATAATCTGTCAAGACAGTAGTTGAAAAATGAAATGCTACCAACACACACGCTTTTCAAAACATTGTGTCCACATCCACTTTGTAGGCTGCAACCAGATTACACCTCCAATGGAAATGCTTCTACTTCTTCTTACCGTGACTCCCAGGAAATAAGGAATTTCATCTGGAATTATATCAGTCCTGGGATATCATTATTTGACAAAAGCTAAAAAGGACACCTAAAGAGTCACACGGGAAAAGGGAAACAGAAGCTATTAAAGCAAATGTAGAATGGTTCTTGGCACGAAAGCTTACCTGTATCTCAAATATAAAGCTTAGAGATTAGCTCCTCTAAATTGTGCAGCTAATAACCATAGTTTGAGCAGCTGCAGATACAAGGAGATGTACTTTACAGTCTCTTTGTGCACAAGTCTTTCATAGCACAGTAATCAATTTCTGCCATTCTAGGAATTAGTATGTGGCTAGCACAGATACTAAACTACAAGTCAACTTAAATAAAACACAAGTGTCCAGTCTTGATTTTCTATGGTTACAGGAGACCAACAAGATCGTGCGGGTTATATCCGTCCACATAAAGAAGCAGATTTTACTCAAAACGTGGTTTACAAAATACTTTAAAGTTTCTTTTCAGCTTTCTGTTGCAGTATCTCTATGGATCTCTTTAAAAAACGATCTGACCATTTTCTAAAGGCATCCTACATGATCTTACCAAGTACTGGTTCTGTATTCTCCTAAACACATTATAAAATACACACAAGCACAAATTAAATTGAAATAGTAAAGCTACTGGAAGGGTGCAAGGTTTCTATTTCAATTCACACTGCCACTAGCCAAAAGATCATAACCATCACAGACCACTTTTGCCAGGCACATTATAAGTATCACAGTTCAGATTCTTATCTGACTTGCCACTAGAAGAACAAACAAAATTCACAAATATCATGCCCAACAATAAATAACAATTTTTAAAAAACACACTACCTAGTACTAAAAAGACTTGTAACAACATATTCAGCATATGCCATTGTTCCTGCTGGATAAAGGAAACCAATTTACAGAGGAAAATACCTATATGGGATCCTCCTAAAACACAAGGTTCTTCTCAAGTTTTTTTTCCTTATTTCAAACTTTTCATCCACAAACTTAGTTCTCTGTGAAACTCTAGAAGACACTTACGTAGGAATATTTTGAAAAATACCAAAGAAAATATTTCCAGAAGAAGATTCCCAAGCATATACAGATAATAAATCAGAACTGCTTGATTGGTTTTTGAGAGACAAGCACTTTCAGAAGGCAGGAACCAGCTAAACTGATTTCATGAAAAAAGTGAGTACAGCCACAGTTTTGTAACAACTAAAAAAAGAAACAAAACCAAACATATGGACATTCAAGTAGTTGATAATGATCAAGCCTCCCTTGATCCTTATTTAGTTCAGTACATGCTAGGCGTCCCACACAGGATACTCTCAAGTAACAACTGTCTCTTTTAAGAAACCAACTTCGGAGTCCAACAGCACAACTCACTAAGTGGCTGAGAAAACAATCAGAATTCTGTAATATCAAAAATATCCACATGCACGTGTGTGTATGTAGTATATCCTCTAACTTTAAAAAAACTCAAATCACAAGCATCACACACTTTTTACCCAGGTGTACTGTTTCATTTCTGTTTCTCACAAGACTCTTAAAATCCCCTCTTGCCACTTCGATGCACAGGACCGAAGCCACCCACGTACCTGCAGGGCTGAGGCCACACAACCAAGGGACATGTCCCTTCTACTCTCCCAACTTGTTGGAAACGCTGCCTCCACGACTGGCACCCACCATCCCCTCCCTCAAAGGGACAAGCCCTGAGGTATTGGAGCCCAGCCAGCCAATTTCCGAAGGGGAGGACGCATCGAGGGACAACTCAGGACAGCTCCAGGGGCCAGGGTCCCCCCGCCCTGGCAGCTCCGCCGGGGGTAGGGCGGGATGCAGCGGCCGCCATCGGGGCAGTGGAGAGGTTCCTCTGCCCCCTCAAAGAGCCACTGTCCCCTGGGCAGGGACACCCAGGAGAGGGACAGACACTCGCCTGGCCCCCAGAGGAATCCCCGCTCCGAGGATGTTTGGGGAGGGGAACCCCAGACACAACCCAGCCCCTCCGGATAACGCCAGCCCCTCCCCGCCAACACCGCGTGCTGGATGCGGCACGGAAAGTTCAAGCCCAGCCTTCCCCCCCCCCCCCAAACCCCGGACACCCGAGGGGCAGAACGCCCGCTCCTCCGACAACCCCCACCCCCCCGGGGCAGCGAAGACCCCCGCCACGCACCTTTCCTTACCCCTCACACCGGGAAGCTTCCCCCCATCGACCTCCCCACCGCAAACACCTCCGGGAGAAGGGGGAGATGAGGGAGGCCTGGCAGGCCCATCCCGCCCCCGCGACCCTCGCTTGACCTCACATGGCCCGCGGCCCCCACGGCGGGGCGGGCGAGGGAAGGCCGGGACCTCGGCCCCGCTGCCAGCGGACCCCCACGCCACCCCACGCGGCCCCGGACTGACCTGACGGGGGAGGGGCGGCGCCGTGTCCGCTGGCGGGGGAAGGGAGCGCTCGGCTCTCGGGGCTGGCGGGGGGTTCCGCTCCCCGGCCCGTCCTTCCCCGCGGAGAGAAAGCAAGAGGGTAGGAGCGAGGTAAGGCGAGAGAGAGAGGAGGGAAACACCAGCGCCTCTCCCCCTTTCCCCACCCCAAAAAAAAAAAAAAAAAAAAAAAAAAAAAAAAAAAAAAAAAAGGAAAAGAAAAAGGAGGGGGAGGAGGGAATAAAATTAAAAGGCTCGGCCCGGAGTTTAAAACAAAGAGGCGGAAATAGCCGAGCGCGGCCCGAGCAGAGCCGAGCGGGGGCGCCGCGCTCAGAGCGCATGCGCGCGGGGCGCTACCCCGGGCACGGTGCCGGCCGCCCCCTCCCCCCTCGGCCCGGCCCGGCCCGGCACAGCACAGCCGGGCTGGCCGGGTCCGCCAGGACCACCGGGCTCTTCGTGCATCCTCTCCCAGCCGCGGTGCCGGTGTCCCTGTGTCTCTTTCTCTTCCACCTGAAGCAGTCTCCCCTCCGGCCGTCCCGGGAGCCCTGTACCCGGGGTCTGAGGGGGGGTCCCCGGGGTGCCCAGTCTCTAGGAATCCGTGGGACTTGGGGTGAGGTTAATGGGAGCGATTCACTTTCCATCGGGGTAGGGCCTGTCCTTGCTGCAGGCAGCATGGGTGTGCAGGCACACGGGGTACCTGTTCCGCCGGAGAAGACGGGAACTTGTGTAGGAGCTGTGAGTGCCGGCGGCAGGACACACAGCCTGGGGACAGGGGACACACAGCCTGGGGACAGGGGACACACAGCCTGGGGACAGGGACACACACAGCCTGGGGACAGGACACACACAGCCTGGGGACAGGGGACACATAGCCTGGGGACAGGACACACACAGCCCGGGGACAGGACACACACAGCCCGGGGACAGGGACACACAGCCTGGGGACAGGACACACAGCCTGGGGACAGGGGACACACAGCCTGGGGACAGGACACACACAGCCTGGGGACAGGGACACACAGCCTGGGGACAGGGGACACGCAGCCTGGGGACAGGGGACACACAGCCTGGGGACAGGGACACACAGCCTGGGGACAGGACACACACAGCCTGGGGACAGGGACACACAGCCTGGGGACAGGGGACACGCAGCCTGGGGACAGGGGACACATAGCCTGGGGACAGGGACACACAGCCTGGGGACAGGGGACACACAGCCTGGGGACAGGGACACACACAGCCTGGGGACAGGACACACACAGCCTGGGGACAGGGGACACATAGCCTGGGGACAGGGGACACACAGCCTGGGGACAGGACACACACAGCCTGGGGACAGGGGACACACACAGCCTGGGGACAGGGGACACACAGCCTGGGGACAGGGGACACACAGCCTGGGGACAGGGACACACACAGCCTGGGGACAGGACACACACAGCCTGGGGACAGGGGACACATAGCCTGGGGACAGGGGACACATAGCCTGGGGACAGGACACACACAGCCCGGGGACAGGACACACACAGCCCGGGGACAGGGACACACAGCCTGGGGACAGGACACACAGCCTGGGGACAGGGGACACACAGCCTGGGGACAGGACACACACAGCCTGGGGACAGGGACACACAGCCTGGGGACAGGGGACACGCAGCCTGGGGACAGGACACACACAGCCTGGGGACAGGGACACACAGCCTGGGGACAGGACACACACAGCCTGGGGACAGGGACACACAGCCTGGGGACAGGGGACACGCAGCCTGGGGACAGGGGACACATAGCCTGGGGACAGGGACATACAGCCTGGGGACAGGGACACACAGCCTGGGGACAGGACACACAGCCTGGGGACAGGACACACACAGCCTGGGGACAGGGACACACAGCCTGGGGACAGGGACACACAGCCTGGGGACAGACTGACTGCAGGGGACTCAAACGCTCCGGATGCTGAAATTAAGAATATCTTGTTGTCTTGAAAAGTTGAGGAGTATGAGGCCAAGGAGCATGTATGGAGCTTGGGAAGCCCGTGCCATGCTCAGCTTCACACCAAGAGGCTCAGTTGCAAAGACAAGTACTTAAAAATTTACTTGTCCAAGCTCTTGAGACAACCAGAGCAAGCTTTGTGTTCCCAATTATTATGCACGTATTTTCAATGTAATGTTTTAATATACCTGCGTTATTACAAAATATCTCTTCCTTTCTGCCCTGCTGAGCAAGAATTCGAGTCTTCCACCGTGTCCTAGAATGGAACTGGAAATGGTCTGTGAGTGACATGGCACAGCCCTGGATGGTGGTTTCCTCCTTGTCCAACAAACTTCTGAGCCTTTTTTGTGTACCAAGACTTCGGGGTCTGTGCTCAGCTCTAGGAGATATCCAGGAGCTAAGAGTGTTAACAGAAAAGATGCCAGCACTGTGTATTTGCTCTATAAAAGGTTGTGTGCTGAAGTCGATGCATCTTGTTGGTCAGAGATTTAATTTCTGTTTTCACTTAAAGCACAAATGAATTTGCACAGGACTTCCCTTACAGAGAGATGTGCTAGAAAGTAATGGGGCTTCCTTCCTGACTTCTGGAAACAGGGCTGAAGTATCCAGAAGCCTAAGTAACAAACTATAAGAATGTGCCTGAAATTATACACTGGATGCCTGGTGCGGTTTTTTGTTTTCCAGAGACATACACGGCAGATCTGGAAAACCATTAGGGACAGAGGTTCATGTGTTTTAGTTTTCTTTTACTCTAGGTATTTTTTAGAATCTAGTACTTGAAGCAAGATAATATAGCCATGCCTACTCAAACAACTAATCTACTGCAATATACTCCTTGTGGCAAGACTGCTATGACCCTCAGAGAGCCAAGGCACTGTTGTGCTCTTTTTTCAACCTCATTACACTAGGGTCAGTTCTAATACCTTTGGCAATACCATTAAAGAGTGTGTTAGCCTACAAGTGATGTTTCTGAGGTATAAGCTTGACTGGTCACTACGGTATCTAAGATTGTAACTTAGTAGTAGATATGAGAGCCTTGTCTGAACTGCAGCGCTTGGCTTTAGGAGAGAAGTGAAACTTTTTGTTAGCATTGCAATCAATGAGCTGTAATCAAGAGAATGAATCAAGAACTAGAAATAGCATTTCTAGTAGGAATAAAATTAATAGCATCTTCATCCTAGGATGTATTAACAGGCCACTGCACTGGAGATGTGATTGATCCTCTTTCTATGTTACTTGTTAGAATGAGTTTGGCATAGTTTGTCCATACTTGGTGGCACCAATAAGAAATAGATACTGATCTCGATGAGGTCCAGCAGAGGCCACCAGGATGGTTGTGATACTGGAGAACATGTCCTGCAAGGAGAAACTGAGGGCACTGGAATATTTCAGCACAGAGAAGAGATGGCTGCAGGGATCCTAATAGCAGCCTTCAGCACTTAGAAGGGGTCACCAACAAAAAGTGAAGACAGACTCTTCAGTGAGGCAAGTGACAGCAGAATGAAAAACAGTGGTCATAAAGTGAGACACGGGAGATTCTGACAGGAAAGAAAGGAAAAAGAAAAGATCACTAAGAGGATAGTTAAACTTTGGAAAAGGTTTACCAGATAAGCTGTGTACTGAGCATCTTCAGAGGTTTTCAAGACCAAGCTGGACAAAGCCCTTATTTAGGAAAGAAGTTGTACTGGAGACCTCTAAATGTCCATACCTATCTAAATATTCCTGTAATTATGGGATTGTCAAGCAGAGAAATCAAAATTGTCCAGGAAAATTTAAACTAACAGAAGAGTATCTAAAATGGCTGAATCATACAGGGAAGGCAGACCAACAGTCTCAAGCTGCTGAAGAACAACATTAGCTTTTAGATGATGTAGCAACTAAACTTTATCAGTGAACTGTTGACTGCTTTTTCCCTGCTTAAACTTTCATCTTGGTTGCTGTTACCTCCAAACTGGCCCTCACTCTGAGTACAGACATTTACTTACCTGTTCGTTGAAATGGAAAACTGGGAGTATTTCTAGTCACACTCAGTCCTTCCCAGTCAGAAATCTGTCAGCACTGGATTCACTTAAATGTCTTCATTCAGGTTGAAATAACAGCACAGAAAACGCTGTAGTAGGAACTAAAGATCTCTGAGATCTCTCCAAACATCTCGCAACCTAAAACCAAAGAACCCAAATATTCACCAGCTTTTGTCTCCTAGAGGAATGTACCATGCACTAATTAATGGAGTGACTTGTTCTTTCAGGGCTGATCTACAAGATTTGGGCATTAGCAGCACAAAATTACCACTTCAGTACAAACACAATAAATATTTAGGTATATATATACGTGGGTAGGTAGTTAGATAGACAGAGAGAGAAAGAGAGAAATGTGAAATCCTGTATTTTAACATTTCCTTTTTTACGCTATCAGGATTGTTTTGTGGCTGTCTGCACACACGCATATACTGCATTCCCCCCGAATGCATGTATTTTGTAGGCTTGCTCTGTATTACCTCAGCCTGCACTGAATGTTTGCATCAAGAGTACAGAGCATTCCTCATAACCATCTTTTGCAAAGTTAGCATGCAGGTAATTGAAAGTTTCAGTTCCTGGGGATGCAAGGCACAAGTTCCTCTTTCTTCAAGAATACCCAGATTTATGTTAGAAACTTGTTGATCTTGTAGGTTTGGAGAAATGTAACTGATTCAAGTATTTTAATAACAACAGAATTGTATACAAGTGTTCTAGAACTAAGTCAGTCATGATATTTTGGGAGTGGAATAGTTATTTTTAAAATCTTGGTGAGACATCACTGGTGTTTCTGACTGACTTTGTGGTGCTTCCACCCACATAAGCCTCATTTCTCCTGATAATGACTGGAGAAGTCTCTTAACAATGAAGAGATAGTGCACTGCATTTTATAATAGCATTGCAGAAGGGACGGGTTTGGAAGGGATCTTTGGAGGTGGCCCAGGACAGTATCCCTGCTAAAAGAAGGGTGAGCTAGAGAAGGCTGTCTTCCTTCCTCTTTTACAAGATCAAACGCTGCTATTTCTGCTTTATAGGTTCTGCATGAACATCCTAATGACTGAATGATAACTTCATTCTTGCTCAGAAATCACTGGGAACCACACTTGTTAATGATGCTTTTACAACAAGTAAACTAATTTCAAAGATGTGGTCTCTCATTGAAAAACAAGGATCTCGAAGTCCCTTACAGGAGGATATAGGATTTATCATCCCCTATGGATGATCAAAACAAAACAAAAACACCTGTTGAATTAGCAATGAAACAGCTGAAGCCAATGAAAGGTTTGGTTTATGTAGCCAGTGCAGTCACTGTCATGCAGCTCCAGATGTCTGAGTATGCACAATGCTTGCTAAGGGGTCTTTCTTGTACTACCATCAAGTCCCCATCATGTGCTTTGCTAGCCTGAGAAGCTCGTTTCCTCCCTTTTTTCCCAACCATTTGCTAGGAGGATGAGATAGGAGTGAGAAGTCATTTGAGCTACCAAGGGATACAATCAGTGGTATCTGTACTGTGTAAGCTGCTGAAGCTGAGTTATGAAGACATACAGTGTCCATTTTCTTGAGGCTTTCAGATAGGTCCAGCAACCTAGCCTTGCTTTATTGGTCTGATTGTTAGAAAGTATTTCCCAGTTTCTAACCTCACTCCTCTTGCTGTTGATTTTAATAGAAAAAGCTCTCCATATCCTTCGTCTTTTCAAATTACTGTGACATCTCTGACAACCTCCAGTCTTCTCTTTACTTTTGTTTTTCCCTCATTTTGCATCCTACTTTTTGGGCTTGCAAAAGATGAGCCATTCTTTCCAAGACAGACAGACATACAGCCTTCTCTCAGGAAAGTGCTTTTAACCAGATCTGTTTTCACCAACCAGGTGATGAGCTTTAATATGTACAAACCCAGAGTTGCAGTTTGTGGATGGAAGTCTGACTTGGACCCCACATTCTCCCAGAAATACTATGCCAACGAAGGAAGTATAGTTCATCATACAAATCTTATGCTGTGAAGATTTAAATCAGAGGAAACTTGAAGGTTCACTGCCCCACAAATTCAGACACATTATGAAGTATTAATCAATATTTTCTTATAGATTTAGCTGAGTTTAAGCATCATCCATAGCAGTTAACTCTGTAACTGTTATGCAGCCTCCTTAATCTGTAAAGTTGTAAGCTACTCCTTTTTCTTTCAATCTTTCACCTTTAGGTTTTGAGCTGCTGATATCTTTCTTCCTCTTTTCCCTGCTCTAGAGCTGACAAGTCTCAGCCTTTGATGAGCTTTAGTTCTATTTGTATTCTGAGCTGCAACATTTTTTTTATGATGGTAGCACACCATGAAACCCAGAGAGATTTAAAACCAAGAGAGAGGTATTTAACTATACCCTCAGTCATCCCATCTCACCTGAGCACTTCAGTCCCCCAGTCCTTGATATTTGGCTTGAAAGCCAAGCATCAAGCCCTCTAGCCAAATTCTTGTACTCAACTGTACAAAACAAAAGTGATTCAGCAATCATTTGGAAAAGATGAAACACACTATTTTAGCAAATATCAGCCATTTAATGTAACTTTTGCAAAGTTAGCATGCAGGTAATTGAAAGTTTCAGTTCCTGGGGATGCAAGGCACAAGTTCCTCTTCTTCAAGAATACCCAGATTTATGTTAGAAACTTGTTGATCTTGTAGGTTTGGAGAAATGTAATAGAAATATTCCCACTGGTAAGTGAAAGATAAAGGCTATTGGCAGAGCTTGTCAGCAACTGAGAACTAGCAGTTAGGAACTTATTGTCTTGTGTCCTTACTCATTAGAAGACCCTTTAACTGTTCAGAAGACAAACATTAGATAGAAAAGTGGAAATGGAGGGGGGTTTAGTGACTCAGGAAGTAAGTATCTCCTTGCTACTGCTAACTTCTTACATAAACACAGCTGAGATCCCTTAAGGGTTTGTTTTGTAAACACAAAAAGCCTCAGCCGTATCCTTACTGTTAAATGATGAGATTTACAGTCTCAGGGGCAGGAGGTGGTAGGGAGAAACAAAACAAAAACCCATACTCATTTCCCAAGAATTCTGCATGTGGTCTCAGAACTTTGAGCTTGCTCCAGTAAGAGGAAAGCTGTCAGCTACTTCCTGCTGTGTAGAAGTCGATGTTTTGTCCCTGTGACAGGAAGCTGTAGTTACTGCTTTAAGGACAAAGAGAAACTTCATTACATTGGTGCAAGTTCTTTAGGGCCATCAGTTATCATTTGGCTGCTAACATACCAGATCCCATGCATACAGAAAACTGGTGAGATTTTTGATCGCCTACACATGTAGAAACCACTAACATCACCACTTAAATTCCAGAAACTCATTTTCACATACCCTCAGAGACAACCTGTACAAAATCAAAAGCAGAGGTGGAGAATCAGAAGAAAATACTGGGAAGAGGAGAGGCTTCAGGGGAAATTGGTGGACATTTGGAAAAAGGACTCAAAAAAATTTCTACCTGAGCTTTCTGTATGTGCTGCTACTAAATTGCATGGGTAAGAGATTTTTTTGTTTGGGTTGGGTTATGTTTTTTTGTTTGGTTGCTTGCTTGGCTTGGTTTAGTTTTTTTTTTTTGTTTGGTTTGGGGTTTTCTGTTGGTTTTTGGTTTGGTTTTTGTTTTTATTTGTTTGTTGGTTTTTGTTTTTGTTTATTATTGTTGGTTTGGTTTGGGGTTTTTTTAAGGAGAGAGGCTCCAGGCTATAAAAATGCAGTACATAATGTCCTTTCACTTGGCTATTTTTTTCTTTTAATATGAGTTGCAGTTTTGATACTAAGTGATTCAGTGATACCACAATGAAACTTGCCAGAATGCTACATATTCACTGTGATGGGCCAAGGCACATTTTATACAAGGTGTGCTTGGCTCACATCACTTCAGGTGCCTGATTTCTTTTCCCACGTGGTGGTGCAAGACTAGTGCATAAACCTCACAGGCTTAGAAACCATGTTAATCAAGTGGATGCAGCTGTATGGATCCACCCTGCTCACACTTGTCTGCTGCTGTGTTGTCCTATACATACCTTCAGCCCTCCAAGTATTTTTCAAGTCACAATATTGGTTATAGGACAGCATATAGTTCATGGTACAATTGCTGCTCCATGTAGTTTTCTGTACACGATCAATTCTTTACCTGATTCCTCTGAACAGGAAGAAAATTGCCACTCTTGTCATGGATATTGGCTATCCTCTCCTGGCCAAAGCCTATCTATGATAGAGCTTTGGTGATTTCCAGTATTGCTGCTTGCTTCTTTTTTCCCTAGGGTAAAATTTGTCTTTCAGCAGACAGATTTTATTTGTAAAGATTACCCAGGAAAACAAGGAGGTTCATTTTTCTTCCAATGCAAGCATATCACCTCCATATATATTCAAGATTTGAATCTTTTCCACTATATACATATTGTGATGGACAAATATTCCTCTACACAAACTGTGCCATGCACACTTTCTCCAGTCATGTGCAGTTATCAGTCACTTCTTTTTCACTGATCACTAATATTTCTATGTATCCTAACTGAAATTTCATATGTTGGTTCTTAAAAGAGTTGCATTGTGGAAGAAGGGTATGAATTGAGAGATAAGAGGCATAAACAGATATCTGCTTCTCCCCTTTAGAACTCTTGTTTCACAGCATGGAATACCAGGAATACTGATCAGGTCTCCCTTGGGAGAGCAGGTGGAGTGCAAACAGCCATGCAGTGTATAATGTGTTTCACCAAGTTCACTTAGATGAGAAGACACCTCAGACAGTACACTTGAGCTGAAACAAACAGTAAGAAATGAAGGATCCTGCAGAACTTCAGCCAAAACATCATCTGGGATTCTCCTGAGTGACTGAATACCTATCTTTTTTTTCATCAGTAAAGTTCCTTCAATTACATCATGCAAAAAAGGAAGGGAAGGAGTGAGAACAGGTGACTTATATGGGAGTGCTGATCCTGCCTGTTTGCATTTTGGGATGGATCTTCCTGATGAAGCTCTGGAACTTTGTGTAAAGCAAATGAGTATCTCATCTGTATGCAGTGACCAAAGTGGGTACAAACCAAGTGCCTCAGTCAGTATGAAGAGACCATACTCCTGAAAGTGCAGCTGCTGCAGTGGGATCAGCAGCAGGGTCTTAGGGGATCCAGGAAAGGGACACTCAAAAGACTACAGCTACAGAGAAGCATTCTATCTTGAGGGTGGAGATAAAAAACAAAAAAAAAACAAAAACAAACAAACAAACAAAAAACCCTAAAGCTAACTTCACGGTGTATAAAATTAATACAATTTTTCTATATTGTTGGTATTACAGGTCGGCTGCCATACTTGAAGATAGAAATGAAAAATGTTCATGAGGATAAAAAGGTGTAGAAAATAGAACATCAGAGGAAAGACTAGTGGAGCCCGGGTTTAGTTGAAATGCATTTAAGGGAGACACACCGAAGACAGTTGAAAGTTTTGAAGTATTTGAGGTGATATTTTTTCCAGCATGGAACTGTGAAAATTAAGGGGAGATGTGTAGTCTCAGTCCTAGGAGGTTAAATTAATATCTTCCAGGCTGACAGCAAGCATATGTGTAAATCCAGTTGAGCTTACCTTGGAGTGGGGGGCCTATGTTTTACTTTTGGGAGTCTAGCTTCCAACATGTCTTTCAGGAAAGTGTCCTGTTTCAAAAGGGCCTTCATCACCCTGAGTGAGCTTTGTATAATCACCAGTTGCTTCTGTGTAGGTTTACAAGACAGGGATGGTTTAGCAATCACATGGAGTGACAGTAGCCCTCACTTACGGGATTAAAGTAATTTCAGTGGGCAAACCTGTTAGCCCACAGAGATCATATCTGACAGCTCTCAATCAAGGTTTCTGTCTCTTCCAGCATGTGCAGCTGCTGTGTATTATTCTTGCATTCTGATTTTCTTTTGCAAGCATCTAATTTTAGCTTCATGTTTACAATGACCAAGTCTCACTAGAATTTTCCTTGCTCTATGGTGCACTGTGGAGGGATTAATGTGTACAGTACCCTTCTACTTCTGCATCTTTTGTTTCTTTCTGAAATCCCCTTATAATTTCAGTTGTATAATTTCAGTTATTTAGTTATATAATTTCAGTTATATCTTCTCACTACATCTTTTATGTCTTAGTTTGTTTATTCTCCATTTCTAAAGATAAATTTGTTTGAGGTTTCTTTGTATTGTCTTTTAAAACACAATTTTAAAATAAAGCCAGACAATTTTCTTTTGTTACATTAGCTCAATCACAAACCATTTTTGCTGCTTTCTGCAATGGTCTCACTAATACAGGAGCTTTAGCCTGAAGTTTCAATTAACATTCTCGAGAATAAACAGCGATCTGTATCACCTGTGATACAGATCACAGCGATTGTTGTCCTGTGGTCTGAAGCGGCACATCAGTCCTTCCACAAGTAGACACATATAGCCCCTGCTATGATCTCCAGCTTCTCTGGGGATTCCTGTGGTCTTTCACAGACTCCTTTCTAGGAGTCTTTGTATGAGTCCTCTTGGGCCTCCCCCCCTAAGCTTTACATTTTTCTGCAAGATTTCCCTGTAGAATTTTGCACAACAATAGTCACAAGAGATTTATAAATTCTCTTCAAAGTATCTGGAAAATGCCCAGTACACTATTAGAAAGTATTCTTCTGGTAACTGTACTCATCTGGTAACTCACCCACATGGAGCTGGACACGTAGTCAGCAAAGACCACCACAAGATTTTCAAGTTTAGGATCCACTTTCTTGTGGTAGAGAAAAATATGGGGATATCCTGATGATTAGCTTGTCATATCAATGTCAATAGCAGAGAAGTTTCTGCTGATGTGTTAGAAGGCAGATGTTTCAAGACGCTGCTGCAACCCTTGAGGTTAAGCACGCTGGTGATCTGGGAATCAGGAGAGAGACACAGGCAGACAAGAAAGTGCAGGAAAACCCATTAAGACTTCAGGAATTTGTTCAGCTTGTAGTCACAGCTGTTTGCAACACTGGCAAATTCCTGCTGCAGCAGGCACAATAAACAGCCACCTCACTCTGACGACATAATCTGAAGACACCAGAGTCCATTATGAAAATAGCTGTGTTATGATAAGCTGTGTCTGATGGCTGTGCTCGAGTGTGGCAAGAATAGGCTGTACCTTCTGGCATGGGGAACCACGTCTGAAATGGAGCAGCTCTAGATGGGATGGGCTGTAACTTCCCATTGAAACTGTGTCCAAAAGAGTACAGGAGTTCTGTGCGATACCCTGAGCCATCCCATTCAGTATCAGGATCTGCATCACATAAGTGATTCTTACAGCCTTTCTCAAAGCAGGAACTGCTTACACCACCATCTAGTTATCATGAAGCTCCCCAGGAACCTGCAAGGCACTCAGCTTTGGGCAAAGGCTCTCAGGACTGGAAGGGATTGAGAAGTTTACGTGTGAAGGGGAAACAGTATGTCTTAAAGCAATTTAATTGCGACCTGAACTTACCAAGGTACCCATACCTGGGAACCACACTTTAATAATTTAATATCCAGATAACTAATTTGGTCCAGAGAAAAGTAACTCCATCTTCCCCCAGTGAAGACAAGGCACTTTGGTTTACTTTATGCAAATTTCTTTCCGGTTGATCTTACTGATCCTGTCTCACAGATGAACCAAAGTGCCTTGCTTTTATGGTGTAAGGACAAGGTCCAGTCATCCAGTGAACATTTTGCAACATATGCTCCTGCAGAATTTGAGCCTTTCCTGGACCCTTGTGGGTTCCAGAGACTTGTTAAGGAAAGCAGAGAGTAAGAGAAAGTCTTCACCCCCAGCACAAGCAGGAATAAAGTTGCACTGTTTGGGGTTTTTTTTTGGTTTTTTGTTGTTTGTTTGGTTTTTTTTTTTGCAGAGGTGACACAAATGCCATGCTTGGGAGAGTGGTTTTAAGGTTCTGTGGTTGCCAAGAGCAAGTAGAGCCTGGCTGCCATGTACCAGGTGTAGCATATGTCCAGGGAAAAGACAATCTTTCCCAAGAAAGGAAACAGTAGATCAGCACTGAGACACACCCCAGTTGAAATCTCAGTGTTTCCACAGATCTTCTCTACCATTCTGGCTCTACTACTTCTGTACCTCCACCTCTCAGCTAGATGAGGAGGAGGAAAAATGACTGATCTTTCATTCAGGTAGTTGAATTGGTCTGATCAAAGGTTTCCAAGATTTTTTGAAGTACTACTAAGCCAGCATGAGGAAGAAGGGTGCAGTCTGCTAGGGCACAAAACTACTCTGAAATGGTTTGTGTACCTCTAGTAGGACATGTAATGTAATGTGGAAACCCCTGAACTACAGAAAGAGGGAGATAGAAGAATTCTGGATTTTTACGTCTAACATCCAGTTAAATGAACAAATATGTTACATACACCTTGAACTTTACCAGTCCAATCAACATCACTCTCTAGCATGCTATTTTTGTCCTAGGTAACATTTTGAAAGTAATTAAACTTTAGGCGTCAGTAAGATTTTAAAATATGAGCCAAAGAGTCAGACCATCTTGGGAGTTTTGCAGGATTGTTGGACAGTGAAAATGAAGTTTGGACTGCAGTAACGCCTTAAAAACATTCTGATGAATAATTGCCCCTTCTAAGAGGAAGGCTGGTTGGTCAGAGAATCAGAATTAATATTTTTTTTCTGACCTTAGGCAGTTGTAGAAATCACACCAACTTAACATTTCACATGCAAGATAGTGAAACAGTTTTCCTGCAAGCCAGATAGTACTTCATTGTATGAGGAATGAGGGAAACAGAAAACAGCTATCTGCCGCAAGTACTACATGTTGACCGTCTCATTTACCACCTACTCCACCAAGAAAACTAACCAAAATTTACAGATGAAAAGAGAATTAAAATTTTTTTGAAAGCATTAAATACACTTTAGTTAAAGTATTCGAATTTTCAAGCTGGTACCAAGTTTTACCATTTTATGGTTGTCCAACTCTTTATTTAACAGTATTACTTCAGACATTTAAATACGTAACAAAAAATAGCAGTTCTTTATGTATCTTGGAGACAAGGCTGGTTATGCATGGTTATGCATGGGTTACGCATACCCATGCAAAAGTTTTAAAAAATTTTTCTCCTGACAAAGGGCTTTAATTGTACTAAGCCTTGGTTACTAGAGTTTGTAACTGAAGATCAGAAACAAATGGACATGTCAGTCATGTATCTGTAGTAAGGGAGAAATCACCTCTAATGCAGAAGCAGGGTTGACAACTGAAGACAAGAGGGGCCACCATTGCATCTGCATCCACACACAGCCAGACATCTCCATATTTGCCATGCCTTGCAGAGCCTTTTCCAAGGCAAAGCCATTTATACTCTCTGCTTGCTCATCTCAGCCTGTCCCCTGCAGGAAGATAAATTACTTCGAGCAACAAAAATAATTTTGGGGTTTATATTTAAGTTATTAAATACTTGTACATTTTCTGTCTGCACCACTGGAAAAATAAAGTCTTACACCCGAGTCATGCACAGGTTTCCTGCAATCTACTCCCTGAACTCAGACAATATTATAAACCAGGGCAAGCACCTTAAGTAATGTGCAACTCAAAACCAGTGCCACAATTTCTTTTCCTCAAAAAGCTTATTTCAAACATTTCTCCTTTCTTCCTGGCTCTTCCCTATTTTCCTCATGCTTAAATTCTTCTTTGGAGCGGTGAAAACACCACTCTGTGCTTTTACTGGGACATGTACAGTGACCTGAAACAAAAGAAAATTTTGATTTATTTATTACTTTGCAGCCAGAGCTCCAGTAAGTTCTGCTTGCCACTTCACCAACATGTAGTACATCCAACAGTTCCTCAAGGGTGCCTCAGCTTCAGCCTTCAAAGCAGCTCTTCTGTCAGCACTTGCTGTTCTTTTTCAATGGGAGCATAATTGTCAGTGGACATACTAGGTCATAGGTCAGATGCTTGGTAAGTCATCTGCTTCAACATGAAATGTTTTTAAAATACTGTTCTCCAGAATACAAGATTAAGTTCTTCAGCCCCATGGGCTCTTAAGGACAGCTGTGTTTCAATTAACACACTTCAGGTTGAAAGAAGAGGTCTACTTCTGTAACTTCTGTGTGCTCCAAGATCAGGAGTACAGATCAGGCTTTGAAGTTCTGCAAATGAAAAAGTGAGAAGAAAAGGATTACCTTTGGAGGCTGTAGGTGGGCTTCCTTCAGTTTCCTAGGGTTTATTACCCTTAGGACAAGAAGAAAAACTAAAATAACTTGTAAGGCCTTAACTTTGAGGAAGATTTTAGATAACGTAGGAGAATTAAAAATTGTTCCCCAGATGGTACAGAGACTTAGGGCTGATCAGTAAAAGGTATACCTTGTACTGCATGTCACCTGAGGCTTCAAGCTACTGAAGAAATCTGGCCACAGACAACCTAGACAAGCTACCACAATTGCAAGTCTTCCTGATAATTTTATTACTACAGAGATAAGAATCAGTGTTTCCATTGACATCTGTGAGGACTTCTGTAGGAAAATAACAGATTCGTAAGACCACAAAGGGACAGAGAGCTAAAAACCATGGGGGAAGTTGGGATGTCCATCAGAACCAGATGGTAAACCTGCTGCTAAGGTGGAGAGAATAGAAAGCATGTTCTAAAATGTTTTTAGCCATTGGCTAGCGTTGCTAACAAGCCTATGTCTCCAGTAACACATCTGAAAATGAGTTCTGAAACTGCAATGTTAGGTAGACATTCAATATGCTTAATAAGGTGAAATACAGTCATATGGCCAAAAAGCTTACAGGTTGCTATCCATCAAGAGCCTGGCAACTGCCAAATAAAATACAGAGGACTGTAGCAGAAACTTTTCATTGCCTCCGGGTGAGGAGAGATCTCCAAATGATGTCTTTTCCAAACAAGACACAATTTCCCAAATCTCCTCAACTGAATCAGACTTCCCTCCTTCCTTCAAGCTCAAGCCTCAGTTACCACTTTTTCTGGCATCAATGTCATTTTGCCCAGAAAGAGGATATGAGGCATCCCCTCTTCTCACAGCAGGATGAGCTAGCTTATGCCAGCAAATATCTGTCCTGATTTACGGCCTTTTTATGTCCTACATTGGTCTGAAAGGGCTAGCCAAGCTAACATGTTTGTAGTACTCACTAAACAGGAGTTGGAAGAGGAGTTCAGCTGTGCCCTGTGGTGGGTCTGGCAAAGAGCAGGCCTGGCCATTTCTCACAAAGGCTCCTACAGCCCCTCTGCTACTGCAGCCTTGCCACAGAAACCCAGTACAAGTGAAAAACTCCATAGGTTTAGGGTCTGGGTTTCTCTGTGAGGGGATACGGTACACTTGCTAAGGGAGGAAAGCTGGAGAGAGATCAGGAGCCTCAGCTACTGATAAGGAATGACAGAGGGAAAGAAGTGGGCAAAACCTTAGAAGGCTAAAGAGGAAGGGGGGAGGAGCAAAAGATAAAGACTCCAAGAAGGCAAAAAAGTGGAGGAGAGACGTGTCTATGGGCTCATGTTAGCAGAGAGTGAGGAAGAAAGGGAAAAGCAATGGGCTGTGTGAGAGGAGCAAAGGCAGACTGGGAGATGTACACTTTGCCATCTACTACAGAATCTAAGAAGGTAAAAATTAAGCACAAAGTAATAGTAAGGGAAAGAAGAATATTGTAGAGAAGAGGAAAAAGAATTAATATAAAGTGTTGTGAAAATCTGTAGGAGGGGCAGAAAGGGAGGAAGAGACAGCATATGAGATTTAGATTTGGTGGTTTTTTTCCTTAAGTTTACAGATAATGTAGCACCTATCCATAAAAGCCAATTCCCCATCTATCACTTCCAGGTATCCCTTCTGATTGGCATGTGGCCTGGGACTGAGCATGGAAGGTTATGTGGCAGTGGCACAAGATTTTGTGCCATGACCTAAAGCCATGTGGCTTGTTGCATTTGGATTGTGTTTCCAAATTGACACTGGTGCATTGCTTTCTCTTTTACTTTCTAACCAACGTGCACTGCACCAAGGTACAGTTGAAACTCTGAATTTACATCCAGTTTTGAAAGGACATTTCAGCACGTATGCATTCTAACAGGCAGCTAAAGCCCAGGGATTTGTGGGTTGAACTTTTCCAGATTTCTTTTAAACAGCTTTAGTTAAGGAATTGCCAAAGTGGGACACTCAGCTAGCCTGTGGACAAACCCCTCCAATACTTCCGGATTTATGACTAGTAGTAGTAGTAGTAGTTTATTTTAGTAGTTTTTTTAGTAGTAGTTTATTTTTAGTAGTAGTTTATTGTGGACAATCCTAAGACTTGGATGAAGTCTGCCAACTTGCCTTCTCTTTGTCCCCTGCATGCCTGCAGTATCTGTACTGTTTTGTAGCTGCACACTGGGATGCAGAACAGCTATTTACATCAAGACAAAAAATAGGAATAAATCAAGTAATAAATGCAAGTAATTCCTCTGGAGATCTGTAATTGCCCATCTAAAACCTCTTTTGTAGTGGCCATGCAGGTGCACAGGAGGAGAACCTGCATCCCAGTGTCATGTACTCACTTGAAGTAAGTAAAAGGGGAAGTCAAGCCCCTGGCTCTACTAACCCTTCTTTCACTCAGGCTTAGTAAGGACTGAAAATCTTTCTCTCAAGAGGGCCACAGTAATACAGTGCCTCTTGACCTAGCCTATTCCTATTCCGTCTTATTACAGACCTTGTGACAAGTAAAGACTGAGATCACTGCTTTATTGATGGACGTTTTGGGGGTTGGCTGAGGAAAGCCAAGCTTTTGGGAAGGCAGAGAAAAGACAGAGACTGTTTACATAAGCTATATTTCTTAGGAAAACAAGGATCAAAGTGAGAAGACTACAGCTTAATTTAAGACATGCAAGTTCTTTCAATCCAGCATTCTCATAAAGGAGCAAACATGAATCATGACATACTGGCACACATAACAATTATCCATTGATTAACAATCTCTTCCCGGGGTTAATGAGGCAGCCAAATCACCCACACATTATGAAAACTACAGATAAAATTTAGAAGTGTTGTCATTTTCCTTGAGTCCTGATTACAATCTTATTTTGCTGAGGTACCCAGTCATGGTCAGGAACACATTTATCCTTTCTGTGAACTCTGAAGATGATGTTATTCACCAGTGACTAATGATCTGGGGTGTTTTGAAGAGGTGCAGTACAGGAAGTATTGCATGCTCACTCTGAAAGTCAAGCATCTGGTTTTGTTTTCTTAAATCAATACCTTTAGTCCCTTTTGAAATATTTTGGTCTATAATTTATTCTTTTTTAATGAAAAGCAAAATTAAGTTAGCAGCCTACTTCCATTCTTAAACACCATTCTAGGTTCCCTGAAGTTTTTGGCTTAAATTAAAGAGTGCCATGTTTTCCTGAGAACAAAGAAGATTGCTTAGGCCACTTGGGAAAAACTGCAAGCAGATGTAAGTACCAACATTTGTACTAGCCTACCTTGAAATCCTAGATTTTTCCCTGACATTTTTCTGCCCTTTTTTATACTTCAAATGCTAGCTTACTAGCCTTGTTTTGGTTCTTCTTGAAAGTTAGTCCCCACTGTTTACCTGGGTGAAAAATAGGTTGATAGTAAAGGACTTTGGAGAAGGTGAGCAGTTAACAGGGGTAAGATGAGGTTTTTGGCTCCTTCAGCCAGAACTCTGTGAAATCAAGTTCAGCTACCAATGTCAGTCTAAACAAGTTTGTGAATACAATGTCTTGTACTTGATCAATGTTTAATATATTTGAATGAAATATCTGTTATATGTAAAGAGAATGTCAAATCTTCACATTTACCTCCAGTCTGCTGAAGTGGGCAGTCTGCTTAATGGGTTGTGGCATGGACCAAGGACAATGTTGGGATCATCTAACCAGGCACTGGACTGCAGCTGTTCTAGTCTCCCATTTAGAGATGGGTCCCCCAGAAGATTCCTACAGGAGTACCTTTCACTTTGGTGGGGTGTGGGTGAGGACAGTCCCGTTGTGGAGCCCAAATCTCTGGCAAAGATAGTACTGTTGAGTGCTGCACATCTGAATTGAATCAGTTACTGAAGATAAATCTTTGATGTTGATCTATACTCATTTATTTAAAGATTCAGTCTGGCTCATACAACACTGATTAATTCAAAGATTTGTTGCATGCTACAATGTACAATTCCCATATGGCTTTTCTCAGTCCGGAATTCTGTGGCATTATACCATTTGCATAATGAGCAGCCATCCAGTGATTCATTAAAATGTCCTGTTTGGCCAATAATACTAGCTCAATTACCATATTATCTGAGATACATACAATACCCATCTATGGTTTAAAAAGCATAGGAATAAAAAAATTCTGCAAGACCAAAGAGACCTATACTTGAGTAAATGCCTTCTCAGTTACTCAGAAGTAATTCCTCCTCATTAGCCCCATATCTTACACCGGACATACACTAAATCCTTAGTACAAAATAGTGTATGAGTCTCCCTTTCGGAGGAGAAATCCTCTCACAAAGATTTTTGGCACATCCTGAGTTGGTAGCATATGTACCCTTCAAGTGGCTTTAAAATCCACTTTTCAGCCTCGTTTAGATCTTCTTAGAGATGCGAAGAAATCCATTGCCACTGTGGGTTTCCAGAGGTACCCCTCTCTTCGTGGTCATAGGACGACCTCTCAAGCTGAGCTTCCCTGTCTGGGACAGGTCCCAGCCCAGAGACAGGATATCACAGCTCTTCCTCACATCCTTTTCCTTGCCACCAGCCTCCAGTGAGTGGGTTCTTGTGCTTAGCCACTCTCCCCCAGAACCTAAGTCCCACTGATTGAACAACTCTGTCTGTGCCATATTTCCAAATGCATGGAGGATGTTCTGCAGACCACAGATTTCAGTGGGATAAGGCTTTTGCAGCCCTGAGTGGGCAGGATTTTGAGGGCAGGGAAGGTGCTATCTCACTTTCCTCTCTTCCCTCCTCTCAAGTTAGCCTGACTATCAAGGAGCGTACTGCAAACACATGATAAACTAAAATGCCAGTCTCTCACAAAGCAATGACAGTGATTAATAGTGTGATCATGCCAAGACATTTATGAATTATCTTACTGCAGATGAAGTTTTAAAAAGAAAATTGAGAAATGATTTTGCACAATGAGAAATGCATGAAAGATTCACAGTGACAAGGTATCTCTATGGTGACCAGTGCAGATTAAATTTAGACTATAGTGCTAAGAGGTGTTAATGGCAGAATCCTGGCTCCTGAAGCAGCCCAATCTTTAAGGAAGCCGAGTACACATAAACAGGAGCAAGAAGATGTTTCATGTAACAAAAACAAAAATACAGACAGAAAGACTGCCCCAGACATTGAGAAATTTTAAGATGAGGCATAAGAGTTCTTGGATTCCCAAGTATATCCCTGTGACTACAACCCTGTTTGCTTTTTTTTGTTTTAGTATTTCTAGTACAAGAGGCAGAAATGAAGCAGAAACAATGGACATATTTGTGAAGGTAGGTACAAGAGGAATATAAAGGCTGTGTTTTCAGCTTCTCATTAGGAAAACACCACAGATAATTTTTTCTCATCATGCACATTGAGTTTTCCTTACTAAGGAAGCCAAAGCAAATCATGGGACACAAGTCTAAGATCCTGGAAACAGAGTATAATTCCAAAGCCCTTATGTAGATATAAATCACCAGGTACTTCTTAGAAGAGCTGTCTATAAAGGGAAACACATTATTTCTTAGCTCTGTTGTAATTTTCTCTGAAGAGGCTTCATGTTCTGAGGAAGCCAACAGTATTCCACTTTTCTGACAAATTGAAAGCATATGCTCTTGTTGGATTTCAGCTCTGTCCCTTCCCTCACTAAGCTGTTCTTTGTTTTTTCAACTAGCACTTTCAAAAACCTCTTGTGCTATCCCAAGAACAGAACATTGGTCCTCCCTACCTGTTTGTACTTGGTGTTGCTGCTACAGTTTTTGCTATCAACATTTCTTAAAACTCTCCCGTAGCCAAGGCATGATTTTTGTTTACTTACAGAGCCCCCAGACTCCCTTTCATCCTGAAAAGCTTTCTTAAAGCTTTATGCCTGGACAAATCCCACCTTGTTTGGCTGGCTGCAACAAGGTGCATTAGAAGTCTATTTTATTTAACATACAAACAACTTCTGAAATAAGGATAAATTTGAGAATCGTAGTTCAGTAAAGAACAGGCAGTAGAAATGTATTTGGTGCTCTGAGGCCAGGGCAGTTGTCACCAATACTACAGCTTGAAGGTGAAGAAGTCTTACAACAAATTTTTACTTCTTGGCTGTATTTGTCATCCAGGGTGAGGATTCAGGCTGTGCACTGAGTGCTGTCCCTGTTAGCTGTGGAATGATAACATGTTACAGAGGGTATTTCAGGAAAACAGGGAGAGCTGAAGCAATGTTCAGGAAGCTTGAAAGGCAGTATTATAGAATAATTTCATTCACAAGGGATCTCTGGAGGTCTGGTTGCTCCCAGCCTTGTCCAGTAGAGCTGGGGAGATTCACAGGAGCAGAGATCCCATGGCTTCTCTGAGTGCGTCTCCCCGTGTCAAGAATCTTTCTGGGGAGGGAAGGGCTCCTTTGGTCTCTAGTGAGAGTCTTTGGTGTTGTCCCTCTGAGAAGAATCTGGATCTTTCCTTTCTGTTCCCCCAACCTAAAGAAGTTGAAGACATCCAAAAGAGCTCTCCTTTCCTTTCTTGTCTCCAGGTTGAACAAAGGTATCCCCCTCTACCTCTTGCCAGATATGCTGTGCTCCAGTGCCATTCTCATCTCTGTGGCATCTGTTTTTATCAAGGAGTCAGGTCCTGTCCTGGAAGCCCAAAATAGGCACATGTCCCCAGAAGTAGTCAGATTCAGTGGTGCTGCTGCAAGAAGGACAGGATGGGGATGAGGTAGCACAGAAGCAAGTTTAGGCAGCTATAGTGCATTCAAGCTGTTAAAAGCAGTTGCCTTTGGTCAGAATTTTGTGCACATAAGACACTGATTTTTCCAGGAGGAGACAGTGAAGTGTGAATCATAGAATCATAGGATAGTTTGGGTTGGAAGGGGCCTTAAAGATCACCTAGTTCCAACCACCCTCATGGGTAGGGACACTTCCCATTAGAGCAGGTTGCTCGAAGCCCAGGATACCACTGGCTTTCTGGGCTGCAAGCACACACTGCTGGCTCATATTGAGCAATGGCACAGAATAAGGTGTATGAAATAGTTCCTTAACAGTGTGCCAGCTCTGCAGGGGCACACCATTTAAAATTGTCCTCAAGGGATGTTGGAGTAGATGTGTTTCTTTCTAATGTCTCATACCTAAAGTTCAGTCCAATTTTCTTTGGCTTTTCAAGAGGAAAAAAAGTGACAGGTTTAAGCTTGTTATCTATTCTGCATCATGAAACTCCCTAAATGATTGCATTTACTATTTTTGTTTTTCATTACTGGCAGATGTTGCTTTGAAATACAGTGATCTACAGTCTTGCATAATTAAACAAATTACTTTCCACTGCCTTCTGCTCAGGACAGTGTGTTTTTTTGTCTGATAGAAAACAACTGAAAAGCTGTCTAGCACTGCCACCTTGGTTCATCTACACACACCATACTAATTCTTAAACATCACAAAAAGTCTTCTAATTAATTTTTTTAAGTACCTTCAGAAACTACAGAGAGACATGTCTGTATCTAAAAGGTATCCATTTCCATTCAAATGAACTATTTTCATGACTAAAGAATTGATCTAAAAATGCCTTCAAAATGTCTGTCAAAAACACAGATTAAATTTTAGATATAAAAGTGCCTAGAAATTATTGTAGATTCTCCCAATAAACTACTACTCTTGGCACCTGATTTCGAAGTTACAATTGCATTCTAAGTAGTGTAATTAAAATCTAAAGTTGAGAAACTAAAATCAGCCATTTTTGCAGCGAAAACCTCATGGTTCAGAATCAGTCCTACTGTAGTCATTTTAGATAGGAGGTACTTGCAGACAACCCTAGAGGAACTGAAAACTAGACTAGTCCTTTCCTTTAACTGGCAAGAGCTTATGGTTCACAATCTGCTAGTGTCAGTTCCCATATGATGGGGAAGTTAGAAGCCACATATAATTACTGTCTGCAAGGTGTTTAACACTGGTCTGGGAGCCACTGGCTTCCTTTAATTGCATATAGTCAATATAAACACCTGCAGCAATTAATTTCAGCTCACTTTCATATCTCACCTGGGCAACTGGCTCTCTGTGGCCCTGCTGGAACAGGGGTTTGGGCTGGGTGACCTCCAGAGATCCCTGACAATATCAGCCCTTCTGT
Organism: Phaethornis superciliosus; assembly: GCA_023637945.1. NCBI lineage: Eukaryota > Metazoa > Chordata > Aves > Apodiformes > Trochilidae > Phaethornis > Phaethornis superciliosus. Next base: position 49,244,553 of record JAJQWJ010000004.1, read on the forward strand.
GGTGATTCCGTGATCCCCACCATGGTGATAAGGAGATGCTGTCAGCAGCCACCCTGAGACAGCTTCCTCCCTGCACAGGGCAGGGAGGGCCCCAGGCAAACCCCAGGTCAGGACTCATCTACTTAATTCTGCCCCTGCTTTACATCGAGGTGAAGCAAAACCCTTACCAGCACAGGCTGAGTGGAAGAGGACAAAGCATTTCCTGCTGAGCTGAAGTCACTTAGGAGGAGTCTGCGCTGAAAATAAAGCTGAAGAGGGTTTGCAAATGATGAGGTACTCACCTCAGTGCAGGGTGCACAGCACCTCAGTACCGCACCCTGCACTGCAGAGCAGAAATGTGCCACCAAAGCCAAAGCCCCACACATTCCCTAGATTCACCAGCAATGAAGGAGACTCCAAAGCTTAGAAGCCCAGAAAACAAAAGGTTCCACCCGAGATGGGCTGTCTTTCAGGTGACACAAGCTGTTCCTCTGGATGTCTGTGATGACAATGAGGGTAGCTTTACTTTGTTATGGAAGAAGAGAAACTAAACTTGCAGAAGAAGCAGTTCTTAAGGAACTCCTTGCTTGCTGTTCCTGCATATGGAAGATCTTTGCACCAATTAAGCCATCAGCTAGATTCAGTGAAGTGACTATAATCAGCCTATGGGATATATTGCTGAGGCAGGGAAAATTAAAGTCCAGATGCTCACAGGCAGCATGATTCAAGGCCTGCACTGTCCTGACAGGACTATTGATAAGAGGCAAAAGTGCAGCCAGTGTGACAAACAAGAGAAACCTTCACAAACATCACAGGCTTTGGGAGCCCTGACTTTGGGAGTGCTGACTTGCCTTTGTAATAACATTTCCACGCTCCAAACGTCCTCCCATACCCACCCACAACAAACTACTGGCAGGAAAAACAGGCTGCACATCGGAGACAGAACATTCAGTTTGGTGTAGAACAAGCTGAACCCCAGTTCATTTTCCATACCCTTTAGTACATTGCTAATATGAAAAAATAGATTTCTGTTCTGAAGTTATTTTAGAGGGCAATTACCCAGATTATATGCAGAAACAACATAAACATAGCTGGTGTAATTTGTTATGTTCTTTAATGTTCTTGCAACAAAAAGATCTTGATGTCATTCCGTACTCTATGCAAACCCTATTCAAAAGGATGCTTATAAAAATATTAGCCCAGCAAGTCTTGCTGGACATAAATTAAACAAACACACTTCAGATGCTGACTCAGATTAAGTAGAAGCAAGAGATAAAAATCCTGAACACAGTGATTTAGAGATGTGGATAGGACAACAATACCTTGACAACTTTTATGCTAAGCAAGAGTCTGGGTGAAAAACACCCACAAGGGAAAACATATGGAACAATGCAGAGACTGCTGTGAATAGGAATTAAGGTTTCCATACCCTTTTGCAGCCCAGGTCTCTCTGCAGTGAAATACAGTTCTCATGGCACTGAATGACTGAATGTGAATGTAAAGTTTTCACCAGAAAGGCCTCTTGAAAATACAGGAGTAGCATCATCTCTGCCCTAGCTGGGGTTCAAAATAAAGGAAGTCATGAAGAAGAAAGTGAATTTTAAGGTGCAGCCTTCTCCACTCATTTTTTGTTGTTGTTGCTGGGCCTCTTTCAAGATTTCAGTGTCAGACTAGAAGCTTATGTTAGCAATCGAAATCCTTGTGCCTTGTTGGCTGTTCAGTAAGCAGGCAGACTTAACAGTTTTATTGTGGAGCTCATACTGACTGTTCTTGGAGACAAAGCTGATATATTGTCAGCAGGAAGCTATCTCTTCTACTGTGGAAATCTGGTGTCTCAAAAGGCAACAGGACCTTCTGTTATAATTCACTGAACTTCTGACATGGGAAAAGATAAAGGCACACTTTTCCCCAACAGCTGTATTAATTTTCTAACTGCATATGTAAAAAGTAAGCAACCTCACCTTTATGAAATGAGTGGGCACATCTCGCTCTTTACATTAAAAATATAGGCTCTTACTGGTAACCTTTCAGTCAGTGAGGGATCACAGCTAAAAATGCAATTGGTTGTGTCCTTCATGTGGATGTTCACAGCTGGATTTTAGAAGATTAATGTACTAAGATTTTAGAAATTATTTTCATGTAGTTTTTTATTTCTTTTAGTAATGGGTCAGCATAATATATTGCAACATCAGCTTGAATGGCTGACTGCATTTGCTTTATTATTGAAGCTCACATTTACTTTACAAGCAGTAAGTTTTACATGGATTATCTTTACTGGTGTCTATCCTATGAAGTTTATCCCACACTCTTTGAATAAACAACTCCTTATGCTGTCTGTATATCAGTATGGTAAGGCCATAATGATTGTTAAATCTGAATGAGATTCCTGCTGGAATGAAAACTGCATTCAGGTCTGTCACATAGAAATTTTGCATTGTATGTAGTATATCAGGTTTTCTAAGTCAAATGATTGTTCCAGCTTCCTACACTGGAGCCACAGGATGTAAAAAGCCCATCATTTATAGACATACTAATTACTCCCTAAAGCTATTGAAAATGATCTGCAACAAGTCTGATTTTAAACCTTGTGCTACTAAGAACATTTAAATGGTGTAATTGCATTTTCAACTATATTAGCATGTGTGACACTACAGAATAGAAAACAAATCAGCTGCTGAGTGGTTAATTTCTGATGTGAATTAAGATCTACATCAAGAGAAACTTCAGTGATTCTGCAAGGCTGTAAAGAGAATTTAGCATTATAACAATTGGGTTCTCTAGAAAATAATTCTGCTTTCAGATGTGTCAATTATGCATTGTAGAAAGAACTGGGTATTTGCTTAAGGTGAGATGAAACTGAAATGTTCAGCATGGAACTAGAAAACAAAATCTTTGTGAAATACCAGCCCAGACTACTAGATTTAAGACCTAAACTATATCCTACATATTTTCTTAGAAAGTGTTATCCTGTAAACCAAGACTCATTAAGAACGAAAAATGCACCAAGATAAAAAGGCGTATCTTTAACCAGCTGTTTTTTACTGTCTAGTCTGGTGTAACAAAAACCCAAACCACCTGACCTTTCTACAGAAGCTGTATTTTCTGTAGGCTTCTTGAGAGTATCCACTGGACATTAAGTTTTCTTTTTCAGTCTCCCTGTAACACTTAGGTTGCCTTCCATGACCCTATGCTCTTCTTTGTTGAGTGGACAGGGAATCAAGATGTAGTATATGCCGTGGCTGGCTTGGAACAAGAGCCCAGCTTACTCCCTGCTTCTGAAATAATGGGGAGATGGCCAGAAGACCTCTCTCTGCCTTCCCTTGCACATAGCAGCAGCAGTCTGTCATTCTAGGTGCCAGGTTTTACCATCTAGCATGACTGGCTGGCCAGCAGGTATGGAAGTATCAGAGAAGGACTGAGAAAGTGGGTGCATGCAGGTAGCATATAAGCATAGGCCCCTTTTCCAAAGCAAAATGGACTAAAAAGAGTCAGGACAGCCTCTACTGTGAAATATTAAGATATCATTCCCTTAGCAATGAAAAGAGAAAAAAAAAAATAAGCAGACTGTACTATGCCATAAAACCTGACAAGATTAAAAATCCACAATAAAACCAAGACACAGGACAAAAGGACAGGTCCTATTTAGAAAGACAAAGTAGGCAGCTTCCAGATGAATGAAACTATAGTTCCTTGCACCCTTGAGTCATTACTGAAAAAAATGTGTCTGATGGGGAAAAAAAAAGAAGGCACGAAGTTGGGGAAGCTGTGGTAATAAAAAAGCCATCAGGAAATAAGGCAGTGGGTGGGTGGGTGGTACCAGGGAACAACAGGAAGGGAACTTTGTGTGATTCTTTCCTCTGAATAATCCTTTATTATATTAAGGAAATATTTAATCCAGAATAGAAAATTTTAATGGGAAAGAGTGTGCAAAGTTTTTAGAATGCAGTGCAGCTTTTCCTCCCAAACCTTCCAATATTTCCTCTGTAAAGAAATGCTTTACAATTCTGTGGGTAAATAATATAAACTGAGTTCAAATTAATTCTGAAACTGACGATTTGTTACCAATATAGTCACTGCACCATTTATCATCCTTCTGAGCTGTTTTAGGGCCCACTTGGTTCCTTATAGATTTACTAGTCATTTCTGGTTAACAGCTATTTCTGAAAAAAAAAAGAAGAGCTGAGACTCCTCTTAAACAGGGTAGTTACTTCTGAATTTCTCTGGAGTTTTCACATGCCAAATCCTGCAGCCACTAAGTAATGAAAATACAGAATTGCTCTTCTGAAATTGCACAGACTGACAGCAAAAGGCCAGAAGTAAAGTAAACATGCATACCTCCATGTGTTGCAGGGTGTGGGTGTGTGAACATACTGTGTGTCCTGTGTTCTCCTGCAGAGAGATTAAGCTGAGAATTTCTGGTATGCAGAAATAGAGGCTAAACAGAAGAGAAGGAAATGTGCTTATGGAGCTTCATGCAGACTTGTCTAAAATTTGTCAGTCTATATTTTTATACCTCACCGAATCTGTATACTGTTCTCTGTATCTGTCAAATTGTATAAAGCAGAAAGAATATATTAGAATCTGACGCAGGCATAAAGGCATAAAAAAAAAAGTTTTGAGAACTTCTGTTATTAGCAATCACATTATCTTTGGTCTTTTAAACAAATCTTTGGGAAGGCAATTCCATTCCAGGTAAATGTCATTCGGAAAGAGTGTGAAACATTCTGCATCCAGTCATATGTTGAACTGCACTTGAAAAGAAATTGGAATTACCACAAAACAATTCTTCCAAGTACCAGAAATGGAATTAAGGTGGCCAAACATGCAGGAGAGGGATGGCTAAATCATTCAATCTTTTTTTTGTCTTACAAAAAGAAGGAAAAGGAAAGAGGAAGGGGAGGGAAAGAAGGAGAAGAGCAGAACACAGAGCCACTGTCTAGAGGCAACAGAACTTTCTGGGAATATGAACAAAGCTGTGTTGTGATGTGTGATAATTATGTAACTGTGTAATAAATATGGCACCTGCACAGCATCCATGCCAAGTAAATTTAAGAAAGCCCCTCATGTGCTCTACATGGATAGCTCACTTCCAGCACTGAGCATATCTTCTTGCCTTCATCTAAGTACATCTTACCAGTGTATTTAGACTTACAGCAGTTGCTTTCTGGGACCATCAGGCATCCAATCTTGTTTACAATTTGTGGACGCTTATGCTATTCTTTAGCTCTGATATAACGTGTTTCTTTGTGCAGAGAACAAAGGATAAATCTGTGAATGTTTTTGAGAAAAAGTCTATCTTGGCTTGTCTCATTATCACTGTGCCTGAAATAAAGCAGCAGCTGCTTGTGTATTGAGGACATCTCTGATGACTTTTGAACAGACCACTGCCATTGTATGGGGGATCAAGCAAAGATGACTCAATGTGGTACCAGTCAGATGTGTGCTGTCTCCTAAGATACTTTATTATTTGACTGGGCTATTTTGCTCCATTTGTCCAAGCATGCAACAAATCTTCAAGTCTGGAGGAAGATGTCTGGTTCAGAAGTCTGTGAACATGCCAGTGCAGTGACTTCTGCATTCCTGATTTCTCTCCATACATGCCACTTATACAGAATTTGCATATGCAGTAGTCTTGCAGTCTGGGAGATGCTTTGCACTGTTTCACTCTGTGAGCTAAGGGTGGGTTACCTTTTTTAATTTATTTGGTTGTTGGTTTTCTTTTTTTAAAAACAAAGCTCTGCTCCATGAAGAATCATTGACTTGCATGACAGCCTTGGAAATTAGGATTTTACTGGTTTCTTCCAATTCACTTTTCAGAGTGTGTTGTGAAAAGAAACAGGATGCTGGCCTCCAGGTGTGCAGAATGAGTCTTCGGACCCTTCTGCAAACCATACAAATACACACTTTAACTTGCATTAAACAGCCCAGATTAGCCAAAATCCAGGAGTCCCTGGGGAGGTCTCTTTGTGCTTGTAATATCAGGCCAAAAGACAGAACAGTAGTGGGTGGGGGATCCATTTATGTTATAGCACTCTTCACTGTATTTTTGTGGAATTAACATTAGTCAAGGCTTGTTAATTTAATCTTTACAACATTAGGAAATGCCAGATTAAAAAAAAAAATAAAAATTGTTTGAGCAGTCCTTATTCCACCTCCACCATCATAATCACATTCTGCACCTAATGAGCCTGCAAGGTCTTGAAATACACTTCCAGGCATCATTTTTACCTGATCTGCTTATATAGTAAGGCATGCACAAAACTAGTACATCTGCCTATTTCCTTCACCTTCCTTTTATTGCTAGTGAATTCTAATGGAACTTGACAGAGGAACAGCCTTCTCAAAACCAGCAAAGTTCCAACATTTTCATGAAAATTTGTGGCTGAAGGGAGAGAAGAACCTATTAGCAGCCCAGCGTAGAAAACCTTGTCAGCAACAAGCAGATAATACATGCAGTTGGGGGATATTACTAATGCCCCAACTGTGATGAAAGGTTGCAACTTAATGCTAGTCAGCCCAAAGATGTGCCCCGAAGATATGTGGCTTCTTAGCTCTGCAGCTCAGGACATCTTGTTCCCTGCCTCTTTCAGTGCACAACAGGGTAAGCAGCAGCCTTTCACTCTATCAGTGTCTCCATCAGTGACAAGGTCACTAAAGCTTCAACCAAATGCAAGAACAGGTAATATCTGTACTCAGGAGAAAAGGAGAAATCAGCAGAGTAGCTTGGGTCGGCAGGGAATCGTGGCAGAACTCCAGTGAAAAAGGGTGTACAGGAGATGGAAGCAGGGATGGGCTACAAAGAAGGAATTCAGGAACATTGCCCAGGCATGTAGGGATGGTGTCAGGAAAGCCAAAGCTCAGCTGGAGCTTCAACTCACATGTCAAGGGAAACAAGAAAGCTTTGGCTGACAAATTAGTGGTTAAAGGCTGAAGAAAATGGCATCAGGTTACTGAATAGAGTGATTTAGTAAGAGTGGACACAGACAAACCTAAGGATCTCAGTGCCACCTTCACCTTAATCTTCACCAGTAAGGCCTACCAGGGCTCTAGGCCTGGGATTCACAGAGGAGAAGGATGACCATTTGTCAATGAATCAGGGATTGCTGGAGAACACATGACTCATGTAAAAAAGTCCATGGAACCAGAAGGGGTTCGAAGTATGCTGGGAGAGCTGGTTGATGCCACAACAAGGCCACTTGCAATCATTTTTGAGAGGCCATGCATAGCCTTGACAACTGGAAAAATGTTGCACCTATATTCAAAAAGCATTCAAAGGTCAGCCCAGGCAACTGCAGGTTGTCTGCAAATCAAGTTCTCTTGATGGCATCTGTGGACACATGAAGGAGAAGTAGCCAATTGGGAACAATCAGCATGGGATCACCAAAGATCAATCATACCTGATGAACCTGTCTGATTGCCTTTTTTTGGTAAGAGAATGGGATTTGTGGGTCAGGAGACATCATCTACCATGAGTTTAGCAACATTTTCAATACTATCTCCCACAGTGTTGTCATATCTACGTTAGAAATAGGACATTATGGTCTGGGCATGTAGCCAAGTGGATGTATTAAGTACGAGTCTGAAGGCTATACTGTGGCTTCTATCCTAGGCCTGGCCCAGAAATAGAATGTGTTTCCCAGGAGGTTGTGCAGTCTCCATCACCGGAGTTTTTCAAGACCAGATTGAGCCCTAATCAAACTTAGTCTGACTTCATTGCTTACCCTGCTTTAAATACAAGACTGGACAAAAGACCTCCAGAGGTCTCTTCAAATCTGAATGATCCAGTTATTCAAACCATTACTGCTCAATATTGGATAGATGCTCTGGATGCAGAATCCCCCTCCCAACACTAATGTTGTTCTACACCCTTTTTACTACAAATTTACAGACATTTCAGCTGCCCCACTGATTAAAATCTTTCATATACCTACTGACTCAGCATTTCCCACCCTGACAGAAAACAAATTTGTTTGTTCCTTTGTTTGTTTGTTTGTTTTTAACAGCAGGGACAGTCCAGTGTATAAATTGAATAGCAGGGTCCCTTCAGTGTACATGCTCACACAACATAAATCTACAAATATGTGCAATCTGGGTCTTTTTTGTACTTTACTAATGAGATGGACAGCAGAGAGCAGTAATCATAAAGGGAACCTGGTTTCTGCCAGCATTTTTCAGACTTCTTTGATAATAACAGATTTTTGACCAGAAAAAAAGGAATGGGTGTGGTGGACAGATCAAGCAGAAAGAGCCTCAAAGAAATTAATTTTCATACTGGGCTTGCCAGCCAACAGGAGAGAGTGAGGTGAGGTAGGAACAATGGTTGTCCTGGTGAGCACTGACCACTGGGTCTTTCTGCTGTCCCTTACACATGAGCCTTTTTCTAGCACATTGATGCACAAGTATCTCTCCAGGTGTCAGCACTGAGAGGTCTGGAGGCAGTTAACTCATGCACACAACCCAGGTCAAGGCATGTCTCTTCACAGCAAGGCAGAAGTTGTTGTGTATCAGCCCGCAGCACAGAAGCAGCAGTGCTCTTTCATCAACAGCTTTCACCATCATCAGTTTGTAAGTAACAAACTTGGTCAGGCATTTGCAGACATGGAACAGGTTAATCATTACTAGTGCCTTATTAGTACCACTTGCTACTAAGGCACTTGCTGCCACTAAAAGTCAGCCTCTGATTCCATCTGAGGAAGACTGTAAGGCAGAATCTCTCCACTTGGTCACTAGCACAAACAGCACATGCTCCTCTCTACCCTGCGAAGCAGACTCAAAGGGGTGGTTTTGACCCCACCTCACTGGCCCGCCGCCCTTTCAGGGATGGAGCATTTCAACTAAGATTGTTTCCAGAAGAATACTTGCATGCAGGACAACTGTCCCTAACCACACTTCCAAATATGTCTAAAGCGCTGGAATTGAAGCGCTCACAGCAAATGACCTTAGCGTGTGTTGTGAGTAGCTCTTGCGGTAAGGCAGACTGATCAGCTGTCATTAGTGATGCTGTCGTTTCAATGACACATGGGGTGAAGATAAAAGTTCTCACCCCCAAGGACCTCAGCAATCGCGTTTCGGAACACCAGGCTTTGCCCCTCTTCTAAGAACGACAGGGCCAACACGGCTCCCCGGGCACCGGCACCTGCCGTGCCGTGCCATACTCGCACCTCAAGTCCTGTGTCCAGTTCTGGGCCCCTCAGTTCAGGAAGGAGATTGAGGTCCTGGAGCAGGTCCAAAGGAGGGCAACCAGGCTGGTGAAGGGACTCCAGCACAAGTCCTGTGAGGAGAGGCTGAGGGAGCTGGGGGTGTTCAGCCTGGAGAAGAGGAGGCTCAGGGGAGACCTCATCGCTCTCTACAACTCCCTGAAAGGAGGCTGGAGCCAGGGGGGGTTGGGCTCTTCTCCCAGGCAACTTTCAACAAGACAAGAGGACACAGTCTTAAGTTGTGCCAGGGGAAGTTTAGGTTGAATATTAGAAAGAATTTCTTCACAGAGAGGGTGGTCAGGCATTGGAATGGACTTTCCAGTGAAGTGGTGGATTCTCCATCCCTGGAGATATTTAAAAAGAGACTGGATGTGGCACTCAGTGCCATAGTCTAGCAACTGCAGCAGTGGGTCAAGGGTTGGACTTGATGATCTCTGAGGTCCAACCCAGACAATTCTATGATTCTATGATTCTATGATTCTATGATTCTATGACCGGGCCGTGCCGGGCCGTGCCGGGCGTCAGGCGGTGGCTCGTCAGGGGCCGCCCCGGGGAGGCCGGCGAGAGCGGCGGGGCGGGGCCGGGCCGGGCCGGGCAGGGCAGCGCCGTGCAGTTCTGTGCTGTGCTGAGCCGAGCCGAGCCGAGCCGAGCCGCGATGGAGGGCGGCGAGGCGGCGAGCCTGCTGAGGGAGGGCGGGCTGGGCCATGATCTGTCCCAGTTCAAGACCTACCGGCGGCGGTGGGTGCTGCTGGCCGCCGTCTGCCTGCTGAACTGCTCCAACGCCATGGTGAGTGCGGCGCGGGGAGCCGGTCCCGCTGTGCGGCTGGCGGAGCCCCCGCAGCCGGAGGAACGCGGGCCGCGGGCGGCGGGGACTCTCCTGCCAAGGGGCGAGGGCAGCTCCGCCTCGGGGTACGGGGGCGAAGGGGCGGCTGGCGCCCGCCCCCAGGTGTCCCGGCAGCCGTCAGCGCGGGAGAAGGCGCAGAGCAGGCGGGGCAAACACCCCCTTCTCCGGCCCACCTGCGCTCTGGAGAGCAATTCAGGCTGCTGCTGCCAGGCAGGATGGGGTGACGCCTAATCCAAAACCACCTCCCGGCTCTTCCTAGAAGAAGCAGCCGGGCGATCTCCAGGGCTCTGCCTCAGTGCCCTCTCGCAGATCCACCCCCTCATCCTTGAAGCATCGGCACTCGGCTGTGCTCGCACAGCGCGGAGAAGCCTCAGCCTGGCCGTGCCTTAGGGCCCGAACCAAAGGCTTTTCCTTTTAAGCTTTTTGCCTCAAGTTAGGCCCGCACACCTGGCTCAGTGACCGGTGGGATCCGAGTCAGGGAGGAGCGGTGACGGAGCAAGGGCGGGATGGGGCGGGCGGGTGTCTGCCGCCTGGGAGGGAAGAGCAGGAAGTACCGCAGCGTCAAGCCGGGCTGGGATGGATGGGACGGGACGGAGTGGCTTCTGAAACTGCTGACGAGTATGCCTCGCAGGCCGTGGGGAGGAACAGAAGGTATTCAGCATCTCTGAGGGTCTAAGAACAAAAGAGCAGCGTTGAAGTTCCTCGGACAGACGAGCCAGAGTTTGCTGCCCCCTGACATAAGATTTGTCTGGCCAAAAAAGAGCAAGTCCGCTTCCTCCTTGGGACCTGTTGCACGTACAGAACAGTATAGGAGTGATTCTGTACTAAGGATACTGGTTTGTACTGGTTTGTGTACTTATTGCTTGTAGGTACTTTATACTGAAAGATCTTGGAAAAAAGGGATCTGGGATCACACCATACTTGCTGAACGGATTAAAATTAAGATCAATAACTGTCAAGATAATAAACACATAAAACTTCCCTTTACCAAGTCCTACTGTGCAAGAGGAAAGCCCAGATTTTTTGCTCACCATGTCATTGGTGTGGTAACTATCATACTGAGAATTACTTATGTTCTTGAGGACTACCATGCTGCAAATGCAGGCTTTATGGCAGCCAAGACCATACACTTCATACATTTAAATGCTAGGAAGGAAGAGTAGGAATTCTATGATGTAAGAGTGCTGGAGGACAGAAATGGAGAACAGGGAGAAATTGGCTGTAAATGGAAAATAAAAAAATGAATGCATCTTTTCAAGTGAATGTCAGTGTATCCTTTAAGACCGTAAAAAACTGTCTTGCGGAAAACCAGTGTGAAGCCCTGCTGCTTGCTTGCAATTAAATTGACAAGCACATTATGTAGCAGGAAACACCACCCTGCTAGAAGTGAACAGTGACAGCATGGGTGAAGGAAGCTGCACAAGAACTCTCTAGGATGTCTTGTCAGACTGACAATGCTGAAACCTTAATGCTGAAACTGGAAGTTATTTTAAAAGGTCCTTTTGATGCATCTTCAAGTCTAACTGTGTCCTGACTTACATCACTGAAAACCTTGTAGCCCTGGGAGATTGTACTGTTTTCTGTCTGCTTGGACCCTTGCCAGCTTCCTAACTTTTCCACAATATTCTTTTCTCACAGTATGAACTCAAGCCAGAACTTCACCAGTGGGTGCTTAGTAAATACCTCAGGTAGAAATACTACTTCTAAGCTATGGCAAAGGTCTGGAATGGAAAGTATACTGATATATAAAGTTGCAACCAAACTTTTCTAGGTGCTAAACTTTCTCTTAAATGTTCCTGATAAGAAAAAATCATATTGAAATGAAGGGAGTGGTTGAAAGGCCATGAAATCAGAGTGGTTGGTTGCTGTTTAAAAGTCCCAGATGTGAAAATTCATTTACCAGGTCTGTGGTGTGAAAATTGCTTTGCAAATTAAGATATGTCCTCAATTCCTCTGCAGATGTTGCATGCAGCACTTTTTTCTGTGTATTCCTGAGTGATATGATCTGCAAAATGCAGATGGTGAGGACAAGTGACTTTTGAATTGTCTGACTTGGAAGGGACAGATCACATCATGTGCTAGACCGACTTTCCAGGATGATGCCTTGTATTCCTCACTCCCATGCACACATGCAGCTTTCTGTTAGTGTCCTTCAGTGTCACTGACAGCGGCAGACAGAAGACAATCCAGAGAGGGAAAGACTGTCACTGTCAGGAAGGCAAGACAGGAGCAACTTAGCTGCAGGAAAGTGCACCTATTCATGCAGCAAAGGCAGGCTGAGGATGCACTATTTCTTAGTTTCATCTGTTTTAGCATGGTCCTTGAGCAAAGCCAGACCAGACCACGTGCTGATGAAAGGGGCACTTCTCTCTGCTTCCTCATGCCCCACGTCATTGTGCAAAATCACTTTTTTTAACTGGAGCACAGTGGGGTAAATATTATATAAAGGAGGCATTTACACTAATGATAAATAATAGCCCTTTACTTGAATCTCTATTGCAGATGAGAGTTAAAAAGCCTCTGTCTATCCCTGCTGTAAAAAGTGGGCACTATCCTACTAGGGATTGGTTGACATTTCCTAAATACAGCTATTCAGGAAGTTTCTAGCTGGTAATTTATTGTTAGAAGTCCTTGAATTATCTTAAGAAAGCCATAAGTAGGTATCAGTTTAAATAATTTTCTGCCTGAAGTGCTGGGCAGAATGTCTGACCACAGCCAAGCTTAGATGATTGCTCTCCAGCTGTCTCTTGCAGCACTCCTGGTGAGGGGTGACATAAATATGCCTGTGGTTGCTCCCCAGATTTATTTTGTCACACTGATGCTGTGGTTTTGAATGTGTTTTTTAATCTGAAGACTTAGTGTTTTAAGAGTCTGACAGCTCCCTTAGGAGCAAACTGCTGAGACAAATACCTCCTTCCTTGTGAAACTGAACAAGTGGGAACTTAATGTTTCATGGGAGGAACTTTTTTCTTGCTTTAGCTCTGGGGAAAGAGAAATGCACAGAAGAATGATGCTGAGAGTGCTTCCTGCCCTGTTCTGTGCTTGTCAGTGTGAGCTAGCTGGAGGGGAGGAGGGCACCAGAAGGTTGGAGGTGGCTCATGCTTGGCTTGGTAGTTCCTGACTCACCATCCTGGAGGACTTCCACCACTGCTTTCCACCAAGTGTATTTGGGAAAGAAAGGAGAGCAGCACAAGTGCAAACTGGCATGCTCCAGGAGGGGTGCACATGCTCCTTGCCCACACCTGCTGGCTCCAGCAGTGCCCCTGTAGATAGACATGCACACACAGCTGCTCCTGCCTGGCTGATGTGTCCTGATAGTCCTCCTGTAGAGGCTAAAAGTGACATCTTGGCAGGGATCTGACCTTTCTAAAAGTCATGTCCCTGTTCCTACTTCTTATGCTGCTGTGTCAGTATGGGTGCCTTCAGTTGAGGTCAGGGGCTGTTTGCTTCCAAACTCTGTGGTCCTTTTGAGCTTGAAGACGGGAAGTCTGGTGTAAGGACTTCACAGACCAGTCCCAGGGGAGGAGGAGCTAGCCTGTGTGTCTCAGAAATTATCTTACTTCACCTTCAAAGCAGTGTCTGGGTGCAACGGAGGCAGAATGCTGGGACTGGGAGAGCAGCTGCAAGCAGTTCTTGATCGGGGGCTGGTGAGCTGTGCCTATGACAAAGCAGAAGGTCCTGTTTCATCCAAGTCATCACCCTTGGCTCATTCTTTTTAGGCTGTACATAAAAGGTATTACAGGGCCATTGCTACACTGCACAGCTATACGTTATGCCAGACAGTGTGCTAGCTGATGTCACCACTGGCATGGCAAAATGGCTTCATTTCCACCTTGCTTGGTTGAATTTACTTGCCATTCTGCACATGATTTTACTTTTCACTTTTAGAATCTTGATTTGTTGGTGAGTGGGGTAGATACTGGTTAATAGCTTATCTTTTATGAAAAACATTTCTGATACTGCTTCTGGCAGGACTGTGCCTGGTTACACGAATAATGCATCAATGTATGTATCATCACTACTCTTTGAGCTCCAAAAATGCTGGGCCTGTGTTTATTTATGGTGCTTTCTGAAGCTCACCTAATGCTTAGCAAAATATAGAGTCTGCACGGAGTCCTACCTTTAGCTGTAACCTTTCTACCATTGCTGACAGTGAACTGGTGGCTCGGGGCCCATCAGTAAGCTCCTGCACAAGTGGGAGGAAGGTTGAATGGTGGGGTCCCTTGGAATGGGTGGAAGGAAACTGTCCCACTGGTAAAATAGGTCCTAGAGAGTCTAGGGGTGGTGGGGGGGTGGAAAGTTAAAACAGTGAAGGCAATAGGGCTTAGGAAATTAACCTCTAGAAGATGTAGGTAGAAGAGGGATGAGTTTGTCTGACAGAGAAACACATGGTGAACCACTCCTGTCTGCATGGAGGAAGAAACATTTTTTCTCTCCAGACCCATGTGGAACCTGCTTCTTGTTTTAAAGAACAAACTGCAGACTTGATCAGGCTGCAACTTCCCACCTTCTCTTTTCTCACACACATGTGGTATAACTGGAATTTCTGCTTCACACAGAAATGCAGGGCATCAGAAATGCTTATTTTTTAGGAAGAAATGGTTTTACTTCATCTTATAGAAACACGTCAGCATGCTTAATCCCATCTTGCCTAGATGTATGCAGCCACTGATTGCAAATGCTTTGCTCTGTCTTGTGGCATCATCGGCCATCAGTCACACGTGGGTGAGTGTCTGATGTGGAGAAACAGGAGGGGTGTAGACCTACCTGAGGGTGGCTTGCAAAATGTATCATCGCTTTAAATACCCTGTTTCCTGGTACACACCCCCGTCTGGAAGGACATTAGGAACTCGGAATTGCTAGCAGTAGAAATACACAGCTGGATTTTGTTTAGCAGCAGCTTACTATCCCATACTAAAACTAATGCTTATGCCTTAGTGATGTTTGTAACAATTATCATTTACAATAAGCACAGTTACATTAGCATTAAAGTTTTAAATTCCCATCCCAGTCTGATGGAGATCAGTTCTGGAAAAGCAAAGGTGGGTGAAATTTCTTCCTGAGAAAGGCAATGACATAATTCCACTATAATATATTCTTTTGAGGAACTTTAAAATTCCTTATAAGAGTCACAGTGATCTGGAACAGCCTTCTCTTTGTCTAAGATGAGTACAATTTCCTTTGGTGCCCAAAATCTTCATCTGCCTAGCTGTAGAAGCTGAGTAAAACGAAATCCATCCCCTACCACATCTTTGACTGATCCCACATAAGTGTGTCTGAGCCCATCATGTGAGCCATGTAAGCTTCCTGTTGAATGCTGGAGTTTTGGCTTGTCATTTTCTTTGAGAGAAGAGGAAAGGGCTTATGCTAGAGGTCCTTGGTAGGACACTGAGAATACATTCAAAACTTCTCTGTTACTGCTGTATACTCAGTGCATACCTGCCAGGAGAAAAGCTTAGCTAAAAAATTACTTGCATGTGGCTATTCTCACACAGTGACACTAAGAGAGAAGAAAGCCCATTTTCCCTTGTGCTTCCATTTAATGTGGTAGTTTTTATGGTCTCTAGCGTGTAAGAACGAAATACTTCTGACTGGTAACAAAAAGTAGCAGAGTGTAGGAACACTCTCCTCTGAAGCTACTGAAGACTTTTTTCAGTTACACACTAAGTCCACAGCTGATGCTGTCTGCAGGATGCAGGCTGTGAAGAGGAAGTTTGGGATGGCAGAGAAGGGGATCTGTAAAGAGACAGTGGGTGGAGTGCTTTTGTAGAAAACAATAACTAATTTTGCTATTCACATTTCTGTAAATTTTATCATCTTGAATATGCATCAGTGGCAAGATCATCTTCTAACAGGGATTATCGGACATCCACATCATTGAAACCTATTCTCAGGTTAGACCAGTGGTTTTGAAAAGCACAGATTTGGGGTACCTAATTTAATACCCTAATTTTTTCCTTGTGGGCATGATCTCAGGATCAAAGTAAGCCTTTTTATTAACAGCCTTAATATCCTAATTTCAAGGAGAGACTACAATAATGAACCCCTTCACAACTCTGAGACTGTGAGGGGATGATGAATTTCTTTTCTGGTTGAAGTGTTTTTGCTTACCCATCTTTTCTCTCTACTCTACAGCTGTGGCTGACATTTGCTCCTGTGGCTGATAAGACAGCTGACTACTTCCACATTTCCTTGGAGATGGTCAATTGGCTCTCAATAGTGTACCTCCTCATCTCAATCCCATTTGGTCTGGTGGCAACATGGGTTCTCGACAGCGTGGGGCTCAGATGTGCTGTGAGTTGAACTGTTCTGTTTCCCTGAGGATGCTTCACCTAGAGATAGCAGTAGCTGCACAAAGCACTAACATTCATACCGTGAATGGGAGTCTTGCCAAATGCTGCAGAGAATGAGCATGTGGGAAGCCCTGTCCTAGTTCAGTAATAGTTGTCACGTCACCTCTGGGGTGGGGAGTAGTGGGAAAAGTCAGAATAACATTATATCCCTACTTGCCTTCTGTTTCTATTGTCGTAGCCAACTGACAGGTACAAATGCTGTGAGCTAACTCTGTGAAGAATTTCTTATGGTTGGGTAGGGTTTGCTATGAAAAAGCATTAGCACAGGTATTTTGTCTGCACAGCCAGCTTAAGGAGCAGCAGAGCAGGCTTCAAGCAAGGGGTGCCTGTTCACTCAGAGCTGGGGCTGTGCTAAGCCAGCTTGGGATCTCTACACACTCTTCCCAGAAGCAAGAATGTTGTGGAATGTGATAGTGAAACACTGGCATGCTAGTGGTCTAGAAGAGCATCTGAAGAATCCATATGCTAGATGACTCATTGCCACGATCTTTGGATTGTCGCAGCAAAGTGCAGGTGATGGCACAGACTTGCTAACAGAGTGTAATTAGTTAACTTTTAATTTATCCTCAATTGCACAACAATATCTGCTGCCTTCATAAGCTATATTGTGCTGTAGCTCTCATGTGGGGCCAGGACAGCTGCCTTGCTCCTTAAGGAGACAGATGACTCACGTACTGTTGGATGAGGAACATCTTGCAGCGACCTGAAGGAGTGGGGGGTGATCTGCAGGCAACTTCCCATGCACACATTACCAGCACCCGTTGTCTCTAATGTATCTGAGACTCTGTTGCATCAAGTTCTGCCCTTCAGGCTTCAGCACATAATCCCTGTCTGTTTCTGCTTGCTGCAGGTGATCCTGAGTTCATGGCTGAATGGGATGGGTAGCATCATCCGGATGTTCAGTGTCCTGAAGTTCCTGAGCTTGGGTTCCCAGAATTACTGGTACCTGTTTATTGGGCAGTGCCTTTGTGCACTGGCACAGCCCCTTATCATCTTTGCACCAACAAAACTGGCAGCACTGTGGTTCCCAGAGCACCAGAGAGCAACAGCAAATATGATTGCATCAATGTGTAAGTGATAGCTGCAAAGTAGTACTGCCATCTCCCAGAATTTGCTAGCATTCATCTGCCTTTCAGAGAAAAAGGAATCCCTCTGTACTACAGCCATTTGGCTCTCCAAATTCAGGTGCACCCAAAAATTTCATAACAATGTGCAATAAGTCAGTGCCTTTAAGGCCCTGCAAGACAGACAGGCATTTCCATTCTGGGGAGCAAGAAATGGGATTTAGCTGCACCCAGATGCAAAAAGTTCAATGAGCTGATCATCTGTGCCTTAATAGCACAGAGGTTGGTGACAGTCCTCAGTGTTACTAAATCTAAAGCCTGTAGTGGCCTTAATTCTGCAGCTGGTTAGGAAGGTGTCCGATTTGCATGTGATTCCAGTGGTCATATGCCAAATTCTCTAATCTGATAGATGTGAGGGTGCTGCAGCAATTTTGTCCACTGGTTTGCAAGGCTGAGCATGTATTCCTAATTGGTATGTATGCACACACAGAAAAAATACATTCAGCTGGACACACAGACATGTAAGGGATGCTAAATGCAGCAGGGCTACACATGCAGAAACCACATCTTCCTTGCAGAGTGCCTGGAAGCTGGGAAACTGGAGTGGAGGCATCAGATACACTTGTTCTAATGTCATTCGTCTCTTGACTCCTTTGAGCGCTGATAGACATGATATATGCAATTGGCAGACCTATTTCCTCCCTCCATATGACATTTTCTCCAGCAGCCAGAAGAAATCTGTTCCTCTTTTTTCCAAGGACTTGAGATGTGCCCCAGAACCTGGTGCCCTGGCTGCGGGTATGAAGTCCTACAGTACACACATGTGTGGGAGCCCCACCTGCCCTCCCCTCAAAACAGCTGCCGTCTGCCTTCCTTCCCTACTGCCTTGGAGTGCCAAAGGGGCAGATGTGGGAAAAGGACAGTATAGGAGACCCTTGCACAGCTTTCCCAGTGCTTCTGCAAACCTCAGGCACTGTTATTTAGTGAGAATGGATTTGTGATGTCAGAACAAACATTCTTTTTTCATTGCCTTCCCTAGAATAAGGTAGACCTGATGGCTCACCTTGTTTCCCAGAGCTGAGGTAGAACTTCACTTTCCCTGCTGGAGAAGATCTGTTGTAGTGTGGTGACATTCAAGCAGTACCTGGCCATCAGGTAACTGGTTCTTCTCTGCCCTCAAAGATCCCAGCCAACAGACAGCTCGTTCTTTTCAAGTAAAAGACCAGCCACAGCGGCCAAGGAGCATTTATTTCAGTGTCCCCAGACCTTGTAAGCCGAAATGGATCTAACTATGGGGAAGAGTAAAACTGAAGGGTGAGAAACACTGGAAGCCCAAGACATGAAGCTGTTCAGTCTGTGGCATGTTGAGAAATCATTGTGAGGACTGACTGATTATTATCTGCTGCAGCACCTGCATATTGATGTGTGGAGGGCTTCCATTCATAATGCTTGGTTACACCCACTACTCTGTGCTCTACTAAATAAGTTTCATTGCAAGGACGTTTAAATACTGCCCAGAAGGAGCATCAGCCACAGCCATAGTCATTTACTGCAGTGGTTAATTATCCAGCTGGCAAATATCTACATCATACTTCTCATTTCTATGCTTATTATCCCCCAGCTATTCAGTCTTGTTGCACCTGTTTGTCAGGTAGTTATGGACAGAGTCACCCATTCTTTGTCTAGGGAAGACTGAATGGCTCCAACACAGTCACTTTTCAGGCATATTTTCCATTTGCCTCTTCCCACGTCTCCATTTCTCCCTGTTGCTCCCATGAGCTTTTCCTCTTAGCTTGTTCCAATTTATCAATACCTGTTTATACTCTGTTAATGCCAGAGTGTCAGTCAGCATTGCTGTACTGGCCTTATCAGTTCTACACAAAGAAACTGGCCCTACAACCTCCTGTCACTATCCCCACAGCCCCTATTAGTGCCTCTGAGTAGGCTGAGTAGGCTTCCTTGTGCTTGTGTACAGACAAAAATGAACCCTGCACCCAAGCAGCTGAAATCACTGTGACTCAGCTGTACCCTTGTGTATTTACTGTATCTTGGTCTTCCCCATCATTTGTAGAGACTTACTCGCAGAGAAGCAGTGTAGGGCCAAGAACTGATCCTCTGTGAATACCATGAGAAATAATCCTGTGAGAAGAAAGACTTACTTTAGTCTACTGAAGTGGCCTCTGCTTCATCCATGGGATTCTTCATTTCCTGCAGTCTGTCAGCATGCAGTTTTCTGTACCTTGCCAAGCTTCACTGCATCAGCATCACTGTCCACAAAAGACACAGCTCGACTGCTGAGTACTGCAAGCTAATCTGTGAGGTCCTCTGGACAGTTCATTAACACCAGTGATCTCCTTTCCATTCTTAGTCTAGATTTATATTTCTCTCCCCAGAAAGAGAAGGCACGTGAAACTGTGTAATTACTCAAATAGTCTCACTTGGTATTTTTAAGTTTAGCACAGCACTTACATTTCCACTCCTCACCTATGTCTTCTAGAACTGCATCAGCATGCTGATAGTTCACAGAAATACCTGGCACTAGATTTCAGGCAGTCCCCTACAATGCATTTTACCCCAGTGGAGAAGCTTTAATACACATGTTTAGAAGCTGTTTCTTAATTGTGTTCTTGTGCTTAGAAGTAGGTAACATTTCACCAGGATTGTAGGCTAGTACAGAGCAGAAATGCTATGGTGGTTGTGTGCTATAGCACTGTAAATGATGCTTCAGCAAAATCATAGAGCACAGCAGGCTGAAAGGCACCTCTTTGGATCGGCTCATCCAACCCCCTGCTCAAGCATTGTTGGCTTAAGCAGGTTGCCCAGGTTATGTCAGGTTTTGATTGTCTCCAAGGATGGAGATGCTGCAGCTTACCTGAACAGGTTCTTTCAGTGTTCATCCACTGGATGTGGCAAAGGCCCACTTCTTGCTCCACATCAGGGCCTTGAAAGCACTGGTTTGTTAAACATAGCTATGAAACTTTTGGACAGAGCTGTATTTGAGGGACCAGTAAGTGCATGTCTCCCTGATACTGGGGAGCCCAGAACTAGACACAGTACTCCAGATGTGGCCTCACTAGTGCTGAACGGAGGGGAAGGATCACCTCCAGCTGGCAACACTCTCCCTAATTTAGCCCTGGATGCTGATGGCATTCTTTATCATAAGGTTGCATGTTCATGAGGACCTCCCAGGTTCTTCTCTGCCGAGCTACTCACCTCTTAGCCCCCAGTGTATACTGGTGGGGTTGTTCTTCACAAGGTGCAGGACTTCACTTTTTCTCTTGTTGAACTTCACAAAGTTCCATTTCTCCAGTCTGTTGAGGTTCTTCTGAATGGCAGCATAACTGTCTCTTCTGTTAGCCTCTCTTCACAGTGTCACACCATCTGAAAACTAGCTGTGGGTGCACTGTGCTTCATGGTCCAAGTTTTTCATTAAGGTTAAAGTGTGTTGGACCCAGTATGATCCTCTGGGTGCACCAGTGGCTTCCAGCTTGACTTTGTGCCAGTCGTGGTAATTCTCTGGGCCTGGCTGTTCAGTGGACCTTCAATTAATCTCACTTTCTACTTATCTATCCTATACTTTGTCAGCTTGTCTGTGGGGATGTTATGGGAGAGTGTCAACAGCCTTAGTAAAGTTGAGATGAAAAACATCCACTGCTCTCCCCTCATCCACCTAGTCAGTCACCTCACTGTACAAAGCTAGTAGGTTGTTTAAGCATTTCTCCTTTGTTTACTACTATTGTTCACCTTGTCCATGTCCTTCATGTGACTGGAAGTGATGTCCAGGATTAGTAGTTCAATGACCTACCCAGGGACTAAAGTGAAACTGGAAGGCCTAATGTTCCTTAGATTCTCTTTCTTCCTTGTCTTGAAGATGTGTGTGACATTTACTCTCTTCCAGCCCTCAGGAGCCTCTTGGAATTGCCATAGTCTTTTAAAGATAACAAATCTTGCAATGAACACATCCTTCTTGCCTATTCCCTTGGCACTCCATCAGCCCCATGGACTTGTGTATGTCTAGTCTATTTAGTGTTTCCTAATGTCATCCTTCTCCACTGAGGGTAAATTTTTCGTGCTACAGATGTTATCCCTGGTTTCAGGGCTGAAGGCTGCCACTTCTTCACTGAGGTGAAGAAGACATTGAATACCATGGCCTTGTCTGTGTCCTTTGTCACCAAGCCTCCTGCCCCATCCAGCAGCAGGCCCACACTGCTGCTGACTTAAATGTACTTGTAGAAGCTATCCACAGGTTCAAGAAGTGGAGTCATGCAAACTGCATGAAGTTCAGCAAGGCCAGGTGCAAGGTTCTGCACCTGAGTCAAGGTAATCCCATGCACAAATACAGGTTGAGAGGAGAAAGGATTGAGGGCAGCCCTGAGGAGAATGACTTGGAGGTAGTGCTCAGCATGAGCCATCAATGTGCACTTATAGCCCAGAAAGCCCTTTTGGGCAAAGAAGACCAATCACATCATGGTGACCATGGGAAAAGCATTGCCAGCAGCTTGAGGGAAGCCTCCAGTCCACATCTGAAGAGCTGTGTCCAGTTCTAGTTTCCTCAGTACATGAAGGATATGAACATATGGGTGTAAGTGCAATTAACAGCCTCTAAGGCAATTAAGGTTATGTAACATCTGCCATGCCAGCCAAAGCTGAGAGAGCTGGGACTGTTCACCCTTAAGAAAGCTCAGGGGGATCTTACCCTTATGTATACATTCTTAATGGTGTAGGAGGAGCAAAGAAGGGAAAGTACCTCTTCTTGTTATTACTGCTACATAGCCTCAGGACAGATGACATGGATTCATCTAGATTGATCTTGTCCCTTCATCTTAGTGTTTGCTTAGGCAGCCTTCTGAGAATGAGAACACTGTAATTCATAGGTGAAAACAAGTCTACAGGAGTTAGGGTTTGTCAGGTCACTGATTTACAGAATGGGCTTCATGAGTGTGAGGAAACAGATTATTTGAGCCAGCATTCTCCAAATGTTTTCACCCTCTTTTCTCCTTATGTTTGTCTTGCTTTGCTGCACACTGCAGCTCTGGTGCTGACTAGCAGTAGGAGTGACAAGATGGTTCTGACTGCTGGCATTAAAAATATGTCTCTTTGTTTTATTTCCTTCCAGCCAATCCATTGGGTATTTTTATAGCAAACATGCTGTCACCTGCACTAGTACCTGAAGGAAAGCACATCCCATTGATGGTAAATAAAAACTGCTTTAATCTCCCTGCTGGGCTGATCTGGGTCCAGCTGATTTATTTATTTATTTGGAGGCAGTGGAGCTGGAAAGACTGGTAACATGTCTTTATTTTGTATTATGTAGCTGGGTGTTTATGCCATCCCAGCAGTAACAGCCTGTGCACTAGCAACAATGGGGATTCATGAGAAGGCTCCTCCTACGCCTCCTTCTGCCAGTGCCACTAACTCCACTTCTCAGCCATTTTTCATGGGGCTCAAAATGGTAAGTGCTTTAGCACAGAGAAACAAGTGCTGGAGTGAGGGATACAGCCCTGCCTGGCAGGGATATGCTGAAGAATCTGCCGACAAAGCAGACTCTGAACTGCACTCCACCAAACCCACCATGGATAGCCACCTGAAGGAGACCAGGATCCCCTCCTTCATCAGGGCCTGGAAGCTGCTTACAGAAAAGCTGCAAGAGACAAAATCTGATCATTCAGCAGCAGTGGGCTGGCTGCTGTTCAGCTAGCTCAAACAGGCACACCTGGGCATACCCAAGAGGACCACCCAAACTGAGCCTTTTGGACAGATGTGCTAACAGGTAGGACAGCACATGGCGAAGTGAAGGAAGAATTTGGGCACTGAAGAGATTCTTCCTCACTAGTTGCCCATTTTACTTGTCCTTTGGCTGAACTTACAGGAGAGCTAAACTCTTCCAGAGATCACAGAGTTGTCCTGTCAGCATTTCCAATGGAGGGGTCAGAGGCCCTGACCGTCAAGTTTACTGTTAGCCATCCCTTCTTTCCTCTGCACCTGTTTAAATAACCTGTTAACTTCTTTCTCTAGCTTCTGAGAAACAAATCATATATCGTCCTGGCAGTGTGTTTTGGAGGAGGAATTGGGATGTTCACCTGCTTTTCAGCCCTTCTAGAACAGATCCTTTGTGAAAAGGGGTATTCAAATGTGAGTATGTCTCCTTTCCTCCCCGTGGTCCACATCCTCTATGGTGCAATCAAAATTGTCCCCGACAAGGAGCTCAGAGAAAATTAAGACAGCTGAATATACTGCACTGTCTCATATCTTATTTGCTTACATTATCTAATACAGAATAAGCACTGCATTAATCCAGAGCACAATTTTTTGGTATAGTGGGATGATCTGTATTTTCATTACTGCCCATGACCAGGCTCCCAGTTACAAAAGGAAAAAACTTACTCCTTAAGCACTTTTTAGGAAAATAATAAGTATCATGTTTTTTTCTAAGCCTCTCCAAGGCACCAATATCTGTGAAGATTTCTGACACCTTCCTCAGAGTAAGATGGGGCCCAGTTAGGCCCTAAAGTGAAGCTGCAGGCAAGAACCTACTCTTTAAACAGTCTTACACAAAGTCAGGGCAGCAGATGAAGCCATAGGTACTGTGAAAACCTTTTCCCATTCTTCCCATGACACTGGCTAGATGCCATTTCTAAATTTGTGCACAGTGTGTGCACAGCTGGTTTCTCTTTCCCTTCAATAGCAAGGGATTGCCCCAGTTCCTGTGTTTCCTCTCAGGCAGCACTTCAGTTCTGCTGCTTTTATCCCCATGAAGGTCCTCTTGAAACATTTCTCAGGCTGTTACATATGCACATCTATACATCTGATCTCTGCCCACTCTCTCTCAACTCCCAGATTTGATACCTGGCTCAGTGCTCTATAGCCAGGTCACATTTGCACACTCCATTGGATTTTAACTGGAAAGCAGTCAGAAATCTGCAGCCTTTCTTTCTGTGCATCGTGATGCATTTGTGTGTGTGTGACTGGCTTGCCCTGGCCCTTTAGCCCACAGAAGTTTTTCCAGATACCCTTTCCCTCCAGTCTGCCCCTGAGGCTCCCAGAAACATTTACCCAAATCTGTTAGTTTCCCTTCTTTCAGAGTTTCTCTCTGCATTTGAATTCTTACAGACCTGAAGGAGTGGAATAAGCAAGATAGTCACTGTAAGCAACAGAGCATGTACACGATCCCAACTATCACTCACTGCCTCTAATTAGACTCCCTTGCTACAGTCAGATAGTGTCTTATCTAATGTGCTTTGGGTCTGCTATCCTTGTGCAAGGCATTCCACTAGAGCATGTCCCTGATGCTTGGTAGGAAAAGGGCCAGGAACATGAATAGAAACAGAAGCAGGTCCCAAGATAGTTGGACTTGTTACCACCAGTGTGGGCAAGCCACACAACTGCACCAAAGGAGCCAAGAAGGGTCTTGGGCCTAGGCTGGAGCATTTGATGCCAGGGAACTGCTGCTGCTCTATATGAAGCCTTCCTTGCCTGTGGTGACAAATGTGTAGGCTTGTCATCCACTGAGACCCCACATGATTGTACCAGCTCCTGGGCTCTGGTGTTTTCTCCTTGGAACCCTGTGGAGGCCTCAGCTATTGCAGTAGGCAGAGAAGCTTTCCTCAGTGAGGGGCCCATCAGTAGCAGACAGATGGGTCAGGAACATTAAAACCTCTTTCCTAACTTCTCCAGTTGCTCAGTAACTTTTTCTTCCGTTCTCCAGGAATTTGCTGGTCTGAATGGTGCACTGTTCACAGTGTGTGGCTTGGTGGGTGCTTTCCTGCTAGGGCTGTATGTCGACCGGACAAGGAAGTTCATAGAGTCCACGAAGATTTGTTTCTGTCTGAGTGCCCTTGCCAGTATCATGTTTGCCGTGGTGAGTTCTCCCTTGCATTGCATGATACCTGTGGGCTTAGTTCTGTGGCCATCCAATAAATCATCAACTCAAGGCAAGGTCATTTGTTGTCATAGTATTCATTGGGCCACGTGTTATGCTTTGGGTTTATCACCCTGGGCAAGGAATGTTTTAAAGAACAACTCTTCACTGTCAATGTGGTGCCTGAGACAGACTGCTTCAGGATATAAATAAATTAGAATTTACTTCCTTTACATTGGATCACCATGTTTTATTACTAGCCCTGAGAGTATTCTTTCCAAAAATAAATGGGCTTATTAAATATCCATCTTACAAAAATGAACAAGAATGCCATGATTTCCCCAGCACCTGCCTTTAACAGTGGTGGTTGCCAGGAGTGTAAGATTAGCAGGAGGGTACTGGTTATGTGTCTGGTTCTGCAATAGTTCCTTGAGGAGGACTTGACAAGGGAGATTCAGAAAAGGGAGAAACTTAAATCAATCCAGGAGAGGAATGCAGAACTTTGAAATTTTCTACCCATGGGGCTGAAGTGCAAGTACTGCACTCAAGCAGAGTGATTGCCAAAGGGAGCCATCCCTGCCTCAGGATCCTGAGCAGGAAGCAGAGGTGCTATCACTGCAGAGGCTGCAGGCCTCTGCTTTCCCATCAAGTTTGTGCTGTGCGTTTCTCTTGTATGTTGAAAAATCCAGACTTTAAATGCAGCTTTGAAGAGACAGACAAATCCAGTGCCTTTCTCAGTACAGGACAAGGTGCCTGCAGCAGACCTTTCATTTTCCCCTTCAGTACTCTGGTATTTGTTGGGTTAATGGTCTGAATACAAGTCAGCATCTCTGGGGTCAGGTAAGGCACAGAGTAGGTAAAAGGCTGCACCAGAAACAATAAACAAACATTTTCCTACTCCCCTTCCCTCGATTCCCCTTCATCCCATAAAGACGAACTACACATTCAAAGTAGTAAAACAAAAAACACCTGTTCAAATCTGCTTGTTGCCTTGATGCTTTGAACATGGATTGTAGGCACACAGTTTTCCGTGACATTACCAATTAACCAGGCTAAGCCTGCTGCAGCCATGCCAGGACAGATGTCTTGTGTGACTCTGCAGGGATTTATTAGATGGTTAGGGAAAGAGGTACTAACACTGTGACTGCATGGTTTATGCCCTTGACATTACTAGCACTGGCTGAGTGAAGCCATGCTCTTTGAGTCTCCAGAATTAGAGACTAGGCTCTTCTAGGCACTTCACTAAGGCTATGTGAATGTATTAGGTGGATTGAGTTTGATTTTTTTTTCAGATGGCTGGTTGTTTTTTTAATGATAAAACACCAGCATTACAAAAATGAGTCTGGCATGGTAAGGATTCATCTTCCTTATCAAGGAGATGCAACAACCCAGTGAATTCTCTCATACATAACCCAATGAAAACACCTCTTCTGAAACTTCAGCTTGCTTTGGGAGGAAGATGTGTCCTTTACTTGGTGCTGGAGATAGTTTGAATTCAATCCTGGCAAGTTACTGATCAGGAAGTGAAGTCATAGTAATACAACCACACCAATGCTTTTCAGGTAATTCTGTTGATCCTCTCTCCCCTTGATCTTTTACTCAACAGATAAATCATTGTGTAGCTATTTGTTGACTCCAGAGGTCTGGAGGTAAAAGAGATGAACAGGTAGGAAGGTACTGGTGGGAAGAGTGAGCCCTTGGGATTTCTTGCAGGTTATAGGTTGACTTTGTGTGCAGTAGGGCTGACACTTTGAGTCTTTGAGACACTGAGACTTTGGTGATGCTTTTCTGCCTGCAGGCTTCTCGATTCAGACATCAGACTGTCACACTGGCCATCTCTAGCTCACTCTTTGGTTTCTTCGGTTTTGCCATCTACCCCATTGCAATGGAGCTGGCTGTGGAGTGTTCCTACCCTGTGGGAGAAGGCACATCTACAGGCCTGATTTTTGTTGCAAGGTAAGCAGGAGGTAATTCAATTGACAACTGAGCCTGTGTTCAAACACACACAGTGGGGTGTAGGTGTAGATAAAAAAGAGCATGGACATCAGCGCTAGCTATCTTGCTGCACTTCTCTCTGGTGCTGGTGCCTATGACCATAAGGCAGGAGCTGGCAGGCTGAGCCAGAGAGCTGAAGAGCTAAAGGTTTTAAAGCAAGGAATATTATTTGGAACTGCTATAAGAAAAGCAAGGAGGAAGACAGTCTTCCTTGTCAGGCACCAAGCGGGATTTAACCGTGCCCAGCATCACCTACTTTTGAAGCAGGTGGGGGCTGTATGTCTGAGAGGGGCTCCCATTCCACAGCAGTTCAGGGACTGTGCTTTGCTCAGAGAGATGGGGCTCACCATTCACAGGGCAGCTGGGCACAGCAGATGGGGCAGTGACAGTCCTTCCTGTGATCAGTTTAGTTGCCTAGGGTTGGCACGGGACTACAGCAGGAATGACTTGTTGGAGCCCTAAGCAATGATGTATGTGACCTCCTGGTTCCATGTGTGTATGTCAGCAAGAATCACCAAAGAAGGGCATTTGAAGGATGTTGTCTCCTACTGGTTGTGGACTTTATTGCTACTGCCAAACACCTATGAATGAGGAGAAGGCTGCAGTCACAGTCTGACTCCTTTGCCTCCTCAGCCTTGCAGTGAGTAGTACTTCCAACTCTCTGCCCAGTGACTAAGACTCAGCTCCTTATCAGCTGTAGTTCAACAGCTGTCTGCTTCCAGAGGGAGTATGTAGTGGTCCTACCACACTGATCCTGTGTCTGGAGGTGTGCTGGAAGGCTGGTCTGGACACCCTGTGAGCCAGGGCCAGTGAACCAAGCACCTGGACCAGGGGAAGCTAGCAGCAGCTTTCTGTGCTAGAATGACCCTTCTTCAGATAGGGGCCTCACTTTCTTCCCACTGGGGAAGCTGGGCTTGTCTCCAGCACTAATGAACTGGGCAGGTGCCATGACTGCAAGTTGTCTTCTCCCCACAGTCAGATTGAAGGTGTGATTTTAATGATTCTGCTACAAGCCCTCACCGTGCGTGTCTCTGAAGATCCATCCTCTACCTGTGCCCTCAACCAGGATGGAGCCTTGGATTGGACAAGTAAGTATGTCCATGGGAAGTGATGCAGGACACTCAGCTGCACCCCATGTAACCCTAACAGTACTCCAGATCTCACAGTCAGGGAGCCTGTAATACTGATTTCTATTGTAGCATATTGCTTGGCCACCTTTTCCAACCTGGGGTTGCTGTCTTTGCTGTCCATGCTAAACCAGGCCTGTAAGAGTGAAATGGGAAGACCTCTAAGGTGCCATAAATACTGCTGCTGGGTCTGGGTTAAGATTCATCTTTCAGTCTCCCTGCAGAGACTGGAGCTTTACCAAGCTAGAAAAACAGATGTTTTTCTAAAAAGAAGAAAGAAAAAACCAGAAGATACTGTCCACACAGAATCTGAGAATCAGGCAAAGTTGGCCTTCCTGAAGTTCAGGATTCTTTTTCTACTTGGAATCCTGTTTCTACCACGTAAGATCCTGAACTCCATCATCTCATGGTCACTGCACAAAATGTTGCCCTCAACCTTAACTAGTTCAGCCAGGCCCTCCTTGTTGGTTAGGGCAAGACCCAGAAATGCTCCACTACACAGTTGGCTCCTCCACCAATTGCATCCAGAAGTTACCATCAGTGCACTGGAGGAACCTCCTGGACTGTGAATGGCATAGCACAGCTCGTGCTGCTTCTTGGTGTGGGAGGCCAAGGCTAATGAGTTGTCTGAAAGCTACGTCTCTTGCTTCTGCACACACAGCTTCCTGAGTTTGCAACATGCCAATGCAGCTTTATTCTGACAGATTCCACATTTGCTTTCCTTTACTAGCTGGTCAAGGAGAACAGACAGCAACTGAGATGAACAGGAGAGCAGATGTGTTTCCACTGCAGGCTAAACACTGGTCTTGATCTCTCAGCTGGTTCATATTTATATAACACTGACACCAAGCCCTTGGGAGATGCCATAACACAAAGGCTGGCAAACATCTTTTAAATATGTCTGATTTGTCTGAGCTGAAACTCCCCAGAACAAGCTCCACTAGCTGGCAGGGAACAAGGCTTCACAGTAACTGTCCCCAAAAAGCAATTTGACTGTTTCATCCCTGAAAGCCTGCAATTCTCCCTCTCATCACATCAGAGCTGGATTTTGTGATTAGATATCCATTCCTACTCATTTTGTGGTCTGATACATGCAGGGACATCTGTAGGAGAAAAGTATGAAGGTGTTCATTTGAGACACTACTGGAAGGAGAATGTAACTACTTCCAGACTTTGTTGCATAGCCTTTTACTTTTACTTTTTTTTCTTTTCTTTTTCCTTTTTCTTCAGAAAAGGGTCTTTCAATACAATTTTTTAATTAAAGTTTATCTTTGGTGAGCATTTTCTACACTGTGCTCTGGGATGGTAGAACTAGAAGTGGACCTGTTCTCTTATGAAGCTCAAGTGTTTTGGCTCAGTTTTTCTTGTAATTTTATGCAGCATGACCCCAAAACACCAATGTATACATATATGCAGAAGCACACTCCCACAAACACACTCTGTAAAACCGCCGACCTGTGGGGTTATGCAAGAAAAGAGCCTTCCACTCCTCAGCAAAATCCCCTTCCTATGCCATGAGACATGATTATATGAGACAAGCTTTGGCACTGCCCCACTGTAAGCTGCACAGTATTCTCAGGGACAGCCCTTGGGAAATCATTCAGGCTGTGCAGTTGCTGGGGAGGTCACCTCTAGACTTCTGCACCCATAGGAAGTTCTGAATTCACTGCCTAAAATTGTATCTTCCTTGCAGCTCCAGTATTGGTGCTGGCTGGCCTCTGCAGTGCTATGGCTTGTTCCTACGTCATCTTCTTCCACACTGACTACAAGCGACTTCATGCTGAGAAGAACAGTGGTGATTTGCTCAAGGTAGAAGATGCACCAACAGCAGATGTTCCTGAAGCTTAACCAGGCCAAAACCAGGATGCCAAGGACCCAGTAAGGAAATGACTTAGGCCTGTGAGCAGGGACCATAACTGAAAATGCTCAGCTGGCACTCTGGGTCCTGTTGCACAACGAGCAAGGGCTAGAGTAGAGTTACTTGTGCATCTGTGCTGTGCTTTCCTCAATCTTGTATTTATTTGAGTCTGGGCTGTAAGAAAGGCTGTGCTGCTGGAATTGTCAAAGTCAGACTGGACAACTATGCAGATAATGGGGATTTTTATCTGACTTGATTCAAGCTACAGAAATGTTGCCAAGGAAAGGAGCATCATATTTCATTCATTTTTTCATTTTCATGTACTTGGACCAGGGTTGAAGCTTTCAGAGGGGTAGAAGACACTCATCACAAACCTAGTGGAAAACTTCTGTTTAACAACCCTTTCACTCAAAGATTAGTTAACTGTGCCTTTTGGCTGCAGGTTGGTAGAAACTGGACCATACTTCAGTTGCAATAGGGAAGTGTAAGAATGTCATCTGTGATACAAGTCTCTTACAATGAGCCAGTTTGTCCTCTCATAAAAACAGAAAAAGAAAAGTCCTGCCTGCAGTGCCACATCTGAAAAAAATATCAGTAAGTAGACCATAAATACAGCAGTTTCCTCACCCTTCTTATCCCCTGCCAGATGCTGAGACATTCAGGATGAGCTTGTTCTATCTGGGCTTCTGTTGTTCCTCCATCTCCCTTGCAATTCCAGTGGTTTAAGTTTTCCACAAGACAACACACCTGCTGGTGTAAGAATAGGGCACTGTACCTTCCACAGGCCAAGTCATGCTTATCTATAGGGGAACAATGAGAGGGCAACTCATTCTTTGGGGAATACCACAGTAGTGCCTGGTGTGGTGGCAGCTGGCAGGAGAACTGGCAAAGGAGACCCCTTAGAGAATGCAGGAATCATCATAAGTTTCTGCAGATGATAAGGACTCTGGGAGGAAGACCAAGCAGAAAAAAAAAATCAACAAGCACCTTCCAGTTCTCTCTGCAACTGACAGCTGTTCTTCAGTGTTAGAAGAGAGAGGAAGTTACACAAAAGATCTCATTTGAATTTCAGTTACCCTCGATTGCAATGGCTACAACTGGGTTTTTCATTTTACAGTACTTCCACAACAGTCCAGTGTCCTGCCTTGGTGTCCAGGTCATGGTGTACAACCTGAGAACCTTTTACCCTATAATATTTCAGTGGTAAAAAAAAGAGATGAATGGGACTTGATGATTCTTCATAGCATGCATTTTACAAGGGGATCTGAGCACATGCTCGTTCAGTGAACTTGAGGCATATTGGACCTGTTACTGGCTTTGTTCAGTCCAAAGCAAAGGATGCACTGAGGAACACTACAGAGGAGCTCTCTCAGTGCCTGAATTCTTTTCTCCATTAGCAACTAGAAATCTCTGCCTTTGTAAAACACCTACCTGCATCCTTTCAGGGAGCCTGCTGCTTCCTGTAGCTCAAGCCTTGCTTTCAGCAGTAAACATTGAAGTTTTTACAAGAAGCAAGAAGGAAGTCTGAAACTGAGGTGAAACAAAATCAGTTTGTACCTGCGAGAGGAATGAAATCATTTGTCCTTTGCAAAACTAGCTGGTCAGTTCTGTAGTCCTGGACCTAATACACTAAACAGATTAACACCAAATTTATGTGCCAATCCTGAGTCCTACTGTACTGAGAAGCAAGAAGCACTGGGTACTTTATAATTTTATATATTTACAAATGCTTATGTTTGATTTTTGTAATAAAGGGTGGTTTAAGAAAACAATCTTTTTTCTTACTGTATGAAACTTTATGGAGTATTTTATAGATGCAAGGGTGGATCAGACCTGCTACATAGCACAAACACATGATAACAAACAGAAGCCTCCATATTGCCATGTGCATTAAGCTGTGCTGAAAATGGTGATGTGAAGTTGTACCTTAGATCTTTAAAATAGGAGTGTGAAGTTAGCAGTGAGTTCAACTACAGCTACCTCTGTTTTGAAGGATATGTTACAGAAACAAGTAAATACTGTTAAAAATATTTCCAAAATCTGCCATTGCTTAGGTCAGAGAATCTGTCTTGTACCTGCCAAGACACTCCTAATCTTTAAACAATTATGCTTGTTTAAGCCAAATTTCTTTCCTGTAGTTTTACTTTCATCTAAGTCTCTTTTATGTAGCTACACATGCTGAAATAACCAGCATGTTTCTCAGTCAGTGTCTGCTTCTAGGGACTGATAATGCTTGATGTTTAAAGTTATGGCTTGAGAATGGTATGCAGAACCAAGACTACAACTTGGTTCTTAAAATCATCTTATGTCCCAGAAAGAAAAAGGGAGTAAAGAGGTCACATCTGTGTCCCACATTTACGGACAAGTGGATCGCACAGTTGACCAAAATTGACCAAACAAGCTATTCCCTCCCATACACATCATACTTGGTATAATTTGAGAGATTATAAGGGTCAAGCTCTCCTTGTCCATGGCTGGCATCCTGGGAGGACTCTGTCTATTCAACTGCCTTTGATCCTGCTCCGTGCATCCCTGAATCTGTGTGTTCCTGCGTCCAGCTCCTGACTGACATTTTCTCCAGGAGCCCAGTCAGGGACTTTCCCAGGGCCTGTCCTGCAGCCTTTGTGGTGACATGAGTATTACTGGAGGGAGGAAGGGAGGAATGTGATATCACTTTTTTTGGTATTATTGCATAATGTTCTTTTCATCATTACTGTTTCATTACAGCTGTGTATTTTAGTTTCTAACCCATCTCTCTCCCTTGCTCTCTTTCCTTTCCTTACCTCCTAGGGAGGTAAAAAAGGTTAATGGAGAGCATGTCAGTTGTTTAATCATCATCATAGTGTTAAACCATAATGCCAAGCATGTGAAAGATACCTAGCAGTGTAGCTTCTTCTGTCTACTAATGCATCAGACATATAGGTCTATGAGGCTAATTCTGAATTCCTCATGTGTGATGGAGCAGGTTGCCCTTCCACTATATGGTTTGTCATGCCCTGGCAGCACACCACGGAGCTGTTATGGCACTGCTAATAGTGAGGCTGGGCAGCTCACACAAATACCTACCTTGCACAGTTAGCTCTTTCTGCTGGCTCACCAACTTCAGATTTGTGTTTAGAACAAAAGAAGCTCAAATTGCCGTGTTAGTCTGTAATTACCACCATAGCTGAAGTCAGCTTGCTGATGTACACTCAGTCATGCTTAACTCATCTGTCTCTCATGGCTCACATTCAGGTGTGCCTTTCTCTGGAAAATCTATAGAAAGTGAGAGAAGCTGAAATCTTAATAGGACAGAGGAACTTTGTTAAGGTTTGGGCCTGGTATGTGGACCTGGGATGTGGACCCATGTCCTCCCACTGTCAAAGGAATGGTCTGGATTCCTTAATAAGTCTCCTGTCACACCAGTAATCCCAGCAGATGCCTCAACAATAGGTCTGTAGGGGTCACTGGAAAACTGGTACTGCACAAAGCCTCCTGCAAAGGTGAATGGTCCTGGCTGTTGTCTAGTCTTACTGGAGACCTTCTGCTACTGTAAAGCCAGAGGAAATAGAGCAATCCTTCAAATTCTTCCATCATAGATGTGGATTCTAGAGGAGCCCTCTGACACAGGAAAAGATGCATTCTTACCTTCCTGAGAACAGCTGGGGCCAAGGCAACACTTCTGTTACAAGAAGGGTTCTTTCTCTTGCACAGCAGCCAGATTTGAGGCTCCTGGAGCAGGTGAGTTCAAAAGTTTTCTACAGGACACTATCATCACGTGTCCCTAGAGCAACCCTACTTGGTGAGATACCACTACAGGCTTCCTGCAGACTCTCAGAACAGCCAGCTCTCTCTGCCCTCTTCCTATAGCCTCTCCTGGGGACTGCGTAGGGCTGGCAGAGAAATTTCCATTTCCTGTGAGCGTGGTGGTGAGATGTGCTGCAGCCTGAAGACCAAGCACTTCCTGCCCACCCTGTCCTTTGCTAGGCATACTTGGCTGAAAGTGCCAGGAAGATAAAAGGCAGTCAAGTTGTGTGGGCAAAAGGGAGGTCCTGCTCAGGGGATGCTGTTTCTGAGAGCCTTGACCTCACTCACAATGTCATCCAGGAAGGTGGCCTGTCCACCCACAGCAGGGTGGAATCTACAGCCAGAGCAGGGTCTGCTTCCCAAACAGCACTTCCTCCCATTGGTAGGGGCCTCCCAGGGGCACAGGATCTTTCAGGCCAGTGAGCTGAAATCTAAGGGGACTTTGGCTCCCTGACCAGTCCTCCCAGAGATCCTGTGAAGGAGCTGGGGATGCAATCAAAAGCTGTTCTTCTGCCAGGGGTCCCCAGGCTTTCCTGGGCTTCCTCATATGTACTGGTGCAAGCAGCTCCTGCAGCCAAAGAAGCAGCCTCTCCATCTGGACAGGTAACCCTTGTACACCTACTGCTTCACCTACTCTGCCTAGCACTCTTCATCCCCATGGCCTTTCCTGTCCACAGCAAGAGCAGGCAGCACTTCCTACCTGTTCCATCTTGGTGCGTTCCATTTGCACCCCTAAAATGAGTGCCAGGATACTTTGCTTGGAGAAGGGATGCAATAAGTAAACTTCAACAAGTTTCATATCCAAAAATCAACGATTTATAGCATAAGCATCCTCGATTAAATGTATCACTGGCATCACTCCATCACTCCTCAGGAATTTCAAGGGCCTGTGGCAGCTGCACTCCTCTGTTCCAGAGCCTCCCTCGGGTTTTTGTTAATCCAGGGGCACAGCGGTCCCCAGCCAGAAAGCAGGAGGACAGCTACCTCAAGTGGCTGTAGGTGAGTACTACCACAGAACTCCAACACCCTGTGAAGCTGTGCCGTCTGGTGAATTACTTCTGTTTTAAAATAAATGTTTTAAAACTCCAAACCTAAACAAAGAAAACATGGCCACAACTATGGTCTATTTTTTACTACTGTGAGGAGGTGAGAGGAGCAAGGGAGGATAAGTTTTGATACAGCTGCTCCCCTATCAGCACAAATGGCTCTAGGAACAGGCATCCCTGCTATGGCCCACTAGATTCTGCCCAAATACTCTCCCTGCAGGGAGCTGTGATCTCGTATCAAATTTACAGAAAATTTCCACAGAATCTGCCAGGTAATTGCAAAATATTATGCCCAGTGTGACCCTGCTTAATGGAAAATCAGCAGACCTTAGTGTTGAAAGCAGTCCTGTCAAGTCCATCTCAGAAGAACAATCCTTGAGGTCTAGGGAAGGCAGCTGTAGCACATCCTCTTTTAGCAGAAAGACCACATTAAAATGCTGAGATTCTCAATAGGCTGGAGGGACTCCAAGCTTAATCAGAGTTACACATGGCACACATGGCACAAAGCCACTCCTCCTAACTCTTCTGCTCTCTGCAGTGCTCTTAAATGAGACTGAAGACCCCACCCTCCTGGGCCATGCTGCCTCCACAGGAACTGCACTGACTCAGACCCCTCAGACCCCTCAGACCCCTCAGACCAGGACACTGAGCTAAGCTCTTCGGGTGGAAAGTTGCCCTGGCTCTGCTAGAAACTGCAGCTTTTAATGACTGCTTGCAACCTGCCTCCATGTGCACACAAACCTTTGCTGGGCTGCTCTCATCACCTGTTGCTTACTACTTAGAAGACAAAGATCTCATCTGCTTGGACTGGGCTAAAAACTGGTTGGATCACAGGGTGCAGAGTGGTGGTGAATGGTGCTGCATCCATCTGGCGTTCAGTGACCAGTGGTGTTCCTCAGGGATCAGTACCGGGCTCAGTGCTATTCAGCATCTTTCTTGACAACCTGATGAAGGGATTGAGTCTACCCTCAGTAAGTTCACAGATGACACCAAAGCAGGGGGAGTGCCTGTCTGCCAGAGGGTAGGAGGACACTGCAGAGGGACCTGGACAGACTGGAGAGTTGGGCTGATTCCAACGGGATGAGGTTCAACACGGCCAAGTGCCGGGTCCTGCACTTTGGCCACAACAACCCCATGGGGAGCTCCAGGCTGGGCACAGAGTGGCTGAGAGCAGCCAGGCAGAGAGGGACCTGGGAGTCTGGATTGACAGGAAGCTGAACAGGAGCCAGCAGTGTGCCCAGGTGGCCAAGAAGGCCAATGGCATCCTATCAGGAACAGTGTGGCCACCAGGACTAGGGATGTAATTTTCCCCTTGTACTCAGTACTGATGAGACTCCACCTCAAATACTGTGTCCAGTTCTGGTCCCCTCACTTCAAGAAGGATACTGAGGTCCTGGAGTGGGTCCAGAGGAGAGCAATGAGGCTGTGAAGGGACTAAGGGGAAAGTCTTACAAGGAGAGGCTGAGGGAGCTGGAGCTGTTTATCCTGGAGGAGGCTCAGGGGGGACCTTATCACTCTCTACAACGACCTGAAGGGAGGCTGTAGTCAAGTAGGGGTCGGGCTCTTCTCCCTAGTGACAGGACGGGAGGGCATGGCCTGAAGCTGCACCAGAGGAGATTTAGCTTGGATATGAGGAAGCACTTCCTCACAGAGCAGGTGATCAGACATTGGAATGGGCTGCCCAGGGAAGTAGTGGATTCTCTGTCCCTGGAGATATTTAAAGAGACTGGATGTGGCACTCAGTGCCATGGTCTGGTAACCACAGCGGTAGTGGATCAAGGGTTGGACTTGATCTCAGAGGTCCCTTCCAACCCAGCCGATTCTATCTCAGAGGTCTTTTCCAGCCTCAGTAATTCAGTGATTTTGTGAGATCGGGTGTTGGGTCTTTGGGGGTCCTGGAGCAGTATTTTGATGGTGATTTGGAGTCCTTGGGCAGGACAGTCAGACTATAGGAATACCCGGGTACTGTTTGGAGCAAATGGGATAGCTGAGACACCGTGGGAAACACAGTGGGAGGCTTCGGGGACCCTAGGGCTCTGTCAGGAATCCCGCTCCGTGAAGCGTTCGCAAGCGCCGCTTGGGGGCGGGCGCCGGGCACGGCAGGCACTGCCCGCACGCATGCGCAGTTCCGCGACCGCCAGCGCCCCGCTGTGGACAGACGGGAGAAGCAGCGAGCGGTGGCGGGGGGGTGAGCGGGGGGCACCGCGGAGCAGCTGCGGTCTTATTCCCATCCTCGGGAATGCCGCGCAGCCTGCCAGCGAGCGGCGGCGACGGAAGCCGCAGGCGGCCTGTTTTTTCGTCACCAAGGCGTGGGGGAGCGGTACACACACCCAGTGGCAGCGGGCAGGCGCGGGGAGGCCGGCGAGGGTGCTGCGGGCAGGGGGCGCCGGGCAGGCGCAGGACCGCGGCTGCAGCACGGGTGGTGCGGGAGTGAGGGAGGGGAGGGCAGTGCGCATGCGCGGGGCTCTGCCCGCAGTGCTGGAGCCCCCATGGGGGGGCAGAGGGACAGGGCGCGTGCGCTGAGCTCGGGTCGCGCCGCGGGGGCGGGGTAGCGGTGCGCGTGCGCAAGCAGGGGCGGGAAGGGAGCGGAGGGGAGGGGGAAGGAGGGAGGAGGGCGGCCCCAGGAGGGGCGGGTGGGACGGGGTAATGGAGGGGGGATCGTGGTGGAGTGAGGAAAGGAAGGGCCGGGAAAGGCAAAAAGGATGTTGGGAGGCAAAGTGCGCTAGAGAAGGTGAAATTGGGCCCGGCATTGGAGGAGTAGAGGCGAGAGTGAAAGGGAGATGAGGGCAGGGAAAGATGGATGGAGGCAGAAGTACAGAGATGAGGAACTGAGCAAAAGGATGAAGAAACAGTCTGAGAGCCTGGCAGAGTGAGAGAGAGAAACTGGGATGCAACCAAAACAGGGGGAGTGAGAAAAACAGACTAGTGCAGACTAAAAAAGCAATGAGGAACAGGAAGGACTCACAGAATCACAGAATGTTTTAGGTTGGAAGAGACCCCCAAGATCATCCAGTCCAACCTTTTAACACCACACTCAACTATTAAACCATGTCTTAAAGGACCAGGTCCAAACGCCTTTTAAATGCCTCCAGGAATGGTGACTCCACCACTGCCCTGGCCAGGCCATTCCAGTGCCTGACAACCCTCTCAGTGAAAAAATGTTTCCTAACATCCAGCCTAAACCTCCCCTGGTGCAGCTTCCATCCATTCCCTCTGCTCCTATCACAACCCACTAAGGAGCAGAGGCTGTTTCCCTCCTCGCTCCAACCTCCCTTGAGGTGGCTGAAGAGAGCAATGATGTCTCCTCTCAGCCTCCTCTTCTCCAGACTGAACACCCCCAGCTCCCTCAGCTGCTCCTCACAGGACTTGTGCTCCAGGCCCTTCATGAGCTTTGTTGCCCTTCTCTGGACACGCTCCAGCACTTCTGTGTCCCTCTCATAGTGAGGTGCCCAGAACTGAACACAGTGCTCAAGGTGCAGCCTCACCAGAGCTGAGTACAGAGGGACGATCACCTCCCTGTTCCTGCTGGCCACTGAGTTCCTAATACAGGAAACTGGGCACTGAGGTGGGGAAAGAAATGCAGAGATGAGAAACAGGACAGGTAAGAGGAAGTCCCCAGTCCTACTGTCCTTCAGGAGCATGTGTTCCAGGGCCATGTCCTAGGCTTCACCACGTGTTTCCCATCCAAACCACAGGAAGGATTCCCTTCCTCCTTCCCTTCCACCACTCCATGCAGGTGCCAGGGGAAACTGGTTTCTCCAGCTGTCCTTGCCAGGCAAAGCCAGGAAGGAGGGATGAAGCTTGGGCCAGCACAGCTGTGTCATAAAGTGATGATGTATCTCACTGTGTCACTCTCCCACAAATAAATAGAGACCATGGGTGGTTTTGGGGCCCTGCTACATGGCCGGCAAAGACAGAGCAGACTCTAGGACAGGGCTCCTTGCATCTGCACTGCACAGAAGCACAGGCACCATCTTGGCCAGGCAGTGCACACACTCCAGTGCCCAGTGAGCCCCTGACAGCTGCACTTCCACCATCCCCAGTGGCACAGACCCCAGCACCTCAACCTGCATTTATCCTCAGTCCCCACCTGCTTGGCCTGCCAGGATCCCTGTGCTGAAGCTGGCCATAGCTGCTGACAGCTGAACTCTCTGGTATCAGGGCTTGCCCCCAGCTTGCGTCTCCCCACAGGTGTGTGATACAAAAAGCATCCATAGATACCTGTCCACCACTGCCTCCGGTAACCAGAATCAGAATGGATGGTTCTTCAGTATGACTTTATAGGCTCCAGGGTATAAATTTGGTAGTAAGAGGTGCTCTGCCACCTGCAGTTGTTAAATGGCTGTGGAATAAAGCAACCCAGGCATTTCCAAGGATTCACTTGTAGCCTAAGTTTGGAATCTGATTAAGGGCTGAGGAGCACAGAAAGCAGCTGGACTGCAAACGCCCAGGATCACAGCTGGTTGCATTTGCAGGCTTGAAGTGAGAAGATGTAGCACCAGGTCTCCTGCCTGCAGGTGAGGAGTAGCATCAGTAGATTTGCCATCCATGTGGACCAGTCACCTCTTCAGTCCAGTCTCCTGTGAGCCAAGTATCAAAATGAGGCTTCTCAGCCCTGGTAGAGGAAAAGTTTCTAGCCCTGTTGTAAGGAGTGGATAATCCCATGCTGGAGACACTGTGCAAAGACGGATAAGATGAAAGGCTCAAAACATAGGAACAGAGGTTTACAGTGGTATCTGTTCACAAGATAAGGAAAGCTTTTGAAACAAAGCATGAAGGGAACCCTTCATGCAGCTAAGGCTGTGCAAGGATTGGGCACAGGATGAAGGACCACAAAGTCTTCCAGGTAAATTGTAGAGATGGTTGGTCACTGCAACAGGAGACACACCTTGCAACAGCAGTGTGCAGGGGCTAGGAAGGAGAGTTGCTCTGTAGCCACAGCACAGCAAATGTCTGTTTAGGGACTGGGGGTGGGGAGCAAACAGGCAGGGAAGGTGATTTATTTTCAGTTAAAACCCCTCAAGCTTGCAAGCACCAAATGCCTAGCTGTAGTGCTCCAGAATTCTGCCATGCCCCCAGGCACACATCAGGGCTCTGACTCCAGCTACCAATTAGGATAAATTCATGGTACAGTGTTAGAGGATATGGTTACTCCAAGAAGAACATAATTCCTGGTCTGTAATCATGTTTGCACCTGTTTTGGCTTGTCTTAGGACACCTTACCCTGTCACTACATAGTTCTGACCTTGCTAAAGGGAGCCCTTGACCGTTTGGGTTTGTGGCAAGGTATAAACTTGTTTCTAAAATCCCCAAGCTGTAAAAACTCAAGAACTGTGCCTGACATCTTCATGCAAAAGTAAGCCTTCACATTTCATAATGGTTGTCCCCCAGTGGCAATCCTACTGCCTCAGTTTAAGCCAGGATAGAACCAGTTTTATTTCTTTTAATTTTTCTTTCAGCTATGTCTCTTCTAAGTAGCTGCACATGCTAAATTAACCAGCAAGTTTATGTCACTGTCTGCTTCTAGGACTGATAACACTCCATGTTTATAGCTATGGCTAGAGAATGGTATGCAGAACCAAGGTCATTGCTCAGTTCTGGAAAACATCTTATGCTCCAGAAAGAGAAAGGGAGTAAAGGAGTCATGCATGCAGTCCTCCCTTAGGGAGGATCTAAGTACACAGGTGACCAAAATTGACCAAACAGAATATTCCATCCCATACGCATCATACATGGTATAAATTTGAGGGATCATGAGGATCAGGTTCTTCTTTGTCCATGGCTGGAATCCTGGAATCTTTTGTGTTTGATCCTAATCCTTTTCCTCCTGAATCCATGTTTTCCTGCCTCCAGCTTCCATCTGCCACTGACTACAGGAGCCAAGCCTGTGGTTTTCCCAGGGCCTGTCCTGTAGCCTCAGTGGTGACAGGAACATTCTCGGGGAAAATGGGAAAAGAAATGTGATAGTGTTTTTGTGTATATTTGTATATATTTAATCACTTTTCATCACTACTATTTCATTAAAGCTATGTAGTTTAGTTTCCAACCCATAAGTCTCTCTCCCTTAAAACATCCACCTGGACTTCAGAAAGACCTTACATAGGATCTCTCACAACATTCTTGCCTCTGTGCAGGAGAGATATGGATTTGATGGATGGACAAGTACATGGATAAAGAATTGGCTAGAAGACTTCACCCAAACAGTTGTAATCAAG
This sequence comes from Phaethornis superciliosus, assembly GCA_023637945.1. Lineage (NCBI taxonomy): Eukaryota > Metazoa > Chordata > Aves > Apodiformes > Trochilidae > Phaethornis > Phaethornis superciliosus. The sequence goes on from JAJQWJ010000004.1 coordinate 49,285,875, forward strand.
GGTCTGAAGTCCAAATGGAGATCAGTAACAGGATGCATCCTGCAGGGGTCTGGACTGGGACCGGTACTGTTCAATATTGATGGCATAGACATTGATGGCATGGACTGGGTGCACCCTCAGCAAATTTGTAGATGACACCAAGCTGAGTGGTGCAGTTAATATGCTACAGGGAAGAGATTCCATTCAGAGGGTCAGAGGGACCATGATGGGCTTGAAGAGTGGGCCAATGTGAATCTCATGAAGTTCAACAAGGCCCAGTACAACAAGTCCTGCACCTGGGAGCAATACCCAGTTAGTGTAGATTGTGAGTGTGAATGAATTGACAGCAACCTTGCAGAGGAGGACTTCAGGATATCATTAGATGAAACATTAGATATGGGCTGTCAGTGCAGCCCAGAAAGCCAATTGTAACCTAAGTTGCACCAAAAGAAGGGTGGCCAGCAGATCAAGAGGGGTGATTCTGCCCCTCTACTCTGCTCTCCTACAACCACACTCTGTTCCCCGGTACAAGAAAGACATGGATCTGTTAGAGCACATCCAAAGGATGGCTACAAGAACAATCAGAAGGCTGGAACACCTTGCCAATGAAGAAAAGGCTAAGAGAGCTGGGGTTGTTCAGTCTGGACAAGACAAGCCTCTGGGAAGGCCTTATTGTGGCCTTTCAGTGTATAAAAGCAGGCTTCAAAAAAAGATGGAGACAGACTTGTTACCAGGGTATGATGTGACAGGACAACAGACAATGTTTTTAAACTAAAAGAGAGTGAGTTTAGATTAGATATATTTTTATTATGAGAGTGGAGAGACATTGGAACAGGTTACACAGAGCACTTGTGACTGCCCACTCCTTGGAAGTGTTCTTGGACAGGCTGGATGGAGCTTTGAGCAACCTGGTATAGCAGAAGGTGTCCCTGCTATACCAAGGGCTGGAACCAAGTCATCTTTGAAGGTCCCTTCCAACCCAAACCATTCTATGCTTCTCTGATTCTATGAACTGAAGAACCTGCTACATATTGTAACTTGGTTTTAAGTAGTCTTACAATCAAGCACTGCTGCCCATCTGGTACACATACCTACAGGCAGAGCGAATGTCTTCCTCTGTCCTGACTCTTGCACTTTGTCATCATTTTGAATTTGGCTGATGCTGGGTATACATAAAAGTAGTGACTGTAACTAAACAAGAGCTGTCAAAGCAAGTGACTCAACTTCAAAAGAGGCATTTAAACAGTAGGAATTGATCAAGGTACAATTTCCTAGTTACAACTTTTGGAGATGTTCATTTGGAGAATCAACAGGCCCTTCATTTGGCCTATTTATTTGTCTTCCACCTTGCCATTTACAGATTGTCCAGACTGTTATAACTGCTTAGAACTGAGAAGTGGGACACATTAAAGTCTCCTGCAGAGTAAAAGCTAAAGGGAAGGGAAATGACAGGATGTCTTGTAACTAAACTCAGTGGAGAAAAGGAAATAAGTTCATGAAGTTTCTCATCATAATGTGGTTTAGAACCAACAATAATCTTCATCATGTTTACATCAAAAATACACAAAAGAAGAACCCAAACCTACAGTGGGTAAAAAAAACTGGTGCTGAGACAGCAGGAGGTGATTCATGTATTTCAGTTTTACTGAAGTGATTTGGATTTGCGTTACAACAAACCTTGAGAAACTCAACAATGGTCTTAATGTGTTGTGTTGCCTTAAATATTGCCTTTTGGGTGTGGCAACTTTCTGCATGGCTTACCAAACCAGAGAAATAACTGACTTATTACATAAAACTAGATAAAATGTTGATTAACATAATACATTTTTTTTTTTTTATAAATACATATTACCCATGTTCTTGTACCATGGTCTTTCTTTTCTAAGGAAGTTTATTAGTAGGAAAACGTGTAATTTCCCTGAAAATTTATATCTCCTGTCAGTTTCTCACTGAAATGTGGGAAGACTCTGTACAAGGCTGGCACTGGCAGCTGCTCCTGAGGCATAGCTGCAGAGACTCTCAGCACACTCAGTTTCTAAGCTTGTACTAGTGCCGTGGGGTGTTTATTGCTGTACAAAGCTGTGCTCAAAGCAAATACATCTTTCAGTACACTGATACCTACAGTGCTTCAGTGCCAAATGCCAAGGGTAATCCCCCTTGGAGAACTGGCCCTAAGTCACCATTACTGGAGGTACTGAAAAATCATACAGAAGTGATATAGATTCAGCTCTACTGTGTTCTGTTCCATCCTGTTAAATTGCTGTTGCTTCATGTGAGACTCCAGGCCTTAGTGCCTTCAGCCTGTGAAGTCCACTCCTCCTTCCCCACATACATATACATTGAATAAGATTGTATGGCAAAACCCTTTTAGAGAAAGGAAAGCAGAGCTTTTCACTAAATACTGATGCTCAGAGCCAGGACTGCAATGATGTAGAATTGAATAGAACAGAACAGAATAAAGTAGTTTAGTAGGAAGAGACCTACAGCAGTCATCTAGTCCTGAGCACTTCAGGGCTGACCAAAAGTTAAAGCATATTACTAAGGGCATTATCCAAATGCCTCTTAAGCAATTACAGGACTGGAACATTGACCACCTCTTAGGAAACTGTTCCAGTGTTTGACCACTCTCTCTGGTGAGGAAGTGCTTCCTAATATCAAGTCTCTCCAGGCTCTGCTGTGAACAATTCCCATACATCCTGTCACTGGATCCCAAGAAGAAGAGCTCGGCAACTCCCTCTTCTACTTCCCCTCTTCAGGAAGCTGCAGGGAGCAGTGTGGTCAGCCCTCAGACTCCTCAAAACCAGACAAACCTGAAATCCTTAGCCATGCCACACAGGGCATGCCTTCCAGCCCTTTGACCATATCTGTTACCCTCTGGACATATTCAAGGACCTCCCATCCTTAAATTGTGAGACTCAGAGCTGCACACAGTATTCAAGGTGTATTCAGTCATTCGCTCCAAATTTACACTTTTATCCAGCAACCCTCTGTCCTGGGTGCAGAATCCAGCATTTGGACTTGGTTCATTTCATCCCATTAATCACTGGCCAGTGCTCCTATCTATCTAGATCACTCTGCAAGGTATCTTGTTCCTCAAGAGAGTCAATAGCACCTCCCAGTTTAGTGTCATCAGCAGACATCCTAATGATGCATACAACTCAGTCATCCAGATCCCTGATAAAATACAGAACAGGACTGGACCTAGAACTGATCTCTGAGAAGCATTACTGTTGACCAGTTGCCAACCAGACTTCCCTTCATCCCCTAGGCATGTCACATTATCCTAGAAAGTTATAAAATTAAAAAGGACTTTCCCTTTGTGAACTCACATTGGCTGTGCCTGATGATTGTATTGTCTTTTAAATGCCTTTCAACAGTACCCAGCACTCCATTATTTTTCCAGGAACTGAGGTTAGACTGACAGGTTTGTATTTTCTTGGGTCCCTTTCTTCCCTCATGTCCTTTTTGCAGACTGGAATAACACTGACCAGCTTCCAGTCAGGGGGGACCTTCCCATACTGCAAGTCCCTTGGTAGGTGATCGGAGAGGGGACTGCTGTGACATCCAATAGGTCTTTCAGGTTTTAGCTCTCATTTGCCCCCTTTATGAACATCAGTCTGATACAGCTAGTCACTTAAAATTTCAGTGTCCACAAATGGAAATTTGCTGTTCCCACAGTTGTGGTCCCTCCACTCAGAGGACCACAGAGCCCAAGCTCTGTAAGTAGTACTGTTAGCAGTGTTCATGCCATCACTCTGCGGACCCCAAGTGATGTATCGTGATCATGTGTTTGTCACTGATTATATCTGGGCAACGAGTCTCACCGAGCCAGCTTGTGCCCACAGTCCAGCTGAGCAGCTTGAGACATTGGAATGTCATGCAAGGCTCTTTTTGGTGCTGGTGTTGGGCTTGAGGAGTTGCTCCTTGCTCTCAGTGCCCAACCCCAGAGCAGTTATGGGATTTTCTCTGGCCCTCACAGCTTCAGGAAGCTGGGGCACCTGCACTCAGTGTGGGCGTATTACAGCTTTGAGGAGGTTCTCATCACACAACTTTGTTGTGGTTTGAGCCTAGCTGATAACAAAGGACCACACAGCCTCTAACTTCTCCTCGCCCATTTTGAGATGAGGAGGAAGAAATCCACCTAAAACCCGTGGGTCAACACAAAGACTAGGAGGGTTTCACTCACCAGTTATGGTCACTGGCAAAACAGATTCAGCTTGGGGAAAAAATCAATTTAATTTATCATTAATGAAATCAAAACAGGGCAAAGAGAAAACAAAACCCAGAGCTTAAACACTTTGACCCACCCCTCCCTTCTTGCTGGTCCCAAATTACTTTTGTTTCCAGTTTTTCTGCCTCCTCCCCTCAGTGGCCTAGGCGAACGAGGAGTGGGGTGCATGGTCTGTTCATTACAGGTTGTTTTCTGCCACTCTTTCCTCCTTAGGGAGGATTCTTCATGGTCTTCCCCTCCTGCAACATGAGGTCCCTCCCACGGGATAAAGTCCTTCACAAACCTCTCCAGTGTGAGTCGCTCCCACGGGGCACACTAGCACAGAAGCAAACTGCTCCAGCATGGGAGGCATGGACTACTTTGGGCACAGTCACCTGCCCTGGTACGGGGTCTGCCATGGCTGCAGGTCCATAAGTGCTCCAATGGGATCCTTCACATATGGCTTCACAACTTCTCCATCATGATCGGTCAGGGAATGCTCCACTGTGCTCCTCCATGGGTTTCAGGGGGACAGCCTATCATCTTACCATGAGATGTAGGGAAAAATCTCTGTTCAGGCACCTTCTCCTTCTCCTTCCTCATCGTATCTCTGCTCCGACATTGCTCTCCTCTCTGGTATCTCTCTTTCCCACTACTGCTTCCTCTTCCCGCTCTCCTCTTGTTTTGCCTTCTTGAATATGTTAATTCCAGAGGCTCATCCATTGTCACTGATGGCCTCAGCATCAGCCAGAGGTGGGGCGGGACATTGTGGAGCCAGAAAGAGCTATCAGCATCTTCTCACAGGAGCCACCCCTGGAGCCCCTTCCTCTCTTCCAAAACTAGGGACATATCAACCCAGAACACACCTGCAGCTCCATCAGTTGTTACCTAGCAGATGGAGCTCCTGGATGCCCAGCTGCCCCAAATCCCCACTGCCCTGCAGCATCATAGATACAAACTGTGGGACCCAGCACTCTAAGTGGCCTTCATCCCCACACCTTGCCACTCCTCTTCTGAGTGGACCCAGTTGTTCTCTAGGCCTTGCTGTCCTGGCTATAACAGGTGTTGTGGCTTGATCTTTTGGGGTGGCCATGGGGAAACTGCAGCAGGGCAGGGGAGCATTCTGTACAACCTGCTTTTTTGGCCTGGATGAGGAAAACCCGGTCTAGCACCTGCACAGTGACATGGCCAGCCACACAAGGGACTTTGTTCACCAGCTGATCAGCACCATCATGGACTGATGCAGCAGGGAGGCCCAGTATCAGATGGACCTGAGGGACACCCATGCTGCTGGGGTCAAGGAGTGGAGCTCTGCATCTGTCCCTGCCCCAGCTGCCTCCCAAGTGGAGCCTCCTGTCTTCAGCCCAGTGCTTTGTGGGGACCCCAGCAGCCCCCCACCTTTCTCCATTCCTGCCAACAGGGAGCAAGAACTGCAGGGGGACCCAGAGGAAGCTGTGCTCCAGGCTCTCCATTCCCAACTGGAGCAGAGAAGCTGGTCCCAGGGCAGATGTTTCCAGCCAGGGCATCTCCAGGGACAGCCCATTCTCACCATCCATCACCAGAGACCTGGGCTCCTACCCACCTCACCCTCTGCACCCACATCTCAGGGCTCTGCTCTCCTGCCAGCCTGTGCTGCCCAGGGCAGTCTCCCTGTGGTGGCTCCCAAACCCCTTCTCCTGTGCAGAGTGACAGCTTGCTGCTGCTCTTTGCACTAGCCTAGGCTCATAACCTGCACCCGTTTCAGTGAAAAGAGAAGCAGGACAGGCAAAAGAATAGAGAAAGGCTCAAGTGATCAATGTCATTAAGTGTATTCAAGCCTTTGCCTTTGCCTTTGCCTTGCTGGTGGGTAAAATGGAGTGGGGATGCAGAGGAACCGACTAGAGGAGCCAGGGTCTGAGGAAAATTCCATGGAGGGGAGCCCGCAACAGTGGGCATCTGGGGAAGAGTACACACAGGGCAGGGTGAAAGTGATCACAGGAAGGAAGCATCAAAAAGTGCAGGAGGCTGCCTGGTTTCACATTCCCCAGTTGCTGCATTATTGAATCTCGTCTGGCACTTCTGCTGGGACAAAAGACAGGTGCATGGCAGCGGGACCATGCCACAGGTGCTTGCTGCAAGTTACACTGTCACTTGAGAGAGAGCAGAGAGGGACACAAACTCATTTTGCTGGGAAACAGCTCTAGAGGCACTCGAGTGCAAGCACTGGACTCGCTGCAGACGTGCTGTCTGGAGTTAGGTACTATCTGTGGGGATGTGGAAAGCATCTCCTCGGCAGCCTGCTCTCCCTCCTTGCTGTGCACACAGAGCTGTGCGCAGGGGTCACTAGCCTTTGCGTCCGACCAAGAAAAGGCTTAGAGTTCCTGGGAGCCTGAGTCCCAAGCTAAGTAACCATCCTCTTTGCTTTTGGATTTACTGACCCAGCACTGAGCTGATTTGGCTCCTGGGGGACTGGAGAAGTGCAAGAGCAAATGCACTTCTCTCTCCTGGTGGGAAGCTGGTTTGATGCCTTATTACGGTAATTGCCAAATCCATCAGTCACTGCAGGCTGTCTCCAAGGCTTCATCCTCTTTCACCTACTCCTCTGGAAGCATAGCCAGCCTATTTTGGCAATGCTCACAGAAAAGTGCTTGGGATATGTTTATTCTGGACTATGTCTTTGGGCATCCTTGTTCCTCTTGCTCTTTAAAGGTAAGGAATATATTTTTTTTTATTCTTTTTTTTTTTTTTTTTTTTTTTTTTTTTTTTAATGCTTTAAACACTAGCGGTATTTTCAAAAGGACTCACACCTGCTTGTTCTTTATTCTTTGTTACAGTCCAGTGCTGGTCCCACTTCATTTTGTAATAAGTTTGACTAAGTTTGTAGATCTTATAATCCTGGGCACCTTCTTTTAAGAAAACAAATGTTGGGGGCTTTGGTTTGGGGTTTTTTGGTTGGTTGGTTGGTTGGTTTTGGTTTTGTTTTTTTTTTTTTTTTTTTAATGAAAAGTGAGTAATTTTCCCCTTCAGAAATTAAATTAAGATTTTATGTTTCAAAAGGAATACACTTTTGTTTTCCTTACAAAATTTAATGTATCTGTGTTTTCTGGGAATGAGAAGTTGTAACTCCAGGCTGAACAGGATGGCCATGAAAACCCTCCTAGATCTGAGGGTGAAGTTGTGGTATTCTACACAGAAAAATTATAAGAAGAGAATTTTCAACTGTTTGCTTTCCATGATTCATCTGGAAGGATTTGTAGGTGCATAAATACATATAGTTATTGTTTTGGAGTTCTTCCAGGGAGCAGTAGATATAAGTTGGCAACTTCAAAAAAAATTAGTAATGGGTTTCTGTTTTCTGAAGTGTCACCTGTAACCAAGCTATCTTTCTGAAGTTACAAACAAAAGTAGGAAGTGTGTCACTCTTCCAAAACATGGAGGACTGCAGGTAATGATTTTGTTAAATGAGAAGGGAGCTTGAAATATCCCCAGTTTTGAACATTGTTCAGAATTCTACATAGAATATGTTTCTGTTGCTCCCTAACAGTTTGTTATATGAAACATGTGTGCCTGCAACAACTATATACTGTAAAATTGAGTATTCCAAGTGTGAGGGACCATGTGTGTTACCCATTATCTATGCAAAGCAAAAGATTTTTCTTTTGAAAGCAGAGAAAGTGGTCCACATATTTCAGAAGCTCGGGGGTAGGTGAAACATATATCTGTGATGCTGCACTGGACTGTTCATGCCAGGTGGATAATTCCTCATTACTTTATTTAAACCTGCAAAATATCTATGCATTTCATTATTTTACCTGCACATTTCAGCTGCCTGATGTAGCAATGGTATTGCAGAAAAATTCTTCCCCACCTTGCTAAATAAAGAACCTTGCTGGCTTTGTTTGTAATACATTTGTGTACTACTTCAGTAGCTTAACAAACAGGTAGGTGATGGCAGCTATGTGTGGTAGGACTCATGTTGTGTGCAATCCTATTTTGAGCAGCTGTGATTCATGTAAATACAGCCTTTTAAATACTGAGTAATCACTAATTCATTGGAGGTTTGCTTACTTTATCTGAGTGATATATAAAGACACAAACTGCTTTTATAAATAATTCAGAAGACCTTTTTATTAGGTGCTTTTACCAACAGTTTACAAGTACGCACTTTTACAGACAAGTGCTAATGCAGAATACAATGAACCTCTGGTTAAGGTGGACTGATTTGACTTCTACTTTGTGGATAGTTTGGTGGGTATTTTCCCTTCCCTTCCCTTCCCTTCCCTTCCCTTCCCTTCCCTTCCCTTCCCTTCCCTTCCCTTCCCTTCCCTTCCCTTCCCTTCCCTTCCCTTCCCTTCCCTTCCCTTCCCTTCCCTTCCCTTCCCTTCCCTTCCCTTCCCTTCCCTTCCCTTCCCTTCCCTTCCCTTCCCTTCCCTTCCCTTCCCTTCCCTTTTTTTTCTTTTCCTAAGAATAGAGACAGGAAAAAAAAGCCCTGCAGGGCTGTTTGACAGGGAAGTTGTAAATAGGAATAAGTAAAAACCAAAATAAAACAGAGCATGAAAAACTCGTCATTTTTTCAATCCTTTCTACAACTTTTTACTTCAACTTGACTGCTTGCTTTATTTCAACTTGATAAGTGTAAAGAGCTCTGATAGACATGTCATCCATGTCCAGTCATTGCAGTCCTCCTTCCTGAAGAGTATAAAGCTAGTGATGCTTTCTTGGGACATGGGTGAAATCAGGGAAAATCAGAAAACTGATCCTCAGCCTCCCTGGATCCCAGAATATGTATGTCCGAGAAAGATATTCCTTCCAGGCCAGGTGTAGTGCTTGAAGGAGCACCCAGAGGATGTAAGGACTCTGTGACTCCCATGAGCTACATAACAACCTCAGGCAGAGAGACTTTCGAAACTGTGCTCTAGGGAGAGATTAAAAGGGACAATCAGACACACTTGTGCTGTTTTTTCTGAGCATGGCACAGTCCAGGAGCCAAGATGCAGATGACCCTGTAAGGGAATTCTCCTCCTGAGAAACATGTCCTAGTGATTATATGGATACACAGCATCTCTGAGGAGTGTTTCCTTCAGCTCAGGGCACAGGCAACTGCTGGGTTTGAAAATCCAGGAAAATTAAGCACACACAATTCTAGTCTCCATTTAACCCATGTGTTTTTTGCTTTTTTTTTAAAAAAAAAACTACTGAAGTTCCACTCATGCACATAGAGCAGAATCAGACCTCTTAGTTTCTTTGTTCTGTGCAGCCTGACACCAGGGTCAAACTCAGTCCGTATGGCTTTGAAAAGGCAAAGTCAAGCTGAGATCACAACCTTTCCTCTGCAGTCCAGTGGGAATGTAATGCTCAGCAGTATGTGACAAATCCTATGGCAGGCAAAGCTGCAAGTGAGCTAACCAGCTAAAATATGTAAACTGGGAAGTAACTCAGCCTGACTTGGTGTACCCAGCCAGTGCAAAACAGCTTGTCTTTGGGTCACTCACAATACAGATTTTGATTCCTGCACTACACTCAATTAAAGCTTTACTTGTTTAGATGACCTCTAGTGATCATATCAGAGCACAACTGATGATCTTTAAGAGCAAAAGCTTGCAAGGATAATGTTCTTGTTTTACTTCTGTGCTATGAGGTGATATTTCTGCAGCAAGAGTGCCATTGTCAAGACAGTACCAAAAGGCCAAATTCTGTTGCCAGGCTACAATTTCTCTAATGTGAACTAATTAGACTGAGATGACCATGACTTGGGTTTAATAAGGCCAAATGCCAAGTCCTGCAATTGTGTCAGAACAACCCCATGGTAAACTACAGACTTTGGGATATGTGGTTTGAAAGCTGCAAGTTGGAAAGGAACCTGGGAGTATTGGTTGGTATTTGAATAAATATGAGTCAGCAGTGTGTGCAGGTGGCCAAGAAGGCCAATGGCATCCTGGCTTGTGTCAGGAACTCAGTGGCCAGCAGGAACAGGGAGGTGATCGTCCCTCTGTACTCAGCTCTGGTGAGGCTGCACCTTGAGCACTGTGTTCAGTTCTGGGCACCTCACTATGAGAGGGACACAGAAGTGCTGGAGCGTGTCCAGAGAAGGGCAACAAAGCTCATGAAGGGCCTGGAGCACAAGTCCTGTGAGGAGCAGCTGAGGGAGCTGGGGGTGTTCAGTCTGGAGAAGAGGAGGCTGAGAGGAGACATCATTGCTCTCTTCAGCCACCTCAAGGGAGGTTGGAGCGAGGAGGGAAACAGCCTCTGCTCCTTAGTGGGTTGTGATAGGAGCAGAGGGAATGGATGGAAGCTGCACCAGTGGAGGTTTAGGCTGGATATTAAACATTTTTTCACTGAAAGTGTTGTCAAACATTGGAACGGTCTGCCCTTGGCAGTGGTGGAGTCACCATCCCTGGAAGTATTTAAATGGTGTGCGGGCCTGATTCTTAGGCTCATGGTTTAACGGTGAGTTTATGGTGTTGGTCATAGATAACTGGATTATCTTGAAGGTTTCTTCCAACCTAAAACATTCTGTGATTCTGAGAGAGCTGTGTAGCAGGAAGAACCAAGGCTGTTACTTAAATACCTACATGTGGAGTCAAAACTTTGGGCCTCAGCTGGGTAGGACTGATGGAACTGCAGTGAGCTATGTTAATCAAATTGGTTTACTCCAAAGAGATACTGCTGAATGGATGTGACAAGTCCTTTGCCTTAATAGAGTACAATGTAGTGTCACTGGTAATTTAAGTGAAGGCACTTCACCTTTAGATCCTACTGGACTAGAATCAGGTATTCAAGTTAGTTTAGAATTGTGCATTCTCTTAATTTGAAATCTGAAGGTTGCATCCACCTCAGTTTCTTACGCTCTGTATTCTTAGTCTGAATTACATCACCCCACTGTGACACGGTTTCAAAGATAAAAATGCAGCTGATGCAAGTTTAAAATAGAAAAGACAACAGGAAGACCTTTGCTCGTAGAAGTAGGTCTTTTCTTCAGTATTGGCTGAAAAGGTGCCCCACATGCACTTTGCAGAAATGGGAAATTACTGCCAGATTGCTGCCATTACTATAACATCTGGTAGAACAGACACCAGAGTCTGCTCACTCTGGATTCTTAGAGTGTGTTAAGAGATGATACATATTTGGAGTAGGAGGGGTTACTGTACTTGCCACAGCACATGTCTGTTTATGTGTGTCCCTTTGGTCTGTGGTCGATGAACACTAGTGCAGAAATACGTCAATACATTTAGGACAAGCACAATCCTAGGCAAATCTCTGAGGAGATTGCCAATGAGCTGCTGGCTGCTACAGTAACTAGTTGTACATGCTTGCCTCTGGAGATAGATTCAGTTCTGTGAACCAGACTGCATGTTCAGTCACAAATCTTCCGTGTGCATTGACTGGCACAGCTCTGAGGCTGCTCTGCTATTATGTGCACAGCTGCAACAGTGGAGATGGCCAAACTTTTGAGAAGTTGCCAGGCTCCAGGGAAGTTGGAGGTATTTGCATGCCTGTTTACTGATAGTGATCTGGGTTAAATATTCTTTTGTTAACTCTCCTCAATTCTCACTAGCAAAAGTGGAAAGGACCATAGAAATCACCTCAGCCCTGACATCACCAGGACCTGCTGTTACATGCACCTCCTGGTATAGAGCTCTGAATGTAGGGAGGGATCCACAAGCAGATACAGTGCACAAGAAAGCGACATCCATCTGCTCTTTGGGATGGTGCCAGATGGTGCTTTGGGAGCCTTCAGCCTTTTCTCAGCACAGGGAATCTTCTGATGGTCACAGAGCAGAAGTTGCCATTCCAGACACAAAAATGCATGTGAAAGAGAGCACCATACCATTTTTTTCCCCCTGGTGAGTTCTCCTAAGACATATGGAGGACAATGTGAATTAATGATGGCAGCAATTTATTGGAGTATTGTATCAGTAACCATAACCTTTTCTGAGCAGTGAAAGAGCTTCTTTATGTCTGTGAGAATAGTGAACAGCAGCATCACTTTTTATACTTGCATGATGAAGTAACACTTTCCAAAGTCAGTAACAGAGTGGAAAATATTTCCATCTGAACATGATGCCTGTGATTCCCAAGGGAACATGTGTAAACATATACCATTTAATTTTACTATTCATACTGAACAAAGGGTTAGTACAGAATTTCATTTGTATATTAGAAGCGAGGAGGTAGGTATGAAGTCTCTCCAGCTTTAGGGTGTAATTAAAGTCGATCAGCCCCCTTTTCATCAGTTCTGACATGGTTGTTCAACAATGCCTATTGCCTAGACATCCTGCATAATGTAATAAAGGAACAGAACAAGTCTGCCTGAGACAAGCAGGGCTAGGGCAATCACTGGCAGTCAGAAGCATCCCTAGGAATGAAGAAGTCAGACAGGGATTTATTGCTGCTTTGGGACACAATCCTGCGCAAGCATGGCTTGAAATCAGTGTTTTCCTTACCAAGTACTTTATGCATTGAGCAAAGAAGCTGGTACCTAGTGTGAGACCAAAACCAGATGATGTGGCTATAAATAAAAGTCTTCCCAACTAGGGCTTGCAATTAAGGCAGTAAATTGCAATGGAAAGAGAACTTGTATTTAGCATGAATACTTATGCGTGTCTGTAGTGTGACGCAGGTGACTCTGTCCTGCCTTGCTATCAATTGGCTTTGCTCAGTTAGAAAAGCTGTGGTTACCAAAGCACTGAAATGGATGTGTGCAATCCTTACTGCATGCAAGAATATTGCAGAGAAAACCACAGTCCTCGTTTCGGTCACTAATACAACAGAAAGAGAACTTCGAGGGAAGGTGCATACTTGAGGAGATCTCATTTTGCGTGGAGGATTTGAACAACTTAAAGACACTTTGAAGATTGGGCTGAAAAGGTTGCACTCTGTGTTCCCTGAAGTTCAGCTGTGGCTCAAGGGCAAAGCATTTCTGGTCACTTACATCTCCAGATCCCCACCATGCCGTGACAGAAAAATTAAGTTCTAAATTGGAAAAGACATGTTTGTGACAGCTGAGGTGGAAGAGGATCTGATCTATACAGGTGTATATACTGGTAGAATAATTTGTCTGGAAGGGATGTACTGAGTTTCACTTGAAGGGACATTCCTCTTCTCAGAGGAGGCTTGCTTCTTGGGCAATCAAGCTGGGAAGATGTTCAAGGATGAGGAGTGCCTTCAGAGAAAGAAAGCTCCCTTGATACCCTGGCAATGCCCCGTGACTCACCTTGTATCTGATTAGTGCTGTCCCTGTGCACCTCCCAAAAGAGTCTGGCTCCTTCATCATAGACTCCTTCCTCATGGCAGCTGAAGGCAACCAAAAGAGGTCTCCCTTGCTTTCTCATCCCCAAGATGATGAAAGGCATGTCCCTTCACATCTTCTTGGACATGCTGTGCTCCAGCAGCCTCTGTACAGTCACTCAAGAGGGTAAGTGCATGCCTTATGCTGCCCTGGCAAGGCTTTATTAGATAGAGCTAATCATGTGTCATGCAGTGTGTCTCAGTGATGCTGAATAAAGGCTGGCTATAAAGCAGGATGCTGCTTAATGTGTTCACCACCTCTGAGTCAGTAGGTTTGGGAAAAAAAAAAACCAGAAGTAGGAGGTCATACAGAAAATACGTTCCATAATTCTTAGCCCTGTTGTGTTTTTCTGAAGACCTTGCTCATCTTGAGTGTGCAAAGTTGCAGAGCAGGTCACAACAAATGATGCAGTACATTCCCTTGAATGTTGTGTCATTTTAGACAAGTCATAATAAAGCTGAAATCTAGTTTTAGCAACTGTAACATTAAAAAGGAAAGATAAAAATTAAATAGACAGTTGTTTGATGGTTTGCACTTATCAGTGTTTCAAGTGGCAAATGGGCAGCAACTTCGAACTGAACATACTCTTCAAAACTCACCTGGATATGTTATTTTGTGACCTACATGAGGTGGTCCTGCTCTGGCAGGGGGGTTGGATTCATTGATCTCTCAGGGTCCCTTCCAACCCCTAACACTCTGTGGTTTCTGTGATATTCTTGTTTAGAATACACGATTCATAAAAGATATCTGGACAACCTCAAGACCACTAAGCAAAATACTTGCCTTTGAGTGTATCCAAACAGCTATCCTTCAATGTGCTTTCTACATCACTGATTGCTTCAAAGTCTAAGCCTTCTAATGTAGTGTTTAAAGATATTAGGGCCCCCAGTTTCCTTTTACTTTGTATTCAGAATGTGTTGGGTTAGTGTCTTAGCCCAAGCACTTCAGCACTTCCACCATCGTCAGATGCAGTTGCCTGACGGTGACGAGAGAGCAGCATAGTAAAGGATAGACTGAATGCAGGTCTGTGGAGAGGAGACATCCTTCTCCACAGGAGCCCCTTCCCAAGTGGGCACATAATTTCTCCTTTGCATCAGACTGGTCTATCAGACTCAGGAAGTCCGTATGTTGGAGAATACAAGAGGTGAAGTCAGACAGCACAGGGTTACTCGGCTTTCCAGGCTAATTTTTGTCTCTCTCAGAGACCAAACATCCTCCATCTGCAGGCATTGCTACTGTGTCACAAGTTGACAGTAGTACTCCACTTGGACATGCAGGGCACCAATTTTGTTTTGTTTGCACTGATGGTTCAGGAGCATTTGAAATGAAAAAACCTTTAAACCAAAAGAGTAATGTTAAAACAAAATCAGACTCCCCATGTCATCATTGGCTGGAAATACTGCATTTTCACTCTGTGCTTAGTCAGGATCAGTGACCCAGTCAATGCAGGTTTAGCTGTCAGGCTGCAAGGAAATTCCCATATTTCATATTTCCACAAAAGCAAGACTAGAGGCATGTTTCTGAGGAACTGATGCTAGCATCTAGCATTCTGAAAACAGAGAGATCAAGGCTAACAAATGCTCAGCTGTCACTGAGACCCTGTGACATTCATAGTCTGGAAGAAAACAGCAGTAAATTTCATGATACAGATGATGCTCGGACACTTCATATGCACATTACTAAATCTAGGCTGAATCAGCCAAAATAAAGCACTTTAAAATTTCAAATGTCCTAGGTCAGATCTTCACAGACCTTGTTTGATTTTTCACAAGTCTAATTTGCTCAGTGCCAGTCATCTACCTGATCAAGACAGTCTTAGAAGCAACTTTTGTTTTAATTATGAAATAAATTCAGATTCCCTGCAGAGAATTTTCCTGCCTCCATTTATAGCTCCCTTTATCTTTGGAGACCTGGGAGACCAAAACCCCAGTCTTCTTTGCCTTGGAAAAAATGCCTTGGCAGCACTCACTTCTACTGACAGAGCCTCCAAACTATCACCAGCCTGCTAGCAGCACAGCACCTTACACATAGGCAGGCAACAAGTTTAGTCTGGCCTAAAGAAAGCTCAACAGTGCTGCTTAAAACAAGGCTGAGTCTAATCTAGAGATGTTTTTACATAGGTTTTACTTCACAAGTGGGAACCTATTTCAGATTTGGGAAAATGTATTTTCATATTTCCTAATTTTGGTACTATGCTCTGAAAAGGAGAATAAATAAGCAGTCATTCAAGATACAGTCAAAATTTCTATCGGGATAGCCCACATCCTGTTCACAAGCCTCTAACACTGTTTCACAACATCCAGCAATTAAGTTTCTGCTACTGGAAAGGCAAGCTTGCAAATTTCTCTGCATTTCCAGATTAAAGTTTTCTTTGGACTTCTGTGCCTTGTACGTGCCTTGCAGGCAGTGCAGCTTTCACTTCACTCACAGGCAGCTGAGGCTTGAGAGCGTGAGCAGCATGTGAGGAAGGATGTGCCATTGCTAGCCTTGTCTATTGCATTCTTGTGAACTTTGCTGCTTAGAATTCTGATGCATGTACAGCTGGTAAGGTGAAAGTTCATTGCTCAGGAAATTAGCTATTTGTGGGATCATAACTATTGCTACAGACCAGCATTGCAGAAGAAGGAGAAGGAATTACTGCAAGATCTTTGGGCACAATGTATAGTTCATTTTTACAATATTGCTGTCTGTAACATTTCCACTCTGACCTGTCCTCTGCATTGCCCAGAGAAATTAAACAATATTTCTGCTGCTTTGGTAACAACACATTGAGGCAATGGTTTTGAGGCAAGATCCTTACCTCTGAACAACGAAAAAAGGAAAAAGCATTCTCTGCCTAGTAAAGGCATGTTTGTGACTAAGGAATAATACTTGAGAGAACTAAGTTTATATTTTAATCTTTCCTTTTTTTCATGTCTTCGAGACAGAAGTATTTACCTTTCTATTCCTGGGAGATTACTTTACCTTCCTCTTTTTCCAGCAACCTGCTGACCATGTTGTGGTCGTCTTTCTAATTATATTGAAACATTTTCAGCGTGTGCAGTGGAGCCTGAACTATGTTGCACAGTATACTAAAGATTTTATTGTAGTCTGTCTCACTGCACTAGGTTTACAGAAAAAAACCCTCTTCCTATGTATCATCTTCTTAGCTCTAACCAGACTTGTCTGTTTCCACTGAAATCATTGTTACACCTGTCTGTTCACATACAGCTTTTCCAGATCCATCTTACATGGTGCTAAGCAGATTTTTGATGAGAAGGTACAGATTCCTTGTGATACTTTTCAGACTGTCCTGAGTCTGACATTATGTGAATTTTGTGCAGAATGACATGGCTACCTCATTGACAGCCCTTGGTTAGTGAAGTTTGCAGGGCTTTCCAAAGAAGGTGTTTTCCTTGGATTGCTGGTTTGGGTGCTGAAACATGCAGAGGTATATGGATGTGAAAATCTGATCTGCAAGTTAGTGGGACAGGAAGGTCAGCTGCCCATTCCAGTACACTGATGACCATACCACTGGTATCTCACCTGTGTCATATGATTTTGTTTCTTTCCTTTGGTGTCCATTACTGCTCCCCACAAATCCCAGGACAGCAGGCAAGGGTCACCTTCAGACAGCCACATTTCTCTCTAATATGTCTAGCAAGGGGAGTCCCTCTCTTCACTACTGCTCCAACTCCCTCCCCCCATGCTACCTTCACATCTAATATTGTAGTAATTACAGTTATATTGCATGGATCTAATGTAAACTAGTATTGCATTTAGGTTTTTTTTTTTTTTTCCCTTTCTGCCTGTAGCCAGTTATGTGTCTGACCTGGAGCAATAAGGTAGATTAGGTAACTATCATACATTTGAGACTCATTCCACTGTTAGTATGCTACTATGTGTCTCTTCACATTGCACACATATCTCAGTCTTTAAAACATCTGCACCAAGCCAGCAGGGCCAAAAATATAATCCCATCCTTTCATTATGTAATGGCCTATATTCTCTTTTTAGCATGTTGTCATGTGTCTAAAGTCTTTGAGATGAAACCTTTTCTAGCATACCCTTTAATACCCATCTCTAACTGGGAGCTTTTTGTCTGCTATGAAAGAACAGAAATGACCACTGTCAGGAAGATTATCTCCTTTTTGCCTCGGAAAACATGGCATTTCTCACATTTCTCTGAGTACCTAATTAGTTCTGTGTGTAAGATGCAGGAACAATCTGCGTAGAGAGAGCCAAAGATTAGAGTCAAAGATTACCCAGGAGGGAAGTAGATTAAAAAGAGGTATTAAAGGACAAGAGTATTCAAATACACAACACGCAAACACGCACATTGAGACACAGACATACACAGGGCTGAGGCAGCTGATGTGTTTCCATTGTTTCATATGTGAGCACTCTTCCCTCAAGGTGTGGTGACATGCATTTTAAATCAAAAGACATGGAAAGAAATAATGCATTTTCAGTCACCAGTAAAAGCAACAAGCTGAACATTAGAACAAAAGCAGATGGGAGATTAAGTGACATATGGCAGTGATATGCTTTACATTTTCAGAAATCTGCAAAATATACAAAATAAGATGGGTGTTTTTTTACAGTTACCAAAGCATTAGGACAAATGACATTTTTATAACTGCTGTTACCATTCCAGCTCTTTATGCTGATTAAGTTGCCTGTGAAACAACTTGTTTTTTCTCTGATACTACTCCTGTTACTTCCCTCATAATTCATAACAGCATATACTGTGTTTTGCATGATCATTCTATTCGTATTCCTAAAGAAATAGCTAAAAAGTATCCTTGTAAGAGTACAGTAATAAACTAAGAAGAAAATAAACAACAGAAGAGGAGATATGGCAGAAGAGTCTGAAGGTTGTTAGGAAAATATCTGGAAGTTCTAGGATTTAGGTCTGATGATGCCCATAGGCTTTCCTAATGGCTTTTTGCTCTGTAGATGTTCTAATTCTAACAGGATTGTATTAAACCATCAAACAACAAAAGATAATGTTGTCTTTCAGTATAATGACACTGTTTTTCAGAAAAGGCCATCCACTGAATTTCTTTTTAGGAAACAGTAAAACAAACAAACAACAACCAAAAATGAAGGAATGTGGCAAAGTAACAATTTATGTAGCATAGATGTGGTGAAATTGAAATACCTGCAGAAAGCAGGAAGGGAGTGAAAATGTACCACAACCACAGTATCACAGCGTTTTAGGACCTTTTATAAAGTAGTAGGGACAAAATACTCAAAAGCAACACCACGATGGACCCAGGAGTATGCTGTTTATTTTAACTTACTCTACAGCAAGGTTGTGTAGGCAAGTTACTCTAGGAACTGTTTTTGAGAAGGGAAGGAAAAAAAGTATGTTTTGTAATTCAGACACATGTTAACACGCATATGCGTAAATATAAAGTGCTATGGGAAGAATGTGATATTTGGTCTGAAACCGCTGGTCCTTTAGGTAACAATAATTCTGTAGTCTTGTATGAATGAAGTAATAACTTGTGTGTAAGGTTCAGGCCTCTGACAGAAGAAATGAGCTAAAGCTCATTAATCATTCAGCTTGCATTTGGCCTAACAAAATGTTCAGAGGTTATGAAAGTAAAACTAAGGAACACTATGAACTGGGAATGGAATGGTAAATAAAGGTATGATGTCTGAAAACATCTTGGAAATCCATGTCCTTCTACCTACCCTCTTGGTATTATTTCATTATTTATTCTTTACTGTGCATAGCGAGACATTGCGTGGTCCACACCAGGGAAGTTCAGTCAAGGATCTGATTGTTTTTGGAGCAAACCTGGGGAACTGGAAAGGGCTGGACTCTTGCTCTGCAGCTCAGGAAACTCTGCATGCAAAGCAGAGTCTGAGGGTTGATCAGTCAAGACCAGACATGACAGCACAGCTCCTAGGAAAGGAGGAAGAACCTTTTTTCCTGAGAATGGATGGTCTGGCCTGATCTAGCTGCAATTTTGACAGCCCTTCCTACTGGAAAATGCATTAAATCCCAGCAAATGCTTACCCAAACTCACTGAAGAAACAAGGAGTATTTATGGTGGCACAGTGCGGTGGATGGAATGACACTCAAGTGTGGAATAAGCAATCCATGCACAGAGAATCCCACCCAGACAGAGAAGGTGGAAGAGGTTTGTTTCCAGCGCCGTAACACTGTGTCTAGAGCCTGTGTCTCCTCAATAGGCCAAGCAAAATTGTAAAGGAAAAACCCACTGCAATCCCTGTGGAGTCTTACACTGCATATAAGGAAGGAGGAAGGGCTTTCTTGTATTAGTCAGGCTACTCTTCCCTTTCTCTTTCCATTTCCATTTCCTTTTCCCTTTTCATTTTCTTTTAAATTTTCCTTTTTCTCTTCCTTTTCCTTTTTTCTTTTTATTTTACCTTTTTTGTTTGCTTTTTCCTTTTTTTTTTTTTTATGTTATTATGTCTTTCATGTATTTACTTGTTTACTTTTTTTTTTTTTTCCACAACCCATGTGTTTGAGATATTTATTTTAATTCTGGCTTTGCAGCCAGAGCAGATATCTGAGTTACACCAAGATCTGCATAACTCAGGTTATGATAAAACATGCAGGCAAAATGAGGCTTCTCTCTTTGCCATCACTGGCAATAGGATATGAAGAGTTCAGCCTGAACTTGAGCTCGGGCTTGCACAAGCTGCTGACTTAGAGCACCAGCCAGTACCAAACTGATCAAATTTAATTGCAGTGTTTCAGAGAATTCAAATCTCTTTATAGATATAATGAGGGCTCAGTCAGTGTGAGGCACCATCCGTGCAAGCCTCATCGGAGATGCTTCTCTCCCTATAGCTATGAATCCACACTTTGTCCAGATATGTGGGTGCAGCTGTTAACTTGCTATGCTTGCTCTGAGGTATTATATTCTTTTTTTTTTTTTTTTTTTTTTTTTTTTTAATATACAATCATTCTGTGTTTCAGTCTTAGTCTTCCAGTTTAACAGGTCTGGAACATTGCAACATGGCTGCATTTAATGAAGAGGATGAACTCTCACCTGCAGACCAAGCATGTGGAAGGAAACAGAGCTGTTGTTCTCAAAGTAATTCCTTCGGAGGGACCCAGATTTTTTGTGTAGAATCACAGAAATGCAGAATAGTTAGGTTGGAAGGGCCCTTAAAGATCATTTATTTCCCATTGAGAAATAGGTCCTATGAAGTTCCCTTGCTGTCTGATTCTCAGCAATTCCAATCTAGAGAGAAAGATGAAATTCAGCCATAGCATGTATATCCAGGTGATCAGTAGCAGTATACAGATCATGTTGATCAATCAGTGAGCTTCTTGGAGACTTCTTTGCAAATACAAAAGCATGAAATGAGATTCAGAAAGCGATTTAAGAGCTGGAGTCCATAAATCAGTCCATTGTGCAAAGAAAAACATTTCATAAACCCACTAGGAGATTGGTTGCCTTGTGCCTCTCAATTACCTGACTGCTTCAGGAGTAGTTTAGGGAACCATTTCAGATTATTCAGAGAGTAAAGCTTGAGGGACAACCTAGTCCTTGGTCTAATTACTCCATGTCTTCTTTATTCTGAAGAGCCCAAAGCTAGACCTAGCACTCTAGATGTGCCTCACCAGTGGTGAGTATTGAGGAAGGATCACCTCTCTTGACATACTGCTGAGGCTGTGTCTGATGCAGCTCAGCATGCCAGTGGCCTTTACTTCAAGGATGCATTGCCAGTTCATGGTAAACATGTTTTAGATAAAGATCCCTAGAGCTTTTCCGCCAACCTGCTCTCCAGCCAGTGGGCCCCCAGCTTATTCTCATGCCTGAGGTTACTCCTCCATAGGTGCAAGTCTTTGAACTATCATTGAACTTCATGAGGTTTCTGCCAGCCCCTTCTCCAGATTTTTCAGGTCAGTCTGAATGGCAACGAAACCATGTAGTGCAGCAGTCACTCCTCCCAAGTTTTGTATCATCTGAAAACTTGCTGAGGTGCATTCTGCCTCATCATTCATGATGTTAAACTGCATTTGCTTTAATATCCGTCCCTGGAATACTCCACCAGTGGCTAACCTTCAGCTGGACTTTGAGCTGATGACTATAACCCTTTTACCCTAACATTCCATCCACTTTCCAATCCACCTTACTGTTCACTTACACAAACACACAGATTTCTGTGAGGATGTTTGCAGAGATGATGTCAAAAGTCTTGATAAACTTGAGTTAAACATCACACACTCCTCTCAATTTTTGGTGAGATTCTGTGTTTTCCTGCTGCTTCAAACATATTTAGAAACAAGTGGGATACTGCCTGAGGCAGTGGGACATAAGTGAATCTCCGTTTTCTGCTCTAAGATCCTTTATCTAGAAAGCATCATGCCCTTTTGCAGTTACATATACTTCCCTGAAACATACATAGGCTGATATTGCTTTTGGGAGGCTGACCTGGCAGCAGATATTGACACCCAGCTTCCGGTCTAGTTTAAAAGATGAAACAGTGCCACTGCTTTTGGGTAGTTTTCTGTAACTGAAGCATAGGTAGTGGTAAAGCTTATTCTACCACTAATCCTGAGAGATCTAGACTTCTCCATCACCAGCAAACATTCCATTTAGCACAGAGATGTAGTGTCATAATGCATTAGCCCAAACATTAGGGGAGAAAAAAAGCAGAAATCTCTCTAAGTATGAAAGTATTTGAAGATTACAATTTAAGGAGAAAAATCTATGAAAATGCAAACCTGACTTGTCACTGACCTCAGTTTCTTCTCCCAAGAAGCTGTAGCAAAGACTTGGCAGAGTGATTAGACTAGCCAGGTCTCTGTAGTATCTACAAGTGCCATGGCTGTTTGCTGGGACATCCCCAAGGGCTCCAGTGCTTCTGACTCTATGTAATTTTGTAAGCCAAACCATGCAACACACAACATTTGGTCACTCATGCCGGCTCAGCTAGTTAAGACTAGATGAGCTAAAACTAAGTTATACATTTTGGATACAAGAGACCACGTTACAGAGGGGACAGCTGAAAAACAAATGGAAAATCGGGTGCAAAATTGCAGTAGTGGGACACTTCTGCTCATGAAGTTTAACAGGGCAAGGGGTCTGGCTTCAGCATGGCTATAGCACACAGTGCAAACATGGCTTCCCAGAACACACAGCAAAGAGTTTTGCTTAGGTCTCTCCAAGTCAGACCTCCGTGGGGAGGAGCTGTTTTAATGCACAGTGACAGGAATGGTACCAGGGCACTTTAGAAGCCCAGCTGACTTTAAGAAGGGCACTTTTCTCTTGTGAAAACTGAGGCAGTCAGTTTGAAAGGAAGGTTAAAGGCAAATATTACATAAGTTCCTGAGATGGGAGCAAGCAGTCAATTTTTCCCTAAAGCACAGGAATAGAGTAGGGTGGTGGTGGGGTGAGTGAAAAGAAAGCAAATTTGCTCAAAACACAGAGCCTTTTTTCCATAGAGCAACATGTAGTGATTTTCACTGGTTTCTGTTCCACAGAAAGATCTTACAAGGGAGTTGGGGTCTGCTGAGGCACTGGAAAACTAGTACTAAGGTCATAACACAGAGCCTAAATGGCCTTGAAGGAAAGCATACTTGAGCAGGTAAAGGAAAGACACAGTAGCTAGAGCTTGTTGTTGCTGATGGTGAAAAAACCAGCATACAACACTGATGGGTCAGCAAGGGCTATTGGAGCAAATACCATAGGCATCATGGGGAGCCTCAGTCACAGTAGCAGAGAGGGTCCAGGGAGATGATGTGTTGGTATAGCTTACCCAAATAGGCATAAATACTCTTCTTCCTTGTTCACCAGGCACTGCCATAATGGACGTCTACAAAGGTCCATTTATTATCAAGAAAACTGAGGGACACATGAATTAAACAAACTTATAAACTATTTCTAAACTGAGTTTATCATTAGCCTTAAAAGGCATGACTATTCTTTTGGGCATTAGCTTGTTCAAGGCTTGCAAGATTTGCTGAGCACAGTCAGAGCATGGAGAAGACAGAACTGCTTGTTATGGTTTGTTTGCATTGTCAAGAAGACACTTATCACCATTGTGACAGAAGTCACCTGGCCACACAGATTAGGTAGATGCTCTCCACAGCTAAAGTTGGGAAACAGGGGTATCTTGCAATTTAAGCATAGGCTGGAATTCTGCTTGCATTTAACATGCTAATGCATTTACATGGCAATTTCTGTGCTGAATATGTGGATGCAGATTTCAGCATGTAACACCAGAAGTCCAGTATCATTATACATACCTGTCAAATACTCTAGCTTTCATACCACCAGCTCATTAGGTGAAATATATAAATGAAGTGTGCTGCCATTGGAAGTTAAAAAGGCAAGGGAAGTAACCCCAAAGCTAGGAAAGACTGTCAAACAAAATTGAAGAAGGTATAAAGAAGGCTTGTTACTGTATCCTGAACACAGGAAAGGGCCTGACACATCAGGTCCAAGAAATAACACATGTTACTTATGCTGTGTAGACACACAGTATGTTTCAGCAGTGCCAACACTGGCTTCCAGCAGCCAGTCTCAAATAAAAGCACTTTGACAGCCCTCCAAGGAAGACATTTGGTGATTTTGGACCCACATCTCCTCTGACCACCAGCAAATGAGGCAGCAAGGGAGGGGGACAATTACTTTTAGCACCAAAGTCTTTCAAATTTCAAACTTATTAGGAAGGTTTTTTTCTAACAAAACAACCAAACAATGGGGACAGTGTGACCAGCCCAAATGACAGTCGCCTTCTTTCTTTTCCCACAGTCTCTCAGCAAGGTGAAAGCCAGAGACGCCTGTACAGAGAACTGCTGAAAAACTACAATCGTCTTGAGCGACCTGTAATGAATGACTCCCAACCCATTGTAGTTGAGCTCCAGCTTTCTTTGCTGCAGATAATTGATGTGGTAAGTTACTTACTTTTCTGTTCTCTATTTTCACCCATTCAGCATAACAAATCTGATCTCTCGTGTAAGGACCTTACTTTTCCTCTTAATTAGGCTATCAGAGATGAAAGCAGACTGCTTTGGCTCAGCGTCTTCCCTAAATGATGGAGTACATGCTTTAACACTTTGGAGGAGTGAATATCCTTCTAAAAGCATAGCCATTTCTGATACAACATGAGCTCCAAGGAGATTAATTATGTAGTTGTTTCCATTTGATTTAAAAAGAAAAAATATTCAATAAACTAGAAGGCATGTGTTACTACAAATTATTAATGTTATGTCCTTCTCAGAGCCAGATGGGATGCAATAACTGAAGACCACGTGCAGTGTTCAAAGCTAGCATCACTGCACTTACACTTTTTCATTAGATGTTGTAATGGCATTGGCCTCTTCTCCTATCATGTATTTCTGATGCTCTGCAGTTTAAGGACTCTGCTCTGAGATGAGGCTAGAAATATTTAAATGCAAAACCTACACTCACAGCCCTCTAATTGCAACATGCTTTTTCAGAATTGGTGATTTAACACATGGAAAATTTCAACACAATATACCAAATCACTTTTATTATGAGGAGAATCCAATGAAAATCCATATAGAGAGAATTTCTTTTATCTACCTGGGAAAAAAAAAGATAGGGTAACAATTTTGACCACCTTCACCCCATCAACACAACAAGCAGCTAAAGATGTTAATGTTCCTTTTGTCATCCTACCCTTTCCATCATCAGTATTATGGGCTGGTTTCCAGTATACTGTGACTGTCATGGAGAGAACAAGGAATAGAAAGAGAAATGTACAGAACTCTATGCAGTTGCAAGCCAGTTTGTCAGAGGCCTCAAATATTTAAACTTTTTAAAGCTATCACAGTCTTTCTGAAAATACACAGTGCACCAGGTGCTCTCCCTAAGGGAGTAAGTGGGACCCTGACAGTCTAGTCTGCCAGCATCGTGCCATACAAGTGGCAGGTCCAGACAGCTGTGGTGCTCCTGGGGGCAGGCAGCAGCCACTCGGGCAGGGTAAGCATCTTTCTGGTTTGAAATGTTAGCTACTGCATTGAGCTGAAAGAGAGAGATCTCAACTAAGGTCACTCATTCATGGAAAGAGCTCACAATCCTCTTCATGAACAAAAGAGCAGAGAAATCCTCCATCTAATTTGGAGTACTAGCAAGCAGTTCCAGGTTTAACAGAGGCATCTTAGCTCCAGAGGTCTCGCTCCAGCTTTTCTTTTTCTGATGACAATTTCTTGCAGTAATTTAATGGTTGAGGGTGGTAAAGGGGACTTTTTAGCCTTAAGGCTGTGATTGTGCATTTTCAAAGTCAGTCAGGAGGAGTTACATAAAACTGTTTTTCAATTGAGTTTCACATTCGTCTGTGAAACCCATCCTTTTGAGAAATCATAATTTCTTTTAGCACTTTATCAACATTATGTCAATGTCAATTACAACAAATTTAACTCCTGCCTTCCCTTCCACAATAGGAAAGATGTAATCTAAATGGTCATATGTACAAGAAACAAAGCTTTGCTTCCCTCCATCTCTGTACCCACTACACATGCTAGAGGTTAATCAGCTCAAAACATTTGTCTCATGATTATGGTCATTAAGACTGCACTCATTGGTTTTAAAAAATGCCTACACTCACCCGAGTTGTTTATCTTACATGATGACAAGAGGTGCCTGTCCTCTTTGGAGAGGGAAAAAAATCCCTTGGCAGCTGAGTGTCTGTAGTAGAAGGCTGTATCAACCACTCTGAAAATCCACAAAACCTGGCTAATAATCTTTCACTTAGAGGGAAGTTGAAAAGTGGAGGAGGATCCCCAGGCAGGCAGTTATGGCACCAAGCCATCCTGAGATCAAAAAGTGTTTGGATGATTCTATCAGGCACATGGTGTGATTCTTGGGGTGCCCTACACAGGGACAGGAGCTGCACTTGATTATCCTAATGGGTCCCTTCCAGCTTGGCATTATCTATGATTCTATGAAAACACTGCTCCCATGGGTCCCTAAATCAGGCAGCAGTGCAAGAATATGCCAGCAGCAAGTAGGCTGTGAGCATTGATACAGCCTCTCACCCTCCATGGCTGCTGGACAGACTACAGCATCTGGATGCTTCAGCTGCCAAAGTCAGTGTTTAAAAGGAGGGTTGCCATAGCCACAGTGATGTAAAGAGTAGCAGGCAATGTACAAAGGAGAGGTAACCTCTATTAGCTGATACACCATGAGGCAAACCAAGCAAGTGCCTCTCCATTCACTCAGATGAGAGGCTGGGGGTGAGTGCTTTCCCTCCTCAGCTGCCTTACCTGGCACAAAACAAAGCAAATGCACAGTTG
This sequence comes from Phaethornis superciliosus, assembly GCA_023637945.1. Classification (NCBI taxonomy): domain Eukaryota; kingdom Metazoa; phylum Chordata; class Aves; order Apodiformes; family Trochilidae; genus Phaethornis; species Phaethornis superciliosus. Next base: position 49,312,569 of record JAJQWJ010000004.1, read on the forward strand.
CTTCTCACTCAGAGAGGAGAATAGACAGCATCACACTCTTGGCAATGTTGCATGGACTAATAAAGCACAAAACTGCTCTTTCTGAGGATTTCTGTGTCCAGCATACCATAAAAGAGCATGATGCTAGGCAAGGCCCTACATTGCAGTACCTGATGTCCCTGGGAAGGAAACATGGGCTGCGTGCTCATGGGAGTATGCCAGGCCTACCACCAGTACTGCTGGGCTCACTGGGATGTTTTGCAAGTAGTCACTGAAATGGACAATGAGATAGTGGACATGGACTGGTGTCCCTGTGGGAGGGAAATAATCTAAATGTCTCATTTCTATGCATAATGTATTATAATGTAAGAAATCTTCTGCAGTCATCCTACTGAGAACAGCATTACTAACAATTTACATTCACTTTGCAACATGGAGAAGAAAGGCAAATCTGACATCCCCGTGGTTTGCCAAATAGTAGTGACAAGTGACTTAAAATCTTACCTTCTCACATCATCCATTCAAAGAAAATGTTAATGAATTACTAGCTTGTATTAGGTTTTCTGCTCCTACCAGCACATATTTGTCTACACAGGATCTGTGTGGTTTTTAGTGCTCAAAGTCAATCTTCATACGAAAAGCCATGAAGAAAAGGTTCTTGTTACAGTTGTAGACAGATGCAAATGAAGGACTCACTGTCATCAGAGTAAGGACTTTTTCCAAAATTATATTAATGCACAACTCTTACACACAAGACACAAACGAGGGAAAAAAAATTTAGAGAGGGAGAGTTAGAGCCAATGTTTAGCAGCAGGTCTCTGTTCAGTTAGCCTTGTACTTCCTGTGTAAGGACAACTTCATGCTGAGCTGTCCCACGTGTACACAGTTTCTAAGGGCAACTTCTACCTGGAGCATGCTCTCCACTCAACACTGGAAGGAGACAGGCACTCCCTGTGATCTCTGCCATGAAGAGAGGGCCCTAACAACCCAAGCAAGGGTGGAGCACATCCAAGAGAACCTGGAACAAAAAGTCTGCTCTTATTTTGTCTTAAGCGCCCAGTGAACTGGTATATGCTAGAGCAATTAAGAAATGAGGCATGACATTTTTCACAGTAGAGAAAATGCAAGCATTTTTCCCAAGGCTCAATGTGGTAGGAACATAGTAACTACAAGCCATTTGTCTCACTGGATGATAGCTTTAATTGCACCAGTTGGCATTTGCAGGGGACCTTGTCTGAAGGAGTCTACATCTTTTATGTGGAAACACTGGTGAGGTATTTAAAAATATGTAGAAAGGCTGGGTTTAGCATGTAGTGCAATGGTCTAGCTGACGTGGTAGTGTTAGGTCATAGGGTGGACTTGATGATCTCAGAGGTCTTTTCAGCCTTAATAATTCTGTGATTCTGTGATACAGTCTTCATTTTCTTTCTGGTAGTGATACTATTTACCATTACCTTTGGGGAGTCCATGACTACTACTGCAACCTCACTGAAAAAACAAAGCTTGTTTTATTAGACTTGTAGCCATGTGTTTCTTCAAAATACAAATTTAAATGCACATAAGGAAACCAAGCAGTCAACCAGTAGAAGAATATGAAGAAGAAAACTATGTCCAGACAGGTATCACATTTTTAAAAAATCCTTTGAATAGAGAACATAATTTAAAGAAGACTGTTACAAATGCACAATAGTGGAGAGATAATAATAAATGCCTGAGAATTCCCTTCTAAGAGCAAACACATCTCTGAGGTTTCCAGTAACAACTGTATTGTTTCCTTTCAGAGGCTGTATACTGCTAAACACACTCATTAGCCTGGTGCAAGAAGTCTGACCTAGTTGCCAAACTCTCTGATAGCGTTGTCTTCTGCAAAGATCTCCCAAGGGTCAGGCTGTTTGACAAAGTCCTGTAGTACTTTGCTCTTCCATGTTCATCCTTCCAGTTGCCACTGACCTAGAAAACCATCTCAGCAGTTGACAGGTTGCCTGAGTATGTAGTGCCACACTGGTGTTCAGGTGCTCTTGTGAAAATTTCTTCCTATTTCAGAGGGTGCAATGACTGGAAAAAGGACCTATAGATGCCTAGTGGAAAGCACAAAAATACTGATAAAAGTCCTAACCACCCATGAGTCAGTTTGCACTTCCAAAATTTAAAAATTACATTTTACTGTATTTTGGGCCACAAACCCAAAACAAATGCTATTTCTGGAATATTTATTAGGTACTGTCTTGATTTGATTAAAGACTGTGTGAAATGATTGTACTTCCTATGGACTGCAGGATCATCCCAATCCTGGTGACATGTTTGCAAATAATCTCAGATTTTATTGCAGCAGTGTATCAAAGTTCTTGACAAGTTTTGAAAGCAGCATGGCAAGGTCTCAAGAATTCAGTGGCGCAAGAAAGAAGAAAGATTCAGGTTTTCTCCTGAAAAATGCATATATGCTTTGCTGCACAGGGAAAAGCTTTGCATATACTTTGTCTGAGCACTGGGCTGCAATCATTACCACTATAAGCAGCATAGCAGCCCAGCAGTTTTATCTTCTCTATTAAGAGCTTATCAAACTGTTGGGGTCTAGATTTAGCATACTCTGTTTTTTCTGTAGATCAGAGACTGCAGTGCTGAATGGGCTGAGGTTTTTTTATTATTAGTTTGGGTTGGTTTGGTTTTTTTTCTAAGGAAATGCTAGGTGAAAGAACAACATCAGAGATGTCCTCATCAGCCTGCTCAGTTTTCATGTGATTTGTTCCTCAGTTAACAGGGTGCTTAAACTCAGTTCCCAAGAACTGATGTGCAATGAGTTCTTTGCTGGAGAGTTTTCTATTTGAGTAAGAATTGCTAAAGCCAGACGCTGCCTGTCAGTAGACTGTGCCATAAGGTGAAGGTGAGAAAGCAGGAGAAAGGTGATGCTCAGCCCTGTGGTACTATCTGTCTGACAGAGCCCTCACAGTTTCTTCACATAATCTCTGTCATATCTGAATGCCTTCAGCAGCTGATTTCCTTGCTTTTTTTTCATAAGCTGCGAGATCACAAAAGGCTTCATTAAACTCCACTGCTTGTGAAAACAGCTCTGTGTTTTTTCTGCTGAAAAATTTCTTGTTCATTCTGTCAGGCACTAATGAAGTGCATACACTGTTTCCACTGTTTCCTCTTTTGTGACCTGTGGCAGGAGGCAAAAGGTGCTGCAGGGCTGCAAGGGAGCCAGTGCTGGAAGTGGTCCAGCTGTGGGGACAGAGGAGAGTGGCAAACAACTGCACTGGCCCTGGGTCAAGCCAGGACATCAACATTATAAAAATACAGTCCTCGAGGAGTGAGTCCTTCTAGGGCTGGTTCTGCAGGTGATCTGAATGGCCAGAAAGTTGAGGAGTTAAATTTCTAGCTCTAATTCTTCTGTTCTTTCCTAAATTGACTTCCCAGCTGCTAGGCCACCCCCTCCCACCCTTCATCACAACACCACCACATGTCCAAATCTCTGCACTGGCTATTATGTAGCAAACCCAGAACAACAGAAAAGTGATTCAAGGTAACAAATATAAATATACCAGTACACAAAAGCACTGTTCATATATTATTCCCAATATAGTATCAGAGTTCACTAGATTAAACCATAATCCTAGTAGAACATCCTGTACAAACCCTTTACAGATAGATAACTTCAACAACGTAAGCTTGACCACTCAAACATAGTATATGAAAGAGAGAGAAGTGATAAGGAAAGGATTATGAAGCAAGTACTCTGAATTTTATTTAAATACAGAGCGTTGGTAAGTGCTAGCTAGAGAAACTGACTTTCAACATTTCTAGATTAAACTATCTTTCTCCTACTTCCCCTAGTCTTCTACTTCCCCATCCCCTTTTCTCTTATTTGTGGGCTTCCAGCATAGCCTTTGCAAGTTATGTTTACTCTGCTTCTCCTGTTATAGACCTACTCTACCAAACCATGTAGCTTTCCAGATAACTTTTCTCCACCAGAAGTTTCAGTCTTATCTTGCAAGAGAAAATTCAGTGAGACCAGAGCAGTGAGAATAATGAAAAACAGAGTGACTGAGAAAGAAAACAGACTGGACATCACCATAAGAGCTGAAAATTACTAATTTGTGATCATTATGTAGATTAGACTTATGTTTTCAAGTGAGCCTATGATAATATTAATTGTTTTAGCACATTTTTGCATGAAGCATGATGACGAAAATAACAGTTTTACCTGGAGCTTTTGTTCTTTGGCTTCTGCCTGGCTCAGGGTAAAGAGTGGTGGGGGCTCACTAAGTGAGCAGCACGTAAGTAGTTTTTTTTTTCTCTCAAGATGGCTCAAACAAAAGAATGGCTGATTTCCTGCTGCGTTTTCTGTTGGTAGTCATCCAACTTGGGTATGTCACAATAACTCCTCAACTCTCTGCTTTTCTGGTGAAAAGGCTGTGCTATGCTTTTTGTAGATGTGGGAATAGAGATCTTGAGCCTATGGGTATTTCTTTATCTTGGGTAATTAATCTGAACCATCAAGAATTTTTAAGATACTTTAGGAGTTTTACATCAGCTCCCTGAGGTGCATAGAAGCAAAATTTACTTGAAGTGAAATTTTAATGATAATCACTGTAATCACTCAGGAACTTAATAGTAATGGCAAGGAAAGGAAGGCATGCTTTAGAGAATCACTTTACTGCCTGAGAAAAAACAGTTTCTACATCTCCTTTCTGTGAAGGCAGAAGGATCCCCAGCAATAAGAACCTTCTGTCAATGCCTCACTGGTGCTGGCATGGGCAAAGTGCACTGCAGATACCTTTCTAAAGCCATCACTTGCAATAAAGCAGTTAAATCAAAGATGCTGGGGTGGCATTTAACCTCATATTTCTTAGTGTCTAAGTGTTTGGAAGGTTGGTATTTTAACACTGTCTTCTCTGAGTGTAACTCCTGACTGACAGTGAGTTCAGCTCCTCAGTAGAAACCTTTCCCCTCATTTTATATCCCTTAGTGGAGTTTTGGAGCACATCCCCCTGTGCTGTCACAGCAGTGTGCAAATATAGGAGAACAAGCACAGGCAGCCTTGCACACAACCTGAATGTGAGTCTCTGGTAAGTGCTCAGGGTTGGCCTATTTGGGACCTTTCTCATCCTCCTTTCTACTGCTTTCCTTCTGATTTCAAATGCTGAAAAAGGTAGTGAATAATGCATAGCTTGGCATAACACTTTGTGTCTCATCCTGTTTATTGGAACATTTGCCGACTGTGCACAAAACACATGGATGGCTATTTTGAGATGAGTTATCTACCCTGGAGAGTATATCAACCACCTACATGTTATGTGTGGATGAGTTGGGATTGTAATGGATGACTAGCTGGTTTTGGATGGTGGCATAACATTTTTTTATCCCAGGAGCCAAACAGGTACATCAGTTCAACCAAGAAGTCAGAGAGCAGCACTGTGATGGAAAGCCATGAGAGGGCCTCTTACCCAACTCCTGGAGTTTCCCTGAGAAATATCTGTGGAGTACTGGGACAAAGCTGGTGGCTTCACTCTACCCAGGACAACATAGCTATGTGGGCACAGGGAGTCTCTGGAATTTGCAGGTCTTTGTCAAAGGGCTTGAGGTCAGACAGTCTCAAAACCAGTGCTGAAGTCTGTAAAGAGTCAGAATTTAGAGCAGTCCTGATCTTCAGGCACTGCTGAGAAGCTGTGTCTTGCAAAAATAAAATTAGTTTCTTAAGGAAGGTACTCACAGCCATGGGCTGTCATTGAAGGTCATGTCAGCTGGGAGATCTTAACTACATACGAACTGGCTTGGCAACACTGGCCCATCTTGATGGGCAAAGAAATGCTCAGCAGGTGTCAGTGCATGTTTGTTCATCTTTTGTTATTCCAGTGTATTTTTACATCCCTCCCCATCCTTTTACAAACACAGAGGCCTCACAGAAGAAAGCACAGACCTAGTAATGAAGCTCAGTGTGAGAAGATGCAGTCTGCTTTTGAGCAGCTCAAATCTTACCCGGTAGTTTTTTTGCAAATGCACTGGGAGCCTATTTCTGGAGAGGGAGGGTGGGAAGAAAGAGATCATGAATGTAGATTTAGGTGGGCACATGGGTATTTTTCCAAAGTGAACAAGGCAGTTTTGTCTGTACTGCCAATAAGTATTGCAAAAAGTAAAAAAATTTTGAATCAGAGTGAACCAAAAATCCCAGGGTACTTCAGGGTTGTGGTTTACCTTGTGGCTCTAGAGATCAGGATTTTTTGATGTTCAGTGACCTTTTGAGTAGAAATGGGAAGGACTCAAGTGGAGCAGGGGGGGGTGGTAGTGAGGTAGACATTTGTCATGGAGAACAGCAACTGCACACACTAACTCATCTTCTACATTAAGGATGTGAACAGATGCCTGTCCGGTATATTCTGTAGGGTTTAAATGCCTTCCAGAGCAGTCTGTGATTGCCACATTTCCCGCAGACAACCATAACTAAAAACTGCAGACAACTATATGTACTTCTTAGGGTATGGACATACAGAGACACATGAATGGGTAGGTCAGCCATCTGGAGGCACTGAGCACGGGCACAATGTGGTTATCATCAGGAGCCTGGGAAGTAACTTGTTCAGGAGAGAGCCTGGGCCCATGGGTTTGCAGTGGAGATTATCCTTAGAAAGCTGCTAGACACATTATCTTGCACCTTGGTGAAGGTCCATGTCTGGCTACTATTTGCCTGATCCTTGCCTTGAGTTTTTGCATACTGTTGGTACCTACATATTTCCACACGTGTGAGTTGTACCCTGGAGCCTGATGACTGCAGTCTAGCTGCTCACAGGGTTTGCTACAGAGTTTCACAATAACTTTGTTTGATGTTAAAACATAGCAGTCTTTCACCGATCTTATCTTTCTTGTAATGTAGCTAAGCTCTGGTCTCTGCAGGGGTTCTGTGTTTCTCCTTGGTGATGGAAGTTTGGGAAGAAAATAATCAAACAAAAATGTTGCCTCTACATAAAAAAAGAGTATTTATAAATATAAATAAATAAATAAATACACACACACACACACACACACACACACACATATATATATATAAGAGTTTCAGGGGGCCAAAATGTAGTTTATTTCAACTCATCTATAGGAAGAGGAATCAAGTCAATGTACCATGGGGTAGAATTCTAGGACAAAATAGATTGAATGTATTTCTACTTTCCTGTGGACAAGTGAGTCACTTAGGTCTGGCTATAGCTGTGTTTCCCAAATGTGCTTAGAAGCTGAGCTGAGTTGAACCAGAGGGGGCAAATGTTGCTTTCTGGTATGCCTTTGGCCAAGAATGTAGTTTTCTCAGAGACTGGCTGGATTGGTCAGGTTTGGCCCCAGCTACAACATCAAAACCAAGCTTCAGGATGCACCTCTGGCAAAGTAAAGTGCTGTCTGGAGAGGTAAGAGTTGGACACAGATGACACTCTGAGGGGGCAGAAACCCAACTCCTTGGTGTGGAGACAGCTGGGCATGCAGTGTGCCAGCCCCAGTGAATACCCCAGGCTCAGCTCCTGGGATTCCTGCAGTGGCATTTGGAGTGGTGCTGGGCAGGGGTGTGGGGCTCAGTATCCCACCACAATAACTCTGCAACCCTCCTTCTCCATCCCTGCTGTAGCCATTGCACTGCAGCATCCTGCAACTGCATGCTAACTGCAGCATGCCTGTCACCCTGCTGCTCCCCAGAGCACAGGGAGATGAGCTGAAAGGGCTTCTGTGTTTCTGCTGTGAGCCCCAGCTGCTTCCCTGAGGCCTCTGCACGAAGGTGTCTGAACCTATAGACCTCTGCTCTGTGCAGGCACCACATGAGCTCCTCAGGAAGCATTTCTGTCCTTTTGCCTTGTGCTTGCTTTTGCCCAAGGCCAACACTATAATCCTGAGCTAAGCTATCTAGCACTGACACTCCAAAGGAACAGCACTTCAGCACCATCTCACCATTGTTTTGCAGCAGCAGCAAATAAAACATCAAGTCTCTCCAACTACTGCATGCTCTGTGGTACTGAAAATCATCAACTAGCTAGAAGGAAAAACTTGTGTTTTTGGTAAGCAGTCTCCAGCAACACGAGAGCAATTAGCTATTAGTTTTACCTCTGTTGTTGATCAGTATAATAAATGCACGAGTTCTGTAGCTTTAAATGGAAATGAGCCATTATTGTCTGAGCTATTCTTCAGTTTAGTGTTTTTGCACTGAGCTCAAAATCTAGTCCATAACGTTTATTTACCCCAGGAGTATGGATTTTCTAAAAACTCTACCACCTCTAGTCTCATCCCTCTTCCTTTTCCTTTTCCTTTTCCTTTGTTCAAAGGATGAGAAGAATCAGGTGTTGATCACAAATGCTTGGCTGCAAATGGTGAGTAATCTGTGTTAATAAATAAGAAGAATAATTTCTAATAGTGAACTGCTAAATGTGACTTCTTTGCTGAAAAGCAAGATTTCTGTCTTTTAACTTGTCTACAATGTGAAACAAGCAAGTATTTTGAGTCCTATGAAATTCCTCTAGTGCTCCTTCTAGCCTTAAAAATGAAATCCAGGAGGCTACACTAATACTTTGGGCAGTATTGTTGGCCTTCGGAGGCTGAAACCAATGGTGCTTTTAGGCCACTGTATGTAGGAATTGAGTAACAAAAGAGCCCAAAGTTCTGGTCACATCATAGCAGAAGTAGAGACTTTTCAAGGGGTCCAAAGCCAGTGATGGACACTTGCTGTGAAGAAGGCAGACACCCAATATGGCCCAGGCATTCTGCACTCTGGGAAAATCCCCATCTCTGTCTGAAATGGACAGCAATAAGTGGCTTTGTGGAGGGCAGGGCACAAAGATGCCCTGCACTTGCCCCTAAACACAGAAGCCAGTGGAGCCATGTGGAGAATGCTCAGCTGGGTGGTCAGAGACTGCACAGAGCCCTGTGCTGCATTGCTGCTGGCAGTGCTCAGGAACATCAGTGGGAACATTACCCTCCCTTGCTCCATACAAACTTCATCCATAAACATTTCTCCTCCCACTTCTGCTGAAGAATGACCTGCACTGGTCATGCAAGGTAAGCAAAATTGATCTGCACTGAAGGCTTTGAAGGAGTGTGTTTGCAGTCAAGTCTGCTCTTGGTCACGTACTGAAAGAGAGAGTCTTTCCTTGGCATGTAAAACCATATTCTAAGTGGGTTGTACTCAATAATGATGCAGCTCTGGAGGGAAAAGCCTGTAGGAGACTTGAATGATTGCACTAATTCTGCTTTTACTTTAGCAGCCAGATACTATAATGTTTGTTTGTTAATGGGTACAACTGAACAGGCTGTTTCTTCCTCAGCTACCTGTTGGGATTTTCAGCAGAAGTAAGTTGTTTTCTACTGCAAAAAAGTGTCCCAGACCAACTTACAGGACTAGAGGATAGTTAGTTCCTTGCAGAGGAAGCTGTTTCTCTTGCATCCCTCCCATAGAGCTTTGCTCTAAGTCACAAGGTTCAGCACAAAAGCTGTGCCCTCACCTTTCCTGAATTAAAAGTTTGTGTTGGGGAGGAGGAAGTGGGATTAGAAACTAGTATTTGAGATGTAAAGTTTACTTGCCTACCTCTCACAAAAAGGTCACTATTAAAATAATTACCCAAAGTTTGTAATAAATTAAATTATTTTCACCAAAGGGGGGCTCTCCAGTTGTAGTCCACATACTACTCATGATATCCAAGTCATTCAGCCTCCCCTCAGCTCAGAACCAGCAGGCCTCATGGAGGAGTGGGTTGGGATAATGCACACAGGCCACAAGGTAATTTAGTGAGACACCAAATTAAAATACAGCTCCCACCATTCAGTCATCACACTGCAGATGCCAACCTTTCTTAATAATTAGAGCTGAGCATTTAACTGCTGCTGTTGCTACTGGCAAAATCCGTTCTGTTCCCATACTGCAGACAACTTAGAATACTTTCACCAGCTCATCTAATCTGATGTATGTATTTTCCAACAGTACTGGGTTGATGTTTACTTGTCTTGGGATCAGAATGAATACCCAGGGGTGCAGAACTTGCGGTTTCCAGCTGACCAGATTTGGGTACCAGACATTCTTCTGTATAACAGGTAAGCAAGATGTGCAAAAGCCAGTGGGAGCCTAGAACCAAAACGTTACATGCTAGAAATAAGCCATGCTTCACTGATATTCTTGGGCTATTGCCATCTGGGGCTTTGAATCTGTAACAATAAAAGCAAACAAGCACCAGCTAATAGATTTTTTTTTTTCTATTAGCCCATCTAAGTCTTCCTCGATGTGGGTCTGCAGATGTTTCCTTTTCCTTTTGCCAGTGAATGCAGGGAGAAAATAATTGATATTCTCCTTACAATTAACATGGCTCTTCAGGAAAATCATTGTCATGTCTCTGCCATAGTGTTTCTGCTTGAACTAAACAAATGGATTTTCTTCTCACTTTCCTTATCACTCATATTTTATAAAGCTCAGTCATTCCTTTTCTCCTCTGAACACTCTCTAATCTGTCTTTCCTCCTCCAGAGCTGAATGCAGCTCTCTACTCAGCACTTCTGCAGTGCTGAGTGATGTGGAAGATATCTAGACAGATGTTTCATTAATGCTTTCCAGGAGAAGGACTTTTTGGTTTTTCTCTCACTAATATTAAAGTTTGGGATTTTTTGTTGTTGCTCTATCGTAAACTCTAGATGTTGTACCTCATCCTTGCTGCCTTACTAGATTTCCACTGATCTATCTTTCCCTGACAGTTTTAAGGTTAATACTTTCTAATCAACCAGACTAAAGTTTATTCTGCTGATTTGCCCAGTTCACTAAGCTGTATTTTCCATTCCAAGGCCTCACTACATGATATTTGAAGGAGGCTTGGAGTGACCTTGATTGTTCAGGTTTTCTTCTTTATTTCAGCTTTACTCCTATCAGTCTTTCTATTGCTTTCCAGACCCTAAAAGGGAAGTATATAGCCTGGTCCATATTACTATAATGTGTTTATAAGACAAATTTTATGTGGCAAATGCTTTCTGAAGTTTAGATAAATCATCTGCCTCCTCTTACTCAGTAAGAAAATTAGATTGACTTGCTACAGTTAGCTTTAGACAAATCTGTGACAACTGTTTTCACCTCATTATCTTTGAAGTTTGGTCGATGTGTCTATAATTTCATCTTTTTAAAAAAATAATCAGCATTCTCTTTGATCTTCCCTAAATTCACTGAGTCCTGCCATGTTCTCCATGAGCTCTCACAGATAATTGTTAATGCTTCAGAGGGTATTTCGGCCACTTCCTTCAGTTCTTAAGAGTAAATTTCATCAGCCCTGCCAACTGGAATATTTCTTATCTACATTTCTTTAACCTGCTCCTCCCCTGTTTTGCCCTGGACTCCTGTCACTGTGAGAGAATTATTTGTGGTGAGACACAGTTTGTGAAGAGTGAAATGCAAAGGGTGCAGGATACTGCAGCTCCCTGCACCTGGTTTCCTTTCTGTTCACAGCAAGTAATGGATCTCTTTGGTCCTTTATCTTTTCCTTGTTTGTTTGTTGGTTTTTTTGGTTGATTGGTTTTTATAGGTTTGGGGGGGGGGTTTTGTGTGGTGTTTTTTTTTTTTTTTTTTTTTTTTTTGGTTGGTTGGTTGGCTATTTGTTTGTTTCTTTCTTTCTTTTTTTGCATTTATGAAACCCTTTCTTTCTGCCTTTTATGTCTGTTAATAGTTATCACTAATTCTGCACTTAGAAATTATGATTTTATCCCCTTTTTTTGTGTGCTGGGAACAACATGGAGGACAAAGACATGAATATTCAGCAGGTCACGGGAGGGACAAAGGGCCAGAATCTTCCACATCTGGTTATGAAAGAGGGTGTTTAAGATTGTGTAGTCATGCAGTATAGACTGTCACGTAGCCATGACAGGCAAGTCTTTGCAGCATCAGCCAGGTGAACCCTCTGTAGATCATTTCTTCCCAAGAGATGTTCTGGAGCAAGACCCCAGGCCTGTTCCCTTGAAGAATGCTTGACCTTCCCTTATTTTTCTCAGAATTTATTAAATGATTATTATTTATAAATTATCTTTGCTTGGTCCATTTCACCTGGTTTCTGCTCTTAGAGTTGAAATGCATTTTCCTCTTCAGCCCCAAATAGAAACTAATTTCTCCCCATTGCTTGAAGCAAACCCTTGGCTCCTCTGCATCCTAAGAAACTGCAGAGTTGTTGCCTCAGTCCACCATTATATTTACAACAGATATCTGTGTACCAGATAATTTAATTTACACTTGGAGCTGCCTGTGTCTGTCAGCAGGCTCAGAAAAGCCTCATCTTGTTTTGGTCTTTGAATATAGCTACTATGATACTTCTGCTCCTTTCATTGCTGCCTTTGCTCTATGAGACATCCCATAGCTTTGACTCTCACTTCTTTGAGATCATTGCAGCATGCAACCATTATTCCTGGGTGCAGGCCAATGGTGTCTATGAGAAGCCAACTTACTGATCAAGGATGATTTCTTTATAGAGGTGTAGGACCTATTTCAGACATTCTGTTCAGCCAAAAGATTATTTTTATATTGACAGATGATACATCTTAACTCAAAAGTCAGCTTTCTTTTTCTTTGTTCTTTGTTCTTTTTTTTTTCTTTTTCTTCTTGTTTGTTTGTTTTTGTTTGTTGTTGTTTGGGTTTTTTTTGTATTTATACTGTGTTATAGTGCGGATGAAAGATTTGATGCGACATTTCACACAAATGTGCTGGTGAATTACTCTGGATCCTGCCAATATATTCCTCCAGGTAGGGCACAGAGAAAATTTGTTTCTTTTAAGTCAATATGCAGCTTTCAATATATACAAGTAGTATTCCTTCATCAAGGAAACCAAGGTGTTTAGAAGCAGTCTGTGGAAATTTTGCAAGCCTCCATGTAGCCCATCCCAAAAAGGCCATGATCATGAAAGTCAGAGCTCCTGGAATGTAAAAGGCCAGGTTCAGGGAGCCCAGTGTTTGTGCAAGAACATAGTCCTGCACACATGGTTCTGCCACAATGGTCATGGCCTTTGAAGCAGCAGACAAAGAAAATATTAAAGATTTCTGTCCTGGAGGTTTTATTTTCAGAAGGGACAGCTCAAAAACTTACTGCAAAATATCAAGCTCTACTCAACTAGGGACTCAGAGATGGTATTCACATTAGCTGATGTTTTAGGGAGCACACAGAAAGCATTACTGCAAACAGGTAGGCTAAGTGCAACAATAGAAATAATTTCCCAATAAAGCAGATGCTGCCTTTCTATCACACAGTGCCACTGAGCTGAGCAGCACATGATGAACGGGAGAGGTAAGGTGAAGGCTGCAAAGCCACAGGCTCACAGAGGTCAGGGCTTGCAGGGATGACCTCTGTGATTTATTTGCCACCAGCTGCCAGTGATGCAGGCAGCACAGATCATCTTTTCTACTCTCCAAGCTTGATGTGCTGCCAGAGTGCTGGGGAAGTTCCACAGCCACAGCTGTGGCTCCAAGAAGAAAGTTAGGAGCATCCATTAGATTGTTGGGGGTTTTTTTCCTTCTCTCAAATATGCAACAATATGCAAATATCAACCTCTTAAACTGCTTAAAATGTTACATGAAATAATGAGTGGACTAGACATATCTAGCGTAAAAGTCAAGGCCCAGGTTAACACAGAAGATAAAGGCCAACACAAAGCAAAGTTTAACATGGCAATGTATGTTCAAGGGACTGTTGGTGTCATGCAGGGCCTGATGAGAAACACCTTCCAAAGAGCTTGTCACAGAACTTGCAGCCACAGGGCATGGACATCCATGCATTCCATGCTCCTGCCAGGCCCTGCAGCCCTGCTCATGATCTGCCAGGACCAGACATCACCAGGAGACAGGATGGGCTGCTCCTGGGTGACCAGAGTCTCCTGAACAATCTACCTCAAGGATGCAGTCAAAGAGAAATAGACCTTCATTGGTGCCCCAGGAAATGAAGCTATTCCATTCATGGCAGCATCTTCCACCTGCAGTTGTTCAGTTACCCCATGACTACTCCACTCAGACTTTTAGGAAGTTGCTTACAATCAATCAGTTGGGCAGACAAATGTAGAGATGAACGGCACCCTGTACCTGCTTGATTCTGACTAATTTCTATCAACAGGCATTTTGAAGAGCACATGTTACATTGATGTCCGCTGGTTCCCCTTTGATGTTCAGAAGTGTGATTTGAAGTTTGGCTCCTGGACTCACAGTGGCTGGTTGATCGACCTGCAGATGCTTGAGGCAGATACTTCCAACTACATCTCAAATGGAGAATGGGATTTAGTGGGTAAATTGTCTGACAAAAAATAATTAAAAAAAAAAATCATAACCTTTCAGCCACCATAATTGAAAGCAACTGCCTGCAACTGAATACATAAATTAAGTTAAATCTACCGATCGTGATGCATCTGAGCAGTCTGTCAATGCTAAGCCTGGATATATCTTATATAGGTGCACAGACCACCACTGTCATATCTAGTCTAATGCATCAGTAAAAACTGATTGGTGTAAAAACACCACTTCAGCAAAAGTGGAATGAGCTTTTACAAAGATGAACTGTGGGAATTTTAACACACCACAGTGAATCCCTTTCACCCAGAAAACCTTCAAATTGTCTACCAGTTCACAGTAAATAGAAATAACTGCAGTTCAGTCTGTCTCTCTTCCCTTCTGTGCTTTTGAAGTTACTTCTATTTTTTGAAGAGGAATCTATGCCCAGAAATACTTATTTGGAGTGAGCCCCTAGTGAGTTATTTTTAGCCTATTTATGCACACGTAAGTCAGAAACAATAAAAATTGTCTTTTGCCTGGCAACTGTTTTGGGGGTATATTTTCTCTCTTATCAATTGCCACAGGACATTTTGAAACACTGTTTATCACACCATTTGTGGTGGAGGTGCCACATATTGGCTCGTAAATCCCTTGGCCCATTCCATGATGCTACCCAGGAGCTTTGCACCTCTCCCCACTGCTCTGATCTCCCTCTCTATAGGTGTCCCAGGAAAGAGGAATGAAATGTACTATGATTGCTGTAAAGAACCATACCCAGATGTGACATATACCATAACCATGCGCCGACGCACTCTCTACTATGGCTTGAACCTGCTCATTCCCTGCGTTCTCATATCTGGCTTGGCGCTGCTTGTTTTCCTTTTGCCAGCTGATTCAGGAGAGAAGATTTCTTTAGGTAAGCACTAATAAGCTAATTCCTTCCTAGATAATGGAAAATAAATACCTCATGGTGCTTTATGCATGTGTTTGGCTGCAGAAAAATGGTTAAGAGCGTTCAGTATGGCTCAGATACATCCTATACTAAATGCTTCTAAAAGTTTACTCCGGGGTGAGAAAGAACTTGCCAATGGCACAAGCAGCAGTGGTGGCACTCTGTCATCCCTGTTGTTCTGTTTTATAGTATGTTTCAATGCATCTCACAGCTGATTAACTCTGTTTTTCAGATAGGACATACTTAGACACAGAAAGTGAAGGATTGCAAGTGGCAGGAGCTGCACACTGTATTTTCACCTTCCAAGTTCAGCTTCCAAAACAACAAGATATGAGTCGCTCATGAATGCAAATAACAGTGACAGCCAAGGAAGGGCTAAATTAGATTTCCTGCTACGTTGTGTGTGTGTCACACACCGTTGTGTGTGTCAATAAAGGCAGGAGAGGTGCTAAAATTGCTATCTAGGAAAAGTAGGATAGAGACAAGAAAAGGACCCCACCTGGAGTACTTTGTCCAGTCCTGGGGTCTCCAGCACCAGAACATCATGGAGCTGTTGGAATGAGTCCAGAGGAGGGCCACAAAGAGGCCTAGATAGAGGGTTGGATAGAGTTTGGATTATTCAGCCTGAAGAAAACTCCAGAAAGACTTTATGGAGGCCTTCCAGTACCTGAAGATGGCCTACAAGAAACCTGGAGAAATGTTTTTTACAAGGTGATGTATGGATAAGATGAGGAGGAATGGTTTTAAACTGGAAAAGGATAGATTTTGCTTAGATATTGGGAAGAAATTCTTTTCTGTGAGGGTGGTGAGACACTGGCACAGGTCAGCCAGGATAATTGTGGATGCCCCCTCCTTGGATGTGTTCAAGGACAGTTTGGATGGAGCTTTGAGCAACCTGCTCTACTGGGAAGTGTCCCTGCCCATGGCAGGGGAGGATTGTAATTAGATGATCTTTAAGGTCCCTTCCAACCCAAATGATTCTTTGCTTCTATTGTTTGAGCTGAAGTATAGTGTTTACACAGAAATAGGAGATAAATGTTCATGCAATTGCCATGTGATTTCTCAACACCAGAGCAGTAGGTTTAGCAACAGTCTTTCCAGACAGGACAAACAAAGAGCTGCTTTTAAAACAGGCTGTAGGTCTTTGGAGTGTGTTATATTATATGCAACAGCAAAAAAAAAACTAGACTTCTGTCTGTGCAAGTCTCTCCTAGCTTTTAATAATCGTTTGGGTGTTGTTTGCACTATGTTTTGGAAAAATAGTGTAGATTACCAGTTCTGCAAGCTCATTTCACCTTGCAGGAAAGATTTTTCCATTAATTTAGCAGGCCCAAGGGTTTGGGTGTAACTGAGAAAAGTAAAGAGATAGCAGATGGAGTTGCATACAGAAATGTGCTTACTTTGTGGAAGTTCTTATCTGCACTGACAGGAAGTCATGGGTTTGGCTTAGCTGTAGATTAGGACAAGGTTATATATAACAGATATCAGAAAAGCAGCTGAAAAGTTCATGTTCCTCATTCTTCCCCTCCATATTCACCCCCTGCAGGTATCACAGTCCTGCTTTCCCTGACTGTATTTATGTTGCTTGTGGCTGAGATTATGCCTGCAACTTCTGACTCAGTCCCACTAATAGGTAAGTTGATTTTCTCTACCATGAACACTATGTATGATGCAAAAGCCTATCGGAGGACTGGCTCTTTTTTTGTTACTATAGTTTTGAATTTCAGCATTATCCCGAATAGATCTCTGGGCTTTTCTGTTTGCATATATGAAAAAAGCCTGTGTGAGTATGTAATTAATGCCTTGCACAAGTTATATCATCATGAATACTAAAAAGAAAAAAAAAAAAAAAGCATTTAGTCCAACAACCTCATTGTGTCACTTCAAGGATTAAAACCTCAGACCTAACTGTGTGGATCAGGGAGACTACAGAACAGTAAGGCCCATAGGCAATAGTTCCTGAAAGCCTCCAAATAACTTTTACTTCTTATTGAAGGTCAGCAGGACTTTGCCTCCGAGTCACACAGGAGCTTCCAAAAAACTAACAAAACCTATCACTGAACATATACCTAGGATTCCACAGAGGCAGATGCAATTTTGAGAGAAACTTTTTGTGTAGGGATGAGACATGAGGCACCTTGGACCTGTCTTCACATAATTTTCATTTTGTGCAATACCTAAAAATAGCTGTTTGGGATTAGGAAAGGGATGCTCTTGCATATGCCAAGTTCACTAGATTTAAACAAACCATTTTCTACTTATACAGTCCAAATCAGGAAAAGTAAGATTTATACCATGAAAACCTATGAATAGTTAAACCTGAATAGTTAAAGCATAGCTTTGTGAACATCACATATCAGCAGAGGGTGAGGGATGCATCAAGTCCCTCTTCTCCGGGTGAATATTGGCTCGACCATTAGGACCTCTCACTCCTTTTCATCCTTTTTGGATCACAGAGTCAAGGAGATAAGGCAGACTTTTCTCATGATTATGCCTCGTTAACAGCACGTATTGCTGCAAGTGTTTTCCTAATGCCCAAATAATTAGAGCATATCAAATGTATTAGAAACACACCTCTCAAAGTTGTTGTGTAGGCCAACACAGTCTGTTTCTTTCATCTGCTCATTAGACAGATTTTATGTTATCTGTACTGTTGTCACTGTAAAAGAATAATTGTTGCACATGGATGCTTTTAATACCCTGGAGACTGACTTCAGGTGTCCAGATGAGGGATATCTAAAACAATCTACTACTGTCATCTGATGCTTCCTTGTTCAAGCTTAAAAGCAAACTGAATCTTGACCCACTGAGGTGCACCCAAGCTCTGTGCTCTGAGACTCAACCATTCCTGTGCAATGGAAGCTCTTGTTTCATAGGATCACTGTATAGCTCAGGTTGGAAAGGACCTTGGGAAGCAGAAGGCTGTGTGAAAAGCCATGTTAGAGTTGTTGCAAATGGAATGCATTGGTCTGCCCTTTATTGTAACTATTGTGATTTTCA
Source organism: Phaethornis superciliosus (assembly GCA_023637945.1). Lineage (NCBI taxonomy): Eukaryota > Metazoa > Chordata > Aves > Apodiformes > Trochilidae > Phaethornis > Phaethornis superciliosus. The sequence goes on from JAJQWJ010000004.1 coordinate 49,330,729, forward strand.
TGTAGGGCAGACATGATTTAACATTCCCTGTACCCACCTTCTGCCTCAAGAAATGTTCCCTGAAGAACATTAGAACGAGGGATCAAAGTCAGAATGACATGACTGTAGTTCTCTGGATTGCTCTTTTGTATTTTTTTCTAAATGGGTGCAACATCTGTCTTTCTCCAGTTGTCTGGGATCTTACCTCATCTCTGTCCTTACACCAATACCCTCAGGAATCTTGGTGACACCTATATGTTCCCAAGGATATGGGCAGGTTTTAAAAACAAGCATGCATCCACACCTACCTGCACCTGGATGAACAGTCCCAGCCTTTGCTCATACAGAAACACTAGTACCTAATATGCACCTATTACTTTTCTCCACCTCCTGATCTCTGCTTTAACTACTTAATATAATAACATGGGGGATTTCTCACAGCTCCAGTTTGGAGTGTCTTTGTTGAGGCAGCAAAGGAAAACTGGCTTAGTATGACTCCAAGAAAAGAACTAGGTTTTGAGGTCTGAAATATTTGCAAAGAAATGTGGAAACCATGTCCTGATTCTTTGTAGTTGAGGTTGCATATCTTGCCTCAACTTGAGTTTACAATAAAAGAAGCACCTCTCAACCTAAATAAACATAAGCAAGCAGGTGGGGGAAAAAACTTCCCTTTATTTTACCTCTCTGGAAAGTGGCTCCCCACCTCTTTGGTGTGTCTTCTGCATTCTCTATCTGTTCTTAAAGCCGCTCAGACCAGACTCCCTTACTCCACATATGGAACATCCCCCCATGATGGACTCCCATTTATATATAGCATATTGACTAGTGTGTTAATATGCATTAAAAACAAACCAATTTCTTTTCTGTAAAAAAAAAGTGACAAAGCTTTGACTGGAAATAGACAACAGGCTGTTCATCACATTTCAACACAAGGACTCTGCTGCTCCTGCACACTGCCAGGTGATGGGGTAGCTTTCCATTCCACAGTGAACCAGGACCAATGCCAAGAAATACTTCAGTTGGACAGGCTGTGTCAATACATTTGTACCCTACTCTGACTCAGCTTTCTTTGGGTCTTTACATCAGTAACCAGGTACTCCTTGCCCAGCAGCAAGTCTACTCCTGTCCTTCTCTAGGACAGCTTCCCTTTTTAGGGGGACCTGATATTTCTAAAAAACAGCTTTTAGCAGCATGCATACATGTGAAGCAAGGCACTGCAATCTTTCAAAAGCTGAATCCCGCCTTCTGCAAATTCCTCTACAATGCCAAATAAAGGAAAAGACTGAGAAACATTTCTGTTTGCAAAAATTAACCACGGACAGAAACAGCAACCAGCTCAGCCATTTGGATCAAAAGCACTAAAATCCTATGACATCTACAAGCACAACAGTTTGGCCAGAATCCAAAACAAGTCAACTGTAGGAACAAGACTTGTTTCATTGCAGGGTCCTGAAGGTCCCTTCTGGCACTTAAAATCTCTGGAGTGAAGCTTAAAAAGACTTTCAGACCATGACTATGCAGCAGCATCTGTGTCCTGAAGTTAACCTTCCTAGTAAAGCTTAATCATGCCTCATGGGAAGTGTGTCTGGCTGCACTCATGATTTGATTTACTTAATTTCTCTGTTTAACAATGCTTTCATCAAAACTCTATGTAAGTAGACAGATGGAGTTCATTACTTGAGGAAAGGACATACAGAAATGCAGGGGCCTCCAGATGTGTTACACACCTGAAGTTACTGGTCTGAGTGCACTAACCTCTGGGTAAAAAAATCCCATCATGATACAGCTCACATATATCACAATAGTTCTTTATGCTTTTAAAAACCCATGCAGTTATGCACATATTTGCCTTGCATGCTGAATGTCAGTAATATCATGGGGATTTCATGTACCTTCCTGCCCCCACCACATTGCAGCGTTGTACGAAGTCTAGTGCATTATGGAAGAAGGATTATCCACGTGCCCCTCTCTTGATTTTCTGGTTCAATGATCAAGCTGAAATTAAAAAAACACTGTTATTTCAATTGGAGTTTATGTACAGGTTCAGGTCCTGTGCTTTCAAGCTAAAGACTTAGATAACTCATCTGAGACCTACATTTGAGGCATTTAGATTTAAACTGGAAGGGTCTTTTTTTTTATTTCTATAAAGATGATGTGCTCCATGTAAATAACACTGGATAATCAGATCTGGTTTTGGTAATGGTTTTATGAACATCTGAAGAGTTTCTTCCTTAGGCAATAGACATATGCCTGAATTCCTTCTTTTAAAGAGCACTATGCCTCCCTGTTTACAATCTCCATATCCCTGACCTGCTTCATTAAGCTATGTTTTCCATTTGAAAGCAGCCTTGTAATTAATTCTGGGAAATCATGCATTAGGAAGTCACTAAAGAACAAGTTCCCCTAAGTCTGCTAATTATAACTCTTCCCCTTCACCCCTATCCTTTGACTAAAGCATCCTTAAGATTACATAGTCAGTGGCCATGCTTACCTCCATCCAATGGTACCTGGTAAAGCAGTGACAAGAATCTCACTCATCTTCCATAGCTGTAGGAATGTCTTAAAAATAAATGCCTCAGTATAAGCTGCTACTTTGACCTTAAAAAAATAAAAATAAAAATGACTGACTTAAATAATATAATAATAAATACCTGACTTAAAAAATATAATCTCCCAATGTAACGTTTAGTCACTACCAAACTCAGCCAGTTTTTCAGAAACTCAGCCCATGTTAAAGTCAGACATGTATGAAAGCCATTGCTCTGGAAAACTGAGGCAACAAAATTGGGGCAACACAGTTATGAGCCCAACCAGCATAGCTTCCTATTTTTCTCTCTGTCGTGCCCAGAAACTCAAAAATACTGCAAATCATTTTCTTCCAGCTCTCTCCAAAAGAACATCGTTGGGTTTAATCAAGAATCTGTATTTTCCTCTAAACAGAGCAGAAACTGTGGAACATCTGAAAACACAGGAAGTGTTTTAAAAGGCAACATGGGGCTCATGGTTGTGAGGAACTGTCACTTCTATGATTAACAGTTTTACTTTTCAAACACCCATTTCAATTCTTCAAAAGCATGTGAGAGGAGAAGAGTGTGAAAATTGTGAAAGCGCTTCCTCTGTGCCCTCTACAAGTATACCATAACCAAAAGGTAGACACAGGGTCCAATCCTGAAGTCTCTCAGTCTCTTAGGACTTTTCATGTTTATGGGGGACCATCTGGACTGAGATGATGCTCTTTGTTTTCTGCTGACACTAAAAATTAATGGACAACACAAGGTGTCCTGCTGCAGGAAATCTCAGCTACAGCAGAAGATGTTTTCCTGTCTATGTCCTTTTCTGTGTTTCTTTGCCAGCAAAAGTACTTACCCAGCAAAGTAATCTCTTATCTACCTTTTTGTTCCCCTGTCTCTGACAAATTCCTCCATCTCCTGTCACAGGCTGCAACATCACCTGTCCAGCACCAGCCCTGGCCCCTGCCATAGGACAAAAAAGAGGTGGTTGGAAGCCACTCTGCTGGTATTTGAGGCTTCCCACACCTTCCACAGGTTCATGACTCTGGACCATTTCCAGAAGGAGTACCAGTGAATATCTCATTCTGTGCATGCTGTGGGACATTTCTCCCATTTTCTAGGAGTTCATCAGAATCACTCAGCACTGAATGACTGAAATGACCTGATTTATAGCAGCTTTAAACCAGTCCATCATTTTGCATTCAAAATCTGACTTTTCCTGCAAAGAAGGAATACAGGCAGGAACACGTGTGAAAGGTATCCAACTTGATCACTGATCATTGTTTAGTCTGGAGAAGAGGAGGCTCAGGGGAGACCTCATCGCTCTCTACAACTCCCTGAAAGGAGGCTGGAGCCAGGGGGGGGTTGGTCTCTTCTCCCAGGCAGCTATGAGTAGGACAAGAGGGCATGGACATAAACTCTGCCAGGGGAGATCCAGGTTAAATATTAGGAAGAAATTCTTTACAGAGAGGGAGATCAGACATTGGAATGGGCTGCCCAGGGAGGTGGTGGGTTCTCTGTCCCTGGAGGTTTTTAAGAAGAGACTGGATGTGGCACTCAGTGCCATGGTCTGGTAACCACAGTGGTAGTGGATCAAGGGTTGGACTTGATGATCTCTGAGGTCCTTTCCAACCTGATTCTGTGATTCTGTGAATACCTGAGCATGATACTCTCCTCTTTCCCCCACTATTGTATAGGAACAACAATACTGTAACTTGTCAGCATTGAGATGTTCTGTGCATCCTATGATTTACTATGTTAATAAATCTGGTTAATATACTCCTTTCTCATTCCAGGGTTCAGTGGAAATATAAACAATGCAAAATCATACATCTGGAATCATCTTGATTCTCTTAGGGTTTCTGCTTTAATTTGCACCTAATCAGTTCTCAAAATTAATCCAGTTTCACTCAACCTCATCAAATCAAATCAAATCAAATCAAATCCTCATAAACACCTCTAAAATAATCTCATATTGCTTCTTTAACATCACTTTATGGCCCAGGAGGTCCAAAACTGATAATGGAAGACCTGCAAGTTATGAATTACAATCTTTTGATAGAGATGATATCATAGGATGCTTGCAAGAGCAACTATCTACTGTCACCGATTTTTAAAAAAAGACTTCCTGGGTCTCTGTAATTGTGTTAGATCCATATGTGCTATGACAACAGCACCTGGTGCTGAGACAGAGGCTGACAGCTCCCAGATGTTAAAACAGCTGTCCAGGTACTGTGTTACATCACACTTCCTTTGACAAAGAAAGGGAAGAAAACCAATTGTAGAAATGCAAATACTTCATACTACTTGAAAGAAATCAAGTGAGTATCCAGACCAGCTTTTCCTTTCCTACACAATTGCTGAAGAAAGTAGCATCAAAGTTTGAGAATACATGAGGAATAGTTAGCTTTGGCCAGAGCAGACCTTGGTATTCCTGGGGAACTTTGCTAAGTCAGGAAAATTGAGGGGCTACAAACACAGGTCTTCTGCTCTCTTTTCCTGGCCTCTGGCAGATGTCCAGGGCAGACAGTGGAAATGAGCCTGTTGCCCTCCAAAAGGTGTCAGTCATTATGCCTCAGAGCCACTGGCTTGCAGCAGTCAGGCCCCTGCTCCTTCAAATGCACTCTGGTCTGGGACTGCTTTTCCTTACACTGCCTATGGTGAACTAATTTATTAAAGCCTCCAAGCTGGGCCATCCATTCCCTGAATGATCTAGTAAGCAGAATATCCTTAGTGGGATATACTGAGGTGCTTGGTGAGACTTGCTGGTCTTCTCCCTTTTTGAGTTCAAAGGAATAGGGCTGGACTTCTTTGTAAAATCAAATTTGCATTTGTCACTTTCCACTAGACATACGTGGGGTAGGCCTTTGTAGCAGTGGCAGCTTTAAAGCCCTAACTGTGTAAGTGCTGTAGGCCTTAGAGTGGCCCCTAAAATACTGGCAAAAAAGGCTGATGTCTGGTCTGTACTGGAAGACCAAAGCTTGGTTCTTTACGGCTTCTCTCATGTGCCACAGCTCACAGGGGATCATCTTATTTGTGCTCAGCAACATCAATGGAAGCCCAGGAATAGAGTTCACTTATTCATAGTTGTATGGGGCTAGGGTAAGGTGAGTGAAGACTGCAGTCCCATGGCTCTAAGGAAAGTCTTATCTATGCATATGGTATCTTGATCCTTTCAGCAATTCTCAGGGTTCTCTGCTCACAGTGTTGCTGGAGAAGATTGAGTCATGGTCATATCATATGAGGTGCTGGAGGTTGTATATTTCACCAAGTAATAGGTTTGATCTTTCACCGGACAGAGATGCAAAGAAATCAGACTGGAAGGAAGATTAAGCCATGGTTCCAGGGAAGTGCATGGGAGACAACATGGGATTCTTCCCCTCTTGACTGCTGCAGGAGGACCATGTTTTTCTGCTTAAAGGAAAGAGATGTTGTAGGATCGAACCCTGGAGGGAAAAAGCAAGAAATGCTGAGTGGGCATGGGTACCATTTCAAACACAGAAACATTTTGCCTCATGGATGCAACCATTCTGTTCTTGCACCTTTCCTTCCCCTAAAGGTGAACCATCAAAGAACACTGGTCCAGCTATGTCTATGTCTTGCATCCTTAATTTCTAACTGAAAACTTCACTCTATCATGAACAGAAGCCCTTCCCCTGTTCCCCCATCTCCCACTGCTCACCCCCCAAAAATGCCTATTACAAGGCAAAAAAAGTACCAAGACCCACTACAGTTCCTACGCTGCTCCTGAGACAACTGCTTTCCCTGTTTACAGCTGTTTCCTGTTCTCTGTTCCTGGGTTTACAGCACACACACACAAAAAAAACCAAAACAAAAAAACAAAAAACTGTGAGTGTGGATACTTTTGCTAATCACTGACTGAGATCTTCAGTCAGATAATACCAAGGTGCTTCCAGGTTACATGGGACGCACTGAAAACATGGGGCACACTGAAATCAGGCTTCCCTGGAACCCAAGTTCCTGGTTTTCTTTGCCTCTGTGTGGCTGTTGGCTCTCTTCTCTCATGAGTGAATGCAACAGAGACTTTAAAATTTACCTTCCCTGGGGACTGTTTCTCCAATCCAACTGCATAATGGAAATGGAAATTTTTCCAATGGAAAACCATGCCTTCTTCTTGAAACAATTGCAGAGTTGGCTTCAGGAGGGCCTGAGAACCACATTATTATGAAAAAGCATTTTGCTGCCCAATCAGTGGGAAGTGGTATTAAGAAACAGAGCCAGGACAAAACATGACTTTGAGCTTGTGTTGAATTTTTTACTTTTCCTGCAAGCTGCTGGAAGGATGGAAAGAGGCTGGTGTTGGTCTGAGGCAGTGTCATACTCTCCCGGATTACCCCATTGTATCAGCCAAAAGTAATGGTCCCTGGTATTTTTCCATGGCAGTGTTCAAATATCATTAGTCCTGTGATGAATTCCTCTTTACATTCCAGTTCATCAACCTCACTTCTGGCATGAGGAAGCTGTACTGACACTTGAGAGATAAGGTTTTAAGTCTCAGTTCTGGCATTCAATATTTTGATTTCTTTCCCACATCACACACTTAAATTTAGCCCTCAGCAAGGGTGTAATGTGCTTTTGTAGGAACCAAGATCGGGCTTGAGGGCTGAGGAGGGTACTGAAAAATATGCCTGATTCCTTGTGAGCAGTGGGGGGTATGGGCGGAAGACTGGACACATCCTGAGAGGGTCCAGTGACACCAGGAGAACAGCATTTCCCTTCAGGAGTTCTGCTGGTGCCTCTGGGTGGCCCAGAGCTGTGGATGCTGGTATTCACGGATCTGATCAGCTCAGTACCTCAGGGTCCTGGCAGCAGGCAGGGAGCTGTTGTTAACCAGGGAGTCATACATTCTTTTCTTGGGACAAAACACAAGCAGTTAACAGGTTTTACTAATTTTAGCCTTTCCCTCACTGCAAAGGAGGGAGCTGAGGGTCCAAGGGCCTCAAATGATCCAGCATGGAATACAGAAAAGAGGATGCTTAGATGTGATGCAGAGTTTCTCAAAATATAGATCTACAGGCATGGACAAGAAATAAAATAAAATGTTTGTTTCGTTTGTTCTGAGGGGGGCTTCTTTCTTTCTTTCTTTCTTTCTTTCTTTCTTTCTTTCTTTCTTTCTTTCTTTCTTTCTTTCTTTCTTTCTTTCTTTCTTTCTTTCTTTCTTTCTTTCTTTCTTTCTTTCTTTCTTTCTTTCTTTCTTTCTTTCTTTCTTTCTTTCTTTCTTCTTTCATTCTTTCTTTCTTTCTTTCATTCATTCTTTCTTTCTTTCTTTCTTTCTTTCTTTCTTTCTTTCTTTCTTTCTTTCTTTCTTTCTTTCTTTCTTTCTTTCTTTCTTTCTTTCTTTCTTTCTTTCTTCCTTCCTTCCTTCCTTCCTTCCTTCCTTCCTTCCTTCCTTCCTTCCTTCCTTCCTTCCTTCCTTCCTTCCTTCCTTCCTTCCTTCCTTCCTTCCTTCCTTCCTTCCTTCCTTCCTTCCTTCCTTCCTTCCTTCCTTCCTTCCTTCTCTTTCTCTCTCTCTTTCTCTCTCTTTCTCTCTCTCTTTCTCTCTCTCTTTCTCTCTCTCTTTCTCTCTTTCTCTCTTTTTCCCTCTTTCTCTCTTTCTCTCTCTTCTCTCTTTCTCTCTTTCTTCCTTCCCCTTCTTCCTTCCTTCCTTCCCGTCCTTCCCTTCTTTCCCTTCCTTCCTTCCTATCCTTTCTCCTTAACTAACTCCTCCTTTTATTTGCAGCTCAGTATTTTGCAAGCATCATGGTCATTGTTGGTCTGTCTGTGGTGGTAACAGTGCTGGTTCTGCAGTTTCATCATCATGACCCACAAGCAGGAAAGATGCCCAAATGGGTAAGCAGCTTTGGTGGTAAATATTTGACAGTCTACCAAAAGAAAAAAAATTGTAAAATCTGTAATAAATGAGTTACAGATGAGGGCAGAAGTTGCTCTCCTTTAATCTGTAGAATAAGTTACAGACTGTATGGGTGACACTATTGTTCTTTCCTGGACATCAGACTAATTGATTTACAACTAGAATGATGAAGTCATTGAAGAAGCCACCTGTCAAGGGAGGGAATCTCACAAGCTTATTGAAAATTGGCAATTTCCTATAAATAACATCTGAAGGACTTTATAATCACAAGACATTTCTGATTTAGTTAGCAGCCTTTCACACAAGATGCTATATGATTTCACAGTCTTTTTAGCACCTTTTACAGCAAAAGGTGATAACAATAATAATCATAGTGGGCTCAAATTTCAATCATCTGGAGTTTGTTCATTTGGTGGCCTTGACAAGCAACATATGGAGCACGATCTACCACATGCAGGTTACAGAACTCTTCTGATGGTCCACAACAATTATAAATCAGAGCACAAGGAAATGGCAGCAGTTAGCAGTACTATTCAGATTTCAGACTGGCCAATTCAATTGATTTTTCTTTTGAAAAAATCCCCACTGTATTATGTGGCTGAACTCTTCAAAGGCACTTCAATTAAAAAAGAAAAAAATAACAAAACCAAAACCCAACCGAGGCTGTTTATATTGAGACTTAAACAATAGAGATGGGGAATGTGCTAAAAACAGCTGTTAGTCTGTTGCATTTTTTTTTCAGCAGAGTCTGAGCATTGGTCCCACAGATATTTAAGTGTATCTCTTTCGATACTATCTAAGAAATGGCTGAAAATGCTGCAGCCAATTTTCTGCCCTCTGCTTAATTGCAGAGATCTGGGGCTGTTTGCTAAAGATAGGACATCAAGAACCATATTGTAAAACAAGATTTTCCATCTCCTTTGCTTCATAAGCTAAGTGGGTATTGAACACCTATGTTCAAGACATTCCCAAAAAAGGTCATTCTTGGGAAACAAAAAAGGCATTTGAAAGCAAATAGCTGGAGAACACAAAAAGAATTTATCCCTCTGGAGTATTACACAGACTAACTTTAACAGGCATGAAACACATAAAAAGCTTCTAAAATGTATAAAAGTTCCCTTTCTTTCTATTATGATCACTCTCTTTCAGGTCCGTGTCATCCTGCTCAATTGGTGTGCTTGGTTTTTACGAATGAAAAAACCTGGGGAAAATATAAAACCCCTATCTTGCAAATACAGCTATCCCAAGTGCCATCTGAGCATAAACAGTATTGAGATGAATGTCCTACCTGGGCACCAGTCCAGCAATGGCAACACGATCTGTGGCTACCATGCCATGGATAATCCATGCTGCCCTCAGAAGAATGATCTGGGTGTCAAGAGCAGAAAGATTACTTGCTCCTTACCAGAAGATACTGAGCTTGCTCAGAAGAAAGCTTTAATGGATACTCTTCCAGTGATGGTGAAGATTCTGGAGGAAGTTCAGTTCATAGCAATGCGCTTCAGGAAGCAAGATGAGGGTGAAGAGATCTGCAGCGAGTGGAAGTTTGCTGCTGCTGTCATAGACAGATTATGCCTGGTTGCATTTACCCTTTTTGCCATCATTTGCACATTTACAATACTCATGTCTGCTCCAAATTTTATAGAAGCAGTTTCAAAGGATTTTGCATAAGGATTTTAAAGATGAGCATGATAATTTAAAAGTGAATATTGCCAGAAATTTTGCTAGATAATTTAACTCAGAGAAGTGTACTTACATGTGCTAACATACACAGAAGGGGATGAAAATAATTTCAGGAGATAATAATTCCTGATGTTAGTGATTGTAGTTACTGGATAGTAAACATATTGAGCTCTGTTACTTATTTCATAGATTAGTTCTACATGTAATAATGTCTTGATCTGTGGCAAATGATAGACAAGAATTCAAATTTACAACATACTTATTACAAGTTAACACTAGTATCAATGTGTTACTATGAATTTGTGAAGTTCTGTATATTGTTAACAATTTAAATGCTCATTTGTGACTAAAAGCTTTACAACATTTTGCTTTTTCAGTGTGTTTGTGTTTTGTCATCTTTGTTTAATGTGGCTCTGACATGCACTTCTTGGTTTTGACAGACACATCTCCACAGTCTTGCAATGCTGTATAGTGCATTTACAAAAATAAACTATGACCTTGTTAGCTCTTACTAGTGCAGTGTCTGTATTTTTTTTCTTAATAAATATGTTAACAGAATGTGTTTTTCACAGAATATGTCTTTTTTGTTTTGTTTTGTTTTTTAGATTAGGAGATAGTGGTTGTGGGATCAGAAAAAAAATTCATTCTCCATGCTGGCAATCACATATAACATCAATGGTGCTCTACCTTTGCTTAACTGTTGCTGTCATCTTGCAAGTCTACCTAATTTGAAATTTCTCTGACCTCTTGGGACACCGTTGTAAACCTAATGCTGACTAAAACTCTGTGTGATTAAAGGAAAAATACTGTCTCTAAATGATCTGTAGGAAATTTGCCACTGATACAATTGGTCTGACATTTTATATTTAGTCTACATTATTGAAGTAGTGTTTTTCAAAATTCTTCTGGTACAGTCCCCTTTCCAACTTGGCCAGCATTATTTTGTTAAAAGGACTCTGTAGAAAACTGATTTTATTTTGCTAAATTTTAATGTAGCCATTTTTACTCTCAATTTGCTGTCCACAAGTACCCTAATATAATGTCTATATATTAATGAAGTATAAACCAATTATCCCATTTCCCTGGATGATAAGAAAAAAAAAAAAAAAAAAAAGCTGTTGTCAGTAGCAGCTTCTTACTATTCACTACTGTGGGTGGGAATGACACTTCTATTGTTGTGATTTTATTTTGCCTACTCATCATAGCAGAGGTACCAAAGGACATAGTCAGCTGTTGAAAACTTTCCTCTGAGGCACACATAACACTTTTCTGAATGCTGAGTAAAAGGAGACAACCACCTGCTATATTCACTGTCCGAGTTTCAACTTCCTGTACTTCCACTGTTAGTGCACTAAAACTAACAAGTGGGCTAAAACTAACATTTTCCATATTTGTGTCATGGAATCCTCCTCACCATTTTTGTTGGTGAGAAGGAAGTAGTTCAGTGCACTATTACTCAACAGAAGGTACTTCCATCTAACAGGTGACAGTAAAGCTGCCATGTTACAGACTGCAGGAATCTGAAACTATTTCTTTTGGAATAAGGTACTTGAGCTTTTCCACTGTTGCTCCTCATCAGGCTCACGTTAAGTAGAGACTTCACTACAATTCTGCCTCTGTAGTTGTGACATTGGATCACCACACAAATGGACTGATCACACTGCTTGGAATTATGTTTACACCCAATAGCTATAGGAGGTCTTGACTACAGTGACCTGTTTTGTATTTCTTTTAGGTTTTGCACTTTTTGAGGATACTTCAGTTCTGTGTGAGCCTCAACGGCTATTGAATTTTTCTACTGAAAATTCAGTTAATATGTCAGAGATCTTGTTTTCCTTCATAGCAACATCAGTGATTTAATTAGCTCCTCTGACCTAGCAGAAGAAAATTCCCATGATCTCTACTTCTTTTCCTGATCATTTTCCTTATACTTAGAAAACTGACCTCACTGAGGTATAGATTGCAATTCAAGAGGGGCTCATCTAATCTAAATATCTATCCAAAGAGCAGAACTGGTCTGGAGGGTTGGATTAGTGCTTTCAGGCTCTGCTCTTGAACAACAGCCAAAATACTCATTATAACTTATTACTTTAGAAATAGGGACAACCAATAAATAAAAATATTATATTAAATATATAAATATATTTAAAAGCATTAAATATTCAGTTACTTATGCAGCTTTTGATGCAGGATGCTAGATGACCTTTAGAATGCTTGCTCAGGGACAACTAGCATTGCTGCTTGAAAATCGTAATTTTTGAAAATAATCTCCAGTGGCAGGATAAAAAGATAAAATCTAATGCTAAAGCATGAAGTCACAAGAACTTACCATCCCAATGCAAAGCACATTTCTTTACATGAAACACAGAGTCATTGTCTAAGAGTATTTTTAACTGCATGAATACATCTTTGAATCGGGAGGAGGAGGGAAACTATCTGAAAACAACAGGTGAAAATTGATGTAAGTCACTTTTTTCTTTTATAAAAGTAAGTGAAAAAAAAAAAATCGTTGTCTTATGATGCTAGGTTGCCAGGGCTGGGTTTTTGTGCAATTTACAAGTCCTTACAGTGGGCTGAAACTACACAAAAGTAAAGTAAAGCATTTATTTCTGATATCCAAGCTGCCACTTAGTCTTTTGGAAGGTAGTAACAATGTTACCACAAAATGTGATAAAATGTGTACAGTAAAATGTGTAAAATGGCACAGGAAAATGGTTGCTGTACAAACAGCAGAACAAAGAGTACTGCAGAATAAGGTTTGAATTCACTTGAGATTTTCCTGAAAATTACTACAGTTTTTTTAAAGGTTGATGCATCATCTCCATATGCTGATTCTCATGGCAGCACCAGTTAGTGCTAGTGTATTTGTCAAGGTATTACATAATTCTAAAAGTAGGAAAAATTCCCTAATAGATTATAAAGGGTAAATGGCAACAAGAAGGTAACCTAAAACATCCTTTATAAAATCCAGACACTTAAACAAATGTTACATAAAGAGTGATGGTCTTACCTCCTTCCTGGTAATATGGCAAAATGATAAGAAAGCACCATCTTCAATTCCTCATGCTGAGAAAGTTTCCCAGAAGGTATGGCATATTTCTAGTATGGAGGTATGGCATAAGAAGATGAGAATCTACTCCACCAAACACAAAGAACTTTTAGATAACATCACACTGAATTTTCACTTTGAGTTGTTTAGAAACTTCTTATCTTAAGTCAAATACAAAAATATGCCTGAAAGAACACATTTTCCATTTTTTTTAGAATATCACCTGTGAAAGTTTTGTAATTTTACCTCACACATGAGAACTATGGCTGTATGATTTCCAACAGTGAATTTAGTGACTGCAGTAAAGCTACATAGTTCTTTCAACTAACAGTAGCTTTTTAGTAGTGACTATAATACACAATTTGAGGATCATGACCTAAACCCATTTTTAAATTCTAAATTACCCTGTGCTCAGGGTAAGAAGATGGCATAAGTCAGAAGAATGCACTTTGGACTAGCATGATCTTTATCTTCTTCCTTGGAGAAAAGGATGGTGAGATGAGACCTTATCACTCACTACGACTACATGAAAGGATGTTGTAGTGAGGTGAGGGTTGGTCTGGCTTGGCAATTGAAAAGATACATTCTCTCACAGGTTACTTTGCATGCTATCTGTTCTTTTAAGTTATTGAGTTATATTTCTTCACTTTAATATACCTACATTACCTGTGAATGCAGTTAGTATACTTATAATTCTTGCTAACCATCACCAACTCAAAAGCAGTACTGATAATGTTTAATATATATTAGTTACGTTCTTCTTCAATTTTTCAAAAGAATTTCATTAAACCCAATAGTATTATGAGAAGGCCACACATCCCAAGTCCATTCACAAAGTTTTGTCCTTGGATTATTTGTTTTGAGTAAATAATTTCAAGGAAAATAGATCATAGAATCATAGAACAGTTTGGTTAGAAGGAGCCTTAGAGGCTATCTAGTTCCTATCTAAAGCCCCACCCAACGTCCTCTTGAACACTTCTAGGGATGGGGCACCCATGTCTGAAAAGCCTAGTTGATCCAAACTGAAAATTTCTGGCATCTTGAGCTCCTTAAAATAGTACACAACAGTGAATTCTGTCACAACACCCAGAGATGTAACACCAAAGAAACAGCTAATCAATTTTGAGAGAGGGGTCTAGTATGTGAATTTCTCACAACTAAATACATTTCCAGTAGAAATGCTTTTAATGTGGTTTTCATCCAACATCCCAGCAAAGGTCTGTGTTTGGTCTTTTATGCACTTAAAATTCTCATTCTACATCTCAAACAACTGAAAGTTTTGAATAGAAAAATGGAACTCCAAAGAAATGTTTGTCTGTCATTGACAGTGTACCTCTTCTGGTCCTAGTTACAGAGTGCTGGTTGGTACAGGTGTGGACTGGCTTCACATCTCCTCTGCAGCTCAAGATAGTTCACTGGTAACAAGGGATTAATTGGTCTACAGGAAGCGTCTCCTGTGATGGTTTCTTTACCATCCCAAGGGCTTGCATTCAAAATCATCCCATGAACCAAGACTCCATCTTCAGAACATGGGCACTGATGAGGACATCAGAAAGTGAAAACAATGAGTAAAACACAATCACAGTCAAGAAAAAGCCACAGAAACTCTAAAAACATAATAACCAAAACTATTCTAGATTTAATTTCAGTTAGAAATAATTCTGATTAAAAACTTTCCCTAGTTTTAAGTACTCTAATGAAGACATATGATCTGGAGTTAATGATTTATTTTTAATTCATTAGCACTGTCACTTTTATTTTATTAAGAAAAATTACTCGTTTATAGCTCTGGTAAGAAATGTCAAAGCTATCTCCAAAATGGGCAGATGCCTATTTTTCACGAGAAAAACAATTCTTCATTTTTATGCAAAAAGTTAATATTTTTCATTTTAGCATCAATAGAAGAGTGATGCTTTACTTTCCTGGAGAGTCTGTCAGGCTATGAGAACTATCCTATATGGCAGCTGCTGGCTCCCTTTATCCTCTTATCTCAAGGCAATGAAAAGGAGACAAACTAACAAGAAAAATAAGATGGTCAGCTAGGGCCTATGGCCCAGAACTCTGTGGTGTTCCCATATAGGAGGCTGGAGATTTTGTTTTGGTGGGTTATTTTGTTTTGGTTTTGTTTATTTGGTTGGATGGCTTTTTGGGTTGTTTTGGTTGGTTGTTTGGAGTTTTTTTCTTGGCTTTTGTTTTTTTGTTGTTGTTTTTTGTTTGGGTGGTTTTGATTATTATTTTTATTCTTATTTGTTGAAAGTCAGGAAAAGAAAAAAAAAAGAGAGAGACTTCAGGTGGCATTTTATTGATCCAAAACTATAAAACTGAGAGTGTTTCAGTTAGTGTTAGTTGCTAAGTTTAGCACTGTGTGAATAAATCATACTTGCTAAACTTCAAAGGTGATGGCTAAATACAGCCCACTTGAATCATTATTGAAAGAACTGTAGTGGGGTGCATGACAGAGCATTCTAGCCCAGTAGCCAGCTTCTAAGAGGACCAATAGCCTCTATGACCTGACAATGCCTTTCCAAATTGAAATTTGTTTCTATAGTTTTGTAACTGACAGTTCTTAATGAATGAGCAGTCCACATGGAATGTAATTAGACTATATATCAAGACTATAAAACATGTTTACAGCTAATGTAAACGTACATATGTTCAGAGTATTTTTAGACTGCATTTTTTTGGCCCTCTGAATCTCAAGATACTTTCACTTCACAAAGAAATCAAAGATGAGGCATGATTCTTTCTGCCAGTTCTGAAAGCTGCTAATTGTGTACTTACACTCAATGAAATGCCAATCTCTCATTGTAAAAGGCTGCTGAGTCTTACATGCAGAGGCACACAATAATAAGCAGAAGAAAGGAGAAGTGACAAAAGGGAGGTTACTGTATTAATGATAGCATGGCTGGGACCCTCAGCAAGAGAAACAGCGTAAAGTTTCAGGACTGTGTAGCATACATAGTCTCAAGCACTTGCCCAGTTCTAAACCCAGTGTTAAAATGCTCTGTTTGTCCAAGTCCCTTGGGTATTCTTTGAAACTGTGTCCACTTCATACTACCACTCTAGTATACCTCTCTGCTGAATTCCTGCTGTTGCTGAATTTAAAATTAGTGTGCTTTGGGACTGAGTTAATCAGCACACCCTAACAGAGATAGGCGTAACATCAGCACAAAAGACTGTCAGAGTTTCAGGTTCTCAGCAGGGGATATTTGAAAAGCAAGTAGTGTTTGTCATAGTGAGGAGGACATCTAGAGACTTAGGTTTCTCTAATTACCTCCAAGTGACATCAGTGTAAAATGGAATACTGCTGCCAGAAACTTGCTAGACCATATATGAGAAAGAACCATAAGCAATATAATTCAAAGAGGAAAATCAGATAGATCAAGAAGATAAAGGGAATGACCTGATCTCAGAAACTGGTGCTTTGCAATGACTTGGAAGGCCTGGAGGTGCTGATGACCACGTGTGCTGCAGGAGCCATGCTTCTTCATGTTTTAGACATTGCCCAGAAATCTTAGCCCTTGAAGAATAGTAGCAGGTTGAAACCAAGCATTCAAACCCAGAATTGACTGACATAATGATAATTACAGTAGCAGACTCTGCAGTGAATATGCTGCGTGAATTTTATATTTTAATTCCTTATTACCCCTGGATAAAGAACTATGCACCAAATTTGGGTCAGCCTTTTCTTTTAAATCGCTGAGCAGCTCCAATAGCTAAAGTTGAGAGAGATCAAGTTCACTGTGAAATTCCCAAACCATCTAGAAAGCTTATCCTGAGGACAAGATCTTGTACCAAACTTCCTAAAGACTTTAGGGGATATTCTACATTAGCCTAGGTTGCAGGGACCTGATTGTTCAGAAAACTGATATAAAGTTTCTCTGTCTCCTCTGACATAACCAAAGAAACTGCAATAGCTTTTTTGAGGGCTTCAAAAGAGGTCCAAAATCAAGATTTGAAAATGCCGTCACAGTATAAGAAGTGGACCACTTATGTCTTATTCATAACCATGGTTTTGAAATGGTTGCCTCTACAGGATAAAAATTGTGTATATGAACATCCTTCCCATGAACACATCAAAAAGGCCTAACTTCTCTCTCACTGGCCAGCCACCAATAAATAATTTAAGCCTTTTGTAGCTCAGTGATCATATGTTTTCTTCCACGTATTAGTAGAGTTTTCTTGGCAAGATGACAAGGGTTTTACTCTCAGACAGACTTTGTAGCTCATCTCAGATATGTTTTTCCAGATAGCACAACTGAAGTCTGTTTGATGGGACTCCCAGACAAATAAATGTGACAAGTGGAACGGTGAATTTGGCTAAGGGCAGTATATTGCCAAACTGTTCACCACTTCTAAAGAGCAAAGTGCAAATAAATTAATATATCTTCCCAGAAGTGCAACATATTAACTACCATACAGTTTAAAACTCTCTGATACGCTCCTAACATTCTCTGCATCAGGAGGAAATCTCACTCAAAGCTCTGTGTTATCCTGGGCTCTGAGCTAAGATTATGAAAGGTATCTGACAGGTGAGTACTGATCTGTTGCACATTGAATACCTTAAGAACAGGATACATTTACTCAATACTTAGCAGTAATTCACTGTGCTCACAAATGCTGCACCCATCAAGGCAGTGACGAAGTTCCTTGGCTGACATCAGAGCCGATTAATAACCAAGGTCAACATTGATTTTATCACAGATTATCTCTAAACCTTCTAAGGAATAAAGATTAAAGTTTTCCAATAGGAAAATCCATGAAAAATTGAACATCTCTCAAATTGATGAGATGTGTCTAAATCTTTTCCGATTCAGCCATCCTTTCCTAGACCTCTGAGTTTAGAAAATAGTCTCAGAAGTAAAAATAAAGAACATTAGTGGTGGCTGTATTTTATTTTTTTTAATCTGGGCATGGTGGAATTTTCTCCACAGGAACAGAATACATTTCTTCTTCTCTGACTGCAGTGTAGGATTTGGTGCTGGCATGTGCTCTGCTCTGCCTCTGCTTAGTATGGAGAAGGTAACTGAGAAAGGTTCTGCCATGGTGACCTGTGGTGAAGTTCTAACAGGGATGGACTCTTCTGATGGATGGACCCAAAGATGCCTAATGCAGACTGACTTTCTGTAAAGCTCTCTATACTGGGATAGGCCCTGCTAGAGAGCTGAAGCTAAGATATGTGCATAAAGACACAGGTGCCATGCTTGCAGCTTATCCTGTACTTCTGGCAAGTATAATTTCCAGGTAAAGAAAACTAGAGGTGTTAGACTGTCCCACCTATACTCAAGGCACACTTAGACCTTACTTTAATAAAAACACTATAAGTGACAAATTACTTCTGCTTACTGATAGAAGGGAGCATAAAGGATTGTGTTTTCTACAGATTGATAAACATTTAAGCACAATCTTGAGAGCAATTCAAATTTTCATCATAGTGTAAAAAAAAATTCCAAAATAAGAATTATAACTTTATTCCCAGGAATAAATACGCAATATGCTTTTTTATTCTGCTCAGCAAACATTACATTGAATTGTGGACTATGAATACTATCTAAATTCAAGATCTATACTTAAAATTAGATTAAATTGTTCATTAATACTTTATGGTAATCCTTCTAAAGACAATTTTCACTGTTTCCTACATAGAGAAGATTATTTTCTCTGTATGTTTCTAATTTTGCTATTATTATTACTTGCTATTACTAACTCCTTGTGTAAATTCCTTAATGGGATTTTAAAAATAAGGAAATGAGTAAAATTTTAATGTTTTCAATTAATTATCTCGGTAGTAAATGTTATTGAATATGTCTTTTAAACTCAGAGGAGCGAAGTTTATTAAATACTACTGTTTTGTAGGTCGAGGGTTCTCCTTTATTTTGCTAGTACTTCTGTTTAGTTCTATAGAAGTCTAGCTTTGGTAATTAATATTATACTACAGACAGAAACTGGAGGGATTTTTCCCTCAAGTAAATTGGTTTTGTTCAAAAACATTTTTTAAAAATTAAAATGCCATCTTCATAAAGGGACTGATAGGTGCTTTGTTTTGTTTTGTTTTGTTTTTCCTGGATGATTTAGATATAACTTTAAAGAATTTAAAATTTTGTAGAAACTGGCAGATAACTGTTAAAAGTATGATGGATGGATAAGGTTATTCATAATGATATGGGAAATATTAGCTTGCATTTATTTCTAAACTCATGAGTTGTTATTATTGGACAGAAACACTCAGGGAAAACAGAGTTAGTTTTTTATACTCTTGACTGACTACAATCAATCTGCAGAGCTTTTAAATTAGATAGAACAGGTATAGGAAGAAGACATATAATCTATTCTGATGAGCAAAGATAATAATAGATCAAATAATAGATCAAATAACTTACTGAGAGGATCAGTGGCAAAACAGAATTGTACAAAATCATTGCCGTTGTACCTCAAAACCCTGAACATGAACTAACATTTTTTTGAAACTTGTCTATTTATTGAGCATCTTCAGCTTCCTTATCCTGAGCCTTTCTAAGCATATAATATTATTTTGGTTCAGCTGCTGCTATCCTGCTGTCCTTCTTAATCAGATTTTAGATTATTACTGAGGAAAAATGAATAAGATTTAACAAATGTAATATTGAGAACTTGGATCTAAACAATTTCTTAGTAATTCTTTAAAGTATTCTTTTGTGAAATCTGAAAGTATAAAACCAAGAACTCATTAATAATAGGATGGATAATATATATGTTAGAATATCAGATAGAATGTATATATAATAAGTAACTCATTAAAACGTGAGTTGATAGGAAATGGGTCAAAGAAAGTTAACGGGTCAAAGAAAGCATCCAATAATCTTCTGCTACATACTACATGACAGAAGCTAGATCTAATGAGTAGCTCAGAGATTCCTCATTATTTCTGCTTAACAAACTGTGACTGTTAAATCAAATTTGCCACTTAAACTACAAAGTATAATTATTTTAGAAACGTATACATTGTATAGGCCTGCTATACAGGTATACCAGGTTGAGACATACCAGATTGAATAACCAGGGGAGATCACCCTCTCTACTCCCCAGTCCTTCTCTCTGTATTATGCAGGCCCTGGGCCATATGCAGGTCATTTCCATAGGTGCCAGGCAGCCCCTTGAGAATGGTTATGAGGATCTGTTGTGAGGGAGGGTTTGCAATGGTGGTTTCATACCACTTCTCAGAATCCACGTCCTGAAATCTGATCCCTGACAGCTCCTTTCCAGACATCCTAGTTATCTTCATTAGCTGGGAAGATGTGATTTTCGTCAGCCACACCACACCATAGAGTTCTCTTCTTGGTCATCTCTCATGACTTGTTTTATCCCTTTTGCTATATCCTCCTGTAACACAGGCAGTTCTATCTGTTGTGCCAGAACAGCTGGGGCTGCTCAGGTTACAGTTGTGAAATCAAAGGAAAAACAGCCTGTTCTAGCTCATCAGACCTGCAATCTATCAGCAGTGGCTACACAAGTACCTGAGTCATCCCTGTAGTTGTCGCTCCCCTTACCAGGCATTGACATGGGAGAGTTAGCTGCTGGCAGGAAGCAGTACAGCTGCTCCAAAACAAGTCATCACATTCATGATCCTTCAGTTCTGTTCTAGTGTTCTAGGCATGCATTTCACATGCACAAAGTCAAAGATGTGCAGTGACTGCAGCTTTACTCTAAGGTGGTGGATTTCACCTCATCCCCCTGATGAATCTGGTGGAATATACTGTGTCAATGTTTCTGGAGCTTTGATGCTTTAGGGGTATCATCTCCCCCAGAAGTTGGCCAAGTCAAAGAATGGATTCATATTGGCAGTATAATTCAGGAAATTCTTGAACCTTGAAGGATTATATAATCTTTACACTTGTGTCAAATCTAATTTGATCTCTATGGAGTAAACAGGGTGGTTAATATAGAATATTGATTCTAATATCCATAGAGCCTAATCTGGTGTGATCTGCAAATTTATTGAGGGTTCACTTGATCTTCTCATACAGATCATTGAAAAAGTTACTGAAGAGAACTGGCCCCAGCTGGGGCCCCAGTGGAGGGTTTGTCCTCTTTGCCACCCCATCTCTTATTCTGAAATTCTCTGCCTTGACTTCAGAAAGCAATACATTTGTGTCACTCACTCACACAGAGCAACTGTTCTGCAAATAGCAAACAGATACCTTAAAAGATAGAGAAATCTCAGGATCTGTTTCAGTTTTAACACTAAAAATTAAATCCCACAGTGCCACTGAACCAAATGAACCACCTGCTGTCACTGAAAGAGAGTGGCCTCATTTATTCCTCTTATACTCTCTGACATAAAGAAAGGATTAAGCAGTAAGATCAGCTTGCTTTAGCTATTTGCAGATAATTCTTTATAAAGTAATGGCCAAAGACTCTACAAGTAAGATTAAATAACACCAAGCTTGAGCCAAAAATGCCTCTCTGTAACTGCCTACAGATCAGAAAGCTTTTCAGATGGGAATGGAGGGACTTCACTAGTATCATTCAGTACAGAAAACGACAGTCTTCCCCATAAATATCTAGAAAGACAAACTGAATTTTAGCATACTGCTTAAATACATTAAGAATATTGATCCTAGTTGAAGACTTTTGTTGTTGTGTATCACAACAAATGAAAATACACCATCATTCACATTCATAGAGCACAAATATAATACCCAAGACCAAATGAGCTGTCTTATATTTTCAGTCAACTGAAATTTTTTTATTATTTCTTTGAAATATATTTACCTGATTCTTTCTATTTGTAGCAATATTTCAATGTGTTAGCCAAAAAAATCTTCAAGACTTAATAAAGACCTCTCTGATCCTTTTATTAGTACCTTGGCTCTCCTGAGGTAATTTCAACTGACAGAATTATTCTGAGCATTACCATAAACAAAGAAATAATAATTTATACTTCCAGATCTTTTGTTTTCTAGAGTCCAGGCGACACTGTTTTTTCACAGTATACATAGAAGTAGAAGTGCTTTCATGTCATAATAAGTTGCTTTTTGTCTTTAAAGCATAAACCAGGACTAGTAGTACAGAAAATATATGTCAAACAGCAGAAATAATGTAAATATTGAATTTTCAATGTCATACACTAGGAAATGCATACTTGATTTGACTATGGTGATTGCTGCAGCTGCAAATGTGTGCTGTATATCCTTTCTTTGCCTCGTTACCCATGTGGATGAACAAATAATTTCGCTCATTGGCTTGCACTAATGTCCAATTTCCTACATAACAGAATCACAGCACGTGCAAACTAACACTTGTTCCCACTTTTTTCATTTGAAATCCCAAACACTGCTCATTAGTGTGATCATTGATATTCTTGAACTATTTCTGTCTTAATTTCATATAATGATTGTACTAAAAAGGGTTTCAAATTCTATGCCAAAAAAAATATTTTCCTACTAAGAGATAAACACAACTGAGTAGACATAGAAACCTTGTATAACTAATGTTATGTCATCACTGTTTAATTACATATTTGTATGCAAACAGACTCTATTAAAGACGTCAAAAAGCATTTTCATTTACCTTGCAAAATTTTACCATTTTCAAGGCAGTAAGGAAAATTAACATGTCTCACTATGTTCTGTGACTTCTATCTGGAAGGTCAAATATATGTGACATGGTAAGCAAAAAGTAACAGTTTATAAAGAAGTGAATATGAGAAGGCTAAAAGAATGCCATGTCTCTTAAATTCGATAGAATTAATCTGTTTTCAAAACCAGTGCTAGGAGGAGAATGAAAACCAAGCCAAAAAATCTTTATAAGGTTTGTAGTGAATGGCTGCACAGTTGCTTTGCAAACTTTGTCTTTAGGGGCTGATACATCTGTTCCTTGGGAGTCAGTTCTGTGTTACTTCTAGTTTCACTTTTTCCACACATTAGTAGGATTTGTCAATTAATAAAAAAACCCAGACCAACAGAATTTGTATTCTCATGGAAGTAGCATCTCTTTGAAATCCTTGGGCAATGCCTAGGAGAAAAAGCTATCCTTTTTCTCTAGACTAGTTTAGGAGTCAGGACTACAAAACCCCGAAGTAACACAGTCAGCTAGTCATATTGCAAAAGGAAAAGGGATGGAATAAAAGTAAGCAAAAAAGTTAAAGATTCGAACTGAGGACAAAATTCATTCTGCACACAAAGATTACCAATAGACTAATAAAATATTCATGCATATACTCTCTCTAACACAATTAGAAAATTGTCAAAGCATTGTAATGTTGATGGGAAAATAAAATCAGTCATTTGTAAACAAATATTTACTATCTGATGGCGAAATAACAGAACTTTTGCAACTCACACTGAGCTCCAGTTTGCAAATCAAAAAGGATTTTGCTGAGGAGGAGTGGTTGAAAGCATTTGTTTTAATTTTAGTAAATACATAAGAGTCTTAATCTTCAGCTTTGCAAAGAGTTCAGAACAACATAACCAGTTTTGGTTTGTTTCTCAGTGTATAGGGAAGGCGACTAATAGAAAATACGTAAAAGTGGACAGAAATAGAACTTCCAGTGTTATCCTCAGGTATCTACCATTTAAAGTACTTGCTGTATGAAAAAAGCAATTTCAGTGTTATGGAAATAAAGACAAATCACAGAGGTTTTTGATAAATACAAGATTATATAAAACTGTATAACCACAACAAAGAAGGTTTACAGAAAGCACTTCCATATTTAAACAGAAATCCAGGAGACAAATTTGAAGATCTGTCTCATCAGATAAATGTGCAGTGCCCTAAATCACTGAAACTATTTTTGTCTGCTACAGTAAATTCCTTTTTATCACATCCCACCCTCCTCTTACAACCCTAAGTTGCTGAATTTGTTTCCTGTGTTTAGTCAGGATAATAAAACCATCCAAATATTAATTAATTAAAAATGCATTTAATTAAATATATAGTTAATCTGAAATCTACAAAACCTGATGGATACATACAGAACTCTTTGTGTCCTAATGACTGTGAGATTGACATAATGATTCATGGAAGATTCAGGACTCCGTGAATTACAGAAAACTTGCAAAAACTATAAAGAATGCTGCTGCAGAAATGATTAGTACTATATTTGGTCTTTTTACAATTAATAAAAATTTGTTACCTTGACCACTTGGAAGGACTACTTCCTTCCTTGATACACAAGAACTTAAAAACCTTTATTTCAATCTATAAACTTTTATCTCATTTTATCTACCACTATCTGGTGTAAAATTATGTCAAAGGAAATACAGTGGTAGCTAAAACCATGGTTTGCACATGCAATAAGGGTATGAAGTCAAGCAATTGTGGGTTGCTTCTGTTGCAGAGGGTGAGGGTGTACTGCTGCTACCTGCTCTGCCAGGACATTCTGCTACAGTGAAAGCCAGGAGATATTCAGCTGGTTGGTGACTAACACGGTGGGCCAGGTAATAGCAGAGTTCAAAGAGGACAGTGGTATGGATTTGGACTGAAAACTGAGGGCAGTGAAAGCTCCTTACTCTATGAAAGAGAAGACATTTGCTTTTCATCTTGGAAAAGGCACGGATGGAGTATAATATGAAGAAATGCTATCTGCTAATGTGAAAAATGTCACTTTTTAATTACACTTATTTTTGGATTGAAGACTTCAAGAGGGGTACATATGAGCTGGTGGGCAGCATATAAGAGTCTTGAACTGCTCTGTGTATGAGGATTTTATGTCTGCATTGACTGGAGTTGTTAGCTTAGAAAGTTCTTAATTTCCTGAGGACAGAGAGGTTCAAAAAAAAACCAAAAAAAAAAACCAAACAACCACTTTGAATGATATTGAGACCATTTCAAAGCCCTGCAATCTATGACCCTGAGATCAGTAGTGAATGCATCCCCTAGACTTAACTCACTAGGTTCTTCATTCCACCATTTGCTTCAGTTTTAGAGAATAAGTGGAAAGCAGCTCACCTTGCCTTCAGAAACTAAGGTCCTTCTGCTAGCTTGCTATCTTGAATTCTTCCCAGTCAATGGACTGAGAAGGGCCCCTCATGTAAGGTCGCCATCTGATAATAATCACAGAATGATGGGAGATGGAATGGGTTTCTGGGTTTCGTCCATTCCCACCCCCTTGCTAAACCAGAGTCACCCAGAGCAGTCTGCACAGGTGTCCAGGTGGGTTTTTAGTATCTCCAGAGAAGCAGACTCCACAACCTCTCTGAGAAGCTTTCTCCAATGCTCTGTTGTGGTAAACTGTGATTTTCATGATTCTTAATAACATTTTTTTCCTCACAATTTCAAATCCCTGTTGATTTCCAACATCTATGAAACCCTATATAATACATTTTTTTCCAAAAAAGACTGTTGAAGATTTTTTTCCTATATGGAATGAATGCAAATGACCATGCAAACATTCATTAAATCTGATAGTAGCAACCTCTTCAAGAAGACAATAAGAAAAACTTAGAAAGAATATGGATTCTTGTTTCTAGCTTCTAAAGCCCTCAGTGTGCAGTGAGATAAGCAATATTTAAGCTGAAACCAAGGGCTCTTTAGTTTTTTGGTTTGGGTTTTTTTTTTTTTGTTTTTTGTTTGTTTGTTTGTTTGTTTGTCTTGAAACACATATTTAAGTTTGTCAAGCTTTCATTGAACCACTGAAGAAATACATACTTGCAATAAGAGAGACATTTCTGCCAGTTTAAGTTGGCAAATGTCACACCAGAATTCCCCAGCAGAACTCCATTTGATATGTCTAACTTCTCTCTGCCATGGGATTTCAAGGCACATTATAGAGCCAGACAGGAATCTGTGCTACTCAGAAAAGCCTTGAGAGACATAGAGAGTATGAGTAAGCAGAATCACCAAATGCTGCTCCCGATTATCATTCATTTCAAAAGTCTTAGTAGTTTTATGAAAGAGTTGAAAGAAGAACACACTACTTTTAGATTATGAACCTAATATTAATTATGGCAGAATTTGTAAGTAATTCTGGACTGCCTGGAGCCATTATTCTTTCTTGATTTTTTATGCTATGTTACAGTTTAAACAAAAGGTCTTGTAGGTCCTCACAGCTTCTCACTAGTGACTCCCTTAGACTTTCTCCAGAAGCAGCAGTGTATTATCTGTCAAAATCAGTGATAACTAGGGATGCAAAGTGACAAGAAAACTAGCTTTCTAAATATAGGGACAACTGCAAGGTTACATACTATTTTTATTTTAGTTGGATAAATTACTACCCCATAGGAGATAAACAAAGTGAAATACCAGGGTAAACAGGAGCAGAAGAACCTGGTCACTTCTACAGAGTTCTTGTCTCACCTCAGAGAATGTTGATTTAGTCACATGTTGCTTGATAATTGGATTAAATTCACCTACCTGACAGTAAAAATGACCTGGCTTTAAAAGGTGATGAAAATTAATCAGGTATGGCATTAGATGGTGTAAGGAACTTGCAGAATTTCTGTCACTGAAGATTGTTAATAACAGCTTAAGCAAATGCCTGTCAGGAAAGGTCTGGGCATCTCCACATTTGCTCTGAAACAAAGGATGTGTGCTGCAAGTTCAAAAGCATTTTCTAAGATGTATTTAAGTATGTTGACCTTAAAAGTAATTTTTAAATATATATATAAGTCTGTGTGTATGTTTTTGATATTAGCTTTTATCTGTTACCTGAAGTAAAGCTCAATACAGAACTTAAAAGAAAGTCTGAATGTTTTTATAACTTTAATATTTTTTATTAATTTCTACAAATAGAATGAATGGTCTCATGAGACATAGAAAAAAAGAAGTTTCGCTGACATTTCAGTGTAAATTCCAAAGATCTATACTACTCCCATCTTTTGAGAAGCACTTTTAACTTTTTTCCTACAAATATTCTTTTTCCTACAAATATTCTGTAAGTGTGGAATTTTTACTGCAATTTAATAAGATGATATTTTGGGACATTTTAAGTATGGAAAATAGAAATAGCTATTTTCTTTAACAATATATTAAACTAACCTGCTTAAAATACTTCAAAGAAAACTGGTGAGTGGTATCTATCTCTGGCAGAGTTTCAGTCACAAAGTATTTGACAGATCCTTGAGTGGTGACATCCCAATATTTCTCACAAGCAGTACTTACTCTCTGTCATGCTGCTTCTATCTCTTGCAGCCTTGCAGCAATGACACCTGGTGGAACCTGGAAAAAGTAAATTTTACTCTGTATTTTTACAGTGTTTCTGCGTCTAGGTACTGAATACTGAGTATAATGGAGACAAATTTCTGCTTTCAGTGCTTACAGGTACAGCCTTTTGAGCACAACAATCTGGTGGCATGGAAATGTTATCTGATGTGGAAGGACACCCAACTCAACTTCAGATGTTGTCTAACTCCTCTGCCTGTCACAGACAGAGTATTTCTGTTGTGGATTATGTGCTAAACCAGCACAACACAGAACAACAATATACACTTAAAATCAAGAGGAGTCTATAGCATTTTGTGGTTTCAGAGCCACACAAGAGAATCCAAATAAAATGGAGTAGCTAACATCTGTTCTACAGGTTCTATCCCAGTAGAGCACAAAAAATGAATCTGAATTTCTGATAAGAAGACAGGAAAACTACATATTATGTTGAGAAAGGTTTGTTTTATTAAAAAAAAAAAACAGTCCATGACTGCGACTCAAACAAACCAACCTCTCATCTCTGTTTTCTCACCTTTGTGGAGATCTCAACATTCTTTTTATTTGCAGAGGGGTAGCATAAATTTTCAAAATGTTAATTAAGTTACGGCAGGTAATAGCAGCTGAGGAACACTTTCTACAGAGAAAAGTATGCAAAACTATTTATATGAGTGAACTGTTGAGAAAGGGGAAGTTACTTATGTCCTCAGGAGTCCCTTAGTTATGTGGAGGTGGCACACAAGGTGTTCCCTTTCTTGGTTGGAAAGCCTTCTAGGGCTAATGTCAGTCTGTCAGGAGGTCAGCATAAGAGGTTTATAGCAGACAGGCAGCTGTATACTGTAATAATATCATAATAATAGAAGCACAGAATGGTTTGGATTGGAAGGAAGTTTTACAATCATCCAGTTCCAACCCCCCTGACTGGTCAGGGATGCTGCTCATTAGATCAGGTTGCTCAAAGCCCCCATCCAGCCTGGCCTTGGGGGGATGCTTCCAGGGAGGGAGCAGCCACCAATTCTCTGGGCAATCTGTACCAGTGTCTCACCACCCACACAAAGAACTTCTTTCTGATGTCTACTCTAAAGCTACCCTCTTTCAATTTGAAGCCATCCACCCTTGTCCTATCACTACATGTCCTTGTAAAAAGTCCCTTCTCAGCTTTCCTGCAGGCCCCCTTCAGGTATTGTGTCATAGAATCACAGAATAATAGAATAATGTGGGTCAGAAGGGATCTCTAAAGGTCATCTACTCCAACCCCCTACATTAAGCAGGGACACCCTCAACTAGATCAGGTTGCTCAGAGCCTTATCAGTGATCACCTTGAATATCTCCAAGGATGAGGCCTCAATTCCTTCCCTGGGCAACCTGTTCCATTTTTCCACCACCCTCATGGTACAGAACTTTTTCCTACCATCCACTCTAAATCTGCTCTTCTGTGACTTAAAACCATTGCCCCTCATTCTATCACTACAGGCCCTTGCAAACAGCCTTTCTGTAGGCCCCCTTCAGATAGTTGAAGGTCACTATTAGGTGTCCCCAGAGCCTTCTCTTCTCCTGGCTGAACAACCCCAGGTCATTCAGTCTCTCTTTGTAGAAGTGTCCCAGCCCCCTGATCATTTCTCTATCCCTCCTCTGGATTGTCTCCATCAGGTCCATGTCTTTCCTGTACTGAGGACTCCAGAGCTGGACACAGTATTCCAGGTGAGGTCTTACCAGAGTAGAGCAAAGTGGCAGAATCACCTCTCTCAATCTGCTGGATGTGATTTGCCTTCTGGGCTGCAAGTGCTCACTGTTGGCTCATGTTGAGCTTTTCATTCAATCATACATCCAAGTTCTTTTCTGCAGGGCTGTATTTAAAAACCTCATCCCCAAGCTACTGGGGATTGTTCCACCCCAGGTGCAGGAGCCTGAATTTGGCCTTGTTGAACCTCTTGAAGCTCACTGAGGCCAACATCTAAAGTTTGTCTGGGAAAAAGATACAGGTATCACAAAAATGTCAAGTTTGCTAAAAAGAAACCCATTTGACATAAGTAATAATGCTAACAATAATTATTGCTTTCCTTTTCTTCAGTTCAGGGCTCCAGAAATTTTCACTCTTTCCCAGAAAAATGACATCAGATTCTTTTCTGCTTATGCATCTCTCTAGGTGTCACAAAAGGGATCACAACAGGAAGTCGCCCACCACCACCAGCTGCTATTTTACCCGGTTGCTTTTGTAGGGCTCAAACACAGAGCTGTCAGCCCTTGACAGCTGCAAAGCAGTGCACCTATTCCATATTAGCAATTCTGCAGATGAAGCAGAAGCCATTGTCTTGATGCCAGAACTCATAAACTTCCACTTTTTACCATAATGAGAGTGTGTATTTGCCAGTCTAGTTTGTACATACTCCATCTGAGCTGCAGTTAGTACACTTCTATGTTCAGGCTCTTCTTGGAGAAGATCTGCTCAGTCTCTTTCTCATAACCTCTGATGCTGCACAGTCTGATGACCTCCTCCTGCAGCCTCTTTACTTGGCAACACCATTTCTCAAAATATGTACACCTCCTGCAGTGTAGGAAACAAGACAAGAGGACACAGTCTCAAGTTGTGTCAGGGGAGATTTAGGTTAGATATTAGAAAGAATTTCTTCACGGAGAGGGTGATCAGGCAATGGAATGGTCTGCCCGGTGAGGTGGTAGATGCTCCGTCCCTGGACACATTTAAAAAGAGACTGGATGTGGCACTCAGTGCCATGGTCTAGCAACTGCTCCGGTGGGTCAAGG
The DNA here is from genome assembly GCA_023637945.1 of Phaethornis superciliosus. NCBI lineage: Eukaryota > Metazoa > Chordata > Aves > Apodiformes > Trochilidae > Phaethornis > Phaethornis superciliosus. Next base: position 49,360,703 of record JAJQWJ010000004.1, read on the forward strand.
GTTGGACTTGATGATCTCTGAGGTCCCTTCCAACCCAGCTAATTCTATGATTCTATGATTCTATGAAACCTTTTCCCTCTGCCCCCGTCTCCGCATGAGGCTCTGGGCTCTCAAGGAAGCTCTCACTCCCAGAGCTCCAACTGGGTCAACAGCTCCGACGTAGCTCTGGTGATACAGGGAGAGTTACTCCAGCAGCTCCCAGGGGACTACACTCTGTGGTCCGGCAGCACCACTGCTGAAAGACATTGCTGAAATGTGTATTCCTAAGGCAAGCTGCTGACCTCCCTTTTGTGCAGTCTGCCGTGCAAACTGCTGCTTTTGCTGGCTGCCTCTCAGCTGTTTCTCTGCTACCTGGACTCTCTTATGCATCAGCTTTCAGAACTGCACCAACTAGCCAGTAGCCTGGCAAGCAGCAGTTCTGTGAACTACAGCTTTCATATGCACACAAAAAAGCGCTAAAAATGACACAGAATTAACAATAAAATTAAAGGTACGTTAAAAATTAGGAATACAGAATTAGAATTACAAAAAGAATTAGGAATTAGAATCATCCACAGCAATGGCATAGGAACAACCAATATGCAACTTTTGACAGAAATTATGAAGTGATTTATGGACAATAGGTAGGCAGAAATGGGCTATAACATCTTCATGTAGAATGTACTTCAGACAGCAAAACTCATGACAGAAAATTTTTTTTCTTTTTACAGTAAATTTCAATTTTCTAAGTCAAATTAATAGTGTAATAAATAGGAAATGAGGAAGAAAAAGCTCTGGTACTAATTTGTTAAAACTACCTAATCAAATATTAATAAACTGGTTGACTTATTGGTTAACCGGTTGGCAACATATTTCCAAAAAGATAGAAAATATTATTTTGAAATGTTAATATATTTTAATTTTTTTTTCCTAACTTGCTTTGCTGTACAGACTTTCTCCCTGGCATTATATATATAGATAATTTAAAGTAGCTGGCTATTCCCATGCTGGAAAAGAACTCCATTCTAGTTTCCAAATTTGCAAAGACAGTGTTTGTTACAAATTGCATGTCTTCATTAAGAAGTTACCAATTACCAAAGAGAAATTCCTCTAGGTAAAGAAATTACTTCTTTCTGATGTAAGCTGTCAGGTCATGAGGCTGCATCTACATATGGCAACTACCAGGAAAGGACAAAATCTTCGTGGCCATTTGCCATGAGTGAAAAGCATGTGTGGACCCCTCAGGGGATCACATGCGATGTCCTGTTTTGCTCATTAACAAGCTCACTGGTGTAGCACAGGTGCTGTTTTCTGAATACTGAGATCTGCAGCTGGCTCCCATCATCAGTGATAGTGCAAAAGAAGGTACAGATGTGGAGGAAGCAAACTATCCTGGGTTACTGTAACCAGGAGGTAAAATGTGCTTGGGACTAGATACTCAGATGGGATAGGAAGAAGCAAACTCTCAGGTTACCATAAAAAGAAGGTAAGAGGTGCTCAGGACTTTATATACTTGGATAGAGGAGGTGAAATATCTTGGCTTACTGTAACAAAGTCTTCTCACACCCCACACCATTGAGTATTTATGGGTTTGATCCCAACACTGTTCTGCAAAGAAGTGCTTTACTGCTTTACCATAAGAACTACACCAGCTGCAAGGTAAGCATTGAGATGCTCTATTATACAACATCAATCCCAGTCCAGAGATTTTTTTTTTTTTGGTTTTTTGGGTTTTTTTGCTAATTGTTATGGTACTGGATGCGGTCACACAGTAGTTTATCACTAATTGTTCTCGTCTGTCCCCAAGGAAAGAGGTGAAGACAAAGAACTGAAGAAGCAGTTTTTTAGCTGTATTTTGGAAAAATGAAACTAGAAATTGGATATGATGATAATGCCACCTGCTGGGTAAGCAGTGAAAGAGTCTGAGATGGCTGCAGCCTGGCCTACTGGTAATGCCAGGGTAGGGACTGCCATGGGCTGTTCTTTTCCAGATATGTTAGCTCACTCAATGCTTCTTCCAAAAGTTTGTCTGGCTTTCCTAACTATGGCTTCTATAGTTTATCCTTCTCTGCTCTTTTGTCCTCCTCAGAAGGTTTCAGAGGCTTTATCACCTTTATATTGTCACTGTTCTTGTCTCTGGGGATCACTATCAGCAACATAAATAAAAGCAGCACAACTGTGCTGTTTTAACATTAATCTCCATCCTTCAAGCCATTTTCCAGAACCAAAGTCTTAGGCTAAGGCCTTTCCTCACGGATACCTCATCTTCTGTTTGATGAAGAAGGAATCTTTGGGCTTCCTTCATGTGGTGGTCATTGCCCTGTGAGCCAGTTGCTCACCCATCATATACCACAGCTTCCCAGCTGTATGCTGGGCAGTGTGACCAGGAGGATACTATGAGAGACAGTGTCAGAAGCTTTCCTGAAATCCAGAAATATTATACACACTGGCTTCCCTTGATCAGCTAGGTGGGTTACCCTGTCATAAAAGGAAATTAAGTTTGACAGGCAGGACTTTCCCCTCATGAAGCCACGCTAGCTGCATCAAATGATTGTGTTGTCTTCCAGGTGTTTTTCAATACCTCTCAAAATAATGTTTTCTGTAATTTTACCAGGCACTGAAGTTAGACTTACTGGCTATTTAAAATAGAATATAATTTCCTAAAGGGAAAGCAGAACAAAACTAAAATGTATTACTGAGTCATGGTTGTGTCTAAGTTTTTCTCACATATAATAAGGTGTTACTCTTGGTGTGTTTTTCAAATTTCAAAGGTTTTTGCCTGTTCTTTTGAAACAGCTTCTTTTAATTGTACCTTTTGTTTCAGTCTGGTACACCTGTGGAAATATATATGATGAACTATCAGATGCAACATATTATTAAAAATAGAAAGAAAAGAAAAATAATATCTTTTTATGGACAAAAAACTTACAAGAGAGCAGGTAAACTCAAATTAATCAAACATTTGAGTACACAGAAAGCTAGAACAATGAAGATTAATGGTCCTTAAGCCATTTATAGATTACTTGGTTTTATACAACAGTTTGCCTTCACTGAAAATAGAAGAGCCATGACTAAAATCTGGGAAACCAATATATTGCCACAATACTCAAAACTACAGTCATTAAAATGAGAGGTTTTTAGCAGAAGAGTATATGAGTTGCATCACTTCTCAGTTAAGACTCCTCAGATGATAATAACCCTTTCTTCCTCCACAAAATCTTTGGGATCTTCAACTTCCTTTATATTGCCTAGATTTCCCTATTTGCAAATTCAAATCATACAAATCACGTAGAGGTCTAACCTGAAAAGAAAATGGATCTGTGGGGAGTTCTGCTGGACCACGGTTTCTGAAGATAGTGAACACACTAAATGATCTAGTTCATTCTTCAAATAGACAGAAAAGAAATGTGAATTTGAACTCTCCTTTCACAGTTATTCGTGAACATATTAGCGTAAGACAAATCTTGCTCTCTTCTGCACACCTGCATAACAACTAGCTTTATGTTTTTCGATTCTTCTAATTTTTCTATGAATTTTAGAGAGAACCTGGCAGAAAGGGGCATAGCATTTCAGAGCTTTTTGGTTGAGAGTATATAACACTCTTCTTCTGGAAAAGATGATTTGATCCTAAGACACTTTGTATTAGTTGGATTTTAGAATGGAAATGGTAAATTTATGTCATAGAATTCTGTTCAGTGTAAGTAATTTCACTGTGTTTGTTGAGCCACTTTTGTCATTCATCTACTATTTTTAAAGTAGGGACGTGAAAACCAAGCGGATATTTAATCTCCACGGTTGAATTCACTTTGCTGTATCTCTTTGTTATGTTACAACATACAAAGATCTGGGCTCACCTGACTTTTGGGAACTCTCAATACCCATTGTCAGAAGATCCTTTGATCATCCTTGTAGCTTTCCATTGGACTCTCTCTGGTAGATCCCTGTCTCTCTTGAACTGGGGATGATCAAAGCATCTCTCCTAGGAAAAAAGACTGAGACAACTGGGGCTGTTTAGCCTTGAAAAAAGAAGGCTGGGAGGGGATCTTATTAATGTCTATAAATATCTGGGGGCTGGGTGTCAAGAGGAAGAGGCCAGTCTCTTTTTCAGTGGTGCTCAGTTATACGACAAGGAATAGTGGGTTTAAACCAGAACATAGGAAGTTCCACCTCAACATGAGGAGAAACTTCTTCACTGTGAGGGTGACAGAGCAATGGAACAGGCTGCCCAGAGAGATTGTGGAGTTTTCTTCACTGGAAACATTCAAAACCTGCCTGGATGCATTCCTATGTGGTCTGCCCCAGATGATCCTGCTTTGGCAGGGGGGGGTGGACTAGATGATCTCTAGAGGTTTCCCCTAACATTCTATGATTCTATGATTTTTCTTAAATACTTATTTGCCTCTTGAACTCTTACAAAACCCAGGACATAAAAATTCTGTCCAGACCTGGCAGAGAACTATATTTAGCAAAAAACCAAGACCGTGATCTTTCCAGTTATAAACCAAATGTAATATTTTCCTCTTTTTGAATGAGATAAACAAAAGATGGATATAAGACATCTATTAGAACTTTCCTATTGCATCTTTCAGACTAATTACCTTGATTTCCATGGGAAATAATATATGCTGTAATCCAAACCTAGTATTTCTGTTTCTCTTTAAGTCTGGCAGCTGCCTATCTAATTGATCTTTTCTGAATATATGAGTTAATTCAGAACAGACAATGTTTATATCTTTCAAGAGCTCCTCTGTAACAATCCACAGGCAAGATTGTGCATAAATTTGATTAGCACTTGCAAAAATGGACACAAATTTTGAAGTAACAGCACAAACACTACACATTATATAACATATAGAAGATAGATTTAGAAAAAAGCTGTTAAACACTAGAAAAATATGTAAAACTATTAAAAGCGAGGAAATTAACGTATTCAAAAAAACTTAAACATTCTTTCTTTTTTATGTCTGCAAGTCATGAAGTCAGAAAGCCTCATAAAATAGCTTTCATACTAAGAGAACTGAAATGAGGCAAAGATAAAAAGGTAAGGGAGCTTCAAAATGTACATAAAAAGAGATTGATATTGGAGTTGAAAATTGCATCTGGAAGACTGGAATATGGTTACTAAAACCTTACTGACTGTACAAAAGATTAAAGCAGAAAGGACCTTTAATATGGATAACTACCATAAATGACCACTCCCCATAAAAGGTAGTAGCCTGTATTTATTTTGTAAACAAGACAGGGGTGCTAGGAAGTCTGTGTACTCTGTATTGCAAGCAATGGGTATTGCAGCTGTGCAGCTTCCACATTTAGACTGCTATTGCATCCACGTCAAGCTGTCTAAGTGGCTGTATATACAGCTCCTTGGGCTCTTGATTCCAGTGCTCAGTATGAGATACCACTGTTTTACGTAAATTAAAAGTACGTAATTTACGTAAATTAAAAGTACCTCCTTCAATGAAAGCTACCATAGATTAAATTTGATGACAGATCTAACATAATTTTGTTGTTTCCATGTCAGCCAGATCCTCATATAGACTACTAACTTTTTCTGCTCCCAGATGAGTGGAAATTAGCTGAAGAAAATAAAACTGTGGAAAAATTATATAAATCAGCACAGATCTAAACCATCCTGTAGTCTCCTTGGTCATATCTGAAGAGGAAGAAAGGAAGGGAAAGGAAAGGGAAGGAAAGGAAAGGAAATATTGAACTGGAATTTAATAGTAACTTGTCCACGGAGTTAATTTTCAAAATCACAGTGCACCATAATATGTCATTAGAATCAGTGAACCATAGAATCACAAAGAAATTCAGGCCAGAAGGGCCTCCTATCGGTCTTGTATTCCTATCTCCTGCTCAGAGCAGGACTAATCAAATTAGGTTTTTTGTCCAGCAGAGCACTTGTCTTTACTTGTCTAGAAGTGTCAAGCATGTCCAAGGCTGGAGACTTTATAATCTGCACAAGAGGACTATTCCAGTATTTGCCCAACAATGTCAGGGTGAAAAAAAAAAAAAAGAGCTCAGGATTCTTGTCTTTTCCAGTCTAAACACACCCTGTTTTCTCAGCCTTTGTGAACATGTCAAGTGTTCCAGACCCCTGACTATCTTGGTGGCCTTCTACTATATCTAACTCTACTATGTGGAAATCTGCGACAGAAAGTATTTCAAAATGCTACCACTCAAATAAGGGCATAATTAGGAAAAAAAACCTCAAATGTTTTTTTCTTCTCTAATTGGGATTCAATAATCTATGAGTGTTATTGATGATGTTTGAGCGCAGAAAGTTATATAAATTGGCACACAGCCTGTATATCTTGAATTTGTTTTAGTACTGCTTTGGCAACAACAGACTTCACAAATACGTAAAACTATCAGTAAAAACTATTGCATATTTCCAACTCTGCATGGTTGCATGCATGCATTTTATGCTTCATTATGCAATAGTGTATACAGTTCAACAGAATAATTAAAAGGAACAGAACAAGTTATGTTTTCCTTCTTCTTTCTACTTCACCTTGCATCAAGCTGCTATGCCACTTCTCTAAGCTTCCAGAGATCCATAGTAGCATGAACCAACATACACAGGATATTCACATTTACCCCAATATTTCACATGGCACCAGCAATGCCTGTTGCTGAGGAAAATAATTATTTACTTCTGTAATAACTCAGCAATATTTTTAAACAAACCGATATATTTCCAGAGGAAATAAATCGGAGAAACATGTATGGGACAACACGTGTATTTTTGTCTTCAAACTGAGTTTGTTTGCTATTGGTATTTTGACATTTTCTCTCCTTCATGTATCCTAAAATCATACTTGGCCAGATGATGACTAGGCCTTGAACAGTCAGACTAACAGAGGAAGGTGCATGAACAGAGAAAATCATTGTCTATAAGAGGACTGCTTTATATGTGCCAAGACTGAATTTCTTCTGCTATAGTGTTGCATTTTCCCAGGAGCTGTTTGAAATTGACAGCTGCAAGCTCCTGATTGCAATTCACTGACATACTTTTTTATTCTGTCCTCCCTAATTTTAATATCCAGAAAATCCAGACAACTCTCTCTCCTTCAAATGTTAATATCAGTAATTAATGTATTGCCTGATGATTTTGAAGGACTCCATGTTGGATAAATACTCTTGGCTATAGTTTTTTAGCCAGTTTTCACCAAGCACAGATGGATTTGTTTATCACTTAAGAGATAAACTTCCCTGGAATAAACCTCAGCTGGAACTCATTGAACTAGGAGGAAATCTGGCTAGTGAAAACCAGCCTGCTGGACTACAGCTACTGAAGATTACTCTTATGCATGCGTTCCAGGGAAGTTTCAGGCAGCATAAGGAATTCACACCTGGCATGCAGCTCTCATGAATATCAAATCACTTCCCTTTGGCCAAGTATTCTGTGCAGGATTTTCTGGTGGCTCTTAGAGGTGTTCTCTGAAAGCTGCAGCACCACAAGTTCATTATTATCACTTATTTCCCTATGACCATCATTGTTGAGATTTATTAGTGTTGGACTTCGCCAATAGGATATGTTGAGGTGAAGATTAGGCTGGGACTCCAGAGAGCAAGTGTGGAGCAGAAGATGAATATTTTGTAGACCTTAGGGCATGGACAGGAGCTGTTTCAGTTCTCAGAAATAACAACACACAGCAGCAGACCTTCCCACATCTATGAGATAATCTGAGCAGGGTTTTGAAACAAAAGAAACCAGTAGCTCCTAGGGAAGACATAAATCCTAGAGGGACATAAGGATCCAGAATAATGTATTTTACTGATGGCTGAAATCACTATTGTCACATTATGCCAGCTGTCTAGCCATACAAAGATATACAAGATTTTGACAAATTAAGGATAATTATAAAGTGATTTCCAAACAGGTGCGTTTCATAAAAAAAAAACCACTCAAACCCAACATGATGATCATAGCAGTATCCTGATATGCTACTGCTCTGCATTTTAATTAACCATTCAATACCTGAAATGTGAAGTTACAAATGTTGACATAAACTATGAGTTTATAAATTAATTACTGTATAGGTGAAAGTGACTATACAAAATACAGCCAATAAAGAGCCAGGCAGTGAAGCTTAGAAACCAACATAAGACCTCTAATGACTGTAAGTATCTGAGACATGGTGTTTCAGTAAGAAAATAATATCCCCCTTGCTATTTTCGCATTCAGAATTATTAATTCAACTGCACAGATTATTGCTCCATTGAGTCACTAGGTTTCTTAAATTTGGCCTCAGCATTTTCCTCAAACAGTTGCCTCACAACTACATCGAAATCATCCCAGTAGTATTTAGTTTATTGTCCATGAAAAGCAGAAAGCATAAGTCAGGTAGGTAGTCGTAAGTAATTTTGAATGCCCCAGAGAGAAATAGATATTGTTTTAAAAGTATTTTAAAAAGTATTTTTTATGGTGTTTTTCTACAGAGTACCATTTGAAAAAGTTCCTGCTGTCATGAACAAGTTGAACTACTTCATACTAACTTCAAGGAAAGTATTTTAATTAAATCATCAAAGCCCACAGATAATGAAATAAAAAGTTAAAAATAAACCACTTGAGAGCAATCCTGAATATTTTCAGTAAAATTCCATGTTGGCACACTGATTTGCTCAGTGAGGTATGCTTGGTCCAAAACATTGAGAGATTTAGACAGGACCAAGAACCTGCCTGGAGTGGTGGAGTGGTTTTGAAACCTGCACAAATTAATAGTTTGAAATTGACAAATGCCTTACTTGTGCTATAACCCTCCTTCCTGCAACAGAAAGACAGTAAGTATAATTAGTTATAGTCTATTTTCAAGTAAAATGGTAACACAGGAATGGCTTTCTTTTGAATGAAAACATACGCAGCAGGCAAAGGAAACTGCTTTTCCAAGGTAGGTCTCAAAGAAGTGGAAGCTTCTTTTGGGTCCTCTTCCCCAGCATACTGAGACTGTTTTGCCTCTGCTGACATGACAGGACCCCAAGAAACCACCACCAGGTAGTGCAATTATTCATGTACTACAGGTTCATTTGCAGGCACATTTAAGGGGGAGCAAATAAGTTTCAAGCACCTCTGACTGACTAGTTCTACCACTAAAATACTACATGGACATTTTCTCTCAAGCTAGGAAACCCTGTCTTGAATAGAAGATTCTATGTAGTCCACCATGAGGGGAGGCCTGGTGGGTGCAAAATCTGAAATCAGATCCGACTTAAGGATACAGAACTAATCCCTCTACATGTGACAGTTTTAAAAATTCTTAATCTGCCTGAAACTAAGCTCACAGTATATAAAGTTAGGTTCTGAAAAACAAGAAATAAATGATGCTGCTGTTAAATGTGGTTTGGCCATCAGTTTTAGGAAGGAAACTGGCAACCTAGCAAGAGTCTGAATCCCCTCAGGCACAGACAAGAGTTTCAATCTTCTGCATCAGTGTTTTTTTTTTATGCTTGCTACATGCCTCTCAGACACTGAACTGCATTAGGTATAATCCTTCCAAGTAATTTGTTTGTTTACAAAATAAACCTGATGCTTTTATGAACACTGTAGACCTTCAAATCAGATTAAATTAGTGAAGGTTTTTGTGAAGTAGTGCACAGTCATGATTCCATGGCAAAATGTACAAGCAAAGTGGATCAAAATTAAGTAGCGAAACCAATTCAGTCATTTGTTATCTTTCAGGAGTTTGTTAGTCCTCTCAATCTCTTGTACATTTTTTTGCAGTCTAAATGAGTTTTTTTCTGTGTTTTTAAAATAAAATGGAAAAAGAACAAGGTGCAATTATGTAATTTCTGTCACTTTACACAAAACGTTAATGAATTTTGGACAGCACTAAAACGCTTAGTCTTCTAAGGCAGCCTATACATGCATGACTAAATTGCTTACATATGAGTTCTGCTTTTTGGAAAACATGGTAAAGCACACAGACAGGTGCAGTAAGTTTATTATTATGATACTGAGACTAAAAGCAGATATCCATCAGAATGAAAACCCTTTCCTACCATGTTCTACATTCAAAAACATCTTCAGCTTGAGCTTAAAGGTCCAAGTGTACAAACATGATACTTATAATACTTGAGGCTAGTTTTCACAAATGCATGTTTGACTAGCTTAGTCTGAATGAAATAGTAAACTTAAGATAAAAGTGTTGATAAACTGTTCATCTAATATGAAGATCATGCGAGTATTAAAGACTGGATGTATTATTCATTTTAGGATATTTTAAATTATTTATTTTCTTATTATTTATTTAAAGGTACAGCTAGTACAGCACCTGCTAGAGACACGGAGAGAGGTACAAGCTCTGTCTTTGATTACCCTATGCAGTTATCCCACTTTCATTCATGCTGATAGTCAATGTCATACTAATGGATTCAAACCATCAAACTAAATGGTTGCAAGTGTTTACAATAAATACAAGCTCCATCTAATAAAAATCCAACACTACATTAACTGAGAAATAAAAAAATTATAACTAAATTCATACAGTATCTGGGATTACAACCAAACTTGTGCATGACTATCATGTAATCTTAACCATATATAAACCCATTCTAATGATATAGTCATCCAGACCAAAGTTCCAGAAGTAAAGTGGATATTTTTGCCATTCAAAGTTGTTGTCAGTGCCCATCTATAGGAATGAAACCTGCTGTTATCTTAGGCATGTTTGTACAAGAAGAAACACTCTACCTTTTTGTCAAAAGCCCCTCAACAGTGCCTCTGACATGCTTGTAAATAGTTATCAGTGTTGTTATAAAATATCTGCATACTTTATGAACAAGTCCAGCCAGTACATCTCTGGAAGTGAGGAAATGCATTATAAGATATTTTTTTTTTACAGAGTGTATAACACAGTTTTCTTGAAGTTATTCAGATTTCAACAGATACAGCCAGCAATAAACATTTGCTTAGTACATGAATAAAAAATAAAACTAGCACATTTTTTATTATATAAAAAACTTACAGAGAATAGTAGAATAATCTGCTTGCACTTTTTATATATTTGGATTGGTTTGACATGCAGAACAGTAAAAACTACACATTTAAATGTAGTCCCCGTAATGTATATAATCACAAGAAACAGGAGAAACAGGAGAATACCAAGCAGGCTATTACTATGCAGAGGATCGTTCTGCAACACCTTCCTTATAAGAAAGAAATATTATGCAGTGGGTAATATCAAATAATATTCAGTGGATAAAACTGTGCACCAATTAACCTGAAACATCTCCGCACTTTTTCCTGGTGCTCACACGTATAATTTTACTAGCTCTTCATTAAGATGTCTTGCACATAATTATATCTCCATAGCTGTAACCTAAATCATAGAATCATGGAATGATTTGTGTTGGAAGATAAATATTATCTATCTCAATAAATGTTATCTAGTCCAACCTTCTGCATTAAGCAGGGACACCCTCAACTAGGTCAGGTTGCTCAGAGCCTCACCTTGAATATCTCCAAGGATGAGGCCTCAACTACCTCCCCGGGCAACCGTTTCCATTTTCCCACCACCTTCACAGTAAAGAACTTTTTCCTAACATCCAGTCCAAACCTGCTCTTCTCTAATTTAAAATCACTGCCCCTTGTCTTACCACTACAAGACCATGCAAGCAGACCATCCCCACCCTTCCTGTAGGCCCACTTCAGATAGCTGAAGGTCACTACTAGCTGTCCCTGGAGCCTTCTCTTCTCCAGGCTGAACAACCCCAGCTCCTCCAGTCTGTCTTTGTAGGACAGATGTTCCGTGCCCCTGATAATTTTTGCAGCCCTTCTCTGGACCTGCTCCATCAGATCCATGTCCTTCCTGTACTGAGGGCTCCAGAGCTGGACACAGTACTACAGGTGAGGTCTTCCCAGAGCAGAACAAAGTGGCAAGATCATCTCTCTCAATCTGCTGGACATGCTTCTTTTGATTCAGCCCAGGATATGATTTGCCTTCTGGGCTCATATCCAGCTTGTCATCTACCACTACTCCCAAGACCTTTTCTGCAGGGCTGTTTTCAAAAACCTCATCCCCAAAGCCTGTATTGATAGTGCAGATTGTTCTGACCCAGGTGCAAGACCCTGTTGAACATCATGAGGTTTCCCTGGGCCCACCTCTCCAGTTTTTCCAGGTCCTTCTGGATGACATCCCATCCCTCTGGCTCATTGACAGCACCACTCAGATTGGTGTCACCTGCAAACTTGCTGATGATGCACTCTATTCCACTGCCTGTGTAATTGATAAAAATATTAACAGTACAAGTCCCAGTACAAATCCCTGAGGGACATCACTTGTCACTGATCTTCATCTGGACTTTGAGCCATTGACCACCACCCTCTGGATGTGACCATCCAGCCAATTCCTTATTCAATGACCAGTCCACCCATCAAATCTGTATCTCTTCAACTTGGTGAATAAGATAGTGTGGGGGACCATGTCAAAAGCCTTGTAGTAGTCCAGATAGTTGACATCCACAGCTTTTCCTTGTTGACTGATGTAGATACTCCACTGTAGAAGCCTCTAGGTTGGTCAGGCAGGATTTCCCCTAGTAAAGCCATGCTGGCTGTCTTGAAGCACCTCCCTGCACTCCATGTGCCTTAGCACATTTTGTAGAAGGTTCTGTTCCATGATCTTCCCAGGTGCAGAGGTGAGGCTGACAGGTCAGTTGTTCCCAGGGTCCTGCTTTCTACACTTTTAAAAAATGAGTGTGATGTTTCCTTTCTTCCAGTCACCAGGGACTTCACCTGACTTCCATAACTTTTCAGATATCATGGAGACTGTCTTGACAACTACATTTGCAGGTTCCCTCAGAACTCTGGGATGCATCTCATCAAGTCACTTGTATATCTTCAGGTTCCTCAGATGGTCATGAACCCAGTCTTATACTGGGGGGGACTTTGTCTCTCTGATCGCCATCTCGTGGGCCATCAACACAAGAGACATAAGGAGAGGGGTTGCCAATGAAGACTGAGGCAAAGAAGTTGTTGAGAATTTCAGTCTTCTCCTTGTCTGTTGTTACCGTTTCACCACTGTGGCTCATCAGGGTAAATGAAACTTGAAATCCTGGTTTGAGAAATACTGGGCTTTAGCTGCACTGACCACAAACTCAGGCTTAGCATTGTCAAGAACCATTCCTTTTAGATCTTCTTTGAAAACCAGCTAATGGAGAAAGAAATCTGTGGGTTTCAGTAGAATAAAAGCAACTTGGTAAAGTTTTTTCTTTAAAGCATTTTTGTCAAATTAAACAAAAAATATTAGCTGGTTCTCATTTTCCCCCCATTCTAGATGTTCTTTCTTCTATTCCTTGTAGAGTTTCTTTTTGTGTGATCGTATGTCCAGGAGATCCTTGTTTATCCAGGCAGGTCTCCTAGCATTCTTTCCTGCCTTTCTCTTTGTTGTTATACTTTGCTCCTGGACAAGAGAAGATGATCCTTGAATCCAGCTGTCCTGACTCTGCACGCCTCAAGTCCAGGCTTGTAATCTTAGAATGTATTTCCTAGATGTACTAAGGATCTTAAATTCAAGTGCTTCATCATCACTGCAGGCAAAGTTGTCCCTGAGCCTCAAGTTGATCACCAGCCCTTCCCTGTTGGTGAGAACAAGGTCCACCTTTTCTTGTTGGTTCCTCTACCATTTGGAGGAGGAAGTTATCATCCATACATTCCAGAAATATCCTGGACTGCTGATGCCTTGATGTGCTGTCCCTCCAGCAGATGTCAGGGTGGCTGATATCACCCACGAGCACCAGGGCCTGTGAACAAAAAGTCTCTTCTACCTGCCTTTTGGGGAACCAAATCTGCTTGGTTCTGCTGGTGAGGTGGCCTGTACTGTACCCCTGCCGTAACATCACCTTCTCCCTTCTTGCCTTTAATCTTAACCCATAAACCCATAAACTCCCAATCAGTTTGTCGTCCTTCCCCAGGTGGATCTTCATCGATTCCAGTTGGTCTTTGATGTAGAAAGCAACACCTCCTCCCCTCCTACCCTGTGTATCCTTCCTAAAGAGCTTGAACCCATCTATCCTGACATTCTAGTCATGGGAATCATCCCACCAAGCTTCAGTAATAGCCACTATGTCATAGCTTTCCAACAGCTCGGTGGCCAGTAATTCATCCTATTTTTTGCCCAAGCCGAGTGCATTCGCATAGAGCCCATTCAGCTGGGCTGGCTGCATCACTCTTTGCATCAAGGCAAATCCCCCTTGATTCCTTTGGGGTTTCTCGGTGCATCCTCCCTGGCCTGCCTCAGGGCAACACGATGAGAGCCCTTACTAGCACTCCATCCCTCTCTCCCTGGTGTGCTAGATGACTTTTTGTTACAGACAAGCATGAGATTGTTAAGCCCTTCCTCTTCAAATGTAGTTTAAAGCCCTGCAATGAGCCCTGCCAACTCCTGTCCCAGAATTCTTTTCCCCCTCTGGGACAAATGCATCCCATTACTTGCTTGTGTCTCTGGTGCCTCGTATACCAAGTATTGATCATAGAACCTAAAGCCCTGTTGACAACACCAGCCCCCAAGCTTCCGTGTTCCTTTCCACAGTTCTAGGCAGCTGGACAGAGTGTCCTGAGCTCAGGAACCCCCCAGTACCACTCGGTCTGGCCCTGAGCCTCTGGGCTTGCCTCGGGTTTTTGCTGTCATTGCCTCTGCTGGTCAGCAAACCAACTAAGGAACTGGATGGATGGTCACATTCAAAGAGTTGTGGTCAATGGCTCAATGTCCTAATGGAGACCAGTGATGACTGCAGTTCTTCAAGGGTCAGTACTGGGACCAGTGCTGTTTAATACCTTTGTTGGAAACATGGACAATGGGATAGACTGCACCCTCAGCAAGTTGCAAGTTTGCTGACGATACCAAGCTGTGTGGTGTGGCTGACACCATAAAGGGAAGGGAGACATCCAGAGGGCCCTTGACAGGCTGGAGAGGTGAGACCATGCCAAATTCATTAAATTCAAGAAAGCCAAGTGCAAGGTCCTGCACCTGGGCCAGGGCAATCCCAAGCACAAATAGAGGTTGGGTAGAGAATGAATTGAGAAAAGCCCTGAGGACAAGTATCCTGAGGAGTTATGGTTGCTGAGAAGTTCAGCATTAGCTGCCAGTGTACACTTGCAGCCCAGAAATCCAAGCACATCTCAAGCTGCATCAAAAGAAGGTGAAGAGAGGTGATCCTCTCCTTCTACTCCACCCTCGTGAGACTCCACATGGAGTACTGAGTCTGGTCCTGGAGCCCCCAACTCTGGAGCCTCCAACACAGTAAGGACATGGTGTTACTGGAGCATGGCCACAAAGATGATCAGAGGGCTGAAGCACCTCTTCTATGAAGACAAACTGAGAGAACAGGAGTTGTTCAGCCTGAAGAAAAGAAGGCTCTGGTGAGACCTTATAACAGCCCACCAGTACCTGAAGGAATCCTACAGGAAAACTGCAAAGGAACTTTTTATAAAGGCATGTAGTGACATGACAAGGGGTAATGTCTTTAAACTGGAAAAGGGTAGATTTCAGTTAGATATTAAGAAGAAATTCTTTGCTATGAGGGTGGTGAGACACTAGATGAGGTTGTCCAGGGAAACTTTAGCTGCCCCCTCCCTCAGTGTGTTCAAGACTAGGTTGGATGGGGCTTTGAGCAATCTGGTTTAGTGGGAGGTGTCCTTTCCCATGGCAGAGGTGATGGAATTAGATGACTTTTAAGATCCCTTCCAACCCAAAACATTCCATGATCAAGCCACGAATAAAAGAGGAAAAAATAAATCTGCAATTATTTCCTGGGCTTTAGTCTTACAAATAATATAATTGAAAATAGAACCTGATTTTTGTATTTCTAAGTGTATTAGTTCTTAAGTGTATTAAGTGTAAGTTCTGTGGAATAATTCTGACAGCTACATACCTAATACTGGTTGGTGCATTCATTGTTCAAAAATAATTATTTTCATTTTCTACTTTAAAAAAAATATCCTTTTAAATATTTATCCTGTTGCTGTTATTTCCAATTACAGCAAAGGGTGTTGCAAAATTTAAATTAATGGAATTCTTATTACAAATGCAAAGTCTTCATAAGGTGTCCTATTTAAGAAATTTTCTTGCAGAGCAAAATATTTTTCTACCTCCAGATGTCTCACTTCACCACTCTCCTATAAGCATCATGCATTGAAACCACTTACTTTCGAAGAATCCTACATTTGAGAAACATCTGTCCCACAAAACACTTATTTGTAGTATCAAGTATTACAAATCTGGATCTCAACCATTTGTTCATTAAGACACTGTATAACTAAAATACATGTTGCATTTAATGAAGCAGAAAACCTACCTATCAGTCACAGCACCTGAAAAGACAACTGCACAATACTTCCATTTCTCTACAATCAGTGAATTTGACAGGTTTCCAGAGCCATTTTTTTTCCAGGTAAGGAACCTTCTTAAGATAAAATTTAACCATAAGTAATCCTATCATTATTTCACTTAAAGCAAATAACATGCTTTAAATGATGATTTACTTTCCCCAGAAAAACAGGTTTATTATGATATAGACCCATGAGAATGTTCCACCTAGTTGAGGAAATTACAGGTTCTCTAAATGTTGTTATAATGTTGAATGGTTTAATTTTTTCAAATTATATTAGTTAGGAAGTCTTTTGATGACTGAAACACCCCCTGTTTCCTAAATTGATGTTAAAAACATGGCTATTTTTAAATTTGCTTTTGTCACAGTACACAGTGGAAAATTACCACAGTTTTTTTTTTCTCTTTGAGTAAAAAACCACCATATTGTTTTCTCAATTGGCAAAATAAATAAATTGCATGTTGTCTTGCTTTTATCCACTTGCAATAATGTCAATTCACATAGGAAATTCTCATTCCGAAACAAAACTTAGTCTTAGAGGCATTATAATTTTTTTGTTGCTCTAGCAACCATAAAAAATTACTCTAATTAGTAACTGCTAATAACAGCAGTACCGTGCAACTACAGATTAAATCTGAACTGTAAAAGCTCTCTGTAAATTTCCCTCACAACAGTTTTGGGTACAATAAGAATGGCTTTATTGCTTTCTATTTTTCCAGTTATAAAACAAACCACAATATAAACTTATGGTTAATATTTTATTATGCCAAACTGTGAAAACCACAAAGATCAAAACCTAAGATCTGCTAAAAGCATTTTTTGGGAACTGACTACAGAGATGCTTTTTCAAGATACTTCCCCTGAAATATCCTGATTTACTAATTGAATTTGAAAGCATCTTGCTCAACAAGTCAAGCTAAGGATAGTGATTTTTTTCACATTGTTCAAAGTAGTGTGAACTATTGGTCCAAAACCTGCAATCTTTCTCTCATATCTGAAATATCTGGTACCACGAAGAGTAATAACAGATATAATACATCTTCGCTTACAGCCTTGAACACATAGAAAACTGAGACCTTTAAAAAGGAATTAAGTACGAGAGTAGCTTTAATCTGAAAAGATAGTGGTTCTGGAAGAAACTGAGCAAGGTGTGTGTTATTGGAGGTCTTCTGTGTTTGGTTTTGGCTTGGTTTGGGAGTTTTTGCATTAATAGTAAATAGGTTTTAGCCTTTTGTTTTGTTTGTTTTTATATTTTGAAGCAAAATTAGAAAGAAAACAATTTTCAAAATGAGTTTGTAAGTTCTCTGCTTTCCACAATTATTTTCATTTAACTTTTCTTACACTTTTTGTACCCTTGCTTTATGCTGTGGCACTGTGTTGTCACACAGGCCTGTCAGTATGACCTTTGTGCCAGGGAAGGTTATGGAGCAGATCATCTGGAGTGTCATTATGCAGCACATAGCAGCACATGTAGGACAACAGGATGATTTGGCCCAATGAGCATCAGTTCTTCAAAGGCAGGACCCTATTTGATAAACCAGATCTCTGTCTATAACGAGATGACCCACTTAATGGATGAGGGAAAGGCTGTGAATGTTATTTACATGGACTTTAACTCAGTTTCCTACAGCACTTTCCTGGAGAAACTGGCTGCTCATGACTTGGACAGGTGTACTCTTTGCTAGTTAAAACACTGGATAGACAGCTGGGCTCTAAGAGCTGTGGTGACTGGTGTCCAGTCACAAGTGGTGTTCCCCAGGACTCAGTTCCCTTTAATATCTTTATTAATGATCCACATGAGTGAAACCTCAAAGTCTACAGAGGACAAGTAGTTGGGAGGGAGTGCTGATCTGCCTGAAGGTAGGATGGCTCTACAGAAGGATCTGGACAGGTTGGATTGCTGGACCAAGGCTAACTGTATGTGCTTTAACAAGGCCAACTATTGGGTCCTGTACTTGGGTCACGACAACCCCATGCAACACTACAGGCTTGGGGAAGAGTGGATGGAAAGCTACCAAGAGGAAAAGAGCCTCTGAACAACTGAATATGAACAACTAGGATGATGGGGTGCACCCAGATTGTGGATGGCCACATAAGGGGTGTAGCTGATGCACTGGAAAGCACAGATGCGTTTCATAGGGGGATCTGACAGGCTGAGCACAGGCTCCTGCATGTGGGATAGGATACCACATGCAAAAGGACTGGCTGTTCACCGAGTTTTTAAAAAAGAACATCTGCAGAAAAGGATCTAGGGGTCTTGCTGGACAACAAATTGTGCATGAGTCAACAATGTGTTCTTTCAACAGTAAAAATTAACTGCATACAGTGCTGTGTTAGCAAAAATATAGACAGCTGTGCAATGGAAGTGATTCTTCTGCTCCATTAATGCTTGTGAGACCATATTTGGCTGTTTCCAGCTTGAGGCTCCTCAATGCAAGACAGACTTTATATATTGGAGATAACCCAGTGGAGGCCAAAAGTATGATGGGGCTGAAGCCCTCACGGTGCATGAAGACAAGCTGAGAATTGGGTTTGATGCATCTAGAGAAAAGATGGCAAAGGAGATATCTTCTGATTCCCTTCAGCTGTTTAATAAGTCTCATTACAGAAGAGCACAGCAAAAGGACAAGTATAAGAGGTGCAACTGCAAAAAAGCAAATTACAATTAGATATTCAGGAAAAATCTTTCATGGACAACATGGACTAACATTATATTAGTGACTAGAGAGGCTGTGGATCTCCACCCCTCAATATATTCAATACATTTTGAGAAATCTCTCAGCAACTTTATCTACCTTTAAAGTTGACCCTGCTTGGAGCAAAGGGTTGGATGGTCACAGAGCACCCCTCCTTGCTCAGGCCTAAATCATACTATGGTACAAACAGCCTCCTGTCTAAGACATGATTGTTGCTGTTACTCATTATTTTTAGTCATATAACAGCCAAAACTTATAATTAATAACAACAAAAAAATTAACAAATATCATAGAAGAAAGAAATCCACACTCAACTTTCATCACCCTCTCCATACAGAAGAATTTTTTCTTAGTATTCTAACTACCACTTCCTTTTTGCTAATTAAGCTGATTACTTCTTAGCTTTTCCTTAATTTTTGTGCTGGCTTGGGGGCACTGCAAGGCCACTGCTAGGTTCTGAGGAACATCTTATGCTTCAGAAAGATGACGAGTTTTCTCTTTCACAGCTGCAACCCTTCTTTAGGGAGAAGCAGACAAGAAAAATGATGAAAATTAACCAAATGGAGTATTCCATCCCATACATGTCATACTCCGTATAAACTTGAGGGATCATGAGGGTCAAACCCCTTCCTTCCTTCTGCTCCAAGGCCAGCATCCTGGGAGGATTTCCATCCATTCCTCTGCCTGTGGTCCTGATCCCTGCCAGCCTGAATCTGTGTGTTCCTGCCTCCAGCTCCTGACTGCTGCTGACTCCAGGATTCCAGCCTTGACTTTCCCAGGGCTGCCCTGCAGCCTCGGTGGTGACGTGAGAGTTACTAGGGGAGGAACGTGGTATTGTTTTTCTGTATATTTGTATATATTTAATATGGTTTCCTTTCTTATCATTACTGTTTCATTAAAGTTGAGTAGTTTAATTTCCAACCCGTAAGTCTCTCTCCCTTATTCTCTCTCCTTTCTTTATCAGGGAGGGGAGGGGAATTAATAGAGAGCATCTGTCACTCAGTTAATTTCTGGCCCAGTGTTAAACCATGACAACTATGGAAAGAATCATCCCTCCCTACCCTCTCAATATGAGAAGGTTGATAGAAGGAATGTCTGTTACCTATTCTAGTCTTGAAGACTACACTGATATTTACAGAAAAATTTTTTTTAAATTCCTTTCTTTCCTTTCATGATGACATTATTGCAGAGGTCCTTCTTTACCTAGAAGAGGCATTGCAGGGTACTGCATGAATCAATATCAAAAACATTTCTCTGATAATGCATTAGCATGGTCACAATAGGAAAGCAAACAGATCAAAAGCAGCTGGAAAAGCATGAGGAAATCTGAGCTCAGTTACAATTTTTATAGTTCTTTTTTATTATAAGAAGTTGTTTACATAATAAGTGCTCGTGAAATGCTAGGATACCATTTTATTCTTTGTTATACAATGCTGCTATTCAGTTTGACAAAAGTAATTTTATGCTTCTTGCAGTGCTAACTATTCATTTAGTCTGATATTCCCTTGCATCATGCACAAAATGCAAGCACATCAAAAAAATGTCATCACCTCAGTTCCCCAAATCTAAGCAATCTAAGGTCTATACAGAAAATAATAACAAAAAACCCTCTACAACAAAAAAACAAAAAAAAAAACCAACCAAAAAAGAAGTGATAGCATGTTCCATTTTGTAATTCTTATGCTGGTAATGTATTCATTTCGAGAGAAAATTTAGCCTCTTATGAACAGATCTGCTGTAGGCCTTTCAACACGTGAAAGACTGTTTGGAAGCTTATCTCCCACTGGGTGACAGTAGCTACCTAGTAAATTTTTATCATGCATTAGAAACTTCATGAAGTGAAAAACAGCCATATCATGTAGACACAGCTCTCTAATTCTGACGAGAAAAAATCCAGAGACAACTTGGTTTTTATACTAGCTTTGTCGTATTAAAATTTGCATTTGTGAGCCTCTTTGACATTTTCAGATTAGGGACATGTTTCTAATACCAGATCTTCATCCAATATTTGAAAAAAAGTGGAAAGTTCCATACACTGAGGAGCAGCCAACTCCTAAAGCAAACTTCAGTATTATTTTATGATCAGTTGAAGTGCTATAGAAAATCTCCTTTTTTTTAAGCTTTGTTGTTTTGTTTTTTAAATTCTTACTACATATTTATGAAATCTAATAACTAAAAAATATTAGGTAAGAAAAACATTAAAAAATCTGAGAAATGAGGCTGCATATTTGTAAAAGACCTACCAGTCTTTGTCTATTGACAAGATTATTTTAGATGGACAACATCATTGACTATTTAAATATTGAAGAGGAAGAATTTCTAGTTGGTATACATAAAATCTTTGTAGAAAAAACTAAAACCTGACAGAATTCATCTAAAAAGGCTGCTACAGAAAGTATAAACCCCCAAGTCCAGGACAGCATTAACATAAGTGGAAATATCTCACCAATTGTCCAGTGATGGAACTAGGTCAGCCACTGCCTGGTGGTCTACCACTGCCTTCCAGACAGATCTGCTCACCTGGGGAACACACCTCAGCTCAGATGCAGTGAGCATTACTTCTCCTTCAAAAGGGTAAAAAGAAAAGCTCTCCCAGCAGGCCACCACATCCTTCTTTAACTCTGGCACTAGAGCAAAAGAACAGATCATGGGGCCTATTAAGATGACACATGTCATGGAAGCATATATACCACCTGAAAAATAAGAGCTCTTTACAGTGTGATATAGATTCCTGTGCTGCTGACTAGGAATAACTGTCCACCCGCCCAGAAGTGGGCAGTCAAAGCCACACTTGAAAAATGGCTGCAAGATCCAAAGAGGAAAATGTTAAAAGATAAATATTTCATTTTTTCTAATAAAAATAACTTTTTATATATGGGGTTGAGAATATTTTAGACTCGTGCAAACTTGATGAAGTTCAACAAAGCCAATTGCAAGGTTTTGCACCTGGGTTGAGGCAATCCCATGCACTAATACAGGTTAGGAGGAGAAAGGATTGAGGGCAGCCCTGAGGAGAAGGACTTGGGGGGGGTGGTGGATCACAAGCTTAACATGAGCCATCAGTGTGTGCTGCCAGCCAAGAAAGGCACCCCTGTCCTGGGCTGCATCCAAGGAAGCACAGACAGCAGGTCAAGGGAGGTGATTCTCCCCCTCTGCTCTGCTCTTCTGACACCCCACCTGCAGTCCTGTGTCCAGTTCTGGAGTCCCCAGCATAAGGAGGGCATGGAGCTGCTGGAACATGTCCAGAGGAGAGACACTAAAATGATCAGAGGACTGGAGCACCTCCCCTATGAAGAGAGGCTAAAGAAGTTGTTCAGCCTGGAGAAGAGGAGGCTCTGAGGTGACCTTATAGAAACCTTCCAATATCTGAAGGGGGCCTTAGATGAAAGCTGGGGTAGGGCTTTTTACTTGGGTGGGTAGTGAGAGGACAAGAAGAAAAGGTTTGAAACTTGAAGATGGGAGATTTTGGTTAGAGGTGAGGAAGAAATTCTTTAACTTGAGGGTGGTGAGACACTGGAACAGGTTGCCAAAGGGAACTGTGGCTGCCCATCCCTGCAAGTGCTGAAGACCAGGCTGGATGGGCCCTGAGCAACCTGGTCTGTTGGGAGCTGTCCCTGCCCATGCAGTCAGGGTGGAACGAGATGATCTTTAAGGTCCCTTCCAACACAAACCATTCTATGATCAACTCTATGATTTTTAATGTGTGCTCTAAGCAATAAAAGCCTAGTACAAACTAAATACTGATGCTACAATCCCACAGAAGTTAGCAGCAGAGCCTTCTTTTTAAGTTTGTTGGCAAAGTTTGAAAGGTGATCTTTCCCATGTCGCAGAAGAAATTTTGCAAGTGAAAAAAACAAGTGAATCTTTTTGAATCTTGGTAGCATACCAAGGGTTTTCTAGAAAAGCTGGTGGCAGCCAGCTCTAATGGAAAGTTCAGACTCGGGGAGGTATCCTTTGAACAGCAAATCCTTCTCACTCAGCTTTGGAACACTCCATTTGCTGTCTTACTATAAAAAGAGACTACTACACTGCTTGGTTGAGCAGTGAATTTCTATTTTAGCCTCTGTAGTTAATCATAATAGCAGTACAGTACTTTTTACCCAGTCATGACTCTGTCCTGGTCTGTTAGGTGCCACAGGCCTGTAAAGGGAGGCAATGGGACACAATATTTACAAGAAGTACACTTCCCCACTTTGGCCCCAGCCTGAACTTACATTTGTGAAACTGCATTGAAGCTTCCTGTCCTATTTCAGTCAATACATTACCATCCATGCATGTCAACACCCTTCACAGGAAAATCTTCTAACCGTTCAGCTGAGCAGTCATTCTTCAAGGGTTGGACTCGATGATCTCTGAGGTCCCTTCCAACCCAGCCTATTCTATGATTCTATGATTCTGTCTCTTTCCCATTAATGGATACTTGAGCTTCTCCAAATGAAGAAGAAAATTAATCTATAAAGCCATGAGGTTTTCAAGAGTGCTTCAAACACTGGATGCCTTAAGTCTTCCTCTGCCTCCTTCCACAGAAACAATCTCTCAGATGCTCTATAAAGTG
Organism: Phaethornis superciliosus; assembly: GCA_023637945.1. NCBI lineage: Eukaryota > Metazoa > Chordata > Aves > Apodiformes > Trochilidae > Phaethornis > Phaethornis superciliosus. Next base: position 49,384,259 of record JAJQWJ010000004.1, read on the forward strand.
CTCATCCAAACAGGTACTGCTGACAAAACCAGATAGAAAATATATAGCCTCTGAAGCCCAGCAGTGGCTCCATGCCACTATATGAAGTTCATGCTCTGCTGAGCACATCCAAAATTAGGTAAACTCATTTTGTTACCTGAAGTACATGATGGCAACTTTAATGTACAACACCTGTGCAAAGGAAATCAAGAACTTGACTGTTAAATGTGCTTTCGAAGAAAAAAATGTAGTCAGGTAAAGGTCTTCCAAACCTCCCAGAGTCTGAACTTTCCATTAGAGCACAAAAAGTGTCCTGGCTTTCCCATTAGTCATTATTATTATTATTGAGGCATTATACAAGCAGCCCAATACTTCTCTAAAGTGAAAGATGTCTTTGGATATTATTTCCAGGACTAAACACTCATGGAACAGAATAGAAGGAACATTGCTTTTACTTAGTCCTTTGTAATATCCTCCCACTCCTTTGTACCAAAAAAAAGTAGAATCATCATAGTATTAAATGGATAGTTGAGAATTTATCAGTTCATCAGTTACTATTGTGCAATTTATAAAGATCACTATCTTGATACTCTATAAAGTAATGACATAATTTAGGAGAATGAAGAAGAATAGCTTTTTTTAAGATGAGTATCAATCACTAACCAGGTTAACCTCCTGTACCTAGATCTTTCGATGGCCTGCTCAGTGTAGATCATTTTTACAGCTCATTCTTTGCAATGGTTTTGCAACATTTGATATCATAAGCATGGTTCAGTATGGGATATAAATAAGTCTGTTCATAAAGCAAGCATCAAAATGCACAGCTGCACCATTCAAACATTTCTGGGTTGAATTAGAAACAAATTGCTAATTTTTGTGATTCACACAAAACCACAATGTTAAAGGGCATTGAAGCAACTACAAGGAATTTATGGATCTCCCCATGGCACAGTTACCAGCACTCTGAGACTCTTTCAGAGAACAGCAAAACTTCAGGTTGCTTAGGCTCTCTGACATGGGTCACAGTGATCCTGCAGTGACTATTTAGTCATGGTTTCTTTGGAGATGACCTTTTCTGTATTTCCTAGGCAGTGTATGTGCAATTAAATTATAAATAGGCTATAATTCAAAACTAGAAAGGCATATACTGGCATATAATTTGAAATCTGTAATACAGACTTTCAGATAGCATTTGACAACGAACTACTAAGTTCTGCATCTGGAAGAACCACTCTAGGGCCCAGAACTTTGAAAGTCAGAGGACCCAGAGAAGGCACACCAAGTAAGAAGACATCACTGGACAGGAGGACATGCACTGCATAGATATGTTTTGCCTGTTACCTTCCAGCTGTTCATGCCTTGAGTATTTCTGACAGTGTGCATACATTTATGACCCAGACAGTCTGTATTCGAAATGCTGCATGACACACAGAATCGAGATGTAATATATGAACAATTGCACAAGGTGAACAGCTGATTCAAGCCCCAGAAATAAAACCCAAGAAGAATAGCTGTAAATCAAAGAAATGCAGCTGACAGTTTTTGTCAGCATCTCAGAAAGAAAATTATTTATCTTCAAGAAAGGCAATACAGCTGGAAGTGGAAGCAGCTTTCTCCCACAGGGGAGAGCAGGGAATAGCTGAGGCCTCCTAAAGCAATGATGAATATATAGCCAGCCTGATGCCTCCTTGTGGTCTGGGTGGAATTCAGGGCAGGAGTAATTTGCTTTTCTCTGAAACAGTGGTAGTGAAAACACTTTGAAGGATTTGCAGATGGAGAAGACTTCACTTCAAGCTATCTCTCACAAGAGGAAGAGCAGTGGTCTGGTAAGAATTCAGTGGATTTGCCTGCCAAGACTGTGTACTTGTCCATTAATTCACCTAAATACATGATATGTCAGAGAGCAGCCCCCAAAATATTCACCTGAAACATGTACATTTCCACTCTGCGTAGCACTGCTTCCTACACAGGTAACAAAAAAACAGAGCCAATATTTAAGAGGACAGTTATGAATTGCCTTCCTAATCACCATTCAGATGTGTCTAGCCAGACCTGAAGAGTAAGAAGAAATAACTGCCAGGCAGAAGTGTATTTGTATTTCTTACTGAAATAATTCTGGAATAAGATGCCCATTCCATGTTCTTAGGTTAGCTGCTCTACAGCTCTCAAGAAGCCTTTGCTCCCTTTCGCATAATGAGTATGAGCTTCTAAAGCACATAAGCAGCATCTAGTGATAATTGAAGAATACTGCATATTCCAGAATCCTCCTGAATGGCTAAAATCTGATCACTCACAATTGACAACTGAAAAAGAATGTCTACAAAACCAGGTCTTCTTACCTCAGGTCAAGATGAAGTATCCCAAAGATTAGGGAGGCATTACCACAGAATGACACATCATAGATTTCCTTGCTTTTTCTCAATAGCTAAATGCTGTTAGGGCTCAGTTCTCTTGATATCCTGTTTAGAAATAGTAATAATCAATCAGGAGCCTTGGAAATCAGGTTAAAGGAACAGTCTCAAATCAGAAGTGATGTGTTTTAGACCAACGAGTTTCTTATCCACATAAGTAGTGCTATATTGGACTAGCTAAAATGAATAGCAAGGGTTCTACCATCATTCTGCAAAACCTGGTAAATCCTTGTGGAGGCATGGGCATGTCTTTCTCCAGTGCGAGTGTGACAGACACAGTTCAACAAGGCAGAAATATGCTGATCCTGCCAGAGAGGAGAATTACTACCTGCAGAACAAGGTTACTACTGAACAGGAATGGATGGATGGCTCGATTAAGCAGAAGGAACATAAGAAAGCAGGGCAGAGTGTCCTCAGAGCTTCAAGCAGAGCATGAAGAGATTACAGCAGGGCACTCATGCTCTTTAGATTGCTCTTTAGGATGATGGGGAGTGAGAGGACGCAGTGTTGCAGAGATAATTCCCAAGTCAGATGAGACTGTCATGCAGAGGTCTGCACAATTCAAGCCCTACTACAGGAGCCTTTACCCTGCTTGGTGATGTTCCAGACACCCCATTTTCTCCCCCTTTTTTCCCTCATAATCTGTGACACAGTTTAACTAAAGACTATCTTTCTTACAGTGTGAGAACAAAGCCTAAGAACCATCAATTGCCAACAAACTTTCTGAAGAGGGTTAGCACTGCCCAGATGACAATCAAACTATAGCTGAAAGGGATGTTTATTTCTTTTATGTTGTGGGTACAGCCTGATGCTCCAGAACAATGTGTTGTCTAAGATGCTGAGTATCTTTCCCTTGCTCTGTCTGGGGACTAAGTGCTAACACTTGAGGAGATAAGATGGCTGGGACCCCAGAACAAGAAACTGTTCTTTCAGCAGCATATTATACTGACAGTGCTTGTCTGCTGAACCCTAACAATCTGGTCAGGGCAAACACTATATTCACTAGTTTTACATCTCAGCTCTGAACACAATTAGAATAGTATGATCTTTATCTTGACATTCGTTTCCAAGAGAAAATCGGTGGAGAAAGGCGGAGGCATTATGCACTGAGCTGGTTTTATTTTTCCAGACTTCAGAATGTGTTTTAGCCTGAGACTAACAGGTCTCTATGCCCAAGATATATAGGTACCTGTCTCCAGCAGGCACATCACATATGCTGTCATGTGGTGTCTGCAAACCGGAATAGCAATTGCTTGAGTCCACAGCTGTATGAGGTGCTGAGGAAAATCCCTCGGCTTTTGTGACAGGATCAGATCTCACTCTCTATTCCCATACAGACTTATCCCTGTATCTGCTCTGGGAGACACCTAGCAGCCACACTCCCAAGAGGCCATGGATGGGTCACAAGCTACAAGCAAGATACAAATAGAGTTCCTGAGATGCTGTCATTAGCTTCCTGTTTCACACTACCTTGGTGCAGCCCTTTAGGCTCCGTGCAAGGTGCTGCTGGCTACAGCTGCATCTGAAGGTCAGACAAGCTAATAGCTTCAAGTGTCATGCTAGCCTTCTCTATAGCATTTTGTCCTTCCATGATGCATTCCCAAAGACTAGGACACAACTTTGCTTCTTGATTTTAGCATCATGGACTTGGTTTCAGCAAAAGAACCTTTAAATGTGAGGTCGATACATTTTGTGCCCTGCTCTTGCTGTGACACAAATAGAAGTTGCAAACAACAACAAAAAAAATTGCTTGTCTTTCTGCTTAAAAAAGTGTCCTGTGCAGTAGGTATTGTAAGGGTACGTGGAAGGTAAGAGCCCCTGCTTCACTGAGTTTATCTAATCAGGGACCTTTTCAATGCAAAGGGGATAATAAATAAAAGGGGAAATGATAAACTGAAGACACAAAAAGATGCAAACCTGGCAGACAACCACTAAAAGAGATGATGTCAAAGATTAAAAGTCACTCATTACTAATTGATGGAAGATTGAGAGAAATCTCCTATGCTGCGGCACAGGAGATGGCCACCTGGACTTTGTAACTGATAAGAAAGGGCAAAGAAAAGGAATGTGATGATTTTCGATATCTGAGGAGATCTGAGGTATCATGCAAAATTTACAAAGAAATTTTTAATGGAAGCCTACTGGGGAGGAGCAAAGTGGGGAAACAGACAAAAAGATAAAAACGGCAAGTTGCAGGTAGAACATTGAGGGTCAGAACTTGTCTGATCACATCTTGTGGCTGATCACTGTAGTTCACCCTTTCTTAGCTACAGCAGATGTGGTCTTGTCCATGGGAACAGTTTGTGTCCTGAAAACCACTAACTGGGTGGGGATAGGGAGAGCGAAACAGGTGAGGGGCCCAGCTCCAGCAGTTGGAGTGCAACCTCAAGTCATGGTCACATATGCCTGACACGAATAGCTGTGGGGTGGAAGAGGATATGTATCTTCTGTAAACCTGCTGTGAGCAGAGCTGAGGTGTACTTCACTGGCAAACCTCAAGCTGTACCAGCCAGCAAGTAAGAGGTACTGGACCTGGGCAGATGTACCAACTCTATCAAAGGCCAGGTTGGATGGGGCCTTGAGCAGCCTGGTCTAGTGGGAAGTGTCCCTGCACATACAGGGGGATTGGAACCATATGATCTTTAAGGTCCCTTCCAACCCAAACCAGCCTAGGTTTCTGTGATTCTATGCTGGTAACTGGGGGTACCCACAAGTTTGGGGTATCTGTGAGATGAATGTATGAGTTTTGGAGCTATGAGCTGGACAAGAAAAGACCAACTAAAAGACCTGTGAAGCGCATAAACGCGTTCAGGATCTGTGTGGCTTGGCTGGATGTACAGAGGGACAGGTAATGTCAGTACAAGCCACAGCTGTGTCTGTGCTTTTGAATTGAGGTTGAGGGACAGTGCACCTGCTTTCAGTAGTGAACTTCCATCTTCACCAGTAGAAGAGGAGGGGACAGGCTATCTGTGCTTGTGTTTATGTGAGTCCTGTATGTGGGTGCTGTTGAAGGTAGCTCCTGGTCTGTGTGTGTGACAATGGCAGTGTCCTCTGAGTGCGTGTGGACATGCCTGTCTTTCTCTGGGATATGTGCTCAGCTTTGCTGCTGGTTAGACCTGCAAATGGGAAAGCAGCATGTCCATCAGTCAGGGATGGAGACCTCTGGGTCCCCAAACCAAGCCCCAGGTGCCACACAGGAGGAATCTCCAGTATCTGGATCTGCTAGAGGATCTTACAATGCTGCTTAATACGTGTCTGTACATTGCAAACCTGATTTCGAACTTGCCTCTCCATCTCACAGTTTGAAAGACAGCCTCATCACAGAACACAATATAAAATTCACTGAAACTCCCTTCCTCCTTAAGTTTCTAGTCCACTAGATGGTCTGGAGTGAACATGAATTCTTTGGGATAAAAGGGGTCATGAAGTAACATTGCCTGAAAGATCTGGCAGGACATGTTCTTTAAGATAGGGGTGCTACCTATTAGGCTACTATCTATTAGTAACCTCTAATGCATTACTTTTTCCTTCATAAAGAACAGACTGGATTTAAATATCTCTGGTTCTACAGCCCACTTAATGCTGAAGAAAAAACCCAAACCCAACAGAATTAATGAATCAAAAATTGCAGTTACCACATTATAAGCATGAAGAAATTTCAAAATAAATTTGAGTTTTAAGGAAGATGTAGGAAATTTAAGGTCAGACCTTGAACACATTACCAGAGGAAGTCACTGAAACTAAACATATAACAAATTCAGCGAGGACCTGGGTAAATTATTTAAAGAATATTCAGCTTGTTATTAACAGTTACCACTGAAATTTTGGAAAAGCATTCAGGCCATAAACCAGTCTCTGTACTGTAGTTTGTCAATGACTTCCTGGGAAAACTGTGTGCTTGTTCAAGTGGTACACCTAAATGTTTCTTGCATTATCAGTTTCCAGGACTGCTGTGTAAGTGCTGAACTGTTGAGACAGAAGTTGTCAGCTCCTCTGTTAACTCCTTTTTTTGCCCAATTTCCTTTATAGCTTTTGCGTTCTCGGGCTAACTGGTTTTCCTCAAATCTGAGCATATAACAAGGGAAAATGGTTTTAAACTGAAGGAGAATAGGTTTAGTCGAGATGTTAGGAAGAAGTTTTTCAGTATGAGGGTGCCATGACTCTGGAATAGTTTGTCCACAGAAACTGTGGGTGGCCCCATTCCTGGAGGTGTTCAAGGCTAGTGTGGATGAGGCTTTGAGCAACCTTGTCTAGTTGACAGGCAACTCTGCTCCACGGCAGGGAGGTTGGAGAAGATGATTGTTCTGGTTTGAGAGGCCCAGGATAGGAAAAAGCCCTTCCTGGGACACCATCATCCACTGTCAGCCTGGTGGTGTAGTGGTTGTAATGGGTAGCCGCTGAGCCTAAGGATGGGTCAGGTGATCCAAATGGAAGAATCGCAGTATTCCTTCCCATGGTGCTCAGTATAAAATGGCTCCCAAGAGAGCCTTCTGGTGACTTCTTTGGCTGGTGTGCTCCCTGGGTTGGGGGCTGTCTGTTGCTGCTCCTTGTTTCCTCACTGGAGAAGAACATCACTCATGAAGACTGGTCACCTTCTGCCTTCCCAAGCAGGACCAGTTTGGTTGCGCTAAGACTTCTGAGAAGTGTCACTGGGACCCTGGGCTTGGGCACCCCCATCTGCTGCCCAGTACAGTATAGGACTTTTCCATCTGGGAAGTAACTAACCACTGAGGAGTGTGAGCTCTGTATTTACATATTTTTCATACATTTGTATGAAAACATACATATTCATACATTTGTAATTTGCTATTACTACCTCATTAAACCTACCCAAGTTTTTTTCTTCCAGCCTTGAAGCATCTCTCCCTTATTTCCTTCTTCATCATCCCCTGGGAGGGCAGTGGGGAATAACAGAGAGCATCTGTCACTGTCTAGATATTGTCTAAAACCATGACAATGATCTTTACAGTCTCTTCCAACCTCAGCTGTTCTATGATACTATGAACATGTAAAACAAATCCAGCTTTACCTGCAAGAAGATAACTGAAAACTGCACCCACAAGAATCAGCTAATACAAAAATACTATGAATTCAGCCAAGTACTTTCATTGTGCTTAAATCCCCAGACATCAAGGCCATTCAAGCACCAAGATTAGAGAAGCTTGAGCAAGCTTGAAGAGGCTCTCCTGCCAGCTTAGGATCCTTCAGCAAAATATGAATGGATCCTAGGCCACATTTGGTGTTTTCTGATACCATTGTCACTTCATCAGAGTGACACTGGTAAAGTCCCAAGTCATCTGCTAGACAACAAGTTCTTTTTCAAAGTGCTATTTTCATTATTATATCCTAAAGCAGTAGGAAAAACAAACATGCAGGTGAGCAATATATATTATGGAGGAAGTACACAACAATGCAAAAAAGAAATAGTACCGCACAGCATTTTAGAAGCTAACTTTTCAAATTAAGTAACACAGAGAAAACAACCTGTGCACATGCACATCTCACAGACATCTGGTTATGTTTTTTATAGTTAGTAATGGAAATGCCCAAGTTCTTCTGAAGGAGTGGGGTTTTTTCAGAGTAGCAAAATGCTTGGAAATGTTAGAATTCCCAAGATAGACAGCTTTATTTTATGTGGCTTGCTGATTACAGATCTGTAACTGCTGTACTTACAGTACACATCTTTTTGCTTTTTGTGACAGAACAGGAGCCTGATATTCAACATTGTTCTTGCTTGTAGCATTTCTGCTCCAATTCTTTTTATAGCCTTTGTCCATTTGATCCACTTAGATGTGAGTTTATATCCTTGAAGCTATACTGGCAAATAATTACAGAGTATTCTATTTAAGTCCAGTACCAAACTTCACGTGCTTTCCACATGGAACTGAGACCTGGTTCCCACTACTGGAAGGTCTCAGAAAATTCCCTTGACCCTCAGCAAACTCTGGGGTGGCCATTAAGTTCATACTTATTTATAGCAGCCCATCATGTTCAAATCAGTCATACAAAATGCATTCCAGGGTCAGAGCTGCTGTGCCCACGTCTGTACCACCTGAAGCAGCTCCACAAAGGGATTACTAGCTCTCGGTCCTCAAGGACCCTGGCTCTGCCAGCAGCTAATTGGAGCAGTGTCAGGCTGGTCCACTGTGCCAGGCTGAGAAGACATACAGTAGGCAAAACCATCTTGAACAGGGTTGATACTAGGGTCAGTACTGGGACCAGTGCTGTTTAACATCTTTTTTGGAGATATGGACAACTGAAATAAAGTGTATCCTTAGCAAGTTTGCTGAAGATATGAACCTTTGGTGTGCTGACACCTTAAAGGGAAGGCAGGCCACCCAGAGGGACCTTGACAGGCTATAGAGCTGGGCTCATGCCAACCTCATGAAGTTCAACGTGGCCAAGTGCAAGGCCCTGCACCTGGGTCAGCACAACCCCAGGCACAAACACAGGCTTGGGAGGAAATGGATCGAGAGCAGCCCTGAGGAAAAGGACTTTGGGGTGGTAATAGGTGAGAACATCAGTTGCCAGTGTGTGCTCACAGCCCAGGAGACCAACCACATCCTGGGCAGCACCAAAAGAAGTATGGCCAGCAGGGCAAGGGAGGTGATTCTGCCCCTCTGCTCTGCTCTTGTGAGACCCCACCTGGGGTACTGCATACAGCTTGGAGCCCCCAGCACAGGAAAGATACAGATGTGCTGGAGAGGGTCCAGAGAAGAGCCACAAAGATGATCAGAGGGCTGGAGCACCTCTGCTACTAAGACAGGCTGAGAGTTTGGGCTATGCAGCCTTGAAAAGAGAAGGCTTGGGGGAGCCCTTATAGCAGCCTTCCTCTGCATGAAGAGGGCCTACAGGAAAGCTGGGGAGGGGCTTTTCACTAAAGAGGGTAGTGATGGGACAACAAGTAATGGCTTTAAACTGAAACATGGTAGATTTTGGTAGATGTCAGGAAGAAATTCTTAACCATGAGGGTAGTAAATTACTAGAACAGGCTGCATAGGGAGGCTACTGATGACCCCTCCCTGGAGATGTTTAAGGCCAGGTTGGATGAGGCCTTGTGCAACCTGGTCTAGTGGAAGATGTCTCTGCCAGTGCAGGGTGGTTTGATTTTGATGACCTTTAAGGTCCCTTCCAACCCTAACAATCCTGTGATTCTCTGACTCTATGATACCCCAGTGTACATCATGTTATGTGCTCTAACCCTGAATTATAAGTACTGAGTATGCAAGCTGTGAATCATTCAGAGGGCTGTATTGTGTGCAATTTTTGAGATGCTGTGCCTCCATGTGATAACCTCAAACACGTCCCCGTAATTTTTACAGGTTGAATCGAATCACTATCAAAAACACAGTACAGATATGGCCACAAGAAGGTGGCCTTCTATCAGCTGACCACAGCTGGCCCTGGCAGATGCTCATAATCAGCTCTTAAGTCATGCTCATTCATTGCTTAAGCAACATTTATATAATCCATGCACCCTAAACAGAGAGGAACTATCTCCCTCCAGTTAAATTCTCAGCAGGTGCTGGACTGCACCTGAAGGAGCTGTGGCTTCAAATCCCCTCCAGTAGAGAGCTGAAAACACATCTTACCCAATATTTTAATCCCAGAGGTACCTGACAGCAAAATTACATACATGTAAGAAAGTGGGTCTGACATTCTGCTGGTACTGCCTAAAATCGCACAAACAAATTCAGAGCCAGGATGGGGTGCAGCAGAGAGAAGGAGTAAAGAGAACTGAAACAATGCACAATTAGTAACATTTGTCAGGAAACAAAAGCAAAACATTATTTCTTTCTTCAGCTCCATGAACTTACAGTCACATGAAGGAAGCATGTAAAAATAAGCAAAAGAGAATTAACAAAAGGCCTGTAGTCATTTGCATCAGAGAGAGACATGTGATAGCCAACTATTTTTCACCCTGTATATTCAATTGTTTATGCATCTACAGACAAATTATATCAACACACTTAGAGATGATATTTTAAAATCTAAAGCTGTTGCTCTTGCACTGTAGGAAGGAATAAACTCTCCGTGGGTTTTGTGATGTAATTTAGCCACAGTCCAATAGCGTTTGCATGGACATTTTCTGAACTGTTTGATGCCCAGTTCCCTGAATACCAACAGGAAATAGCTGGTTCCATCAGGAAAACCTAGCTCCTGGATAAGGTACAGCTGAACACTGTAGGAAATATCGATACGGAAATATACAAACCTGAGAAGAATTCTGGGCACCAAAGACAGAAACCACAATTTTCTGCTTAGACCATAGGTATCTTTCACAGTGTAAATGCTGAAGCACAGGACACACCAAACAAAACTGTGCTTCTGATTTTATTCTATTTAACCCAGGAAGCAATGCTCGCAGGCAGGACTGTTAATAAATTGTGAAATATATTTTCCGGCCTTTACTGATACACATTCTTCTGTGTTAGGACAAACCTGCACCATAACGTGTGATCTTGAAAGGTAAATTAATTTCAGAGACCTGACCTGAATAAACTTCATATGCATTCATTGCTGGTTCCTGGATAGAAGTCTGGATGAAGCAGAGTGGTAGGATAAAAAATGGTAGTCAGTTTCACCATGGATATAACAAGATCACTTTTTCTTTTATTAATTTTCAGAGCTTAGACTTAATTTTTTGTGATAAAGGGTGAATGACACATTTTGTCCACATTTCTTAGACACAAGTCATAATGGATCTTCTAAAGCACATTTCTTGGTTATCTCTTGATGCAAGATATATCAGCCTGATTCCTACGCACTGTGTGTCACAGTGTTTTAAATAGCTGATAAAAAGGGGCTATACCAACCCACTGCTCTATATCAGCTTGTTATCTCACCTATGGGGCAACTGCAACTTCAACTCTAGCAGGAAGAGAACAAGCCAGCCACAAGACTACCCTAGTGTTTGAAGTGGCAATACTTTTTTCTGTGTGTGGCTCTTTTTTTTTACCCAGTTGAAGAGCACTATACTTTCCACAGAAGCCTGGTTACAGAAGATACAAAAGGAGCACACAGCGGAAAACAAACAAAATACTCATGATTCTCAACTTCTGTTTATCTGCCATCTGTAACTCCTGAACTTTTCCCTTCCTTTTCCCTCTAATTTGTTTTAGAAATATAAGTTTGCTAGTATAAATAATAAAACCAGAAAAAAGCCCCACCTCTTTACGAAGTTCCAAAGTAAAAGCAAAGAAATGTGAACCAGTGAGCAAGGTTTTTGCATTACTCTGTGTTGTTTTATGCTACAGCACCTTTAAAATAACAGAAACATGCAAGGTCCTTTAACAGGACACGCCTTCTGACAAGGCGTGTCAGAATTCAGAGTGAAGTAATCTGTACAATTTATGCATTCCCTCTCACAGTCTTACAATTAAGGGATGTCTACATTTTTAGATCCTATCTGAAGAGCAAGAATATTATTTTTTCTTTGAGTAATTTTATTTTTCACATCACCAGCTTGCTAAGGGGCATTCACAGTTCACAGAAAAGCTGTGCCAGATGATACACCTTACTATGTATGTAAGCATACTGAGTGAAGTAATGCTTCCCTGCCTTTCTTTTCAAGAAATCCCAGTTGCTAACCAAGTATCATATCAGAATATAAAGCTTTGATGCACTGAAAGTGACCAGCAGCAGAAAAGAAAAGCTGTGAAATTCCAGGAGACTGATGTTAGAAGGCCAGTGAAGTTCAAAATAAATGGTGTCTATTGCCTGGTCCATTTTATGAGCAAGTATTAATAAAGTGCAAGTGCTGACTGTCTCAGGGAACAGGAACTGACGAGCAAGTCCTCTTCCCAAGGAGGATGTTTTGTCTTCCATTTTTTCCTACCTATGTACCTAAATGTGAAGTTTTATAATAATTGAAAAGCACACGTGTCATAACACAGTTGTAAATTAGTGAAACTTCATCAAACAACAAATTCACAAGAATTCACAATACACTGCTGAACATCAGTGATGGCTATAGCCCATATTCTCCAACATTTTCTAATCCAGGGTATATGTGGAATTTTATTATCGAACCAGTATATTTTGGAGTGGGTAGGTCTTTGATTTCTGCTAGTAACTTTGCAAGCATCACCTTTCCAACAGAAAAAAGGGAAATCCTGACCACAAGGAACCTGTGGCAAGAGCATTCATGAGAATAATTTAAACATGGAGGGGAAAAGCAAAGTGCACAGGCTAATTGCTAAGTACAAAGGAAAAAGAATGGAAAAGGGAGATCAAGATGTTCAGATATAACACAGAACACTTTGCTATATCTCTTAGAGGACATAGAGGTACCGAGCTCCAGAGGCAACAGGGTATTTAAGCTTCTGCACTGAAGAAAGAAGTACCTGAATCTTCACAGTGATCTCTGAATCAAGTCTGCTGCTCATCACAAGCCTCAGTGAATCTAAATTGCAAGGCAACAACAACAAAAAAATCTCAGCTGTTAGGGAGTTGCAGACATTGGGACAATTAAGTCTTCCCAGGACATGATGGGAATGCTTGTTTTCTTGATGCCCTGTGGCATCAGGGTCATCCCTGAGCAGACTTTGGCCATTAGGATAGTTGCTGGGGCTGTTCCACTTTCTGGGTCTGTTAAACTTTCCTTGCTTACTGCAACTAGGGAGAAACAATTGGATGCAAATATAGCACTCCTCAGTGGTCACTGTAAACAACTGAGTAGCATGTGCAGATGGACTAAGGTTCTGGTCTTCATACTAGTCACCATTTCAAGACTTCAGTGTCCCATGGTGTCCCAGACAACAGTGACTGGTCTGGGAAAAGTGAGGGGTAGGAATCACCAGTTTAGTTCTTGGCTTCAAGCCAAGCCCATGAGACCCTTAAAAATACCTTAAAGTATTTAACTACTTTGCAGACAGACTCCCCGGATGCAGCCTCTCTAGGCACAAAACCCATCACTGTTTAAGGACATGTCAATTTCCTTGATACAGGCTACAATATGAGTTGCACCACCAGAACTGAATTAACCACAGTACTACTTTGGGTCTCTGTTATTCCTGAGTATTTTATAATTACTCTTCCCCATGCCAAGCAAGCAAAACTGTTGGTGGCTGTTCCACTGACTTAGCTCTTCTCACAGAAGGGACCATAGAGGAGGGAACAAAGAGAAAAGCCAGCCTGAGGCTATTTTACACAGCAGTCTTTGTCTTGTAGTGGAAAACAGAAATGGAAGTTCTGCCTCACCCATTCTCCTCGTGATTCTGACCTGTGCCTCACCTCATCATGCACAGAGGACAGAGAAGCAATACCAGTGCATAGACTAACAAGCAGCAGAACACACTCTTGACTTAATGTTTTTGCTGCCCCCCTCAGATGCACTGGTAAACACACAAGTCTGTGCTCAGTTTGTCTGGTCTGCAGTGCATCTTTGTAACTAAACTTTCCCCATCTGATCTGCTCCCCTCAGATGATATTCAGGCCAAAGAAAATAGCTCCATTCTCAACAGGTTTGGGACAGTTTACAGCAACGAAAGATTAGCAAGACAGAGGGAAAGTGGAAAGTGCATCATCAGCCTCAATGCTTTGTAAAGTCAAAAAAGCCTGAACATATTTGAGATCCCAAGGTCTTATTGTTATGCCCTGTAAGAGGGAATATGCAGTGAGATGCTGCTGTCTTCTATGTCAGCCCAGATACACTTCATTTCCCACAGTGCCATTGCAGACTTCAATATTTAGTCTCTCCTTTATCTGTTTTCCTCAGCAAAATGAGGTTTCATTCAGGTTCAGTGCTTCTGAAGGGGGACTGGAATTTGAGATAGAGAGATGAAAAGCCTATTAAGAGCTCAAAAACCATATACTTCTCCTCCTCCTGTGTGCAGCACAAGGATAAGAAAAAGAGGTACTTCTTATAGGCATTGAAAAAAAGTAGTGAAGCACATGTACATGCACAGCAAGGGAAACCTGAGAGGGTTTTGTCTCTGGCACAGGTGACTGTTGTGTTTCCAGGGTACAAGACTTGGCACATTGGCGTCAAGCCCATGGATGAATCTTATGAAAGGTTCCCAGGGAATGAAACCCTCCTAACAGAAGGGAGTCATTTGCTGCTCACAAAATGAGACAGTGTAATCACAAGAGGATGTCCCATACAAACACATAAAACCATGCATCACCACTTCCAAGCTTTCTACATCAATCAATCAATAGAATGTCTATTTCAAGTAGGCAGCAAAGGACTCGAAGTGATTTGGTAAGTGTGACAATTTCCATTGAAATCAGTAGAAAACTTGCAAGGTCTTCCTAGAATGAAATCTAACTCCAGAAAAGGAAAAGAAAGCCCTTTTTCCCCCAGAGTGAATCTAGCTATAAAATAACAATCTATCTATGACTTAAAGAGAGAGGAAAAACCTGTATCTGTGCTTTTCAAATATCCTCTTGGGAATTTCTGATTTTGAAAGCATCTAACAGTATGAATGTAAAGCTCTCTAGGCAATTATTTTTCTTAAAGGTATGTTAGTTTGTGTTTATGAGACCTGTCTGGCTGTTACAGGTTCAGGTGTACCCATCTTACAACAGAACCAAACAGACAGTAAAAACATTCTGTTCACAAATCGTTGCTGTTTTATTCTATTGCAGAAGGTGTTGTCATTAACTTTATATAGAATCTGGAGCCCTAACAAGCATCACCAGTAGAAACATAAAATACCAACCTCTCTTTCAAATTGTGCTCATATGACCAAAATGTTCTATGATGTGTAAATCTTCTTGCAAGGCACTGAA
The DNA here is from genome assembly GCA_023637945.1 of Phaethornis superciliosus. NCBI lineage: Eukaryota > Metazoa > Chordata > Aves > Apodiformes > Trochilidae > Phaethornis > Phaethornis superciliosus. The sequence continues at coordinate 49,399,384 of JAJQWJ010000004.1, forward strand.
GGTGAAAAAAATGTAATTTAGTTTGGCTCATACAATTAAACAACAGCTATGTTATAGCAACATTAAAATTTCCCCAAAGCATTATGGGATAACATGAAATCATTCTTCTGCAAGAGAAGGATAAATAACACTTCCATTAAACTATCTTCTCCTGTCTTGGGCAGGTCAAACCAGTTAATAGTTTTAATGATCCAGATTCAGGAAAAGGAGGCAGTATAGGAACACCAAAAAAACCAGGTGTCCCACACAGAGTCTTCTGGTTTTGTTTCTTTTTTTCACATGTTTTTTATCTTTTCAAGGCAAGAGTCCTCCAGCTCGCCCCCCCTGTGTTTCAATGCAGCATTATCACATGCAAAGTCAAAGTCAGTAGTGAAAGGAAGAGAGAATGGGGAAGCTGGTGAGCAGTGCCAGTGTTTGCATGAGCATGACTCGACCGTCCATGGCCTCGAGGCTGGGGTTCAACCGTGATGTAGTCATTGATGATGTGGATCCGGGGAGGAGGGTCAGTAGCACTGCAAGAAAAGAGAAGAACATCAGTCCAGACCTAGCCCAGAATTTACTGATGCCCACAGGGCAGGACGTGGTCAGTCTCTGCTCCTGCAAATGTCTCTCACACTGCTTCTCACCAAAGGGCTGTGTCTCCTAATGGCAGAACACTCACGGGTGTGAGCAGCTCCCACACCACCCTAGGTGGATGAAGGCACTGCCTAGGTGAACTGTGAAGCAGTCTTGAAGGGGAACAGGGAAGAGACTGAACAAGTTGAAGACAGCACAGAAACACCTTTCCTGTACTCAGGTCCACTCAGCCAGCCCATTGCTCTCATGCAGTCAGACAGATGTTCATAGCACCCTCCAGCCAGCCTTTTGGCTAAGCAGAAAATAAAGAAAGAAGAACCAAACAAGCTTTGCTACAGAGGAATGTCACTGGAGTAACACTTGCTGAGCACAGCAGGAGTGGGGCACCTGCTTTCATCTGAATCCATCTTCCCCAGCCATGCTTCTGCAAGTGCATGTCAGCATGGACTAAACTTGTTCCTAAACTACACGTTCCCTTCCACAGGTCTGAAATTACAAAGGTCTTATATGACAGGCTTTAAGGAGAGGAAGAGTAATTTCCAGAGACATCTTAGAGACACTGGGAAAAGACTGCCACATCCCACAGTATCTCCCAGTGGTAGTGAGGACTCTGATGATGAAAAACAACTGAGTCATAGAATCATAGAAAGTTAGGGGTCAGAAGGGACCTCGAAAGATCATCTAGTCCAACCCCCCTGCCAGAGCTGGGTCACCTATAGCAGGTCAGACCCTACATGATGCTCAACTCCCATTATGGCAACATGTGATAGAGATAAATTTCTATGCTTCAGGCTGCTAACACCAACTGTCCTGAACCAGGGGAGCTTCCACAGCATGGCAGGTACAAAGGGTTAGATGTTACACAGGTGGTGTTCTCTTTAGCAATGGATCAAAAGCTGTGGTTGACCCTACAGCCGCAAGCCAGACATATACCTCAGGGCCTCATGGTGCTGTGTGGAACCAAAAGACAAATTCGGATAAAATTAAAAACAAGTCTACCTGCCAAATAAAAAAGCAGAGTCATTTCTCCTGCACCCGCTCCCCCGTGGCTGTTTGCTGTTCTCTCGCCTGATTTTGGCTGGCTGCATTAAGGAGAAATGCCTTGGGAAATTGAAGGCAATTAGTATCCTTCTTAAGAACACTTACCCTTCCGTACCCAGAGGCCCCCACAGCAGGTTTGAACCGTAACTGGAGAGAAGCCAGCTGGCAACACAGAAAACAAATACAGCTGGCAGCTGATGCATGCAGGAGCACGAACCAAAGCAATTCTGCCAAGCCCACTACAAGCCTGTCCTGAATCCCTTGCGCTGCACCTTTCACATTTCCAGGCTCACAGGAGGAAAGCTGTGCCTGGCTCAGGCATAACACAGGTGGAAGCTGCTGGCACGACGGAGACTGCTTATAGCGGGAGCTGAGACTCCCCGGGAGACGTGGGGCGACCTGCCCTCCAGAGCTGTGTGGCTGTGCCCTGAGTGGGCGGATCTCCCGTGGACACTCCGAGGCAGTGCCACGAGGTGGGGCTCTCAGCTCAGCACCGGCGGGGACGGGGATGGGGACAGGGACAGGGACAGGGAGAGGGGGTGGCGATTCCCCCCGCGTTACCCAGGCCCAGAGCACGGGTGCGGTCTGTGGGGGGATGGCAGCAGCCGCTCTGAGGGTAGGGGCTGTCCTTCCCTCTGCAGTAAGAGCACAGCTATCTCCCAGGCAGGAATAAGATTCACTTGTCTTTCTTCCCCTGTACAGTCATGGAACAGCTCCATTTCCAGGGGACACACATTGCAAAAGAAGAAAAGGAAAGGAGGCATTTTCTGTTTATCACAGTAAATAGTTTATGCAGTAGTTACATCAAAATTAGTTTTGGTTTTACCTGACCATTGCCTTGCAGTACTTGCAATTCAGTATGTTGCCCTAATACACCTTCAAAAACCCATTCACAAGCAGCTGGTATAAACTACATTAATAGAAAGTAAACAATACACCAAAATTTAAAAAAAAAAAATCAAATGTGATCAGTATAATGATTTGTTATAGAGGTGAATCTTGGACTTTGTGTAGGCCTGCCAGTGGGCATGTAAAGCCCTATATGCATTTGTCTCCCCTTCTCTCCCAACTACTCACACTTTGGAAGGATGGAAGGAGAAGCAGAAAGAGAGCACAAAATACTCCAGAAAAGAGGAAAAGGAGTGTAGTCTAAAACCTCTGACAACAGCTGACTGCCTAGAACAGAACAAGAGCTGCTACACTTGTTTGCAGCCAGCATGAGCAATGCATTACTCAAAGCATGGGACTTGAGGATGTGACAGAAGAGGCACAGGAGAACCCTCATATACTCAGTACCCTGGGGAACAGGAAGAAATACTCTTCAGAGGATATAAAAAAGAATGTAAAAACTTCACTCCAAGAACTGCTTGCTTTTTTCTCCATCATCCTGACCTGCCTGGCTATTTACAGTACTGCAAGAATAAAACACTTTCAACCCAGGTATGGCAGAGATAAACAGAAACACAGAGGAGAAAAGAGAGCAGACTCAGGTCTGGGTGTTACCTGACAGGAGGGAAAAATTAAGCTACACATTCCAAATACACAGGCCTAAGTCTAGCTAGTGAGAGAGGAACTGACTTTTCTTTGTAGACTGCTGCATTTCTTGTAAGTATTTCTGAGTGAAAATCAGGAGCTATGTGTGAACCTTTATCCCACAACACACTCCATATTTTTTATTTAATCCATCATCCACTAGGTTGTCATGCACCTTTCCAGATCCCCAGTAATCTCATGAACATCACATGCTTTTTAATAATCAAAGAACATAGAGACTGAAAATACTGTATAAATGCTGTCCAAATGCAAGGAGCATATATGCCAGATACAAAACTCTCCAACTATTCAGCAGCTCCTGGATAAAGGTACAAGGCTCTGACCTCTGGACACAGCCTTCTGTGATAAAGAGGACTACCATATGCTGCTCACAATCACTCATGTCCAAATGCAAAATGGTCTAGACAAGGCTTCCACTTTTATCATGCCTAATTTTCCACAAACCTAACCATGCAGAAGAAGTTATTTTGTCACTAAAAGCACTAGGGGCCTCGAGATAAATGTTTCAGCTAAAATCACCGTGAGGGAGAAAGTCAGATCCTGGGCAGATATTTAGCCCCTGCCGAAGTCTGGCATACTGGATTAATCAGTCTAAGTCAAAAACCAGTTTGCAAGACAAAACCCCCTCCCTCCCTACCCATTAGCTACCTTTCTTCAAGATGAACCCAGAGGTCGCTAAACTGTCGAAGTCTTTGTTTCTTCTGCTGCTTCTTCCTCTTTTTGTACTTCCGGTCTACTTTCTCCAGAATATCAATGCCATCAGGGAGCAGCAGGTGAGGCAGAAGCTCTTCATCCTCCTTCTTCTCCTCCTTCTGTGGGTGCAATGGCAGTGGGAACTCCTGGGAGACAAGATAGGGACTGTGTGCTGGTGACGATGATGAGAAGGCTATCAAGGTTTTAGGGAGTTTTCTGCTGGAAGAAGGAAGCAACACAGATTATATTTGAAAGGGCTTTGAGGCAGAATTCTGCAACAGATACTATCAAGGCACATATAGACCTGACCTATAGGGTGGATGTTTACTTCTCTGCCTTGAATTCCTGCCCTGTCTCCTTTCAGAGACAATATTCTCCTTTCACAAACAATATTCTGATAGTTCTCTTCAATGAAAATTGGAAAAGGTAATTTGGAACTAAGGAAAAAAGAGTCTTTCTCAGGGTGGAATAATTTCATGTAGCTACAAGAAGCAAAAAAGTAATCATCCTCAAATTCAGAGAAGGTCAAACCACACACCTCTAGTATGACATACTGCAGAACACAGACCTGATTATTCCTTTCAGAATTCCTGTCTGGAGCCAACTAACTTGGGTGACAAGGGGAACGGGCACACTAGCTGAACGAGCAAGTCCTAGATCAACAGCTCTTACTGGTGGACAAGGTAAGTAATGAGCTAGTCACTCAGCAGTGACTATAGTCAGTTGCAGAAATGCATTTGTGTAAATAATCATCTCTGAAGTGAAGGGCTCGATACACTGTTAAGCAATCCTTTGGCCAATATGGCCTGCAGCAACTGGAAACAGACTAGCTGTGGTAGTGCCAAGTGTACAGCAATCTCATTTCCTCTTTCATGAAGCCAGATGGAAGTGAATGCATAGCCTTTATAAAATGTAAGGGGATGCTTCTGACATTTAAGAGACCAGAGCTCAACTCACTATTGTGGCACTGACTTCTAGTGTAAGCATTTACTGTTCCTGTGCTGATCTGTAGAAGATAACACTGTCCTGCCACTCAGATAAGCACACCAAGAAGCATGAAGTGGTGGATTTAAAGGATTGTATCAGGCAAGTACGGAGGCCCACACAGACAGAAGGATGCTGATAAACCACAGCTCTCCCACAACACAGAAGTGAGCTTTGCATGCACTTAGAGGAAGTAATGAGGGAACAGGAGTGAGGCAAACAGCTTTACAGCTGCACAGATTCTGTATCAGGCCAGCAGCATAATCTGGAGTTTGAAAGCAGCTCCAGCAAATGAAATGCTGCAGAGAGACTATGTGTATATACAAACTCTCTCAAGTCTTGGAAGCCCAAAGGACCACTGAGTTGAGCTCCTAGAAAAAGCTCCAAGGGCTATGCTTACGCAGCTTCATGATAAAGTGATATGTTAAAGAAACGACCAGCTCCAACCCTGATTATTCATGCTCTGTTTCATTATACTCAGAGCAAGCAACAGCTCCTCAAGTATACTCCAAGACTTCAGTCTGCAGTTTCCTATCCACTCGAAGATTTGCTGGCCCACACTTCTCATTGTTTGAAGCAAAGCAATTCTCCCAATTTTACTGGTTCATCAGCATTTTGGACAGACTTACAAACTCAAACCACTCCATAGACACACAGAGCACAGCACAAATACCAGACTGATCTTTATGGCTACTTCATAAAAAGAAGAGATGCAGCAGTCTTCTGTAACCAGACAAAATTGGAGACAGGCTTGGGCTGAAATTCAGAAAGGCAACAGAAGACCACAAACAAGCATGAAGAAACCTGGCTTCAACCAGTGAAACTTTCTTAGAACTACAGCACGTTTCCTTTCTGTCTTATAAAGCATCAAAAGGAGGTTGAAAAGGATGTTCCATCATGGCTGCAGTTTTCAAGCTAGCTCATTGCCATAGGCACATCTCTTTGATGGAGAATAAAGAGGGTTCATCCCAGAAAAGGAAAAATAACTTGGCCCCCAATCCCTAATGTAAAGATCATTAAAGTTAACTGTCCCCAGAAGATTAGGGCAGAGACATATGGGGGGGACTGTCACCAGGATTGAGCAACAAGACTAGTGAAGAGAGTGCATTAGATGAACTGGAGCGGTGGCAGTTAATAGGGTGGCAGCTGTTAATAAAACTTCAGTGTCCATAGGGCCTCAGTTGGGTAACCAAAGAAATACCACAAGAACCATTCCATGGAACTAGCAAGGATAGCAGATATTCATTGAATGTTACATTATAAGAAAAATCACAGAAATCACAGAATTTACAGTGTTGGAAGAGACCTTGAGAGATCATATACTCAAAGCCCCCTGCCAGAGCAGGAGTACTTGGTCACACAGGAACTTGTCCAGGTGAGTTCTGAATGTCTCCAGAGAGGGAGACTCCACAACCTCACTAGCCAGCCTCTTCCAGTGTTTTGTCACTGTCACAGTGAAAAACTTCTCTTATGTTTACGCAGAACCTCCTATGCTCCAACTTGTCTTGCCTAAGTTAGTTTCAGTGCAAGTAGAGTTAATGATATATACACAAGTCAAGAATTATAGCAAAACCAAAACCTTACAGAGTTTGAATTCCATGGTCTGAATAAGATAGCAGAAGTGGTGACAAGAAACAGGTGAAGCAACATGCTGTATGATATTATTTTATACCACATCTGTACAGTCCCTGGGAACAGACCAAGAATCAGTAGTGTGCCTACAGCACAAAGGTGATTGCCCTGCCCCAGTGTCAATATGGGGCAGGAGGAACAGCACACCTGTCTCAGAACATAGAAGGGAAACAGTACCATAATTGGGATCAAACGTTTTTTCCACTCTGGTCTTTAAGCAGTGACTATAAGGAAGTGTGGGGATATGTGAGAGGCACAAGACCATACATTCCACAAGAGTCTGGAGAAAGCGGAGACAAAGATTGCAGAGCATAAGTTGGTGGCAAAAAGGTGAATCAAGAGCACATGCAATTCTCAGCAGAATGTGGAGGAAGAGATTATTTGGTATTCTGTAATTACTGAAACCACAGAGGTGGATAAAGACACCCAGGGAGAGACAATAAAGGTATAACCCAAAGCACAGCTGCAAGATGAACCAGAACAGCAAGTACCTTGTCCTTAAAATGCAGAAGAGAGCAGGGGACGTAAGAGCAATCAGTCATGGGGACAGCCTGCAAGAGTCATATTCCAGGCTGAGAAAGAGTAGTAATCAGAAAGTATAAAAAATAGCAGCATTAGAGAAGGAGAGTGCTAAAAGTCAGGGCAGTCCAATACTTGGCGGAAGGAGGAACCTGGAAGCCTATGTGGTGTAAGGCAGCATCCATATCTGATAAGCCAAGCATGCATACACTATGGCTACTAGTTTAAGCATTAAGGCCTTATGGGAGGGGAAAATATTTTTATTATTAAAAAAAAAACAAAACAAACAAAGCAAAAAAACAAAAAACCCACAACCAAAACACACATGCATACACAACCCCATAACAAGAAGCCCAAACCCAAACCAAACAAAAAAACTAAAACCAAACAAGCAAACAAAAAACAACAAAACCCCAAAGAACAATCAAAGAAATCTTACAATCATAAAAAAGGACAAAAGCAAACCAAGATCCTGTTTCTAAACTGGCTCATGAAAGAGACAAGCAAACTGGTGGGGAGGAAAGAGGAAGCCCAGCTCACTCTTAGGTGTAGTTCCAGCTGCCACTACCACTTCATGACTGTTTACAAACCCACCCTCCCAATGGCTGCTCAGCTAGATAAAAGCATGCATTACTTGTTGATGGCTTGTCCAGCTGGAGTGTGTTCTACCTCGTACCCTTCTCTCCTCAATACATCAATCACTGTGTTGTTGCCCATGAAGTGACCTGCAGTTAAGAGAAAAAATTACATCAGGACTCAAGGATCACAGGAAAAGAGATAGAAGAAAAACAAAGTCTTCCCTCATCATAGGAGGCACGCAGTGCTTTATCACTTCCTCACCAGCATGCACCAGAAACAAGATCTCTAACAAAAGATTGCTGAACATTCCAGGATCACTTCAGTTACCACATTCTGTTTTTTTTAAATGAAGATGTGATTGAAATTACTCGGGTACAACAGGCTGTTGTATTATCAGGCCACTGTGGATTTCTTGGGGCAGGAAGAGATGAAGTTGGAGACACCTGACTACAACAGGTGGTGGTACAACCCAGATCAGAATCTGGCCACAGTGTGTGCAACTTTCTTGCATGCTCTGGCATTATGAAGGCACTGTCTGAGATGTTGGGCAATGGTATTAACAGTTTTCAAAACACTAAGAATAATTCAACTGCAAGGAACAGAAAATGGCTCTGAAAGCCAATGACTTAGATCTCTGGGGAGAGAAACTCCACTTCTGCTGTATTGATAAAAGTTTTGGAAGGACTTTAATTCCATGATTTACATCTCCATCTCCAATTTTCAGACAGATATGGTGGTTTGTCAATCCATAATTCAGCATCATAATGAATAAATGAGTACTCAAAGGGTGCAGGAATTATCCCTGAAGGACTGTACACTCTAGACCACCACTACAGCATCCCATCAGACAAAGTTGCTGAGAAGCAGATGGACAACAGAGGCCTTGCACAATCTCTCATAGATTTAGTTTTCTTGAAAACTACATTAATTAAAATCAGGATTGAGCATATGACTTACCAGTGTTCCCTTACCTCTGTAGATTTTAAGTAGTGATAAAAAAAATACTTCAGAAAAAAACAGTGTTCTGCTAAATACATGGATATCAAACCACCAGAATGATTCTTGTGGCCAGGAAAAGCAAAAAAAAGCCAAACAACAAAACAAAAAGGAAAGTCCAACAGTGATAAGATTAACGAAGTTTTATGACTTTTTCACTCAAAAATGGATATGAATAGGAGCCCAAAATTACAGTTTCTCATGCCATAGCAGCAAAGAGCTCACGAACAACCAGCTTAAGGAATGAAAGTTGGATGTTAGCACTTGAGCGGGTATCTATGAAGTTTCCCTCACAGACACACCTAGTTCAAATAAAACCAAACACTGCGAGGCACACCCATTGTGTACCATTTTTGCTCACCCAGGAACTGGACTTTTGGCCTTATTTTACCTTAAGAAAGAGTACAGTTTGACCATTATGTGGACCTAGCCTAATACTCTCTGTAGCTGCTGCTTGCCAGTAGTTCAGCCTGAGGTGCAGTTAACCGAGAATTTCCTCATGTCAGCAAAAAGACCAGATGCAGTAGGGTACAAGAAAGGACTGCAATTAAAACATTGTAATTGAGTACCATTAGCCATTGGAAGCCCATGTACAAGGTGCCAGCCCAAGTTGCTATCTCTCATGTTTAAAACAGAGGAACTGTCTATGAAAAGGAAAGAGGAGAGTGAAACCACTCTGCCTCCCCTGCCTCCAGACAGCAGAGAAATGGGGGCTTCCAAGGGTCATCCACCCCATGCAAATGAAAGTGAGGCAGGATAGATCAGACTTTTAGAGAAGTTACTCTCTATTGATGAAGATAGGGGCAGTGTATACAGCAAGTTCAAACGAGGTAACCATCTCATGTGGGCAATGTTAGGTGATCTGAGTCTCATCCTCATCAGCGAAAAGCAGTACAAAGGCTCTGAACTCATTTCTTCCCATTTTTGCAGACTACAGGCTCCTACCACTGCCATAAAAGCCACATCTCCTGCTGTTACTCCCAGAGCACACAGAGGTGCTTTCATCAAGGTAAATGTGCTAGAACGGTGTTGTAGCAGAAGTTCCTGAAGCCAAACTTAAGCCAATATGAGACTGATTTTTTTTTTTTTTTGCATCTAGCAAAATGAACAAGGAAATACTGTACAACAGAAATTCTATTTTGAAATTTCTATTTTTCATATAAAGATTCTAAGACTGAAGAAAAGTACGCTTGTCTCTGAATTTCAACAAAACCCATGATTCCACACTGATACAGAAATTTCCTTGACTTCTGCTTAGTCATGTAAAAGGAAACCCTCCAGACCATGTAAATCTTTGTGTCTGCTGTGTTTTCCTTAGTAGAAAGAGAGTTCATCCCAAGACAATGAAACATTGTCCATACACGTAAAGAAACAAAAATGCTTGTCAGGAAACCTGATCTGGACTGCTGGCCTCCAAGAAGAGGTGGGAACTGCTACAGCACATGATCATAACAGTACAATCACAAGACGGCAAAAACAATTCCAGCCCCTGGGGACATGAAAGCAGAATGTTTCTCTCTGACTGGGCTCAGAGTACGCAGATGGGCTTTTGGTGCCATAGATTCTATGGTGACTCAGACAAATATATTCAAGAATGTTTTAGAAGTACATATCTTATGATTACTTTAGAAACTCCCTGGAAATGCCCATCTCAATGATCATCTGTTAGCATTCTTCTTAAGACAGTTTCCAAGAATTATATAGATAAATTCATATAACTTGCCCATCTGTGTGAGCAGGACACTTGTAGGTGACTAGAACAGAGTTATGGGCCTGTAAAGAAGACCATGTCATGAGGCTGCTGCCTATGTTACCCATTTACAACAACAACAACAAAACAAAGTGAAACTTCAGCAAAAATTCTCACTTAACTGTGATGCACAGAGGAGAGTACATCCCTCTCTACATACTTTCCATGGCAAGTCTCTTCTGCCTTTCCAGTAATCAAAGTATACTCCATCAGCAACCTGTGAGTCAATAAACTAATGGAGAAGGGTTCAAAATTTCCAGTGCTCCCTCAAAGGATACAACAACAATCAAAGGAGGAGTCCTGATGGCTGTGAGAGCAGAGACGTTATTGGCACAAGTGAAGACCTGAAAGTTCAGCATGTGGCAGATCTAGCCAATGACCCAGAGAATGCAGAGAACCATCTTAGATAATCTCACTGGATGGAAACCAAACTGCAAAACATAAACTGCAAACTGGATGGAAACCAAATCGCAAAACTCCGCAAGTCCAGATCCTTTTAGCATTCATCAGCCTATGAGTTGGTCAAAGTGAGCCTCACTGACATCAGGAAGATGACGAAGCTAAAATGTGTTCCTGAAGGCAACACGGTTCTTAGGACACAATGACTAAGAATGGAGATGCACAAAGTACTTGTGTGGTAACCCCACCCACAGTGTTCATACAAGGGAGAACATTTACAGAGGAATTTTTTTTTCATCCCACTCCACTGTCTGTTAATTCCCTGAGAGGAGTAGAAATGAGAAAAACTTGAGGCTCTACTCCACTGAGGCCAAGACAAGCCTTTGCCTTCAAAACCACAATTTACTTCAAATGTCTTTCTTAGCGTAAGGTCTTACCAGAACATACTACACCATTCTCAAACCAAAAGGAAAAATCTGGTGGGCATAAGTGTGGAACAGTGACATTCTCTCTGCCCAAGAAAATATTTTCACTATACATGAAGAGGTTCAAGTGTCTGCATTCACTCAGGAGGAAACAAAAATAACCTTTCATTCACTAAACATTCACTACAGTGATGTGCTTTAGTGATGTGACTCACCTATTTGGAATGACACAGATTCATCTTCCACATATTTGTAACACAATCATGTAAATATGAAATCCTTCTCAAAATATTTCATGATGGTCGTGTACAATGTGAGAAAAATGCTTAATACCACATAAAAGAACTGTATGAAAAAACAACTTGCATGAGCCAAAATGAATGCGTTTTTCTTGTAAAAGACAGCAAGACACTCTCATATACCAAAAACTAGAACTCTTAGATGTATTAGCTGAGTATTTTTTTGTCCTGGGGTCTCCTATTTTCACCTTTGCACAAAGTAAACCTCCTGATAACTACACAATCTGAAGTTAGAAAAAAGTTTTCCACTGAGTACAAGGCCAAACTGACAGCAAGGTTATAATAAGGAAAAGGTTTACAACCCCACGTTGCTCATTTTATAAAAACTGAGTTAGGAGAAATGGCTTCTGACAGCCATCTGCACTGGCATTTACCACATATCTTCCACTGTTGAAGCCCTAGGCTCACTAGGCAAGAGGACCCTCATGTAGATGACTGTGCTAGGAGCCAGCATTATGCTACCAGTAAGGCAGGGAAATACTGGTGCAGATACAGCCACCTCTGCCACTGGACCTGCTCCCAGTTCAATACCACTGTTTCCATTCTAGAAAAGATGTTTTAATAACTTGAAATCCCACTAGCTCAGAATATACAAGATGAAAGTTTTCCTAAGGTAGCTGCCCAATAGAGGTAGCAATGGGTAAACCTCAGCACGGATAAGAAGCTTTGGTCACCAGCTGTCAATACCTGAGCAGAACTAGCACACAGTTGTTTGACCTGTTTGATTTTGACAGTTGCACTACTACATTGGTACAGAGGTTTCTATCTCTAATGCAGAAATGCAGAGCATTTCTCATTTCATGTGTCAGAAATGTTAGGTGGAATGCCCTTCATGTGAACCCTGGGGGTTTGGATATGGTTCCTGCCTCCATACGTTATCTAACCCCTTAGGGGTTGTTATACTAATAAACCCTGTCATTAGCATTCTGCAGACTCAAAGAGGCTACTAAGAAAAACAGTCTCAAAGCTGCTGGGTTGTATCTGGCATTCTCACATTACAGAGGTACAGGCACACCTACAGGGACTCAGCCTTTCTTCCCACCCAAAGAGGCTATAATAATGTATTCCAGAGACAGAAGAAGCAAGCAGTCAATCAGCAAGCCTTCTTGCCTAAGGACAAATGAGGTGGCCAAGCAAGATTCATCTATCTGTTTTATTATTATTATGCTAGCATCCTCCTCCTCTCCCCATTTTTGTCCTCTTCCAGCATTTGCCAAGATCCATCTTGTGGATTTTTCATGAATTCCATCATTACGCCTTTCAGATTCTTTACATTAGGCATAGATAAATTTATGTTCCCTGTGTGCACCCACATCTCCAGTCCCAGATATGCTCATGGCAGATTTAAAGTTTCCATGATGCATTCTGAATTCCCACCAAAGTTCAAGTGCAAATTGATATCCCATTTAAGTGGGCAACTTCCATATTCCCATGGCTGATTTTTATTTGGTTTTGTTCTACAGGTATCAACATGTATGCAAGATGTCACACTGTCAATTATTTTAACAAACATTGGTGACAGGTTCTTTTGGCAATCTGTTAATTCCCAGAGGTAACAAATCTTGTTCCTCTTGCATAAATTCCCACCCAAAAACGTCAGATTAAACAGCATATTTCAAGAAGGAACAGCAAACATGGAAACACTACGTGGAAACAGTACCACCTAGCACACCATTCAGCACAGAGAATTCAGCACACTTTCCCCTGGATATCTGTTCTTTGCCTTTTAAAAATTATTTTTTATGACATCAGAGGCAAGGGAAAAGGCATTAGACATGTCTGCAAATCCAGTGCACTTGGCATCAGAAGCTGACACATAACTGATCAGCTTCTCATATCCCAAGGGTTGTCTCAGAACCTAAAGAATCTGGAGGGTGCGATTTGGTGAACTACAGCAGACTCTGGGCTAACCATAGGTGACAGTAGGCTCACTCTCTCTTGTTCAGGAATCTAAGACAATGGATTACATGCCCATTTTCAGCTCATACAGGGTCAATTATGCATCTACAATGATGTGCAAATCCTCCTTCTGTGTGTTGTTGGATAACATGCCAAACATCTGAGAGTTAATTTTATTTTAGTGGTTATTAGTTGACTCAGCTGCTGGGAGGAATATAATTAACATCTGGAAGTCCTATTGCTATTTCAGACACTGGTTCATCAGTCTGTTCATAACAATTTTTCCTTCTGGAAGATCTTGCAGGGGTGGCAGGTGGGTGGGTAAATATTGGAAAAAATTCAGCCAGCTCCTGGAAGTTTGAATCCATACATTCAGAGTAATGCTAAATAAACACATTTGTTATTTCATTTAGTACTCAGCAGAAACAGTAGGTGAAGAAGGCTTCAGCATAATCTTTATTAGCATTAATCATGCTCTACCAACATTCACTATACTTAAAAGCCTCAGAATGATGCTTTTTCAGGAGAAACAAAGGGAAAAACAGCTCTGAGAGAAAAATTTGCCAGTGTTTACAAAAGTAAGAAGACAAACTTCTTAAGTTATTGCATGAGCCAGCATTTCTCAGTGAAGTTAGTCATTTCATCCACAGGGATAGAAAGCAGGGATCTTAGATCCCTCTGTACTTCTTATTAATGAGCTAGCACTTCTGGAGATCCTCAGCTGTTCACAGAGGCAGGGGAGACTGAAAGTAATTTAAACATGCATTTTAGAAATTCTGGCTTCACCTGAGGCCTTGTCTTTCATAATAAAATCAGGTTCTCATGCCACTGAATATGCTTCCTCCTGCATAAAAAACCCCAACATGCTCTTTTTAATTTTTGCTTCTTTTATTCTTTACCCCTTTCAACAGAAACCATAAGTAAGTCAAAGAAAAAATGTCATGCTTATCTTGAAATTCAAGTGACCGTGCGGAAGTAAAGCGCATCTAGAGCGGAATCTGGTGAGAAACAGCAAGGGAAACAAGTAATGCTTCTACTGATAGCTCAGCAGTAAACTGAAGACCAGATAAATGTCAGACCAGTTCTGAAGGAAGCAGGAGACATGGTGACAAAGAATATGGAGAAGACCAAGGTACTCAGTCCCACTGCCACTTTTCTTATTGATAAAACCAACTTCAGGAACCTCAGGTTCCTATGACTAGAGGGAAAGTCCAGGGCAAAGAAGGTTCACCATGGGTAGAGAAGTATCAGGTTAAGAACATTCAAACAGACTACATAAAACAAACAGACTACTACTATAAAGTTCTGATAGGATACAACCAAAGAAACTGTGGGAGCTTGCCAGCATCACTGTGAGGTCACTTCTGCTTATCTTCAACAGCTCATGGTAACTGGGGAAGGTCCCTGAGGACTGGAAGAAAGCAAGTATCCCTCCTATCTTCAAGGAGAGCAAGAAAGATCAGAGAACCTAAAAGCTTGTCAGTCACACACCTATTTCTGGGGAAGCCGATGGAGCAAATTATCCTGCAAATCATTTCCAGATGTGTGGTGAGGGATAACCACATGATTGGAACTGGTCAGTATGGATCTGCATTGAGGACATCTTGGTTCATGACAAGAAGCTGAGCAAACCGTGTACTGCACCTGGACAGGAAGAGCTCCAGACACCAGGAGGGGTTGGACATGAATTGGCTGAACAGCAGCTAGGCAGAAAAGGATGTGGTGTCCCAGTGGACATCAAGTTGACCTTCAGCCAGCAATTTGCCCTTTTAGCAAAGAAGGGGCTCCTGCGCTGTGTTAAGAAGAGAATTACAAGACTGAGGGAGGTCTCCAGCCCTGGTGACATACATTTAGGTCCTGTGTCTAGCTATGGGCTTCCCAGTTCAAAAGAGCTGTAGACATACTGGTCAGAGCCCAGCAAAGGACAAAAAGGACCACAGAGATGATGAACAATTAGAGCATCTGTCATACGAGGAGAGGATGAGAGAGCTGGGACTCTTCAGCCCGGAGAATGGAAGGCTTGAGGAGTATACGCCATGTATAAGTATCTGACCAGTTGTAAAACAGATGGAACAGAAATTCTTGTCAGTGGTGCCTCAGGAAAGACAAGAGGCAATGAACACAAATTGACCTACAGGAAATCCCACTTGAATAGAAGAAAGCTTCTTTATTGTGAGAGTGGTTAAACAGCAGTTGCCCAGATTGTTCTGGAGTTTCCATCCTTGCAGGTACTTGGAACCTGACCAGCCTCTGTCCTAGGCAAACTGCTCTATATGATCCTGATTTGAACAGGAGGGTGGACAAGATGATGTCCATCAGCCTCAACTATTCTGTGATTCTGTGTAATTTTAGCAAGTAGATAGCACACTTGTAAGGCCTGTACAAGTGGTAAATCTCCGCAGCATAGTAGGACAATATAACCCTATGAATGCCAATGTGTACCTCTTTGACAAACCAGAAATCTGTAGTGTTTTCCAGCTGGTTATCTGTGGAATCACATGTGCATTACTTCCTTTGTCTTAGCATTCAGATCGTGGATACTCCACTTACAGTTCTGAGAAAGTAAAAATGCATATAGAAAGAAGACTGCTTATGAAAGATAATAGGTGGCTTTGCTTCACAAATTCTTCCACTAGCAACAGGAAGTAGTAAGACTATGAAAAAGTCTTTACTCAATCTAGTGGAGTACTATTAGCATGACAATCTCTCTTCCCATACTTTCCTCTAACTGCCACAAGCAGACTTATTTTTTCTTGAAACTTTCCATGCTTGCACTTAGGTGAAAAGCAAAGCTCTTTGGATAGTTTTGGCAAAATCTTTCATATTTTTTCCTCTATGTTTAAACTCCTTTCAAGCAAAAATAATTCCAGTAACGAGCTCTGACTGTGAATTTTTTTCAACAGAATATAAGGGGAGATTGTTGGATTTGTTAAAATGTAGTTATAAGCATACAATATGCTGGATCTAGTGATCAAACCTATTACAGTCCAAATTACCACATTATTCTATGTAAGGAATCACCACCTATAGCCATGCACATGAGATATGAGTTTTTTGACAATGTAGTACACACTTCTAAAACACACCAAACCATTTAGAATATAAAGTAATCATCATTCTTTTCTAATTTTCCCCCATTCAAAAATAAAAATACATGTAGTTTTAATAACAAGAGGGGGTATTTGTAATCATAGAGTAATTTTTGTTGGAAAAGCCCTGTAAGATAACAAAGTACAACTGTTAACCAACAATGCTACCAACTTCACCGCTAAACCTTTACCCTAAACATCACATCTGCATGTCTTTTAAATACTTTGAGGGATGGCGACTCAGCCACATCTCTCAGCAGCCTGTTCCAGTGCCTGACAACCCTTTCAGTAAAGAAATTTTTCCTGAAACCTCTACTGCCACAAATTAAGGTCATTTCCTCTTGTCCATAGAATCATAGAATGGTTTGGGCTGGAAGGGATAATCTTAAGGATCATCGAGTTTCAATCCCCTTGCCATGGGCATGAATACCTTCCATTAGGCCAGGCTGCTCAAATACTCACCCAACCTGGACTACCATTGCTTTTTACTTGGGAGAAGAGACCAACACCCACCTTGTTACAACTTTTCAGGCAGTTGTAGAGAGTGATAAGGTCTCCCTTCAGCCTTCTTTCCTTCAGACTACACAACCCCAGTTCTCTCATATGCTCCTCATAAGACGTGTTCTCCAGACCTTTCACCAGCTTCATTGCCCTTCTCTGGACATGCTCCAGCTGTCTTTCCTGTAGCAGAGAGCCCAAAATTCAACAGAGTACTTGAGCTGCAGGCTCACTCATGCTGAGTACAGGGGCAGAATAACTTCCCTAGTCCTGATGGGCACACTATTTCTGATGCAGACCAAGATGCTGTTGGCCTTCTTGGCCACCTGGACACAGTGCTGGCTCATACTCAGCCAGCTGCCATCCAATACCCCCAGGTCCTTTTCCAGTGGCAGCCTTTTTGCCACTCTTCCCCAAGCCTGTAGCATTGCAGTCACTCACAGACCATGACCTTGTTTGTATATAATATGACAAAAGTATGGTGGAAAGAATGAAAAGAGCACACCTGATGCTTGAAGATGTGCACATAAGCCACACATCAAGGGTGTTTGTATAGACCCAAGGCTCCAAGAAATGCTGCAGAATAGCAGTGTTGGATGAATTCTAGCTGTTTGACTGGAAGAGGCAATCAGAGGACAAAGAAGGTGAAAACTGGGAAAAGGAAACTATGAGAAAGGAGGAAAGCAAAAAGACAAAGTCCAGAAGGGCTTTAGGACTCTCAAGAAGGTGGATGACAGGAAAGACTAGGAAGGATAGGGCTCCACACTGCCTCTGGGCTCTGGAGCAGAGTTGTGCACCTTGATGACAATGAAGACACTTTGGGGCAGAAGAGTGGGAAGAGAAGGAAATTGATGGGAGGGGAGACAAATGACACAGAAGTATCACAAAGACATGCAAAGTGTCCCATGCAGCTACTGGGATGCAAATGTGTGTGCAAGGAGGGTAAGAGGCTTTCTTCTCTCAAAGGATGATCCTCCTAGGATAAGGCAGACACAGATAACATTTTCATTGGCATCCATCCATTTGCACGGGCTCACTGCAGAGCTCACTGCTCAGGTGTGATAGTCACTGAAGCCCCAACATCTGCTCCTGAAAGAAGAGAAGCTACCTAAAACTGACACTCAGGACTGACACATGCTCTAGTCAGGTACATATGTCCAGCAGGGACAAGTGTGATCAATACAACAAAACCTGAAAAAACAGATACACATGACCAAAATCTACATAACCATTGACAGTTTCACTGTCCTTCATGACAGAGAGTTGCACAGAAAGGTGATACTCTAGAAAGATAGCACAAACAGAAGTTACAATCTTCATGCATGCCTGAACTGACATTATCAGCCACCTTTCATTATCTTCCTGACCTCACAAACAGGACCCTTGTTAAATTTGCAACAACAGCTCCCTGCTGTGAGGATATTCTCACAGACTTCAAATAACAATGCTTTTAGACTGCTGGAGTAAATATTTTCCTTGCCTTGTCTAGCTGTTCCATCCTCATCAAAACACTAGCCACTGAGACCAGAAAACATCACATGGATTGGTTTCAGTTATCCTTCTCTCCCAAGGACCATATGGTTCATGGTGGAGGGGATGTGATACTTGTCTGAGAATTAGCATCTGTCTTTTCAAAAGGAGATCCTCACATCTTTCCCTCCCAGGAGCTAGAACAAAGGACAAAAGACATGGCAAATCAATCCTGTTTACACCCTCCACCCAGTCCTGTCTGAAGTGTGGGTGTTGACACCACTGGGTTGGATGTGCTGCTGGACGTACCCATGGATTCTTGTTGACTGCTAACAAGCAGAAAATGAAGTAGGTTTTCTCCAGCTGGGCCCAATGCTCTGCTCCAAAACAGCAGCAGCAAAGATTTGCTCATAGATGTAGAAGCATAGTGAAAGAGGAAAGGAGCTGCAGCAGGAACAGAAAGGTGAAATTGTGCCTTGTCTCTCCCCTTGCATTTATTGAGCCCCTTAGATTCACAGGATTCACACAGTTTGTCATGTTCTTTTGGATGTATTCTTGAAAGGTTTATTCAAGCACTGGTGAAATATCTGACTTGCTGCTTTTCATTTCAGCTGTGTGTTGCTCCTGCTCTTTTGCCTTGGTTGGCCGGGGCATAAACACCTATGTCTAGGAGCTATTCCTCTTGTGTGTGTACTGTACTTGTTTAGGTATCTTTGGCTATCCATATAACAATTAAGTTTGCATCTAATAAAAACTGCAATCGATGTATATACTGTGAGCTCTTCACATACTTAAGAAAACCACTCTCCTACACTGAAAAGATTTTCCTAGTATGGTACAGCTATCAGGGCAAAGCTGTGTTTTGTGTACACCATGGTGAAAATACAGACCTTCCTCAAAAGGAAGTATTTGTAAAAAACTTATAATGTGGGGCACCTCAGCCACATACCAGCTCCAAATGCAAAGAAGAAACTCTTGTCTGGGTACTCATCCAGCAGGTCCTTCACCCTCCTGCCCATCCGCTCATTCCTCTTGTAGATCAGCTCCTGACGGAAGTAGCTGTCTATCTCTTGGGCAGTTGTGCGTTCATGGGCTGGAAGTGTAGCATTAATGAAATTTGGGACCTAAGGCAGAAAAAGAAGGTACCTTCATGAAAAGGCAACTTATTTCACAGGCAGGCATAATACCTAGGCATTTTGCTGCAGCACTGAATGGGGCAATCACCTTGTACCTCAAGGAACATCCAGTAGGTCAAAACACAAAGAAAGCTAAAAAATTACCTAGTGAACAATAATGCATATTGCTTCATTTCTCTCAACATATAATTTCCTAAGTCACCCCACTGAATTGTTTATGATGCCAAGTCAACAAATACCCTCAATTTGCTACACTGTAGATCACAAATCCTTACTGGGTAGCTGAAAAAACTGAATATTTGCTACTAGCTATCTTTAGCTACATACCTCTTCCTTTAATTTCCATAGGAATTACAACTATAGTGATACTTAAGCTCTTCTAAGAGAGTTTGACTGGAGTCAAGACCCCTGAGGTTGTCAAAGAATAACAGTAGTTTGAAATAGTGAACAAAAACTTTCCCCAAACTTATCCCCAATCTTTCCAAAAGAAAGAGGGCCAGATTTTGTCAGGAAAACAAGTATTATCACCTCCAGTTCCTCTGTCCTCAAGGTATATTTTAAAACAATGCCTTTCTCCTATAGGGGACCCCACCACAGTGCTGGCTGCATGCTACCCTGGCCTCTTGCTAGTGAAGAGAAACATGGGTCTGGAGTTGCAGCCACCCTGGCTTCTTGACAAGTAGCTTTGACCATTGCAGAGCCATGCAGCGAGGTGCTTTCCCTTGAAGGCTGCATTCAGAGCCATTCAGAGACTATTACCAATTGTTTTCAAAAGGTTCTTAACCCACAGTGGGTCTTCTACTGGGCAAACATGGGTCCAAATAGAATTTAAAGACAAGTTCTATGTAAGAACATAACCTGATAGTGTTGCAGACCATTACTGCCCAGCACCACTGCGAGAGAGAGTGCCATGCAGTGGATCTTCTCATGTAAGTGAAGGACACTTGCTCCCTCGGAGATATGTGTGTCTTAGCAAGAGAGGTTCTTTCCAAGAACCTCAAGGCAATGCCAGCTGTCTGCAATCTGTAACACCTCAGCAGAACAGTCATGCAGCATCAGCACACTCTTACAGTGCTGGCATCCACTGAGAGGCCCTGCAAAATGTATGGATGCAGAGCGCTGTGTAAGAGCTAAGCAGAGCTGATGAGCAGGTTGCCCCTGCACTTGCAGGCTGGAGGGTGTGTTTGGCAGGAAGGTCAGAACAGAAGCAGATTATTCAGTGCTGGAGAAACAAGGGTTAGATATGAGAGTACTTCCCGTCTCCACTGTATAAATAAATTAAAAAAAAAAAAAAAAAAAAAAAAAAAAAAAAAAGGCTGTAGGAAAATGTGGTTATTCAGCATGGAAATCCCAGGTACCAACACCCATCTCATCTGTTCCACATTGCGAGGCTGGAGTCTACCTTTACACTGATGTGCACGAATTGCCAAACAGCACCTCACAGACAAGAACAGAGAGGCCTGGCGTCTCAGCCTGAGGTTAGCTAATCTAACAGCCCAAACAGGCCAAATTGGTTCCTGCTGGGCATTTGCTAGTCCTTTAAAGATCAGAGCCTTGCATTCCACTGTGCTGCTTAGGAAACCATCCCCCAAAACCAAGTCTTTGAGGCCTCAGGAGGTTTTCTTTTCCTTAACATTCTATCTAAAGCTACCTTTTCTTTGTTTCACTCCATTTCTCTTATTCAGGCCTTGCCCACAATACACAATCATACTGAAAAGGGACATTAAAAAGCTTACAACTTGCCCAGCTTTACATAAGCATCCAAGCCATGAGTATATTTCTCATTCACTATTTGCTCAAAAGAGCCCATTGCTGCTCTCTGTTGGTGCTAAATTCATTCATACCTAAGCTAGCATAATTCCACATGATCCTTAAGAAAATAAAGGACTAACTCATAGAGGTTTTACACTAGACCAAGAATGGCACTTGCCCAAAGGGAAAGCCAGGTGTGCCTTTGCTATGTAGTAAGACAGAGGTGAGGTTGTGCAGACTCCTGGGACGAGAAGTGCAAGAAAGCGGACATGACAGGGACCCTGTGAAGTGCCCTTGAAGCTCAAGGGCAAAGGGCCTGCCTGAGGAGAGACAAGAATGAGTGAAACAGGGGTTAGCACTACAAGTACATACGTGCAGTACAAGAGCTGCAGTGTCAAGACTCACTTGAGAAGTGTCATGGTTGAAGATGATGGAGCTCAGGTCCCCACAGTTGTAATGCTTGATAAGGTCTTCTGTCGTATAGGGGATCTGGAAACTGCCTGCTCGGAGGCTCTCCTGCTGCAAGAGAGTCTGATTCAAAGCAAAGACCACCTGAGGGAGAGGAAGGGGGAGAGGGAGGAAAAGACAGAGTTCCTGGTGAGTTCTCATCTTGACCCTTGAGAAGGTCACAGACACACAGCTGACCACCGAGGGCTCTCTGAAGTTCCTCCCACTCCAAGTGTGCCAGTCTACCCAATGCCAGCCCATGCCTCCTGCAGCTCCAGAGATTCTCCCACCTCAGGTCCCACCGGATGGCTCACAGGGAACCAAATCACCACCTGTTACTCCTGGAGGTTTTGCCCAAGACACGATTAATACAGAAGATACAAAGGGGCATACTGAAACGGGGGCAATCTTGCGGCACTCTTACTCCCCTACACAATAACACGCCTGACCACCACACCTCTAGAGTCTGACATGCTCCTATCCCCACCTCAGCAGCCTACTTAAATGAAGGAAGGTTCCCCCTGCTTGCACATTCTTCCTTATCCACAAGGAACATGAATGCTCTTATTTCCCGCTCTGTGTCTGCTCCTCCCACACCCCCTGTTTATTTCAGACAGGAGTGGCTCTTTGGAGCAGGGGAGGATGGTGGCAGCCAGGGGATGACACAGGTGGCCACCCTCCCTGCAGGTGAAGTCTGAGAGCAGCAGCCCCACAGTCTCCCCCACCTCCCCATGCCTCTGCAGGCATGGTAGGATGACACTGCCCATGGTCCCTTGGCATTCACCTGGAAATGCAAGCACTCCACTTCCCTTCACCTCAAACTGAATCAGCATGTCTGCCACAGCTCCCACCCCCAGGAGGAGCAGCATGGCTACCCCTTCCTGACTGGCAAGGCAGTAGATCAGCAGCAGTCTCCTCCAGGTGTGGCTGCTTCCCCCCTTTCCAGCAGAGCATGGTTTTCCCAGGGCAGCAGCCTCAGGGCTTGACCCAGAGAGAGCTGCTCCACCAGCTGCCTTCCCCAGCACAAACCCCACAAGAGTGGCCACCACCGCGAAGCACAAATGCAATTTGGGGCAACGTCTGACAGCATCCCTCTGGAGCCAAGCAGGCAATGCAGCACCTCTGTATCCCTCCCTCACCACTCCAGCCACTGCAGCAAGCAAGTACGGAAGCCACGGAAAGGCAGTGAGCCAAGGAAGGACTTGGGGCAGAAAGTCCTGAGGCCAAACATGGAATGCCGGTGGGCGCAGTGGTGGGACATGGAGCTGACAGCAGCTCTCAGTCAGCGTGTGGCAAGTAAAACAATGACATCTCTTCTGATCACAGCACTTAGTCAAGCTCTTTTGCACACCAAGACTGAGCAGCCGGAAAAAGCCTTGCTACTACATATTGGCTTATTTACTTAATTATTTCTAAAGGAAAGAAACTGAGAGATACTGGTTTGGCCTTGATTGTAGACTGATGAGGGCTCTGTGTAATTAACTCCTCCAGGATATTTGTTTCAAAAAGCATCAAAAACACTCTGGAACTTGAAATACTCACCAGCACCATGAAACTGACATGAGTGAGTACGCATACTATTAACATACAGAAACAATGTGAACCAAATCTTGAGATTACAGGATAGGGCGGATGTCAGAATGAACAGGTGTAGTTTGTCCTCCCCCCAGAACAATCCACCTCCTACAGAAAGGTAACATGTGCCAGCAAACTTGAAATCATGCTGTCCCCACTACAGCTAGAGCTGCACATCTGGATTCAGACCACAGTGTATTTAACAAAATATGAAAACACATAAGTCAGCATTTGTTCTGGAATAGTTCATTAATAGCAACATCAACTCCCATCTCATGTTTTTAAAAAGGATAAGAATTCACTTTGATGCTAAAAATTCTGCCTGATTAAAAAAATACCTGCAAGTAGACATTCAGGAAAGCTGCCATCTTGCAAAGGGCCTCTACTTAATTTGGAAGTTAATGAAACAAAAATAAATTAAAAACACTTTATGTCTGAACAAAGGTATGTATATGCAGGCTGGGGTTTACTTCCCTCTCGACCCATAATCCTCCATTCTTTTGCCTTCACTTCCCACATAGGGAAGTCCTTATGAATTCTAATAACCAGATGAGATTCACTGAGAGACAAGGCAAATCTATGCTGAAAATGTGGGGTTTCCACAGCCAGAACTGCTAGTCATGCCAGGAAAATCTTGTGTGTTCAACCAGTCCAGCCAAAAGCACTTCCACAGGAATGGCTTATTTTGTAAATTATTTTACTACCATAGTAGCATCTGCTTGGACAACTTACCATTAAAGCAGTATGTCCCTTTCTAGTCATTGCAACATAAGGGAGTATGTCCACAGAGCAGGAATGACCAGACAATCTCCCTACACAATCAGGAGTAAGAACTGTGACAGTCTCCTGAGCTGAACAGGTAGCTCTGTGTCAATGCAGAGTGAGCACATCAAAGGGATTTTGCAATCTTTACTGCTTGGTTTTCATCCAAACACAAACCAGCAAAAGGTAACTGGCTCCTGTGGAGAAAACACCAGCCTGCTGGGCAAGATGTGAGAACAAAGCAAACCCTCCCTCTCTGCTGTACTCTCAGAACCTGCACTCCTGCTGTCGCTTGCTCTGCTTGCTACTCTCTGCTCCATGCACATCTCTTCCCTCCTCCCTTGCAGTGTGCTTCAGGTGAAACAGATTCAGTCTCTCTTTCAAACAGACCTAGGCTTGACAGTAGCAGTCAGGTAGAGCCACACAAGCACCTTCCTTCCTTGTGCCCACCAAGCAGCCATGAGAAACTAGCACACACTAAAACGCAGGCAGATAAATAAATCTGTCTTAAGAGCACAGTTTAAAACCGCAATGACTGCCTGCAGTTATCAAGTGATTACTGCATGTTTACACAGGAACAGAGGAAAGTCACACAACCCCCTCCTTTCATATTTCTAAACTAATTACTGGCATGACACCAAGCTGTTTTGGTGAGAGGCAGCTTTGGGATAGCAATGGGAAAGTGAGCACATAAAGAAATTCCAGGATGGCAGTAGCTGAAGGGCTTGCCTGCCCAGTTGGGTAAGCACAAAAGACCTTTGAGAGATGCTTCATGTTTCATCTCAAAAGAAAAATGTGTCCAAGCTCACTTTCCAAAACTCCTACAGACCATACTGACCATAACTGACAGGATATGGAACATTCAGGAGACTGGCATGGATTCCACAGCCTGGTTGGTGGTTTGCATGGCCTGTTTTCCCTTGGCTCAAGGACTACAGAGGGCTGTTCACTGCTAGGTTGTACTTACCCACGGGCAAAGTTCTTTCACCATTTGGATCTAGACCTGCATTGTTTCACAGTGCATAGCACCTGAGAGAAAAGTCACACAGGGACCATCTCAAGCCACCCAGAAAAGGAACCTTCATCGTGGTGTTCTGAGGAAGAGAGGTGGTCTCAGCTCCTTGACCACAGCAGCCCAAGTACTTCTGCACCATCCTCAACCACAGGCCAGGCACTTGAAGCATGAAAAATCAAGATACAATAAATGGGCAGAAATAGAGCATCAGTGCTCTTGACAATCAGTCCTCCCTAATGAGTTATGGTGACTGAGGTAATCAGATTTTGCACAGCTGGAGGGTGCTATTGCCAAAAATACTTTCAATGTCAGCTGGCCTGAAGAGGATGGTGGCATCTGTCGGAGGGGGATCACCGCACACCTACAAAACAACTGCACAGGATTACAATTTGGCATCAGTGTGTGTGCAGAGCCTCTTAAAGGAATGTGATAGCTTCTCTCCATTCTGCATCACTTGTACCTTCTTAGAAGTGTAACTCCCTGGTGGAAAGAGAAGGAGAGTGGGGGTAAAGAGGTAAAAGAGCTGTTTGTAGTGCCAGGTGTTGCTTAAAGCTATGCCCTGGTGAGAAGGTTATCTTTGATAAATAGCAATAGATAAGCACCGTCAGGATCTCAATAGATGGAAGAATTCTAAGCCTACTTTTTTGAAAGGATTTAATTTGCTGAGGTAGGTCTTGCTCAGAGGCTGATAACTTATCTGTCACTATTTCTCAAGGAAAACATTAGACTAGGTGCAAAGTGATACTTCAGGAAGACCACAGCCATGGAGCTCTGGCAGATCAGCTCCCAGTCTTGTTTACCAGATGTGAAAAGCTGAAGAAAGTCAATTGAGCATGAGAAACAGGAACCAAACTGGCAGCTAATCTGCAACTGCTATATTTGCTTGTCACAAATAATGCTTGTCTCCTGACCTCTGCATTCAGTCCTTCAGTCCTTTCATTTCTAGTAAGTCCAAGGAGTGGTGACAACAGAAAAGAAGAAAAGGTTAAAGATAAATTTTACATTTTCTTTAGAAATAAAACTCACAAATTTACACTGAGCTGAGATCTTCCAGCTGGTTTAGAAATCATATATCTGTCTTCCATGTATCTCTTGCACTGCACTGCATTCTACCAATTTCAAAATCTTTCCTGTGTTAGAATACACAGAAATCACTCCACATTCATCCTCCTTGCATAGCTATTCTTCCTTACTTCACTCCTCCCCCTGAGCAACTCCACCTTACTCGGCTCCATTAAGTGTATTCATACTAGCATCAAAGCATCTCCTGAAAAGATGTATTTGGAGAACAAAAATAACAAGTTTATTAGAAAGGGATTTTGTCTTTCTCATCTCCCATTTCCACTGTGATCTCTCTGTCTTCCCTCAACCCTCTCCTTTTTTGTACTGTGGAAAAAATCGATTAAGCTCTCTGGTATACATATTGCTGCAAGCCTCATTCTCCTCCTGGAGATTTCTTCAGCTGTCAGGAGACACTTGTCCCCTTTGGTAGCATTGTTGGAGTGGCCTGCTAGGCTAAGGGGGTGGGGAAAAGGGGTTAGAGCCCAGCAGATGCCTTTTTTATCAAAGACAAAAGACCCCCTGCCATCCTCTCCACTTTGCAGTACTTTCATCCACACTGGATCAAAGTGCTATTCTGCATATGAAAAGAACCTGGCACTATGTGCCTCAAATTAGCCTATCACCACCCTGCTAGCCTCCAAGTCTTCCCGACAAAAGCCCTCGCATCTGTTCCATCATTTGCCTCATCTTCTTTGGGATTTTTTTGCCTTTTTTTTTTCCCCCCCTTTGCTCTCAGTTTTTGAGGGCCATTCAGCCCCTTGAATTATAGTCAGGGGGTGCATCTTCCTTGCACTAGGATCGTTCAGCCGGACAATTTGCTTTTAATTGTCTTAAGGAATCATGGGCTGGTTTGGGGCCCTTTTCAGCAACTAACTACATCCATTACGGCTTCCATTCAGTCTCCTCAGGGAATCCTTTCCCTCCTCCTTCTGCTTCTCAAAAACATGATTCTCTCCTTGCTTCACCTGGAGGACACCACTGCTCTCAGAGCCAGCAAATTCTACTCCCCCATATCAATGAGAACCTCAAATCAAAGGCATCATGATGGTGAAAGTCAATAATCTTCCTTTGTCATGGTAATGATGTGCCAAGTGCTGAGAAGAAAGTTGGATTCCTCACTCCAATGTAACTCACCTTCTTAGATGTCTGGTGCCTGCCCCAAAGCTGCCTTTGAGGAAGAAAGTTGGGACTGGTCATCTCAGAGCCTGGTCACCTCAGTGCCATGGTCTGGCAACCACAATGGTAGTGGATTAAGGGTTGGACTTGATGATCCCAGAGGTCCTTTCCAACCTGGCTAATTCTGTGTGAAAACTGAACCACCTGCCATAAGGAGCCCTGCAGCCACCAGGCTTCACATACAGGCAGGAAAAATCTGATTTAGGCAGGGGCAGAGGATACCAGTAGGAGATTTTAACCATCCACCTACTGCCTTCAGAGGAACCTCAGTCACTTTCAAGGCTGTTGTATAGGACGAAAGGCTCCCTGTGGTCCCTGCAAAAAGTTTTTGTAAAAAGAAAGAGAAAGGAAGCAGATTCCCAAACCTGCACCACTTCTGTGAGAAAGATTGGATTCAGGTGACCGGAAGAGTTATCCAAGGGACTCACCCAGAGGACAAGATACAAAGAGTCACTGGAACAAAAGGAAGTGGAAGCCACTCTAGGTTACCTATGAGCTACAAGTTTCCCATTTCCTTGGTTTTATATATGCTTTTGCTCTGAAAAGCCAGCACCATAAGCAGAGGTACCATCTCTTCTCTAGCATGACCATACAAGGCACTCAGATGACACTGCCTCAAATCAGACACACGGTTGCCAGCCAGGCTAATGGCAGTAAGGAATTTGGTTTTGGTCTGCTGATACCCTGGCACACCTGGTGCCAAATTCTTTCAGTGTGTCTTCACAGAATCAAATAGAAAGATGCTCTGAAGATTTTGCTTGTTACCTGAGATTTATATGGGAATACACAAACCAATCCTTCTCCAACTATGAGCTATAAAAACAAGGTACTTCCAATACTTTATCAGGCACTTTAAAAGCAGTGAATGAATTTATCATGCTCCTCTTGATGCAGGAAGATAGTAGATAGTGCTGAATCAGAGGAAAATTGCTTACAGCACTGCTGGAAGAAGTGCAACTCGTTTACTCATAATATACTGCATTAATACATAGCCTTTTGTCTGAGTAATTTACACTGATTTACAGGCTTTTATGTTTCTACTGACACCAGGAGAAATAAACACCATGCTTTGCATTGAATGTGTAGGAAGATAAGTAGCTTTTGAATTTTTTTTTTTTTTTTTCCTTAACCTCATGAAGTTCTGAGTAGAGTGTAGAGTCCTGAACCTAGTGAGGAGTAACACCAGCCACCAGTAAAGTTTAGGGGACATCCCGATGGGAAGCAGTTCCATGGAGAAAGACTCTGGAGTCTAATTTTCAGTAAATTTCAGTAAATTTTCTGTGGGTCAACAATGTGCCTTTGTGGCCAAGAGGGACTAATAGTATCCTGGGGTGCATCAGAAAAAGTGTGTCCAGCAGATCTAGGGAGGCTCTCCTGCCCCTCTACTCTGCCTTGGTGAGAGCACACCTGGAATACTTTATCCAGTTTTGGGCTCCCCAGTTCAAGAAGACAAGGATCTGTTGGAGAGAGTCCAACAGAGAGCTACAAGGATGATTCAGTGAGTTGAACATTACTCCTATGAAGAAATACTGAGTGAACTGGGGCTGATTAGCCTTGAGAAAAGAAGGCTGTGAGGGGATCTTATTAATGTCTAAATATCTGAGGGATGTGTGTCAAGAGGATGAGGCCAGTCTCTTTTGAGTGGTGCCCAGTAACAGGACAAGGAATAATAGGTTTAAACTAGAACATAGGAAGTTCCACCTGAACATGAGGAGAAACCTCCAGAGCACTGGAACAGGCTGCCCAGAGAGGATGCAGAACCTCCTCTGAAGACTTTCAAAACCTGACTGGATGCATTCCTGTGTGGCCTGCTCTAGATGATCTTGCTTTGGCAGCAAGGTTCAACTCGATCTCCAGACACCCCTTCCAACCCCTAACATTCTACAATTCTATGATTTTACAGGCCAGCTTGCAGTTCACTGCAAGTGACATCTACACAACCTTGCTGGGACTTGCTCCCACCTTTCTAGAGGGCTAATAGTGTGGCCATGAACCTGTCTTCTGCACTTTGTCCCTGAGAGCTGCCCATCGAAGTGCTCACTGGGGTTTCTCCTCCTGCTGCAGGAATGCCCCAATGTCATAGTTGGAACAGGAGGAACTAAAGGAGGAGGAGTTTTGGACTCTGAGAGGGGCACGATGCTAAAGGGAGTGGTCTATTCCCTCCCATTTCCTGCCATACTCCATAAAAAATCAGGTCAGTAGCTCCTCCTCTTTTTGCTCCCTCTTCCTGCAAGCTGTGTTGCTGTTTGTTACTACCAGCTCACCCTGTGCTATGTATCGGGTTATATATATATTTGTATATATATTTGGATATATTTGTGGGCTTGGTTTTTTTTGTTACTTTACCCTTTAGGTTATTACCTTTCCCTTGTGTTAGTAAAATCTATATCCAATTGTCTTCAGTTTTCAACTTAAAGTCTCCAGTCTTCTTTCCCCCTCTGATCTTTCCTTTGTGTGTGTGTGGGAGGGGAATAGAGAGGAATTCTATCCTAGGTTTGTGGCCTGCCCAAATTGCTAAACTATGACACTCAAGCTTTCGTGAAATTCAGATGTGTGCAGACCATCTTCAGTCTCTGCTGAAAATAAAATGATGATGCACATTTACATGTTACTAGAGAAATATTAAAGGGTTTTTTTGGTTTTTGTTTTGGTTTGTTTTTTGCTTGTTTGTTTGCTTTTTAAGGATTTTGTAAACATTTGCAAAATTTGGTACTAAGCCTTCACAAATCAGACCTTCATCAGATACATTTTTACCTCATCAAACAGAATTAGGGACTAACTCTGTTTAAAATTTCCAGGTTTCTACAGTCCTGAACCAAAGTTAAAAGGAAAAAAATGGACTTCTACCACATTACACATAGAACTCCTGCCTGTGTCCTGCTCAGCGTTTCTTCAGTCATCAGTGTTGAGTTAGGTTTGGATCAGCATTGACACTAGCTCCTAAATTAAGATCAGGCTTGGGAACAATTAACCAAATGAAAAATAATTACTAGGAATCCAGCTTTCTTTTCCGGTATGCCCAATATCTGATTTACAGGACTATTTAATGTTAGTAGCAATAATTTCTTTCTTTTGCATAATTATGTATTTTACACAGCCTTGTGTGTTAGGATTTTACCTTAACTCAAACATCTGTTATTCTATAAAAGAATAACAGAATTGAAAAGAATAAAACTCTGAAGCTAGGGTTCCTTGGCTATGCTTTTAAAACTCAATGCCTGCAATTAGTGTTTTGCTTGCTTCCTTTTTTAAAAACAAACAAACAAAAACAAACAAACCCAAAGAGAAAAACAGAAAACCACAAAAAACAAATACTAAAACGGGAGTTGCTTTAGTCCATCTCTTCTTACTTCTTTTCTACTAGAAACTCTTCAGTTTAGTGCAAGCAAAATTGGAATACTGAGTTAACCAAAGAAAAAAAAATTTTTTTTTTCACTTATTAAGAACTTCACAGGAAAATTCCCTCATACAGGAAACTGTGGTTTTCCAAACTGTGAAAATTATGTAAAAACCCCATAGAAATTATGAAGACATAGCTGTGTCTGCTGCTGTAAGCAGAAAGCTAACACAGCCAATGCCTAGCATACCTCCACAGCTTCAAGGACAACATTTAGCAGAACTTTTCATCTTCTTTAAACACAAACGATGAAACTAAACAAACTTGGTAATGATGACCTGAAATTTCCTCTCCAGTTTTCTTTCATTCAACCACAGATGCTCCTTGGATTGCTACTGTGTGAAAACAAAAACCTCACAGGCCTCCCTGTCCTGCCTGCATTGACTATTTTTTAACTTATCCTCTCCTTAGCACAGACTATGCATACCTTAGGACTAAACTTCACAGCTGATTGGAAGATTGCTAGAAATAGCATGTCTGAACACTGAAGTTTGAACCACTCTCACCAGTTCCAGTGCACCTTTTTGTTGGGATCGAATAATTCAGAAATTTTCAGTTGACTCTTCCATGTTAGGCAACATCTACTGGAACTCCTTCCACTCATGTCTCTTCAGTTAAAATCTGAGATGCAGGTTCACAAGCTAGGTGTCTATGCAGTGTTGTGACACTGGATTAAGGACAAAGGAGTTCAGAGATTACCTCAGTCTTGATTGTGACACAGAATAGGTAACAAAAATAAGATATTCAGCTCTTTAAAAACACTACATATCCCCACCATAAAGTTCCTATAGTTGTTTTTGTTGGTTTTTGTTTGTTTGTTTTAATATTTGTACACATGAAAGGATTAAAATGCTACCTCCAAACTCATAGGCAAAATAAAGTTGGCATTCAGAAATGTGCCAAAATCCAACAAGACAGATGAAACAATCTCTCATAACTACTGAGCTCCTAGAAATTCCTGGTTTTATTGTCTTGGGAAAAATGTTTCTCTGTTGCTACTTATTGATCAGTCTTTATCTTTAACCTTTCTAACAAGAAACTGTTCTCGAGAAGAAGATGCCTCCTTAGAACAAGACAGCTGATATTTGCTACTCTGCAATTGAAGATCCTCAAATACTGACAGAAGGAAGACTCTTTTACAACAGTCATTAACAGCCAGGGACCCTATGGACTAGCTTGTGTCACATCTCAATGGCCACTCAACCCAGCCTTTCTCAAAGATTACTAACACCAGTAAGCGATGATACAGAATGTATCCTTTCATTGGTGAGTTATTCCACCACACGGTATTCCCACAACTCTGCTTCCAAGTGTCTGCTCCTTTGCCCTGCAGAGCTATCCTGGCTCCAAACCTCCCCTTCCTTGCTAGTATGTTTTTTCCCATGGACGGTAGCTTACTTTATTACTCAAGCTCATCTTTAGTTTTGTTTTTTTTTTTTTCCTCCTTACACATTAGCAGGACAGGGATTGCAGTGAAGACAGAGAAATGCCAATATTACCTCTTCTCTAATTTTTTCAAACACTGCAGTATTTCAGCTTGAAAGAAAAGCCTGCAAGAGCCTTGATGGTGTAGTAATCTACACGGAAGTTTCCCTAAGAACAGCCATCCAAAAACACATGTTAGCTACCAGACATGACATCAAAGACATCACTTTTCCAGGCTCTCCACTGTGATTAAATACAACTAAACAAAAATCTACCAGGACTGCAAAGATTTCCTTCTCAGAACATGACATACTTACTATGTTGTTACATACACTCCATGCTGAAAAGTGAATTCACATCAAACAAACTTTCTTTGGGGAACCTTACATAGGAGAACATGACAGATTAACAGAGCAAGTGAAATCAAGATTCCCCAGAGCATCATTTCAAATTCTTGCATAACTAAAAAAAAGAGAAGAAATTAAATGGAGTCAAGAATCTTCTGACCGATTTGGAATTAATGTAAAAAGGAAATTTAAGTTTCCCAAGAAGTTTCTTCAGTTTGCATGTCTTTGCAAGCCCAGTGAAGATCTGTAAAATACTGTGGGTACACGCATGAATTACAAGGACTGAGAAGATTAAAACCTTTTGTCATGTGCATGGGCACTGCAGTACACAACATTTGGTCCCAACCAGCTACAGTCCTCCAGCTGAGTGGTGGCTGGCTTCTCACCTCACGGTTTCTATTCTCCTTACATTCAGAAATAGTATTTCACTCTATAGGGATGCACTGAGCTGGTTTCTGGTACACTGGCTGAAGTCTCTCTTCCTACTGCACTAGCCTGAGTCCTATGTAAATTTGCTTCCTTCACCTTTCCAAGCCCCCTCTTCCAGCCTTAGTCTTCCCCTTTCTACTCATTTATGTGTGACCTACCAGCTTTCAACTTAATTGTATCACTATACAAATCAGCCCGAGTCAGTGAAAGTGACACTGCTGGGCTAGAGAGCTGACAAGATCAGCTAAAACTCAATTCAACACTTCCAGTTTTTCATTGCTCCCAAGGTAGGGAGAAGAGTAGGATCCATTCCTGACGGGCACATGCTCAGTGCTCAACCTCATATTTTAACTGCTGTTACACTTGCTTTTTTATAATCAGGCTGTTTCTGTACCTCCCATGTGCAACAGCAACAGGTGTCAACATTCCAGTATCAAATTCAAATGCAAGCTGTAACACTGGTGTAATCAGATTCTTTTAACATAACAGTACTGATGTTCTGCCAGGTGACAAGAAGCACTGAGGAAGAAAGTGCTTCCATACCTATCCATAAACGGTGAGAGTGAGACTCAGGGGGGACAGCTCGCTCCCTTGATATGACCTCTGGTCATCATCAAAGTTTAGTACCAAATGCAGAACCTCAATCCTTTGCAGTCACTACTGCAACCCTCTTGCAGAAACCCCTCCAGGCCTTTCAGATGAAGCAGATAGTACTCCTACCTGCAAGGGTCCTGCTTGTCTAACATGCGTACCAGGAAAGAGTGAGTTTACAAATATAAAAAAATAACAGCACCACCAGCTGAGAGGTGCAAATGTGAGTCATATGCCAGGCTCACAGCCAGCATGCACAATTGCATACACATTCCTGAACATTTTAAACCAAGTAAAACAAAGTACACTCTGGCAAGTAATTCCCTCATTCCCTATCCTTGGCTATGCAAACTGACAAGTCATCCCAGGCCTGGGACATGGGACCTCCCTTTTTGCAAGAAAGCTAAACAAATACATGTAAATCCAAAGCATGGTAATTTCCTTCTGAATCTGCTACCGATACACAGCTTCTGTTGGAACTGTGTCACCTCTCTACAGAAGACTTTAAAAATATTTTTAGCACCTTTATTTTGCATACAGGAAGGATTATACAGACAGTTTTACTTACAGTCCAATGAATACATCTTCATGTTTTGAGTTTACTCAGCAGTCACATAATTTTGCTCCACAGGCCATCAAAGTTGCATGATCTTTACCTTGAATGACCTCATGATACTCGGAAGCCAACTGGGCCAGCCCTCAGCACACTGTGTCAAGGATGTATCTGTGCAGCTCAGTGCTTATTTAAATCATGGTCGGACATACCAGTCATCCAAGGACATCAGAGAATGATTCATGAAATGACTCTACATTTTAAAAGCCATCAAAAAAACCCAGACCTGAGCAATCAAAAAATAAAAATAATAACACTTTAAGCTTAGCATATTATTTCTCTGCTTATGGAACAGCACAAGATGGCCTGCAAAGGGCTGGTTCAATTTCTATTTAAAATAGCTGATATAACTGCCACCATGTTTGACCTTTTGTTACATTTCAAAATTATTTTAATTCAAATGGTCTGCTTAACAATGTCCAAGGACATTGCTTTTATCTTGTTAGAGGCTGTACCTACATTTGCCAGGCCCAGTCTCCTTGGATCTCACTTTTCCTCTATGAACATTGAATAAAGGCTAGCTAGCAGTTCATGGTATTCTGTACTAGTTCCTTCAGAAGTATTGGCTGTGCATCATCAGGCCTGTTTGTTTTGAAATGGTTAGTTTTAACAGGTGTCCTCTCACCCTTCTCTTATCAATCACTTGCTGGCTAGACCAACATCAGTTCCATCCTTTTCCTCAAAATCCACAACAGCACTTTTTTTAAAAGTGCAGACCTGCTGGTGGAGAGTTCTCAATAAATCTGGACACAGAAAAGCCATTTTAAAATGCTGGTTTCTTCTGCCCACTCCATTTTCACCTAGTGCTCACTACAGTACATGGCTTTATCTACCCTAGAAGGAAATTCTTCATTTAAAAAGTCGAGAAAAAACACAAATCTGTACAGTCAGTTTCTTTCCTTCGGAAGGGAACAAGCAACAAATGTATCAGCTGCAGATTTTAGTTAAAACCTGAAAGTCCTCTGAAATTTTTCTATGGCTTTGAGCTGAAGCTACACATTTACAGGAAGGGGGCAGTAGAAGGCAAGTCCCATGTTTGCTCTTAAAGTTTTTTTTTTTACAGTCTTTTAAATTCCTAAATGCTGACACAAGGAAATACCTCTGCTTTTGTCATGAGGGCCTTCATCCTCAGTCCTGCTCTCTTTAAACCCCATAATGGAGTATGTGGTGTCTTTTTAAGCTGTTGGCAAGCACTACAGCTAACACACAAAAGAAGCTTTTGCAGAGAGCACAAACTCTAGAGAAGAAAACCCAAGCAGCTCACATGCTATTGTTAGGTTCCCCTTCCACTAAGAGTGACTGGATAAAGGCACCAAGCCTGCTGAAACAGCTCACCAGGAACTACCCAAA
Organism: Phaethornis superciliosus; assembly: GCA_023637945.1. Taxonomy (NCBI): domain Eukaryota; kingdom Metazoa; phylum Chordata; class Aves; order Apodiformes; family Trochilidae; genus Phaethornis; species Phaethornis superciliosus. The sequence goes on from JAJQWJ010000004.1 coordinate 49,434,864, forward strand.
ACCTGGACCATGGGCTGGCTGCTAGCAATAATGCTTCTAACTGCAAAGGTCCTCTGAAGATGTGAAATATCATGCTCTCAGACATTGCTACAGCAGTTAAGAGACACAGCTCCCAAAGTATTTGCTGCTCCTGTTTTCACATAGCAACACACAGTAGACAGAGATTTTAGCAAGAGCAGATGTACCACCCTCTGCCACCAGCCACAGCTACATCAGGGCTTGGGGAGTCCAGAGTCACACATGACTTGTGACCTGTGCAGCACTACAAAAAGTCACATGTCATGATCCAGACACTCTGTCCAGGAGTACCACAAAACCTAATAAAAAAATACCACAATCTTTTCACGTTTTGTTTTATTCTTGATACATTCTAACTCAATTTAATATGTATTTCCTATCCAGGAAAAGCTTACGAGATTTACTATGAATGCATAATTACAATTCATTTGCACCATTTCTAACAAATGCAAGTCTCAAATCTGCCACATCTCTTGAGCTTCCAAAGCAAAAGGGCACTGAAAGCAAAGTACTTTTCATACTTACAAACAGGCAATATATTTAAGCAAGTTAAATACTGCAGCCTTCCCAGGACAGGGAAACAGTCTGCCTCTCTTTAAGAGGATAAGGAGATCAAAATAACAAAATTGGTTCAGAACTCCTGGCTCTCTATCTAAGTACATAGAGATTTATTATTAGAAATTATATTTTTGTTTTGTTTTGTTGGGGTTTTTTTTTTGTTGTTGTTGTTATTAACTCCAAGATCAAAAAGGTCCTTATAACTTCTTTGCAAACAGAGCAGTATTTGGCAACAAGTATGGCAAAATGAAAGCATACTGTCAGATGGATGTTAAGAAAAAAAAATCACTACTGATACACAAATAAACACAGATAATTACCAGGAAGGTAGCCATACTATCACATGGTATCTGTGGGTGGCAGAAAATTTCTGAGTTAACAACATGATGCTTTTGCAAAAGCCAGTATCCAAAAGTGCAATATGCAAACACTGGTAAGAAATTAACCTGTCCTATCCAGCCCCGTGAAGGCTTCTGCCAGAGTCTTGCAGACAGAAACAAACTCAGTCCTGAAGAGTAAAGGAAGATAGATTTTAAGTCTGAAAACATAAGCTACAGGAAAGGATGGAAAAAATGGCTTAATCCATTTAGAAAAGAGAAATCCAAGGAAACAGACAGGCATCACATCACCACAATTCACCTTGCCTATGAAAGGTGGTTAACAGAGGAAAAGGCCATTAAGTTGTGGTCCTTGGCTTGAGGATTACAAGAAGACATCAGTTCAGATTGTAACAATGAGTGTTTTAAGTGCAGAAAAGAAGCTAAGATGGGAAGGAATGAAGTGGGGATGGATTCTCCAGAATCACTGTGCAATCTCCACCACTGGATTCAAGACATCATCAGCTTCATTTCCCAACATAATTGTGGTGTACTTCTACCTTGGGCCAAAAAGTTTAATTAGGTCTCCACATCTAAGCATGTCTTTTTAGCTGTGATACCCAAATGCTCTCATGCTGCAAGTGTGGTCATTGTCTTCAAGTAAGAAGAGTCTGGTGACAAAAAGACACTCATGTTAGGAAAGGCTGAGTGTCCTCAGCAGAGCCTGGATACAGAGCACACATGGTCCTCCTACCACTGATCTCCCACTGCACCTCACAGCTCCCTGTGAGTCACTTGAATGGTTTCCCCAACAGCCATGAGGGTAAGGCTCCTGGTTTTCTCCCGTCTTTAGAATCCCACTGCACAGGGGATGCCTCGACTTGGACTGCCAATGTTCTCTACTGGACTCATCTCTAATGTTCTCTACATTTTTGTGTTGCAGTGTGCATGTGACAGTTTTTCAGCCTGTGACACCTAAACCACTATCTGCTTACAACCCCTCTCAGGCCATATTGTTCAGGAAAGGATGCTCAAAAAAAATGGCTCACTTGAGACAATAAAGTAAAATACCAGATACGACCCGTATCCAGCCAATCAAAGGCAAAAAGGAAGCAACCTCTGCTTTTATAAACTGTATCAGAAAGCATGGACAAAACCAAGCAGGTGCTTCAAACTGGCATTTCCTACTACAGGAATATCAATTGAATCGTTCAAGTCTGTCTCCATTTTGAATTGACTTAAAATGTAAAGATCTGCTCTTTTGAAAATGCTTCTTGCCTTTTCTTTCCAATTATTTCTGCAACATTACCCATCCTCTAGGCCTAAATACTTTGCACAGAACTTTCTTATTTCAAGTAACATTTTAATATGGAATCTTCCCAGCACTGGAAAGCTGAGCATTGAAATGAAGCCAACAGTCATACTGAAGGACAAGATGCTCCAAAATCTAGTCTCTTTTTTTATATTTGAAACTTATTTTTTAAAAAGTTCCAGATGATGCTGGAATAGAAAATTAAAATTGGTTGAAGAACAGAATATTGTATGCAAGTAATTAACAAGAGCCATCTAGAATGGGGGAAATAAATTTATACAGAAAAGAAAAATTAGTGTTCAAAATAGTAAGTAACCTTCCCAAAGATCAATTTCTGAGATGATAGGCTATGGAAAAGCATACTTTCCCTGGTAAATTAATTGAAGTCAGCAAAACCACAAGATCAGAAATGTTTCAGTGTGTTACATGATGGAATGATTTCATCTTGGAGACTGTCTACATAGCAACAGTGAGTATTTTCTCTGGATCATGATACCTGATGCCAATAAAATGAGCCACATCACAGGACCACTATCTACAGAAGTGGTCTGCAAACCAGCAAAGTCAGGAATGTTAATAACTACCAACTACTTACAGTTAATTGGTCCTTCGATTTCAATTTTATTAAATTGATGCAATACATTCATTTATAAACCTGCTTAACACACCAAATGTCATTGTTACATTAGCAGTTAATTTAGGTACTGAAAAGAACCATTCATGCACATCCACAGACCTCATAAGCCACTCAACTTGTTCCCAAAGCAGAGACAGAATCACAGGATATGTCTAGCAACTGGAAAGGGTTGCCAAAAGTGTGACTGCAGCATTGGTCTCTGCCAGGCGTAGGTCCCATCCACAGCTATTCACAGCAAGCAAACAACAAAAGAATTAAAAAACCACACCAAAAAGCGAGTCTCACAAGAAAAGTTTTAATTTCTCAGTACTTCAATCTTTCCTTCCAAGCCCTTCCCTTCAGTTCTGTTTTTTGCAGACCCTCTTCAGACATGTGGCCTCTCACAGTATTGCAGCTTCCCTTTGGTATGCTCACACACACAGATGTGCTCCACTTGGGTACCAGCGAGGTCACTCCGAATGCAATTCCAGAGCAGAGACACATACCCAGCACTGACAGACACTCTTAGTGCTGCTGAGGCAGAACAACACCTGCAAGGCTTCAACTATGATGGAAAGCTTATATGCAGACACAAAAAGCTGTAAGTGCAGCAGCAGTGCCTGAAGTTACATTCCTCACATAGGCTGCTTGAGGTTTTTACTTGGAGACAGCTGAAAAACAGGTTGAGAATGGGTGCACCTCGCAAGCACCTGACTGCCAGTGTTGCCACTAGGCAACACAGAACCTGGGCAGCAGGTTGAACACTGGAATTATGGTACATATTTTACTATTCTGCCAAAAAGCCAGCTCCCACACACAACAAGCTTGATGGCCAGAAGCTTGCCAGTGTCAGCAGAAACCAAGCAGGCTGGAGGACAATAGGCTCCTGCTGGAGAGGCTGCAGAGAAGAAGTAAAAACCAAGTATAACTTGGCATATCCAGCCAGCCTTCTGAAACTAATAGTCAAGTTTTTCAAAACTGATTCTCCAAAGACTACTTATGTTCACTGCTCTCTACAAAGAGACTGCATTCAAAAATCTTTTACCTCTTTCAGCTCAATTCAGATCATTGAGAGGCAGTACTTCTGAAACCAAACTTAACTTTTACAAACAAATATAATTGGATAAGAATTTAAAATATCATTTTGGTGCTCCCAAGCCCATTTTCAGATAAGCCAAAATAATTTCCAGGTTTCCAGTTCTCATAAAATTAAGATTACAGCCATACACAGAACATTCTAAACACAAGAGCACAGCCACAGAGACTAGAATATTCTAATGGAAAAAGAAATCATTTTTCACCCACTTTTATGTGTAATATTAAAAGCTGTCGCTGAGAAAGTATGATTCCCTTGGCTAGCAGCCACGAACAGTCCTGTGCCAAGAAAGAATAAGCATCAGCTACCTGTAGTGAGCTGAAGGACCACTTACGTTGCAGAATTCAAGGATATAGCTTGTCTTCTTCAATTCAGGCTCCCTCCTGTTTTATTTCCTGTATGGGCAATGCCACATCCTAACAAAAACTGTGAATTATATGTCCACATTTCCCTCGATCTGAGTTGCAGCAAGCCCATATTTTCAAAAAGCCTAAAAAACACCACTACCCAGGATCACTTGAAGATGTTTGTTTGCACCTGTCTTGGCCTATCCTGCTGCCTCTGCTTAGAGCACAATCCATGAAAAAAAGATACTTAACAAAACACTTTGAAAGCCAGCCACAGCCTTTTCTCTAGGCTAAAAATCATGTTGATGATTTTCCTTTGTATCCATGTTACAAAGCAGTACACAGGAGAACTAAACCAAAGCAACAAGCAAAGAGTCTTCTCACCCACAGAAATCTGAGTAGATATATTGCACTTTCCTAAGACCTGGAAAAATCATTTGTTCTCAGTTCCTTCTTCAGCAATACTGATGATGGGACTGTCATAACATATGCAAGTATCTGTGAGGAGTTTCAAACCTAACATCCTCCTACAAACTGAGTCACTGAAGAGAACGCTTTAAATGGATACTTCAAAATACAGTATTTTGTAGATTTTGGTCTACCCCAGACAGCCCAAATGAGCAAAGATATTCAGACACAGACAGAAGACATGAGTCCAAATCTCACTGAGACTAACAGGACTTCATCTGCTAATCCACTTACCGCTTTTCAAAATCCACTTTAGACAGCACACATTTAGTTGAATAGCAAACATTACACCCAGGGGAAAAAGGCTTGTTCTGCCTTCACACTGCAAGAAGACTACAGAAAAATGTGTAGGAATTTTAGAAGAATTTCCAAGTTACTTCTCAGGTGAATTCTGCACTGATTTGCCAGATGGTGTTCCACATATGTTGAGAAATGCTCCTCTATCCAGCTTTGCATCTGCTGCAGCACTAGAAGTCACTGGGCATCACTCCAGCACAAAACATGACCCGTTGGCTTGAACTAAAAGTACCATGACCCAGCACTGCTCATTTAACTGTGCAAGACAAAGCATTCAGGAACATTAGGTTCAAGCCGTACAGAAGCATCTGCCAGAACTTTTCCCTAAGCTTTGTAATCTGTGGGGACTTGCCCTCCTGCTATTTTTCAACATGCCCATTGGTGAAGAAGTTGTGAAATACTGTTCCAGACTCCAAAATAACTCAATTGACCTTGATCAGAGCCCTAAAAATAGGGAAACTCAGAGACATCACCTATCCTTCTACAGCCCAGAAGTGTGTGGATAGTCACCCTGATGCTGCACTGTGCTCTGAAGTATTATGTTTTAGAAGATAGTATTTTCATATGTAACAATCTAATTCCTGCTAGAGGAATAGAGACCTATTAAGATGCAAAACATATTAAATACACACTAGAGCCGGTCTCTGCAATACTAAGCCACTAGCCACTCTAATAAAATCTGCTTTAAGATTAAGCCAACATAAATTAACAAAATCCACCTTCACTAAATCATTTAACAAGAAAACATTTTTAAAAGTCGAAAGATCGCAAATAGCTACACCTGAGGTTACCAGGCACAGTAACACAATAGTGGATAGAGTAAGCATGCTGTTCTGGTATTTCTTTTTTTTACCTTAAAAACCAACCAACCAAACAAACAAATAAAACAAAAAAACACAATAACACACAACCTCTGCCAAAAATAAAAAAAAACCAAAAAAACAAAAAAAAACAAAGAAAACCCCCACACAACAACCTGAATAAAAGTCCCAGAAAATGTCTGAAACCATCATCAAGACTACACTTGACAGGGCTTGTTTGGGTTTTTTTCAGTTAAAAGACTCCCTGATCTTATGACAAAACTTTTGGTACAAAAAAAGTCCACCTCAAATCCTTAAAGCACATGCAGTCAACTACTGACAATGAAGAAATACAGTGCTGCCAACAGGGCTGGCCCAGGAAACAGGCATGGGTGAGATGTGGAGGGCACTACACCATGCTGTCATCATCAGTAAGATATATGGAAACCCACAGGACCACAAAAGGCACCTACTCCCCTCCCACTCTGGACCACAGGACCTGTTCACAGAAACCCACTTCCTGTCACCACTTTCAAGTAAGGCTCTTTGTCTCCTCCTGATTACCACAGCCTACCTCAACTCTAAACTCTGTCTTGAAAGCTCCACTTGGTTTCCTTGTACATGTCCTCTGGGCTCATCCTCCTTTAATTTCCATCTGGTAGCAATTCTCTGGTATGTATCAGAACTAATCACTCTGATGAGACAAACACAGAGAGAGATGAGGGAGAAGAGACCAATCAGCCAGGTGTCCTGACACCTTGAGTATGTGTTTGGATTATCTGATCCTTCCTCTCCCACTTCATAGTCCTTCAACATCATAGATGTTCTGTGCTCTTCTCTTTCAAGAGGAGATGCACCTTGCATGAGGATGGCACTTGCAAAACAAGATACACAGCCCTGCAGAGCTCAGGCCAGCCAAGATTTTATGTGAACAGTTAGGCTGGATATGTCAGAATGCTGTTCCTCTGAGCCTATTAAAGTAAGCTATTTAACCAATAGTATTTGTTACACTCTGATTCTCTCCTTTACAGGACTGCATCTCACTCAACTTTCTCTCTTGTCTAAACCAGAACAAGATGCAAGCCAGACCGTGGCTGGATGCACCAGTTGTGCTGCCAGCTTGCTGGGAGTTCAAAGCCTCTGAGTCTATTTGCTGCTTTTGTGCAACCACATTGCATTCCAGATGCCTAGTGAAATGCTACACTGCTTGCTGGCAGCCAACAAAGTTAAAAAACAGTGAATTTATAGGATATTACCCCTAGAAGACCTTTACAAAGAAGCCACCACTTTCTAAATTCCGCTGACTTGATTCACATGCTCTGAGCTCTTGAAACAAGTAGCACTATTTAACAGCAGGTCCAGATCAGCAGCCACAAAAATCACATGACTAGAAAGATGGTGGAAGGGCAACTATGTCTTGCAGATGCAAGTCCCAAATCAACACGTTTTCACAGGCTGGTTTCTCATTTCTAGTGGAGTTTTCCACTTCCAGTTTGAAAGATCAATGGAGACAACACATGAAGGGCTCAGCCTGCTACACACCAGTCCTCATTTGGCCCACAATAGAGTTAATTTTCTGTTTCATAATTTTGCTTTCAGTGAAGTCTCCCATAAGCAGGAACATTTTATGTTCCAGAAAGAGAAAGGGAGTAAAGGAGTCACACCTGCAACCCTCCTTTAGGGAGGAGTGGACAAGAAAAATGACCAAAATTGATCAGAGTATTCCATCCCATATACTTCACTTGGTATACATCTGTGGATCACCTTTCACCTTCACCCTCTCTTAGCTTTCTTCTCTGCCCTTCACCTTTGCCCTTCTCCCATTCCTGTTTGCTTTTGCATCCTGGAAGGATTCCTCTGCCTGTGGTCCTGATCCGTGCCAGCCTGAATCTGTGTGTTCCTGCCTCCAGCTCCTGACTGCTGCTGACTCCAGGAGTCCAGCCTGGACTTTCCCAGGGCTGCCCTGCAGCCTCGGTGGTGACCAGAGAGTTACTGCAGGAGAGGGGGAGGAATGTGGTATCGTTTTTCTACACATTTATATATATTTAATTATTTTTCTTTTTTTATCATTACTGTTTCATTAAAGCTGCGCAGTTTAGTTTCCAACCCAAAAATCTCTCTCCCTTATTCCCTCTCCTTTTTTTATCAGGGAGGGAAGGGGGATTAATAGAGAGCATCTGTCAGTCAGTTAATTGCTGGCCCAGCATTAAACCATGGTAATGCCTTGCTCTCCTGTAGAAGATACGATGAGCTGGTTTAACAGGACACCACTGATCAGTTCTTCCTCTCATCTGTTTTCCCTTCCTTGCTCTTGACTGCATTTTCCTGCATGCATTTTTCAGCATGCTGTGTCTGTCACAACTGGACCCTTCTCTGGTTTGTAAGCTGCTGAAGTTCATCCCAACAGCAGCAAGAGGGCTGGATGGTTGCCACATTTTCTGAGTAAGCCGGTCCTTAAATTTAGGAATGACAATCCAGAAAAGACTTAAAGGTCATACTGCCAGACTACCTGAAGCCTTACCCTGAAACCCTGTTGTACCCTGCATCCCACAGCAGTCTACCATGCCCACATACTGTCTTCTGCCTATGAGCTCCTCTCAGGAGTTCTCCTTGGCTAAAAAATTTAGTACATGTTTTGTACCATCAAACTGAGTTTACTTCTCATACATGGCTCCAGAAAGGTGCCTTCCTAATGTAGGTTAGGTTCCTCTAATTATTACTGTATTGCAGTGAAACAAGAAATTCCTTCATTTTTGTTGCTGCCGGGTCAGCATCTTCTCTGAGCTAACCAATTTCAGTAGAATATCTGTAATGCATTCACTGTCTCTTAGCAATAATGTAACTCAGGAAGTCCCTATGCCTATGAGAAACAGAAACAGGGAGATCACAGACAGCAAAGTAAATTTATGAATGTTGTGTTTCTTATGCTCATTCCCTAGGTACTCAGTGGGTGAAATCTAGCTGGAACCATGATTCCTAATTTTTTATAGCTAAGCAGTGAATGCAAAGCTGTCATTAAGGAGTCATTCTGAGCAGGGACAGTAGGAACTGCTATGTTCACTCTCAGTCCAGGAATTTCATGTTTTGCTGCTCACTGGAAAGAACATCAAGGAGTAAAATTTAGTCTTGTTACACAATTTCTGTTGTAAACACTCCTGTCCCCAGAGACCATGCCAGATCTGCAAAATGGAACAGGAGTGTCCCTTGCCATGTCTGATAAGACGAAGCACAGAACTGCATGTTAAATTCAGCAGAGTAGATTTTCAGGCTGAAAATCAGGAACAGCAGGACAAGTTATTTAAGCACAAAACAAGAGAAGAGGTTCACCAACTACACACTAAAAGGACTCTCTGCTGTCTTAGGCCTCAGCTAATAATTACTGATTAAATGCAAAACAACCTTTGGCATGCTTCTCCAGCCAGTTTGCAATACAGTATTATAAGTCATTTTTCTGCTTCTTCCCAAGACCCTCCTTCCTCGTGCACTGAATCTACGAACGCCTGCCTTGCTACCAATTAGCATGGGGGACCATGGGCTAGAAAAACCATGTGGTCGTCTCACTGTCTCACTTGGAGAAGTTGCAAGGCTCTCCTCAAAAGACGGGTATTTGAAACCTTAAAGGATATATGATGAGTGATGAAGAACACCAAGAACCTGTTTTGTGCCCTCTGTCTTTAATGTAATGTAACTTGCTTTCTCTAGTTGCCACTACATTTGCTGGAAAATACACAGCACAACGACTAAGTGACTCACCTCCACAATGTTTTTAGTGGCCAAGTTCGCATAAGCCAAGACCAGCCACCTTGAAAAGCCTTGGAACCAAATGCTGCAAGGTTCCACATCACTTGAAAATCAGCTAACACAGTATAAACAGATAGGCAGGAAGTATAAACACTAAAGAGCAAACAAATCTCTTACAGGACATGCCAACTGACTGCCACTGGCATAGCCTGGCAAGGCAGAAATAAAAACAGTGATGCAAAACCCAGGAGTTGGTCTTTTGTGCTATTTTGCCTCTACACCCTCCCACTTACTTGTTGACCGTGCAATAGGTGAGGTCTAGTAGCCTCTCTCCTTTAGAAATTTGACTGTAGCCTTCTCCACTCCAGCGCAAACCATTTCACAACATGTTGTCCCATGGTTGCTCATGCTGTGCAGTTTTAAAGCCTAGCCCAGTAATCCCTTTACTGTTTGACTCACACTGGGATAGAGCTGTTTCCTACCATGGTTCCACTGCTCCTAAGTATATAAGATGGCATGTGACTGAAAAATAAGATAATCTTCCTAGTAGGAGCTAAGGCTGAGAAATAGATTGGCTTCAGACACCACTACTTGAGACCTAGAGATTTTACTCCATTTTCACTCTTGTGAATCTTAGAAAAAAGATAGTATCTTATTTTTTCCTTGCCACCCATATTAGAAATCATAGCGGAGATAAGGGACAATGTCTTCTACTCAAATCAGTCTGAGGCAAGAACAATTTTTGCTCTCTTTAAAAGCAAATGCAGCAGAGCTTTCAGAAATATGCTTTCTCAAGAGCATTACTTCTCAGCTATGAAAGCCCATCAATAAAGTTCTCTGCTAGGCAGAGGCAAAGATAAAGTTCATGTTATAAGCTAACTAATCTGCAAATACTCTGCGCCAGAGACTGAAGTGGATAGAGGAAAAGATCTTGGTCAGGGTAAATGCAATTAGAAACAGAATAAGGTATCTACCAGAATGTTTAAAAGCCCGATCTAACATAACACCTAAGGTGAAGACACAAACCAGTGAATCTCCAGCTTTCCATTACATGACCTGTGGCTAGGTCTAGAATGATAAATTGACTGGGGCCTATGGGAGCCAGGCTGGATTAAGAAGCAGTAGGAACAAAAAATGAACTGGAGTTCATGAGCACACACTCATGCTCTGTCAGTGTTTAGGCAGGCAAGTGTGACAACGCAGCTGAAAGCACATTTCACCCACTCATGTTCTGCCCTCTCCCATGTGGAGGAAGGAGCATTACATTCACCTCACAAGGTAATGCCAGTGAGTCCTTATTCGCTGCCTCCTCGAAGCTCTGGTTGCACAACCTGCAGAGCACTCAGATGTGTAAATCCATCCAGGACTGAAATCCCTGCCCGGAGGGAATTTTCTGTGCAGCGTATAGAGATCATGTGAGAGAGCAGTCAGACTGTCATGAAGCTGTACTTCCTCTCAGTCCCCTCCTGGCAGGCAGGAGCACCAGCTGGTGTGCACACTGCAGGCAGAAGCACAGAAGGAGACCTGCTGCTCTCAGTTGTGCCCCCATCTGCCAGGGCATCACATGCATTTACATCTGATGCTGGAGAAGGAAACCTCTAAAAAACATCAATTTCCAGGAGAACTGTGGTGCTCCAGCATGGGGCTGAAGCATCTTGGTATAAGCAATGATGCTCTTGCAGAGCTGATGCCTCTCACCCACCAGCCCAAGAAAGTTTTCTTAATGGTTGCATTTGTTTTCTAAACATAAACCCTGGTAGAGGCAGAAGTGGATGCTTTTTTAGAGCCAGTCCTCAGGCACTCTAGACCTGCTTTAGGAATAAATGTGTCTGTGTATCCCAGGAAAAAAATTAAAAACCCCAGACAAACAACAACAAGAAATGAACCAACAAAACAAACCCACTCAAACAAACAAACAAAAATATACAACCAAAATTCTGGCCAAGTGTTGATATTAAGCTGGAAAATGAGCCAGGAAGTAATTCAGTTAATTCAGTTCCAGCTCTGCCCCCTTGTGCTTACTCCAAAAAAGGGCACAAGCCCAGTATTTTGCAGGGGAGTAGGACTGAATTTTCCAGTTCCTGTGGAGTTCAGAGACATACAAGAAAGTGACAGCACTGGAATTGTACATAGTGCCACAATACCAGAGTGCCAGGCAACCCAGATCTGACTGAGAGTCTCTAGAAAACCAAGCCCCAGGATGTGGGACAAAGTGCAAAATGACAGCCCATGGCAAAGACTGGAAATTAACTCAAATCCCCATTCCTTTGCCTCTCCCCTTTTCTTGCTTCATGCACACCTTAGGCGCTGGAGCTGTGCTTACAAGCATGTGAATGCAAAGTAACATTCATTTAGCTTCTGCATCAGCAGCAAAGTCTGCTCTAGGATGCATTTATGTTAACATAGAGGGAGGGACAGGAGAAGAAAATGCAAGCCAAGGGAAAGCAGAACTGAGTATTGAGCATTTTTCTTCATGCTAGGTATAAGGCTGTTGGCTTGATGAACTGGAAAAGGAGTGAAGTTTTAGAAACAGCAGAGAAAACCTGATTGACATGGAACAGCAGGAAGACAGGAGGATTGCTTGTAAAAACTTTCTTATAAACATTTGGGCTGGTTCTAGCCCATATAAACCAGTCATTGAATCCCCATGGAAAATTCATGTACTGTATGCATCAGCATCCATATAAAGACTAAAAAGAGACATGAGTGTGAAGAACTTGTGTATTTCTAAGAAAATCGATAAATAGATGCTGATTTGCAATGACTAAGCAAAGTTTTGGGGTTGTAAGCCAGTAAGACCAAGGCATGTGACTACAAAATTAGTACCCTGCACTACACTACAAAAATATGTATAACATGCTCAACATATGGAATTGATGCTTTCCCTGCCTGGGTCACATCTCAGGAATGCAGTGTGCAGGGAGTGATAAAAGGTGAAGGTCAGCCCCACCATCTGCAGAGAGCAGCAGCTTTAAACTCAGTCTACACCAGCTGTGTTTTCCAGAGAGTGATATTTTCTATGAGGCCAGAGGGTTCTATGTTCATACAAAGATATTTAACATCAGAATTCATGCCTAGGACTTCTCCCATTTGTTCTACAGGGACTGAAGCAGAAATCCACTGATATCTGCAGGAGATCTCTTCCTGATTCACAGAACTTTCCATCACGAAAGAGCATTCACAAAATTCACTAAGACATGACTATTTGTACCCTTCCAATTTGCACTGTCTTCCTGCTTTGACCTTGGTCAGCCCACAGAGGTGGCTCTTTGCCAGGCTCTGAACTTCACCAATGCCAGACACAGAGGAAGAAAATGGAACCAGAGTCAAGAACAGATTCCCTGAAAAATTTGTATTAGATCTGAAGCAGCTGACCTTCTGGATGGCTACAGAGGACCCTTCAAGGACTGTCCAAGAGCTGCAAAGCTCTTTTTCACCATATTTTCTAAACCAGGCTATTCTGGCTTTGGGGACACAATGCAGATCCACAATGGCTCTACATCCCATGGCATTATTTTAGTATCTAGCCCCATGAAGCAGCTCTACAGCCACTTGATCTGTTTTACAGAAGAGGAGAAACAGCCTCTCAAGGGATCTCTAGAAGATACCTTACTAAAGAGCAAGATCAGAAAAGTGTCCATCACATGGGAACACAACTGTACGGGTTAGGCAGATACCATGGAGTAACCACCACTTCTCCACTACATTGCCTGGGAACCTGCTTTATGCCACCGTGCAGCTTTACACACACCCTTCCAAACCACAGCCACCAGCACTGACCTTAAGAAACAGCCTGCAAGGTGGCTCCTTCCAGACAGACATTGCTGGCAGAGAGTTATATTTAAGTATCAGTTATGGACCAGAACACATCTCTTAAAGACAATGGTGTCTGGAAACACCTCCATTTCTCCTGTCTCACAGACAGGCAGCCTCTGATGCTCTTATGTTTCTAATATTCCAAAGGACAAAATTCCTCTGCGTTTCAGATGTCTTCTTAGCTACTGCATGTGCACAGCCACACATGATGGCACTGAATAAGGAAAACACTGACTTGTCTCAAAGACTTTGCTCAACAAGCTCATGACTTCTGTAAGTTATAAAAACACCACACTTCAGCAGCCAGAGAAAATGGGGCTGCTGTGCAGGTGACCCAGCTTCCTTAATCCACCAGGACAGGGACTGGGTAAGCTCATGACAGGTGTTTGAAACACTAAGGGCCTTGAAATGCTACCAGCCTGAAAATTGCCTAAGCAAGGCAATGCATTTGGCCAGATTCCCAATACCCACTGAACTTGAGGAGGACAGAAGAGACATCCCCTCCTATCCGCAACACTATGCTGCTGTCTAGAACAGTGGTACTGGTACTACATTTTGGAAAGAGTTTTACAATTGTAGTAATGAATTCCAATTGTTTCTTTGGCCAGATGGCTAAGATTCAGTGCAGACTCAAGAATCCAGCCTGGAAATTGTAATGTCAAACTGGACTAGCCTAAAATAACAAGCAATTTTTAGGCAAAGAAAAACTTTATTATTCCTCAAGGATTCAGTACAAAGCTGCTGTACAGACATGCTGTACATTTCCCAGACAGTATGAGCGAGAGAAACAATTTCTGCTATTTACCAGCATCACTGTTGTCTCAGTTTCCTGCCTGTATGCCACTGTTGCTCTCCTAGTAACTACAGCAAAACACTGCTCTGGGGACTGACTCAAGCCATCTTCAAAGGATCCCCAAGGAAAGTGTCTTACATTCCAGGTTAGCCTTGGACTAAAGGGATCCGATTGCTCTTCATATGCCCAGTACTCCCTGGGCTCAGTGCCACAAACAAGTGGCAAGCCAATAGACCAAATGTCAAGGGTCTTACCAAAACTCTAGCCCTCCATTTGACAGCACAGAGCATGGCAAAGGCTTTTCTGAACATGAAGTGAGCAGTGCCATACTGTCAGCTTGCAGAGCAAGGCACTAAATGCTCACATGCCATGAAACCCCACAGCACCCACGTCCTGAGGATCATCCTCTGCCCTGCCTTTTAGTGTCTCCTGGAGCAGATGCAAACCATGGAGGTTAAGGTCAGGGGCTTAGGGAGATGAAGGAGGCATTGAACTCTATCAACCCATCCTTGGCTGCAGATGGGTTGATAGGGAAATCTAGCAGAAATGTGCCTTCCAGGGCAGCATTATGGCTTTATGAGTCCCACTTCATTCCTTGTTAATCAGGTAAACTGAGCCCAGAAAAGCTGGTGCCTGCTCCCCACATACCTTTCTATGCAGGTTTTGCAACACTGAATACAGCCTTTCAAATCAAAGGGTACACAAACATATGGCTGATGTTTGAGGGTGTTTGAAGCTGCCTAGTAAAAGCCTCCAGTACCTCAAGCAACCCTCTGCTTGGTGGTAGTGTTTCAGTACTCCCAAAAGGTCAGCCGAGAAAGTGCAGCAGAAAGCATACAGGTGTGATCTGCAGCTGCCCACCCACTCCCTCCTGCCCCTGTGCTAATGTCACAGTACCTCTGTTTCATAATAATTTCTTGTCCTGCATCTCATTTTCAAACATTTTACAAAGCTTCAACCTGATCTACAGAGAACAGTCCACAAAAAACAAGAATTGGGAAGCTGCTTGAAGCTGCTTTCTAGCCTTAATTGCAGATGTCTACATGCCTCAAATTGGTATTTTATAAGACAGAACAAAATGTACTTCGATTCTATGCACAAATCATCAGCTCTTGAGCACTACCTAGCAATCTTTTCTGTTTCAGACAGCTATCTGATGGTGGTCTAAAGCCTGAATCATAGCAACTCCAGCAATTCCTATGGAAATTTGTTCATGTGGCTGACTGTCTTGACTAGAAACTGATTGTATTGACTCTGATAGTGCGTGTCCTCAGCAGCGAGGCCACTGGACTTGGGTGTTTTGCTATCTGGCCCCTCTTTTTCAGATACCTGAGCATGTTTATGAAATAACTTGTCAGTTTCTCTACAAACAACTTTACAGATCTTTACTTTCTTCTTGTAGAGGCACACTATCCAGGTCCCAAATTAATTGCGCAGCTCTTTTTTTGACCTTGCTCCAGTTGTTCCACACTCTCTGAAATGCTGAAACCAGGATGAAGCAGTGTTCTTGCATTAGACTCCCCAGCACATTCACCCCTTGCTTCCACCACTCACCAAATGTCTGTAATGGCCCTCTGAGCTGCAGTACTTGGCTTGGTAATTGTGTTTGATAGTTATCTTCCAAGCCCTTTGCACCTTCAGTGCATTCTGGATAAGGCCTCCAGCCTTAGTAACTTGACCTCCATGCTTTGCCCTTAGGTGTATGGCCTTGCATTTAGCAGCCTTAGAGGAGCCTGCCCAGCTTACAAGGTGACTCTGCTCTGCTCCCACAAATGATCTGTTGTTACGTCCTGTCCACCTGCAGGATCTCCCTGCTTATGCAAAAAAATTATTTGGTATTTACGTATTTGGTTTGCTCCACTTCCCTGTAGTCTTCTGAGTGCTTAAAATAAATGATTCAAAGAGCTCCTTGGCTTAGCCTCTAAATATTCTGGACAGTAAGTTAACCATTGTTAAAGTTTTGAACATTGAAAAACACTGACATTTAACATTCATCCTAATTACTGGAAATTATTTCTTGCTGGAGCAGATAATATTCCCTTATGACCAAGCTATGAATACAGTCTTTTCCTTTCCAATCACCAAGGAACAGTTACTGGTTATTTCTGCCTGTTCTGTTTCATAAGCAACAATTTTGCAATCCTGTTCAGTATGAAGCCTGTACAGATGCTAGGATTTCATGTATAAATGATACATTTGAAGAATCCTTTATTGTTTCAAGCCCACTGCCCGAAGGCAGTGGTACCCATCATTGGTATCCTTCAGTTCTCCCACTGATTTTCTGTATTTCCTTGCAGATCACTTGTTCACCAAACTTCCTCTGTTTTACTGTATGTTGTATTTTCTGGGGTTTATTGCTGGTTCCATCTCCTCTGGTAAATGAAACAGCTTTTTTTAACTAGGGATTCAACTTTGCAAATGCAGAGTTGTGGTTTCTCTGGGATCTAATACAGGATTCTTGAATAACTCCCAATTACCATTCACAGTTTTATGCTTAAGTTTTCCTTCCCATTTTATTTGGCCTATAATTGTTTTCAGACTGGGAAAATTGCCCCACCATCCCCCCCCAAGCATTCATCATACATATTATTGGTTGGGAATGTACATTTCCTTTTCACATAGCAAGTGAAGCTCAGTCACAATTACTTCTACCTAAGCAAACGTCCTTTTCAGTTCAGTGAGTAATTTGTTTTTATTGACCTGGATGATGTCTGAAATTGCATAACTCCAAACCAGCTGTGATATTTTCTAGATACAGTGTTATTAACCTATCAGATTTCAGTGAATACATCTTTTCCAGTGCTGAAAAAAATGTACCTGAAATACCTAAACATAAGTGTAATTTTTCTTTCTCTGGTAGATTTTCAGAGAGCTGCTCACCCAGGCATTGTTCAAGACCAGTTACAAGGACTTCAGTCCATTGGTTTTTTTGTTGATTAACAACAACCTTGAGCTTTCCAGGTCTTCTTCTTTTGACTTAACAACAGTTTCACTGAAAATAGATAAGTGATGTCACCCTATCTTCTTTTTCCATTTCTTCCCTCCTAGAAAGCATGGCTACAGCTACTTTATTTGTAAGCATTCCAAACATGCAATTCATCCCAACAGATTCTAGCTGTAACAATAGTCTATCTAAATAAGCAGGCCTTATAAATTCACACAGAGATGAAACTTGTGATGAAATTATCCCAGCCTAACAAGTTACAGTACACTTACTGAGCAGCAGAGACTGTCCAGAAGCCCAGACCTAGGATGTACTGCACGAATTCCTCCATCACCAGCTCCCAGCCACTCCTTACAGGTTTGCATTTTGCAGGGTTAAGCCAAGTGCTTCCCAGGCAGTTGGAAACCTGGAAATGCAGTGCCCAGTTCAATGGGTTGAAACACTCAAGCTGTCACAGACCATGGCCTGGTGAGTAAGGCTGGAAGCAAGCAGCCAGATGGGGAGAAATGGTTCTGCTTAGACACTGCTCATTGATGCAAGACTGAAAGGTACAGTACCTGTCTATCAGGTATCTACCACAGTCTCAAGAAGACACAGTTCACTTCAGGATGCCTGCAACTGCTTGAGTACAGAAATCTCAGCCCTCAAAATCCCCAGAGACCATTCTGGCAGACATACTGACAATAACACGACTTCAGTTTCTCTCTCAAATAGCTATAGAGGAATTTTGCACATTTGCACTTTGGGGGATACCCTGAAATTCCACAGGCAGGAAATTCCTCAGATGTACATGAAGACAGGGAAAATTTTCTAAGACTATAGATACAGGATATCACAACGCTAAGGTTAATACACATAGGTGGCTAAACAGTGTGCTGAATATTTTCAGCAGAATGTCTTGCTGTGGCCAGAGTAAGGCAAGAGATTCAAAACTGAATTCAGAGCACGAGCAGCAAACCTCTGCTTGTCTAACACTAGAGGAGTGCCCTCTCTGCTGAGACAGCCCCAGTCAAGCATGCTAGCAACAAAGCTGCACAGCCCTGAGACAAATGGCATATGAAAGAGCTGGAAGATTTAGCTTTGTGCTGACTGTGCAACCATGGGAAGCTAAGCTGCTCTAACCTTCTTTACCATTGGATTTGGACCCAATTTTACCTATCCTTCTGGTTGCACAGCAGAGAGGTCAAACTGCAGAAAGAGAGCAGTTAATTCTGAGTACCTGAGTGACTTAGACAACACCATCCTGCAAAACAAGTAGAAGAGAAGTACAAAGCAATAACAAAACCCTTTTTCACCATCTTCATTCAGGTGTACCACAAAACCACAACTCAATGATCTGATGAAAGGTTTGCAGGTGGAGAGGCAAGAAAATTGTTAGGACAATATCCAGATGAAAGATCAAATTTTCTCAGCAGTTAAAATCTTTAAGCAGTTAACCCAGGACCCCAAGCAACAGCAGAGCTTTTACAGGAAGAAACTGAAAAATTCCCCTACACTGAAACAGAGGAAACCAGAGCTTCAGCGACAGTGGCAGGGTCGTCAACAACACCCTGCACTGGGACATATCCAGCACCACATCACTACAGGGCTGCAGCTCACCTGCTAGCTTGGAGCTCCTGGTGTTACTTATATAACTGAGTCCCACAAAGAGTCAAACATTCCCTCTTAGATTTTAGGAAGCTCTTTAAAATGCCACGAAGTTCCAGAAAAGCAAAGCCATGGAGCTGAAGTGATGGAGTTCTGTGTTGCCTGCCCTCAAGCATACATGAAAATAGATTTGAGCCATCCTCCTTGCTCAGACAAGTGGCACACACCAAAAACCACACCTTCTTGGTAGAAGCAGGATGACATTCCACTAAGTAAAGAAGTGAAAGGTGGAGGAGGCTTACTACCTGGGTTGGCTCCCACAAATCTCAGTAGGTTCTCTCACCTGTGAGAATGTCTCAGTACCAAACATACCCAGCAAAGGCAGCCAGCTGAAGGATGAGGTTTGCTGTCTGGATCAAGTAGCAACTGACAGCACAGATTTATTTGCAGCAAAATTAGCCAGATTTGATGCACAATTGCAAGCCAAGTTCATTTGAGCTTTGACAGCCTAGCAGTCCACAAAGATGTATTTTTCTCACATGGCAGTGTTTGGGTGACACAAAGGAAGTTGGACACACTGATAAATTACCAGTAATCCACACATAAACTAAGGATTTGAGTAAATATGACAAAAAATATCAGACTCTGGCACTGAGTTCACTGATGATGCAGCCTGTGTTCAAAAAGAATCGTACTCAAAAAGCAAAATAGGTCCACACAAAAGCACATAAAAGTTGTCATTAAAAAAAAAAAATTTGCTAGTATGGTCCTGTGATTCATTTACCAATGAATCATGAAAACCAATTCTGAAACAGTGTAGCATTTTTCCCAAAGATTAGTTTGAGTTCTGGCAACACTGCTAATCTTGTTAGAGCAAAGACATCATGAAACGCAGAATGCCAGCTACCTAAATTTTCCCTTATGCATGTGACAATGATAGTGTTCACAGTAAACTGCAGACTAAACACTTACACATTTGGTTTTAATTAACAGGACTGTTCTTCAGTTGCATGGATGAATCCCTTCACAAACCTCACCCTGGTTTCAGACTGCACAGCCAGACTGCTCCCTACATGCTTGTCTGTTCACATTTGAGCATCTGCATGCTCAAAAACATAAGCCTCATGAAAAGGAAGAAAACGTGGACATCTGAGTGCTCCAGCAGGGACACCACCAAACTTAAGTCAGCTAACCTGTTCCTTATGAACTTCCAAGTGCATTTCCCATACCAGCAAGCCAACCAAGCTTGAAAGCTGTTGTATCTGAGCCCCAACTTTTAGTGTCACTTGCCTCAAGCCTCCCAGCATCTGCCCATACAGACTGCACGCTCTGGGAGACTGAACAGATGCACCATAATCTGGAGTGTAACCTGGACTGCAGGTGCTGCATGCAGGACCGCCATGCATGCCAGGGTTTGGAAGAAAGGCTGCTGGGAGCATCATCTCACCTGGAAAGCCAGCAGGAAGAGTTGCTGCTGAGGGCACAGAACAAGTATGTATGATGACAACACTAACCCAGAAACCCAAGAGGCCCTGACACCTCTCTTCTGAAAAAGAGTGGCATGACCAGGAGGAAAGAAAGCAGTCAGTCAGCTACCGGCACCCCCAGCAGAGCCTGGAACCAGGACAGTCTCACAGAACACCTACACTGGCCCAGAGGGACATACATGTTCTGTCCCCACTGGTACTGCTGGCATGGCTCAGCATCGCCAGACAGAAATCATGCCCTTCTTTTCAGCAGCTCACTTTGGCCACCCCTCTGGGAAACGAAGCCTTAGTTACATTTTGGGAACAACCTTCCCACACCTTCTCCGTGGGACAAAAGCCCATCACCCTGTCCACTGTCCAACAGTGACTGAGCAGTTCTTTCCTGGCATGTGCCCGCAGTTCAAGCAGTTAGGAGGCAAGGGACATCTGGAGCACCTGAGACTCACTGGTGTGACTATCATTCATCAATCTGTCTAATCCCTCTGAAACTGTTCACAAGCCCTCATGTCCAAGCATTCCTCATCCAGACATAGTGGAAATGAATGATGTCTTGTGTGAACATGCATCTACCTGCTATGCCTTCTGTCTGCTAATAATTTTATTGAGGGAACCAACCTGTCCTCTGTCAAAAAGCCCAGTAAAGAATTGGTCTTGCTGCTCCCTTTCTGCATTAGGCCAGATAAAGCAACAGACATCTTAAAACTTAGCTTCAGCCTACTCTATTTGCAATCAACCTTTCTAACTAGCTAATAAAAGTCTCCTTTAAGATTCTGGGAAATAATTACAGGATTATAGAAAATCACAAGTCACAAGGGATAATGGAAACCATAACCTTTCCAAAAATCCCAATAGCTTTTTGCAAGCTTTCAGCTCTACTTGATAAAGTCACCAGTGAGCAGACTTCTGAATAGTGTATGGCACTAGGAACTGAGAACAATGCAAAACCAATACATAACATACTAAAGACAGGGGAAACAAAAAGTGTTGTCAGTAACCTGAAAATGTAAATACAGTTCAGAAACTACCAGTTAAGCTCTTGAAGACCTCTGCAGGAGAAGCTCTCTGCCATACAATGTTCAATACATCAGTAACAAAGAGGGCAAAAAACCCACCAACAAACACCAACTCTGCTATTTATAGATTCTGCAAACAAAACAAAGGTCAGGGGAAGAGAGCAGAGGTGCTGTGAAACTGGATCTCTTTTTAAAACAAATATTCCCTGCTGGTTTGCATGCTGTCTTGGACAGAGAGTAGAGAGAAACTGGACCACAACACCAAGGGTAACACTCTCTCTTTACTGGGAAGCAGTAAGAGTGAAAAAGGACTCTGAATTCTCCAAGTATGAGCACTCAGAAAACCACTGTGCCTGAGTGAGCTACAGACTCAGATGCATAAGCAAGGAAAGATGAAGATGATAACACCACTGCCCCAAGCACATTCCATAACACAGGACAGATGCTGCTAAGCCTGGGAAGAGGTGAGGGAACAGTTAACATGTTGAAAATGTGACCCAATGGGAAAGACTAAACAGTTTCTTTTCCTTCATTTAACAAAAAGAACATTAAAGGACAAAGTGACCACAGTTACAGCACCAGCCAAAGGTAGAGAAAGTTGACAGAAGCTCTTTGGTGGAATACAAATCCTCACAAAATCAAACAGTTGAAAGCTAAAGCTGTACCCTCTGTCTCAACAAATTCAAGTGTGTTGAAGAAAAAAAAAAAAAAAGTCTTTGAAATCACTGCCATTGGGCAGAAAACCTCTTGCTGGGATGCAGGAGCCAAGGAGGATGCCCATGGCTCTGGCAGTGCATTCTGGGCAAATGGAAAGCATCCTACAGCTGCTGGACAGGAGGTTGACAGTAACGCGGTTCAATTTGCAACTCGGAAAGGAAGATATCTTCTACAGCTCTGCAGGCATATGCCTTTAGGTTATCCAGACAAGCTGCAACAGGTCTAAGGGAAAAGCTAGCAGCTACAGTCCCACACTTTGGATTTAGTAATAGGCAGTATAGTTCAGGATGAGGTGTCAAAGCAAGCCAAGGTTAGGCCACTGTGACCAGCAAGTCTGCACCAAGATCTGAGATCATGTAGACCAAAACTTAGCACCGAGGCACCTGATTGACTGATCAGCTGAATGAGCCAATATCCCCTCCCTGCTCCAAACTCTTCAGTGCTGATTGAGCTGCTCCACAAAGCATCCAGCCCAGACCTTCCGTACGTGTGCTTCCTTTAAGTGCCCTCTGATGCCCAAGACCCCTTTCAGCCCACTGACAGGGCTATGCTCCCCTGCAGCAACCACACTCTCACCCAAAAGTAGAGTATCTAAAGTGTCACACACTGTACATGCCAGCCAGCCCACCAGCCTGGTGCTAACTCACCATGCACAGTCGCTGGAGTGCTGTAGACAACTCATCACCCAGCCCTCACTAACAGGATAAAAAGAAAGTGCATTGGCATGCTTACATTGCAGCACTGGCACAGGTTAGGAGCTGGCTGGCTGGGAGCTGTGAGGAGAGATGAAGCCACATTTGCTGTCTGATGTCTTCTACTTCTGCTGTGTAATCTGCTGAGCAAGGGGCATTTTCAATGTGAAAATCCAGCCAGTTGATAAGAACCAGGGTAAACCAGTGCCACAACAAATTCTACAGTTTGGGATTTCAAAGCCCTAGCACAAATCCCAGGCTGCTTGAAACAAATTCTGCACCCTTACAAATGCTGCACCCTTACAAATGCTGAGAGGGGATATCAGCAACTGAATTCCACTTTCACTCTTCCCACAGAAGAACTCTGAGCTCCCAATCTAGTTTAAAAGATCTTAATTAAATTCTGATTATGATATTTTCCAAAAAATACCTTAGCTATTAAGGTTCCCACCAGCCAGCCCATTCCCCATCACTGATGTCTAGACGCGGAGGCTGTAGGTGTGCCTACACACAAACTGAAAACAAAAACAAATCTAGGTCACAGATTCCAACAGACAAAGATGCAAATAGTATCAATTCAGTGGTTTTATCTCCAGTTCATGTGCAGAAAATCCCGATGTTCTCATGACTTGAAAAGGGAGAGGGCTGTTCCTCACACACAGATCTTGAAGTTACACCCTCAGGGCAAGGGATACAATCAGGTTACCACAAGTAGTGTCCAGTCCAACTTGTTCAGCAGCAAGTGCTCTGCTCCTCTGTCTGCTCTTTGACCAAGGAACTGCTTTCTGCTTTGCTACAAACTTTGGATCTGAACTACTCTATGGAGAGCTCTCACCTGTGACTCTTCTTGCTCTTCCTTTCTCTGAGGTTCTCTGTTACTGCTGTTGTCAAAGGTGAACCTGCACTGGTGTCTTATGAATGGAAAAACTGCCAGATCTGACCTCATTCCAACGGGGAATTAAAAGCAAACATTATGATTGATAACTCAGTGTAGCAAAAAAGCTGTTTGAAATTACATTAGCACAATTCTCTCCAACTTCATACCATATCTTCTGGGACTATTTTCAAGCCATTGCTGCTAACTTCTTCAGAAGGGAAAAAACCCCAAACCAATCAACTTCCCGCTCCACACGTAACAAGGCAGCAATGTCTTGGCTTCCCACTTTCCCCACAGATGTGAGCTGCTCCTAAGTGATAGTGCTATGCCAGGATTTATCAAGGGTGCCAATTTCACCTGTGTGGGTACAAAGATAAAACAAGATAAATGAGGGTGCTATTTCGCCAGAAGATGCATATTTGCTAATCAGGAGTCTGCAGTTCTCAGCGTTGTGTTAGCAGTCTAGAACTGTAAAGAGCTGGGAAGCCTTCAGAGACAAGCTGGAATCTCTCAGCACTTCATTGCTTGCAGAGGTTGCTCTTTGAGTAGAGGCATGAACAAGTGATGGCCTATTAAATGAAGAATGATCAACCCCAGAAGTTTTTGCCTTATTTTCTATCTGCAACTAATGGTTCAAGAAAGTGGCTAAAAGATGCAAAAGATAAGACTTTCAAGTGCTCGGCCTCAGAGCTGGAGACAGGATTTCAGGAGCAGTCTGTTCTGTCTGACTCTCTCCTTTCTACTGCCACTCAGGCACCTTTGAAGGATACTTTAGAAGATGTAGCCATGTACTCAGATGATCAGGTAGGAACATACTGTGTGGCAAGGTCTGGCCTCAGGAAAGTCACATAAGGAAAACAATTCTCAAATAAAGAACAGCTGACAGCTAGGGTTTTCCATCTAGAATCTCAAGCTTGGGGAAGTCAAACTGGCCAGGGTCTTGGCTCAGAAATGGTGATGGATGGATAGTGTTGAGACACTTAAGCCCAAGTCCCACACAAAGGGCAGAAACAAACTGTGCATTCTAGACCAAACTGGTCTGTAACAAACACAGTCTGAACACCACCTGAGTGTGACAAAGCAAAAGCTGTTTACAAGTGCATGGCCAAGGCCAGCTCATTTTCTGAGCCAGTAGCAAACTCATGTTCATGACACTGCAGCTAAATCCAACAGCAAAGCTGCACAGGCTTTTGGAGCACTAATGCCTCAAATCCAGCAAACATATAAGCAGACTAATAATTTGAAAGTAACATCTGGGAGGTCTGAGGGACTGACTTCAGTGCTGGAAGTCAGCAGTCACGGATTGTGTATAGCCACAAAGCCTTTATCTTCTAGAAGCCTGGATACTGCTAGGAATGAGACCTGCATCCTTATAGGGTACAGCAACGAGATGGGGACTATGCATGAAAGAAGGTCAGGTGGGAGAAAAAAAGTCTAAAACAAACTAGGAAACACCATGAAACAGGAACACCATGACCCTGGCGTACAGACACACTAATCTTTCCATGCTTCTTGAAGCACAGATCTTGGAACAAGAGAGGCGGATTGATGAGGAAGTATAGTATTTCCCATATTCTGTGCTCATCATGGTGTATCTTACAGAAATAAAACTTTTATGGTCTGGCTATGTGGGCAGCCAGCATGAGCTGAGCAAGAATTGAGAAATGTTATAGGTAAAATATCATAAAACAAAAGATACAGAGGAAACTGCAACAAATATAGCCAAAGAAAAAGAGTACCATGACAGGAAGTGTTGGCTGTTGCATGTGTGGATTTCTTTGCTAATTTTTTTCCTCTTTCCTCACAAGAAGAAGGAAGTCTCTAGTTTGGGTTTTTCTGCACTTTAGAGTTACTGAGCTTTGTGCCACTCCATGCAGATAATCAATAATAAACTGTTCCAGACTTTCACATGCAGCTAAACCTAGCTAATAATCATTTATTGCTTATAAGTGGCCTGGGAGTCCTCTTCACCAGGTAGTGCAACCAGGTCATAAATGAATGAAAGAGCAATCCTAAACAACAACATAAACCAAAAGCATTTAACTTCCTAAGTGTATCATCTTTCTGTTGGAAGAAATAAAGCATTTCTTCCAGAGTACTGAACCATTTTTAATGGCTTTGTGTCCAATTCTTCCCTGTCACAATTTTGTATGTCATTCCTGTGTGTTTTCTTACTTTAAAGGGAGATAGAAGAAATGGTCTTATGCTGGGGGTTCCCAGACAGCACGGACAATATGAAAATAAATAATTTTCAAACAACCCATTTCAAAATCTTTGTTTGCTTTATATTAAACACAGAATTAGCTTGACTGCTTGAACAAACCAAGAAGAAAGCTCCGAAACCAAAGATTTACAGAATTGCCAACCATGAGAGTTCATAAGCCAGTTTCTGAAACAGCCATGAAATTGGCTTAGAAACATGAAAGCCATCTGCCTCCAGTTCAGCTGTCTGAATTGGCAATCTACTAGTGGGCAGAAGTGAGGATGTGAATTTGTGCTGCAGCAGCTGCTCCAATCCTGCACCCTTAAGGAACAGTGGATCTTTCCCCCTGGAAGTGGAGAGGTGTGGAAGAGCAGCAGCCCACGTGATGCACATGCACAGGTCCATCCAACTTCACAGGCTGTGATTTTCCCAACTAGTTTCTTCTGCAGTTCTGGTTTACCTGACCCCACAGATGGGGTCTCACAATAAATCTCATCAAGGTGGGGAGCTCGGGACACTGCAGCTTTGTTTCCCCTCCCCACACAGCTTCTCATCTCATGTGGTATTTATTCCACTAGAAAAAAAGAAGAGCAACAAGACGCTCCTTGAAGGAAGTTGTGTTAAGGCCTGAAGTGTCAGAAGTGCATAAGCTTAACAGGGAGGCGATTTGCAACCTGTACTTTTCATCCTCCCTAGCACTGTCTTACAATACAGCAGAAAAAGCAAATGCTTCCCTCATACTTCTTTTATTTTGCTAAACCAGAAAGGCAATGTCAGAAAAACACAAGCAATAATGTTAGTACAGCTTCAACCATATAAGAGGTGAATGAGATGGAACTTCTCAGCCCATTTCTACAGCCTGTAGCTCCAAGCAAACAGTGGCAGTGCAAGGATCCAAAGCACAGTTTTGAGCAAAAGACAAAAGATGCAGATGAGACCGCCCAGCTTCAAGCAAGGGAAGAGAGAATTGCAGGTGCCACACCTGCAGTTACAGACAGCACAAGCAGTGCACCCTAGGCTGCCATCCTACTCCCTGAACGATGCCCCCCTGCCAAGACTGGCTGTTGTACCAACACTTCTAAAATCTGCCCTGAACTACTGTCCCTCTCCTTGCTGGGCTACATCTCTGACTCACCAGGCTTCAGCATGCAGGGGTCAGGCATCAATCAAAACTCCCCAGACCCATGACCAAAGGTCCTCCCACCTTGTTCTACCAGGGTATGCTGCAACAGCTGGTCTCCTTTATGCCTAAGCAAACACCACTTCTTTCCTTAAATTATGACCTTCCTGCAAGAAAAGGTCCTCCAATGGCAGGGAGAAATGGTATGCCCATTTGTGATCCCAATGGGTAGGCAGAGACAGTGAGAGATGCTGCTCCCTGGTGTATTTAGTTCAGAGAGAGCCCACAGCTGCTCCATCCAACACGGGGACCATACAGAGATCATTCTGCTTGCCTAGTGTGGGACTGCATGAATAACGGTGATGAACTCCGGCAGGTCTGAAAACACAAAGAATTTGCCCAAGGGCCTGCAGAGCTCCCTAGAGGGAGCTGTGCTGTGCTCACCCTCACCTGGTCTCAAAGTAAGGAAAAAAAAATCACAGCAACAATTAAACCATACCCTTTTCCCAAAGGATGGGCCCCAAATTTTTCAGGCACTGGGATGCTTTTCCAACCAGCAGTTACTTCTCAGCTTCACTCACAGCACCCATGGTTCTCCAAAGTGATCACACCTTTATTCTTAACTGGCTATTACAAAACAAGTTTTGACAAAGAGCCCCAGTCTGCCCTGGGCTCTGATAGGGCCATCCAGCCAGCATCAGAGAGCAGACATCCAGAGGTTCAGAACCTCTTATAGTGGAGCACGCTCAACACTACCCAGGGAAGATAACAGATGTCTCCCCTGGCGAGGTCTAAATGAATTCCTGAACTCCTACAGCTAGCAAACTGTCCCAGTGGCACAGGGAGAGGCACAGGCTGCCAGGAACAAATGTGAGTCTCTGGGATAACAGTACTTACCCCACACTCCAGCCCTGGCTCTTGCTGCTGGGATATCCATCGACACAGCAGCATCCACCTGGCACGCTGCACAGTACTGTGTCTTACCTGGGAGAAGTTCAGCCCATTGAGTGGGTGGCACTGCTCCTCCACTTTCTCCACAGCACCCGTTTGCTTCCTCAGACGCTCTGCTTCCTGGGCCAGGAACAGATCCAGGACGGGCACGCCTCGTGACTTGATGTCTACTTCTGTCAGAGAGTTCACCATCAGCATCACCCACACCGGCCTCTTCCGTTCCCAATTGCCAGCGATGGCATTGAAGAGGTAGTCTGCATACAGCCCTTTGCCCCGCTGGTCCGGGGTCATCCAGGACGGCATCATGAGCTTGACATACTCTAGGTGACGTTTGAGCCGGCGGTAGATGTCACGGGGCAGCACATCCTGGAGGTTTTCTCCCTGTGGCAGGAGCTGGCAGCTGGTAAGAGCTGAGATGGTGTAGGGATCAGTGAGGTCCAGCTCGAAGTATACTATGTGGCTCTGCTGGAAGGCCTTCTTGGAGTTCTCTGGAATGAAATCCCAGACACGCGTGTATGGGACATGGATGGTGCCAAAGAAGTAAGATGGAGGATCTCTCTTGATGGTCCATAGGAAGGAGTTCAGCTCGCTTTGCTGGGGGAGAGGGAGACACAGCTGATTAAGGACAGATACTCTCACCAGGCCACTGCAGCACAGGGCTTAAGGAAAGCATGGCGCCAAGCTAGCAGGTCAGCTGGCTCAGCAGTTTGCCAGCATATTCTTTTCCTAAAGCAGCTTTGCTCACACACAATTCTTTTTGACCATCTTTTTCTCAGGTCTTGAGGTCAAAATTCATTTCACTAATTAAAAGCACAAGAAGATTGTCTCTGGCTTTTTCTTCCTGAAAGGAAACCTGAGTCTTCTCAACATTAAAGCCACCTGGGCATCCGCCAAAACCTGCAGCAGAGCCCAAGCCACTTATCCAGCTTCCACCTTTTATTGAGTTGAAAGCTGGCATCACTATGCTGAAGCAGATAAGTAACAGCAGGGCTGCAATCACCTTCAGCTTGATGCCTTCTTACTTCAGCGCAGCATGACACCTTTCATCAAAGAAACTTCCCACGGCATCTGGGAAGGAGTTTCTGCTCTGAGCAAGACACCACACAAACAAGCAACACAAAACACAGCTGACAGGCAGACTCGTTGGAGCAACCGGAAATACAGTTCTACAGGGATGTAGGACATAGCAGGCAGACACACCAGTAAGACCCCTCACAGTCCAGTTCTTCTCTTTCTTATGGCACAGAGAAGCATATACAATCCCTTGAAAAATAAGGGGAGAAATTGTACAGGCCAAACTCATCCTGCAGTTCCAGGGCATGTCCTTTTTAAACACAGAGGAGGGAAAAGCTTCTTTCTTTAGATTTAAAATTTCTCAAAAAACACAGCCATCAGAATGTCAGAATCAGGATTTGTTCTGCTGCAAAACATGCCACATAATTTGCCCAGGAATACCAGAGTACGGGGCTGTGATCAAGCCCTTAAGCAATCCCATGGGACATGAAAGCAGATGGGGCAAAATGGATCCTGACTGGATTCTGCCAAGTCATTTTTCAGCACCAGTAGGCATGACCTCCATCACCTACAGCATGCACCCTGCTGATGCAGTGCTCCTTACTGAAGCGACAGACACAAACTATTTGTGTCTGCACAGACAGGAAGAGTTAGCCTTTGCATGCCTAAGTAAGAGGATAGGCTTCCAGATGCACTCAAACATCTGGTCAGCCTTTAGCCAGCTGATAACTCTAACCTCAAGTCTGAGGCTAAGTGTGCATTTGTGCTGATCTAAGAAGCCTGACTGCCAAATACAGAACAGGATGCTTGAAGGAATTTATTGGAAACACATTGCCTATAAATATCTGATACAAAAGACCCACACAAAGGTTACAAAGGTCACAAAGGTTAATCTGCAATGGCTGATCAGAAACAACCTTCTCCAGCAGCTATCCACCAGATAGCTGGTAGTTCACCAGCCACAGTTCAGGCAACACTTCAGCAAAATGCTACCACCAGACCAGCTTACAAGCACAGACCAACAAACCAAGTATACTCCAAAGAGCTCCTCAGACACTTCTATACAATACTGAAAGTCTTAAGGATACTTTAGGCTTAGACCTTACACCATGCTACAATTCCAGATCCCATAGGACAGATCTGTATGCACTCCTGTATTACAGGCCATAGAAACTCTCCTGAAGATCACAGGAAGAAAGTAGAACAAACATGATGCAGCACTGAGATAAACAAACACAGGGCAACAGTTGAGAATTAATCTGACATAGAACGAGGAAGAATTTAGGTAAATGAATACACAAAGTAAAATGAGGGGAAATGAGATTGGGCTCTCTCCTGTCATTAGGACAATACCATGAAAAAAATGAGAAAAATGTAAGGACACACAATTGTAGTAAAAAATAAACTGGAAGTAGTCATCATCCAGCAAGGAAGAATGAGCAGAATTGCTGCTTTCTATTTACAAGCAAACAAAAAGACAGCAGAGGCACCTCAGACAAGTTTGATCATGTACATGGTCCATGAACAGCCACAGCTGCTAGAAATTGTAAGGAACAAGTGGTCACCAGCCATCTTAAAACTTCAGTTCATTTCCTGAATAAATCCAACCAGAAGCATCTAGAAGGATTGGCAGTATGCTTTAATGTGGATCATCAGCACTGCTCCATACTTCTGCACACAGCCCAACTAAAAAGGTGCTTGCCATTGTAACTTAATTTTTTTTTTTTTTTGCTCAGCAAGTGCCTCCAATTTTCACAATCAGATACTGAAAGCAGATTAGTACTGTCAACTATTGCTGGTACCACTGAGGAAATCACACAGGCCATCAGGCACAGAGTAAATACAGTCTTCCTTTAAATAGACTCCAGCACAGACTGGAAGCAGGAGAAGACCAAGCAAAACTTCTTACATAGTCCTACACAATGAGACCTTACAAAGCAGAGCAGCTGGGCACTCTTGCCAGCACTTGCATGCCAACAGGAGCTGTCATGAATTGGCAAACCATCCCAAGACATCCCTTTTTAGAACTGTTTGGAACAAATATGGGAGGAGAACAGGCCTGCTTCCCACCGTTGATGGGACCCAGACCCTGTAGAGCCAGTCTCCAGGCAACAGCAATTGGATATTGTCATCAGGTGATGCTACAACGGAAGCTCACAAATCTCACTTCCATTCCAAAAGGTGGCATTACAGCTGATAAGGACATCCTAGTGCCTCACATTCCTTTACCATCTCTTTTTCCTGCTTCTCCTGCTGCAACTCCTGGCACTCTCAAGTCACTGTGAATCTCCTGGACCTCACACGTTTCACTGCAGTTATGGAGAGAGAAAAGCAAGGGTGTAATCTCTCCCCAAGACTGTAAAAGGGGAGCCATTAAACAACACTCTAGGTGACTGTGAGATGGCAGAGCAGTGGTGCTGAGCCTCCTGAGCCTCAAATAGTATACACTCCTGTGCCTTATACAGAGCAGTATACACTGTCACTGACAGCACCTCTCTCTCACTACACTTCCCTGAGAGCATGTAGTAGATAAAGGTGCTACAACACAATTTTCCTTTGCAGTAGGATCCTTCTACACAGCTGTTACATCATAAAGGGGTGCTTTAAAACCAGCATAAATTACAGACCAAGTCTGGAGACTTAAGAGAGCTGTATTGTATAGCTCCAGGAATTTCACTTTTAGCAGCGTAACAACAAAAAGTCAGGTTTGCAGATCAAGATGACTATTTCTGTCTCCACTCTCCAATTTATGTCAGCTGCTCAAGCTGACACTGTCACACAGATGACTCACTGGCACCTACAGGATCCACTCCCTGCCAGATTAGGAAAGCCTCCCTTCCCAACCAGGGCTGCACAGGGACAAACTCGACTATCCACAATGAGATCTGTCAGACAGCACTTCTCCAAGGCTGGTGAACACCAGCATCAGGCATTTCTGGAATCCTAGAAAATCATGGTGCACATAAAGGGTTTTTCCTCAGGAGCAGAGTGTCTAACAAAAAAGACCTTGAAGACAGGGGAAGTAAAGTTAGGTATTGTAGATCAGCATCTGAAACCAGAATATGCTAGTGCCATATCCAAACATCTGCCCTCTAATCACGTAGCTGGTTGGCCACGGGTGGCAGTGGAAACATCCATGACCTTCTGCCTTCCTTCTATCTCCTTCAGCAGAACACAGGCTCTGACAGAGAGATTATTTTCCTCACCTTTCCAATAGTTTTGGTTTAAGATTTAAAGAAACAGCATGACTCGTATTGTGCTCATTTTAACCACCACCAGCAACGTGCTTTTACAGCAGTATTCAGAGGTCTACCATAGACAGGTGTCTCCAAATACACAAATACTACTGCATTTGTCAGACAGCACACATTATTTTAGGTCTGACAGCAATGACTGTGATGGAAGAATGGTGCCAAAAATGATCAGAGAAAGCGTAATCTGACAAATTAGCTCAGATTGGGCGAATGATGAACCGCCCAGTAACAGTAAAATTATGGCAAACATCCATAAAATAACACAGGAAAAGAAAAAAACAAACAAACAAAAAAACAAACCAAACCAAACAGCAAACAAACAAACCAGGAGGAACAAAAAATTCATCTCGTGGCAGCACTCTGAACATCTAGAAGAAAGCATGGGAGTTTAAAAACCATGACCATTCAAGAGGGAAAGTTGTGGAGATACGGGGGACACAGGCTCAGAGGGGAAGGAAAACTGCTGTCCAAAGACTGAAGAACTGGATATGAACTTCAGAAAACTACATCTGCTCTGCTTCCTTCTATCTCATTTCTGCTTCCTTCCATCTTCTGTCAGTCTCATCAATGTAGACAAAACATTTTCCCACACAAAGTGTGTAACTAGCTATGTCAGCAGGTGCCCTCTGTGTCTTAGTGTTTTTCAGGACCCCTTAACCCTCAAATAAACCACTTGGTCCTGCACCCACATCTTCCAAACCTCACCCCAGGATTGCACTGTTTCTCAATGCACACTATTAGCCTTTTTTTTTTTTTTTTTTTTTTTTTTTTTTGCTTGCTACAGAAACAAAGTACACATGACATGCAATATTTCACACAAGAAGCAGCTCTATAAATCTCCCTATATGGCTTTCTCCTTCCCTTTTCTCTCTCCTCTTATCTATATTGTCATGTTAATTTATACCTAACTGAGGCACAGACCATGCCTTTATTCACTGTATAAGATGCTTCATGCATCTACAGTAATGCATACAGAAATGCTAGGCACAATCACTCTCTTTAATTTTTGCTCACCTGCATTACTGACACCCTCAAATTCATCTTAAGATTGTAAGCATAACTAACTCACGATAAACATTGTGCTGGCTACAACTATTAAAAAAGAACACATACTCAGTCTCTGCTTGCCAGAAATGAAATATAAAAATCAAATTTCTAATTAAAAAGTCAAGGGTTCAGAGCAGACGGTTAACTTGCTCTGCTGAAGTGCATATTATGTGGAAAGGTAGCTATCTAAATTAATTATCCCCCAGTAGGAAAAACACGCCATAAAATAGTCACTAGCTATAACCACGATTCTGTTGTTAATTCCTAGATTCTACAGTTAAATTTACCAATACACTCCAACACCGAGCTAAAAGAAAGCACTACCAGACTAGGAACTGGAATATAACCCAAAGGATTCCAGTATATTTTATTCTACATTAACTGTTCAGGAAGCCCTTCTTTTTTCTTACTTAAAAAAGAATGATGGGGCACATTATTGGTTGCAGCTTTAATTATAATTTGGAATGATTATGAGAAAACCCTCTGAAGTATTGAATGTTCATTTCTTAAAATTGCAACTTGTCTTTCAGGCACTAATGAACATATTTATTTTGTGACACAAGCTTTAGGCAATCTGAGAAAAAGAACATATTTATGTATACTATGTGATCTAGAGAGGGAATAAAAGAATTCCCATAAAGAATTAAGATAAAAGCAAATGAAAACACCTTCACTGATGGTGCAGGGACAAGGAGGAATATTTTTTTCCCGGGGCAATGGTATAAATATTCTTGAGGATACACTTTTGTGAGTAAGGCAGATCCTGCCAGGCCTAAACAGTGTGCCTACCGCTGCTGTTCTGATGATCCCAGGAAACAGCACATCAATACGGGAATTACAAGTGGTCTCACATTTTAATGACAGAGTAATCAGCAGATAATGAAGTATCATTAACACATTTCACCTCCAGTTTTGCTGGTAACTGGCAGAAGTCCAGCCAGTGGCTCCTGAGGGAGGTCCCTGTGTGTCACACCAGATGAGTGAATTACCCATTTCCACAAGCACAACTCCTGCTCAGGCTCTCTGGGGCTGTCCCCTTCCTTGCTGCTCTCACCAGCTCCTAGCAGCAGATTTATGCCATTCCACAGCTTTTGCACTTCATGCCTTATGGGGAAAGGGGACACCCACTCCAGAGGCTCGACCTACCTTTGTGGCAGTGTTATGCCTGGTCACTTATAAATCCAGCTGACAAACTGGATCCAGGCACAAGCAAATTGGTAATGCACCTTCCTCCAAGGCAGAATTAAAGGTCTGTCTAAGCCAAGCTCAGGCACACTCCCTGAGTGATCGACAGTCCTAGGAGGAGATGCTTCAGCCTCCACAGCTGCAGAGAGGTGGCATGCACAGCTGGAGGCAGAGAGAGCCCTGGACCGAGGGCTGGATACAGGTTTACGTTTAACCAAAACCTCAGCAGTTTGGTAGAGGCTCCAGGGTGGTGAAGGCTTGAGCTGCAGGTGGGCCAAGAACTGCTCCAGGAAACTCACGAAGGAGCACAGTGACAGAGGTAACACCAGTAAGTTGTGGGTACAAGGAGCCTCACACATAGCTCTCCCACGGTATGCAGTTTGAGTGTGAGCCAACCACTTTATTCCATCAATAGGACAGCCTAAGTGATCCTTCTTTCAGCTCACCCTGCTAGGCAGTGAGTGTGGCTGCATGGCCACTTGATAGATACCTCCCTGAGCGGGGGCCAATCTCAAGGCTGCTCCTCAAAGCAGTAAAATCTTTTACCATAGATGGATCACTGTATGAACCCAATTCAAGTTCTCCCTGGGTGGCAACTGAACTGCATACCCAGCAACTCTCTCTCTTCAGTAGAGGAAGATAACATCGCTCAGTGTTAAGAGGTTCTTACCTTCTCTCAGGTTAAGAGGTTGCAGTAGCTTCAGTAAGTAAATTTTAAATAGAACGAACCACTTAAGAGTTACAGTATTGTGAGACTTAGTAAGCTGTTTGCTTAGCTTTACTTACTTATCATGAGTAGTTAGATTTGCTGAAGCCTTAGGCGGCGACCTGTAAATTTCCAATTAGATTTACTGAATGTGTAACTATTTAATCAAAACAGCGCTGCCGGAGCCAGCGTGAATAAGATGACAGGAAGGCTTCAAGGTTACAAAAGGAGCTGCAACTAGACAAGATAATGGCCTGCTTGAAGACTGTGAAGTCTTCACAGTCTGGGAATATGATCCCAGACCCAAATATTACCAGTGGACCAAACCCTCATGTGCAGGGCAGTTAAATAGTCTGTAAGAATATAATTTCCCAGGGATCTTTGCTCAGTCAACCCCAAGCACCTGACCCTGCTGATGTACCACTCAAATTATTTATTTTTTATAAAATCTGATGCCTGATCAGATCTGATGATCTGATTTCCTGATGCTTCAGGAAACCTAGGGTTTGAACTCTGGAGAAAACTAACACTGGACATCCAAATAGATGGTAGGTGAGTGGGAAATAAACATGACAAAACTTTGCTAAGTGATACTTAGAATTGTGTATGCATATGTATTTGTTTAGCTATAAACTCATAATCTCTTAGCCATGAACTGTTAACCAAGACTGGGACTAAGTTTGGATCCAGCCACACTTGGACTCATGAGAAGAGTTTAGAAAGCAAGGAGGTCTAGTCTGAACCTCATCTCTCAACAGGAGTGACTCCCTCCTTTTGCACCTCTATTCCCAGTGTCAATTATTCTAAATTTATTCTAACCCTATTTTTCCACTGTACATTTCCTCTATATAGTAAGCAGTACAGCAAACCTTCCTATTAAACTCTTCTAACTCAAAGTTAGAAAAAAAGCTTTCTCACACCTACCCTTGCACACCTACCCTGCAGTGATCCCACTGCAGCTTTGGCACCTCCCCAGTGCAGCGCATCTGCACTTCTCAGGGCTTTACAATTCTCTTTAACAGCTGTGCTGGAGGAGGTAACCCTGCTTGAGGCAGGAGATCCACACAAATGGCAGGACGCATGTCCCTGAAGAGGATCGGGTGCACAGCACCTTTCAGACTGCTTCCAGGCCCAAGCAGATGTCAACAAGACAGCAGAATGTTCTCTTAGAAGTATCTAAGCAGTATCAGCACAAACTAACTTCAGGAGAAGTTTTTTTCTATATCAGTTTTTGTACTTTTATCTTAGGAAGTTCAGCAAGAACTGCTTTTTTTTCCTCAGCGTCTGATTTTTGATGGGAATGACACCCTGCTCCACAAGCCAGAACAGAACCCCTGATTTACAGCAGGGACCCTCAGCAGTGCTTACCACTCGCTGGAGCCAGGTCAGCCCGTACCGCTCCTGGTTACCACAGTCAGGCTGATGAGGGTAGAGTATAAGCAAAGCCTAACACAACTTAGAACCGTGCTTCCACTGCAGGGACACAGCCATTTGCGGGTCCGAACCTGCTCCACCCCGCTCCGCCTTCAGCGTCGAGGCAAGCGCCTACCCTCAGCGAGGGATGCGGGCGTAAGTAGCTCCAGTAGATCCAGCCAAAGGATCCTGCTGGGACTCGTATCCGGGGTCCTCCTCCGTCACACCCCCCTTCCAGCACCCCGCGGTGGTCGTCCCACCTGGCGTACAGCCCCGACGAGCCACCTTGTCCCCGTCCCCCCGCTCCCGCCATCCCCCGCCGCCCCAGACCAGGCTCAGCCACGGCGGGGGTGACCCCGCGCTGCCACTGTCTCGCCACCGCCCCCGAAGGAGAGACGGCCGCAATGCCCCCACGCACGCCCTCCCCCTTTGCCGTGCCGCGGCAGCCCCCGCGGTGCTGCCCCGGCGTCGGCCAGAGCCCCCCGGCCCGGCGCTTACCTTTCCACGGAGCGGGCAGGAGACGGCGGGGCCGCGGCTCTGCCGCGCTCTGGCCAGCAGGAGGAGGGAGCCCTGCAACAGGCAGAGCCACCCGGGATGCACCATCCTTGCTCGCTCCTACACTTGGCACTATTTGAGGACGGGACGGCTTTTTTCTTTTTCTTTTCTTTCCTTTTTTTTTTTTTTTTTTGTTTTGTTTTGTTTTTGTTTCTTTCTTTTTCTTTTCTTTTCCCCCTTTTTTCCCTTTCCTTTTTTCCCCCCCTTGTTTCTTTCTTTTTTTGTTTTCTTTTGGTTTTCTTTTTTTTTTCTTTTTTTTGCTCCTACTTTTTGCTGCTGCTGCTCCTGCTTCCACACCTTCCTTTTTTTTGTTGTTGTTGTTGTTTGGATTGTTTTTTGGTGGGATTCTTTTGTTTTAAAATACCTCTCGTTTGTTTTTTTCCTTTTCCTAAACTACCCCAACTACCCCCCCCCCTTTTTTTTTTGTTGTTGTTTTGGTTTTTTTGTTTGTTTGTTTGTTTTTGTTTTTTTTTTCCTTTCCCGGTCGACCCAGTTCTAGAACCCTCGCAGAAGCTGCCCCATCCCCTGGCCAAGCAGCCCTCCAGCCACTGCCCACTTCTCTTAAAGGGTCCCGTGCCGGCTGAGGGGGGGTGCGGGGGGAGGAAGGGGAGGGCGCGGAGTCCGGCGCACCGGGGGCGGGCGATAGGGCGGCAGCGGGGAAGGAGGGGGGGATGGCGGGGTGGCTTCCCCGGGCCCAGCAGGCTGCGAGGCGCTGCGCACAGCGGTGACCCCCAGCCGAGCCCCGGGGGATTGGGGTGGCTGCTCCCCCAGCCGAGCCCCGGAGGATTGGGGTGGCTGCGCCCCCACCACGGCCCGGCCCGGCCCGGCCCGCCCCGCCCCTGCGCTCCCCGCCGTGCCCGGGGCCCTGCCCGCCCCCCGCTCCTGCCCTGCCCCGCCTGCCCTCTGCTTTTCCTGGCCCTGCCTTGCCCTGCCTGCCTCCGCTTCCCGCCTCCTGCCTGCCCCCGGCCCAGCTGCCGGTCTCTGCCCAGCCTGTCGCTCTCCTGAACTGAGTATCAGGTTCCACAACGTCAGTCTTCCCAACTGTCTTTATTGTCCATCAACTTCAAATTGAGGAGCCATTACTTCTGAGACGCTATTGTTTTCTTGTTTTAGAACAGCTAGACCAAAATTGGGTGTCTTGTGTGCTTTGCACAAGCACTGTGACCTATTTCAGGTCAACAATGCACAGAAGAATTTACCTGTGAATTTACATTCAGCAATGTTTTATAAGGTGACTGGTATTTAAGGCCTCACGAAAGTACGTATTGCTATTAATTACAGTCATAAAAATACTGAGCAAAACCAGAAACATACCAGTTTTTGGTCTAATGAATTAAAAGAACTGAACTTTCATATGTCTTTCAATATTCATGATAGGATCTTCCTCATAATTTTAAAATGGCATGTGTAATTAATACATAATAAAACTGTGGGTACTTTTAGGGCTAAAGCTAAGAAAGCCTTTAAAGTTGTAATACTAAATCTGCACTGTCCACCACAGTGTACGGTCCTATTGCATGGTACCTTCCCTCTGGCACCATCTCCCGTTGTTTTAATTAAGGACTTCCGAATGCAGAAGGCAGAGTCTGTTCAAGCCATAAATAATAAGTATAAAAAAATATCACAGAGGTCAAATGAAGTTGAAAAAGTCATGCCTCTGTGTGAACTGGTTTGTTTAAATGGCAGACTAAGGTGTTACTTTTAATGTTGACCTTTCTCTACAGTACCTTTGTCCATCTCTCAGCATTCAATGACAGTAATTTTACTGTTTCTACTTCAGTAATCACTGTTACACTTGCTGTCCTGTGGGGATGAATGGTTATGCTTCTGTGGGTTTTTTTAAATTTTTTTAATAGCTAGTGGACCTGACATACCATTGGGC
The DNA here is from genome assembly GCA_023637945.1 of Phaethornis superciliosus. Taxonomy (NCBI): domain Eukaryota; kingdom Metazoa; phylum Chordata; class Aves; order Apodiformes; family Trochilidae; genus Phaethornis; species Phaethornis superciliosus. Next base: position 49,473,690 of record JAJQWJ010000004.1, read on the forward strand.
TGGGTACGCTGGATGCACAAAGGTGGTCTTAAAAGACTACTACTACTTGTTTACAATGTTGACCATTCCTTCTGAAGCTGTGAAGATACCAAGAAGAAAGCAGGCTCTTCACAGACACAGTTACTGTTTCTCTAGCTTTACCCCATTCTTACTTTAAAAGTCACCCTTTTCAATCCCAGAGATTTAAATTCTTGCTCAAAGGTAAAGGCAAACTTTCCAACAACTTCAAGAAAGTAAAGGTGCCACTCTTTAACTTTGGTAGGAGAGTCTCATTTTGTAGTGCAGACTAACTGCCTCCAGAAGAGAAGGTAGCCAAGCACCAAAACCTTTCCTTGTCTTGCCTTCTGTTGTGTGCATTAACTCTTATTTCTGAATACCGTGGCTTTTGATTTGTGGAATGATACTACTAACACATGAAATGCATTTTTTGTTAGGTCATGCCAGCCATTTAGGACAAAAAGCATTATCTGACAAAGACTTTAGCATTTATTCAATACATAGTAGTTATAATCCCTAATTACCCTAATTAGCATTCCTTATTTTACAGCAGGGCAAAATGCTACCTGCAATTTGACAGCACTCTGTAAGAGCAAGAACTGAGGATGAGACATATTTGTCATCCTCTGAAAAACAATAAAAATAAAGAAAAATAATAATAAAAAAAAATCCCTGGCATAGTACTGTGGGTTCAAATACTGAGTTTACCCACCAATTAGAGAGAGTTAAGCAGCTTTTCCAAACAAACATCATTTTTAGCAGCCAGATAAAAAACGTAGGAATACTCTTTTTCTGCCCTGGAACTCAGTGAGTTAGAGCAGCATTTGGTCATATGCATTTCTGCTCATGGAAGCAGATAGAATTCATACAATACCCAGATCTAGCAACAGAGAATCAATCTTTTATGGCACCAAGATATGCAGCCAGACTAGGTACCTTCTGTGTGACCATTTTCAGTTGTTTTTTCATTCTAAAGCAGCAAAATACATGACAACACTCTGAAATATGTGGCTTACCTGCATACATTCAATGCAGATTAAGATGCTTCTTGCTTTTATTTTTTAATTGGTGGGAAATGCATTCTTTGTGGTGAACTGCTGATGGTAAGAAGGGAAGGAGAAGGAACAAAGGGAATGTTTCATAGAGACTTTCAAAGTAATTTATACTTTCAGTGCAACATTTCAGTAGAAAGCCACGTCCTAGACCAGCCAACAGAAACCTAAGATATAAACCAATATTTTCATTTAATAAAATTCTGACTGTAGAGTGTCTGGGATTTGTTTATCCTGGTAACTTGAAAAATTAATTCAATAGGACCTAGGCATAGTGCTGAAGCATAAGCATAGTTTATGCTTAAGCATAGTTCAGGCTAAGTATGTGCTTATGTACATTACACAGAAAGGGTAAACTGAAGCTTTTCTGAATCAGGGCCTTAGACCACAGAGAGTTGGTAGTTAATTCAAAGTAACTGAAGGGGTAGGCTCTACAGTTGTGTCTCTTTTAACACCAGAATTTAAGCAGCTGCTGTGCACAGACAGTTGCTCACACTCACATTCCACACTTCTAAGTGTGTCTGCAGGTGGAGACAAGTAGTGACCTGGACTGTGTGTTAAAAATTGTTAGGGGGGGGTTGGGTTTTTTTTGTTTGTTTGTTTTAATTTGTTTGCTTTGTTTTTTGTTTTTGCTTTGGCTTGGTTTTGTTGGTTTGTTTTGGTTTGGTTTGATTTTTTTGTTATCCAACTTAAATCAGTTTCCCAGGCCATAGGAGCAGTTGTATGGAAATGACTGAAAAGCTGTCAGAGATGTAGGCCTCCACAAGTGGTTATTAGTGCTGACAGATCTGCAGAGACTTAAAGTCCAAAATTCTGCACATTCTAATTTAGATGGCATGTGTGATTGTGCACATGTGGCACAGTGTGCATACAGTGAACATACTCCTCGAAGAACTTCAGTTTGTAAGTGTGCCTCTGATACCCAGTGTTAACCCACACTGGGAAAGAGAGCTTACCTCAGTGAGACAAACATAGAAAGCCTTGGGAGAAAGAAGCTGCCACAAAAGAGATTTGCACAGACCTTAGGAGAGAATATTTTCACACTCTGTTAATAGGCAGGTCAGCTGTGATTCACTATCAAACATGATTTATCTGGTTTCAATTCAATATAGATTTTAAACACCACAGAAATTAAGCATGAGGATTTCTCACCATTTAAAATTATGAAACAAATATCATAAAACAGATAGTAAAGGAGGCAAAGGAGCTTTCTTCATCAAGTTGAGAAAAACTACTCCACTTTATCTGCATTTGAAAGGAAGTTTGCTTAGAAGGATTGATGTGGACTTCAGAGGTTCAGGAACACAGAGACCCAATTATGCCTCTAGATAAAAAGGGTTAGTGAACTTTGTAGTATGTTACTGTATGAAAGTGTTAGGTCAGCTGGAAGGGAAATATGGGGAATATATTACAAAGTAAAGTGGTTACATGTAATCATCAAGCATAGTCAGCCAGAAGACAAAAATAAAGAGTGGAATTCTGTTCTCTAAACAGATCTTAATAATAGTAATCTCAATTTGAATGGAGAGAGAAAGCTAAACAAAAATAAATCTCTTAGGCATTGAAAGGAGGTGAAGAGAAAGTACATGACCACAACAGTGAGCTCTGAATTGTGCTATACCCTGGCACTTTAGAAATAAAAGGCTTCATCTGAAGCCAGGCTGGAAAGAGTTAAAGGACAGCTTGCAAAACCCTTTCCCCCACCCAGTCTGAAAGAATTCTTTATAAAAAGTGTAATCAAAACTCAGGCTGTTTAAAAGGTGAAAATAAAGTGCAAACAAAACTGTAAAAATAGTGTGAATTATTCAGCCATTAATTCATAATCTTTGAAGAAAAAAAATGCAAAGGTTATCAAAATTAGTAAGACTAATGCATTATGTTATTAAATTCGCTATATAGGGAACTCATATCTCATGCAGGTATAAAGTACAGTATATCTTGTGTTTTGAAGGTGTTTTGAAGCAGTGGCTGAGTAGCAGTCATACTGCAACTGGAGAAGCAGAAGCAGTCCGAAGTTCCATGGTGAAACTCAAATACTTTGATGCAAACTAACTGCTTTTATCTACCAAAAAGGATGTTCCATCCAGACTGGCCCATCTCTCCCCCTCTCACCTGATGCTTTGGTGCTCCTCTGCACTGGGCATGGCTGCATCATGAAATCACCAGCTGGACACACCAGCCAAACCTGTTCTGCAGGGCTGGAAGAAAAGTCTGAGTCCCTGAAGGTTAGTCCTTCGTTTTTTGGGGGGGGAGCTGTAGCCCCATGGCTAACCCATGGATGGCCCTCAGCCTCCCTGTCTGCAAAAAACCTGCTTATACCTTGGAAAGGAGGGATGCAACACTCCCGCTTTTCTCACTTCTTTCGCAAGTCCTTCACTGGTTTGGGGTGGGGGAAAAGTGCAGAATCAATCATGCCTGGAAATCCAGGTGGATCCAAAAAAGTTCTGTACACACAGGCTTCCACCTGAGAAACAGCTGGCAAATCTGCACCTCCCAGGAGGGACCTGCCATGTGTAAAACCTTTTTGGTTACATGGGTAGATTTTTGATATCTTCCAGGAAAGATCAGAATTTTACTGTGGAACAGCTGAAGAAAATCTGAAATGAGTAGAAAAGCACTGAATTAAGCTTATCTTTTAAATTAGCATGATTATTTTTTTTTTTTCATAATGTCTTTTGGGGAGAAACACTAACCTGATTTTTTAGCAGCTGTAATTGAAGATTTCCACAAAGAAGGGAGGAATTTTCTTTGAGAAAACTCTTATTTTGTCCTGGTTTCGTAACTGGCTCTAAAAAAGTATCCACAAAGCTGTCAGGGTTGAATACGCAGTGTAGGCAACTCTAACTTGTTGCAAAATGCTGACTTACCAGTGTGTAAGCTATCTTTTATTGTGAAAACAGGTAAATACATGGTGAACATCTCCCTGTAGTTACTAATCAGAATTAGTATCAGACCCACTGAGTGCCTCATGGAAGTAAATCTCCAGCACAAGGGAAACCACATAGCGTTTAGATTTACTTAAGTGGGGTGAGGTTTTGCCTTGAGGTGGTGGAGGTCAGGCATTTGTGGCACCACAGAATTGCCATGCATGTGCCAACGCATTCAGACCTGACTTCTGAGAAACTCTCAAATGTGTCCTTGCACAGCAGTAAGCCACTGGTGAGCTTGCTGGGTTATTTGCTATAAAGAAGTGCGCAGCAAACTACCATCCCTGCCTCAAGGCATTTAAAGCTGTTAAGATTTACATAGACAGATAGCTTCCTGCACTGCAGATTGTCCCAGGAAAATTAAAGAAACAGCATATTGAAAATGTTTTATACATTTTTGGATGAGCCAGGTCAGCAGAGCTGAAATTATGTTTCTATTCTCTGTTTTCATTGGTAATTTTCTATTACAGTAAACACTTTGCTTTGCTTCTCAAGTGGGAATTTTCTCTCCTCACCAAATATTGAGGAAAATTACTTCAGCTTAACATCAGGATTTAAAACAAAACCCCTCGGACAAACAGGAAAACAAACAAAAACCCCCAGAACAACAACAAACCAAAACAAATAAATGCGCTTACTACTTGTTCTGAGAAATGGCATAAATCTATCTTAACATACAGAGCATGCAGTTTTTAATGTTGAGTTTATTTGGGGTGGGGAAGAGGACTAATAACTTCCCTTTAGTCACAGCTGTTGCACCTAACTTCGTAGAACAGGTAACCTCAAGGAACTGGAAGAATGTCCAGCCTTGATTGAATGGAGTGACCATTTCTGATGGGAAGTCTGTGTAACTTTCTTAGCCAGTCTGGATATGAATTGCACTGTCTCCACTGCAAGTTCTGTCCAGGACTTCAATGACCACAAGATCACTCCCTAAATCCTGTGTTAGAGATTTGTTACAGGCAGCAGCCAAACTACCTTCTTTGTGGCCACTACAATGACATAAAATAATTGTTTTCTTCGTTGTGGCGTCCTTCAAATAACTGAGCTGCCAGGGACATGAGAGCAGCAGGAGCATGTTCAAGCTGCAGACAAGGAGAGTTCTTGGAACTGAAAAGCAAATGGATAGTACCACAGTTGAACCAGATCTCCACTTTGATGCTAAGTCAAACACACTGTTGTAAAGAAAATAAACCCGTAACAGAACACTCAAAGGGCACCAGCCCCTCTATTGCTCCATGTAGTTAATACTGAATATCTGTAAAACCACTTAGGATGGAAGATTATGCAGAGACAGTTGTTCCCCAAGGATACCAACCATCACGTGAAGGTGAAAGGCCTGGTACTGAGCCACTTGCACCATACCATTAGCAAGCTAGTATCCTGGTACTAAACAATTAGCAAGCCAGCCTGTTTTTCTCTGGACCCCAGGGCCATGCACTAGAGGTCCTCCATTCCATTTCCTTGCCTTGTAGTGTTGGACTGGACTACTATTAGTTGGCATTACTATCTGTAACTATTCTAAACCAAAGCCTCATTTTTTAAACCTCAGAAACATTCACTAGGATGAGCCATGGGCTTTCACACTTCATGGTGAGATTCTGGATGGAAAAGCGTAATTCCAACATATGAAGCAGAAGCACCTGTGAACCTCATCCAGCCTCCCTTCAGCCAGCCAAGGACACTTATCCCATAGGTGGAAGGTTCAGGAAGGTCCAAAGCAGGACTTCCATGAATCTTCCAGACCTCTTCATCTCCTCAGCTTGTGCTAGCTGCTACTCTTATTCTTTCCTGGACCATGGGGCTGGCATTTATCAGTGACAGAAGCCCACCCATAGGCTTATCTCATCTGCTTTCTTGAACCTCCACACAAAGGTCAGAGCTGCTTTCTTGACTCAGACTGCCCAGGATCAGAGCCCACATGCAAATGCATGCACTGGCAAAGTCTGCACAAGATACTAAATGGGATTGTAAAGAGCACTCAGCATGCGTCAGACAAGGTGGTGGTGTTGGAAGCGCACAAGGGCTAACTCACTGGTAACAATTCCTGGGCTGTTCTAAAAATCATACTAATCATACAGTAAACTCCCTGTACTCACTCACCAGGAGCAGCTAATATGCCTGTAATGGAGACCACAGAGGCTCAGCTTTGCCAGGACTTGTTCTTCCTATGCTGGCACAGGACAAGATCCTGGCTGGTTCTAAAAATGGCCTGCAGGCTGTAATTCTAAACGCAGGGAGGAGATCAAACTTCCTCACGATGCATGCCCCTGGGCACCTGTAAATTACAGAAAGACCCTCAGTAAAGGCTGGAGTACTGGCTGTTTTTGTCTTCCTTGCAGAGCCTGGGAGAGTGTTGATTCATGAGACTTGCTTAGAAGTGATCCTTTGGAGAATTTGCATGAAACACCAACAGTGCTTGGGCCCTTGCAGATAGTAAAAGCATCACAGTATCTTTCCCAAGTAGATGGAGATGTTAATCCTTGGGCAAACCTCAGCAGAGGAAATGGGATAATTTACACCTTGCTTCTTGGGATTCTCTGCATCTCTCCTAGGGATGCAATTACACTTTGTCACTTCCTGCCAGAGGCTCAGGTCCTCCTGACTTTTAATGCACCCTTCTGGAACTCCAAAACCTACCCAGAGGCCATTTTTTTGCTGGACTCCAGCAGATATCCACTTCCTGCTCTCTCTGATCCCCTTCAAGAAAATTTGCAGTGTAAGGAGGGAGACTTATTGTGGGCTTGCCTTTTGTCTGCTAATAGTAAGATGGTGTAAAACACCTCAGAGCAGGCTTTGTTCTCCAGAAGCATTTCACAATAACTTAGTCCACCTGTCTGTCCTTACACACCTGTTCTGATTTCTGGTCAGTGGCCTTGTTGCAGATAATGAGCAGCTGAGTATTTGCCAACTGCCTCATGTGTCATAGAATCATAGAATTGTCTGGGTTGGAAGGGACCTCAGAGATCATCAAGTCCAACCCTTGATCCACTACCGCTGCAGTTACCAGACCATGGCACTGAGTGCCACATCCAGTCTCTTCTTAAATATCTCCAGGGATAGAGAATCCACTACTTCCCTGGGCAGCTGATTCCAATGTCTGATCATCCTGTCTGTAAAGAAATTATTTCTAATATCCAACCTAAACTTCCCCTGGCACAGCTTAAGACCATGCCCTCTTGTCTTGTTGAAAGTTGCCTGGGAGAAGAGCCCAACCCCCCCCTGGCTCCAGCCTCCTTTCAGGGAGTTGTAGAGAGCGATGAGGTCTCCCCTGAGCCTCCTCTTCTCCAGGCTGAACACCCCCAGCTCCCTCAGCCTCTCCTCACAGGACTTGTGCTGGAGTCCCTTCACCAGCCTGGTTGCCCTCCTTTGGACCTGCTCCAGGACCTCAATCTCCTTCCTGAACTGAGGGGCCCAGAACTGGACACAGGACTCGAGCTGTGGCCTCACCAGGGCTGAGTACAGGGGCAGAATCCCTTCCCTGGACCTGCCACTCTGTTCACCTTGCTCTAAGCACCAAGCACACCCTCTGAAAGAAATTGAATTATATTTTTACAGATGGTTTTCAGAAAATAGAGCCATCTATCGATGCATTGGATGTTCAAATTTGCTTGACAGGTACAGGAGGTCAGGATTCTTCATACACAGTGAGAGCAGTATGCTATTACATGCAGTACTGTGCTGAGGTAATAAAGCTAGTTCAAAGGCTAGTAGGGCTGCAAAGCTCAGTGGTGCAGCATATGGAGGGATTGGGTCGCACAGTGTATCCATGTGGCACTGTGCTGAGGCAGCTTTCTTGCTTCCCAATCCATGTCTGTGATCCATGCTTGGCTTTGGTGGCCAGGGTCATGGAAACATGCTGAGTGAGAATGAAGTGTCGCCACAGAAAAGCAGTGCAGTCACGCCTGCTGATACATCTATGGCAGCCACCACTGTCACAAAAGTTCTCACTCAGTGTTGGTAAAAGCAGAACCAAGAGTTTCAGACTAAGACTTCTTACAGTCAGTGCCTTACAGACCTGGCAGGGACAAGCTGCCCTCAAACTGTGGAGCCTGACAGAAAGCATCACATGTTTCCTTGGAGCTTTAGGTTTGGATCCAAGACCTGTCTCTGTTTATATAACAAATTACTGTTTATAGAATAAACTCACACAAATATTAGCACAAGAAAGTGTTCTGATTATAGCTGATAGTAAGAAATATGAAGAAACTGTCTGTACTAGTTTTGTCTTATGTTCCAATAAACAACCTATGTTTACCCAGCTAGCTAACCTGTAATCCTGTGCACCTAAACATTTGCCTCTTACCCGAGCTGCATCACCAGATGTGACAGAAGAGATCACCTCTCCCTGCAAATACTGCTCTTGAAATCAACGTTGCTGAATTAGTGCCTGGTTCAAGTCTATATTGAGGTCTTTCTCACAAACAGACTAGTTTCAGCTATGTTAATGCATTCTCTTAAACTGATTACACAAAGACATGAGGGGAGCTCAATCTTAGAAAGCTATTTTTACTTGACTTAGATAAAAGAAGAGCAAATCCAGGAAAGTAAATCCATTTAGCCTGCCTTAAACACCCTTCTGTTCCTTCATACAGAAATTACCACATCTATATTCAGTGTTCTGGCTATGATATGTCAAGTTTGTCAAGTGATTTAGTTCCTGCCTCTAATGGCACATTGTTCCTCTACCCTCAAGAAAATGGATTTTGGAAATCTAATGGCAATTGCACTTTCTCAGTTCTTCATTTCACCTTGTGCATTGGAGTAGTGGAAGACAGGTAGATCCCTGCATGTCTGCAGTTTTCCTGACTCTGTTCCCAAAGGAACCAGATAAAACTGCTGCTTTTAAAGGCCTTGGGGAGAGAACGCTGCTCATCTCTGCCTACCACTTCTCTTCCTGTGATGACTCCTTCTACACAAGGATTACAGATTCTAGATCCTTTTTCATTCAGGTGAGACACTGAGCAGAACTGCTTGCAGCTTGCATGTTCACTTTCTCCGAAGATGTATTTTACTATAGAGCAGAGAGCCTTTTACCATCCCTGGTCCCAGCCGAGAAAATAAATACTTACAGCAAAGCTAATTAATCTTTTTCCCCCAGAGACAGCCTGAAACTTTTTCTCACTTAGAGGAGAAAACTCTCTGCCCTAATCTAAGCAGTTCAAGCAAACCCAAGTAGGTGAATAGGTGGCAGGCCTGTTGGAGCTAACATGGTTTTCACTGGAGCTAGTAATTCCCATTTCATTTAGCAAGAACAAGGACTGAGAAGAAATCCCTCTAGATTCAGGAATAAATCTTCATCTGAGGGGAATCATGTGGCACCGTCTCTATCTGTGCTGTGTGGAAAGAAGTCCAGAGGGCCAAAGTAGCTCATATGAGAAGACTGACTTTCAGATTGTAAAAGCTAGGCAAAGCAACGCTCTGCCTCATGTTGGTAAGTATTCTAATGCCTTCCCAACATTTCCCCAGAGGAACTGACATTTTTTAACCTCAAAATCACTGGATGGTAACTATAGTACCAAAAACTTTCCTACATTGCTAAAAACTATGGCTGCACCTCCACAAGCATGAGTAACACAGGCAAGAGCTGCAGAAGTCAATCACCACTGAAAGACATGGGACATCCATGCTGCAGTGGTCAGATCAGCAGTAAGAGCTTTGGCCTTTTCTTAGTCAGAGTCACCACACTGCCCCATGTGCATATTTGAATGTATTCCAGTGATAAAGCCTCTAATAACTCTAGGGCATGATTATCTTGAAAGTAATCTGTAAACACCAACAGAATCAAGAGAGGATGTGTGCTAGGATCTAGTTATGTATAGGCTATCTTGACTCTGGTACCAGAATGCCAAACTAGCTCAACCATGGCAACAGAAAGGTGAAGACTGCTCCGAAATCGTAAGTGACATGTACTCTGAGTCCCAATTCACTTTTGGATCAGCTTCAGAAACTTTACACTTTTCACTGGTTTTCTCAGTGCCTGTATTCTTCCTCAAGTGTCAATTATTGTTGCTGGAGAAGATCTCAAAAGTTTTCGGTCAAGGTTGACTTCCACAGGAGGAAAACTATCTCAGCAGTAACATTATTCTTAATTTCCAGTGCTGCATGCTCAAAACAGTGAGTAAGATTTAGACCAGACAAGCCCTGGAAAACTGTCCCTATGTCTGTCAGTAGAGACAGACAGAGAGACCTCTCTGAGACAGAGATTTATTTAGAGAATAAATCATTCAGCATCAGGGGCTGTTTTGGGGTCCAAAAATTCCCACCAAATGAAGAACAGTGAGAGCCACTCTGAAGCCTGGGTTCCAATCTTCCATTTTTTTATTTCCACCTAATCAGTTGATGGATATTTTATCATTACTTATTCATCAGATCAGTTAGAGACATTGTTTCAAAGTCTCTACAATCCATCACACCGCTGTTTGTTACCAATAGACGGCAAGCATCTGGAGCGTATTTCCCCTACACAATGGAAGGGAAACATTCTTGCTGGCTTTTCGTTTTGCTTATACCATAGAATTACTTAGTTCTGAAACAAAACTGACCAAGTCCTTGCTGTGTATTTCAAGTTTATTACATTCTAGCAGGTTGTTATTGCTGCTGATTATTTGGCTGGGGACATTTATAGTTTTGTTCCTTTTTTACTTTTATGTTATTTATCAGATCTGAGCTGGACATGCTTTTGGCAATCTCATTTTTGTCAGGTACCAGTTAAACTGTCCCCAGGCATAAAAGGCAGAAGCAAAAGAAAAATGTTTCAGTCTTTCCCAAGCAGAAAATGCTGGAAGGCATTGCTTCTTTGTTCTCAAGAACAGTATTGCAAATACCAAGTGGTATTGCCCAGAGCATTGGCCTGTGAAGCTGTCTTAGATCTGGATGACCTATATCAACTTCCCAGTGCCTCATTTTTCTGTGGTTATTAAATGTGGTTAGTTGTTAGTGTGCTTCCATGTCTCTAACACAGAGAAGCTGCAGAAGAACAAGCACCATTACAAACATGGTCTTTCACTGCCAGATACCACTGAGCTAGTGGACTCTGCTCCCAGTACTGGGGGGGAGAGCACATCAGGCTCATATCAGACTATTCTGAAGAGATCGCCTCACTCACTGTTGCAGAATCACAGACTGGCTGAGGCTGGAAGGACCTTGAGAGTTCATCTGGTCCAACTGCCCCAGTCCTGCAGAGCTACTTAGCACCAGTTGCCCAGGATCATGTCCAGATGGCTTTGAATATCTCCAAGGATGGATATCCATCACTTCTCTGGGCAAGCTATGCTAGGGCTCAGTCACCCCGAGTCACTCGGTTACAATGAGAAAGTGATTCCTGATGTTCACCAGGAACCTCTTGTGTTTAAGTTAATGCCCACAGCCTCTGGTCTTGTCACCTGTCACTAAAAAGAGACTATTTGCACTACAACTTACATGCACCCTCCCTTCAGGTGTACTTTTTGTCAGGTGCATATACATTAATGAGACAATTTTTGCTCTATTTCTGTTTTTCTGCCAGGCTTTTTGATACAGAAAGACATTCCCTTCAAAGAAGGTTTCTTGTTTGAGCTGACATGATTCAAATGAAACTCATGCACAATTTCTTGTACACATCCTTTGATGAGGTTTCCTTTCCCATGTAGACATCTGTGATTTCATGCAGGGGATGCCTACAGGAAAGGCAATTCATCTGCTAGTCCAGCAACCTGCTCTGCTCCTACCAGGATTAAAAGGCAGTCTGTAAAGCACTTACACCAGTCATCACAGTCATACTGGGAAGTTTGAACTACTGTGTTCAGAACAGTAAGGATAGCTAGCAAGCTATCCTTCAGTTGCAGAGGGAAAAGCATTAAAGGGATGATGGCTCAGATTTTAAACTGTGGCAGATCCCCTTTGTCAGCTATAATAGCTACCAAGTCTGATGTGCCTGTTAAAGCAGGCCTTCATTTCACTCAGTCTCAGAAATTTTGGGGTTTTACCAATAGTGCCTTTGCAGAAAAGCTGTTCCCATTACTCTCAGAGCAGCATAAGGTACTAGAGCATGACTTGATCTCAGCAGAGGATTTGGTTGCTGGCTCTCCACATGTGGCACATTAACAGCAGTTAAGAGTCAGAAGGATGTCTGTACAAAGCTGTTATTTTTTAATTTACTACCTGCTGCCTGTATCACATCTGCCTGAGAACCTCATATGCTTCTATCACTTGCCATGGTGATGCAGAAGCAATGTAGAGGTGAGTGAGCGAGACATTTTTAGTTTGACCTTATAGGAGGTGTTAGGAGATCTGCTACTAAGGTGAGAATGTCTGTATCCTTCTCTAATTGCTGGAAGAACATAGGTAAGCCCCATGTCCAGTCTGCCTTTGGAGTACTGAATGATACAGTGATTGCTATGACAAACAAAGTCATAAGCCAGGTTTCATTTGGTTGCATGTCACAGTAGAATAACTAACAATGCTTCTTCTTAATCATCATCATGCATTTCTGCACTTCTGGAGGACACTAGAGAAGCAGCCTGAAGAACAGGAGTATTTCCAATGAAGACTGCTCATGACCCAGGCAAGTGGACAGTAGAAAGCAATGAGAAGTGGGTGTGACCAATGTAAATTCAGTAAGGGGTTGCCAAGGCAGAAAATACGACTTCAGTTCCAAACAAAAGACTCTAGCATCACAGTTGTGTTTCAATGTGATTCAATGTGACTAAAAGCCAAAGGAGAAGACACCCAAAAGCGTTAAAATGTGTCTTACAGAAACACAACCAAACCCCTCCCCAGTATTCGTGCTGAAATTCTGAAGCAGTTTCTGGAAGATTTAATTACATGTTTCATTTATGCTTTTGGTGATTGTAACCACAGATACAGTTATTTTTGCCAGGGATGTCTGTGTTCCTGCCTTTTAGAAATGTGGATTTTCTCTCTCTTTTCCATATTCAACACCATAACTACACCATGTAAGAAAAACAACTGCAAAAACATGAACAGAGGAACAAAAATGTAGGGCTAAAAAGGAGGGGTGAGGGGGAAAAACTCGCACCGAGCTGTGGAGTTTTATCTTTTCCTACTGGTTGTTTACCCAGCCCAATCAAGCACAGGTCAGTCTTCTGATGTGTTTAGCAGATGGATCAGCAGCAGTGCATATCTGAAGTACAGATGTTTCAACTTGGATTTGCTAGCTATCTAGCAGTCAGACAGAATCCCAATGCTGATCATTCACAGATGTTGCAAAAAGAAAGAAATTATTCCATCCACTGTAAATAAAATTATATTTATGAAATTATTTATAATGTATATTATTTATAATATGTATTGTTATAATTTATGTTTGTTCTTGTTCATCCACAGTAGCAGTCTCCTATGGAAGGCAAAGTGGGAGTCTCGGTTAGGATGATGGGGTTCTGCAGTTGGCTGCACTGTAGGTTCTTTGAAAGAAAATCCCTGAATACATTTCTGAAGCATGGGGAAATTTGTTTTAGCTGTTCAAAAGGCACCTTTGATTCTCACCAGCACTCAAGGCTGTGTTTGAAATCAAAGTCCCAGGCTTCTTCATTCAGTAGGAAGATTAATCCAGCCCATTGGAGAGCATGTCTAAGGGGTCATGTGGACAACCAGGGATGCATCTGTGTTGGCATACACCACCAGCCTGGCAGCAGCATTAAAAGCAATAAACTCTGTAGCTTATCTACTACTGACAATATCTACACTGTCATTTCTCATTCCTGAAAAACATGGGACAGGCCTGAGATTATCAGATAGGAAAATAACTAGAGTCGGAATTGGTTGTGTATGGTTTTGAGTATTTGATGAACCCAGTTTTCACATTCTTCTTTGTGATCACAGCTGTTATCAGTGTGCTTTTTATAAAAACTGTGGTTGTCACCAAGGATTATGTGACTCTGGGCTTGGGAAGAAAAGTGTAGTCTAAATATCCAAAGCCCTGGCTACCTGCATGGGAGTTATAAAATCCTGCACCGAAAAACTTCTGAAGGTAGGAAAACCTCATAAAGACCTCATTCGCCTGTGGCAGTAAGCAGTCATACTGACTAGCTGCAGGGATGGTGGTTGTCTCAAACTGTCTGCCTCTTACACCATTTGTGCTTTCCACCATTTGTTCTGCTGGCCTTCCCTGCACCCACCACACTAGCATAGAGGGCTCAGAAAGATATAAATTCAACTTCTGCCCTTCCCGGCTTGCAAGGGTCACAAACAGACAGCATTGGTCCTCACTGAAATAGCCAGTGTGTTATTTAGACAAGTGATCCATCTTGCCCTTTCTCCTTGAAACATGCATTACATCCATCTCAGACAGATACCTCCCAAAGACAAACTGCCCTTCCTGACACAACTGGCCATAGCCAAAGGTCACTGAAGCTCACTGAAGTGAAGCTAATCTTTGGCACTGCACCACCTGCATTCCTGTTACCATGTAGAAATCAAACCAGTTCAGAGAACTGTTGGATAATCTCCTTTTGGTCGGACAAAGCCATCTGAGCTCTTTATCCTGGACTTCTCAATAGCCTTTGAACTTTCCCTGTTCATCACAGAGGTGCCCCAGAAGACATACTCAATATGAAACATGCTCAGTGCATGGTGATGAGCAGCCATGTGTCCACTGCTTGGTTCTGATTTAGCAATTTCCATTTAGAGGCCCCTTTTCCAGTCTTGCCTGTGACAGTGTACTCACAGAGATAAAGATGACAAAAAGTACATAAGAAAGCCAAGGCATGTGGAATTATAACAGAAAAGGCAGGGAATTAAAAAAAAGGGGGAGATTCTTAGTCCTTCTAGTTTCCACACACACCTATGACCACAGAACAGGAGATGAAAACACCACACATGGACACACTTGTCAGGGTTTAAGGCTGGGTCAACAACTGAACAAATGAGAGGTGCTATCAGCCCCTGGGTTTTCTGAGTAGCAGAAAAGTTGATGACATCAGTCAGCCTGCAAGCATGGAGCTGCTATCCCAGAAGAGGAACAAGGACTCTTTAACTATCAGATCTGAAAAGCACAGAGAGTCCTTTGGCTTTTTCCTGCCTGGGCCCTTATTCACTGCATTTTTTAAATATGCAGAGTAGCCAACAAAGTTTTCGTGTGCTGAAAAACTAGACATGATTGCCTATGCTTTGCTGAGGCAGAACTGACACCCATGATATTGCAGCTTCACATCACTGTGGTCCTCAAGATTCCGACCACCAACTTGGGATGCTCAACACCATGTGAGGAGGAAAAAGAACAAGGGCAAGCACCTGTTTTGCGCTACTTGAGACATAGACTGTGCACAGGGAAACTTTCCCTAGAAGATGAAGGTCCTGCAGGTAGTAACTGCTGGTGGAAGGAAACGTGGGACATGCCAGGTGGCTGAGCCCTTCATAGAACCATCAGCACACTGGCAAGAGCCCTGTGTGCAGTGACAGTCAGTGCTGCCCTCACTGCCAAAGAAAGAGGGTGGGAAACATCCTTGAAGTAATTTTGCAGCTACAAGAGATAGCAACTACTGCATCTTTACATCTGTGTCTACCTCTCCTTTACCCCCAGTGACACTGGAGGGCATGAAGGACCACCAACTGGCCTGAAGATGCCAGGCAGTGGAGTCAGTGGTGCCTGGGCAGATTTATAGGGAGACAGGACTACACAAGAAGAAGAGAGGCTTCACATGAAGGCTATCACAGTCAGGCATCTTTACTGCCAAAGGAGACCATGAGCGAATTTGAAACAAGTCTTATTTACCACTTGATCACAATACTTAAAAATTGGTCCTGTGATGCTTCTAACCTGAATTTCAATTCCCAAGGCACCTCACTCAACAATTTGTCTCAGAAATCACACCTGAGGGTCTCCAGGCTGCTCTGAGAATGGCTAGATAACTAAAAGGAAGGACTGTGTCAGTGTCCACAAAAAGATGTCATGTGGCAAATAAGGGGCAGGGAGGCTTTAAGCTGGGATCTCCCCACTTTAAATTATGCAAATACTTACTGTGTAGAGGAGCTACAAAGCACAATCTAATTTACAGGTATATCATGGAAATGTTGTATGTTGCACTTCAGACCATACCCTAGTGGTCATGGCAGCTGTTTCTGGGTGGATGTTTGGATTCAGTGATCCTAGAGGTCTATGATCTATAATGTTGCTAATCTGACACATGAAGTCTGGGTGATGCTTCTGGTTCCTGGGAAGGATACGTGGGGAAGGACAGCAGATGTCACCAGCCTCCCTTACCCTCTGTTGCACCATGTCCAGTCTGTAGTTACCATCCTAAAGGGTAACACTTTGGAGGTGTGTATTATGTCACTGCCAGCCTGCCAGCCTTCATTCACTCAAGTCCATCATATCTGTCCAACTCTAGTATAATGTTTATGTTGTTGTTGGACTCTCTCTTCATTACTTTTTTCCCAAAGTGATGCCAGCAGTGAGCTGGTTCCAGAGAAGCCTTTCCTGTTAGAGAGGGCAAAGTTAGCACCCAAAATTAGCAGTGGGAATGTGCGCAACCTGTTCTGTCATTTGCCATGACAAAGCATGTTGCTTAAATAGAGGGTTATGCACTCGCTCAGCTCTCTGCTTCATGCCACTTGTGTCACCAAATGGGGTGACAGCCTGTACTGGTCTGAATTATGAACTTCAATCAGAAGAGACTGAAACTAGTCTCCCCATTGCTCCTAATATCCTCTACCATGTTTTTTTCAGAGCTGATCCACTTCACTACAGCAACATTTAATAGAAGTTGTACCTTACAAAGGGCAAGCAGGAGCCAGTATTCCCCTATGCCCCCAGCAAGTCTTCCAGGGATATATAGGAACAAACCACTATCAGCAGGTAAGTATTTAACACTGCCTCTGTGAGGCAGCTCAGACAAATGGAGCTTTACTTTCCTTGGATCACAAAAAAAGGAGGAAAAAAAGTCTTAGTTGCAATTTCCATATGGTATTAGAGGAGAATTTGACTTCCCCCCTCCCAAAGCACAATTTCAAGGGCTACTTGTTAAGAAAGCTCTGTGGTTATAAATCTTTCTGGAGACACTTCCATGAAAACCCTTCATTTTAATGTACCATGATGATCTTTTCCTTTTCCCTTTCCCTTTAGCAAACAAAAGTTCAAGGTGTATAAAAGCAGTTTCTGAGGAAACTGGCTCACAGGGCAAGGGATATGACATATGCTTTGCACTGCTTTAAGCTCCAGCTCTGAAGCCTATGGGCACATTCTTGTTTGGCTGTGGGCTCTCTTCTGATCCTTCCCTCTAAGTTTTCTTAACTTTCCTTTGACTGGGATTCTGGAGACTGGTTTAAATCATGATCAACTTTGTTAGAGCCAGTGCAACTATTTTCATCAGTGTGACAGTTACATAAACAAGAAGGTCATCACCCCTCAAGGTTTGGAAATAAAACACTTCTGTAAGAAAAAAAGAAGCTTTTTCTAAGACTACTTATTCTCTTGAAAAAAAAGCACACAAATTATTCAGACATGTTTTCACTTAAAATTCTATCTCAAGAGGTGTTGTGACACAGAGTCTGACATCATGGTTAAGCAGGCATTCATTTTAAGTGTCATGTCCCTGCTTGCCCTCCCAAGCCTTCTCACCCCCTTCTTTGATTTTCAGAAGAGCAGCGTATTTCCATTTCTTAAGGATGGAAGATTATTTTTTTTTCCAAACCAAGAAATTTTACCCGCTCTTCTTTTAAGGGGGTAGTCAACTCTCTCAAAGTCAAGGATTAAGAATAGGAAGAACATCAAGGGGGTTATGCATACTGGAGTATGCATGTGTGCTTTCCTAAGGTGGAGGGGCATGTTACAGGTCTCAGTATTTTGGGGGAGAAACAGTCTTGAGTTTCTTCTTGATAAAAAGCCTTAAATCTCTCAGAACAGCCCAGCACCATGGGAACTGGGACAGTATTACTGTCATCCTATTAACCACTCATTCACAGTTGAATGTGAGTTGAAAAAGAGATCCAAAGGCTATTTTTCTACAGAGGCTTTTGACTCCTTCCAGAGTCAGTAGTGTTATAGGCTGATGTGTTGAGGTAAGAAATTTTGGAAGGGCTTCTCTCCCACCTATACATAAAAAAGTCACAACACTGAAAGATTGACTGACCAGGAGTCTGCTCAGGTTTTTATCTGGTTGTTGATTGTGTGACACTTGTCTCAGAGACACAGACTATGAGTGAAAGAAATTGAATGTAGCTTTATATTTTCTTTCTCCTTCTGAAATACAAATACAGTATCTTTGACATCAGAGACCTGTTTCAGGCAGGTGTAAGAGCAGCAAGGATAGACAGAAGGATGAAAAACCCAAGCATAACAAACCAGGCAAAACAGAGAGCAGAAGACCGAGAGGTCTTTTGGAAAAGAGCCCCTTGCTGAAGAAATCCAGCTTCAAGGTTCTGTATTGGTGAAGGGACACTGAACAAGGCAAGAAGCTCATCCATCCCAGAACACAGCATAGTGTTTTGGAAAGATCTGTTCTCAAGTCCCTTCATTTCCAGGACTGCATTTCACTTACGCAGAATTTTGCTAGACCAGGGTTTGAAATGCACCTTCATACCACTATGCTGTATCTGTCTGGAAGATCCAGTCCACATCCAAAATATGTGTTCATCTGTTGTTCTGAAAATGTCTTAGGTCTATTTTTCAGGGCATTCAAGCATTTATGTGGCCCTTATGAATTCCTCTGGCTAGATCAACCTGATTACATTGCAGCTTTTTATAGAGAGCAAAACAGAGGGCTGCAGTTATAATTCAGCAAATAGCTGGAGACAGTATTTAAAATATTAGGAATTAATTGCTTTCTTGCTTTTTAGACAAAAGCTGCTAGCCATACATAGAGGCAGAGAAGGAGGCTCTCAATATAACACAGGGATAAACTTAGAGTGCAGAAGGGATTTTTCTAAGAGATTCATCATAATTCCCCCACAGAAATCAGAGATTACTATCCCACTGATTTAAATGGAGACAGTCTTAGGCCAGCAGCAAGTGTTTTTTAAAGCTTTATCTACCCAGGGATCTTACAAAGTGGCAGTGTGCTGCAGAAAAGCCTGACTAAATGTTTGTCTGTGTGTGTTATGGACCAGAAAACATACATCTCATTGAATATCAAAGACAAATTACCACGCAGGACACAGGCTGATGAGCAGTCTGAGCCAATTTGTTCCATAAGTAAATCTATGGCCACCATCAATATCACAGGTTTCTGAATACAGGAATTCCAAAAAGTATCTCCCCAGGCTGCAAATCTCCCTGCCCCTTAGATACTCCAGGCTCCGAGGCAAAGATTTTTGACAAAATTGAACTCTGTTTTTTAAGGGTCTTATATCAAGCTTTTTTGAAAAAATCTTCAAAAACTCTTCTGCAAGCTCAATGCTTTCCCCTGCTACTAGCCCTCCGTAACACCCTGCATCTCTCTGTCGCAGCTGCAGACTATTTGGTCTCTGCTCTGCCATGGTAGGATGAGGATTTTCTTCCCTCCAGGTTGAAAACCCAGAAGCAGTTACTTCCTGGCCCTTTCATGTGCTTTTGCATCAGTAATTTGTGGTGTGGAGATGTCACACCAGAGCTGTACAGAAATTTCTGCGGAGACAGACTGAAACCAGATCCTGACTTGACATACTGATAGTGGGAATGTTTTTTGCCTTCTGCCCATGAACATCTTGCTGCAAAAATGCCAGATAGAGCGTGGAGGGAGTCAGGCTGATGACATTGGATTAGATTCCATGGTCTAGTCTGTGGATCTGACAGAAGTAAAAATCTCGGTTCCCAGTAGATGGCACCTTCTGCTTCACTAAATTCTTCATTGGTGTTGCATCAGCATCTCACAGGCAACAACCTGCAATGAAAGGGATAAGGGGTCCTAGAAGCCACCAGCTCTGGCCTCTAATGGAGGCTGGAGTGAGAGGACAGCAAACAAGGGTCAACACAGGTTTGTCAACAACAAACCTTTGAAAGAATGAAGACGCACCAGGAAGATGCAACTTTTAAAACTGTAGCTGTAAAGAAGATCATGATGTGTAAAGGCAGCTGTCTGTATACCACAGGCATGGCTGCCTTGGCAGGGCTCTGTCCTGTGCTCTTCAAACCTACTTCTTTCAGATCAGGTCCTTGCCTAGGGACTCTATAGGCTCATTGCCCCTGCCCATGGGAGGATGAGGTTAAGGCCCCGAGAAGAACAACACAAAAGCATGCTGCATGGCAGAATTTTCCCCCCTGCAAGGTGACAGGGAAATGTCACCTTGCTGACTGAGGATGGTAATGAAACTTGGACACCAGAGTGAAAAGAGTAGATGTGTTTTACCTGTGATAGCTAAATAGTACAACCAAACAAGAAAAATACAGGACAAAGTACCTAAAGCAGAAAGCTACCAAATATACAGGGTAATACATCAAGTCATTACTACATAAGACAAAAGATAGTCATTACGGAAAGATACATCACCACTTGCATATATTGTCATCATCCAGTTCTGCAGTTGCTGGGGAGCCTCAGTTGCAGTGAAGATTTGGAGAGCTCTTCCCAGCAAGTGAGAACATTCTGCCCAGTGCATCCACCTGCAGGTGAGGCATCCAAAGTTGCTGCAAGGGGGTACAGCCTTATATGCTAAAAAAATCAGCAAATCGGAATGACTTGCATATTTTGCTATGTGGAACAATCTGCTTTGCACCCCCTGACCAACCAGGACCAAGATTTGGTAAGAGTCCAAGACATTTTAATTGTTTCCAGATGTCAAGTCAGCACAAATGATATTTTTGGTGGTTAGTTGCTGGCATCAGCATGCCGATACACAGGTTATTATTAAAAAAGACAGAATTCATCTATAGGTCAATTCTGGCTTGGGCCTGTTGTCCAAGCCTTAGCACTACAGTGTGATGCCAGCAAAGCACGAGCAGGCTTGACTCTCACTGCCTCTGAGTCCAGTCCCTGTTCAGGATGAAGAGCTCCCATCTTCACTGGGGTTACTGAGTTAATAGGCACACACACAAAAACCTGTAATGGTTATTTTTCATAAGGATTAAAAAATTCAGTATAGTCATTTTATCAGTTTATTCAGAAGACTGACAATTACCTAAACAGCAGGCTGAGAATGATGTTTTTTTCTCTCAGAGGATAAATTCTTTCTTAAGAATTAGTATAAAGGGGAAATGGGAAATGGGAGTGGGAAAGTGTTTAAACAGAGAAAAGCCAATCTAAGGGTATCAGGAAGGCTGATACATTGAGATGAGGTGTCCCAGGGGACTAGGGCATCACTTCCAGTTCAGTGTGTCTTTCTGTGAGCCTGGGCAGTACATACAGCCTCTCTGAGTCTTAACCCACTGCCGTTTTACACCACTGGGGTCAGAGGTGGGGGTATGTGACATGTCACAGCCAGTCAGTTCATGTGCTGATTTGCACATGCTGTGTCCCAAACAATTGCAACAGTCTGGCCTTGCCCCCCCTTTTCCAAAGCAGGCCTGAATTCTAAAATGGCTGCTGGTCATCTCCTTTACAGAGCTGGTCAAAGCAAGCATATGTTGGCTCTTCTCTTGACACAAAACTCGATTCAAGGGTCTCTGGTCTTCTGTTGAAAATGCCCCTCAGGAATATTTTTAAAGTCTAACAAGAGTCTAACAAGACCTCTTCATCAGACAGTTTGATCTGTGAGGGGAAAAGCTAATTGCGGCTGCTCAGCAGTGGTTATTTGTGAGCCAAGAATGTTGGTTGCATGAAGGGAAGGAAGATCCAATTAAATGAAGGGGTTAACCTGGCTGGAAGCAGGAATGCCAGAAATAGAAGGAAGGGAAGTTTGCCTGGTGATGAGATAAGAAACAGCCTCATCATTGTCTCATAGCCAATATGGAATGGGAGCAGTCTGGAGACAAAGCTCGGGTGCCACCTTTGAGCAACAGAGCTGGGCTGGGGGATGAAACCATATCTGGGCTTAGGTGCCACATGTAGGCCTGAGCCCAGCTCTTTTCTAGAGGGGCATAATGGTATCTAGCATCCCCCAGATCCTGATTAGTCTTACAGTACATTCCCTAAGCAAGATAGCTTTTACTACTGAGCCTGAATGAGGAAAGGTAAGAGATAACAGCACAGTAAGAGCACTTTGGTAAAGCCTGGGGACAAAACAGCATTGCTTCTAGTGTCTTCTGCCTTCTAAGTTTTCTACTTAGATTTCAACTTCTTCTAAGTTTTCTACTTTCTGCAGTGGCAAGTAGACCCAGAGTTTTCCTAGACCTGTGTAGGCCTTTCAGTAGGCAGATCTACCCCCTTGCACATTATGAGAGGCCTGCAGTGGTCTGTCTTTTCCACCCTAGCACATCTCTTCCCCTTTGTGTGCCAAACATATCTTTGCATACAGACAGTAGTCATACTTCCTTTCAGGGTGGACTAGCCTTTTGTGCCCTTTTTTTGATCTGCACTGAAGGGTTTTCTAATCAGTAATCAACCCTATGGTAACTGCTGAGGTTCAGCTCTGCCATTTTCCTCTGTAAGTTTCAAAGGTCACTGCCATTTTTTTGCTCCTTAGCTCATGCTTTGCTTTGTTCAGGTTATGTCACTGCTCATGGGCTTCACCCTAAGGACTGGTTCTTTCCTCACCATGTTTGGATTTTCCCACAGAACAATAAACCTCATGGTGTTTTATTTCTCCTTCTGCATCCAGATGTCATCTTCTACTCAGTAACAATGAGGATCTCATCTTACCTCCATTTTGACTATACCTTTATAACCTTTTTTCCTGACTGCAGAGTACACCCCCCCTTTCCCCGCCACTATCACGTCCCACTTCTCTTATTTTGAAACCATAATGAAGTTCCAGGACTGAGATCAACGCAGCCTCACCACCTCCAGATGAATTCATACCTTCTTTGTAACTCCAGCAGCTCCAAGTGGCCAAACTTGCTCTCACTAGCAAAGATGAAATGGGAGTTCAGGACAGCAAACTTCTTTCCAGTCCCTGAAGTACAGCCACAATGGAACAGAGGGACTGAGCTTCTGGAAACAAGGAAAACTAGTCTGATGCTCCTTTCAATTACACAGACTTCATAAGCATATAGCTCCCCTGGGCTAAGCTGTGATTTACCCCAACTGGAATAAACAAGACACTTTTCTGTGCACGTGGCTGCGCATCTCCATTTCACCCCAGACAGTACTTATTCTGTGCCACAAGGCTCCTCTCTCCTGGCTCTGCTTAATGGGTATGCACCTGACAACAAGACAGAGTCAGCTCTTTGATTCCTTCTGTCCATGTTTGATTCCCTTCTCAGACGATGAGGAAGTTACATGTAGTCTGGAGGATAGGTCAGAGCTGAGAATGAATGTAATCTGGCTTCACTGGGAAGAGGTCATTTCTAGTAAAGTTTTATTTAGGAATAGGAATATAGGAATGTTTTATTTATTGGTTCCAGCAATTGATGGGGCTCCTACCATGTAATGAGAATGTAGCGGGGAGGACAAATGTAATTCTTTCAAAGGCCTACAGCAACAAAAAATCCAAGGAAAGGGGAAAAATTGTAGGAAATTTTAAGAGTCAGTTCAGTCTTGAGAGATGACAGGCAGTAGTGAGACAGCACCAAGGAAAAGCAAACTCTTAGCAGGATAACTTGAAAAATAACAAAACAACAAAACAACAAAAACTTTAAAAGAAATAAACCAAACCCCACCCCCCAAAAAACAAAAACCCAGCAAACCAAACAAAAAACCCCAACAGAACAAAAACCCACAGTAAAGTAAATCAAAGATAGCAGAAAAAGACTAAGTTGAGATCCCCATAATCATCAGTTGGTAGCAATCCAGCTCTCCAAACACTGCTTCTTGCATGGAGTAAGATTCCAGCTGAAGTAGAGTCCAGCACCATGAAAGAAAAAATAAGAAAGAAGAAAATTATGGAATAATTCTCTGCCAAGCAGTCTGCCATCTAAAAGCACAGTGAAGAGTTTTCCTCTGTGTTTTGCAGTCAAGGAACTGAATCATCAAGCAACAACACAATTTGACCAAGGTGATGCAGAGAAATCATCTACAGTCATGAAACAAGTAATTTAAATGTTAGGTCAAAATACCATTTTGAGGTAAGGACAAGATTTGAGAACTGTGGAGCTATGCCAGCGGAGACCATGAGAACAACAAAATCCAGCCTACAACATGTCTTTCTAACACTGTTTTCAGCTAATGCAGATGTTAAGATCCCACTCTTTCATAATGGCAAGACAGTGCAGGCTCATAGTGACACTTCCTTTCTCTGGAGAGGCTTTGAAATTACTGAGCCATCTGTCTGCTGCCATCTGTTGTTGCCTTAGAAATAAAATTGTTAGGTCAGTTGGAAACAGGTTTCAAATAAACCACTCCTTGGAAAGCTAATGCACAATTGTGTTTGTTAGTATCACCCTACCAGCACAGTGCATCTACCTCCCAGAAATTCCCAGCTGGAATTCCCTGCCTGCTTCTTCTGTGGATAAAGTGTTCCCCTGCTCCAGCAGTAAGACTGCTGCATGAGTGCATCTCCCTGTTGCAGCAGGGCTGCAACTTTGCATCCGACTCACATCCTCCTTGTGCCCTCTCCCAAATATCCACCTCTTGTTGTCCTACTCTATGTGCAGAAGTAGGTCCTTTCAGCTCTCCAACAGTGGAGGTGCAGACATGCTGCCAGGGTCAGAGCAGTTCTCTGCCAGAGAACAGGCCAAGAGTGCTGTGCAATGGGTCACAGACCACTTGTGTGGCAAATCTGAGCCTGTGTGCACAGACAGGTTTCCTATGAGCAGCCGGGGCACTGTCCTGAGGGGCACTTCTGGGGAGAAAAGAGTCCAGCACCCTTCCTCCCCAACACCTTAACTGCAAAATGCTCCATCACAATTGCACTCAGTGATTCCTTTTGTGTTGCCTATGATCCCCAGATCTACAAGCCTCTTTCATCAAGAAAAGAGACACTGAACAGCTAAGCTGTTCACGGCAATACCTTGTCTGGTTCTTTGGAGTCTCATTAGCTGCTGGAGAAAAAAAGGTACATGGAAAAGCAGGCGGAATCATGAGATCTGTCTTCTCCTCCTGGGCTACAGTACCAGTGTAAACTTTGCCCACAAAGGCAACCTCAGAAGAGGGACCTATCCCCTGTGGGATGCTGTACGGTGCATTATATCTCTGGCTATTCATGTAAAAATAAGCTACAATACGTTTAGGTGCTGCTAGGCTCACAGGGGACATGAAAGTATCATAAAATCATAGAAAGTTAGGGGTTGGAAGGGACCTTGAAAGATCATAGTCCAACCCTCCTGCCAGAGCAGAGTCACACCTATAGAAGGTCACACAGCATGCATCCAGGTGGTTTTGAATGTCTCCAGGGAAGGAGACTCCATAACCTCCCTGGGCAGCCTGTTCCAGTGCTCTGTCACTCTCATACTGAAAATAATTCTTCCTAATATTTATATGGAACCACTTATGCTCCAGTTTATAACCATTGCCTGAGAAAAGCTTACATATTTATAACCATCAATGAGGTCACCTCTCAGTCTCCTCTTCTCCAAGCTGAAGAGACCTCAGCCTTTGCTCAGAAGGGGGATATTCCACTCCCTTCATCATCTTGGTCACTCTATGCTGGACTCTCTCAAGCAGTTCCCTGGCCTTCCTGAACTGAGGGGCCCAGAACTGGACACAATATTCCAGATGTGGCCTCACCAGGGCAGAGTAGAGGGGGAGCAGAATCTCTCTCAACCTACTAACCACCCCCCTTCTAATGCACCCCAGGATGCCATTGGCCACAAGGACACATTGTTGGCTCATGGTCATCCTTCCACCCACCAGCACCCCCAGGTCCTTTCCCCGGTGCTGCTCTCCAACAGCTCAGCCCCCAGCCTGTACTGGAGTTGTTCTTTCCCGTATGTAAGACTTTCCACTTGGTCTTGTTGTAATACATTATATTTCTCCTTGCCCAGCTCTCAAGTTAGTCTAGCTCCCTCTGAATATGCTTGGGAAGCTGTATAGGCTGGAATGGGTTTTCTTAAGGCTTCATTCTGCCTCAAAGCACTGCCAGCAGCACTAATGCTCCTTCAGGTTATTACATGTATGTAAGCTGGTAGCCAGTTTCTGCACACCCCTGCTACATAAAATTACCCAGGACATGTTCAAGGATGAATGAGGAGCTCCTGGACACACTTAGATGTAAAAAGAATGTCTCTAGCAGGGACAGGTCACCTGGGAGGAGTTCACAGAAGTTGTCCAAGAAGGCAGGGATTGAGTTAAGAAAAGTAAAGCCCAGACAGAATTAAATTAGGGGTAGCAAGAAAAGCTTCTACAGGTACATCTGTGAAAAGAGACAGACTAGGGAAAATGTGGGCCCTCTCCAGAAGGAAACAGGAGGCCTGATCTTGTGGGATGTGGAGAAGGCTGTGGTACTCAATGACTTTTTTGCCTCAGCCATCACCAGCAAGGGCTCTGGCCACACCAGTCAAGTCACAGATTGCAAAGTCACTGTCTCTTCCTGGGAGAAGGAAGATCCATTCACTGTAGGAGAAGAGCAGGTTTGACTCCATCTAAAAAACCTGAAAGTGCACTAGTCCTTGGGACCCAAAGAGATCTATCCATTTTTCTTGAGGGAACTGGCAGATGATGTTCCAAAGCTGCTTTCTGTCATATTTGAAAAGTCAGTCATGGCAAGCAGGTGAAATTCCCACTGACTAGAGAACAGGGAAAAAAAAACACCAAACCAACAACAAAAAACCAAAAAACCCAAATATTTTCAAAATGGGAAAGAAAGAAGACTCAAGGATCTACAGGTCAGTCAGTGACACCTCTGTGTGGAATAGATATGACTACACAGAAAATCTGAAGCTTAAATTACAGTGCTAAACAGACAGCAGTACATAAACAGTCACCTCCTGGAAAATGAGCAGCTGCTAGTCCTTTGCCACCATTTTAATTGCTTCACTCTTACCCAACAAAAAATCCAGTGCATTCAGACTTCAGTGCCCTAACTGTGAAGGAAGAGAAGTAGAAGAGACTCTCTGGCTCAACACTCAACCTCTTTCTCCTCACTTGCAGCAAAGAACCAGGAATCTATCTTTAATTGTCTTTGCCCAGAAGTAAGGTCTGAGCAGAAAAGGCAGCAGGGCTGATCAAGGTGGGTATATCCTGCTTTTTTGCACAGAAATCAAGGTACATTCCCACCAGGCCACAAATGGAGAAGAGCCATCTGAAGGGATCATAGAAAAATATCAGTGGCATTTTCCTGCAGAGGAGAGCAGAAATCCCCCACTGAATCATGTGAGCAGCACATTATTATTTCCTTCTAGAGAGCCACACCACCTGACCTGTAGCCCAACATGGGCAGGCAGGATTCCCAAGGGAGAGGAACTTTTCCACAGGAAGGTACAAAAAGGAGACACTGCCTTTTATGCAGTGCTAGAACAACTTAAAAATGCCCTTCTGTGCCTTTATACTTATAATCATCATGCTACATTTGCCTCCCCCTCAATGAGCTGGTTATGGCAGAGCAGGAGGGGGACTGAGAAGTGAATAAGGGAGAAGGACAATGCTCAGCCAAGATCCCACTGGATTAGAGAATCCATGTCAATTTTCTGCAGTGGAGAGCCTTGGCTACATTCTTCAGAAACTGCAAGCAACTTGGGAAACTACAATCCCAGTTGGAAGATGACAGCCAACCAAATTATTGAAGCAGAGGCCCCATAAAGCTGTATGTGCTGGAGTAGCATGCCTGCCTCCACCCTTCAGTGCCAGAGTCCTCAGATGCAGTCCCTACTGGCCTTGGCAGTGGCCACAGGAGTTAGCAGAGCCGTGGTACTCAGCATTGCACTGTATGGGCAGGCACTGGGGTGCACTGGTGCCAATAGCCCTGAGTAGCATGAAGATCAGCTTTCAAACTTACCTCTTACATTATTTGGAGATGAGACCAAAACCCCTTGTTCAGCATGGTCATCTCCTGCTCCATGCCAGTCAGGACCACTCAGGAGGATGCTTTGTCCATCAGCCAGAAGATAACAAGCAGGCATGTTTGCTTTTTTCTTTGTCCCAATGGGAGGACCTAGAGTACTGGCAGAGGGAAGGAGTCTCACAGAGGAAAACCAGAGCAGCAAAATGTCAAGGTTCTTTTTCAGCCAGCTGTAATTCTTCCTGTGCTTTTTGCTTGCTGGTTTGCACCTCTGCTCTGCATGCCAGCCCCCAGGGGTGGCATACCTGCATACCCTGATCTCTCCAGGAGTTATGTGCATGTTTGGTTAGGTGCTGAGGAGGCACAGGCCCTCGTTATATGACTTTAGAGCTGTCAGAAGAGAAAACTCATTTTAATTCTGAAATTGTAGACATGTGAAGTCAAAGTTCTAGTAGGTAGAACAACGTATGCTGGTGCAACCCAGAAGAGAGTGAGTGTAAAGAATGGGAATGCTACCCATCTGAAGCCATTTCATGATTCACATGAAGAGCTGCTTTGCTCACTTGTGTGTACTGATGAAGGTTTATGGGAGTGAGTGAAGCAGCCTTAGTTTTCCTGATGCTCACACTGCCAACACAGATAAGTACCTCTCTGTCTTAAACTTTATTACCCATCTCCCTCTGTCTTTTAAGCAAAATAGTTTTCTCACCCTATAAAACATCCCTGTTCTGTTACTGAATAGTTCTGTATCCTTCATGGCTTGCCTGGGGTCCTATTCTTCAACACAAATCACTCATCGCTTCCGTTTCTTACTCCTTTAGCAATTTACAAACCTATATTTAATTTGCCATTGAGACTTGATGCTTTGCTGCTTCCAAACAAGCATCCTGATCTGCTAAGTATCACTGAATATCTTTCCTTTTATTGGATCTGATCTTTTGTTTGTGTTTTCCCACTGGGATACTTTGTAGAACATCTTTACAAGCCATTTGGAGTGTGGAAAGCTTTCTTCCAGAAAAAGGCTTAAAAATTTCTGTAGTTCATCTTCCACAAGAGAACACAGAGTGACTCAGTCACGGTCATGGGCTACGTACTTTGGAACCAGACTTTCAGAACCTAAGAATACAGTCCTGTTAATCCAACCCCACAAAAAACCCTCTCCCACCCACAAACCCCAAACCATAATTTCTCACAGCCTCCATCCCCTGCAACATCCTGCAATCCAGAAAGCTTGAACCTGAGTTCAGAGATTTCTGAATTATGAAATACAAATATCTAACT
Source organism: Phaethornis superciliosus (assembly GCA_023637945.1). NCBI lineage: Eukaryota > Metazoa > Chordata > Aves > Apodiformes > Trochilidae > Phaethornis > Phaethornis superciliosus. The sequence goes on from JAJQWJ010000004.1 coordinate 49,502,770, forward strand.
ATCTTAGTTACTGGGATGATATCTGTGTCTTATAGTACTGTCTGTATGTCTCAAGAATTTCAATACAAACTGGGTGCTTCAGAAGTGCCCCCTTTCAGGCAGAAGGGAAGGACTTCCTATGGGATTTTCCAGGTACCTTTTTGTAGCCTGAGCTGCTCAAGTCCAGGAGACAAAAGCATCAGCCCCTTAAGTCAGCCTCATGAACATCTCTACACTCACCTTCAAAGGTATTTGTTTCCCTGGATATGGACAGCCAGCAGTGAAGTTTGTTGTCCCTGCACTTAAAGCTTTCTACCATATATCAGATGGTATGCAAAATGTCTGTTTTCATTGACAAGGTGGTAGCTAAGGCGTCTCTCACCTAAATGTGAACAGGACTGCTTGGCAGCATCAATAGGGATCCCAGCTCTCAAAGAGTTACCCATCTGCAGTCACAAACCTCAGGAGAAATACCAACTGAGACATGCTTTATGGTAGCTTTTTATATTCCACAATTGCAATGTCAATTGAAAGCCAGAGATGACAGGGATGTCGGGTTGAACAGCTCAGAGGTATAATTGGATATGAAATGAGAACTGATTTTGATGTTAAAGGATATCTCCCTCATATACTTACTGTGCTCTCACTCTCTCCCCAGATCTCTTTATTGTTGCCTTTTATGGAGGAGCTGATGCAGAGCTCCATCTTCTTTATTGTGTCTGGACACTGATTGCTTTGATCATGTTGAAGTGCAGTATTGCACTAATGATCACTAAAGCCCACCTTTGATGTTGGTTGTGAATGTGCTGCATTGCCAGCAGAGAGAACTTAAATGCTTTTGTTTTCCGATTATTGTCTGTCATGTTTAGAAAGAACAACAGTAAGACAGGGGAAGAACACTTAGTGGAATGAAAAATTCTGCTTCTACCCAGCTCTCAGCATCTACTGTCAGTCAGTTTCTGCAGAGGCAGGGCTAGATGCTTGGGTCTGTGCTGGACTTAGGGGCAAAGCTTAAGCAAGTGAGGTGCAGGATTGTCCCTGGGGACCATGGGCAGCACACTGGTGTGGATGACAACTGCAAAGGCAAAGCACAGCAGTTCCACTGGGGAGGGAGGTACTTAGCTGGCTGCACCCTAACCCAGGCCACTGACTGGTGTGGAAAGAGCCAGGAGCTGTGGGTCTTGCCCCACTGCTCTCCAGCACAGTTATGCATTGCCTAGCCATGGTACAGCCCTTTCCAACTCTCTGTTTTGCTGTAATCTGTCTTTACATTTACACTATGCTTAATCCCATTGTATCCAACTGCTTTACCATAAAAGAAAGTCTACTCTGTGGTTACATCTGTCACCAGTGAAAAACAGGATTGTTACAAGAGCACTCATTGCTTCCATGTGCTTAAATAATCCTGATGGATGGGGCTCCAGAAGGCATAGAAGCACAGTCCTTGGGTCCTGCAGAACCAGCAAAATCTGAGAGGTATGAATGGCTTACCTGATGTAGCCCTTTCCTTTGGTTACTAGTGCTGCAGTTTATTGATCACATTTACAACAGCTGAAATATGGTCTGAGCCTATATTTCTTCCATGCCATCTAGTCCTGGAGTCTCTGTAGGTTAGTCACAGGAGGCTACAGCGAGAAATGGTGTGTTGGATGGTATTTGGTGACAGAATTCATGTTCTCTAAAGCATGATCTGAGCCTTTGTACAGGTCTAAGCCAAGGAAACAAGCTCAGCATCTCACCAACCCTCAAAACCTCTTGTTTTGGAAAGTAAGGGCCTATTTTCCTACTTGTACCAGGATCTTTCGCCATCATCTTGTTGCTATAGATTTATTTATGTTTCCAGGATCATTTGAACTGTTGCAACCATGTTAGATAGGTCTTTCAAGTTAACTGATACTCAAAACATTTTATGCCACTGCCCAGGCCCAGCTGATTCTTTTGTGGCAGAAAGGACACTTGTCACAGAATCCACTGTGGTCAGAATGCAGCAGTCAGTCACCTTAGACAATGGAGACCCTGGCCATATAAAAGCACACTGAGGCAACAGAAACAACCAAGTGTGAGATCTAGTCTGCCTGACAGCTCTGTTACACACTGTAGTAAATCCTTCCAATATTTTAAATGTGCTTTGTCTCATTTGTTTGTTTCATTTTCCTGTCATATCACACACCAACTTTTAGATTTGCCATCTCAAATAACTTCTTTTGAAGCCATCTTGATGAAGGGTAGTACTGGCATTCCCATATGCCTATAAATATTTAGAACCAGAAAATTGTTAACTTTTTGCTAAAGGTATCTTTAGAGAGACACTGGCAAATAATGTGGGGTTTTGTTGTTTTTTTTTTTTTTTTTTTCCCCCATCTATTTTCAGAACAGTAATTTTGTTTCACTGATATATTAGCAGCATCAGATATCAGGAATGGTTTCTGTGCTGTTCATTCCATGTACTTCAATATGTACAGTTCACATGTGTAATATGTTCATATTAAAGTATCCCAGACCTTTCAGGAAGAACATCTCTGTAACATAACTGTGCCAGCTACCAAAAGTAAATATTGCCAAAAGAGAAATGCTGATTTAATGACACTAAATAATTCTGAATCACAGACCAGTTGAGGTGATTTGTGATACACTGCCCTAGCTCATGGGTTTACTGATCAACTAATCATCTGCTGCTGGGTCACATGGGAACAAGTTGTGAGAAGAAGCAGTATGCATGTATGCATGACACAGCTGGAGTAGCAGGCTGCTGAACGTTGCAGTATGTTTCTGTGGTCCTTATCAGCCTCTGCCAATCAGGCTGAGTGACACCACAAATTTGACAGTTCATCACTACACAGGGACTATCATCAATTTTTCATTGTCATAAGTCATTTTCACAAAAAAAAAAAAAAAAAAAAAATCACATCTCCAATTATGCTGCTAAGCCCCTTGAGCATTGCCACAGATTTTTCTGAAGTATGAAATAAAGTTTGGAGCAGGAAACAGGCCAGCAGACTGCTGTCTCCAGACACATCAAGAACAAGAGCCTTATCAGGAGCAGCCAACATGGCTTTACTAAGGGGGAAGTCATGTGTGACCAACCTGATAGCCTTATATGAGGATATAACCAGGTAACAGTAGACAGAGTTTATCTTGATTTCAGTAAAGCATTTGATACCATCTCCCACAGCATCTTTGGAGCTAAACTGAAGAAGTGTGGCCTGGATGACTGTGTAGTGAGGTGGAGGGGAGCTGATTGAAGGACAGAAGCCAGAGGGTTGTAGTCAATGGGAGGGAGTCTAGTTGGGAGTCTGTTTCCAGTGGAGTCCCTCAAGAGTCAGTATTGGGACCAGTACTATTCAATATGTTTATTGATGGCCTGGATGAAGGAATAGAGTTTACTATCAGCAAGTTTGCTGATGATACAAAACTGTGAGGAATAGCTGACACCCCAGAAGGCTGTGCTGCCATTTAGAGGCTGGACAGGCTGGAGAGTTGGGCAGGGAGAAATTTAATGAATTGCAACAAGGACAAGTGTGAAGTCTTACATACGGGAAAGAACAACCCCAGGTACCGGTGCAGACTGGGGGCTGAGCTGTTGGAGAGCAGCACAGGGAAAAGGGACCTAGGGGTGCTGGTGTGTGGAAGGATGCCCATGAGCCAACAATGTGTCCTTGTGGCCAAGAAGGCCAATGGCATCCTGGGGTGCATTAGAAGGGGGGTGGCTAGTAGGTTGAGAGAGGTTCTCCTCCCCCTCTACTCTGCCTTGGTGATTCCACATCTGGAATATTGTGTCCAGTTCTGGGCCCCTCAGTTACAGAAGGATGGGCAACTGGAAGAGAGAGTCCAGTGCAGAGCGACCAATATGATGAAGAGAGTGGAACATCTCCTGGGGGTCCTGGTAGACAAGAAGATGACCATGAGCCAGCAATGTGCCCTTGTGGCCAAGAAGGCCAATGGCATCCTGGGGTGCATTAGAAAGGGTGTGGTCAGTAGGTCAAGAGAGGTTCTCCTCCCCCTCTATTCTGCATTGGTGAGGCCGCACCTGGAGTATTGTGTCCAGTTCTGGGCCCCTCAGTTCAAGAAGGACAGGGAAGTGCTTGAAAGAGTCCAGCGCAGGGCTACTAAGATGATTAAGGGAGTGGAGCATCTCCCTTATGAGGATAGGCTGCGGGAGCTGGGTCTCTTTAGCTTGGAGAAAAGGAGACTGAGGGGTGACCTCATCAATGTTTTCAAATATGTAAGGGGTGAGTGCCAGGGAGATGGAGTTAGGCTTTTCTCAGTGGTGACCAGCGATAGGACAAGGGATAATGGGTGTAAATTGAAGCATAGGAGGTTCAAGTTGAATATCAGAAAAAATTTCTTTACTGTGAGGGTGACAGAGCCCTGGAACAGGCTCCCCAGGGGGGTTGTGGAGTCTCCTTCACTGGAGACATTCAAAACCCGCCTGGACACGTTCCTGGGCAATGTACTCTAGGTGGCCCTGCTCTGGCAGGGGGGGTTGGACTAGATGATCTTTCGAGGTCCCTTCCAACCCCTAGGATTCTATGATTCTATGATTCTATGATTCTATGATTCTTTTGAGGAAAGGCTGAGGGAGCTGGGGCTCTTCAGCTTGGAAAAGAGGAGATTGAGGGGTGACCTCATTAATGTTTACAAATATGTAAGGGGTGAGTGCCAGGAGGACAGAGTCAAGCTTTTCTCAGCAGTGATTAACAATAGGACAAGGGGCAGTGGTTATAAACTGGAGCATAAGAGGTTCCATATAAATCTTAGGAAGAATTATTTTCAGTGTGAGGGTGACAAAACACTGGCACAGGCTGCCCAGGGAGGTTGTGGAGTCTCCTTCCCTGGAGACATTCAAAGCCCACCAGGATGAGTTCCTGTGTGACCTCCTGTAGGTGCCCCTGCTCTGGCAGGGGGCTTGGACTATATGATCTTTAGAGGTCTCTTCCAACCCCCGACTTTCTATGATTCTATAAGGTCTGAACCAAAGTCTTCTGAGAAATTCAATGCAGCAGAGCCATGATTTCTTTTGAAGAACAGAATACCTTTTTTCTTCTCTTGTATACCACTCAAAAAATTGTTTTTGGATCCATGCTTCAGTTTTAATGGTGCCACAATGGAGATTCACTCCTAAAATGCATGGCTATTAGTTGGTGTTATCCATATCTATTTGAAAATGGACAATGCTGAGGAACTGATTTATTTGCAAAAAACTAAGCCTGGTCTGATGATATTTAGTTATCAGTTTCTACTTGCATTTGAGGTAAATGGTATCTAGCTGTCTTCCCTCTATATAGAAGTCCAAAGCCACCAGAAAAGTTGGAAATTCAACCTTCAAGTTTTATAGCACACACAGAATCACAGAATGAGTCCGGTTGGAAAGGACCTCTAAGATCATCAAGTCCAACTACCACTGTGGTTACCAGACCATGGCACTGAGTGCCACATCCAGTCTCTTTTTAAATATCTCCAGGGACGGAGAACCCACCACTTCCCTGGGCAGCCCATCCCAATGCCTGAGCACCCTCTCTGTAAAGAATTTCTTCCTAATATCTAACCTAGACTTCCCCTGGCAGAGCTTAAGTCCATGCCCTCGTGTCTTACTGCCTGGGAAAAGAGCCCAACCCCCCCCTGGCTCCAGCCTCCTTTCAGGGAGTTGTAGAGAGCGATGAGGTCTCCCCTGAGCCTCCTCTTCTCCAGGCTGAACACCCCCAGCTCCCTCAGCCTCTCCTCACAGGACTTGTGCTGGAGTCCCTTCACCAGCCTGGTTGCCCTCCTTTGGACCTGCTCCAGGACCTCAATCTCCTTCCTGAACTGAGGGGCCCAGAACTGGACACAGGACTCGAGCTGTGGCCTCACCAGGGCTGAGTACAGGGGCAGAATCACTTCCCTGGACCTGCTGGCCATGCTGTTCCTGATCCAGGCCAGGATGCCATTGGCCTTCTTGGCCACCTGGGCACACTGCTGGCTCCTGTTCAGCTTCCTGTCAATCCAGACTCCCAGGTCCCTCTCTGCCTGGCTGCTCTCAGCCACTCTGTGCCCAGCCTGGAGCTCCCCATGGGGTTGTTGTGGCCAAAGTGCAGGACCCGGCACTTGGCCGTGTTGAACCTCATCCCATTGGAATCAGCCCAACTCTCCAGTCTGTCCAGGTCCCTCTGCAGAGCCCTCCTGCCTTCCAGCTGATCCACACTCCCCCCCAGCTTAGTGTCATCTGCAAATTTGCTGATGATGGACTCAATCCCCTCATCTAAATTATCAATGAAGATATTAAACAAAACTGGGCCCAGGACTGATCCCTGGGGAACACACTGGTGAGCAGGTGCACACTTGACAATATGAATTTTCATTTGACCTCCAGTTTTACTTTAAATTTATAAGCTTAATTTATTCTTTTCAACAGCTTTGTGAAGGAGTGAAATGTGAAGTGCTGTTAACAGTGGTAACTTGCTGGTATGTTGCTATTCATATCAAAGGTCTGTCTGACGTGTCACCTGTTAACCCAACACCAGATGTTTTTCAGCCTAGTTTAGTAGCAGCAGAGATGTAATGTATATGTCTCCCTGTGGTTCTTGCTATTCAAAGATACTAACCCATCCATAAACATCAGTTGCCTCATCTATTGCTGGCCTTCTTGAAATATTTTATTACGTCTCTAAGAGTAAAACTATGTAACATAGTGTATAAGGCCCTCCAGGTGGTTTCAAACACACATCAAAGCTCATCAGAAGTAAAAAAGACAGAACCGGTTGTGTTGTCCCCAGTGCCCAGTAAATATGTACCGAAGAATTTGTTCTTGATACTTAATACCACAATCACCATGTGCACCCATGCATGAATAGAAGCATATTTCTAAGCACGGGCAAAATTACTAGGGGATGGGTCTGAAGAGAAAGCCAAGTTACAAACATCTGGCCGGACACAGTTTGTCTTTCAGCAAGAAATGGGTGATTCAGGATTTCCATTAGCCCTCTCTTGGCGGTTGAAAAGAGATTTGAAAGCAGATCTTTTCTTCAGAGTTCACAGAGCTCACTGAAGTTTCTGTAATAACTGGAGAAACCTGATAAATTGTGCCTGTGTTATGTATGACACCAGGCCAAAGGACTGCAGCATGGCTGGTCCAGAGAGATGAGGGCACGAACCAGTGTTCCCAAGTATTGGGAGCCTGCAGCTGCTGACACCTTTTTAAGGAACCAAGGTATGCTTAAAGCAAAAGACAATGAACTCCAGAAGATACTCTGGGGTTCCATAGGATCTGAATGTCTTTTCAAGGTCCAGTAAGATTTTAAAAAAATGCTCACTTCAGTCTCATTTTCTCACTCACATTGTTTACCTTACGAGATGGTAGCCAGGGAAGATGTTAAGACTGCTTAGACTGTTTTAAGTTTTCTAAGCATACAATAATTGTTCCCAAATATTTATTCTGTGACAGTATAAACCCAGCTTTTTCAAAATCTCACAGAATCACAGAATTGTCACAGTTGGAAAAGATATTTAAGATCATCATGTCCAACAGCCAGCATCCTGTCCAAATGAAATATATATATCAATATCTGTATCAGTCACTAGATCATGTCCCGAAGTGTCTTATCTACATGGTTTTTAAATCCTGCTTCAAACCCACCAAAATTTAAAATCTTCAAAGACATCCCAATGCACATTAAGATATTTCAATTATTCCTCACTTTAAAAAGTGCCACATCTACCCCTACCAGGGCCAAAATGCAAGATTAAAATCATTATCTTAAGTAGGGTAACAACTTGACATCTTTCCTTGTAACAGCCCAAAATTCAGGCTTGCAGAAAAACAAGATTCTCTTAGGCCACAGGACACCACTTGATGATAAATTAAAGCTTGAGGCATAGTCCTGAAGCTCTGCTCTGAAACCGCTGTTAAGATACTTGATGTGAGGTCCACAGCAGCTGAAAGCACTGCAAAAGGTTTTATTTTGCCACAGTACTTGGCAAGTTTTTATTTTACACTCTTACCCATTGACACGGTATCTCAGGGAAGTGTTCCATATCAGCTGAGGGCTGGCAGCCCAGGCTGGACCCCAAAAGCTTTATGGCCCAGAGATCCCACCCAGGAACGGATGGGATCCATAGGAGGGGCTTGCCAGCAGGAGACCCTGAGTTCTGAAAATCTAAGCCAACAGTGCCCTCGAGTGTTGGAAATAAAACTTACAGTTCAGTTGAGCGTCCCACCTCTCCATGCTCCTTGCTTCAGACGCGTCATGGAAGCACTAGAAGGGAAAAAAACCCACACACCCTAAACCAAATCCAAACCCAGAAAAACCTGAAATAAGTAACGTGAAGGAAAAGATTAAGGTCAAAGGAGGACTGAGCCTGCCTTGGTCTCCCACGCATATCTGTGTGCATACATACACTCTTTCTTTGTTGTATTTCCTCTAAAATTTTCTTTTGAGATCTCCAGTAGCTAAAAAAAGCATTAGTGTTGCCTCTACAACATGTATTTTCACACTTATTGTAAGCTCATCTGAAAATTCATGAGGAGGACTTGACCCATAAAGCATCCAAAGCCCAAGTAGAAGGCAAAAATGATTAACACTTCTTTTTCTACAAACTGTAGTCCAGGATCAGAAGTGGGCTGAGGTTAGAGTTTAAAGCTTATAATCTTCCAAAATTTATCAAGCTATCCAAGGCTATTAGCATTATCAACATTAGTAAATCTTTCTCAGCGGCAGATATTAACCTGTCTGAAAGAGAATCACAAGTTAGGCACAAGATTTTCTTAATTCCTTCCTCTACACACTCAAAGCAAATGCAATAGCAGAGACTATCTGGGCTTTCTCCACTGAAAGGAATTTCATTCTTCTCTTTGCCTTTTAGCTGGAAATGAAACAGATTCATTGAAGTTGTTGTACATGAGTTATGTGTTACAAAAATCATACTTTCTTATAAGCTCACAGAAGATGGTGTGCAGAGCTGAGAACAAGGAAGATGAAAAAAGAGGATAAAAGCAGTCTGAACAAAACTTTGAGTGGCAGCACTGTTAAGTAAAAGTTCATGCAAGCAGCAGAAAAAGGGCAGAACCTCAAGTCAACATGAAAGATCCCAAAACATTACTGAACTTATTTTAAAATAGGACTTTGTATCTTTGACTCTCTCTGCAGATACTATTAGCAAAACTTCAGGGGGTGGGAGCTGTAGTATGATAGACTGTCCTGAGTATTTGGGTTCTCAAAGGGCAGATGCCATTCATATTTATTTAGTTTTCATTTCATAACAGAAGAATAGGGTATCATTAAATTTTCTAACTTGTATGATGGTTTATCTTATGTTCCTCCAGATAAGCTGAACACTTTCACCTAGACATGGATTTTCTCAGTCAATATATAGCATGAGCTTCACTTAAGTGTATGTTAAGAGACAACATCTGCTCTTTCAAATTATTAACCACTATCTTTGCATTAAAAAAAAAAAAAAAAAAAAAAAAAAAAAAAAAAAAAAAAAGAAGAGATAAGAAAAGAAAAGAAAGGAAAAGAAAAAGAAAAACAGAAACGGACAATTAGTCTGTCTCTGTGTTAATCACAAAATAGGGCTATTTTTTTCTGTTATCATGCTGCAACACAAAGACAGCTTCACAATAGCCAAATTCAGTTACTGAAGATTAACAGCTTTTCTTTAGTCTCTGCTCTGTCACATTAATGTTCACTGAATGAGGCATAGTATCTCACAAGCAATTAAACGTAACATTCTCCAAGGAAAAACTATAATCTCAGAATGAAATGTTAGGTTAGACAGGCAATGGCAGCACTCTATTATCTTCAGTGCTTTTTAGATTCTGCCTTCTCTGAAGAGCTTTTAGAACATAGTCATCAACATTCCATTTTTCTCACCATTAAAGAGTGAGATTTTCAAAAGAGCTTAATATGGGTCTAATACTCCTCTTACTGATCCCAAGGGTAAAACACAGTGATTTCAGTGTCAGGAGAGTAAAGCAAGTGCCTGTGCTTCTGAAATCCTGATTGCTGATACTCTCACAAGGGAAAATCTGCAGGCTCCAAGGATAAGAAGTCTCTATTCTTATGTCTCTAGTGAAAAAGACACAGGCTGCAGCTATGTGAGGATCTTCATGCTGCTCACCCAGAGACACAGGCTGAGCCAGGCCTGGAACATCCATGCACTGGATCAAGGCATCTGCTCTGTCCTCTCACAGCTGCCTACGTCTGGCTGTAGTTCCTTCTGCTGAGAGCTTCCCAAAAAGTTCTGGTCAGATTTTCACAAGCCCTAACAGATTTAGGAGCACAAATAAATCTATATCTGAGATTTAAAATATTTCTGTAGTATATTTGCAGGGTTAACCAACTTTTCACGGTGCCAGTGCTATTAAATAGCAAAGGAAATCCCCAAAAAGTAAATATAGAAATCTTAATTATGGACTGTGCCCATCTCTGAAGATATAACATTGCTTTTCTGGCAGAAACACAGATCTCACCCATAGCTTTGCTGATGCAAAGCAAAGCCCCTTTTATCTCATCTACCTAAGTATATCATAATTTACATGGAAATGCTCTACTGTTCTCTACTGGACTAGGCAGATGATGGTCAAGATAGCCTAATGAATAAATGCAGGCATGTAATTGGAGCCCAAGGTGAGAAGGAGGAGGATCTGAGATCACTGAATAGGTGAGAGGCACCTGAAAATCTCACCAAAGCAAACCGGTAGGTACGTGCATAACCATTGCAGAGACCCTGGACATAGGATATGGAGAAGGGGAAACAGTGTTGTCAGCTATAGAACTGGGGACATGAGGAAGAAACATGCAGCCATTGGGTTGAAGAGGCTAAGTTCTCCTAGAACAGCTGCAGAACTGTGCAGGCAGAAAAAGAGATTTCTGCTAAGCAAGTCAGGAGGAAGTGTGGGAGGCAGCTTAGCTGTGGTAGCAATTCAGCTGATGAAAAGACAGTTGTGTCCTCATTCACAGTAGCAGAAGGCACGAATGTTTGGAAAAGCCTTCTGAAGGAGAAGAACAGAGCACAGGAAAGTTCAGACCCCTAAGGCCCATAGTCAATCCAGACTACCATAGTGTCTTCCAGGGTGGCCAGCCCTGAGACATCACAGAAAAGTCAGTGCAGAGAAAAAAAGGAGTAACTTGCCCTATCGAGAAATTTCTGGTCCATGTCTGGAAAAACAAGGGCTAAACCTAAGCTGTTCTAGATACAACCTCACCAACACAATGCTCTAATTATAGACATTAGTCAACATGTTCATCACCTACATAAAGAATTTAAGTTTCAATAGCTTTTAGGACTCTGAGGATCCTTAAAAGCACATGAGATCAAGAGATCCTGTATCTCATATGCATATGCTTACTGTCCAAAATACATAAAAGCCCTCTTACCTATTTTAAGAGAAGCCCTGGCTAGCACTGAGGAGTCTCAGGGCACCTCATACTCCTGAAAAACACTGATATTCAAAGTGCACCCTTATCAAGGTATAAGTGTTCAAATGGTAGCAATTATAGAGGAAGCCAGTAGTTATAGGGTAGCCACATCTTCCCCTCCTTTGCTTTTTTTCCAGATAACAGCACCATCTTCCTTGTCTTTACAGGCACAAAGTGCAGACCACCCAACAGTTATCTGGCCTCTGCCTCTAATGGTTTGGCAGCTGGTATCATATTCATTCCTGCAGCACTGTTGTGCTGACCTACCAATTTTCTAAAGTAATCCCCAGGCTACTAGTCACATCCACTCCCTTTCAAAACACATCTCTTTTTAAACGTCTTCTTTTTCCCCCTGTGTCTCTCTTGTTTATAATCTAGTGCAATGTTTTCTAAAAGCAGAAGCATGAAGCCCAAACTCAGAGCTGTGAGACATTTCGGGTTCAGTTGATGATGAGGTTTTGCAACCTATGCCTACAAAATAGGTCAGAAAAATTATTTTAAAGTTAAGGTTAGCAATAAATAACAAAAAGAATGCCCTTAGGTCCATGTTGCACAAATTCAAAGGAGAGCACAAAGGCATGTGTGGCAGACAGAGAAGTTCACTGTGAATCATCAGTTATCACATCATGTATTTTGTTAGAGAGACATGACCAATGAAGATTCTTGCTTCCTGCAATGAGAAGGACAAAAACAATGAAATAAAATTTTCACTGCAACAATGCTTTGCACTGAAGAAATAATGAAGATACTGAAAGGATTATATACTCAGTGCATTGCTTTCTGCAGGAATATAATACAATACAAGCAAATTCAGTATTTTCACAGACAGTGTAACTGGTAAAAAAGCATCTAGGAAAAGAGCTTTGGGGTAGTGAGTTAGGGAAGACTTGGATATGTTGGTGCTACTCATGAAACAGTTACGGTTTACACTTTTAAACACTGCTTTGTAAATGTCTGAATGTACTAAAGCCCACACAGTGTAGACAAACATGTAAAACCACAATGAAACATAAAATGAAAAAGGGGGAAAACAAGTGAAGTTAATTTGTTCCTACTGAGGAACAGTGGATGATGGGCTGAAAATATATTGTTTTCTTCAACTGAAATCAGAAAGTTTTAGAGTAAGGTTGTTTGGCTTGTTTTTATTTCCTCAAACACTCTAAAAACAGTGTGTCACCTGGACATGCAGTTGCAGAACTACTTTCTTTTCTGAGATCTCCCATGACATAATGGTCTGGAATGAACAAAACATAACAGCTGTCAGCAAGTGTGACAAAACTGAAGGTTTCCTCAGTGTCATTCAGTTCTGCATTTCTCAGGTAAGAGAAAATCCTAACAGGACCAGTTTGTGGTTGAAAATCAGCTGTCAGGTTCTGAACATTCCAACAGGGAAAATAAAGGGACTGCGGCAAAATGTCAAGTTGCACCAGCACCTTCCCGAAATAACCAATAGGAAAGAGTCCCTGTGACAGCCATTAATGAAGATTACAATTCTGGCTGCAACCTGACAGCTGAGCAATTACTTCAGTGATCCAGTGATGGAAGATTCAGTCTTGAATTCAGAATTCACACATGGTTCTCTGAATGTTAACTTTCATCCACTGTCTCCATAGAGAAGAAATATTGTCATATACTGGATCCTGAAGACACCCTGTGACTGAAACAACTGAAAGAATTTCAGAAGAGCAATCTCAGCTATTTCTTTGGAAGTGATGAAACAAGTCCCAAAATACGAGGCTGTAACAGCTCTTTATGACAATTTAAATTCAGAGTAATCACTGGGTATTTATATCATCAAGAGATTGAAGTTAGCTACACTTTGGCTGAAATATGTGAAATTTAAAAAAATGTTCATTTCCACTGGAAAGTGATAGATTCACATGGCAAAATGGAAAAAAAAAAAAAAAAAAAAAAAGAAAAGAAAAAAAAGAAAACTGACTTAAAGGATTTTGCCACCTCCTTCTAACTGAAATAAATGCATGCTAATTGTCCAGCTGCCCTGTATTCCTTTGAAAATCTAAGATATAAATACTTTGACCTGTGGCCTCACATTATTAAACTCACAATATTTTGCAGCAATTATTACCGCAGGCTGCATAATCCATAAGCAGTTTTAAAGGAGCTTCAGTGGGCTTCTTGCGCCGCATTTGGAGGGAGACGGGTGAGAGCATGTGCAACTTTGAATCTGGTCAATTTTCTCCTTTCTTCATTTTTCTTATTTTTTCAGCTTTAAGAATTTCAAATTCTCATAACCTATAAATTTTTTTATGCTATTCCCAAACTTCTATATAAACAGGAATAACAGATAAAAGAAGACATAAACTGACAAGTGAGCCCTTCAGCAACATAAAATGAGTGACTGATGAGCACACAATGAGTGAAGTGAGGCAGCTTTGCAGGAATGAAGAAAACTAGGAGATACAGATGAAGCTAATATTATGAAGAGCAGAAGCTAAGAGGAGATCTACTGTTGAGAAAGTTGACAAGGGAGTTTGTGTTTCTGTCTTCTCTATTTGGCCCATGCCTTTGTGACGTTTCTGGTGGATGAGCCATTTCACATTTTTATTCCCATTCCTTACGGCCATATGGCAGGGAACAGGAGGGAGAGAGATGTGTGTCCCAAACCTTTCTACGTGTTTACTACTAAAAGGTAGTGAGATTCACACTGACAGACCAAGGAAATTAAGACAAAACTATAAAGGCATCTGGTGAGGTCTGCAGGTTTCACTGACATTAGGTCATGTAACATAATCTCTCTGCTGCTCCCGTACCACACCTGGCTTGTACTATGTGAAAAGTGTTGACACATACGTCAGATCCTTCTCGATGTGCCAGAATGATTTTTCTTAAATCTTTTCTTTCCAGTCAGGTTTCTCATTCCACTTTTCTTGTTATTTCCTGAACTTTGCCATTTTGTGTTCCTGATCCTTCAACTCAGCCTCTTACAAGAAAAATTCAATGGACAAAATAGTTTAGCTGGTGGAAATCCATCTGTCTTCTGATTTGCATTTCCAGGAGACCAAAATACCATGTGATAGTTTGGATTAATTTCCATTTGTTCCATGCTGCTAATTTTTTTTTCTTATTAAATCAAGAAACTTTAAATATTTCAGAACTGACAAAAAGATTACACAAGGCTTAGATGCATAGTTAAATCACTCAGTTTATTCAAAAAGGCCATTGAAAGCCGAGAAAGAGATTAACTGAACTGATCTAAGTTTATGCAAAATAAACTCTTCATTTCCCCACAGCTCAGTTCATCCATATATAAGCCCTGAAAAACCTTGAGGAGGAGGGAGACAGACAGGGAGTGTGAGAGAGAAGGGCGGAATCCCTAAAGTCCTAGTTTGCACATAACCTGTGTGTTGGAGTAAAAGGATGAACACACTTCTATAAGTGTACACATTTTTGTAAAGATATAATTGCAGACCATGACTAAGAGAACAATCCACAGCAAGGGCCAAAGATGTCAACAGAAGTGAGCAGAGGAAAAAAGCTTCAGAACTAATTTTTTTACTTAGAGGGGGAAAAAAGTGAGTCAGCACCATCTTTGGGCAGTAGGATACTTTGCCAGAGCAGAAAGCAGGGTCTGACACTCAGCAGGCCTCCTGGAAATGTATGAGCTCTGACAGGCTACCCTTTTGTCACAGTATTGTGCAGCTCTTATAAATAATGATCCTCCAGCAACACTCCAGTTGATTAGCCCACCATGCGCCTAGCTGCCTGGCTGTGTCAGACCAATGTTTCTAACCACCCCACCACTACCCTCACCTGCAAAGCACCATTAGTTCTATCAGACTGTGCCTCCAATTGACATAAACTGAATTCAGTGCTTTTGTTGCACCTATTCTCACCATTGTGACTCACTCTCTGGGCTTTGCTGTGAGAAAAACAACGCAGCTCACAGAAGTACAGGGAGAGGGGCTGTTTAAAGAGGCCTGGGGCTTTTCAAAACATGCAAGGCAAGAAGAAGGCAAAATGGGAGAGTGAACTTCAAAAATGTCCTTTGCAAAATATCCCCTGATATTTTACCAGGAGTAACAGGAGCAATAGTAACAAAGCAAGAGCTGTAACGGAGAGTCTAATAAGGAGAGAAATTAAATATTGATTGTGCCTTCTGTGAAGGAGAGAAACAAAGAATGAGAGGCAAGTAACTAAGTGAAGAGGGGACATTTTCTACATAGCTAAAATCTTCCTGTAGCTGCAACAGGAGTCCCAAAAGCAGTTTCTCATTCAGAGCAGGGATGCATGTGTTGCTTCCTGTCAGTATCACTGTTCAAGGCCAGTGGTATAAGAGCACTGCTGGGCTGAATTAGACCACCCTTTCTATTCTCCCTGCTTTTGACTCCTGATGCATTTGCTATCTTACTGTGAGACAACAGGGGCCTTCAAAAAGTCATGCCAAAGTGTACAAGGGAAACTTCCTCTCTGACCCTAAAACAGGTACGCGGTGCACACTGAGGTCACTTTCTCTGCTTCTGCATGTAGGTGTTGGATCACACATGCCAGCAAAGCCCACCTCAGTGAATGCAGTCCTGCCCGCTCCTCTGGACAGTAACAGCCAACGAGATGGTTTCAGTGTCAGAGGGTTAGAGAGATTAAAAGAAAAAGCCTAGCAAATTCTGCATGCCCTTCATAGAGACTGAAATACTTTGGAAAATTCCACCTCTTCCCAGAAGGACACTAATGAGCAGTGCAGGCTGCTGAACCTGTCACAAAGCTTCAGAGCCATCATTTGTTTGTTTGTTTGTTTTTGTTTGTTTGTTTCTGTTTGTCTTTGTTTTGTCTTTGTTTGGGGTTTTTTTTGGTTTTTTTTTTTTGTGTGTGGGTTTTTTTGTTTGTTTTTTTTGTTTGTTTTTTTTGTTTGTTTGTTTTGTTTAAGATACGTATAGTATTTCAAACAGTAAAAGAGGGGACAAAACTTGGTGACAGTATTCTACATATTGCCGGCCCCATGTTCTATGGTTTATCTACACATAGAGAAGTATTCTTCCATGCTCTATGTGGAGAGGGTGCCCCCTGGGCTGTGTTCCCAGCTGATACACACTGACACAACTCACCTCCCTTCAGCAATTCTGCCTTGGCACTAGCAGCAGTTCTGGTCCACAGCCAGCACCACCAGCAAGGGTCTGGCACTAAGTCCATTTACACCCTTGCTTCTCCAGAGCTGCTCAGCTGACTGCTGGGGAATGAAATTGGTTCACAGAGCTGACCTACTTGTTAAGCGAGCTTCTTAAAACACATTGAGTCTTGTCAGGCCATTTTTTACCCCTGCCCAGTCTGTACCCAGAGTGTACCTCCTAATCCACACATACAGAGTGCCAGATGGGTAGGAAATTTTACGATATAATAAGCCTGCTAAAATACAATGTCACCATGGCTTGAGTTTATGAGAGCTGGTTAGGACCTGAACTCAGTATGCTGAGGTCTTGAATCTCACGTAGAGATCATGGCATCATGCAAAACTGGTGTCTCCTCGACTTGATTGATGTAACTAATGTTACTGAGCAGGGACTGTAATGGACTGAGCAGGGATTTCTAGTGAACCGTGGTGAACATTAGTATTGATTAAGCTGAAGTGAAAGAAACAGGCAGTGAAACTTGACAGTGTGTAACTCTGTAAAATAATATGTACCATTATTATATCACATTCTTAGCAAAAGCAAAAATTTTTTCTCAAGGATTTTATCCCAATGGCTTCAGCATGTTAGTAACATTTCAAATAACTAAGCAGTACCTACAGTAACCTTTTTGGTTACTGGATCTTAAATGTGGCAAGCTGAAAGGACTATATTAGAGCAGTTTTTCAGCCTTTCTGCTTCCAGTCACCTGAGACAAGTTCTTCTGAACCTTGCTAGTTTTAGTGCTTCCACCTAAGACAAAAGACAATGCCAGTCTTCCTACCCCATAAGCAGGGTTTCCCAAACCATAAACACTTTCAGCAGCTTGAGGGAGAAAACCAGTTTGAAAAATAGGAAACCACAACTTTCCCCTGCTCCTGGTGCAAGCAGAGAGTCACAGAAGGTGCTAAGATCTCCAGGGAAGGGGTCTGGAGAGCAAACTGGTACAGACAGTAAACATAACTATCAGTTGCATGACAGGAGAGACACAGTCCAGTGGGGTATCCTTATGCTCACAGCTTGACTTTGAGTTGCCCCAGAGCATCATGCTGCTGCTGCTGCTGTTGCTTAACATTGTGCTGACAGGATTCTTCAGCTCTGCTCCCAGAAACACACACTGAGAGTCATACCTGCTCAATGAGATGTAACTTTGGTTTCACAGCAGGACTCTACATCAGCCTACCAGTGCCATCCTCTTATGTGGATCCAGACTCCATCCCTCATCAATGCTAATGCTTGCTTCTTCTCAAGCAGGGTCTGCTTCTGCTTGGCGTCTGGCAGGGATGGGGTGGCCTAAGCAGTGGGGAGGAGATCTGTGCTCAGCATGCAGAAGGCTCAGAGTTTTATTTAAATCAGCTGGGAGACTTATTCCATCAGAGAACTCTCTGTCATCTATCTCCTGATGTGACAAGCTGCATTTCTCTTCCAGTCTCCAGCCTCACAGGGTGGGGCCCAGGAAGAAAAGACAGTGTTAATCTCTTTGGTTCATGGTTGATGTTCCCCCTCAGTTCAGGAAGGAGATTGAGGTGCTGGAGCAGGTCCAAAGGAGGGCAACCAGGCTGGTGAAGGGACTCCAGCACAAGTCCTGTGAGGAGAGGCTGAGGGAGCTGGGGGTGTTCAGCCTGGAGAAGAGGAGGCTCAGGGGAGAACTCATC
Organism: Phaethornis superciliosus; assembly: GCA_023637945.1. NCBI lineage: Eukaryota > Metazoa > Chordata > Aves > Apodiformes > Trochilidae > Phaethornis > Phaethornis superciliosus. Next base: position 49,520,917 of record JAJQWJ010000004.1, read on the forward strand.
GCTCTCTACAACTCCCTGAAAGGAGGCTGGAGCCAGGGGGAAGTGAAGGAGACCCCTGCTAGTGGGTCTCTTTTCCCAGGCAACTTTCAACAAGACAAGAGGGCATGGACTTAAGCTGTGCCAGGGGAAGTTTAGGTTGGATATTAGAAAGAATTTCTTTACGGAGAGGGTGATCAGACATTGGAATGGGCTGCCCAGGGAAGTAGTGGATTCTCTATCCCTGGAGATATTTAAAAAGAGACTGGATGTGGCACTCAGTGCCATGGTCTGGTAACCGCAGCGGTAGTGGATCAAGGGTTGGACTTGATGGTCTCTGAGGTCCCTTCCAACCCAGCCAATTCTATGATTCTATGGTTTCCACCTTCCCTACTTGGTCATTGCAATTTCAATCTCCCTTCTGCAAGACCATAAAATCACAGAATCATAGAATTATTTAGGTTAGAAAGGACCCCTAATATCCTTGAGTCCAACCATAAAACATAACAATGCCAAGTCCACCCCTAAACCATCTCCCTAAGTGCCATGTCAACACATATCTTAAATACTTCCAGGGATGGTGAGTAAACCACCTCCCTGAGCATCCTGTTTCACTGCCTGACAACTCTTTCGGTGAAGAAATTTTTCCTAGTATCCAATCGAAACCTTCCCTGGTACAGCTTGAGACCATTGCATTTGCCTATCACTTGTTACCTGGGAGAACAAACCAACATCCCCCCCCCAGTAATAACTACCTCCTTACAGGTAGTTGTAAAGAGTGGTATGGTCTCGACTCAGTCTCCTTTTCTGCAGACTAAAAACCTCAGTTCCCTCAGATGGTCCTCATAAAGCTTGTGCTCCAGACACTTCACCAGCTTTTTTGCTCTTCTCTGGACATGCTCCAGCACCTCAATGCCATTCTTGTAGTGAGAAGCTCAGAACTGAACACAGTACTTGAAGTGAGGCATCACCAGTGCCAGGTACAGGGGCAAAATCACTTCCCTTTCTCTGCTGGTCACACTGTTCCTGATACAAATGAGGATGCTTTTGGCCTTCTTGTCCACCTGGGCACACAGCTGGCTTATATTCAGCCAACTGTTGACCAACACCTCCCAGCTCCCTTTCCTCTGGGCAACTTTCCAGGCGGTCTTCCCCAAGCCTGTAGCTTTTCATGGGGTTGTTGTGACCCACGTGCAGAACCTACAAATTGGCCTTGACACACACACGATTCTACAGTGAACCTCAGACCATCGATCCAGCCTGTCCTGATTGCTCTGCAGGGCCTTCCTGCCTTCAGGCAGATCTACATTGCTGCACAATGGTGCAGCAATTTGGTGTTGTTTGCAAACTTACTGAGGTTGCACTCAGTCCCCTGGATTTAACTCCCCTCACCACAGCTCTTCAGGTCCAACCATCCAGCCAGTTTTCTACTCAGTGAAGAGTGTACCCATCTAAGCCAGTTTCTCCAGGAGGATGCTGTGAGAAACTGTGCCAAAGGCTTTACTAAAGCCCAAGTAAAGAACACTGACATAATTTTACTCATCCACTAAGTGAGTCAGCTTGTCATAGAAGGAGATCAGACTCATCAAGCAGAAACCTTTCATGAACCCATGCTGACTGGGTCTGATCACCCGTGTCCTCCTGCATGTACCACAGACTGGCACTCAATATAATCTTCTTTATAACCATACCCAGGCACCAGGGTCAGAACAACAGACCTGCAGTTCTCCAGATCCTCCTTTCATCCGTCCTTGTAAATGTTTGTCACATTTGCCAATCTCCAGTCAAGTGGCATCACCCTGGTTAGCTAGGATTGCTGGTAAATGATGGAAAGTCCATCTGGCCCCATAGACTCCTAAAGGTGTCTAAGTGATTCAGCAAGTCACTAACCATTTCCCCTTGGATTATGGGAGGTTCATTCTGCTCTCCATACCTGGCTTCCTTTTAAAGACTGAAGCAAAGAAGACCTTAAGTACTTCAGCCTTTTCCTCATCCTTTTTCACTATGTTTCTCCTCCTACATTGAATAAAGGATGAAGACTGTCCTTAGCCCTCCTTTTGTTGCTAATATACTTGGAGAATCATTGTTTTTTTCTGGCAGTAGCCAGATCAAGTTCTATTTGGACTTAGTCCCTTCTAATTTTCTCCCTGCATAACCTGGTGACATCCTTGTAGTCCTCCTGGGTGGTCTGCCCCTTTTCCCAAAGGTCATAAACTCCACTATTTTTTCCTGAATTCCAGCCAAAGCTCTCTTTTCAGCCAGACTAGCCTTCTTCCCCTTCAGTTTGTCTTTTAGTATGTGGAGACAGCCTACTCCTACACCTGTAAGATTTCCTTCTTGAAAGTCCAGACTTCCTGGACTCCTTTGTCTCTCAGGATTACCTTCCAAAGGACTCTGTCAACCAAGCTCTTTGCCAGTCTACTTTGTATGAGATGGAAAATATTTTGCTACCTTCTATTCCTCTAGGCCAGTCCTACCCGTGCTTTTTCAAAGACTATCTGCACCCTTTAGCTGCCTTTCCTGGATCTGATCTTACAGTCAGAATAGCTTCAACAACCCACTGGCATTTACCATTTACCATATGTCTTGTGGGCTTGCTCCTCCTCCTGACCACAAAGGCATTCTCTGCTAGCAGCAGGATTTCAATTGCTTCACTGAAGTGCCCTTGTGATTTCTTCTTAGCTGTTTCCCTGCTAATCAACCTGCTGGGCTGCCCTACGGATATATCACTGATGGACTAACTGATGGCCACATTCTCAGTGCTGTGAACATTCCCCTGTCTTGGGGTTTGTTTCCAGTTTAAGTATATCGTCATCCTTTGTCACTCTTTCCCCCTGCATCCAATAAAAGATGAGATTCTCCTAAGACCTTTTGTTGCTAATGCAAACAGCTGGGAGCACATCTTCCCATACAGATAATTTGCTTCCCAGAGGCTGCCAGGTTTACCTGTACCATGTGGCAGTCTTTTTGCTTGAAGTTAATTTACTTCATTCCAAGCTTTTCCTAGGAGAAGAAAGAAAGCTTTTTATAAAGTCTGCTTTGTTTTCTAGCCACAATAATAATGGCTGTCTCTTGCATCTCTCTTTGGAGTGCTACTGCATGTCAAGGGTCTCAGGAGTTTTCTAAGATGCTTTTGATGTTCTTTCTAGTTTTTAAAAAAAGCTTTTTAAAAATGCACTGTCAGTCTCTATAAAGACTATTTCATTTTTATTTCATTACATTATCTCTGCAGTGGCACTGTTAATCTGACAGTTTGCCTTCTGCTATAGCATGTCTCAAAGAAAGCTGCAAAATCTGGCCTTTGTCTGGTGACTTAAAACCCCTTTGTACCTAAGGAGTACAATGGCTTCTGCAGTTCTCTGGTTAGAGGAAAGGATAGCTGTCCAATAGTGGTTTTGATTCAATGTCACTGATGGCACATATTCCAAGCTTTCAAGCATGGACAGTTTTGGTTTGGATCAACACCAATACCTGCCCCAGATACAGAGGAAAAAACATGATTCAGAGAGTAGCAGCTCCAGCTAAGATAACCCACGTATGGGCCATGGAAGAAAAGGAGGATGCCAAGGGCATCTTGCACAAGCTCTGACTACCAATCAGCCCTTGAGTAGGTGATCTCTCTTTTGGCTGGGATGAGATGCCGAGGTGTGGATATCTATATATAATGGACCTTTTCTAGGTATAAGCATGCTGGATTTATATGTTCAAAGACAATCTACAGACTTGTTGCATCTCCATTTATAGTGAATTGCTTTAGAATGCACCACTCAGTTAAAAATACTAACAAATATTCATTTAGAAAAAGCTATGAATATATGAAATAATTAAGATGGAATCCTTGAAAACTGAATCATATATAGGGCAGAAATCACAAATAATTCTTGCTGCTTCTCCTACAATCATGCATTGCATCACCTATATGATTTTTCATCTCCACAGGTGGCTTAGTTTAAGGCCATGATAATGTTCTGGTGTGCCCTCTACTTCTTAGACAAATTATACATATGCTGGAGGAATTTTGCAAATTGAAGATGATTCCTAGAAAGAATAGGTTGCAGTCAGTACAGTAACAATATAATGTTGGGGCTGACCCACTCCAAGGAAGGGATTATGTTCCCGTTGGTCTCCTGCTGTCAAGTGAAATTTGTTTGCTAACAGCAAAGCAAGGCAGGAGCAGTGAGCTTGCACCCACAACCAGTGTGCTGGCCACAAAACTCAGAAAAGTGCACCTTCTTTTTATGGGTGAATTAAAAGTACAAAGAAGGGAAGGAAAGCAGACTGCAATACTCATCTTACTCTTCTGCCTCTATAAATAAAGATCCGTGACCAAATCCAGGTTTTGAGTCCTTGCACTCTCACTAGCACAGAGAAGTGTCCACTAAGACATCATGTGGACACAGGGTCACACTCCAGGAGGGGCTCTGAAGTAGTAGCCATCCATGGCACCAGATGCCAGGCATATAGATTGTGATCCATGTTAGACTGGCATCATCCTTAACTTCTGTCACCTGATAGCCTGAAGTGCTCCTGGGCAGCCATGTGCAGAGGGACTGGTAAGGCAAAGTGCAGGCAGGGCAGGAAGTCCTTCAGGCAGCTTCAGCAGCACCCACGTAGCAACAACAGGAAAGGAATGCTGGATATTCACAAATGATGTGCAACCATAGGAAAGCTGGGACAAGCACATACACTTTGTATTTAATTCTGTGCATTATGGGATTGATATCCAGCTCCCCCTGCTTCTCTCAGCCGCTATCACTGATCCCAGGAAGGAGCACCTGCTCCCTTCAGCTGAGTGCTTACTAAACTCTGCAAGACACTGTCCCTGAGGGAAGTGGACCAAACCTCACAGAGTCCTTTGACAATGGGGAAACAGGCCTTGGACAAAGCACTCACAGAACTGTTGGTGCACCATGACCTCAGCATCAGATGGGCTATAAACAATGTTTACACTCATTGCTTTTACTGCATTCCTTAGCAAGAATCAGCCCACACAATCTTATAGCTAGTTTGCTGCAAGTGCCTGCCCCTCTCTGCGGAATTTTGCCCTCACACTGAAACTTCCTTCCCTGCTAGCTAGTTCTTGGAGAAAAAGCAGAGTACTGCTTCCTTTTTGGAGGGCTGCAAGGGACAAGATGGTGTTTGCATCTTTTCCACCTTAAGAGAAGAGGAAGCTGGCTTGTGCTGTGTGTTAAAACTGCGTGTGTCTGGGCAGCACACTATTTGTACTTAAAAGGAAGGGTGAAAAAAAAGCCAGCTCTCCAGTCAACAGCTCAGTCTATGCAGGGAGATCCCATTCGAGAATGATTCCCCAGGTATGGGAGAAATACTACATTTTCTTAGCAGGAGACTCCACAATGCATTGCAAATCCTGGGGAGAGGATGCAATGCCAAAGAGACAGGTTTGTGAGCCTTTGGTTCCATATTTCCATTTAAACTTTATCAATGATGAAATCTGAATACATTTCATAAAAAAAAATAATTAACAAGGCCTGTTACATTTTTAGTAGCAGGTGAAGAGCTAGTTGCAAAAAACTTCTTGAAGGGACTAAGCTCAAGAATTACTACTTTCTACAGGTAGTATCTCATTAAATGTATGATCACCACTTGGTCTGCCACGCTAGAACCTCAGAACATTTTATGAAGAAAAGAAATTGAACGAACTACCAACTATGCTTTGCATTTCAGGGGAATGTTTGACTAGAAATGGCAGTTCAGAGCACTAAGCTGAACCGAGTGACTAATATAACTTATGTCAGAGGTGTATAGGGAAGCTGTAAATGTAGATAAAAAAAGATAAAGCACTGAGTTCTTTCCTGACCCATCTGTCAGTGAAGATCAGCCAATTAGCAGAGAACCTGTAGGTATCAGATGATGTCCATCAGGTCTCTCAGCATCTTGCAATATAAATATGTAAAGGACACAACAGGCATGAAAAACTTGGAGAGGCATGTGAATTAACTAAAATAATTTAATAAAACAACATCAGTGTCAAGAGCAGGAGTCATAGCCCCTATGCCTCACTCAACCAGACCATCAAGTCCTCACACTGCTCGCCAACTTTCTTGTGCCTATCTAAATGCAGAAGCAGTTTGAACTGCAATATATCTCTCATTTTAAATTAGTACCTTGACAGAAATCTTGTAGAAATATGTGAATGAGTTTATTTTTTCTTTCAAGTAGTAACACCTGGTTAGAAACATATATTTCCTGCTTAATATGTATAGTTTCTGCTAAATGCATTTTGACTGGAGAGTTGTTCATCATGTAGGAGATGTTCCATGGCTATTCCACAGGCCAGTCGGGTGCAATCTGCTCAAGCAACTTCAAGGACTTCTTCCTGAAAAATAAGGCAAGTTGCCACAATAATGTAGAACCTCTCAACATTGAATTTGACTCTAAATCAGAGTCCACCTTTTCAAGGAAAAATGTTTCTGATGCAAGCTTACTGTTCTATTGCTGTTTTCAGGTTTGACCTTCCTACTCTTAAGATATGCAATCAGCTCTTTGAGGCAAACCACTTATATCACTATGAAAGCCTGTTATTGCTGTGAAAATAGAGATGTGCCTGTTGTGACTGTTGATTGAAATGGCAAGACTTTATTTTTGTAATTTATTAACATGTATTATTTATGTCACCTTAGAGGTTTTGCTTTTCAGCACAAAAAAAAAAATGTGCTTTTGATCAGACTTAAAATTTTTGTTTGAAATTTACATATAGGTGTGAGAGTTAACATAGTGAACACAGATGTTTTGTTGCCTGCACCTTGCTCACTCTGACCCCAGAGGACTCACCCAGCCTTATGGAGCAGACCCAGCACTTCTTTTGGTCTCCTCATGTACTTAAGTTCTTACTAAAACTGAATTTTCTCTGCACTTCAGAAATGTAGTCCAAGGCTACTGAGAGCTTCCTCTGACTGAATGGTTAGGAGACCAAGGGAATTCCCTGACCTCCTCCTTCTGCCTGCCTTGTGCTTAAGCAGGCTCTATATGTTCCTTGAATGAAATCACTGCTGGCTCTTGCAAAGCTCTCCACTGTTTTGGACAAAACACATGAGCAATCTGTTTGAACGGCTGGTGTAATTTTAACACAATCACACGCTTAAGAAGATCACAGAGGTGTTGATAGTGACAAATTTTTTGTTGTTGTTGTTAATATCTTCATTCATTTTTTTTCCTGCTGTTTCCCAGCTGCTGCCTCTAATTGCAGTCTCTAGACACTGCTGTGTCTTTGGAGACCATCTGGATGGATTTTTGTTTCAATAGGCTGATCTCCAGCTAAAGTACACAAAATATAAATCTCATAGGAAATATTTCAGGAGCAGTTTATGTTCCTCTGTGTCTGGAAAATTTGTGCATATGATTGACAATAGTATTAGTCATTACAATCTGAATTTTAAAAACTTAAATCATTCGCTAATTTTTAAGTGCATGGACAATCTTACTGCATTGTTCAAATTCAGAGTGCATTTATGTTTATGAACTGCAACCTCCACCTAAGGGATTAATCCAGCCCTTCTCTATTTGAAGTAGCAACTCCTGTAGGTATCTTCTCTTTCACCAGAAAAACAAAACTTGAAATACACAAACATGACATCATACATCTTCTAGTAAACATCTGGCAGAAAACCTAGAAACATGGACAAATCTTATGCAACAATGCAAAATTATCTCCAATTCCTATGCAACAGTGTGTGCTTAGAAATGGCATTGTGTGTGTAAAAAAAAAAAAAAAAAAAAAAAAAAGACATGCATTGATGTCAGATCTCCCTATTTTAAATGCCAGTGGCACTTTTACGAGTGACTTGCAAACTACTGATGGTCTTTCATCTGATTATGAATTTTTGCTGTGAGTTTCACAGTCTCCAGCTTCTGTGATTCTGTAGTTTTGTTAAAGACCTCCTAGAGCTTAAAACTGCTAAAAGTGTTAGACTGCTCCTTTGCATATATTAAAAGACCCAATACAGTAGTCCTGAGTCTTAATTAATTTCCATAATTTCATTTCAATAGGAGTAATTGCATTGACTTCCTTGGAATCCCTTCTGATTTGCACAGCTGTGAATGTGAGAAGGACCAGGCCTTGCTTTTTAATTACTGTTCCAATTATCCAGCCAGTTTGCTCATGTAATCAATCATTTAAGGTTGTCCTGGGGAGGCTTAGAGATGAAAGTCACAATGAAGATCAAAGAGTCTTACACTTAGCGTAAAGCAGTGCCTCCATACCCTGGTTTGATAGCATTGAGAGTGCCATCTCCTGGACCTTCCTAATCCAGCACCCAGTTCAGGAAACCTGCTGGAAAAGTGTACAGGTTGATTAGAAACAGCACCTAAACATACTTCTGAGAACAAAAACATAGCATCTAAGAAGAAAACGCTGCTTGCTTCACTACCCGTCCACAAACACGTCCACTACACATGAATCTCTGCTCTGTACCTGAGCTGAGATCTATCGTGACGGAGGTGGGGATGTTGAGCAGTAATGCCTGTCTCTGTGATGTGCTGGACTGGCCTCACCCATCTGGGACAAAGCAATGGCTGCACAAAGATTTTGGATGGACTGTCAGTTGCAGGTACACTGCGTCTGCAGGGAAGCAGAGAAGGAGAAAGGTATGACTTGGGTGGGTACAAAGTCTAATATTTGACTTCTGCTTTCATTAGACAACAAGTGCCCTGAAGTTAGGTCACACTATCAAGTCTGAAGATTAACTTTTGTTATTGCAGGTGTTCATTCTTCTGTGATACGGAGGAGAGGATGGTACTGGGACAAGGCTGTCTTTGGGAGCTGCATTTAAATGTTGACCCTTATAACCTCTTCTCATGAAGGCCCTGCAAGGCTAAAATTTTCAATGGAAGTGCCTTAGGTGGTGCAGAAAACATAAGGCTTGAAGATCCTTCTGGAGATTATTTAATTTAATTTCACAGAGAATATAAATTCTACTTCAACATTTCCTTTTATGGCCCTTTGCTAGAAAACCCCAAGGAAGTGGCAAGCATTCTTTCACACCCCCCCCCCCCCGGCTCCCCCCTCCAAAAAAAAAAACCCCAAACCCAAACCCTTATGCATCCCAATCTCTTTGTTTTCTGTATCACTTATCTCCTTGGTACCTCTTCTGTAGACTCAATCCAGTCCTTCCAGGATTTGAAATTATTATATAGCTAAAGCTGAGCTGAAAGGACAGTTTTAACTACTGTCTTAGAAAAAAATTCCTCCATCTTCTTGTATTGCTGGCAAGGGAGGTTTGTACTTCTAAAATAACAATGCATGCCTGCTATATTATTTGGTTGTGTGTGGTAATTCTGAAGTCCTGCTTACTACCTAACTGTTCTTTGTTTTCTATGTGTTCATACACTCCTTCCTTTGAGTAGGAGTGTTGCTGCTAAGAGTGTAGAAGCAGAATACTGAAAGAAAGGCAACTCACCCCATGGAAGTGGCTGTGCCTCGGGTAAAGGAAACATGTCAATGCCATGCACTTGCCTCTTCCTTGAAGAAAGAGACACTTCTATCCAGCAGTATACCTCTGTTCTCACATAAGCTTCAGAGAGTAACTCAACAAGAAGTTGATTTCACTGCTCCCAAATTGTCTTTGCTCAGACCGTCCAAAGCAAATGGAGGCAAACAGTACATTGTGTTCAAAGGCCTGAAAAAGCTGCACAGACAAAATGTCAGAAAATCTTGAGATAATTACCAAGGACATGACAAATTAGTTGTCAGATGACACATCCATTGCATTTGGATTCTCCACTATTCTCTGCAGTGAAAATGCACTTGAACTGCTAATAACAGTTCAAGTTCTGCTAAGCAGAACAACACCTTCCCTTTAGCCTGTTTCCTAGAAATTAATGCAGTCAAATAATGAATCAGGTGCTACTTAGCATGACTACAGATAATTTATGCAATAACAAGAATTTCTAAAGCAGAATCAGAGTTGTTATAATACTGAAGAGGCCATACTGATGCTATCTTATTATGGTAATTGGCTTCTTCAGTTAGCTATCAGATGTAACTTGCTCTTTCCTAGTTTCTTCCAGAGCAGTAAGTGGGTTCTCAGAAGCAGTTTTCAAGAATGATAAACAGTCTCTGAGCCTACATGTCATTTCCTTGACATATAATTCAAATTTCTAAAATACAAAGAGATGAAGCAATTACATTTTTTCATTAATTATTTTTAGGCCAACTGGAAAATCAAGCATTTGAACTGATGTTTCTAAGAAGAAAGGGCACAGGGACAAAGCCCAGCATCTGGAATACAGAAAAATACTCACTGTTGAATGGGTGTTGTCTATGACTTTTTTGTGGCCCTTAAGGTGATGTTGTTGAGTAGTGCGTTAATGTAAATCTGAAGAAAGCACTCTTTGAAGTTTTCTCCATGTAGAAATTGGTGCTCAGAAACATAAAGTTGCAACAGTTTGGTGATTTAGATTAACAGGCATCACTATTACTTGTCCTAAACAAGAGGTAGCTAATCTCAGTTTCAAACCCTGTAAGAAAAAAGCTGTACTTTGTGTGGAACAAAGAACGACAGAAGGAAACAGTGGAGACTCTGCTTCAAACCACTTTTCTCCTCCAGAAAGCCCAAGCTCTTTGTCTGGAATGACAGAGTCTTTATGGGCAATTATTGTGCTGTAGTGGCTTATTCTAAGCTATATTCAGCAATTCTCGTAGTGGTATTGAACAGCCTGAAAGGAATTGCACAGACCTTGGAGAACAATGACAAAGCATGTTTAATACCAATATTTATCCAAAATGTAAATTCTGTTAAAACAGTGCAATGAGTATCTTGTATAGTTATCTAAGGAAAATAATTACATTTTAAAAAGCACAGAAAAAAAAATCTTCATACCAGTAAAGTTTCAGAATGTCACTGTGACTCCTACAATCTTATACAGCATAAATGGAGGATTGTCCACCACCTGCAGCTAGTGGAACATAAAGACCCTACAAATCACATAAAAGCATAAGAATCTTTTGAAATGAGAAAGAGAGAAAGCTGTTCTTATCTATAGTGGATAGAACAAAAAGTCACAGATTTAATATTTCAGCAGGGAAGCTTCCATTAGACAGTAGAAAAATGTTCTTATTATGAGTTAGTATCCTTGAGAACACATTATACATAATTTTATATGCTCACTTATATCATCTTATACGTAGCTAGCTTTCATAGAATCATAGAATCTACTGAGTTGGAAAGGACCTATCAAGAATCATCGAGTCCAACTCCTGTTCCTGTGTAGAGCACCCCCGGAATCACACCAGGTGCCTGAGAGCATCATCCAAATGCTTCTTGAACTCAGGCAGGCTTGGTGCTGTGACCACTTCCCTGGGAAGCTTGTTCCAGTGTTAAACTGCCCTCTGGGTGAAAAACCCTTTCCTGATATCCAACCTAAAACAGTAACTAAACCTCCCCTCACTTAGCTTCCTACCACTTCCCCATGTCCTGTCTTTGGTCACAAAGGTGAAGAAATCAGAACCACTCTCATCTCATGAGGAAGCCTGCAATGAGGTCACCTGTCAGCCTCCTTGGACTTGCAGAGATTGAACTGTAGAAGCTGATCGAATACAAGTTCAGGGTCAGCTTACAGCTGTTCTTCCCATGTCACCTGAGCTAGCTTCCACTGGTCATACATTTTCCTTTCTTGCCTGATTTGCAAGAGCAGATACCTGTTCATCCAAGATGGTTTTCTGCCTTGTCTGCTTGACTTCTGACATTTTGGGATTGCCCCTTGCCATTCCTTTGGGATTGGGAATACCCTTAGGAGGTGATGTTTAAAGAGTGACCCAGCACCTGCAAAAATATTTTCTAGGGTCTTTGACTCAGAAGCAGCCTGCAGTCTGATCTCCTCATGTCCAGTGTTGAGGTTTTTCTGGCAGTTTTCCTCTTGATCCTGATTTATTGCAAGGGGTGACCCAGGTGGCAACTTGGGGGCCATTCAGTCCTCTCTTTCTGTGACAGGAAGGGCACTTGGCTATGGTCCAGCCCCAAGGAACTTCTGAGCTTCTTAACAATTGCCACTGTGTTTGCTGCTCATCTCCAGGGTCTCCCCAAGGTGCAATGTTGTGACAAGTGATGACAGTGCAAGGAAATGAAGTGTACTTCCTTGTTTTACTTGCTGTCTCATGACAGAAAAAATAAACCTTCCACAGCTATGTGGCACTGTGCTCTCATGGTGCTTGCTGGGATATGCTTCTCTTCCTTGTATTAATTGTAATTCTGCCTCAGCAGCACTTCCATAGGGTTGGCAGGGGGCAAGACAGGCAGCATTTGGCATCTAGGATCCCTGCAGTGAGGCAGTGGTGCCTAAAGAGGTGCCTGGATGGTGCTTGAGCCTAATTGCATGCTGCTAGCTGGTAGTGGCAAAGGTCCACAGAGCCTTTCCACTTGCACAGCCAAATGAAGCATCTAGCTGATGTAGTAGCTGAGTGTCAGACAGGTGCTCCAGTGTGGAGAGAAATGAACACCTGGTAGCATGTTGTGGCAGAGGGTAAATAATTGTGTCTGTGTGTGTGTGTATGTGAAAGACTATAACTGGTCTTTTGAATGACCAGGCAAAAGCCTGAGAGTTGCTAACTACCTCCAGGACAAGCTGTTCATCACTTGAGTAGCAGCTGACCTAAAGGAAAGAAGCATATTCCAAGTCATCGAATGAGTAGAGAGATACCAGGCAGGACCACCAGCTAGGTGCACAAATGTGCACCTGGAGGTAGACACTTTGACTTAGGAAAATAAGGTGGTAGGATCTCCAGAAAAAAGAGCTGTGGCTTAAATAAATGCCTTTTGGGGAAAAAAGAAGAAAAAGAAAAATAAAAGAAAAGAAAAAAAAAAAAAAAAAAAAAAAAAAAAAAAAAAAAAGAGGTCTTGGAAAGAAGATGGGGACTGGGAAAGGAGGAAGGTAAAAGTCCTGGCTAGATGACAGATGCTGAAAGTGGTGTAAGATCCTGGTGATCAGAGAGGCAGTTGAAGATGACCAGAGAGACGACCAGGGACCCTGGTGACAGATGTCCAAGTTGGGTATTCGCAAAGGCTGCACAGAACAAACCAACATGACTTTCTGCCCAAGCATCCCCAGGCATTAGCAATCTCAGTCCAGGAAGGGAAGTCAACAGAGAGTTTTGTGTCCTTCCAGTGGTCTCGCTAACCTCCTAAAAGAGGAATGTATTTCTATCTCATATGGGGGAGAACATTTGGAAAATTATCTGTGCAGATGCTTGCATAGTAGGAAGATAACAAAGTGCTTGAAAGTATCATTCAGACAAAAGATAGTAAATAGCTAATTTTCTCTGCACTGTGATTGGGGTGCAACTGTTTGCTATTTGTTTTCCCAGCTTCACATCATCTTATGTTTGGAAGAAATGGCACACGCTCACTGCACTAAATAGCCCCATGATAATTCAGACAGTTCAACAGGTACAATTGCTTTACACAATTGCTTTACACAGTTGCTATCACACTTGGTAAAAGCCGGAGCATTATGGAGTCTGAAGACTACTTACAAAGCAATAGATACTATCAGAAAACCGTATAGAATTTTGACTTTTGGATTTGTATTATTTACAGTCTACATAGAGTGAGAGTCTTTACATCCCTCAAACCACTGCATTTTGTGGGAGTGTGACATAAACACAGTAGGATGTGACTGGTGGTTTTAAGGACTTTATTAGTGTTCATTTCTTGACCGGATTCAGAGGGGAGGGGAGGAGAGATGTAACTGACAGAGTATTTCAAATGTACATTAAGATTCCATATCCAGAAGCACTTACTGACTTCCTCATCCAAAATGAACAACCAACATTAATGCTCTACTTTGAAAACAAAGTACAATATATGTGACATTCTGAAGGGGTATTTGTTTATGTTTCTTAGCAGCCAAATGCCTCTTCAGACAGTAAGAATAATCTGTTCACCCCTTTGGGAAAAATGTTACATTAGGACAATCAAAGTAAGAATAAAAGAGTCCTCCAAAAAAGAGAATCAAAGCCAGTATAATACTCTTACCCACGATCTTTGAAGCAAGAGCTGCTCTTAAGCCATAGAGACAATAACAGTTCTACAGAAAATAAAAGCATGAAACAAGTAACCTCTACTGAATAGAAAACCGCTTCTGTGCTTACCTGGGTGTGTTTCTACTGAGAGAAACATCACTTGCCTTCCATACACCTTCCATTCAAGGACAGTGCTGCTGAGCTGGGGTCCTTCAGGTTTCTTGAAGCAACCTTACCGGTAAAGAGCTTCGACACTTCTGCTCTGATACTCCTATGTATTCAGGCAAAGCCTCCCTAGACGGCCTCATGTCTGTCTTTCAATCACTTCATGCATTTAAGCATTATTGAAAATAGATCTGGTGTATATGTTTGGTATCCTCATAAATGTTGGGGTGGCCTGCCATGACATCCTCTGCCCTTAAAATCCAACTTCTGGGAAGGACTTCCTTAGAGGCAGCAGGGCAGACAAAGTTTTGCCACTTGCTGGTGCTGAACGATACCACTTCCTTTGGTCTGCAGCACAAACACAGCTGCTTGAGACTACACAGAAGTGTATCTATCAGCTTTCCAGGCCCAAAACTGCTTTCACTTTTTTCTTATGCAGATGATTTTAGCAGAAGACTTAGAAACAATAATTTCCATTTTTAAAAAAATCTTGTATGAAAGACAATTTCAGTGGAAGATTTTTGTGGAGCTGCTACTGCAGGGGGTTCCTGTACAGCTGATGATAAACATACAGTCTCCCAATCACCGTGTACTTGAAAACCTTGATTATCCAAACTCTGGCCCACTGGAGCTTCCAGACTGATGATGAAAAATAGAAAAAAACTATAAACTAAAATAACTTAAAATTAAAAAAAACCCACAAAGCAAACAAAAAAACAACCAAGCAAAACAAAACAAAAAAACACCCAAAGCCCCCGCACTTGTTTACTGAGGTTCCAAGACTATCTGATCTTTGTCTTGTCATGCTTGCAGACTCAGCAGGCTTCTGTTCACCTGAGTCATGAGAATCTGAAATAAATTTTTGTCATCAGATAATGAAGGCTACATTGTATAGCAAAGAAGAGGGAAAAAGGAAAATTGCTTCAACGTTGTAATGCTGAAAGAAGATTTCTCACCTATTCACCTTTTATAGTGCTTTTAACAAATGAACTTACTTTTGAGCAGGGTACAAATAAGCATGAGTGACTATTATTTCTATACCTGCCTAAATATAGAATTTATACACCTTGCTGTTCAACAATTTATTTAAGGATAACAGCATACATTTTCTAAGAAACAGAAGAAATCATTTTTCACATAATGACCTTGAGCTGAATGCTTAGCTATAGGAAGAATCCAGTTCTAATAACCAAGTTAAATCACAGGGTACGAACACAGCATACAAAATTCTGCTCATACTCAAGTTTTTACAAAGCTCGCTCTTTCTCTCAATGTCACTCATAAAAACAAAACAAAACCAACAAACAAATAAACAAAAAACGAAACAAAAAAAAGCACCAAAAAACCCTGACAAACATCCAGAAGAGTTCTTTCAAAGATTCCAACTGGGTAAAAGACTTCTGAGAAAAAAGAGGTATTTTATGGAAGGAATATAGAGAGGACTTTTCATTGTAGCAACCTTATGGAACCATCAGTGAGAGAGGATGCTGGCTGCTCCAGAATGGACCTGCTGCTTGCTGCAGGTGGACAATATTGCAAACAGTGCAAAGGTCTTCAGACAGTCCTTGCTCTGAGGACAGTCTTAGTCCTACTCCTGCTCTTTGCAGACCCATGCTGAAATAACTTCAGAGCAAATAAGAGCTATGAGGAGGCAGCCAATGTTTTTGGGTTTTTTTTTCAGGGCTCTGATCTACTAGCGTTTTCTGTAGACAAGGCATTTAATTTATGTCACTGCCAACATTCCCTTTCACACACCTTACTCAAAGGGCTGTAACATCTGGTGTAGTCTGCACTGGCATGCTGTTCCCCAGGCAATACATGCCTTCAGACACAGCTCTCGGCTGGTGGAGAGCAGATCACCAGTCTCAGGCAGGATGAGAGATCTGCTGCTCCTACACTCACACTGACAGGAGGTGCAGCAGACCTCAGCAGAGCCCCTGTGAACCATATCCTTCTTCTAGACTGGCACAGGAAGATGTGGCAACGAGGACATGGGTGAAAATCCTGACCTTGATGAAACTGTCTGGAACCTGGAGATAATCTGACCAGCATTGTCCCCCACATTATTCTTTTGTTGTTCAAGCAAACTACTAAAGGCAAATCTACTTGACCTTTTTTCAGAGAGAAGTATCAGCTCGTACCGTCTCCCTAGATGCTAAATTGCTCAGCAATTACAAATGAAGTTCAGTCAAGCAGGACTTCTTTCCCTCAGAAGACCTGTCAAAGGAGCTTTTTGTTCCCAGGTCAAGAGCTCCAATTACATCTCATTGCAAGCTCTGTGCAAGAAATACATATGTACTGAAGGCAGAAAGGAGTCATGGCACCCTCTCACATCCTTTCCTCCACATTCACTGAAAAGGTTCTTCACACACCCTCCTTGACTTCAGAGATATTGGTCAAATACAGTGGAAATTACTAAGAGTCTGTGAAGCTCTCACCCTTGCAGTGGACACCAGCATAGAACTTGGATCCCATCCCAACCTAGCCAAACAAGTAAGGGCTTACATTTTTGTCATTGCCAAAGGATGATTGTCACTGAACTGAGAATATTCTGGTTCTGTTTTCTTTACTCCCTTCATCAGATGTTGCATATACATTAAGATCCTTCCAACCTTCCCTCTCCAGGCTAAATGTCCTAGCTCTGACAGCCTCTCCTTGTACACTGGGTGCTCCAGTACTTCAGTCATTTCTGTTTCTCCACAGAGGACTCCGTGTCTTTATACTATGGTCTTCCATAGCCAAAGAGTGAACACAGCACTCCAGATGTGTGTCACCAGAGGTGATCAGAGAGGAATGATCACCTCCCATCTCCTAGTGACAGCACTATGCTTAGTGGAGCTCAGGATGTCAGTGGCCACCTTTCCTGCAAGAGCACATTGTTGTCTGGCATGTGATGTCCATCAGGACTCACAGCTATATCTTTATCTGACTTTATCCAGTCAGCAGTCCCCCAGTCTGTCCTCTGTTTGAGATTTATAAGGCTCCTGTCTACTCATTTTTCTAGCTCACTGAAGTCCTGAATGGCAGCACAGACCTCTGGTGTATCAGCCACTCCTCTCATTTTCTGATGTTTCAACCACCCTTGCCACTTCTTGCAGACCGTGTACTCAGTACTATTGTCTGCATAAATCTCCAGGTCATTAAAGAACATTTTAAACCACACGGGCCTCAGTATCAAGCCCTGAAGCCAGCTACTACTTCCAAGTCTCCATCTGGACTTTGCATCACTGATTACAATCCTCTGAGCCTGGCATTTTTCAGTCCAACACACTGACCACTTACCTAGTCCACGCTTCATCAGTTTGTCAATTAAGATAGTATGGGAGACACTGCAGAAAACCTTTCCAAACTTAATAGTAAAAACATCCTCTGCTTTGCCAACCTGACTGGTCTTTTTAGTCACAGAAGACTAGCAAGTGGGTGAGGTATGATTTCACATTTTTAATTCTGTGCTAATCACTCTCAATCTTGTCCCTCATAAGTCTGATAGTCATTTCCAAGATCAGATGCTCCATCATCTTCCTAGCAATAAATGTGAGGTTGGATGGCCTATAGTTCATTGATCCTCCTTCTTGCCCTTGTATACAGGAGTGACTGGCTGTCTTCTAGTCTCAGGAAACTCCTTCTGTCACCATGGCCTTTCAAATAATCATGACACCAACAAGCTCCCTCAGCACTTGTGAACGCAGCACATCAGGGCCAATGGACTTGTGCATTTCCAGTCTGTTTACATTTTCCTCAGTGTGATCCTCCTCTATCAAGGATAAATCATTCATGCACTGCATTTCCCCTCTGGTTTCAGAGGTCTGGAATTGTCAAAAGCTGGTCATAGCAATCAAGACCAAGACAAAGAAGGAGTCCAAAGCCTTCCACATGTCAAATAAGACTATGTCCCCATTCCAACTCACTGATGTGTCCAAATCTTTCATTGTTGTCCCTTTGCTGATGATGCACTCATAAAATCTTTCCTTTTGCTTTTCATCTCTTTTGTCAGATTCATGTGGGCTTTGGCTTTCCTAACCCCATGGTAACCACATGCTCCCACAGTGTCTTAGGTCATTGGCCCCTGATCCTACCTTTCTAATGCTCCTTTTCTTATGGTTAAGCTTTGCAAGTAGCTTAAACTCTTTGTTTATCCATCCAGGCATCCTGTCATCTTTGTTTTCCTGCTTGTCACTTGGAGCCTTGAGTTTCTTGAGTTTGGAGATGAGCCTTGATATTCAGAAGTGATCCTGGACCCTTCTTCTTTTTGGGACCATGTATTATGTGATTCTACCAGGCAGATTCCTGAATATGCCAAAGTCTGCTCTCCTGACGGTCAGACACAGTCCATCTGTGATTCTCAGATTGCTTTTTTTGCCTCCTCAGGATCCTGGACTACAGCATGTCACAGTCATGCAGTCAAGACTCCCAAGCCCTTACATTCCCAGTGATTTCTTCCTCATTTATAAGAATCAAGACCATCAGTGTTTCTCTGCTTCAGATCCTCAAGAACCTGTCTCAAGAAGTTATCATTAATGCACTCCCAACACCTCCTGGATTGCTTGTGACTGACTGGGTTATCCTTCCTGGTGGTTCAGGTTCCCCAGGGAGACCAGGGCTTGTGGAGGTAAGCCTTCCTGAAGTTTTCTGAAGGCAGCCTCATCTATGTCTCCTGATTGGGCATGTAGCAGACACCTAGGACAATCTCATGTTGACTTGCTTTCTAATCCTGACATTATTACCTTTCCTTGACTGTCCTGGCCATTCTTTCTAAACCTTCTGTAAAAGTCTGTACCCATATATGACACACTCTATTTATGTGAGCCATTCTGTCATGTCTCCATATATCCTAATGGGATCATTTCCCTGCAGCTGTGTGCTGGTTTATTGCTCTTGCTTGTTGTCCATGTGCATGCACACAGATGCATCAAGCTGTGCTGATTTCTCGGAAGAGATGTGAGAGCTTTCCCCTCATACTGCTTGGAAGGCACCTTATTCATATATCTGGGGTGATCCTACTTGTTTTGCTAAGCAAGTTTCTCCTGTCCACATTACCCTGGGCCATCTTCTGGCCAGCGTAGTCCATCACTTTGTCAGTTTTTTTTTTTATTTTCATTTTCCTGCCCTGCTGTCTAAAGCTCTCCTCACTGGGTTAGCAAGCCTGTTGGCAAAGATACTTCTGCCCCACTTAGGTAGATTCCATCTCTTACAAGCAGCCACCAGTTCTAAACATAAACCGTTGTCAACTCAATCTTCACAAGCAATTTTGAGCTACACGATCCATCTTCTCAAGTCCTTCCTTAACACTCTAAGGGAAGAGGAGGCACTGCTTCAGCCCCCATGCCCTTGACCATGGTCTCCAGAGCCTTGTAGTCATGACTGTTCCTCACAGTCATACTGTCAGGTCTGCTCTGGCAGTGTGATAATGATAGATTCATCACTGGTATAGCAACTCCTTGTGCCTTGAGACCAAAGTAAGTATGGTCATAGAGCAATAAGAAGGCAAATTTGACTTTCTGGATATGGAATTATTCTTTCAGCATTGATAGTTAAAATAATCTAGTTTTGATTAGCAAATCAGCTTGCTGGCAGAATCAGGATTAGACAAAAGATGTTAAGATGGATTCCTCTTTTAACCCTCAAACCCAGATGCAAACATCTGTATTATGTGTTCACTATGCTCCATCTCACTCACCAAATCCTTCCTGGAGGTGTTATCTCATCAGTGGTAGGTCCTCTGTGCACCTCTTCTGCTCTTTGTATTGGAAACATGGCTGAGGGCTCACTGAGGCTGAAAGAAGGTAAATCCATTGTTTTCAATGAAATTTCATATCTAGGTGCCTGCGACAGTGTGGCCTTTTAGAGAACAGAATTGCTCTCTATTCATCCCCTCCACCTTCTCAGAGGAAGAAAAATGGGAACTAAGGGAGAAAGACTAATAGGTTGGAATTTAAACTAAAACAGGTTTACTGTAACAGGGAAGGAATCATAATACCTGAAATAGTAATGAAAAATAAACAGATTTGTACAATACTCTATTTCAGTGGATAAGTTCCAGAAGTCCCTTACAGCAGAGTCATCTTGGGAAAAGGGTCCAGGGGTCTTCCAGCACCCAGTGGGGGTTGGATCCTGCAGAGAACATGGGAGGTGATGACAAAGAGTTGGAGCTTCTCACCAAGACAAAGGAGAACAGCAAGGAAGATGCATGGGAACAGTAGGATGCAGATTTTCCTCCCTCTGGGCTTTTATAGGGATGTAGAAATGGGAGGGAATATGGACCCTTATCTGTTCTGCCCTGTGGTATCTTGGGGTCCTAAGCAAGACCTTCTTTTTAGGTCCTCATATTGATACCATAAAATTAGACAGTGTCCTCTAAAACCATAACACCAGTGAAGTAACCAAGATGACTATAGCAGGGGACAGACACTGTTTCTGCAGATCACCCTGTCAGATCATGGAATCACAGAATGTTTGGGGTTGGAAGGGACCTTAAAGATCATCTAGCTCCAACCCCCACTGCCATGGGTAGGGACGTTTCCAGGTCTTCTCTCAGAAAACACACTGAGACAAAATGAAGTCATAGCTCTTCCGTCAGCAGCAATGAAGATGAGAAATTGTTAGTACAGTTAAGTGGTAGTGAAGAACCTCTGGGATATGTTTAATGTACACTGCTTTATCTCCCATGTTTTACTTGGTTGGCTTTTTCCTCTTATACCAAACACAGCTGTTTTCTTCACTACTGAAAAGAAATAAAAACAGACAATCCATTTAAAAATAGAAACTGCTGTCCTACCCTTCTAGGGGAACTTTGCCCAGAATGTACTATGTTAGTATTGATTTTTAAATATTTTTGATAGGTTAGTATATATGATTTTGAAGCTTTTTATTTTTGTCCCATATATTCAGCAGGAAGGGTAGAGATGAATCATGCTACCCACTGGTAAGTCTTTGCCTTCACTCACAGAAGCATTTAGTACCTGTGGTAGTTACTACTTTATTGTACAAGAATCAAAAGTCAGAACTCCAAACCAGCTAAATGTACAAAGTTCTGAGAAGCTGTCTTGCACAAAACAAAAATGTCTCCCAATTACTGTGTTCCTTTAGGGGAAGCCACATTTAATTCTAAAGAAGATTTGGATAGTGCTGAGAATAGTACAACTTATCAGACCCTCTAGAAAGCAAAATCAGAATATAAAAAACAATGAACCAAGTTTCACAACAGACCACAAAACCCCACAAATATCTGATGCCTGAGAGAAGCACAGAAGAGTTATAAATTGAAACAGCCTTTTCAGATAATCAGTTCATCAGGCCAGAAAAGTTAGTGTCTGGAATTGGTCCCATGCCTCTAGTCTTCTGGATCAAGGTCAGCTCTGAGTGCAGGGAATCATCTGAGATTAGATCACTTAGAGAACGCCACACTCCTGACACAGACCACATCCCCAGCTTCCCCACTCTGATGTGTTGTTCTTTGTCACTGCATTCATGTGCAGTTGAACGTTGAGTTGTCTCCTGACATTTTTTTCGTGAATAACATTTGGTTCCATCACAGTGATGCACTCAGCCAGTCTGGAAAACCCATCAGGTGTTTTCTCCATGTCTTATGGAGAAAGTCTTCACTGAAATGTTCTTTAGTATTTAGATCCGTTTGCCTTGTTTAGCTTCTCTCTCCTTACTTCTGTTTTTTGGTTTTTTGTTTTCACCAAAAGTAACTTTTATTATCGGAATCAAGATAAACCATCAGCTGCAAACCCTGCCAGCAAAGCTTCATGCAGTGTACACTGCACCTTGTGCCACAGAACAATGTACAACAGACCTGCTGCCTGGTATTGATTGTATGCTTGCTATTACAAACCTCTGCAAAGATCTGCTTGGAAAACCACACAGCTAATACAGTTATCACAGTTTGGGCTGGGAGAAATGGTCAAAGGAAAAGAAGCAGCAGAAAATAATCAGAAACCAGAGCTGTGTATACCCATCATGACCACACACTGAGTGCAGACTGCCATCATACCACATCATGACGACAAGCCTCCAGGCTTCCATCTGCAGTATCCTCTGCAGTGATGTAGTCAAAACAATCTAAGACAACAAATCCATAGGATAAGTCCTGTATCAGTCCATTGCATCCCCATAGAAGATCCAGCTCTCCATGGACTGACACAACAAAGAGGAAAGCAGATCATTCATCCACTCATATGGTACAACCTCTATGAGAAGTGTCATCCATAAATCACATCTGTTGTCATATTGACTGCCCAGGGATCCTAGTAACACACTTGAAACACTTTGAGCACATTTAGCAAGTAAATTGAACTTTATTAGGATTATTTAACACTAAAAAAACCCCACCAAACAGGGGAAACCTTTACTTCAAGTCTTTTATATGGCTCTGAAAGGTGATACCCAGCTGAGACTATGGACTACCCCTTTGGATACCATGGCGGAGGGAACTCAGGGCTGTGCTGGTCTGTGGGATCAACCAGAAAGGTCCTGGTTTTATTGTCTGGGGAGGAAATGAGGAGACAGCTTTCTTGTTTTGCATAAACCAAAGCTGCCTGGATTCTCATCCCCACAATGAGGTCCAAAGGAGATCATTGAGGAATTCTGCAACCATCTTAGACCATTCATTCCTGTCAACCACTTCCACTCTCCTCTGTGAATGGACTAATCAAGGCACCTTGGCACCAACACAGCCCTAAGCATAACAAGAAGGTGTAGAAAGATGTCAATAAGAAGAAAATGGTTCATTTGCCTTGTTCAGAACTGTGAAAAGCACAGAAAAAAGGACACAGTGAGTGACCCCAGGGTCCAGACTGAAAAATTTCAATGATCCAGTCCATCCAGGTCAGGCAGAGTCAAGGGATTTTGCAAAGGGGGAATCCAAATGGAAGTAACTAGAAACTAGCCTTTTCTAAGTGAATACCACCTTGATGTGGAGAAGCAGACATTTGTCTGAATTGTTTCCTGGGATTGCAGATGTTCTGGAAAGGCAGCACAAAACAGAAGGGGTACTGACATCTGAAGAGTAGGAGAACTTCATCTGTGATCCTGCAAACAAGTCCTAGATTTGGGGAGTACAAAGCTGAGATCAACCTTCCTGCAGGTAGGTTCAAGCCTGAGCCCTTCTGGCCAAAGTACACCCAAAAAACTGCTTTAGCAGGTCTTTCTGGTGTTCCTTATGCCTCTGGTTTTACCTTGTACTTCTATGTTATTTATGATATCTCTATCACAGGAAGAAGAGGTGGTTGTCTAACAGCCCTCAATCTTCAAATCTCTCGTAGAAGGCAATCCTCCTACAAGACAAAGTAACCACACTCCAACAAAAGCTTCAAGTTATAGGTGAGCCTGTGGGGTTTGTGTCTGAATTTTCAGATTGTTTATTATTCTATTCCTGACATGCTTGGCACAGATCATTCATCTTTTTGCCTATTTCTGCAAAATGGACTGTCCACAATGAAAAATATTTTCTTTTCCTTTCTCTCCCTGGGCAGCATCAGAGGTTGTGACTAACTCAGAGACCATCAGTATGTTTAGACTCTTCAACTGTTTCTTGCATTGTGCACTTCCAACTTACAATGCAGTTTCCTAAATTGTCAGCTACCACTGAGTTTCTCAATAATCAGTTTTGCTAGGGGCCTTCTAGTGTTTCTCATAATGCTCTCCAGGCTTCAATAATCTAAATAATCCCGTACCATCGGAAATTTGCCACCTAACTACTCCCCCCCTCTTCTAGCTTATTACTAAACACCTGCCTGAGTGCTTCTCCATAGAGTACCTTGCTATCAACTGCTTTTTGTGCTGAAAATGGGTCAGTGTTGCCTGTTCTTTTTTTCCTACCTTTTAATCACTTTTTAATATTTGAAAAAAACCTTGCACATCTACCTCTACTCCTCTAATAGTCTTGATCAAAGCCTTCTGAAATCCTGATTAAACATCAGTGCTGGTTTGTCTTTATTCTGCAATGGCAGACCTCCTCTAAAGGACCCCAGTGGGCCACCAGACCCTTCCTACCCATCACTTGCATAAAGTTCTTGATGCTTTCTAGTAGCAACTTTTTGTTTTTCCTTCCTACTGGTATGAAATGCGGTGCACACTGTTCAATGTTGTCCTTTTTAACAAGCATGTGCACAGTTCATCACTGCTGTGTTTTGAGACAGAAAAGACCACCCTTCTATTAATGGCTTGATGTGACGTTACATGTGGATATATGATTTATGAGGCTGTAAAGTATTAAAAAGATAATAAGTAGAGGGGCCCCTTACCTCTAATAACTTAATTACCCCAAGTAATTTGAAAGCCTGGAATGTCCAGGAACTACCAAGACTTGATTTATGTTACGATTAGTCAAACATTCAAAAAATCAGTCTAGTGATATTTCCACATTTGAAAGTCTGAAATATAATTTGTCAGAATTTGTGTGGCCTCTAGGAGTTTAGAAAGGGGGAGGAGAATGGGAAGGGGTGGTTTTGGAAGTGGGTTTTAGTTTTGGGGAAAGAGCAGATGGAGTTTTAGGGAGAAGAGGATTTGTCATTGCAGCTCACAGGACAGGGAGTTGGTAGCAGGGACAGGTATGCAGGGGATGATGCAAAGCCTAAGCCCCCAGAGAAGTAGGGGGGACCAGGAGTCCTTCCTCCTAAATCTCCCCCCTTCTGCTGACTTCCCGCAGGAGCAAGTGGCTTTCTTTCTCTCAGTCTATCTCTGTTTCCATGCCCCAGCTGGAAAGTGAAGATCACAATATTTCTTCCATATTGCTTGCTTGGATTGTACCATTCTGACCTTCTAATGCTGCTACAGCAGTGGTGGGCCACAGCTAGCCACCTTTTTTTTATTATTATTTTATTTTATTTTTTAAGTTTACAGAACGCCTGCTTCAATAGTCTCATCTTAGCATTCTATTACTATGGTAGATCTTGATGTTTTTGAGACCATTGCTTCTGTAGATACTGCTTAGTAGCTACTACCTATAAGAGAAAATAAATACAGAATACACATTTTCCAATTATGTTTTCCTTTAGAGCTAAGGCCAAAATACCTTCTAGCATCTCCGCAATATGACTGGCCATTTCACACTCTAATGGCCTAGTACAGGCACTTACTATCTTCAAACTTCATATTTCTGATATACTCAAAATATTTTATTGTTGCCCTTGGTATCCTTGGCTACTTATTCTTCAAATTTCCTTTTATCCTTCTTCAACTATGGCAGGTGAGACATAAGAAAAAGAGTAGTTTCTACTCTGTTAGCATTACAAGAGCAAGATTGTCTTTTTTTAAACATTATTTTTGGTATAAATATATTTATACACTTTGCCATTTAGCCAGAATACTTTGTGATTCCTCTTCTCCCTTCTGAGTGGTGCATCTTTCTTGTGACTCTCTGTGTTAGGCAAAAACTGCTACTGCTATAGATATGTGCTGCAGCTTACTATGTGTATAACAATGCAGGTTATATATACTCTTCCAAAATATGTTCCATGCAAAATCCACTTTCCCCAATCTCAAAAATTGTTCCAGAATACTATGGAAAAGGGTGCTGCATTGCATATTTGATAGGAAATTTCAGATATGCTAAATTTCCTGGAACACTCATCACCCAGTGCAGACAAGTGCTATTAAATACCTTTCCTCTTGAGAAATCTCAGCTGCCTAGGATCCCAAACAAAATCCTTATGCATCAAGCTACATGCTGGGCAGAATTTTCTCGTCACATAATGATGAGCTCCAAATCTAGGAATGCATCCCAGGACTTGTCATGCAGCTCCTTATGGAGCAAAGAATAGGACACAGGGAAGAGTGACACAACATACCAGCAGGGCAGAAAGGCTGTAGCAGTCACTCTGATAACATGACTGATTTTGCCAGTCATCAGGCTAGAAGTTTCTGCAGTGGCAGTGCCCAAACATGTCCAAGCCATTCTTCCATGTCCAAGTCACTTCTTTTGCAATGGAGATTTTTATGGAAGCAGAGTAAGAAGGGGCAAGTAGCAAAGTAGGGGCAAGTAACCAAGCCAACATGCTGTGGTGTCACCAGCAGTTGCCAGATTAAATGAAAGGCCTAATTACAATTTGTAGGGTTGCCAGGGTCAATGAGTATAGTTTTCAGTGTAACTCCTGGGAACATCTTCTCAAACAATGAAGTACTTGTCTTTCTCTAAAAAGAACATTCAACAAACTTAGGGCTGTTAATAATACATCATCAAACGCAGACACCTAGCAGAGGAAGAAACAGAAGGGACTAGGGACTGCTCTCATTCCCGTGGTTACATTAGTTACTGTTCAGCTCAGTCTGCAGGCACTTGCAGAAAACATAGGCATAGACCCTGGTGATTTTACTAGTACCATTTATTTAGGTTCCAATGTGCGTTTATAGGCTTCTGTAGGATCTAAGGAAACATGGCCTTCAAAAAAAAAACCAAGTTACTTTCCAGTCTTAGCAGAGCAGCTCTCACAGTGATCTGCTTATTTGATGGGTATGGCAGAAAATACCACCATTTCTTTTATGATTCTAGTTCATTATCACTCTCTTAATACTCTTCAGACACCTACAGTCACTAAAATGGGATGCAAAAATTTACATGAATGACTCTTACTGACCTTAAAAAATAGAGCTAGAAGTTTAAAACAACTTTATTTTCCTAGTGTTCAAAGGCTAAGAATCAGAGAATTTTGGTCTGTTTTGTGATACCATCTACATCATGGAATTTTCATGGAAGATTACTCAGTTGACATCACACACAGAGAAGTCCAGGTAGGTTAAGCAAATTCCAGAAATTCATCTTCATAAAGAATTTCTTAGGCAACCAATACAGTTTTCTGTGAATTCAGTGTCAGCCCTGAAAAATGCTACAGTTTCTCAATAGAGAATGTAATTTAACTAGCCATCCTTATGAAGTTCTGTTTAGCAAGGCGATGTTACCTGTGCCTTAGATATTATGTCTCTGTACTGGCTATCATATACATTCCAAAAGGTCATCACCCATTTCTGAAGCCTTTGAAAAGAAGCAAATTTTCTCTTCCCTTAGCTTACCATTATTCTGCTATTGCCGTCAGATGCAGCCCTGTCTTGAAAGCTGCTAGAAGCTGCCAAATCATCTTAACCTTAGTGACAGCACTTTGTAGAAGCAGCTAATTTTAAAAAGAAACTAATTCCAAATGTATTTTTCAGTTTACAAATGGCAAGAAATTGCTTTTTGACATTTTGTAGTCCAGAGTGCAGACTGAGACAAATACATCTGCAATGCCAATGTCAAAAGCAGTCCACGTTTAAGTGGAGGGTGAGAGGTGGATGGTATCTAATTTTCAGACCAGGACTTACGAACTTCACATGCTCCATTAAAACCATGCACTTCAAGGTGTCTTTGACACACCGGACTATCATTTTCTATTAATCAGCACTGGCAGACTGCTCTTGGGCCCTAAACCTAATGAGGCAAAGAATTTTTAGTGTTGATGCAATGCTATGAAAGTGAACAGAGTGAGCCTTTCTTCTTTGGCTGTCAAAGAAAAGGAGAGGGAAGTGCAGAGGGGCAGCTGCAGTTGCTTTTTAGAATCATAGAATCTACTGAGTTGGAAGGGACCCATCAGGATCATAGAGTATAACTCCTGTTCCTGTGTAGGGCACCCCCAGAATCACACCATGTGCCTGAGAGCATCATCCAGATGCTTCCTGAACTCAGGCAGGCTTGGTGCTGTGACCACTTCCCTGGGAAGCTTGTTCCAGTGTTAAACTGTCCTCTGGGTGAAAAACCCTTTCCTGATATCTAACCTAAACCTCTCCTCATTCAGCTTCCTGCCATTTCCCAGGTCCTGTCTTTGGTCACAGAAGTGAGAAGTCAGAACCAGTCTCATCTCATCTCCTCATGAGGAAGCCACAGACTGCAATGAGGTCACCCCTCAGCCTCCTTTTCTCCAAACTGAACAATCCAAATGATCTCAACCACTCCTCATAAGTCATCCCCTCCAGAGCCTTCACCTTCCTTGTTGCTCTGCTTTGGATGCTATCCAACACCTTGATGTCTTTTCTATAGTGCAGTGCCCAGAACTGCACACCCAAGTACCCAAGGTGAGGTGGTACCAGTGCAGAGCAGAGTGGGACAGTCACCTCCCTTGACCAGCTGCCAATGCTGTGTTTGATGCACCCCAGGACACAGTTGTCCCTCCTGGCTGCCAGGGCACACTGCTGGCTCACGTTTACTTCGCTATCAGCCAGGACCCTAAGGTCCCTCTCTTCTGTGCTGCTCTCCAGCCACTCATTCCTCAGTCTGTAGTTTTCACCAGAGTTGCCCTATACCAGGTGCAGAATTCGGCCCTTGTCCTTATGAAACTTCATCTGATTGGTGACTGCCCATCTCTCTGACTTGTCAAGGTCTCTCTGCAGAGCCTGTGTGCCCTCCAGGGAGTCAGCTGCTCCTCCCGGTTTTGCACCATCTGCAAACTTGCTTAGAATTCCATTGAGTCTTGTGTCCAAGTCAATGGTGAAGATGCTGAAGAGGACTAGGCTGAGAATGAGGCCCTGCAGGACCCCTCTAGTGACTGGTCACCAGCCTGATATTACACCATCACTGTCACTTTTGGATAAGACCGATGAACAGGAAGATGAAGCAGCCAGGTCCACATGGGACTATGTTCTTCAGCTGCACACCTCTTCATTTTGTGCACCTAAGGAGAGCAGATTTTCAAGAGGTGTTCAACACTTGCAGTATTCAAACATTGCTCTGAAATCATGCTTCTGAGGAGTCATGCTGACTGCTCCAGGTTTGCAGATGCCTCTGGATGTGTGTGTGTGAACTGCTGTTATTCCATCTCCCATCGTGGACTACACAGCCTAGCTATACTGGAGTCCTTAGTGCTGGTCCCATGTGCCTTCCCATGCTGCAGAAGTCGTGAGGATGCCTTCGCTTCCTTCAAAGGGTGTGTCCAGTGACAGTGGTCTGCACCCTGTACTTCACTACAGACTTGCTGTGCTAAAATCATACAGCTGGGTTTCAGGTAAGAGTTTTTCCTCCATTTCCCAGTGGTTTCTATGGAAACCAATCCCACAGCCCTTCCCAAGTGAACTGAAAAACTGCAGCAGGGTTCATTAATGGGACATAGGCCCAGTTTCTCTATTGCCCAAATGTTTACTCCACTTATATTACAACAGCTTCAAGACATGCGGTCAAAGTGCTACGTGCCTTGGGAGATCCTGCCCCTTATTCCAGCAGGGTTGTCTATGCTGTATAAGGCTGGATTCTTCAAGAAATAGTTTGCCATATCTGCCAGATTTTGCTTGTGAAACTAATTATGTACATGACAGCTCTGTAGTTCAGCAGCACAGGGTGATAGAGATCTCCTGGTGCAAGATCCCTATCATTCCCACATGCATTTATTTATTCATAGGAAAGGCAAAGATGGAATTTTTTTACAACTAAGAAGTCATTCTTAAGTATTTAGTCATTGCTGAATATTTATAACTGATGCAAAAACTTCCACTGAAAAGGTAGGTTGAAATCTTTAACAATGACAGACTAGGGATGTTAGAAATCTCTAATAGCAAGCAGAGGTTTCCTCTGAAATGCTGGCTTCACAACACTCCTGACAAAGGAGTCAGCAAGCTGCAGGAAGAGAAGGATGCCTGGGGTACTTCGTTCACACTCCATTCTCCTAAAGCCCATTCACACGGGGCTTTAGGAACAGCCTTGTCTCATCCCTCTGCACCCAGACCTGATTCTCACCCCCACCTCCCACCTGGCTTGCACCCCCATGTGTGATTTCAAACTCAGCTGCAGAAGAACATCTTTGCTGTTCAGACAGACCAAGTAAAACACACCTGGTACTCACTGAACAGGAGAAGCTCAGTGTATCTTTCCATGAAAGGCATGTTCAAAGCAGTGAGGGAAGTCTGTGCAAGTCGTCTTGCTTTGTCAGGCTCCAGCCAGTGCAGGCTGCAAAGGGCTTCTTGCTCCCTGCTATATTCAGCAAGCACACTCAAGCAGCAACTGATCCAGCTTGAAGCTGCTGAAAAAAGTCCCTTCTGACTTCAGGCAACAGCAGACTCATAGCAACTGCTGGAAAATGGTCAGCTGGAGGGGATCCTGCCCCTTAAACAGAAGCATTTTTTGCATGGAGAAGGGGAGAAAGAAGTGAGTCAAGCTGTGTCCTTCTCAAGGAGTGCTTTTGGTCAACACAGTTGCAATTAGCTATGTGTAAACTGGAGTATAAAGGGGACTGTAGCTTCAAAAAAAGAAAAATATTTTTGCATCTATACTCTTTTAGAAAAAAGGGACCTTGTAAGTTGAAAAAAATGAAGGAACTTAGAACCATTTTAGTGCAACAAGGCCTGTAGCCTGGGACAGATAGTATCTTTCCTATAAGTACTAACACAGTGACAGAGAAGACATCCTTCTCTTTCCAGGAGCATGGTCAGCCTACCAAAGAGCATCCCTGGTGCTTTGTGGGCAGCAGAGCAGTTGCAAGGCTGACAGGAAATGTGAGACAGTAAAAGGCCTTCTCAAAGCCTAAGGGAGCAGATTTTCTGCACAGCCTCTGCATTGTAATGTGATGCTGAGGTTCATGCCATTTTTAAGGGCAGATGCATTCTTGAGCAGAAAGCAGGACAGTGAAAGACCAAAACCTAGAGAACTAGAAGCACTCTAGTTCTGCCAAATGGGCATAACAGCACTGGAGGAAGATAGACAAAATCTCTGCTCATAAATTGATGAAGTACATCATGGGGAAGAACTTAGAAATACAATGTCCCAAAGTGATACACCCATTCATGAGACATCTGCTTGAAAAAGCAGCATATCTGCCATTTGTCTGCTAGTCACCAAAGTGAGGTGAGTCCAGGGACCCATCTGCTAGGTTGTTTGCAACAGACCTGTGAGATACTGATGGCTGGTCATAGCCTTCATGTGGGTACTGTGACTGTCTTCTGAAATGATCAAGAAGTAAATACATATGTGTAGTTCACTTGACATAAAGGATATCTAGCTGGCCACCAAATGAAAAGCAATTATTAAAAAGGATGTTTTCTCATGACACTTGAATGCCAAAAGGCTGTTTTGGTCTCTTCTGGACTGTCACAACAGTCAGGAAGCTTTACTGGTGCTCCAAGTTACTTGGACAATCTCAGATTGCAGTAACTGCCTGAGACAGATATATAAGCTAAAACACCTTTGTTTCCTGTCTGCATATACTGCACAGACTAAGCTAATGGCACCATAGGCAGAGATGGACATGAGACTAGAAACCATTCTGCTGAACTACTGCTGGGGCCTTATCACCCACTCAGCCACAGGTAACAAGGTGGATTTAGGGCTTCAGCTATTTTAGAGGGTGCATGTAGGCAACTAGTGTCTCTTTGGAGATTAGACCTCTTACTAGTACATTCTTGCCTGATGACTGTGTTATCAAATCTCCCTTCACTGACCAACATATCCTGGTTTTGGTTTCTCCTGCTTCAACCTTGCCTTCTTTTCTGATGGTTGGTGCCAAAAGCAATCACCTACCTTGCATTGTCTCAGCTGCCTCTCTAATGACCATTTCAGTCCTTGTTTCTGGAGCCATTTCCAGATCACCTTGTCATTCATCTGACATCTCTGGGTCTCCATTGCTTAACTCTGCCTTACCTATCTTTATGCCTGCAATAAAGGTGGCTCAGGACTTCTTTTTTTCAGGCTCACCTGTGAAGAGCCTACTCTCTCTTATTTTATATTCTTCCTAAATAGCATCAGCAGCCCTATTTTGTACAGTGACTCAAGGTGACTTGTGTATAAATCACTCCTTCCCCTCCTTTCCTAATGTCTGCTGATATATCCAGATGCTCCTTCATGTGGGAACTACATTTCTTGGAGATCTTCAAGTGCTTTGCATAGGCTAAGCATGAACTTAAATAAATGTGTTTCTTTTTCTTAAAAAGTAATAAAAAAAATAATCCCCAAAATCCATAAGCCAGGAAGAAAGCTGAGCTCTTGATTTCAAAGCTCCTACAAGCTATGTCTGTCTACTTGATATTTTATTACACCATGCTTATGCAACCAACAGGGAAAATGTGATTTCCATTCCCACTATCCCAATAACATTATGAATTCTAGCTGCAGTATTTTTTTATTCCAGCAGTAAAGTTTTCTTTTTCCTTAAAAGAGAATATACCTATCTTTGCAGAATGTCACGGTAAGCTTGCCTATCTTTTGTTTGTTCATCCCCTTGGGGACCAAGCTGTGCCTAATGTTTCAATTACCTTTCTTCTGCTGCAGAGATGATTGGATTTGGAGTTTCAAGGGACTGTGAAAATCCTGGATATCTAGACAGAAAACCAATACCTCAGAAGCCAATAGTTTGCTGGGCATATCTTGTAGCACTTAAACAATCTAACTCATGACAGTTGATGGTCTTAATGGTATATTTATTAGGCAAGTAAGGGAAAGAAAAGAAAATGACATAAATGTTTAAAGAAGACACTAATAGAAACCAATGAAAATGCTGAATTCTCTTTTCTCCTCAGGAAATGCTAAGTGGCTCTTGTCAACCACATGTATATCTGATAAGTTAGTTCAGTTAATCAATACGCTTTATTGCACTTCCAAGCATAAAGAAGTTCTTACTCTAAAATTAGCAGAATCTAATTAATCTAAACATACCAAGTGTAAGAGAGCTATGCATTTGTTTGCTAAAATAATCCATCTTACTCAAAGCCTCATTTATAACAGATTACTGAAATGACAGTGTCTGCACCTTTATAAAGAAATTAGTTTGTTTTTTCGTATGTGAACGGTGAAATCAAAGGAGTACTTCAATTGCACACTGATTCCTGTTCCCCTGAGACTGGCTCACCACCACTGTTGCCTCTAGTGGAAGTAGTGTGAATTTCAGCTCCGCAAAGACACGTTCTTGATGCAAATTGCTTTGCAAAGTAGTAGTAGCACAAAATAAATGATACAATACAACATGTCTTTAATTATTCCTTGGCAAGCCAGAGAAATCAGCAGTTTCGGTTCCAAAATCCTCTTAGAGATCAAACCTCTAAGACTGGAAAAGTCTTGCATTTTTGTATGTTCTATATTCTCATCACCTCTGTAACTGAAGAACAGCTGGTATATATATGTTGGTGGCCACTTTATCTTCATAAATTTCATATTACTTTTGGAAGAGGAGAAAAAATATTAGGTATATCAGAAATGCAAAGCAGAAAAAGGCCTCACATTTGACCAAGAGGAAAGTAAGGAACATGACAAGCGCTTTGCACAAGGCCCTTATCACCCTCACAGAGCTGAGTTTATCAGGTGTGTGGCAGGCTTTGCAGATTGCCCTTCTAGAGCAAAGCAGCACACCACAAAATATTAACATTTCTCCTTTTGCCACAGGACAGCTTTATTCATCAAAGCCCCTTCCCAAAGGTGGGGACAGCTGCAGAGCTGACAGGCAGCAGCTAAAGAGTAGAGGGCACATGAGTGGATGATTAAAGAATCCTGAATATCAGAGCCCTGGATACACAATTCAAACCGATATCATGGGACTAAATATTTTCTGTTACATGTACCAATTCGGTTTATACAATACAAGCTATATCCAGCTCTATAAGTGACAACCATATCTGGCAATACAGCTGTGCTACTTAGAAGATTTTATCCCATCTTTCATGGAAATATTGATGAGTAAACAAATATTGTATTCTTACTTCTGCTTTTGGAAGCTAGGATTTTACAGTACACTGAACAACTCAATTTGTAACCACCCCAAGCAGACAGATGGCTTAATAAAATATGGGTGGTTCAGTTGGCTATAATGGGAAAAATATCTGCCTTCTGAAAAAACGAAGTCCTCAACTTGCCTTGCTAAAGGGCTCGAGATGTAGATAAGGGAGTGCCTCTTCTGCCAAGACTCCATCTCCCCACCTCAGGCTTTATCTGTATGGGGTTCACAGGTGCCTCTCAGGCAGGCTCTCATTTTTCATGCTCAGTTCTGTTCTACAGTAAGTTTTTAATGAAAGTTTGAGCTGATGCAGCACAGACATATTGCATACAAGACAACCACGTAAAATACAATTTCCCACGATAAAAAAAAAAAAGAATGCTACCTGCTCTGAAAAGCCTCCATTCAAACAAAACTGAGCTTAGCTGTGGGTGAAACCATCCACCAGCCTTGGCCTTGAAGTCATCCCTTCAAGGGCTGGCTTCTTTTGGGACCATGCATGAAGAATTGCCCTTACCAAGCTGGTGGAAAGAAACAATTTTGATGGATGTTCCCTCAGTCATTCTGACTGTGAAATTAACATGCCTTGTTGTTTTGACAAAACTCGGTCCCCAAAATCTCAATTATTCAAACATGGAAAATATTCTGATTTTTTTCCCATTTCCCAAAAATATCACTTCAGAGATTTGTCCCTGCATTCTACTATCAGCCCCTGCCTGATTATTCAGTTTGAAAAACCTCTGGAGAAGGGACTGCCTCTTACAACAGGTGTCAGCAGCACTTAACATAGTGGAGCTTTTATCTTAGATACTCCTGGGCACTAATGAAAATAATTAATAATAGAACTGTTAGGCAATTTCGTGGGCAATCTCCATAATACAAAAATATATAAGCTCTGACAGGAAGTTCCTAAGCCAGGAAAGAGCCCCAGTGGTGATAGATGTAAAAATTGAACGTTTTTCCCCATGCAATGCTAGTATTAATTTTTTTGCTGCTTATCTGGCTAGTATTTTTGAACCACAAAATTAACATACATTGCCCATCATTCAGTGATCAGATCAGACTTTATGCTCCCTCACCCAGCCAGTCTTACCTGGCTTAAGCTCCCAGGATTTATCACATTGGCTTTGAAAATGCTGCCACCATTCACAGTGTGTGTATTTGGAGACAGATAAATGGGGTCCTAGTCATATGAAAAAATTTCCTCCCAGGAAAATTTATTTCAGCACAAGCTTTTGATTCCTGGTTAAGTGATTGACAGCAAAAATTGCACATCCTATCAAGATGTGAAAAGTCAATAAAAGTCAATAAAATCTGTTTTTAAAATACTGATTATTTGTTACATACATGTGGTTCCACCTGCAGGAGAATGAAAGCAGCTTATCTTCCATCAATGTTGTTTGTAGCGTAGATCTACTAGCACTGAGCAAAGGCTGATTTCTCAGCTGCCTTTCCCTTGCTTGGCACAAAAACACTGTCCTTCCCTCCTCTCTCTTCTAGACAAAATTTTCATAATTTTTTTGAGATTAACATCCTTCAGAATGCTGCTCCTCTGCCAAGCCTAGGTGAAAGCAGCTGTTTCAAACAAGGAGATTGGAGAGAGGTTGTGCCGAGAGAAAAAAAAAAGTCAATGCATATGAGACAGAAGCATTGCAAAAACATCTCACATCTTTGTGTACATAATAGGCACTACTTTAACTTTGCCCTGAGGACGGAGAGTGGAAAAGAAGGAAGTATACTGTTTCTTTTCCTGTGAATAGGGACGGCCTGTGCTGAGCAAGTGTGTGCTCCCACATGCAGGTCGTGGATGCGTCCACCTTAATGAGCAACACACTCCCTCCTCTTATCACAGCATATGTCACTGGCTCTCAGAAGTCTAAGTCCAAGCTGTTTTACAGCCACACACAACAGAAAACCCAGACTGGTAACAGTTTCTGTCTGTGGCTGGAGGCTGGTGAGATGGTACCCACCTTGGCCCATTTGTCTGCACTTACATCACACTGCAAGAAGAAGAAGAAGAAATGAAGAACCATCAGGCACTGAAGAGCTGCCACAGATCCAGGGGGATAGAGAAGGGACATAGCAAGTCATTTATTTGTGCCCACAAGCAAGGAGTTACATGTGCATCTTGAAAACTCTACTTTCAGGGTTCATATAGGTTCATATAGGTTCATATAGGTGCCTGCATCTATCTCCTGCTGTAATGCTCCATCATCATTGGACTATTCCCTCCAGTGTCCCCATGCTGCCAAAAACATCCTGGTACTGAACTGTTCAGAAACATGTATTCTGTTTTATCATTTGTTCATACCAAGCCTGATTCACTTCTTCATGGAAACTGGTGATGGATTGTATTGTATTTTGTGTTGGACCTGTAACAGAGAGAGTTTAGACTTTGCAGACAAATTTAAACCTGCTAGTTATCCCCATATCCTACCAAGTTACAAATGCTATGAAAGGTTCTGTCATGTTTGCTTTAGATTGATGGCATGTCTGGCTACCACCGTGAGTGCCACTCCACTAGTGCTTATGTATACACTGATCTGGTCAGTAGTCCAGTGCCACCAAGTCACCATACTTAGCAGTTTCAAAATTTTTGGCAAATATTTTTTCCTCCATTCTAGCCTTAGAGAGTTGTTTCATGGGTAAAAAGTATGTTTTCATGAAGGAAATGTTCCATGGAGATAAACTTCAAAATGTAAGGTTACTACAGAGTCAGAAACCAAAAAGGAAATCACAGAAACATAAAACATTGATTTATTTTTTTTTTTAAATCCCATTATTTTAAATCCGATATTCAGAATTTTTGGCAAATAACTTATGATCTTTGAAATACTCATCACTCAACACTGGCAGTAACTGTGGTTCAGTTCCTTATTAATAACTTGGTGGTGGATGTGGAGCAGGAACACTGAAGGACTGGAAGAGAAACAGGTCAGCAATAAAGAGCAAATACATGTTAAACATGTTCTGCCTTGTGGGACTAAGTGTTCTCTTTAATTCTCTACTTATTTTCTGCTGAGATCCTCTCCTCAAGGTTTCTGCCAGTCTCTTGCAAAAGCATCTCAGATGCTTTCTGCAAGAACCTCACAATAGCACGTTTGCTGACATACAAAGTGATGAAGGATGCAAGAGGCATTATTATTCCTTTAATTCTTCACTCTTGACACCTTAACCCTGTTCTTCAGCCTCCAACCATCAGAAGAGACATCTATTTCTTCTGTTTTGTCCATGACTGAAGGAAAGAGGTGCTGTTCTTCTTCCATACTGACATGAGTTCTGTTACCTAGACTTTGCTCTTGCCTTGAGGCCTTTTTAACTGCAGGGTCAGAGTTGTTGGGACCACAGGGAGGGAGCTGACTTCCCTACAGGCAGGAGGCTGCTATGTGTAAAAATCACAGTGAAGTCATGTGGCATCAGGGAAGTTAGAGTTAGGAGCCAGATGACCACAGTGCTAAGCATGAAAGTCTTCGCTCCATCAGAGGAGCCATTAGAAGTTTCCTCAAATCAGGAGTATTTGAAAAGGAACAGGTTTCAGGGCAAATCCATGTGCACAACTAAGTTTCTATGTCACTGCGTGTGGGCAGCATTTTGCAGGATTAACCCCTTGTTGTCTGAGCCACAACCAAGCTTACCATTCTCTCAGCCCTATTGGTGCTAAGGCCAGTGAGAGCTGTGGGTGTAGGTTCATAAATCACTCCTGTGCATTCAGCAGAATTCTCCTCTGCCCTCCAGTGTGACCTGTCCATGCCACAATCTGCATACACACATGAGTGAGAGGCTTCTTTGCTCTGATGAGTTTCAAGACTATGCAATTCTTACTTGCTACTTACTTGCTCCTGGGACTGGAGTGAGCTGAACACTCTGTTTCTTTCTCCATGGACCTTGGTTGCTCTGAATCTACTGCTGATCTCTATTTCCTGATTGTGTATTTTTGAGATTGAATCTTGATGACAGGGAACAAGGAGCCAGGCTTCAGGGAGAGATAATGATGTAATTGTAGAAGTGTTTAAAGCAAGACAGGAATTTACAGGGAGCTGAGCCACAGCTACATGTCGGGGGATTTAGGTGTATTGTATGGCACTGTGAATTATACAACAAACATAAATACAGGGCTTGTTCCAGTCTCCTTTAAAGAAGTAGACTATGATTCTAGTAAGGATCAAAAAAAAACCAGCAACAAAAAAACTTTGTCATTTCTTGTGGGCAGCATCATACCCAGGAAACATACTCTGCTGCAGTCATAGTTGTGTTTTTAGAAATGCTGAAGCCCACTCATTACCCTTGAAAATAGCTTGGGGTGGGGAGAAGGGAAGCACTGGCAGTAGTGTGTCAGCAGAATTAATGTCTTCCCCAAAGTCTATATGGTGACAGTACTGCCTAGTTTCCTCTCTGCTCCTCAAGTAAAATGACAAGTGGCTAAAAGCCGAGACAGACCTTCAAAGCATGCTTCATCCATATGTTATTAAACATCTCCCAGAGATGTTATTTTTGTATTATTAATTAATTACTAATAATTAATCATTGCTTCATCCATGTGTTGAAAATCTAGCTCTAGAGCCTGGAACAGGAACAGAGCCTTTGCTTTCTTGGACTGTTCAGGAGAAGACAGAAAGGAAATCTGAAAATGGACACATCAAGAGACCAACTCTGTATCTGAAGGAAAGGTTTGCAAGACATTGCTGTCCTAAGGAAAACTTCCACCCTCAGAGAGATTGTCTACTGAGTGTCTGAGGGGAGGCTGAGACCCATCAAGGCTTTCTGCACTCTTGCACTCTGCTTGACCTAACCTTTTCCTCTTCATCTCCAGGTTGTCTTTTAAATTTTGTCTTCTTTCTGTAAGTCTTTAATAATAAAAGGTTGGCATAAAAAGGTCTTTTGGTTGTTGCCTTCTTGGATGAGGTGTGATATGCAGCTACAGATGTCAGAGGATGTTAAAAGGAGGATGGAGGACAGTGGAGGGAAGAACAGAATGGAGACCAGAAATCAAAAGTAATGGGGAGACATTAGTCACCAGGAGAAGTATTAGAAGAAAGAGGATGCCAAATTACCACTAGTAATGAGGCTGTGAACATCAGAGAGCTCATAGAATGAAGGGTTCACATACAAGAAACATCGGTATGCTGTCAGAGCAATGAACAATCCATATAGGGTAGTGAGACTTCTGAGGGACACCTGTAAAAAAGGAGAGTGCAGAAGCTCTTTTAGGGCCAGCACATTCCTGGTAGCTGTAGGACACCTGTCATATGAAGAAACAGAGACAGGTGGCTAAGCTAGACTCATTATTAAGTCAGTTGTCCACTTATTTTTCTCCTTGACTTAGGTCCATTTAGCCAATCAAGTCAAATACTGTGAATTATCAGATAGCCTCTGTGCCTCCTTTCACCAGATAAAAATATTACAAGAAACAAGGAGAGAGGACTGAGACATGGGGGAAGAATAATTACCACCAGCACAAAGAGGGAGGCTCTTTTTTACATTTGAATTCAGAAAATTCCAAGATTTTTCCTGGATTTCATTATGAAACTCTTGGCCACTACATCAGCTCTGCAGGCCTTGAGGATTAGAAGACTGGGATAACAGTCATGATCGAATTGCGTGACCATTGACATTAGAACAGACACATTTGGATTCATCATTGCTTTTGTAGTGTAGTGTAGTCAGTGTCTAATTTACAATAATAATGTGGATATAATTAGCACCATATGTATTTGCTGGGCAATAATTATTTCAATTTAGCAGAAATATAAATAAATACGGTGATAGATGCATGATGAGTTTGAAAGACATTTGCAATTGCAGCTAAATGTAAATGTTCACTTAAGCCAAAGTTCTGCTTTCTGAATCTGGCCTTGCAAAAATGTCAACTTTGACTTCTAGCAACACTTTAAAAACTTACACAAAGGTTTTTGTATTTTATACACCCACTCAGACAATTTTCTGATAAACAAGCACTACAGACCTATGAAGAAAGATGTGCAGAGCACGCAAACCCATATGTTGCCTTGTGATGAGATTATGGTATTAAAGTCAAGTACAGAATGTAAGATGAATAAAAAAGCTTTGACCCTTGGAAAACTAATGAAAGTGGGAGAATAGGTGCCATATCTGCCATGAGGTCTCCTCTCTATAATTTCTAAACAAAACAACAAATAGCACCACAGTGTAAATAATTTTTTTCTTTAAATCTATAGGATGTCCCATTTTCAGGCTCTATTAGCATTTTCTAAATAAACAGCTAGATGTATCAGTTCTCAGCCTTTCCTGGAAGGCAGCATGGAAACCTATGGTCATCAGAAAGCATCTGCAAGTTTATGGGTTACTTCTGACCCTCAGTACTGTTGCACTTGTGATAAAATGTTTCCACACACCTTGCTGTGCAAACCCCAGGCCTGACATACACACATACGCACATACACACTCTTTCCTTCTGTCTCAACTTTGGTTTGGTTTGCACTTTTTGGTGTACTGCAAGAAAGTGATACTTGTGTAAAGGATAATCCAAAACTTAGATCATAAGAAATCAGTCATTAATAGCCAAGTATGGAACATACACTAACCTGTTACATTGTTTTGTTCCGGAATATTTTGTTTAGCTTTTGTTTTAATACAGTTAAACCCTGGGTGCTGAATCTGTTTTCATTTAATTACAGTTAAAGTTCAACACAGACAAATCTTTTCTCGTGGGGCTCTAAACAGAACACAAAATTAACACATGAGCCACGTAATCGCCACTGAAAGTGCCAAATTGCATGGCCAGACCATCTGCTAGGACAAGCAACAATCTTCACAGCATATGCTCTGCCTGGAATACCTTTCACATTAGTACAGAGGAATTCCCAGCTTCTGCAAAGCCTTAAAAAATGAACAATGACTCCTTCAATCTCCTATGCTGACAAAACTATTAGGAGTGAAGTTTATTTTTAAATTAGTTAGTCCACCTAATTACAACAGTCAAGCAGAGATGTTAAGAGTTGCTGATGTCTGCCTCAGAAGCAAAAATCCTGAAAGACTTAGGACTTGACCACTTCCAGGGATGTGGCATCCACAGCTGAGCTAGGAAACCTCTTCTGGAGTCTCACTACCTTCACAGTAAAGAAATATCTAATCCATATTTACCTTCCTTCAGTTTAAAACTGTCCCCCCTTATGTTATCACTTCACGCCACTGTAAAAAGTCCCTCCCCAGCTTTTCTGTAGGCTCCTTCAGGTACAGGAATGTCTCTATAAAGTGTCCCTGGACTCTTCTCTTCTCCAGGCTGAACAACTCCAACTCTCTCAGCCTGTCTTAATAGGAGAGATGCTCCAGCCCTCTGATCATCTTTGTTGCCCTCCTCTGGTCTTCCTCTAATAGTTCCATGTCCTTCTTTTGTTTGGGGCTCCAGAACTGGACATGGTACTCCAGATGGGGTCTTAAGAGAGCAGAGTAGAGCGGAAGAATCACCTCCCTACCTCCCTCCACAGCTGGCCATGCTTCTTTTGATACAGTCCTAAATATGCTTTGCTTTCTGGGTTACAAGAGCTCACGCTGATCTTTTCATCAGCCAGCACCCCTGAGCCCTTTTCCCCAGGGCTGTTCTCAATCCATTCTCCACCCAACCAATTTGCCCTGATCCAGATGCAGGACCTTGCACTTGGCTTTACTGAACTTCATGCATTTTGAATGGGCTCAACTCTCCAGCCTGTCAAGGTCCCTCTGGATGGTTTCCCTTCCCTCCAGCATGGTGACCACACTGCACAGCTTGGTGTCATCAGCAGACTTTCTGAGGTTGCACTGAATTCCACTGTCTGTGTCTCTGACAAAGATGCTTAATAGCAATGGTCCCAGTACCAATCCATGAGGAATGACACTACCCCACTGATCTGTTATTCCTTACTTGGACACTGAGCCATAGATCACAACTTTTGGACTCAGGCTATCCAGCCATTTTCTTAGCCACAGAATGGTTCACCTGTCAAGTCCATGTCTCTTCAATTTAGAGAAGGACTGTGTTCAATGCTTTGCACAAGACCAGGTAGATGACATTAGTTTCTCTTCCTTTATCTACTAATGCTGTGATCCTGTCATAAAAGGCTATCCAGTTTGCCT
Organism: Phaethornis superciliosus; assembly: GCA_023637945.1. NCBI lineage: Eukaryota > Metazoa > Chordata > Aves > Apodiformes > Trochilidae > Phaethornis > Phaethornis superciliosus. The sequence continues at coordinate 49,562,776 of JAJQWJ010000004.1, forward strand.
GGCACAATTTTCCTTTGGTGCAACTGTGTTGACTGCCACCAATCCCATTCTTATTCTTCATGTGTCTTAGCATAGTTTCTTGTAGAACCTGCTCCACGGTCTTGCAGAGCACAGAGGTGAGACTGACTGTCCTTTTCATTCCCCAGGTCTTCCTTTTTTTCCTTTGTGAAAATGTGTGTTATGTTTCTCTTTTTCAAGTCAATGGAAATTTCTAACTCCTCCTGTTTATTCCCCATGTGACATGCATTTATGTAGCGGCATGCAGATGATGGAGTGTGCTCCTCTAAAAGACAATAATGGGAACTAATGGTATCCCCAGGCCTCCTCAGCTTGCAGTCCCACCACGCAACTCCATGAAAGAAGTGAAATAGAATAGCTTGTTGGGAGTACTATGTGACACAAAAATTTTTCTCCAGAAATGCCAGAAGAGAATGGAAAAGAGAACAATGCTGACATAGCTTAGGCACGTATGTCTTGTGCTGATCAGTGCAATATAATTCTGCAGGGATGATGGAAAGGAGGAGGAAGGAAAACAAAGAATCTCACTTCAGAAGTGCTCCTGAAAATGATAATTATGGATGTGAAATTAGTTTAAAAGAATGTCTTAGAAAAACACAGCAACCTCTCAGTCAGTCACACAGAGACTTATAACCCTCTCTGTGTTGCTTTTGGCTGGCATAGAGTTAATTTTTTTCAGAGTAGCTAGTATGGAGCCGTGTTTTGGATCTGTGCTGAAAATAATGTTGATAACACAGGACTGTGTTAGTGCCTGGTACTGGGACGCTCCTCCCAGAGCCTTCTCTTCTCCAGGGTAAACAATCCCAACTCTTTAACCCTGTTTAGTTTTTAGTTATGTTTGAGTTACTGCTGAGTGATGCTTAGACTGAGTCAAAGCCTTTTCTGCTCCTCATACCCAAGGAGCAGGTTGGGGGGGCACAAGAACCTGGGAGCACCCACAACCAGGATGTCTGACAGCAGCTGACAGAAAAGAATATTCCATGCCATATGACATAATGCTTGCACATCAAAATTGGACAGAAGGTTGGTCAAGGGTTTACTGCTCAGCAATTGGCTTGGCATCAGACAGCTGGTGATAGACAATTGTTTTCATTTGCATCACTTGTCTTTCTTGGCGTTTATTTTCCTTTCTTTGTTATTTTCCTTTTTGTTACAATTTCTTGTTGTTATTGTTGTTGGTGGTGTTTTATTTCAATTATTAAACTGTTCTTATCTCAGCCCACACATTTTCACACTTTTAGCCTTCCAAACCTCTTCCCCTCATCCTCCTGGGGGGGAGGAGGGTGAGCAAGCAGCTGGGGTTAAACCACAGACACTGCAAGAAAGTGTGACTTGCAGAGCATATGCAAAGAAGACATTGGAGCAGCATAGTTTTTACCAGATCCTGCCATCAGCATACAACCACATGGAAAGAGAAAGAGGGGACTGCACCAGTGCACTGGACTCTCATTAAGGGTGGAGGTAAGCACCTGCCAAAAACCCAAACCTAAGTGTAAACAACAGTCCCACTTCCATGTACTTTCAGAGGGCTTGAACAAGTGGAAAGCTTGAAACAGAACAGTGGATATTAGTTTTAATCTGTGTCTATGATATGCTCCAAGTTTTTCCAGTTAAAAATCTTGAAGTGTTTTTAGCTAAATTTGAAGATTTTGGCAGATAAGGCAGCAATCACTTGGAGTACTTATGATGGTAATGGTAGAACTCAGAGATGTCAGCTGAATAAATAAAATGGGATGCATGAACCTGCTAGCCTCTTTAACCCCTTGGCCAGCACAAGCAGGGATGAGTGTAGTAATAGAACATTACTGTTATTGCCAGCATTGTATCATTGAAGCTCTGTATCCACAACACAAAGGTTTTGTCCCAAATGGGACTTCTATTAGAAAATGAGCAAGAAAAAAGAGCTTGTTCTGGCCAAATGTGTTGCTCCAGGGGAACTGGGGCACATGGAACTCCAGATTATGTTCCCAGGTAGGGAGAGCAGACATTGTCTGCTCAGGTCACTTCATAGCTAACCATGTATTCCCAGCATTAAGAGATGGAAAAGCTCAGGAGGGAACTCCTGAGGACACTGCTTCACAGCCTCCGTGGAGCAGATTCTGCAGCCTTATTGACTCCTCAGTGTTAGGATCTATCATTAGTCTAAGACTTGTTTTGCAAGGACTGGTGTTTTTCTCAGTAGTTAATCACCTATCCTGACAAACCCGGTAACCTGAACACACACACTGCTCCCTTTGCCACTCCTGTCCTACCCACACCACCCAGACAGCAGGGCTAGGAGTATGAGGAAACTTCCACAGGCAGCCCACGGGCCACCCCTGATTTCACAGACCATACAGATTGAAGGGGAGATGCAATTGTGTGTGTAAGCAAAGAAAAAAAAACCCACAACTGTCATCATCTTGGGCATCACTACTGTGACTGGCTCAAGAAGAATCTGCTGTGTTGCAGCCTTGTGTTCTGAACCAAAGAGAATGAGAAGGGAGATAATAGGGGTTGATGCCATGGGGACACGGGGGAGGTACACAAACTTTGTCCCATTACTTCTTACTTCATGGCATACTTCATACTTCATATTCTACTTTAGGTAGGAAGCTCACTATGAACATACAGCCTAGACAATATAAGCAAGCAGCGTCTACCCTCACAACAGTGGACTCCACCTCTTTGCCCCCAGCAGACTGCTTGAGATTTCAGCCCTGAAAAAGACTAAAACACCCACAAGCACCCCCCTGCACTTCTCTGGACAGTGGAGTGCTACCCTCCTGGGCACAGTGCCACCACTCAGAATATACCGTCATTACAGATGATTACAGTAAGCTGATTACAGTAATGATTACAGATCATTACAGTAAGCTGGGTAGAGGCAAAAAATATTTGGAGGAGGGAGGGACAGAGAGCTAAATCAAGAGGTAACTACAACAGATGGTCAGAATACATTTGCCAAATATATGGCAGTGTAGAGTATTATTTGAATAATACTGATAGCATCATTATAGACAAAATCATAATCCATATGTGTCAGGGGACAGAGTTAAGGTTACTGAAAATTCACCTGCTTAATACTTTATTACAGGTTAAAATGATAAATTATCCATTTCTCAGCAGCAATCAGTCCTTCTGTCAACCTTGAAATTGATATACAGAGAAAGAGTTTGCTTTTACAGAAAATGTAAATGTTATTGAGTTATTCCATAGTGAAAATTTCTCAGCCTTACTGGAAAATTCATCAGGATGAAAATAAATTGTTTCTGCAGTGATTACTATTAAAAACAGCAAGGGCCAGGCCAGATGCTTGGATCTGCTCTATCTTCTACATGTAGGTCCGTTGCATATGAGGTGTGAAAGCCCTAAAGACTGTCTTGCCAAGATCTATCTCCAAGTTGGGGTCTCTCTTTCCCCTTCCTTCTCAACATAGATGCCATGTGTCAGGGTCACAGGGAAGGATCAGTATCTCCCCAGAAAGCCACTGTATTTGCACTGTGTGCAAAGCTAATATGATGCTGAAAAAATCCTATTTCAGTATCCTTCTAGTGGTCTGTTGTCTTTGAAAGCTTCCCCAGCATGCTGAGCTGCTCTGTACATTTTGCACATGTCTGTTCTGCCAACAGCCCCAGCAGGTCTGTGGTAGGTGCCACAGGAGCCTCCACTCCGCTACTCAGGAGGCAGCACAAGAGTAATTCATCTCACCCACCAAGAAGCCTTTCATCTCCAGGTATGCCTTTGCAAAGTTTGTCTTACCCTGAGGGCAAACAGGGCACTGGCTCCCAGATATTCAAGGCCATTGCATGGGTTCATCTGGCCTAGTGGCTGCTCCATTGACCTGAGCCTGCAGGAACCACAAATACCCTTCACAACAGTGTTCAAAGGCAAATCAAGCATCTTCGCCTCATTTCCATGACAACATTCAAGCAGAGGGCTGGATTACTACAAAGAAAAGACCTCATCATAGCTACATTCTAACATTTCCATCATCTGATTTAAACCTTTCCAGAGAGATGCCTCCAGCTCTGCTGGCAGAGCTGCAGCTGACAGTCTCTGAGAACAGGTATCCCACCTCCAGTTTCCAGGAGCACACAGCCCTGGCACAATTCCCATTCCATCCATAGCACAGTTACTCTCCACTTCTGAGTGGAGTGACCAATGAAGACCCAACCACAGCACCCAGAGCAAGGGGCTGCAGAAAGAAACCTGTACACCAATCCAGACCCCTCTGGAGCTCCCACCCAGTACTTGTGCAACCCCTTCTCCTGGATTTTCATGTCTTCCATTTCACATTGCTGCATATTAAAAAAAAAAAAAAAAAAAAAAAAAAAAAAAAAAAAAAAAAAGACATTGCTGAAAAATGAAAGGAGAAATTCTGGTTTTCAAAAGCCTTCAAGGCACTACTGAACTCTGCTGTCTGAAGAGTGATTTAAAACACAGTACTTCCCTTTGATGCTTACCAATTTAGATGTCACATTAATCAGAGCTTTGTGAATGGCTGATGTGCAAACATACACACTTTTACTTAAAAGCAGAGAAATCAAGGACATTTAACAGCTCCTGATATGGTCTTTTTAACTTCAAAAGGGAATAAAGTATTTATAAGGTGCCATCAAGGGGAGCATCCAGCCTAAATCTGTATTTATTTGAATAGGATGCCTTTTAAAAAATATGCCAATGTTTTGTCTTATGTGCAGATGCAATTCACTGCAATGCCATGAGACTACATACCTCAGAGTCAGTGGCCATGTCAGCTTCCTACAGACAGTGACAGCAAAAGCACATTTTCATTCACCTTTAGAGAATATAGGGGAAAAACCTTAAGCACCACTATATAGCCTGAAGGAGGCAAATTCCTCCTGCCATTTCCATGATGGGAGAATTTCCAAAATCTGTGGAGAGTATAACCTGACAAGCAGCTCCCCTGGTCAGTCTGAGCTCAGGTGGCACTGTAGCCATAGCTACCAAGAAAGAAAAGATATTATCTGAGAAACTGAGCCATTTTTTTTCCCCAAGAACTGTCCAGGCCAGGAAAACACCTCTTCAGCTTTCACCAGAGAATCTCTAACATAAGGTAGCTGTAAGAACAGAGATGGCACCTTTTTACATAATAAGGATTTTAAATGTGTTTGCTAGAAGATCATATTGTCCCACCAATCCAAACAAACATCCTATGTCTAAGGAAGTAAGAAAGAGATGTTTCAGCAGATGGGCACTCTCAGTGTAAGGAAATAAGGTCCCAAAATAGCACATGGCTCCAGCTGTTTCTTGCTGCTGCAGCTCTGGGCATGAACACTGAGATGCCCAGCTGTGCAGATCTTTAGCAATGCACATGCTTTAACCAACTGCTGTAATCAACTGGTGTTCTTCAGTTTTCTGTGCAGTTCTTGCAGTTATCCTTCCTTGCAAATGGCCATCATGTCCTAACTGAGGATCTTCTCTCCACCTGTTTAGATGTTGATCATCTACTGATCCCTTTGTCTTTCATCTTCAAAAAAACTGTCTTGCATTGCTGCAGGCTCTTTTCTAGTTCAGCTGAACACAGAATTAAAAAGCAGAATAACAACACCAAGTTGCATCGAACCTGAAACTTTTATTTCTATTAAAAAACTTTTCTTGCAGTAGAAAAGTAATAGGAGACTGTTTGAATAGGAGAGATGAAAAAAAAAAACCTTTGTGCAAATATGGAACTCTAGTATGATATTCTAAGCTTGACTCTTTGTAGTATAGTGGCACAATTACTTTCAGAAGGAGAAGATGAGTCTGTTTCAGGAGGGTTATTTGAAAAAGAAAGGAAAAAATGAAGTGAAACTAACTAGAATGACTTATCTATTTAAAATAAAGTGACTTAGGCTTTCAGCAATTTTTTCATCGACCAGAAGAGAAATTATTAATTTTAAAAAAGCCAATGTGTCCATGAATAAAAGAGAAATTACTGAGTTTAAAGCAGCATGAAAACTAATTTTCAAAGGACACAAAAACCGGGGATATTCACGATACTTCATAAAGTGTTGCTATATGCAAATAAAGGAAACAGATTTTTTTCACAAAAGGAACAGCCATATTGTTTCTTTTATTGAGGTCTTCTGGAAGTGTATTGATAAATTACAAAATTGTCACACACAAATACTAGCTAGGTGCCTGAGCTGTGTGACAGGGACCCAGTGTTACTTTTGCTTTTGAAAGATAGTAGTTATTTCATGTAGCTATCTATCACCCTAGAACGAAAAAGCAGCATAGAGGAGCACAGACATAGGAGAAGAGCAAAGGACTTGAAAGAATCACTATAGGAAGATAATCAGACGTATATCAAGGCTACTAAAATTCACCAAGGTAAACTACTGGCCCATAAATGACTACAGCCTTAGAATCTGAGCAAAGTCCAGGTCAGATATAGGAAAGAGAGAAAGGAACAGGCGTTCAGTATATAAAAGTCACCAAAAATGGTGAAAGCAGATACAAAATGGAAAAAAATAACTGCATATAATTTGAAACATGTGTTAGCATCATTTAAAGGAGTAATAGTCACTATGTGACTAGACCTTGAGATTTTTAGAGGAAAAAAAATTCATCTTCTCTGTTCCTTTGGACCACATCAGCATCACAAATTACTGCAATAAACCAGTGAATCATTTGGGAACTTAGTGTGCAATTTTGGTAGAAGAATTTGGTGGAAAATTTGTGCAAATTATAATGTTTAAATGTAGTTTGACAGCCTGATTCCATCGAAAACTTAAGTTTCAGTGAGAGTGAGGTCCATGCAGCCCCAGTAAGAGTTTCGCCCAGCTGAGACTCTGAAATTTCACTGTAAGGAGCAAGACTCAGCACAACTTTGTTAAGTTTATATTTAGGATAGCAGCCATGCTGGTCACCTCTGGGAACAACACTGAACAATCCTTCCCCAATCCACTTGGTCTGAGAGCTAAGGACTGCAAACAGGAGACCTGCTGGGCTGCAAACGCCTTCCTCAGCTTCGCATCTGGTACATACAGACATGGGCACTGTGAAAATTATAGTCATGGGATGTGCCTTGCACAAATAATGTTACCCCGACCCATAGACCAGTCAGTGGACCCACAGAACATGACTTAAAGCCTTCCATGGTGACCTTGTTCTTCTCCTTCACAAACATCCTGCAGGAGTCAAATGGAACCTGAAAAACCCCAAAGAGGAGAATCGGAGCTTTTCCACCCAGAAAATGTCACTTAGAATTCTGACTTTTCCCTCCACGCACCCAGAGTTAGGAAGTCTAGCATATGAAGCCTCAGAGAAAAAAAGCAGTGCAGGTAATTAGAGTAAAGCCATTTACTGAATTTTAACTGAACGGGATGAGAAGCAACACTAGAGTAATGTCATGGAGAAATACAAGATTTGGGGAGCTGAGAACCTTACATTTGTGGTTCAAAAAGTAAAAAGAAAAGTTCCTGTTTCTGGGCAGCAGGCTTGCTGGAAAGAAGGGAGACAAATAGACAACAGAGCAATTTAAACAATTGTAATGTGTCTAACATCAGTGTCCTACACTTTTGACCAGAAGCAGATAATGCCAGATGTGAACAGGAGGTTGATCATTAGTACATGGCTTCCTGGTGAACATCACTGTGAGAAATCCTTTGGCAAAACAAGTTGCTGTAGACACTTGTGGTGAGCTCAAGTGTAGCATGCCCTACCCACTTTAAGGAAAATCAAGAGAAGTCTGTGGTGTGGCCCACAGGCAGGACTCAGGCAGGAATTCAGCTGCAGGCAGTCATCCAGGTACTGGCCTCTGCAAGCTGAGCTATGGCTTTGGTTTCCTTGTGGGGTTGTATCTTCCTTGCCCTTGGGCACTGCAAAGAGCAGAAGACAGAAAGTCAGAGAGGTGAGCAAGGGACCTGTAAATGAAGTGTTCCCACAAAATAGTTTCTTCTGGCTGAACCAGTGTTGCTGCTGAACGTGTTTCTCTCTCCATGGTGAAGGATCTTAATAGCTGGTATCTGCCAATGTCACTTGTACATCTACCATCCTTCCTATCCTCTTCTCTACTAGGTGCCCAAAGCTCTTTCCAGCATCCCTGGAATGGTCTTATCTTTCCCAGTCTCTGAAGGACCACTTAGAGCAATGCTAAAGCTGAGCTGATTTTCATTCAAACACTTTGAGATTAAATGCTACTTACTTCTTTCAGAAAAAAGCACCACGACACAGGAGGCTCCTGTTGTCCATTCCAGGCAACATCTAAAGGCTGCAGATGCTTTTCTGTCTACATGAAAGACCCCAGAGAATCAAGTTCTTCTGACCCATCCAGAAAGCCAAAACTATCTTTTAAATGAGTAATCTATGTATGTTCCAAATGTGCACTGTAACTATTCTGATAGCACCATGAAGCCTTATTCCATTTCAACTGTACAGGTGTCAGGGGACTTAGAAGGGCAGCAAAGACAGTCCCAAGAATAACAAAATTTTTCTGAGATCTCAGCCAGATCTAGTTTGTAGTAAGGTAACCAAGTATCTATCGTGCGAACAGAAAGCTAGAAACAGTGCTCTGGAAGGGACTTTGAAGAAATAACTGATGCCTGCTGGCACCTTAAGATATCTAGTTAAGAGTCAGGTCTGAGTCCAAAGCCTTGCTGCTATATTAGCACCACTACAAATCTAGACAACCTGCTTCTGTGCCTTCCTGAGAAGTCAGGGAGAGAGAACTATCATCTGCTCCCCCTGTAGAAAAAAACCCGGGTTATCTCATGGCCCTGACAGCCCATTGCATGAACACTATCACCCTGGGTACTCTTTAAATACTTCTTTAAATACTTCTTTATTCTGTTCAAGGATAGCTGCAGTTAAGTTGTTTTCTCTATGGTTTTTTAATTCACCAGTTCAGAAAGATGGGAAAGGCTTAGTTATGTTTAAAATAAATAAAAAAATTAAATGCACAGGATAATCAGGAGACTAGAAAACAGGAGGTGAGTTACAAAAAGAAAAAAAAGAGCACATCTGTACATACAGGTCACAAACTTCATCATAATTATTATTTCTTCAGATGATTGCTAAGGTCATTATTTAATAATAATTGGAAATTCCATCCACAAGTACTTCTTAGAGATCTAAACCACTTGAAAGCTATTCTTCCAACATCTCTCCTGTGCTGCTGACACCCACATTTATTCCTGCAAATATCCTCTGTAACAGGAGGGTAACATCCTCTGTAAGGTGTGTGTGTGTTGTACTTTTGAGGGAGGCACAGGGAGGTGCAAAAAGAGGGAACAAAGGGCCAGTAACATCTTTAATGCAAATTCACAACTTACATAAAATAGTTAAACAGCCAGGGCATAGCTGCCATACTAACATAGTCTCTCAGAACAAAGTTTCCTCCTGGCTAATTCAGTTTTGCCACAGCACTTAGTCATAGGCTGTGGAGGTGCTGTCTGTATACACCTAAAAGGAAAACCTAACAGAAAGTATAACCCTGTTTGGCTCACTCTCTCTCTCCTCTCTCTCTAGTTCATTGCTGCTGTTTCTACTCAGGGAGGTGGGATTGCATCTCACTGGAAGAATCCTTACCAAAGACCCCAGTGTAGGAAGGATGTGGCAGGAAGGATGCAGCTGCTGGAGCTGCTCCTGCCCGCCCCAGGCAGGGTCAGAGGCAGAATGGTGGCCATGGCCACCACTGCTGAGGTTCCACTCTGTGGCTCACAGGCAGGTAAAAGCCTTTGTGTGAGGCTGCAAAGGAAGAAGAATATTGCCACAGAGGAGCAGCACCAGCAACTCTGGTGCCTCCCCTGCCACACCAAGAACATTGCACCATGATCCCCATGTGGCCATTGGCCTTCACTGGAATTCTCACAACCATCAGGAATCAAGGCAAACCCATGGGAAAAGCAAGACTGCTGCCTACACAAGGGCTTTTTCCAAAACAAGTGTGTGCACCTCTTCTTCCCATACCTTTTATTCTTCATGGTTCAATTGAGTCAACTATGTTTCTTCAAAATTAAAAAGTTTGTTTCCCCTCTTGGGTGAGGAGTGTTGCCACCTATTGGTATGAGTGGTCAGACTCGATATGGGTTTCAGGCAGAGCCACTCAGTTTCACCATCAGGAGAGAAAATCTGGCAGGTAAAATCATGGGCAGGGGTGAGGGGGATAGCTGACATAAAAGCCATGATAAAGTGTCTTGCAATGGGCTGCTGCAAGGTGTTGAGAGCCAAGCTGAAACCACAGAATGTGATTTTTGGAGATATCTGGAGGATAGTTACAGGGTAAGAACACAAGACTAAGCATCTCTGAGACTTCAAATTGTAAAATGAGACCTGAGGTTTTACTGTTTGCTCATAAAATACTCCTCTGTTTTTAGTGGAAGAGGAAAGAAATGGCAAGACTGCATCTCTCAGAGATGGCAGTTAACCAGCATGGCTCATCAGTTATTCTTTTACTCAAAATAAATGTTTGTATTTGGTGTCTTATGTAATACTCAGGTGGGTACATAATTTGTTTTACAAATCTACACAGCAGTAGATCCAGATCCAGTATGAAACAAGTATTCTGTTACTGTTAAAAGCCCTTGGCTGTTTTTCTTATGTCTACAGCTGAGATCATTGAAAACACAGAGTCAGGATGGGTTTTGTCGCTTGCTCTCAGCAAATTTTGTGAGGAGCTGCATGCTGGCACCACTTCATCTTGCTTGGACTAAAGATAATGTTTGCCTTCCTCCCCTGCCTGCCTCAAGGCACTTGCACCTCTGTAGTTTGTGTCTGGTATTTCTACTTTTTGCACCCTGAGCAGAAACTCTGGATTTGGTGTTTCCATCCATTAGACATCACTGGCAGGATTGCCTCAATAATCGGTGAAGGCACAGTGCTCTGCTGCTGTCAGTCATTTCCTCTGCAGCTGGGAAGCAGGTGGGGACATGGTTACACTCTGCTTCCTGCCCAGTGTCCTGCAAAAAGGGCAAGGTCCCTGCCACTCTGCAGCCTGGTGCCACGGGATGGCACACTGCTCTCCAGAAGACCTATTCAGGCAGTGCCAGCCTGAAACTGAGCCAGCACCCTGCCTGTGCTCCACTGTGTTGCCATCCTGTTGCCTACAGGTTATAGGTTATGTACAGCTGGGTGCTCCATCCCAGCCCTTGTTAACAGTTTCCCTGTGCACAGAGATGTACAGATGGTTGTCACTGTGACAGCTCCTTGTTCCTTCTTAGTATGCATGCAGGTGCTAGGTAGAGGGTGGGATGGAGAGGGGAGGATTATGACCAAAGCCAAAGAGGGATACTACATATCAGCCACAATCTGAAGAAGCATTAGTGAAAGATCAGACCCAGATTTAATTAGTACATTAGTATCATACTGACAATATTCATACCATGCACCATGGGATTCCACCACTTGGTTTAAAATTAAAATGGAGAAAGGGCACAAGACACAAAACCAGTTGTGCATTCTAAAGTTAAAGAAGTGAATCCCAGACTAACACAGGCAGCTGGTACAGTTCTTGGTGGAAGCAGAGAACTGGAGAAAGGGGATTTTACCTTTTACCTAGGTAATAAAACCCCAAAAGTTAAGTAAAAGAGAAGAAAACTTCTAAGCAGCATTTTCTCTCCACACCTTTCTCCCCAGACTCTCAGTGGGTGAGGAAGTTGCTTGAGTCTATCAACACATACTATCAGCACAGCAGCTAGAAGACAAATGTATTTTGCTGGACACTTCAAAAATATTTAGAAAACCCTGTAACCCTAAAATGAGCATTGTACTTGAGCAGCAGAAATTTTTGCCTCATCATGCCAGAACAAATGGAATTGGCAAGTATACAGCCAAACTGAGACAGAACAGGCAGGAAGAAGAATCTGAGATTACTGAAAATTATATTCTTGGAGACAAAATTGTGTTCCATGTGACCAACAAAAGGCTGGGAGGGAGGTTATAAAAGGAGACAGATTCGTGCTTGCAAAAAAGCAATAGATGTCTTTCAGGTCTTGGAAGCCACACAGTGCTGAAAGTGATAATGGCTGGGCAAAGTATGGGAAAGCCTGAACATACTGTCTGATGATGCAGCATGAAAAGAAGATTGAGAGCTCAGCTATGAACAACACATACAAATTAGTGATAGAGACAGACATGAGGGTGGCCTTTCTACTGTTGAAAATTACTCTACATGGGCACAACGGGAGATGCTAAGGCTAGAGCTATCTTCTCTCAAGAAATAACTTTGCCAAAAATCACAAGAACCCAATACTACTGCCAAGGCTATGACTGGCAAAAGTTGAAGCAAGAAGATATGCCACATCAAGATTTCAAAAGCAAGAAGCCTTTTCTGGCACTCGAGTGGACACTAAATAATATCTGGTTTTGTAAAAGACGTAGGGAACCATCCAATGAAATTTGTATCTTAGCTCATTCAGAAATTGAGACACTCATATCACTAATTCTTGCAGAAAGCCATTGCCCAGAATCACAAAATAAAATAGAGCTGCACTGTGATCTGGAGTCACAGGAAAAGGCACAGTGATGAGACTACAGGGAACAAAATCATTGTATCTGTAATCTGACAGAATAACTGAAATATTCATGTGAGACCATTACTGTTTTATGAACCCTGTACATTATGTAAAGATCCATATGTAGCTTTTCCAGAAACTGGGAGACTGGGGACAGAGGAGACCCAGCTGCAGTGACACAGGGTGCTGAGCAAGCCTGTTTTTTTCCATTTCTTTAACAATGCCTCCTGCCTTATCTTCTGCTGCTGCTGTTCTCATGCACAAGGAATTAGCTCCACTTGGGAGACAGTCAGAGTGACGGCTGGCAATGCAAAACCTCCCTGGAGTGTAAGGCAATGCCACTCTCACAGTGATACTCTGCCACAGCAGAAGGGCAAGCTCTGACATTCAGCCCGAGGCTAGGCAGGAAGAGAGAGAGTGAAAAATCTTGAGAAGAAATCAAATCCCAAGGCAAAACCTGCTACCTGCAGGACCCTTTACCCTAGCAGAGCAACACAGGATGAGTGGTGCAGTTAAGTCCTAAGGGCAGTGACCTGAACAGAGATTGACAAAGTCATAGTCCAGTCCTACCAGGCAGCACGGCCTCGCTGACTGTTTACCCTGACACTTTTGTTCACATTCTCACAACTGCTCATCCCAGCTCCTCTGCAAGTTTTTGTTTATTTAAAGTAAAAAAACAACCAAATAAATAAAGCAAAAAGACATTAAGTGATTTCTAAGCCAGATAGTGCTGCATCAGGGCCAGCTTGTTTAAGGCTCCAAGGTCAGGTGGACTTGAGGAACTGGTGCACAGTCCAGGAAACTGTGCCTAAGATGTACACCTAGGGGAACATAGATTGTCTTGGAACTGTGGGTGCTGAGCCTGGAATTTGGCTTTGCTCATCTGGTTAAAATCAATAGCCTCTGCATTAGCAGTTTTTTCTAAGCAATGAACTGCCTGGATGCAGCTGCAAAACTCTTCTAGGTGGTTTAACTACAAGGTACTGCAATTTTAACTTTGAAGACAGAAGATGCCAGGGTGGAGGTTCCTGCTGCGATCAGATGGTACAGACACACACACCAGTGTACAGCACAGGCATAAGGAGTCAAGTTCTGCTACAGACACAAACCAACCCTGCAGACAAGAGCTGCAGCCTTCGTTGCTGTGTATCTGCTTCCTGAGAAGTGCATTGGAAATGCTGAGAGCAGTCTCATTTTGTTTTGAACTCAGCCTGTTTACCTAAGCAATGGAAGAAGGGGTAGTACACAAAATCATTTTCCAGTCCCAGCAGGTATCCTGTCATCCTCCCAGCTCTGCTTACTTCACAACCCAGACTCTTTCTAATCTGTGTCTCTTGGCACTGCAGTCAATTAACAGCCTGGAATTGCAACGGACTGTGGAAATATTGTCTCCAGTGGCAAATTACAAAACCTAGATCTGCAAAGAGACAGGTGCATAAGCAAGAGAATCAAGTGTATTTTTTAAACTATTTCATCTCTCATGAATGGATTTTCTCAGGGTTTAAAACATATTGAGCCCTAAATCTTCTCCTGGCTAGTGGGGGTCACTTAGTTTCATACTTGCTCTCTGTACAGAGTTCTTATTTCAAGGAGGATTTTTCTGATCTTACTGTTATTATTGACAGTTTTGACATTTTGCAGATGATAATTCCCCTCAGATCAGTTAGATTTGTCTGCCACATCTGTACCATACACAAAAGTGGTTGAGAAAGCTACAGCCTGAAATATCAGGCTGAGCAAGAATAATTTAGCCTGCAGAGTGCTGTGTTTGGCAAATCTATTGTACATTGTTAGTAAGGGACAAAATTAAATCTAAAATAGAAACCTCAACACCCCACTTTATTTGTAGCTGCCACAATACTTTCCAAAGAGTTGTTCACAATGAAACTTCTGAGGCACTGTTTGATTTCTTCAAGGCCAGAGGTTGTGAGAGCCTTCCCAGCTAGCATCCCCACTCCAAGCGTGTGGTTTACAGTATCTCATCTGGAAACTGTAAATTTTTGCTGAAAACTCCAACTGAGAAAAAAGACATAATTATGGGAAATATGCTGCCATCAAAGCATGTCAGGATCATGTGATGCTGCAGACCACCTCTCTGGGATCAGTGAATGGCTCTGAACTACCAGTCTGCTTCCTCAGGAAGAAAGAACAGACAAGACAGGAACAGGCTGCCTTCAAGATGTGTTATGTTGGTCTTCTAGCTCAGCAGTCACTCCATTCTCACAGGGAGCCTTCTCTCTGTAGGTCTGACTAGAAGACCCTAGATGTGCTTGGGTGAGGCATTTGTGGTGTCTGCTGCCTCTGCTTTGTTGACCAGCCAGAGCCCTGCAGCTCTGGATACAGTCTCACAGGTCCTTCTGGGGGCCAGCAGCTTTTGAGTGAACCTGTACATGTAAAAGATAGCTGAGACATATAGTCACCACAAGGTTCATTAAAGCTAAGCAGTCTTCTTCAGAAAGGAGAGGTGTAAAGGCATCTGTCTTTCCCTATCTGTGTGTACTAATACAAACACACATCATAAATGTGAAAATTACTGTGCTGCTACAGCTAATCACTTCTTCAGCTCCTTTAATAACAGGAATGTTCTTTCCTTCCTATGTGCCATTTTTCTTGGTACTTGAACTGTTAAGAAATTAATTCTCTCCTGTCCTGTGTCACAGTGACTCTTCCCAGCTACAAGTATTTTCATGCATTTTCATCAGCACTGGAAATAGGTCTATCCTGCAAGTGTATTCAGCAAAGAGGAGAAAGGTACCACAGCTTGCTTAATAACAATAGATGGCTTCCTAAAAAAAAAAAAAAAAAAAAAAAAAAAAAAAAATTATTTCTATTTCCTCCGCTATTACAGAAGTGCAAATGTACTTTATTAACCATCTATTGATACATATTTAGCAAACATTAATCAATGTCTGGTGTCTTGAGAAAAATCTATTTTCAAAAGCTTTTAGCCTCTGAACTCATCTCCCATTTGCCAGTCTGTTTAATCAATAGTCATATTTGCTGAGAACCAGGAAAGTATTGACTTACTCGTGAGTGTATGAAGTAACTCAAGCAATTACTATTTTATATCATTTAGAAATTGTTACAGCAGTGTTTCTGCTGGGAGGCAGCACATGTCAAAGTTTTGTAGGATTAGTTTGTAAAGGCAAAGAAATCAAAGATATGGAGCTTGTGTAGTATCATGTAACTCATTTTATTTCTGTCAGAATATTACCCCTCACACAGTAAGGACACCTCATAAATCACAGTCGCAAACTATAGTGCCTGATTCCCCAGAACTTATGTTAAACACTGAAAAAAGCACAGAGAAAACTAAAATGAGGAAAACTGCAGACATATTTCAGAGAACTTGCTACATCAAAAATTTAAGAATAAAATTGTTCCTATGAGGCTGTAGCCTGCTTCTGCACTAAGAAGAACTTAAGCCTGTATATAACAGCATCTCCCAGAAAGTTTCATCGTGGCTATAAATCCTCCTCTGTAAACCTAATGGTTTGACTGCCATGAATTTACTGCAAACTCCAGAGACACTGTGATGCTTGATCATTTGTCTAGAATATCCCTCACATAAAGGCTAAAGACCAGGTTTTCTCCTGACATCTTTTCTCCTTCATTCCAGCTGTAGGAAGCACAGACATGCAGAGAAGCCTCTCATCCATGCTTCCTGAAGTGGTGGGTTGCAAATGTGCCACCACTCTACTGTGACACTGCTGCAGCACTCCTACATGCAGCCTTACTCCTTTCTTTTTTTGAAGTGGGCTGATAGAAGCAAATAGGGTCTTGGTTTACTTGCTTGAACACAGTGTGCCCAGTGCTGTATGGGACATAGACACCACTGGAAAAACATGCACAAGCATAATCTTAAAGCAGGGATTCATCTGCGAGAGGGAGAGCTGTGGCTCTGGCTGCACCTGGCTAAGACATTTCCACCATCAATCCCTGCTGGAAGCTTCCATGGGGTTGGCAGAGATGACATCGCTCGTGTCTCAGAGCCCAGTTTGCTCTCCTGCATATTAAACTACCCATGAGGGTGAGCTAGTGGTAAAACAGCCCTGCCTGCAGTGAAGCAGGAATGGCAATAGCCACTGACAGCTGGAGGCAGAGCAGTGAGCTTGGAAAGAACTGAAGGGGTTTGTTGTGTCATTATGATTCTTAGCCCATAAGCAGACATGTGCAAAATACATACCATACATGTGCTTACAAACAAGGCAAAGATGAAGGCTGGTGAAGCAAAAAAAATCTGGCTTGGGGCTGGATGCCAAATGATACAGAAAAGAAGCTGGAGTTTGTGGCAGAATTTGCAGTCAGCTCCATGGGTGCTCTGTGATCTTCTCATGAATTAGCAATTTCCTTGACGTCCTGGCAGTTAGGACAGAACTGTATGCAAATTTAGTTATGTAGCCCTGAAGTCATCTCTGTACCCAATTCCACAGCCTGCAAAGCAGGCATAGTCTGAGATAGGATGAAACAAAGACCCCAGGTGACAAACAAGCTCCAGTTGGCTTCACCATGTAGTGTTTCTTTCCTGCTTTGAGATGAATCTGCCATCCTGTGAGTAAGAAGTAATTAAAGGCTGTCATGCATAGCCATTTAATCTGATGCCTGTGTTTGTCCATTCCAGATATGGTCCTCACAAATTATCAGGGCCTATCAAGCTGGAGCTTGTTGAGCTATGACACAGTGACTGCCTCTCCTGCCTGGGAACCACTTGGGCCAAGAGGGCTGTGAAGAGCCTGATGTTCCTATCACCCCTCCATCATGCAGCACCCTGCCAGGGAAGGAAAATCATCAGAGAGCACTGAGTAACTCACTCCAAAAAAAATTGAAAGTAGATTTGTAAGAAGCGCTTTAATCCTTTTTTTTTTTTAATTATTATTTTTTATTAATTGCCCGGCTGCTGGAGCTGAAGGAATCATATGATTTTGTAAGTATGTTATTTCATCTTTACTGTGTGATTAGTTCAAACACTTTACATCACCTGCCTACATATACATACATGTGCACGTACACATGTACAAATTTTTTCCAGGTCTTCTGCCACTGGAATTCCAAAGTCTGGACAATGGATTCCCCATTGTTAAACTTTTTTTGACTCTTTAAATATCTTTTATTTCTTCTTGTCATAACATCAGTTTTCATGTGAACAAAGGGACTGCTGCCACCAAATGAAGTCAACACTGAGAAGTCCGGTGTCTTGTTCAGGCAGTCAGCAGCATAAAAAAACCTAAAATCATCCAGGAGAGTCAAGAAAAAAAAAATTTATCTCACAAGTCTGATCACCACCTTAAAGCCTTCATCTGCAGTAATCTTTAGGTCAGGTATTTTGCAATTCACTCCAGACTTCCAGGAAGGAAAGTGTTACTTCCCTTCTGAAGTTTACTGACAATATGAGCCTTTCCATATTCCCCCTTGCATGTAGAGAGATGGGGGAAGGTTGGGCAGAGGTACCCTCAGCATTCCCCTTCTCTGCTGCAGCAGCTGTCCACTGGATGCCATTTCCAGTAGGGCTGAGGGCACCTGGACCCCCTATGCACCTATGGCTGAGGCCATCTGCCCTGCTGGTCAGCCCTCATTCATCCTGACAGTGAGGTGGTTAAACAAAGCCTAACATGAGGCAGCAAATCTGATTTCAGCCTTCAGCTAGGGCTGTGTTCAGAGGTGCAGGAGGCAGAGATGCATGTCTTTAGATAATTGATCCACTCGGTTTCCCAGCATTTTCACGCATGTGGGAGATGCCCATTCCTCTCCTGCCAGCAAAGCCCCTGAGAAATCTGCTGTGGATTGCTCTGTTTCACCCCTCTTGGTGTACAGCTGCCAGCTGAGATGAGGAAGACTTGAGAAATCAGCTTCTCTTCTGACTCACATGGAAGAAGGATGCCATAGTGACGGTCAGTCACGGATGCAAGAAACTGAAAATTTAAAACAGAAAAGAAAAATACACTCCAGCACTGCAGATAATCTGTCATAACACTGTGATATTCTAATGATAAGAAATGGATATATCAAAAATAGAACACACCCACTTAAAACTAATAGCTTTCAAAGAAATAAAGGTTCTTTGCAAAAGATGAAAGGCTGCACACAGTAATACATGGGAAGGCAAGTAAATGAGTAATGGTTCCAGGAAAGGTAATCACTCCAGTGTGAAGAACATTTTCAGTTCTCTGCACTGCAGTCATGCGACTCCTTAGCACGGAATATGTATATTATGCACATTTTAATTTCTTTGCCAGGCCTTACTCTTTCTAGAGAAATCAAGTCTTCGGAGCCAGACTGTGACAGTCAGCACCTGGTCACCCAGACACAGTCCCACTCATAGCACAAGAGCAGCTCTGTGGGCATGTCCCATGTCCAGACAAACTGGACAAACGATTGAGGCTTGGCTAGCAAAAATTAGAATGGCAAGCTAAAAGATGCAACCTACTGTGTGACGTAAACATTTAGCACAGACAAGTTTAAAGACCCTAAGCCACATGAGCAGAACAGTATGCTGAGGGTAGGCAAAAAAGTTTTAAGACTCACAACAGACAAAATTACACATAAGCCCTAAGTGCAACATGATATTAAACAAGTAAATGTGTTTCCAGGTATATGAATTAGGGAATAGGATTCAATACTGAGGTCTTTCCAGCTCCCTAAGCAGAACTGATGAGTTCAATATCAGAATCCCATAAATTGTTCTAATGCCTATGCTTTTACAGGGATATTAAAAATAGATTGCTCTATACTTCTAAAGGGGTGTTAAAAATAAATTGAAGAGACTGTCATGAGAAAAGAAATTGAGGTTTGAGGACAGCCTTATTGTAAAAGTGATTCAAGGAGCCTGAGATGCTTATCTTATCACAATAATAATAATAATAATAATAATTTAAAAATTCAGAAGATATAGGGTTGACTTGATTACAGGCAGATTCACTGAGGCAAAATCACAAATATTAAAGGGATTTTAAGCATGGATAAAAAAAGATGCATAAACTCACTGGCTGGCAGTTAATGCCAGACAAATTAGAAACAAGGAGCAATTTGTTACAGCAAGGATGATTAACCATCAGGAAAAGCTATGACTGAAAGCAGTGGATTCTTTTTTTGCTTCAGATTCAGAAAGAGTAACTCCACAATGTTATGGTCCTATACACAGCAGTAATAGTTTACAGCATACCAACTCTCCTGCAGCAAGTTGGGCTGGGTGTCTCTTCTAGCCTTTCATATTTGGGCTTCTCTGGAATTAACTGAAAAATGCCTGACTGCAAATAGAGTTTTGAAGATGAGGATCAGACTTGTGATATAGTTTTTATCTCATAATGGACTTTAATCTGGCTATTAATGACAATCCAGCATATTAAAACTGTGTCTCCCAACTTAAAATAAATCACTTCTTTATTCCAGATGAAAAGCAATTGGATCAACATGAAACAGTTGGCTGTAGTGGGTATCATTTCTCAAGTACTTCTCCAGTGACCTGCTGTGCCAACAACATTGTTCTTCAGATTTGTCTATAGAACACAATAACTTCAAATCAAAACCAGGCATCTTGTAGATAGAGTCAACATATGTGAGTGACACAAACCTTACGAACAAAAGCTCGGGAAATGTAATATTGTTATAGCCACACAAAGTATCAGCTTTTCTACTGGCATTTCTTACATATACAGCAATTTTTATGAGGACTGAAAAGAAATTAAATCAAACCTTATTTTTTCTGACATTTAAGGTCTTTTTCTGGCAATGTTATGTTCTACAGTGGATTCCTGAAATCAGTCAACTTGAAGTTCACATCACCCAACTGTCTACTTCCTAAATTTGAGCTGCTTTTCTATCAAGTATCAAGACAGCCTCAGCAGCTATACCAGGTACAGAGGAAGAGAGCTTCTTGTAGCAGCAAACACAAATTATCTATCTTGGTCATCCAAAAGCACCTGCAGTAACAACAATGTAGCAGGTGCCACCATATTATGGGGAGAACAAGCATATGTCTCTCAGAAACCCTTAATGCTGTGTGCATTGAATGCCCTTCACAGCAGAGAATGTATGTTGTATGTGCATACAAGGCAATTAATTATATCTGCTCTCACAGTCTACCAGGGATGGCACTAAGCTGCGATAATAGGGCACTCTCTAGTTGCACAGAAATGAGCATTCATTCCTTGCAGCATTAATTACTAACTGTATTACAGCACTGATGTTTTCACAGGGTTGGTAATCCCACCTTCCAGCTACTAAAACTCCTTGGAATGTCCTGTGATCAGCACACTGCATCTGTTAAAGGATCATCATGAGCTGCTCTACTATTCCCAGACTCTCTGCAACTGACCATCTGAACACAAAATTGGAAGGAAACTTCATTCCTGAACCATGCCATTGGGTGAGTTTTTCTGGGCAGCACTAACTTTGTTTCTGGAAATCCAGTATACATGTTTCTGTGGAAACAGGAACCAGCAGAATGCACTCGTAGCCACTGGTTTGCTCAAGTCACCATGGAAACAGTCATTGCATGTGTGAAAAAAAAGGATAATGATTGCAAAGTAATGACTTACTGGAAGCTTCCTTCTTAGTTTTCATTTTGTGGTCATCCTTGCTACTAAGAAGAAGAGGGCATACATGACTATGTCTCAAATCCTTGACCTGATAAAGGTCAGGATCAGAAATCATGGTATAAAGCTCCCAAGAGCTCAGGCACCTGAGCACCAGACCCCTGAGAAACATTTGGGATGTGAACAGTGGGTTTGCATTCTGCAGAGAAAGGTGGGACAAAGACCCACCCAGCTCACACAGATAGGTTTGTTACCTCCAAACACAATCCATCCTAGACTCCCAGGGTACCAGGGCAAGGGAAGGCAATACACTTTGAGGACTGGCAGTAGCTTGCATGCCTGGTGAGGTCGAGTTGTGTTAGTTGGCAGCTTGGCAGAGGGAGGGAACCCCCTCTGGTAGTTTCAAGGCACACACAGAAATTTTCCAATCTTCTCAGCCTTCTAAGGTTCTCACTATCAAACCAGGTTTTTTGCCCTGCCTTTACTTCTTGTCTCTTAAAGAGGTGCAGCAGTCCTACAATATTACTCCCACACAACTGGATCACTTTCCATGACATGACCTCCATAGCAACACCATCACAGCAACACAAGACATCCATCTTGTGAAGATCAAGATGAGAATTTTCACACAGTCCACATGAGACCTGATGTTTTAATGTACTTTGTTTCCTCTGGAGACCTTCACAATGACCTGCATTTGCTTTCACCCACTTCTTTTTCTTTCCTCCCTAGGGTCACTAGCATCATTGACCCACATTTTTACAAGACAAATCCACAAGGACACCCTTGCATTTGGATTTTTTTGTGTGGTGTTTTTTTTTGTGGGCTTTTTTTGTTTGTGTGTGTGTGTGTGTGGGGGGTTGTTTGTCTGTTTGTTAGTTTTTTGTTTTGTTTTGGGATGTTTTTTGGTTTGGTTTGGTTTGGTTTAGTTTGATTTGGTTTGGTTTTTTGATTATTTTTTTTTTTTTGTCAGCAATCACCATTCAGGACTGCTGGTTATTGCTCACCTCAGCTTGCCTTTTGCAGACATCCTCACCTCCCACTTCCTTCTGGTAACATAGAGACATTACATCAATAACTGGTGCACCATACAGAACAAAGCCTGAACTGTACTGCAGTGTTCCTCTCCAGAGTCTCTCACCAAACAGATGGAGGCATGCTATGATGTCCCCAGGATGTCAAAGCCCATACACTTCCTGGTCTGGGGTGGGTGCAATGCCATCCCCTTTTAGCCACCATGCTCTTGTGCAGAAAGGCAGGAAATGGTGTAATTGACCATACAAGAAAACAGCCAGGACAATACACAATGCAGCTGAGAAAGGGTGGCAGTAAGGTGAGGGTTCTGTAGGGCTGGTTAAACCCTGATCAGCTGAATCATGTTCTTGTTCTTAATGCTTTACCTGACCTTGATGCTTCAGAGGAAGCATCCTTTTTAGAGCTTGCCTCAGTTTACCCATTTGCTCCTTTGACTTCAAAGCAATAGATTAAGAATGGCTCTGGTGGGGTTGATGTGACTACAGGCATGAATGGTCCTCCATTTGTTGGCTACTTAAGATCAGCAACCCTCAAAGTTCTCCACTGCCTGCTGCTGCAGGTCAGATTCATGCAGTGAGATCATTTTTCAGCTGGTGCATGCACTTGTCTCCTCAGGGGCAAAGATCTATTATGCTCAGACTGACTACCTGAGGGTATTCAGGTGGCTCTCCACAAAGATCATGTGAATAAGGCTCCTTTCTGTTCAGGCAATCTAGATAAATAAAATTTGGTGCTAATAATTATCTGACTATAAATACATGTCAAGAAATAATTGAGCCATTTACATGAGAAGCTTAAAATGCCTTTGGAGTCTCCGACTAGCAAAATGAAAGGTCATCAACACTCATACAACTTTCTAACTATACTGTGACTGCCAGAAAATCAGATCTAGCCCTTTTCCAGTGGGATTTAGGGACTTGGGGTAGGCAATTATCTAGTATTGCCAGTGGTGGTGAAACTCGGGGAGCTGTTGGGAATTTTATTGAACTGCAGTAATGCCTAGAAGCCCAAGAGTTGAATAAATAGTGGCAATTATTTCCACTCCCTTCTTGTCCCTCATACCAGCATAGCACTCTATGTACAAAGTGGAGCCTTCACTAGAGAGTGTACATTATGATGAGGATTTATGGACATAAATGAGAAAACACTTGTGCTAAACATTTTCTAAGGGAAGAACAAAAGCAAGTGCAGCAATTAAATTGCATGTCAGATATCTGACCTTTCAGGGATGGCTGTATTTTTATCCTCTGGTTAAAAATCTGTTCCGTACATCCAGGACAGAAAGCCAGAACAAAAGTAGTTTTATGTATATAATAATAACAATCATAATTAAAGGAAGAAATGCTGATTCTCAGCACCAGAAGTCTTTCTTTTAGCCAAACAAAAGGCACACCATTCTCACTCCAGCTGTCATAAAAGCAAAACAGAAAAAAATAAAAGTCCAATAGATGAATGGACTCAAATCTAGGAATCTATGACCAGCACCATCATGGTCATAAAAACAATAACCTGTAACAGGTCTTTCTGGTTGATCCTGTTAATCATTCTGGAACTGTTTCTTCCATTTAACATCAAACAGCTGTCTTTCCTTCTCTAGGAGATACACAGAGTTACAAGGAAGAACCTCAGCCTTTTTTGTTTGTTTGTTTGTTTTAGTATGTAACTCAGTATTATGGCTACAAATATTCTGCTCTGAAAACCATATTCAGAAACAGCAACCCTGTAATATCCAAGCAAACATAGCGTAAAATCAAAGTAGGTTGAAACAGTAGGTCAAAACATAATAAAAACATATACAGAATAGCTGGGAAAGGTGGAATGATAAAGTTAAGAATTAAAATGTGGCTACCCAGACACAAAGACACAGAACAGCTGTTTTTGGCCCAGCCAAAGAATCTTGCTTTCATCTTCTAAATATACCAGAAACATCAAGAACATCATAAAATCCCAAACTTCATATTAGCTGCTACAACCCAGCATTGTATCTAACACTGCAACGAAGTTAAAGCGGATTGGGAAGAGATCCCTGAAGGATGACAGTTTCTACAGGAGAGCAATTCTGTATAAAGGTATTTCCACTTAAGGTACTTGTATTCTTTGTACAAATGACAAGAGTACTGTGATAGTAACAAGGTTTAAATAGCATATGGAAATTTGTCTCCAAATCACATATCACATCAAAGGCTTGGCAAGTCACTCCACTCTTTAAAGAAAAATCTATGAAAACACAATTTACATAACACTGCAATATCAGAGTTCTGCTTTGTCCTTCACCCTGATTGAACACAGATAATGGAAGATGCTCAGGTGGAAGATTCACATGACCCATGTTCTGTACAGCCTGCAAAATTGTGTTCAATTCTCACTTTTTAAAATGTGGCTGTCCATCACAGAAATGCTTGGATGCTGTGAGGAGACAGGACTGCACAAGTACCTAAATAAGTGCTACTTCATTTGCTTTTTGTGGAGCCGGTATGGCCCATATAGTAGAAATCAGCATGCCTGCTCCTTTGGGGAGGTGCACACTGCCACTGATGGGGAACTGCTAATCCTCACCAAAAGGCAGAAGGAAACTGAGGCTCTTCTGCAGAAGCATGGAAGGTACTGTGGTCTGCACACAGGGTGATACCTGTCTCTTAAGCAAGGAAGAAGGCTGTGCATGCCTGACCTCTGCAGGGGTCCAGAACCACTGCCATCATCAGGGTCATCTTTGCAGCATCCTCAGTATTGGCAGCTACCGAGATCCCTCTCTGCCACAAGAAAAGATGTCATGAAACCATTATCATCACTGTGTGATTGAAAGCAGGAGAGAAGAAACTCTTCATCCTACCTTCTAAAACAGCTATGCCTACTTATACCTCCACCAAAGTGTAATATTTTCAGTTCCAATGTCAACCATAAGTAATTTGCAAGTATCCAGAGCTCAGTCTGGATGCCTGGTTATGAAATTTGTTTCTCTTCCACTTACTCTCCCAAGCCACAGGAATAAGCATAGTTTCCTTTTTCCATTTCTCATTTCCTGATCATTCTTCAAATTTCTCTCCAGAAGAAAGAGGACAGTAAGAAAATTAACAACCATAACTGCCATAAGATATGTATGTCCTTACATATACAGGTTATCAACTCATTTTTCTGCTAAGACTTCAGTGAATTGCACAGATCTTTACATGAAAGACTAGAACAATATTTGAACAACAGATGCCACTTTTCTACCTGTTGGAAACATTAATCTGAGCAGAGGGCAACAGTTATAATTACAGTCTGTGGCTAATTTTAGGCTTCTACTCCTATACTTTCAAAACACATAATTTCTGTTTATTTAAATGGCATCATGATTGCTTCAAATCTTGGAATTATGATTTCCCAAACATAACAAAACAAATTTGGTTTCTCCTTACCTTTCTCCTCCTGCTGCTGTGAGTAACAGCATCCCTCCTACATCCTTCAGGCTTCCCACACTGCTTGGCTCCCCACCACAGAGGGAGGCCCAGTTCCTGAGGAAGGCATGCCTTGCCTCTGTGTTCTGTGGAAGTTTTCTCAGACTTCTCCTCCTTTCTTAAAGTCTGGTCAACTGAAGGGGTTTCTCACATCACTATGACAGTTCTTAAAGCTCTCACCAAATTCCCTCTGAGTCTCAGTTAACTAATGAAGATGGCAATGCCAACCCTCTTCCAATCTTTTGTTTCTGGAACTGGACTCAATAGCCTGCCCTACTGCATTCAGTTTTCCTTCCAAAAGCAATTCTTCACACATCTCTACCCTTCAGAATTACTCGAATCCTTTCATATTTTCCATGTCAGGCTTCTCATAGCACCTTACCCTCCCCAAACTTGGAGCAGCTGCCTTTTTGCCTCTGGGCATCCCTTCAACACAGTTGAAAATGGATGCTTCAGGATATAAGAGGAGAGGAGCAGTCATTTGGTTTGGCTCTGCCTTACAGGAATCTACAGAAAGTGACAGACCTCGAATGAGGTCAGATTAGTGAGGCAGCAACCTACCATACTATTCTTCCTAAGAAATTTGAAAAACACACCCCCAAACTGCACAGGTAGCACTGACCCCATTCCCACTGAGCTCAGGCAAAAGCCAGTTTATGTAGCACAATGCAGCACCATAGACAGCTTAGTTTGGTCCCTCTCATTGGTTAATCCATCCTACATTTCTCTAGACTAGTTAACCTCAAATGTAGTGCTGTATTAATACACCTGCATAACTTGTCTTGATGTGAGGTAATGATGCCTCTTCACTGCACAGGGTAGACAAACTGCAAAATGCTCCTGGCAGGGTCTGAAAACACTGAAAAGTCTCTCAAGAGGAAATGCATAGTTTATAGAATAAAACCTTAGCTTAATAAAAATTTCCATGGAGAGACATAGACATATTAATTATTCAGTGATCTGGTAAGCAAAGGCAGGATGAAGGCATTAAAAGGCAGATGGAAGGCACAAAGGTGAAATGTAAAGTCCTCATTAAGATGACACCAAACACCTCCTATGCAATCAGAGTTTTCCTGCAGATGCTACAAACAAAGCGTGCTTTCAAAATAGATGGAGTGCACATGCATGTGCGGAAACTCTCCATCTGGCTATAGGTGAGGTACAAGATTGTGCTGAAATAAAGATTCATTCAGGTATACTTCTGCTGTGTCAGGAAGGTGACATGCTTCCCATATCTTGGAAACATCATGGGGATAAAAACTCCTCGGGGATCTGTGAGCAGAGAGGCTGGATGTTCTACCCATGGGTGGAGGAGAGCTTGGATAATTGTGTCATCAATCTAAGTCTGCATTACAAGAAGTTATTTCAGGGTCCTCATGGTGCTAATTACAAGCTGTTACCTCTGAGATCATGGTGCATTCTTGACAAACTCCTTGTGTGCACAGAGCCACTGGTATGGTTAAAATGAACAGCTCACAGTTCACACCTGAAGACCTGCCTGGATGCACCACTGCCTCTTACCAGCGAGACTCAATTGCAGAGCACTTTAACCTTCAACTCTAAAGGCAACCACACAGGCCTAACCAGTCTTCTTTCCTTGTAGCATTCTGAAAAGTTTTTTGCCCTTTTGGTAAGCAACAACATAAGTGCCCTTCAGAGTTTTTCATGTTATGGTGTACAGCTGCGTTGCCTGTTGTTTGGACTGAATTCTTCTTATACCTCTCCACATTGAAAAGGCTCTTATGCCCCCTTTTTTGCATACCCTATCATTACTTATTGCCTGGAACTTGTTTCTTTACCATATTGAAGTGCCTCTAAGATTATAAAGCACACTCTTTCACAGTAGCCTTTTGTAAAACATTGTGTTGTCTCCCCATGGGCAGCATCTACTTCAGACATTGTTTGCAGTAAATACACAAATTGTCTGGAAATTTATTTCTATTTGGATATAACAGCAGGAACAGGCAGGGGACCTCCCTTCTCTATTTTCTTCCAAGTTGACATGTGAAGGGGAATTTGCTGTTGCAGAAGTTTCACAAAAAGCCTCTCATTCCCTAATTGAACCAAGTTTCTCACCTGCCATACTCCTTTCACTGATGGCTGATATATTTCTGAAAAGGCAGGACTGAATAGGCTGGTATTACCAAGCTAAGCAAAACACCATAGGATTTTTACACCACTATTTCTGTCTTAGGGTTACAACTGTGAGAAATTTTTCAGGGTTTTATGCCTAGTAAAATTTTGCTGTCTCTCACTTGATTCTGTCACTTTAAATTATTCAGGAAGACTATAGAATGTATCTTTTCTTTCCTCAAAGAAGTCACTAAAAATCACTTAGTTCAGGATTAAAATAAGCTCTCTCTTGCTCACCCTCCTCCCACTGCCAGCTGAAGAAAAGAATCTCCATACAGCCTTCCAAAACTCACATGTTGCTTTTTTACTCTTGTTTCTGAAGCCCAGGGCTCTCTCCTTTGTATGATCATGAGCAATGTCCCTGTAAGCAACTGGCATTCAAGTAAAAGTGCTCCTGGTGAACAGCCCTGTCTAGACTGGGTCCCTGTAGGGTTCTGCTACCAGCAAGTCAGGGAATATGACCAGGGAGATTTCCTGGTGCTCAGCAGGAATTCTCAAGTGGGACATATGTCTTAGGACAGGCTGTCTAGCAGAATAATAGAGTGAGATGGAAGAAGCTGTCTGACACTCTGCTTTGTTTTCCAGCAAAATTGGTCATATTTGCCTCATATGATGGACAAAATCCAGTGCTAGCCTCTATCTCACTGTTGGTAGAGGGATGCAGGAGAGGGTAAGTGCTGGTCCATCTGATTCCCCTGCTAGCTGCACGTCTGCTAATGCCACAGGCATGCAGATGTGCAGCAAACAGATGCTGCTTGCTGGAACTCTTCCTGTTCCATTAGATGAGTGGGAAGTTCTGCTGCCATCACCTCTTTCCCTTTCTGAGACTGCACAATCTTCCCAGTACTTGAAAAGACTACAGCCTGCCCTGGAATATTTGCTTCCTCCAGGTTTTTAGCAGGTCATTGTCGTGCTTTCCTTTATCCTGTTCCTGTCACACCTCTGAAATGCTGTACATGCCAGGGTCAATTTGCACCCCGTTAGCACTTCTAGCCAGCACTGCATTTCCCACTGAGTTCAATTTTCACCTACGTTTGCAACACATGGAGTCAAGACCTCAGCATCCAGAAAGGGTTGGCCTCTGCGTTCACTGGGGAAATTTCTCTCTCCAGATGCAAATGTGAACTATAATATGTCCCTGTGTCACTGAAATAATACCCTGAAAAGGCCATTAGCTTTCAGCCAGAAATGAACACATTTCAAAATCTGTGATACTGTGCAGCCATCACCGTACATGCACAGCTGGATCTCAGAAATAAATGATGAAAGTTCTACCATACTGTGGTGCTAGACCATCTCCCTTATTACTCAACACATCTTTCTGCCTATAGCTTTGGACCCTGAAATGGTGTTAAATAAGAGGAATGTGTAGGAGAGAGGAAGCAGAATCTCAGCATCCAAGCGCCTTGTGACAATTGTGCCTTAAAAGAAAGATAATGAGTAAATGAAATATGATGAGGACGGATTTTATGCCATTAATGCCATGGCCTGCAGATGGTGGGGTGGGGAGATGACTAACAATTGGGTGGGCTTGGGTAGGTGGATCCTACAGTAGCTGACATCAAAAATAAACAGGGTATTTAGTGGGAGAGACAGAGGAGAAAGACTGGATTTTGAAAGTCTACAGAGGAAGATGAAAATATATTTAGGAAAAAGGTATCAGGAAAAATAAAGATAGTAAAAAACCCAAATCATATAACAGAGGAAAAAAAGCTAGTATTTCAGCTAACTTCATCAGATTACAGGGTTATCATATTAAAGTAAAATAAATTACATTAAATTAAAGCAAAGCCTTGTGTGGCAAGCAGGGCTAATTTGAACAAGTCAGACTCATGGCATAATAAAAATACACTTGACTTAAGGGAATAAAGACACGTCACTTATCAGTCATAACTCCTGCATTTTCTATTCTTCAGATCTCGATTGCACCTACAGTGTGATGTCTATTGATGCAGCCAAGCCATGCAGATGAGCTGTGTGACAGTCCTGACATTCCAGAAGATGTTGCAGAATTTTTTTGTGCGAATGCAAGCTAATCAAGTTTGGAATGCCTTTTCTTCACTCTTTTTCCTGATCCACAATTAACTGTGTTCTTCTCAGCTGCTTTCTATGCTTAACATGACTTCTTGTGTTCTTCTGTTATGAGTTAACACCAAATGAGGAAAAAGATGTTAATAATATTTGAATATTTGACAAATATTTGTCTAGTTTGCTTGTACAGAGCACCCAGTGAATTAGGGTTCACCACCTTCTCAGGAAACACATTTATTGACAGTTTCAGTTATGGTGTGTAAAGACCACAAATATATGAAAAGGTTTTCAACATCTAGCCTGTATTCTCTCCCTACAAATTAAACTACCTACAGTTTGTCCTGCTTTCCTTGGATGCAAAGGATAATTGATGATCACCATCTTTTAAAACAGTACTTTTACCCTTTTGAAGATTTACCATGTGCTCTTCCACCACTTCTTTTTCTAGATCAAACCCAAGTACTTCAGACTTTCTTGAGAAGTGTTTTCCAAGACTTTTATCATTCTCCTCTTGTCTTGTCTCTCCAATTTGTCTATAGCTTCTTGAAGCTTCAAAATACAGCTTCAAAAGTTATGGTAACATAGCCTTACCAACCTTAAACCCAGAAAAATTGTCTCTTCTGTCTCACAGACTGTGTTCTTAGCAATAAATTCAAGAACAGGATTTGGCTTTTTCACAACATCTTCTAATGAACTCAGTCCAAGACCCTGATATTTCCTCATCCTTTTGGACAGTGTTCTTGTGTGACTTCTTATTCTTCTGTTGTAGTTGCGCATTTGACTTCTCTTTCATTACTGAATTTCAGCTTTTTGATTCAGACAACTTTTTCATTTCTTTAAAAACAACATGATGTCTATGAGAAAATGATGAAAACATTGACATAACAGTGTTATTTTTTAACAAAATGTGAATCTGTTACTGAACAACAAGTTCCTAGGTTGGGAGAACAAAAACCAGCAAAAATTGAGATCATTACAGAATAATATTTTTAAAGGTAAACATGCTCTATCTTCCTTTTCTATCACAGAGAGAGAGTTCAAATATTTGTTCCAAACCCAAACATATTTCAAAGCATTCAATCTGAGGAAAGGAAAGCATCATGGAAAAATCTCACTAGGTCCTAATTGTTCTTCTGCTAGGAAAATAAAGTTACAAACAAATTAAAATAGTTGCTCATAGAGGAGCATGATGACCAGCCTTACCAACACATCATGACCTGCTCTCACAGAAAATAGTGAGATTTCACATAAGTGGTGAAAGACTATTCATGCCAAATTTAGACCCCTGTACCAGACAATGTTGATGTTAAGCGCAGCAAACAAAATATCACCTGGATCAATTGGATTTTGAGATGGTTGGAGAGCCTTTTCCCTCTAAGCATCATATGTAGGTACAGTGGTCTGAATCTAAGTGACTTTTTAAAAATAAATGAACCATCTAAGACTAAAACCCAACATAGAAAACTTCAAACCATTAGATTTTTTAGCAGAGTACAGATCAATAAGAAACTGGCTTCTGGAATAGAAAATGTCAGTTAGTAATAACAGTAATAAGCAGTGCTATTGGTCCTATGGGAAAAGCATACTTCCTCCACTTACAGAAGGCAGAAAATAACTAAAAGAGACTGCAAAAAGCTGGGGAGGGCCCACTCACTTACTGGGAGGGGAATTTACTATTGTGACTATAGCGAGTCAACTTGTATCATACCTGGAGGCAAGTCCTCCCCCACATAAGTGGTTTCACTGTGTGGGCTATGACTTGTGCATTAGGTTTATTTTTACCAGTGCTGAAGAAGCAGAACCCCATCAGCAGTGGCACTGGAATTTCTGTAACCTTACAGACGGGATAACAAATACTGCTGTTACATTGCATCACATGGCAGCTGAGCTCCAACCTTAGAGTGGGATAAGAAGAGAGGAAAGCTGGGTTAGCTGCTGACATTTGCCAGATGGGGAACTCTAGCACGGAGGTACCCTGGGCTACCTTGTGGACTGTTTAAAGAACAGATCTGATTCCCAGGTCATAAGGTATGTGCTTGCCCAGCAGCAGCAAACCCTGCGGGTCTCAATCTGAGTTAAGAAAGGCCAATGTAGTTCAAAGATCAGCACCTTTCATGAAATATATGCTAGAGCTTCATCTTGTGCAAGTCAGAATAGGTCTCCAGGGAAAATGGCTTCAATCTGTGCCAGCTGAGGATCTGGAACTATGTTTCTCCTAGACTATTATAATTTTGTTGCATCATTTAATGCCAGGCCATTCTTTCTGCCATACTGCAGTGTCATGAGATGGTTGTCTTAGCAACTGAAATCACTCTCAACTAAATCTCCACATCCATAATATTAAAGTCATAGTTGACCCCAAGTTTTATCAAATCAAAA
Organism: Phaethornis superciliosus; assembly: GCA_023637945.1. Lineage (NCBI taxonomy): Eukaryota > Metazoa > Chordata > Aves > Apodiformes > Trochilidae > Phaethornis > Phaethornis superciliosus. The sequence goes on from JAJQWJ010000004.1 coordinate 49,594,780, forward strand.
TGCAGTCTTGTTACAGCACAGTGTTGGGGAAATCTTTCCTGCAAGCTCCACCAGAAAACCCATGTGGCTCAGCATATGTTGCCTCTTCTAACAATTGCAGCATAAAGCTTAATCTCTTTTCATACATTTTCCCAATGATTCTCAATCCTGAAAGACTTTTGCTGAGTCAGGCAAAGTTTGTGCAAGATATGATAGCACAGCTATCATGTATACATATTACATCAATATCATATATGAAACATATATAATGTTTAATATCACAGCTCTATCTCAGTTTACCAGGACACCAGTATTGCCAATAGAAAGTAAGTAAATACCTTCAGTAAAAATTAACTTGTATTCTGCATACTTGCTTTCTCTGCATATTCTAAACAAACAATTTCTTGGCAGGAACATAGAAGCAGTCAGACAGATATGCATGAAAGTGGAAGAATATACACTTAGAGTTCAGTGTGAACGGTGTTTGTTCTACATTTCCAGTTTAGAATAAAAAGGAACGGGAACATGAGGTACTCCACATGTAACCATTCAGAATTAACCATTACACATCAAATCTAATCTTTAACAGCAAATACTTGATGTGAGCAATTTATAATGCAAAAAGCTTCTCAGAAATATAGCTAGTAACAGCAAACAATATATCTAAATAAAAGATTTGCATCTTTTATAAACAATCAAATGAAAAAAAAAAAAAAAGCTAAATATTGCTTGCCTGGAGTTCTCTTTCCACCTTTTCCTCTCTGAGAAGGCCTGATACATTTCCCTATAACAATCTGCCACTTTTACTACATATCTAAAAATACTGAAGATGACAGAAACCCTAAATAAATATTTGGTTTAGAGGCTGGTTCACATTTGTCCAATTCTAGAGACTAAATTTCTAAATTTCTAAATTTCCAATTTTAGAGACTAAATTAAAGAGGTGACTTGTACCTTCATCAGGTTTTGTAGAAATAAGTCAATTTGCAGTTTTTATGCTGACTGGAAGCCTGAAACTGCACTGAGGTGTTGCACGGGCTAAGTTAATATCCTGTACCTCTGTGGTGACTTTTCATAAGACTGATGTTTGTCTAGCCACAGCTTCTACACTGGATTTGGTTTGGGGAACAGAACAAGCAACCACGTATATGCTACCAGAACACTATGTATAATCGCCTTCAGAAATTAGTAAAGGGCAATTTTAAAAAAAATTATTTTAAATAGCAAAAATATTGTATGAGGATACATTTCAGGCATATTTGGATCCCCAGTAAAAAATAATCATATCAAACCATCATGTGCCTGGGGGCTGTTTCAGGAAGTAGATAAATAGCCTCTTAGGATTTGTTTTTGGAAGGATTACATTCAAACAGCATTTTGCTAACTGCAATCAGTCCTTGTCACTCTGTTAGCCTGTATGTCAGTATATAAGCTGTATGAACAACCCTTAAGCACCTTCTAATGCACATAGCAAGAGTGTCATAAGAGCACACATAGCTGTGCAGAAGACCCGTACCCAAACCGGGGTGCACTCTGGAGAAACTGTACCTCTGCAATACAATGATGGTATGAACATGTCAGACATTAATAAATGCCACATGTCAAATCCTCAGAAAATCACTGAATGATTTATGTTGAAAGAAATTTCTGAAGTTCTTCAGTGCAAAAACTCAGAAAAAGCAGGGCCATGTTCAGTGTCAGATCAGAGTGCTCAGAACTTTGGACACATAAGTTCTGAAAATCATAGTTGGATTGTTTTCATCCTTCTGGTCCCTGTGCCAGAGCAAAACTCCTTCCAGGTGTAGAAATGTTTTTTTTTTTAGTCAGGACTTTCCTTTGTTACAGCTTGTTCCCATAGCTTCTTATACCTTCACTCTGCATCCCTGAGAAGAATCTATCTCTTTATTCTCTACATGGGAAAACATTCCCATTTATTCAATGCGAAGTTTAATTCAGGAATTAGAATCAGAAAATATTGGAATTGTTTTGGTTGGAAAAGAACCTTAAGATCACCAAGTACAGCTCTTCAATGTCCTTCTTGAAGCGAGACGCCCAGAACTGTATACAGTATTCAAGGTGAGGTCTCATCAGTGCTGAGTACAAGAGCAAAATTACATCCCTAGTTCTGTTGGCCACGCTGTTCCTGATCCAGGCCAGGATGCCATTGGCCTTCTTGGCCACCTGGGCACACTGCTGGCTCCTGTTCAGCTTCCTGTCAATCCAGACTCCCAGGTCCCTCTCTGCCTGGCTGCTCTCAGCCACTCTGTGCCCAGCCTGGAGCTCCCCATGGGGTTGTTGTGGCCAAAGTGCAGGACCCGGCACTTGGCCGTGTTGAACCTCATCCCGTTGGAATCAGCCCAACTCTCCAGTCTGTCCAGGTCTCTCTGCAGTGTCCTCCTACCCTCTGGCAGACAGACACTCCCCTCAGTGTCATCTGTGAACTTACTGAGGGTAGACTCAATCCCTTCATCCCTCCACCATTAAGAAAGATGCTGAATAGAACATAGCCCAGTACCAATACCCGAGGAACACCACTGGTCACTGGATGCCAACAGGATGCAGCACCATTCACAACCACTCTCTGGACCCTGTCATCCAACCGGTTTTTAACCTAGTGAAGGGTGCCACTATCCAACCAGGGATTGCCATCTTTTCCAGGAGGATGCTATGGGATACTGTGTCAAAGACTTTGCTGAAGTTGAGGTAGACCACATCCAAAGCCTTGCCCTCATCCACTAGGTGGGTCACTCAGTCTTAGAACAAGATGAGATTGCTCATACAGGACCTTCCTTTCCTAAACCCAGGCTGGCCCTGATCTTGATGGGTTGTCTTCTACATGCTTCTTAATGGCACTCAGGATAATCTGCTCCATAAGTTTGCCAGGCACTGAGGTCAGGATGCCAGGCCTATAGTTCCCCAGATCCTCCTTTCAGCCCTTCTTGTGGGGTGGGCATCACATTGGCCAAACTCCAGTCAGCTGGCACCTCCTGGTTAGCCAGGAGCACCAGCTTAGCCAGTTCTTACACCAGCTCCCTCAGCACCCTAGGATGAATCCCATAGACTTGTTGGGATCTAAATGGCACAGCAGGTCACTAACAACCTTCTCCTGGATTACAGGGAAAGCATTCTGGTCTCCATCCCTGTCTACCAGCTCAGAAGCCCAGTGGCCCTGAGGGTAGGCAGTCTTTTTATTAAAGACTGAGGCAAAGAAGGTCTAAGTAACTCAGCCTTTTCCTTGTCTTCTGTTACTATGTTGCCCCATTCATCCAATAGGGAATGGAGATTTTCCCTGACCCTCTTTTTTTATTAATGTGTTTATTAAAGAATTTTTATTATCCTTAACAGAGATGGCCAGATTAAGGTCTAAATGAGCTCTCACATCTCTAACTCTCTTTCTACATGACCCTACAATATCCTTAAATGCTTGCTCTTCTACCTGCCCCTTTTTTCAAATTTGATACACTCTTCTTTTATTTCTTATTTATTGCAAAATCTCTCGGCTCCACCAGGCTGGTCTTCTTCCCCACCAGCTCATGTTTTGGCATATAGGAACAGCCTGCTCCTGCGCCTTCATAATTTCATTCTTAAAGTAAGCCCAGCCACTCAAAAAAATATGAAAAGCTTCATGAAGCTGTGTATCATTCTGACATTCACTAGCAGACCTGCCCATAGCCTCACTCTTGTTGTTCACAGCAAATATCACATTAATGGGTTCCTCAAACAGAGGAGTTTCCTCAATCCAGAATTCAATGGCTTCCTACTAAGTCATTATCTCCAACATGAATCTCTCCTAGTGTACATCTCCTGATCATGGGCAAGTCCAGCCCGGATGTCACTACCAGGTTGCTTCCACACACAAACACAAAGAACTGAAGTCCCTTAAAAAAGGTAGCATACTCTAGTGTCTTCCATATGCTGAAACTTCAGACACATGGGCCCCTATGACCTGCAGTCCCTTCTCTGTTCTCTGGAATTTATACCACCAGACACACAATGAAGAGAGAGTGAGAAGGTAGAAGAAAATAGGAAGAGGTGGTTTACTACCAAGGCAGGAGAGTTTGCAGAGACCAGGAGCAGGACTCAGCCATACAAGGACAATGGCCAACATCGTTTATGCTGTGCCCAGCTTCTTTTACCTTCCTACCCAACCCATTACCCACACACTTGTTCCTTCAGGATACACTATATTTGAAACCCATAGTAACCTCCTTTCTTTCCTGCCTCTTTTTCCTGGCTCACTTCTTGAGTGGCTCCTGCCCACCATCTATCAAGCAACCTGCTCTCTGCACTCCAGTACTGTCTCTATTACCTACTGCTTGTTAGGGTATGTATCAAGATGTGATTGATTACTTTTCCCATTGTTTGTCTTTGATTTTAAGCTGAATAGCCATTAACAAGGTATGCTTAAAACCCAGATTCCCTTACCTACTACTCCACAGACTCTAAGAGAGACATTTTTTACATGATACTACAGTAGTTCAGGTCATGTATATGGAAAGAAACAGAAAAACAAAGATACGAAACAAAAAACATCCCAGAGAGGGAACACTTCACAGATATCTACATACACAGCAGTGTACAATGTCTTCCACATATCTTTCCAGGGCTGAAACATTTCTTTGGAGCAAGCAGACAACATTTAAAGAAAGCACTATAGAAAATGCTTCCAGGCAGCAACAACAGGTTGTTAGTAGAGATGGCCTCATTGTATGAACCCTTTGTCTAACCCAAGATATCACAGGGTTTCCAACCATAAAACTATGAACAACCTCATAGCATGTACCTTGTTGAGTCAGCCCTTTGGTCACAGCTCCAGCTTGGATGGCCATGGGTTCAACACTTAATTAGGTTCAGGACTAATTAAAGAGGAGGATGAGCAAGTGTCTGGATGCAAGTCAGTATGTCCCAGTCTCAGCAAATACCTCCAAAGGGCCTAAAAATGTATCTCCCTCATGACCCTTATGGAGCTGCAGCAGAGTGGGGCTTAAGTGTTTATGCTTTGATTTTTCATCATAGTTCAAATGTTCAGATGGACACAGGGAAGAACAGAGGTCCAGGTAGCAAAACTTTATTTCAGTGAAGGTAGGGCTGGGGCACACACTGACCAGAAAGTTCACTGCTTTGAAGAGATACTGATATGTGCCCTTGCAGAAGGAGGCCAAGGGCTTCAAGGGAAAGTGAAAAGCCCCATGAAAATTAAGAGCTAAGAAGAAAGCTTACTACACTGTGAATCAAACTTTTCATCAGAATTTTTACTGAGAGTGCTCTACGTATCACCATGAAGATTTTAACAAAGTGAAAAAATGTTGATATAAATTTCAATGCAGACTAAGTTGGAAAAAAATAGCAAAAAAACATAGAGACCTTTCACACATTCTTTTTACATTATAGCTATTTGTTTCAAAAATTTGTAATTTTCATACAAGCATCATTAAATATTCATCCTAGCAGCTAGTAAAAATCCCTGCTTGTCAGAGATGCTTTACTGACAAATTTTAGCACTCTTTCCAAAAGAATCAGAGCACACTGAACCCAATATAATTCCTTTGCTCCTTTTCAGTGTTATTGACTTTCTCTCCCTTAAGATAAAGGGAAAGTAACAATGTGTTTCTGACAAAAGTATTATAAGGATAGGCATTTCCTTTACCTTGCAGCATTTTAGACATTCTGAAAAAGTAGCATGATAAACACCATCACATATTCCAGAAAAAGGTAAAAAAAATACAAAGGCAAGCTCAAAGTCCTCAAAGAAGACATTGCAGCCACTCCATGGTAGTGGATGACAGGACTTATTATTCCAGAGTGAAGTGTAAATACCTCACAAAAAAGCTGGAAGCACAAAACATCTGTAACTAAAGACAGATCTCCTTGAAAATAACACAGCAGAGGTTTAATCTCCCATTGAAAATTCAGGTCTATATTTAACCTGTCCAAATGGGATGGAACACCAGTGATTTTTATGAAGCATGTTGCAGACACAAGCCGCTTAACCCTCACAGCCCTATCCTCCATTGCACATCCACATTTGTGCAGTTCATAGGAGAGATAAACAAAGTACAAAATGTCTTTGTTGAATAAAGACTCACAGAATAAAAATGATCATGCTTTCCTCCAGAGATTTCTGTGCAGGAGCAGCTAACATCAACAGGCTTGTAGTGTCTGTTGCTTAACATGCAACTTTCTGCATCTTTGCAGTACCTTAGAATGGGGAATAACTGTCATGTGAAAACAGGTGAAGAAGAGAGATGTTTTTTCTGTGCTCTTGGCCAATTCTGGGACAAATTATCTGCAGCATATAGACAGGCCAAATTTCCCACTTAAGATGAAAATAAGGAGCATTCAGTAGCTGTTTTTCTCTTTCTCAAACTAAGTACTCATTCAAGAGATCAGGACAAATGAAAGACAAGGGATCAGAAAAACAGTGAGAGCAGTGGGAGTAGAGACACCGCGTAGTCTGAGCATCCCTGGCCATTTGCATATCTTTAGATATTGTAAAAACATCCAATATGTCAGAGAAAAGGCACAGTCATATGGAAAGTAAAATCACCAAGGCATGTCAAGGTTATTACTTGATAAGATCAGAGTTGCAACTAATATGCTTCTTTCCGTCTCCAAAAGAGATCAGCAGACTAAAATGTAGACCAGCCCTACAGCCAGCTGTTGCAACTATGCTGCAAAAAGGCTATGGCAGGGGTATTTGCCAAAAGGTATGACTTGCCCATGGTTTGTTGTCTTAGGAAAACAGCATTCCCTGTTACACCCAAGAATCATAGTCCAAGCACTGTTAAACCACACAAGCCAGATAAGAAAGCAAGGCGAGCAGAAGACAGGTGCCTGTCTTTAGTAGTCCAGACAGCATACTCCATGGATAGCATCCAAAAAAGTGGGTGTCAGATTCTTCTGGAATTGCCCCGAGCTTTTGCAGCTACTGCTGAGTCACTGATTATCCTCTAAGCATTGTTTCCCTGTCAGTCAAGGAAAACATACCTAGTGGCAGAATAAGAACACAATGGGAAGAAAACTTTCCTTTCCATCTCTCACAAGTCTGGATGTTCTTTAAATCTTTCAGCCATGGTGTAATCTGCCAATTGTCTGACAGTACACTTGATCTCCACCCACACCCAATAGCCAGGAAATTACTCTCCAAAGGTTGCTGCTGCCTAGGAAGCACACTCATTCCTTAGGTGGAAAACATCACTTGACACCTATTGCACTCTCATATACAGACTATCTGGCTCTACCAGGAACTCAGCCAGGAGTTCTGCAACAGTAAAAGCCACACATATTAAGGGAAACTTGTTTACATCCACATCTTATTTATTTTCTTAATTTAACCTCATATATCTGTCACTGATCAGGAAGAAGAAGGTGGCAGACACAGTCCAAAGAGCAAAGCTTGCATCTGCTTTTAAAATCCGAGTTTGTGAGAGTTATGCTTCTTTCCAGCATTGCAGGAGGAAGGGAAAGAGGGGAAGAAGGCTGGAGAGGAAGATGGGGCTGGCAATAGGAAGAGGGAGGATTCCAATAAGTTGGCTTATTCTATACTTTAAAAACTAAGGGGAGTCCTTCTAGCAATACGATTTAAAGCGTCGTTCAACAGAAAGCAGCATATCTGAGTACTTACTGCATAATTACTTAGTCCTCTGTTGTGGCTGTTCAGTGACAGCATTCAGAAAAAGAACACACTTCTACACACTTTCTACACTTAAAATACCATCCATGAAGGGTCCAAATCCAGCTGCTACAACTGTATGCTAAAGCAAACTGAACTGTATTGCATCCTATCCTGACTGCTAAATCTGCTCAGCTACTCGAACATCATGCTTAGAGATGTAAGCCATGCACTCAGTGGCAGATGCAGACTGACAGTAGAAAAGTATGCTGCCAGCCCAGCAAGGAAAGGCAGGAAGCAGTCATTAGCCATTGCTTTCTGATTGAGGTAAGAACAGGTACCTGCTTTCTCTTTTTTCACCTATATGATCCCTCTGTTACTGGGTCATGAATCTTCCAAAGGAATGCCACAGACAGGCTGGAAGAACCAAAGCCATCTCACAGTCTCAGTGATGGTCCCCAGTGTACTTGCAAGGGGAAGTATGAAGCATGAGCACAGCTTCAAGCTTCTGTAAAGGACATTCTATAATAAACCAAACATTTCCACAAAGTTCATGATCTTCAATAGTTAGCACAGATGAGCATTTGATGGCTAATGTTCCTGAAAAATTAACATTCTTAGTTCAGTCATGAGCATTCTTGCATTAGTGAATACACAATGCTCCATCTGTTCCAAATGAGTTGTTAGTTATAAGACATGGAGCAGAAGGGGTAATTCCATCCACTCCAGACACATGTGTATGTCCATCACTATAGGATAACATTGCTAGGTCTTCAGACTTCGGTTTCATGCTTCAGATGCCCTGCATACCCATGCCAGATCGTTTCAAGAGGCAATGGCACACACTCTCCTGGACTTCAGAGAGACCTGGACTCAACATACAGTGCTTACTGGACTTTATATTGGATGCTCATGTCCTTTGTGAATGTGGTATTCATTACTATTCAGTTAGAATGATGGCTCCTTAGAACATGATCACATAAAAGGGTCTGAGTCTGCAAGATGGGTGGGAAAGGCCCCCCTACTGAATCACAAGGTCAGACTGGACCACTGGACCCTCTTGTTTTTTGCACTTCCCAGAGAGGAGTCTAGGTGCATCTGGATACAATGCTAGCCTGAGACTTGGTAAACCATTCATGTCTAAAGAATTCTCTGTGTGCAGCCACCTCTTACAGTAAATGTTTCCCTGCTTCAGAGCCCTGCAAAGGACTAGCACTGAGACAGTTGCATCAAGCTGAAAAAACAGCCAGTGCTGCCTGTTTCAAAGCCCCACCTATGGCTTTCATTGAAACAGATACTCAAAGTTGTAAACAAATAGAACTTTTTAATGTGAAAGATATAACAAGTTCAGAAATTATGCACTTACTGCAAAACTTGAGGTCAGGATAATAATTCCCAAGTAAATATCTGGCAGGGTCAGAGGCTCAGTCTTATCAAGGAGGCATTCCTTTTTTGGAGGAAAGAGACATTCAGGCCCATTGACCCATCAGTACAGTTGAAATTCTCTTTGTCCAAAAATAGCGAATTCCAGTGGGTGATTTTATAACTATTGATGAGGCGGGACTAGGTCGCAATTCATGTGTAATTGGTTCTTAATGGCATTATGCATAATAGTTGTGGAATAGGGAACACAGCAGCATTCACTACAGATGCAAACTCCTCTTCAGGTTTTGTCAATACAGCCTTTGGCTGTAAGGCCTTGTCTTCAGTCTTGCTAATGCAACCTTGAGCCATGAGGCTCTCACTTTATTCCAGCAGCTGTGCTAATTGCTGACCATAAAATCTGCAGTTGCTGTAATTGTCAGGTATAGCCATGGTAGTTGTCAGATCAAAAAACTTTCAGCATCTGTGTTGTATCTTGGCCAGATTAGCAACTTATTTATCCCTCTATGCCTACTCATTTTCAGGTAAAAGATGAGCAAACTAAATTAGCCTGCACTCTTGTCCAAGGCTGATACAAGGAAAACACAGTAACTGCACTGAAAGAACATTGAAATCTGTGTTCTTACAAACATTTGCACTGAAAACCTACTTTCATCTCTCACATGTTAATTGTACATAAAAGGACACTGACTCTATATGTCCCCTACATGTATTTGCTGGTATTTCTTTCCTTAGGCTCGTCTCTTTAGCAGAAAAGGCAGACAGAATGACTAAGCACAGGCAAACTACTCCCAGGGCACCTTGTGCTCCCAGGAGCTGGAAGACTGTAAAGGTCATGTCTCAGCAGAGTGAAAACCACCCTGCAATATAGTCACTGACAAGGTAGGAGAAGTGATGTAGCTCCATTATTCAGTCCTATCTAATAGACTCAGATCAAATTTTCCTGAAAAAACATGTAAGCTGGTCATTTGTGATGAGAAATGTCTTCTGAACCACAGGTGACATGTGCAGGCATGGTGGCTTCTGAGTGATTATTCCCAGGAGTTCGTGTGAGAAACTCTGAGAGCAGCTGAAAACTATTAATATTTCTTCACAGGGACAAAGGCATGTGCCACCTTGCCTACTTTCACTAACATCATACTAACATTGCCTAACTCTTCCTAACACAAAGACGTCATATTAAGAGTGCCTTTTCCAGATAAAAGGAGAACCGAGGTTATTTACTGTCGCGTATCACTCCACATCTTGCTTATTAGCAAACATACCGTCTCCAATTTTTCCTTTTGTTTTGCAGTAATGTACATATCTCCCAGACCCTTCTTTTTTTCTTCACTTCTAAGCAAACAGTAGCTTTTCAAGACAAGAAGAAAATAACAACACTTAAATGCTTTATTTTAATTATACAGAGACCATGTTCTTACTTAGTGTAAAAGTATAAGCCATTGTTCTCAAAATCTGTTTCGGTTCCCCAAATATCTTACTTATAGTTTACCATATTCATACTGGGAACAGTCATTACTTCTCAGAGGCACTTTTGAAAGCTAATCCTTTAACCTGTGTCTCTTATGAGCAAGGAAAAATGCCTGCTGTTCTCTTGCACTTGCCTTTAATTATGTATGATGAGAAAACATGAAATAATACAGAAACTTCTGCCAGACTTTTTCCACAGAAGTTGCCTGCATTCTAAGATTTATGCTCTGTTTGCCGGCAACAAAAGAGGATTTTATCAAACAAGCCCCCCTGCGAAGATGCAGGAAGACCCATAAGGAGAGGAAAAAGAGAGTTCACAAATCTCACACTACTGTGTCTATACTATTTAGAAGGTAGAGGATAAAAGTCTGGACCCTGTGGCCAAAGAAGGTTGGGCAGCATGACCCTGGATGCAGCTAATCCTCATTTTATGGATAAGGTCAGCCTCAGCATCTCTCCTGCTGAAATCTAAAACCAGAGTTAATTTTAACTGGAAAGCTGATGGCTTAGGGAATCCAGTGTTCTTTCTCTGTTACTTTTAATTGCAAGAATGACCACTTGCAGTTAGGCAGAGTGCAGCCAAAAAATCTTATATGGCTAGCAAGGTGCTGCACACTAGCCACACAGTGATCATCCAACAACTCTTTAAACATTTCTGGTAACAAATATAATAGAAGGTAAGTGCATGCTCTCCCTCTCTTCCTCTGTTTTATATTTTTACTCCCTTTATATATTTTTGCTCTTTCCTTTTGCAAGAACTCAGGTAACAGGCTTCACTTTAGTGCATGACATCACACGAGATGTGACAACAGTTGCTCTGCACAGCACAGAAGTGCTCAGGACTCTGGAATGGCAGAAATAAGTAAGCATTGCCAAGGGTCCTTTCTTAATGATGTTACAGCAGGCTACAGGCAGTGCTTGTGTTCTCCAAAGCTGTGGAGGAATTAATGGTGAGGCAAACTACACACACAGTGCATCTTCAAGTGCTGTGCATATCCATGCTCAAATGAGCCTTAACAATCTTATCAGAAAAGGTGCGACAGATTAACTGGCTGTGGGAGGCGTGTGATATCTGAAAGTTCATAACCCCACCCAATTAAAAACAGCACTTCTGCAGAAAGTCTCCAAAGGCAGGGCTCCTCGGTGAAGATGATTTCCAGCCTCCTATCTTCACTGTTTGTTCCAGGGACCTATTAACAAGCACAGGAGGATTCTTTCCTGCATCTGTGAAAAGCAGATTTTGTCATTCCTGCTGGAGTCAGAGAAAGGTGAGCTGTGCTGAGACTTCAAAAACGCCACCCAGACAAATCACAGAAGTGTGTTTGGGGAGGTGATGAAAGAGCAGGCTAGCAGTAGAGAGTAAATGTGAGGTCAGGGCATCTTTATTAGATTAGGCCAGTGTCAGCCCTGTCAAAATACGGCCTGTACTTTCGTAAGGCAAAACACTGGAGCTATGCCTTAATTGCAAAATAGGCAATGTTTCAGATAGATTTCTCCCAAGATAACTGAAGAGTAACGTGCTCTCATTAAATGTGCATGTGGGTGGAAATTCAAAAGTTTTGCCATTTTGTATGATCCAGACATAGTCAGAAAACAATCCTGCCCTGCCACTGACACAAGAAGCCTCCATGGCATTGTCATGGTGACAAGTTCCCACAGTATGAAAGAAAAGTATTGCTTCTCTCTCAGGCTTGGGTACAACTTCCCAAGGGAAGTTGCTGGGCTGTTGGGCTGCACCTATTATTTTGGTGGTTGCTAATTGCTGACAGGACAAAAACTAGGCCTGTTGTGTAGCAAGGGTGTTCTCCAGAAACTCCTGATGGAGATCCTTCTGCAATACCAACTTGCAGAGCACCTCTAACTTCCCTGCAGCTGTCAGAAGCACAACGGTGTTGAGGAAGGTGAAGGCCAACCACCTGCCTCACCCCCTTAGGGCCTGGTAACTATTATTCACAGACCTCTTTAGAAATATATCTTAATGCAGAGGTTGATGTGTTACAGACATCTTACAGGTTGAAGTGTTACTGACATCCTTTCATTTCATCTCACTCAGGAAATAGTTTTCTTTCAACATTTTCTGATTACAGACTTTCTAACGTTTAATTGCTCTTTTTTTCTTGTGTGGACTCTCCAGTTTGTTTCTGATTTCCTAAAAGGGGGCCTCATCAATGCTAAGTTCAGGATTATGATTGCCTCTGCTGCAGAGAACTGTGAACTGTTCCTGCTGTTAACTGCACTAACTACTGCTGGCACATTAGGAGGAGGCTCTTGTGCTTTGCAGCCAGCCTCATTCTCATCAGATCTCAGTCCCCAGAAGTGAAGTCTGAGCAGACAATATCATTGGCAGTTACAGGGAATTCGTGCAGCATTTTGAGAAGTGATTCAAAGGGAACGAGAGTGTTAAAATGGGAGACAGACAAGCCCAGCCCCCGAATAGGTGTCCCTGCCAAAGAAGAGGGCAGTGAGATGATGTCCTGCTTACTATAACAGAGGTAGAAAGGAAAAAACAAATGAAACAATATTCCTCACTTTTAAGCAATTCTCCATTTGTCAAGATCTCATACCTTCCTTCTTTGGACCTTGGTGCTTGGAGTTCAGGAGCTTTTGTTAAACATTCTTTTCTGAGGCCACTGAACTAGACACCACACTGCTGCCATCTCCACCATCCATATGGAAAGAGAATAATTCATGTGGGGGATATCTGTAATAGCATTTTGGTCATGTTGCATTTGACAACACAAGAAGATGCCAGGCAGAAAAAAAAAAAAAGCCTACCTGCATGGAGGGATACCTGGGGAAGGGGGCCTGGGGGATGCAGAATACAAAGCAATAGACTTGAAGTGGAGAGGTAGAACAGAATTGTCAGCAAAATTAAAACCTACTGCTTAAACATAAAGCTACTTTAACAGATAATAGAGAGAAGTGAGAGTCCCATGGACATTCAGAGGTGGAAGGACAGAAGAGGAAGAGGACAACAAGATAAAGAAATGTTCAGGTTGAGACATGGGGAAGGTACTGAGGAGAGGGCAGTCTTAAGCATCACCAGACAATAAAATTATTAGCACATATCACAGAATGGTCACAGTTGGAAACGACCTTTACTATCACTGTGTCCACCGATGGCAATTGCCAGGACCTGAGCATGTTTGGATATCTAAGCCATTCTGCTGTGTGTGTTTACATGGAAGATGAACTTCTCTGAGACTCTGGGCACTTTAGTTTTAAACCATACATGTGCTGTTCCCACAAGAAAAAGACTGCTAGAATCAAGAAGCTCCAACCAATATCGTTAACCTCTGTCAGAAAACATTTCCTTTCCTTAGGGATGTAATCTGTGAGCAGCAAGGCTGAAGAGAGTTTAACTGAGTCCTACCTGTGAATGTCTTGTACTCTGGTTTTGTGTGGGAGTCTCACAATCACGTCAGTTCTATTTTTAGGATTTCTATATCTTCCACATTCCATGCTGTTGCTCAGTAATTGTCAGAGTGAAGTTTTGTCAGGAAATAATACTGTTTATTCTCTCAGAGATTTTGCATGTTCTTCGTATTTTATGTTTCCATTCTGAGTCACTAGTACCTAAAGGCAAAGGGAAGAATGTGAGGAAAAAAATGAAGACAGTTGCTTGACCGTACATTTAGATAGCAGGATGAATTACTCTCATCAGCTTAAGGATGCATTCTTTATTTTGTGAACTTGTTAAAAGTTGTGTTTTGAGGCTGCTGAGAAAACTGAAAAAAGATATTTTCAGACATACACCTAACATCCCTTTGGCAGCAAAGGACAGTTCAATGCCAAGTGGAAACAACAGAGCCGATGTCAGTGAAGTGGTATAATGACTTGAAAATATTCATGCACACTTAAATACACTAAATCATAAACTAGCAACTCTAGATGCGTGCAGAGTGACAGGTGCTGTGTGTGGACAAGGGTTGGGAAGTTTCTGTGGTATTTCATATAAAGCTTCCCAAAGTCTTGCTTTTGACAAGGTGCAGTCATAGGCAAGTAGTTAAAAAATCTTTGTGTTCTAGGTGGAAGTGAAGCCCTCCCAGGAGTTTAATAAACCCAAGGATTACAGTGGGTATTTAAGCCACAGTCAATAGCACATGCTGTGACTGAGCAGAAGTAACACAGCCAAACATCCTTGTTTAACTCCTGTCTCCCTTCATGGCTTTGTTATGTGTTTGTTGAAAACACATATACCTCTCTTCTATTCTAAAATTTGAAACGTACTTCTATCAGTTCCCTGTAAGCCTTTCTTTTCTACACCAAGAGCACCCTTCTGGTACTTGTGCTCTGCTGTCACTTGTGAGGAGGGGACAAATGAGATCTCTTGAATGTTTTCCAAGTTGCCTGTAGAGGGACTATCAGGTAAAATGATCTGAATTAATGCTTAAAGTCACATTCCTTTTGGAAATCAGCAGTAAAACTGAAAGGAAATTCAATTAAGTTTTTCTTCTTTTTCTGGGGGAAAGAACTATTTTATAGTGACGTAAGGTCACACTTACAGAATAAGGACCTGTAAAACACAACCCAGCAGAGCTTAGCCTTTCTAAAATGCATACCTGCAGCTAATTCAAACAACATTTCAAAACACTGCAACAAAAAAAAAGGCCAAATTTCTATGTTTCAAGATGGGGCTTTACCTCTTTCCTCATCCCCTTGGCTCCCACACTGTCATCTCTTTCCTGTGGTATTTCCTGTAGTCACAGACTACAAAACGCTATTTTCCTGTATTGAATTTTCAGCATCTCATGTCTAGTCTTCATTTCTCAATTGCATGTGTCTCCAAGACAACATTATGCTATGGCATCAAATGTATGTTCATATTTCATCTGTTTTATCGACTCTGATCCCCAAAATATTTTCTGGACTGCAGTCCCACACCCTGCAGCTCAGGCCACCATTCCCTACCTGTATAATCATAGGCTTATGCTGAACAGTAGCAAATAATTTTTCTTCAAATGGCCAGTTGAATAATACCTATTGCTCCTTTTGTACAGCAGTTTTCCCCCTGTTTTTACAGCCATTGTGCCTGACTTAGTGTCAAGAGCATTTTTCAGTGAGTTTGTATTTTCTTTCAGGTATTAGGAAAGATACAGAACAGGCTGAAGCAAATTTTATAAAACACACTGAAAGGGCCCATATTTATGATAACTTCCCTTAGAAAGTACTTATGTCAGCTAGCCAGTTCTTAGTTCCTACACATTTCTTTGTCAAACAGCACATGTTTCTGTATCAGAAAGGTAATGATATAAGATCAAAATAATTAAACAGAATTTTATACTTCCATAGCTGCCTTCACCAATCAAACTTATATTCTGAAGGAATGAAATAAATTCTATCTGACAAGTCCTATTTTGCATAAAATTATGTTGACTGACAATAATTATATTCTTGCCCTTTATTTCTCTACTAATTTAATCCCATATCTGTTTTTCCATTATTTTTCTCAGGAATGATGTTAGGTCAACTGGTCTATAATTTTTGGGGTCATCTTCTTTACCAACTAATAGCCAGCTTCCAGCCTTCAGATATTTTGTCAGAGTTCCAAATATTTCAACAGTATTTTTTACACTATCAATAAATACTTTATTTTTCAACGAGAAGGGGAATTGTTTCTTTCTTTCCATTGAGATCATGGTAGCAAATTACTTAGACTGCTGATTGAAGATACCAGTTGATTTATCCTTGGTTTCTAACAGAGTAGGCAGCATTTCATGCTGCTTCTTCCAAGCACAGAAAACAGAAATAGCTGGAAGGCTTTTACCTCTACTGTGTTATCAGCATCTTTACCACTGCAGTGTAAGAACTTACTGGTCTTACATGCCCCAAACTGCAGCAGTCCAGCTAAGCATGATTTTTTTTCTGCTGACCCTGGCCTTCTTCATTAACTTTTTAATCCCTCAAAATAACCTACTTACAAAATGTTGGCCACCTTCCACTCTCTCCCATCTGTATTTTATCTTCTGTTTTATCTTCATCTGCAGCCTTCACTCACTGCCATCAAGAAAGACGCTTACACAAACCATTGTGAATTTATAGCTTTCAAGGCCAGCAAATAACTTTTACTGAGATCACCACACATTCATTAACAGCTCCCTCCCCACTCGTCTGATGATCTCCAGTCACAGATGGTTCTTAAATTTTCTGTGCTCTTTCCCCTTTTATCCACTAGCAGTAATACATTTTCCATGCAGAATTATTGCCTGTGTTTTTCTGAGGTTCTCCTCTTCCTCCATTAAAAAAACATCTTCTCCCCTAATTTGGACACAGCTGCAGCATCCTCTCCCTTATATCTCTTCTGCGCAGTTACTTGTTGTGTATCCCTCTCCAATTCCAGACTCAGTATCAGCCCTACATATTATTTCAGACTCTCTCTCACCCTCTCTGTTGTTTCATTCACACCCCACAGAGATTCTGTGATGCAGGGAGACACTCTTTCTACATGAAGTGAATCCCAAGCGTGGAACACTCCTCTGCTCATCTCACAGAAAACAATAAGGCTGGCAACCTGGCAACATACTATCTTTGCAAGTGTTGCAGCCAACGTGAAAGAGCTATTTCAAAGGTGTCTTTGAGGAAGCACAAGATGGCTCAACTTAATTTTACTGCTACTGATATTATTGCTCTATAAAATGAATGAAAATTATTTTAGGACCTTTCCATGTTTTCCCAAAGCTTAAGAATGAGTTGTGGAATATTGCTGTTTCAGAAAGAGGAGGTTTGGGAGACACTCTGAAAGAACATGACAAATGGCACCTAAAGATAGACTGTGAAGATATAAATATCACATTTTGAGGCTTTTTCTTTAAATTATTCCCAACACTGACTTACAGATATATCTCCCAAGGCTTTGATTGCTGCCGTGGAGACGCATCGTGCTGTTAAAACCCATATAAAATATGTATGTATAATTTTTAAATCTAGATTTTAGATTTTCTTGTATAGAAAATTTATGTTCTCAGAGGATTACGCACTAAGCCTTATGACTTTCTTGATGTAACTTATCTGAACTCTTGGCTGACCTTGAGCTGGACTTTCAGTTCTGTAAGGACTATGGAGACTTCCTGAAAGTTCATGCCCAAGTACATAATGAAAGAACACTGGCACATCATGGGTTTTGGGGAGATCATATAGGAGATTATACAGGCAGAATAAAGTAGGAGAGCACCACACAGATCCTGTTCACGTGCCTCAAGGAACTGGCCCATTGTGTTGGTTGATACTTTCAAAATCTGTTCTTTCAATGCCTTAGGTCTTCTGTTAAGAACAAGTGATGCTTCTGCTTGCAAAGGGAAGTGCATGAACTGTCACGCTTCATCAGAGACATGCAGGGTACCACTACTGACAAATGCAACATCTCTGTTACAGGCCCAGATGAGGAAAAAATCAGTGAGTATAGCTTGTAGCAACACCCCAGCAGCTTTCAGCTGGGACCATACAGAGAATATAAAGCTGAAACGTGGATGAGAGTAAAATCATAATAGTGTCAGTGACTTGGAAGTGCAAACTGCAGTATCTATTCCTCTGACATTATGTCTGAAGCTCATCCTAAAAGATGACTTTCATCTCCACACAAATCACCTTTCCAGAGGTTGCAGGGAACTGCAAGGCCTGTGTCTTACACAGTGGTGGTGCCCTGTGGGGCTGGCTGGCTGCAGAAACAGGAACAGATGCTGCTGTAACAATGATCCCATTACCCTAAGGACACCTTCTCAGCAAATCCTAGTTACCTTGGTTATATGCTGTGCCAACATGACCACTTCTCTTCCAGAAACCAAGGTACCTTCCACCACACACCAGGAGAAGCATTGTGCTGCCTGAAGATGACCCGACCTCCCAAGGAAACCTCCATACAAGGCACCAGCGCACAGCCAGCACTGATTAGCAAGATTCATCAGGAGGGTTTCAGCCGAGACCAAGTGATGTGAAGGGCAGGCCCCAGTGTTAAGATGATAACCTGTCTTGTGTCAGTAATATTCCTAGCAGATGACACTTCTGACTGCCTTGCTAACTGCTGAGGGGGCCACATCCTGGTCTGGAACAGGGGTAAGAAATTGCAAAGATTCTGGTTAAGTGTCTGTAAAAGGCCAGTGGCAGTACCAAAAGGGTGTGCATTCACCCCAGAGCAAGCAGTGGAGTTCCATTTCTGTCACTAGAGACACCCTATGGAAAATCCAGCCCCAAGAACCTCAGGTATATTTGCAGGGGCCAGACTGTCTGGGGACTTCCATAGGATCTCCGATCCCTTTTTGTCTGCTTACAAGAACCTCCTCAGCAAGAATCTCTCAGGTCATTTTTCAAATAAATATTATTCTGATTAGATCCTGTGGCAGAAACTGAGCAAAAAGGTGACCCCACCCCTAGCAGTTCTCAGATTGATGTCAGCAGAGAAGCTGTTATATCTCAGCCTCTATCACTGGCTAGCTTCTATTTCTAACCTGTCCAGTGCTGCATTATGTCAAAGGCCATTATTTATTCAGAAGAACTAGAGTGTGAGATAGCAAACCTTTTCTGACAAGGATCAATAGAGGCCTTTTCTATAATGACAGCAACACACATTTTTTTCTTTTTAAAGCCACAACCCTGAGCACTAGCAGAATTATTTCTAATGCTTCACCATTAGGGGCTGTTAAAAACACCAAAGCACTACTAAATGATCTATTAAAAACCATTATTTTTGCAACTGCTATTATGCTAATCTATGTATGAACTTGTTATTTCACATAGTCAGAAACTCCCAAAGCTAAAGAACAGTAACTGCGTTAAGATAAAGAAAATGAAGTTTCATGGAAAATTATTTACCTGTAAGTATAGATAGTTTTATTTTCCTACTTCATCTTAACTCTGCAGGCCAATGGCTTCTTTCTCTAAGCTGCTTAGGAAAAGGAGATTCAGCTCAGTCAATCATACAGAGCTGCAGATCTTACCTTCCCCTTAAAAAGCACAACAATCACAAAAATTTCTCCACACAAAACTAGCACCTTGTTCCTTGGACAAGTAAAGCATAACATCTACTACTAATACTAATATTACTAATAATAATCTAATATAAAATGCCTTACAATGGCAGAGTCAGGCAAGAGTGTATAGTGCAGCTTATTTTGGAACAAAACAAACAAAAACATATTAAAGAAAACCAAAAGGAGAAGAAATAATCTTGAATTTCAGAACCCAAATCAAATTAAGCAAATCAGTATCCCTGGGAAAACCAGGGGTATCCTTGTATCTCCTTGAAATTCATAAGTGTCCTCAAAAATGACTGAACAAGCTCAGAAGTCAGACCAGCACCAGCTCCAAAAAAACCCCAAAAAACACAAACCCCCAAACAAAACAACCAACCAACCAACCAAAAAAAAGCAAAACACAAAAAACAAAAGGAGGTACATACTTTTACTATCCTCTTTTTAACAGAGGCTAATAGAAAGAAAATATTGGGATGGAAAAAAAATAGCATGAAATTAAGTTTCATATTCCATGGAAAAAGAGATGGTTGTCACAAGGGCATGGGAGTAAGCGTTCACTCTCTACTGAGTCTTTTGTACCAGATATTTTACAGTAGAATACACATTAAAAATCTCTACAAACCTCACAATGGCTTTTGTCTTGCCTGGGGTATAGACACACCCCAGTTGTGCTCAGTTGTTTCTTAAAGAGCCTGCTGTCTGTATTCACAAGGAAGAGAGAGAGACTGCCAATAAATATTGTGAAGACAGAAAACCCAGAGTACAAAATTCCTCTTGCACCAGGCAGGGCTGGCAGCACAACCTAGGAATAAGGCAGCAAGTAAGAGAAGCTTCAGGCAAGTGTCTGCTTTTCTTTGGGTCTGTGAAAGGACTCTGCATGAAACTAAGAATGAATCAAAACTGTCCAGTCATTACTGCTCCCACTGGTATACAAACCTGCAAGCCAAAGAGGGCAAGAGCTCTTTGTCTCCAATACATAAAGAAAATAAGGAGAAGCCTGAACACGAACAGCCATGAGATGGTACTCTGAAGGGGTGGGAGGAGGAGAAGTAAAATGAGCACTGATTTGTGTTAGAAGTTGCCTGTAGCACTGCTCAGACAGTGAGAAGATTGTTTCTCCTGGGAATTCCATTGAGAAAGGGCCAGGATGGAGTAACAATATCTTACACCTTTCAATAGCAAAACTGACTAGAACTGCTCTCAGGAGAAAAAGAAGAAAAACGGGGTTGTTCTCAAGAAAATAAACAAACACACAAAACCCCAGGTTCTTCAGAACTGCAAACATTGCCAGATTTAAAAAAGCCAATACAAGTCTCTGGGGAAACCCCATACATCCCAGGGCATCCATAGGCACACCTGGGAGAATAGGAGCTCTTGCCCAGGAAGCGGGGCAATGCACCCCCAGCCTTGTCAGCAGGGTACAGGACTGCCAGGTTCCATCAGCAGCAGCCTAGAGCAAGGATGCTGATCTGAGAGGAACACTGATATTTGTCAAGTACAGGTGAGGTGAACCCCACACCTGCACTCTCTCTGCACCACAACTCCTCCACCCAAGACTCCCTCAGCGGAGTGAAGAACAACAGTAACTGATGGTCTCAGAACAGCAGCACAGTTCTTCCCATAAACACCTTGTCAGTCTGGGGATTAAGGCTGCAAAATATACCTAAATCATGAATTAAAAACTGAAAATGTTATCACTATTATCTGGAATGCAGCCTGTGATAGAAACAGTTACTGTCAGGGGTTTACAGATTTTAGGTTAGACTTAACTTTTGCTTTACTCATTTCTCAGCATTTAGCAATAACATTGCATTAATACATTCCAGTATTTAATTGCAGAACTTATTTTATTTCTATACTAATTACACTATATTTTTTGCCAATTTGTCTTACCATGAAATGCAATAATTTTCTGTAATATTCCTCCCACTACTTAACCTACTTAACAAATTTCAACTCCTTGCAACATAATGCATATAAAATTGATTTTAATTTCAAAAGCAGTGAAAGCATTTTTGTTCTTTGCATTTTTGTTGCAGACATTCTAGATATTTTTCACATACTGGGAATCAATAATTCATGGTCTGAGATCAAATACAAAGCTATGATCCTCCTTTTTGATTTTAAATTCTAAAAATGTAATATCAAGAGAGATAACCTTTCCTTTTCTAAAAAAAAAAAAAAAAAAAAAAAAAAAAAAGGTACAGGGAGTCTTTTGTTACTAGTGCATTGTTTGATCCAAATCTTTATTTTAAAAATAGATTGGCCAGGTGCAGTACATATTCTTTGTCATTAAGCAGCCAAAAGTCCAGTGATTTCCACTTCTTAAGAATGTGTACTGCACCTGCAATACACAGGTTTTTAGGGGATAAAAAAATTGAGTGCTTCCATCCCTACAGCTGAGAATAAATATTGTGGTAATCTATAGCTGAAATGCAGGAACCAACACTGGAATTGTAATATCATATAGTAGGTTGGATAGAAAATACCTTGGCAGATGGAACACACACTCACACTTTTCTGCAGCAAATACATGGACCAGACAGAAAGTGAGACGAAAAAATAGATGAAGTATTTAAGTACAACTGCTGACTGCCAGTATAGTCAACTAAAATGTTTAGGTTATTGAAAACTCGGTGTCTAGTCTACTAAATAACATCAGAAATAAAATACGTGTGTTCCTATATGGAACCAGGATGGAGTACAAAGGAAAATAACAAGGAAAAGTATTTTGCAGTCTTGAACTGCATACCTCTGCACTTTTGACTCGGGTGCTTGCTGTGCACAAGGCTTCTATTAGCAGAAGTTCTCAGTCCAGCCCTGCTCCATGCTCTTTTCCCATTTGAGTTAAATCAGCATCTTACAACAGGACAGAATGTACATTCTTGTGCCTGCTTTGCGGTGCAACATTGAGCAAAAAGTGTTGGAAACTCCCAGATGATACATTTTTCTACAAGTGACATCCACCACCATCTTACCTTGGGCAGTGATTTAGTCTGACATCCTCAGGCATACACAAAGGACTCAGAAAACAAACAAAAAAAAGTCATCTGGTTCACTGGTGGGTTTTTGACCCACAGCTATGATCAGGTTTCCTCTTGTTTTTTTCTTCTGCCTTTGAAACAGCTGAGGAGACCCATTTAAAATTTGTCTCTGCTTCACTTACTGTTTTTAATTTTAAATGTTGTCTGTCAGGAAAATTCTAGACCTGAACTTGGGAATGTTTTCAAAAGGTTTTGGTTGTTCGATCAGCACAACACTTCAGCCAGGGGAGTTAGCATTGGTTTATGCTGTTGTTTTTTGCACTTGGCAAGTTTTTCCAGTTGCACACTTTCCTTGCTTACTGCTGAAGGAAAAGCTCCCCATCCCGCCTTCCATGGAAAGGAGCTCCTTAATAGGAAAGGAAGGCAGAGAATTGCATGGGTGAACAAGGAAGAGCATGGGCACAGACACATTGGCTATCACATGGGGAATTCACTTTGGTAGCCTGACCTGGTAGTTTAAGTGGACTGGCAAGTCCAGATGGATGTTTTCTGAGAGTGGCTTCCAAGTGTCCACCCTATTATTACTCATTTTTTCACATTCAGAAATAAACATGATTTAGTGCTCATCCAGGATTATTACAGAATCACAGAAGGGTTTGGGTTGGAAAGGACTTTACAGATCATCTAGATCCAACTCCCCTGCATGGGCAGGGACACCTCCCACTAGACTAAAGCTCCATCCAGTCTGGCTTTATCATATTTCTTTCCTTCAGTTTCAGAGCTTGCCAGCTAGGGAAGAGAAGGTAAGCCATGATGACAATATCTTCACCCTAAACTTAACAAGTTTCATCACAGATGTGGGGACCTTTCACATGGCAGCCACACAGAAAGTGAGAGCCCTCAGCAATGACTGGAGAAGAGCTGCACACTCTCCAAGACCCAGATAGGCAGGGCTTTCTCCCTGATGACAGGCAGAAAAATCTCTATGGAGGATAATGCCTCTTCTGATAAATGGCAATTAATGAACAAGAAGCACCAGAAATATTACAAAAAAGGCCAGCAGGTGAAGCCCAAGAGCAAGCTTAAGTTTTGAAAGCAATTTGCTGCATCAGGTTCTTTGGATGGATGGCCTGGAGACAAACTTGTACCTTAATTATCAGAGCTGTAGCCTGAAGTATTGGTGTGTCAGTCCTTGTAATAGTACCAGGATAAACCCTGAGAGCAGTAATGTGAGAAGGTTCCCTGCTGTGTGCAGCACCAGAATAATGCAGCCCCAGGTTAACCTGCAAAGCACTCCCAAGGGCTGAGGGAAGTGCCCTCAGCATCAGGTCCTGAAGACCATGCTGTGAAACCTCCAGTGCTCTATGTTATTAAAGCAAATGCAGAAAAACAGAGAAGCGTTGAGTGCTTAGGAGAGATAACCCCTTTCTTTCTAGCCTCAAGCTCATGGCTTTTAACAGGGCCTTAAAAAGATGGAGAGACATAGCCAGGATTTTTTAACAATAGGGATGTATAACAGATGACCTTCAACCCTCCAGCCTCAGAACATGGTGCCGAAGAGTAATTATTGAGTCATTAGGATGTTTCTATGTAGGCCTGTTTTGTCATGTTTTTTCCAAAGTTTCCAATTTTTGCTCATGACCGCTTTACAATTCTCTTGGCATTCTGTAAAAAAAAATCATCCTCTTTCACAAAAAGCTATCAAGAATGAGCTTCTAGCAATGAGGATGCAGCAACTAATTATACAACCACCATCCAAAGGCTTTCACAAGATGAAGCAAATACTCTCTTTTATTTTCTTTTGTAAATCCTTGCCTTTAATTTATTTCTTCAACAACGTTTTTATTAGTTCTGCGTTTGACTTCCTACAGAAAAACCATAAAGACTACAATCCTACAAGGACTTACCATAGGCTTATTTCTAAGAAAGTATGTATTTACTGGTCCTTTCAGTTAATCCTTAAGCAAAGATTTAGTAAGCTGGAGAAAGTATCACACAAAAAGATCACAAGACAATTTCTGTGAAAAGGGTCAGGGGGGGGATTTCATTTTTAGAGATGTGTAACAAACAAAGAAACAAATCTATGAAAAAATCCTATTAAGTGCCCTGAACCTTTTTCCAACAAACTGTATAGTTTCTAAAAGTTTACTGTGTTCTGTATTTGGTGAAAACCAGGCTTTGGTGAATAATGCTGTAATGGCAGATATTTTCCTAATACATTTCAGGAAGCTAGCAGCTGTGTGAAAACAAAACCTGCCTAATTGGAAGCGTTCATGTAAGAGCAGTGAAAGCCTTTCCCAACTCCCTGAGCCACACAGACAGTCAGAGAAGAAAAACTGCAGTTCCCTGGCAAGACTTTACAGCCCCACTGAGGAGCTGGTGCCTCAGTGGCCCATATACAGTGTGCAGCTGCCTGAGACTTCGTAAGGCAGCTCTCTGGCAGGCAGGGGCTTCTGTCCCCACAGAGACCTGGCAGCACATCCCAAGCCTGGCCCACCTCCCCTCTGCATGGGGGTCTTCACCCCACCACCCTCCTCACCCACCCTGTCCCACCTTACAGTGACACCAGCCCCTTCCTTCTCCCACAGCCCTCCTCCCATCCACCTGCCCACCTGCTGGAATACCTCACAGCTGAAGAACTCAAGCAAGGTCATCAGGCAAGTCTGCAGAAAATTGGTTTTGGGTGAGAATCTCTAAGGCTTGGGGTTTAATAGTTCTCATTCTTTGCTTCTTTTATTTTTTTTTACTGAAAAATTTCAAATCTTAAATAAAATAGTAAAATGTCAGTTGAAACTATTCCTTCAAAGGAATGGCCCTTCTCCTAGAGGAGGTCTACAGAGATGATCACTGGGCTTCATCACCTCTTCTACGAAGAAAGGCTGAGAAAGGTAGGGCTGTCCAACCTGGAGAAGAGAAGGACTAAGAGAGACCTTACAGCAGCTTCCCACTATCCAAAGCAGGCCTACAGGAAAAGCCGGGGAGGGACTTTTCAGGAGAGCATGTAGCAACAGGACAAGAGGCTACAGCTTTAAACTAAAAGAGGGGAGGTCAGGGTAGATATTAGGAAGAAGTTCTTCACTGTGAGGGTGGTGAGTCACTGGAACATGTTGCTCAGGGAGATCGTGGGTGCCCTGGAAGTGTTCAAGGCCAGGCTGCATAGGGTTTTGAGCAAAAAACCCTTCCCTTCCAACCCAAACCATTCTACAATTACATGAAGGGCTTCAACAAATCCTTGACATTTTTAATATCCAAAGCTGGAGTATTTTAATTATTTTTATTTATTTACTTATTAATAACTGAAACTACTTACCCAACATTGGAAAGAACTTTGGATTTACAAGAAATGAAGATTCCATGGCAACTATAACAGTTGTTTGCATTTTGGCTAAGAAACCAATTTTCCACTGAACATAGCAAGTCCTGGTGAAGGGTTTTTGACCTTATTTTGTACAGGAAAAGCTTTCCTACCCAGAGCTATCTCAAGGACATTGCACTCTTAATCATGAGTTTCAGCCAACTAAATGGACAAATAACCATAACTAGAGAAAAGTAAAACTTATGTGAAAATAAATGTGGAATATCTTTGCCCCCTGAATAATGGAGGATGAAAGAGCGAGGTGTATCTGTGAACTGTATCTGTTACCCGGCCTTTTCTCTAAACAGCAGTCGTTTCTCATATTTTGTATTATGAATGGAAAATAATAAAATAGAGCTTGCTCTGTGCAACTGCTGTGTGGTATTTATTTATAGCTCAAGTGGGGATAGTATGGCTGGTCAATGCAGTATTAATCATCTTTCCAATGAGGAGCAGGAAAATATTATCAGAATAAGAAATGGGCATTAAGAGCCGTATTGTATCTATTTATGAAAATGTTAGGCTGGGCAGGGTGGAGCAAGGCAGGGGCTGGGCCCAGCACATCCCAGAGGGAGCGTGTGATGGAGAAGGGGATATGTGTGTTGCAGAGGGCAGATCCGCACAGGAATGGCCGAGCCCAGGTTTCTTCCCATGCCGTGCCTTCCTCTGCTGGAAGCAGCATCCCTGCCTTCCAGGGACATGCAAGAGACCCCCGCTCCACACAAAGGCCAGAGGTTGGCTGAGGCACTGGTGTCACACGGTCGCCTGGGGCTAGGAGACATTAGGAGCTACGAAATGGGAGCTGAATAAACCGGCAAAATGGTCTTGAAGCACTAGGAACTAAGCAGAAAAATAAGCAGATGAAACTGAACATCGCAGCCTGTGTAGTCCAGTGCTCTGCATCCCCAAAGCTCAGAGCCGGAAAAGATCAGAACAATGCAGCAGGGATGACTGAAACAAGGGGCATGAGGCAGTGACAGCCCCAAGGTGAGGCACAGCCAGAGGAGGGACTGGAAAAGGCCATGGCTGCCAAGAGGAAACCCTCTCCCTGCTGGAAGCAGAGGTGATGGCAGCGGCTGGAGGCTCTGCACAGCTCTGAGAGGGGCTGCAGCCACAGGGAGTGACCTGGCTGGCTGCTGACACTGCAAGAACGTCCTTGGTTCTGCTTCGGGCTGAGAAAACTAGCAAGGCAGATGAGAGAGGGTGGAAACGGAGGTCGGACACGTACAACAGATCAGAACCGCGGTATCCAATATCCCATTCCCTGGCTATTGTCGCTGTAAAAAGAAGTGCTAGTATTTAGCTGCCAAAATGTTAATTAAGCTGACTAACTTTCAGACTCTGCAAGAGCATATTTTGGGCTGGTGTTTCTTTGAAGTCGGTATATTTCTAGGCTAGCTTTTCATCTCCGTATCTTAGCACCACTGAAAGAAATGTTCATTGTGCATGTCTTATGTTTCTGTAAGAGCTACAAAGCAAAATGCTGGCTGAGTGCACCACCACAAAATAAACCAGTGTTACATCTCAGCTCTTCTTCGCATCAAGTCAGCATCAGTGCCAGATTTCCAAAAACAGATACTGCTTGCTCTCCCACAAGACATTCCCCTGTGCTAAAACAGAATTATGATTTAACCAATATTACATGTTCATGACAGAGTGAGACATGCCTGGAATACAAAGAGGTGGCAGATGCTACCTCCACAGGAGCCAGGAGGGACAATGTACAGGGCTTCCATGCTAAAACTGCACACATAGCTTCTTCAAACATTCTGGGAGAAATACTGCATGTGGAAATGCAGAACAGCCACTGCACCTCCCAGTCACTATTGTGTACCACTGTGGCTATAGGACCTATTTTATATCAGCACCAAAGTGCTGACACGTAAATAGCTGCCAGGCAGGCTCTTCAAGTGTGAGAATCTGATTTACAGCCTCCAGATTTTATAAGTGAATTATATCTGTTACAGAAACAGGGATGTGTTCTTAATAGGTCAAATGGGCTTATAGTGTGGATTCTTAGGCCAGCAACATTAAATGAAATCCAAAATAACAGAGATGGGCTACAACACACTCACAGGGAGGCTGAGTCAGTAAAGAGGTCACTGAGAAACCGGAGAGGTCACCAGTAAGGTGTCTCTGCAACTTTCACACCACATAAAGACACATTATAATTGCACTCCACACTATCCTCACTCTTGCTGCAGAGAGCTGTGTGTTTCAGCTCTGCAGCTGGCAGGCTGGAAGGAAGACACAGAAACAGCACCCAGGTGCTTCACCCATGCTTGGAGCCCCTCTGGGATCTTTGCCCCAGATAACTTGTTGGCAGAGAGGGCTCTGAGGATGAAGTCTACCTGGTCAGATCTCTGACTCCCTGATTGTACAGCTTTTAATCTTGTTCAGCAGCTTGTGTCAAGCCTTCAAAGACTGCAGCTCTACCCAGCTCCCTCTGCTACACACATGGCTGTCCTTACAGCAACCACAGCAGCACGTCTGCAGAAAATGCATTGTAAGTCTGATGCCCAGAATCCCTCTGTCCAGTCCTCACCTCATTTCCCAAGTGCTGGTTTGCCTTGGCTCCTTCCCTGGGCTTGCCCCGACCATTATCAGAGACTGCAGTAAAACCGCAGTTCTGCCCACCACTGCCCTTCAAAGTCCCTGAGGGCCCCTTCCCTCCCCTGCATGGAAAGTCAGGTGAACTCTTCTCTCACTTCAGGTATCAGTTCAAAGCCACTGTGTGGCCAAGAGCCTAAAGCAGGGCTCAGGTTTTCAAGGCAGGTAACAGAGCAGGGTACCTGCAAAGCTGTGCTCAGCCTGACTTCTGAGACCATCGCACAGGCTGGGGGCTCTCAGGGTATCCCCTGGACTGCTGCTGAATGTCTGCCCTGGGGTTGATGAGTCACAGAAAAGAACCAGGACCTAAATGTTAGGCTTGATTGGCAAGTGAGCATGAAACAAGCGGAAGGGGAGAGCCAACGGAAGGATACAAGCAATAGGAATATAATTATGCAGTGATTCATCTTGGGCACGCTTGCACACTGGGAAGAGGGGGGCAGGAAAAAAAGGGGAACTGAGCCTTTTTTTTCTTTTGGACAGGAGTGGAATACTGCAGAAGATAAATTGGAGGAGTGATTCACAGGAGACATAGGTGGAGATACTGCAAGGATCAAGGACAGTGGAACAACTGTTTGATTCTGCATGAGAGATACAGAACTGTGCTTCTGCAGAGTGCAGTGAACGCATTACCAAGATCACAGATTAAGGGGGTTAGGAGGCATTTACAATCCTATCTTGAGCAGCTGCTTCTCTGTCTTTGTAGCATTAACCTTCACGAAACATAGAAGCATTCACCAACCTGAAGGAAAAACTGTGGGATGAGAATTTTCATAGGCAGCCCACCACTACCCTATAAATACATTTGAGTAGTGGCAGAGGCAAATTTTAAGTGCATACAAAAGATTACATTTGGGAGATCTTTAAAGCATTGCAGAACAGGTGAGTTGGTTTGAAAGCTTAAATTGTCATTTTGAATTAAATGATCATGCCTACTGTATTTATCAAGGCAAATTTTAGGCAGTTGTTCCTGGCAGATGGCAAAAGTGATACAGAGAATACTCGCTGTGAACTTTATGTGATCAGCCCAGTGGAGTGTGAGTAACTGGGACTCAGGAATGGTGTGGTTATTCTTCAACTCAGCTCCAGCAACAGTACCGCCAGTGGGTAAAGCTAAAGGTTTTCCTTCTTTCCAAGAGTGCCAGGCATGATTCTCTGGGCATCCTTCCCTTGTGACCTTCTGTCCAGTGCAGATTACTGAGTGACACAGAGGTTCCATCAAAACAACAGGCCTTCCCTTTCAGTTCCATCCAGCAGAGCCATAGCACACACTGGGGTAAGTGACACTAACAAATAGCTCATCAGCCCTGCACAGACACTCACTGGTATGGCTGGTGGTCCACATATCTATACAGGTAGCCAAAGACTACATCCTCTTTTTGGAAAATGAAGCTAAAATTTACAAACAGATCTGATGGTCACATGTCTGGGACTATGTACATGTCAGCCATTTGCCTAGTACATGGCTCTTCTATTTTTAAGCCTTCTAGAAAACAATCATGGTGAATAGCTGGTAAATGAATAAAGGTTGATACTTTATGCCTGTGCCAGATTAATTATAAATGAGCAGCAAAATAAATCCAGAGGGCTATCATCCCATCTACCAATCAATAAGTTAAAAGTATAAATATACTAGAATGAAATAAAATGCCTATGGCACACACACAAACCCAGTGAGCTAAAAAAAGGAAGGAAAAAATTTCCAGTCTTCATCTGGACAGATGCCACATATTTCATCAAGCTAAGATGAAGGGGAAGAGTTTTTGCAAGTACGTGGTTTTTACAGGCAGATCCCCCTTTCTTCTGCTTTGCCAGCAATTTACCAAGGAGAAAGTATTTTTTTCATAGCCACAAAGCAACACTGCTAGTCATGTGTACCAACATATATATGAAAACTAATCACTCAAGGAGTCTTAATGACTTCAGCAAGGGCTTATCTTCAAATATATATGGTAAAGTGTTTGCTTTGATAAGAGCCAAACTTAACAGAGACAAGCAAGCCCAAAGATGACATGTTGCATACATCATCTTACAGCAAAATTCTAATGCAAAGTTGTTCAAATGGGTTGTACAGAAAGAGACAACCAGGTGAACATCTTTTGCACCAAGATACAGCAAGAGCTGCAGTCTGTAAACAAATCTTGTGTCTCATAATCCAGGGAAGAAACATTTGAGAGTTGTGAAAGGAACAGTACCAAGGCAGAAACACCATTTCTGCTCAGTGCCAAACTACCACATTTCTCTCTTTTCAGAAAAGAGTATTAGATCAGAAGCAATTTCTATTCATTACAGAAGCAATCTCTGTGGCACCCAGTTTACTCCATCTCCCTGTGAAATGAGTGGGCATATCTGAAATGCACTCCCACATGCAGGTCAGCACAATTGCTGGTCTCTCCATGGAGTCCATGCTGTTCAGGTCGGTCTCCTTGAGACCCATTGGCAGGCAGCTCTTCATAGAATCTTCTGACGAGTTTACCACCATCCTTGTTTCCCAGATGGAAACCCCAGAAGAGATTTTATGTTGTGCCTACATTAGCTAATGATCTGTACAGATTAAGCAAAGACAGGCATTCCGCATCATGTTCTGCAGTCTCTTGCAAAACACAAGGTTTAAGGATGTTTTCAAAAGTCTCAGAAATCTCAGCTTTGATTTGTTTTAATTTTTTGTCTCTTTGTTCTATACTCCCTCTCTAAGGAGTTCTCTCAATTTATGGATAAGTTTTCTCTTCTGAAAGCCCAGAAGGGCTTTAGCAGACCAAGTGTGAACACACATTTTAATGTTCTCTGTAATAAATGCAGAAAATTCATGAGCTGAGAGCTGTCTCTGTTAAACCTGAATTTTTTTGATCAGCCACAGGCTCCTCTACCTCTTCCTGGAAGCCAGACAAGTTGTAGTCACACCCCTGCACTTAGCCAGGCTTTCAGCCTTTACAATATCATAATTTCTGCATCAGCCAGCCCTCACAGACCCTCATCACTTGGCTGTTCACTCCAGACTCTTAATAGGTTTTTAGAGGTTTCTTGCCAAGCCCTGAATGCAGTAGCTGAACTGGAGTAGGTACAGACAGTGCCTACTTTCTCCTCTTTCCAAGACACAGTGCTTTTGCTCAGGCAGTGCAAGGAATACAGCATAGTCATTTCTAATTCGGCACTGACAACAGTGCCTTGCTCACTCCTCCAGATCCGTGCTTCCCACACTGTTCTCACCCATAGATAACATGTGTTTGCTCCATTTTAGATTACTTTATGTTTTTCATATTTCAAAGGCACTCTAAATTTTTGCTCCTTTCACACCCCTCTCTCTCTCCCATCCCCCCAGTTTTGAAATATGCACCATTAACTTGAAGAACTGTGGTCCTTTTCCAGGTAACCAGAAAGGACAGTGGCATCAGCTATCAGACACATGAAGTAGCCCCATCATATATTTGCACTTGAACTTCTAATTTAAGAGCCACAAGTTGGTCAATACTGCATCAAACAGAAACACATCTGTGTAACAGAACAACTCAAAGCCCTTATCCTCTCCCCCTTTCTCCCTCTTTCCTCTCTTTCTCACTCCTTACTCCCCTCTCTCCATTATACTCAGTCACTGAAAGCCATCTCCTTTGGCACCTGTGTGAAGGGAGGAAGCTGGATTCAAATGGGGCCTTTAAATCCAAGGCCAAAAAGGCAATAGGACCAATATATAACTGTAAGGCAAAAGCAGAAATAATATGCCAGTTCCATAGAACTTTCTTGTATATAAGATTTTATGCTACAGAAGAGTGAAAAAAATAATTCTACTGTGTGTTCTTGCATGTGTGGACATATCTATTCACATAAATGTTATTGCACGCTCCCTGGAGTTTAAAATTCACTGTCTTTGCCCAAGAAAGGCACCCAGCAGACTAAGTTTCATAAAAATTTATTTTCCTCATAAAGCAGCAATTTATGAAGTTAGACACTCAATAGCATGCATAAGAAAAAAGTGGTAAAACAGAAAAATAGCATCTATCAGTTGTGCTTGACTGGACATTAGGGTGAATCTAATGTCATCCTGTTTCCCAGAGGACACTGAAAGAATAAAGTGAAAGACATTGACAAGATTAGATTACCTTGGTAAGGCAGGAGGAAAAAAAAAAAAAAAAAAAAAAAAAAATTTAAAATTAAAATTTAAAATAAGCCAGCAGTATGCCATCCTGCTTGTCTTCATTTCTTCTGTGATTGTGAGTCAGAACTTGGGGTGAAATTTCACTTCTGAGGCTAACTTGGCTCATCTGATTTAGCATAATTAAGGTAACACATTAATTGTGGGGAGACAGAGAAAACCATCTTTATTAGAAAGCTGGAGAAGATGAAGGAGCAGACTCTTGTCAAGTCTTTAGCGGACACCAAACTGCACACTACACAGATGAGAAACACACTCCCCACCTTCCAGGAGCATTCTGCAACATACAAGACCTTATCACATACATGAATAAAAAATTCATCAGTACTTTTACAGCCATGTTTATTCACTGTAGCTGAGAGTTGGTGATTTAAGGTAATAGCTATGTTTCAAGGCACATTCACCTGGAATTAGAAAACAGCAGACAAGAGACAAAGAGGAGACTTGTACCTGCAAACACAAAGGAACATTGGCTGGGTATAGACCTGATGGGTTCCAGCAGTCAAAATGTTTTCTCCCAAAATAATAAACCTGCAAGTCCATGCCCAGCACTCCTAGCCATAAAACATTCGGATTTATTTTATTATTATTTTCAACATAGCTGGTATGTTGCAATGGAAGTGCTTTGGCATGGGTAGGATAGTGTTTTAAAGAATATGCTTTAGTAAAGCCTTGCTGCCCCGTTGCACCAAGGCTTCTTAGGAGCTTAAGGATCACTCACATAGATCTAAAATGTTAGAATAACATGGAGTGCTCTTGTTCCACGCAGAAAATCTTCAAAAGTTCTCTTGCAAGACCTTTGCCAGGTAACAAACACTGATGTGCAGGTTCCCAAATCACAGAGCAGCCTCGACCAAACTCCTCAGGATTACAGTGTCTAGATGGATGCTTCAGGAGGTCTCCCACTACACACGTCACAGGCTCTATCTGGAGCTTCTCACCACACTTCTTCTACCCATATTTGTCTTTTGGTGAACAAAAATGCCAGTTTATTATGAAAGCAAATCTGTGAAAATTAAACTTATTCACAAGGTTAACCACTTTTCTTACTAATTCCTTGTCCTGCAGAGCTGAAGAAGCTATGGAAGATTTATCCAGGTTCCATTCAGATCTACCATTGCCTGAAGCATAGTTAATGAAGAACAAGATGCAGGGTTAATCCCAGTAGATATATCTGCAAAAGCACATGACAATTGTACATGGAATTCAACACACAGGGCCCTTTATAGCAAAATGAATGCAAAACTGAGTCATGGTGTTTGTCTTGTAGATTCCATTTTGTATTTGACTGGCTCATGGGAGCACTTTCTGTTTGCTCGCTAAGCTCTTTTGTTCTGACAGTCACTGAGTAATAGGGCATTGTTCACTCTTATCCCCAAATGTTTCTGTAATTCTCAGGGTTACTTAAACTTCAGACAATCCTTTGTGCTCTAATAGAGTCCGCTACAGTGTTTCCTTGTTATCTGAATTAGTAGGTACTCTGTTTAGAAAAATGAGATACTGATAACTGAGGTTTATGCAGCACATGAGCTGCATCTGCACACAATTAAGGTGAGTTAAATACCATGGCTGTTCTGTACCATTGTGCAGATGGCTGTAACACTGATAATTTCTTCAGTAATAAAGTCCCAGAATGGTTGATGTTGGGAGGGATGTCTGAAGATACCTAGTCAAAAATGCCCAGCTCAGAGCATGGTTACCTGTAGCAAGTTGCTCAGGATATCATCGGCTCAGTTTTTGTGTATATCCAAGGACAGAGACTCCACAACATCTCTGACCATCCTGTGCCAATGTTTGAACACTGTAAAAATAAGAAAAGAAAAACCAAAAACAACAACACAAAACAAAAACAACCAAAACCAAAGCAACAACAACAGAAAACAAACACACAGAGACACAAAAAAAGACAAACAAAAAACCCCCAAAAAACACAAAAACCAACCAACCAATCAACCAACAACCCAGCAGCAACAACAACAAAAAATCAAATGACTGAAAAAAACCCCAACCTAAACAGCACAAGCCTAAACTTTGTGCCCAATGCCTTTTTTTCTTTCTTTGGGCACCCCTGAAAAGATTTTGGGCCCATCATCTTTATTCCTTCTCAGCAGTTAATCATAGAGGGTGATGAGATTCCCCCTGATTCTTCTCTTCTGCAGGGTAAGCTGTATCAACTTCTCCTCATACATTAACTGCTCCAACTTCTCCGTTCCCTTTGTGGCCTTTTGCTGGACTCTTTCCAGTATATTAATGTCTGGCTTGTACTGAGGAGCCCAGAGTTGAATCTAGCAGTGTTGATACATCTTACCAATGCAGAGCTGAGTGGAAACATCACCTCCTTTATCTGCTGGCAACCTGCTTCCTAATGCAGCCCAGGATGCTGGGCTACTTCACCATGAGAGCACATTGCTGACCAATGACAGCAGATTAGACCTCCATTTTGGCACTTATTCCAGCTTCATACCCATGTCAGCTCCAGTGGTTTCAAAGCAACTATGCCAGCCTAATCCTGGAGACATGTAATGGTGAACTGCAGAGTTTAAGACCAACCATATGCTTCATGAAGTTTAGTTTTATACTTCAAACTTGTGCCAGACTGCTGGAAAAGGAGCATTCTAGCTCAGAATGCATCCTGGTATTTTTTGTGGATGTCCACACCAGTGTCCAACAATCTGAAAAAAAAGGACAGTTGGACTGACCCGTACACTGCAGAGCTGGCCTTCACCCTTTTTCAGCAATAACACCAGAGGAACAGACTCACCTCATGTCTCTCATCTTCCTGGATTCTGGAACAGCAGCATGGTGAAGTGATCAGTACTTAATACTTGTGTTAGAGGATCTGTAAAGTCAGACTTCTTTTGTAGAAAACCTCAACATTTTATACCAGTTGTTCAGCTCCTGGGTAGATATTTCTATTTCATCATAAGGTCTTTTTCTATTCAGCTAAATCAACCCACTAAATATAAATCAGTTTCAATTCACTCCATCAGTTGAAAATACAGTACTTACACCAAAGAGACAAATCCTTCATTAATGGTATATATTATCCCATGTAAGAAAGAAGCAGTGTTTTCTCATAGGTTGATTGAGGGGTGCCTAACACTTATGTGCTAGGATGGAGTATGAGAGACTTATGAAGTGTAACAGTAGCAAAAAGTGATGGCTTGAGCCACAGCAGTCACCCTGATGAACAGTGGTGTGGGAGAAGGTCCCTTCTTTTAATAGCTTCCTACTGCAGCAATAGATGCACTTGCATTTCTCTCTTCAAATAAGTGTAAATGAGAGCTATAGCTGATGTGTTTGCTGAATAGGCTGCAAGAGCTGCACTGAGTCACCAGTCCCAGCATACCCCACCAAAATTTCTCTGAAAGTTTTAGCTGGATGTTCAGCAATGAAACACATGTAACCACTTAACAGGAAGAATAGGTCATTGGGGATTTGGCTTGGCTTTTGTTCCTTTTGCTGAACATGCTTTTCCACTTTCTTCTGCAAATAAGTACAACAAAATTCCGCCAGAGTGTCCCCCTATGACACAGCTATGACTAATCTGGTAACAAGACAACCTTTTTAATTCAGTTCTCAGCTAGGATGACCTTTAACTCTTCTCTTCTGCATGGCTGCTATGAAGAATGAGACCTACCAACACAAAGGGCTTTGGCACTTTCTAGTGTGACTGCAGACCCTCTCCATAGTAGGCAGGTAAGCAGCCACATCCAGACAGCAGTGAGGAGCCACTGTATCCTTGACAGGGCAAAACCACATCTGTCCTGAACTCATGAAAAGTTCATTCTCTCTTGAAGAACATACTGAGAGTCAGCTCCTGCCCTAGAGTTCTAGCCTAGATAAACAAGAGAAAGAAGCCATATCTGCCTTCCATCTCCATATAAAAGGAACCAAACTTCATCCAAGGTCATATACACTCTCTACGGCAAAGCTGGGACTGAAACTCAGACCTATTCAGTTTCACTGTAGCTCCTCATCCACTGGAGTTTTACTAATTTACTGCAGGTATGAGCATGCACACAGCCCAGAAAGCCAGTCAAAACACGGGATGCATCAAAAGAAGTGTGGCCAGCAGGTCAAGGGAGGTGATTCTCCCCCTCTACTCCATGAGACATCACCTAGAGTACTGTATCAAGCTCCAAGGCCCCCAACACAAGAAGGACATGGAGCTGTTGGAGCAAGTCAAGACGAAGGCCACAAAGATTATTAGAGGGATGGATCACCTCTCCTGTGAAGACAGGCTGAGAAAGTTTGGGCTGATCAGGATGGAGAAGAGAAGGCTCCAGGGAGACCTTTTAGGGTCCTTCCACCACCTGAAGGAGGTGGGATGCAGCTGGTTGCAAGGGCTAAAAGGGGCATCTAGTGATGGGAGGAGGAGGAATGGTTTCATGCTAGAAGAGACTATATTTAGAGTGGATAAGGAGGAAATTCTTTCCTGTGAGGATGGTGAGGCACTGAAATAATTCACCCAGAGAAGCTGTGGATTTCCCCTCCCTGGAAGTGACCTAAACTAGATTGAATGAGGCTGTGAGCAGCCCAGTCAAGCGGAAGATGTGCCATCCCACGGCAGAGGGATTGGAACTAGATCATCCTTGAGGTCCCTTCCAACCCAACCCAAACCAGTCTATGATTCTGTGATTCAGAAGAACAGGGTACTGTCTACCAGTGCATACTAACCATGGTTTGAGACCCGTGGTAGTGCAACATAGTATCACAGAGAGAACCAGAACAGGCCTCCTCATGCCCTCATGAACAGGAATGAAAGATTTGAAAGCAATTTGAGATTATTTTTTTTAATTTCTTTTTTAATTATATCCTGTACCTTATACCCAACTGTCAAAGAGCAGCAGCTTGCATAATTTATACTAATGTATTTCAAGAATTTCACGATTGACAGTATTCCCTTTGGGACAGCAAGGAGAAAACATCACACAGATTTTTGGATTTATCCCTGTGAGAAAAGAGCCTCTGCATGACTTCTCTGTAACTTCAGGAACACTACCTGGTATATACCTCAGTCTGACTGTTTTTTCCAACACCTGAACAGATATAGGTGCATTTGGTTGACTGTAAAATGGTATCTTTTGAACTTGGCTGTGCCATCCAGTAAGAAAGCAAAAAGAGAGCAAGTATTACATCAGAGATGAAAATACTTAGTTAAGAAAAAGTGCCCTGTAAAAAGCTAATAAACAATAATCTTTCATACTTCCTAACGTTACATCTGGGACACATGTCACATACTCCTAGTATTAGACATCAGTAAATGAAGATGTGTATGTAGTATCAATTTTCTGAAAATCCCTGTTACTTATAGAAAGAGAATGCCTTAGATCTGCAAAACTGAATGTCTTCCAGATAATTACATTTTCTAGTATTCAGTTGCATATTCTCTTTGTAAGTTTTCATTTTAGAGCTTTAATTTACTGCCTATAATAACTTTTGTATCTCCTGCTTCCTAGTAAGCATATTTATTCCTAGCGTATGCAAATTCAGTAAAAAATTCTTGTAGTTGGTGGGAGAAAATTGGTAATTATTATGACATGCTGCAAAATGCAGTTTGGGTATCTCACTGCAAAGATATTCAGCCTGGCCTTGAGACCATGGGAAAATGTTGATGCTGCCAGCTGACAGTGCAGAATGTGTTTTGGGGAAAGCTGGGTTTTTAGTAAGTAAAGTAGCATTGTGATTTGCCAAGGCTAAATTCAGAGCAATCATCTATTCTTTTTCTTCTTTTTTACTAACAAAACACCAAACAAACCAACCCAAAAAAAGCTCAAAACAGCAAAACACCCTTACATTTATTGAATAAAATATACTTCCCCAATTTCTTTATGCTGAAGCTGCTGTCCAAAGTGAGTCTCTCAAGACTGTCAGATCCTGAGAGACTAGCAAATGTAATGAACTTTTAGTGTTTTTAACCCAGCTGCATTTCTAAGGACATCTTAAAATCCAGAGTGAGTGATCGCATTTTCCTTGTATGCTGGCATCTTCCTTCTTCTATACCTGAAAAAAATTTTACAGTCACACAATTTTAACAACACTTCACAGCAGGCAAAATTTATGATTTTTCAGAAGTTTCAGAAATATCAGACAGACAGAATAGACAGGTCCTATCAGTTACCTCACTAAACAGGAAAATACAACATGGGCTTCATCCTCATTAAACACTGAAAAATCCAGGCAAGAGAAGAAAGCCCATCACCCATCAGCTAGTACCTAACATCACTCAGATTTTTATTTTTTAAAGTCAACTGATCAACCAGCTGTGGCGTAGAACATGAAACACTCATCATTCACTTCACTTATTTTCTTTTTTTATTTTTTTAAATCATGTTAGATAACTTCACAAATATATGATAAACATTGTCTGACACTGCATTTGAAAAAGATCAGACTAAATTAACTCTACAATAGACCCAACAGAAAGTATCAGGGATTCAGGAAGCCAGAGACACACCTGTGCAGCAAACAGGCTATGTCATGCAGATGTCCTGAACCACCATTGCTTTATGACTTACATGGCAAGTAAGGTCTCCGGGAGAAAAAAAAAAAAAAAAAAAAAAAGAAAAAAAAATAATAATAAAAAAAAATTCATTTCGCAGTGGACACAACACACAATGTATTTATTTCTGGAAGGACCCATAATCTGTTATGCCAATGAATTTATTATATACTCCAGTCTGCTAAGGCTGTGACAGCCCCAGTGTTGCTGGGACTCCAAAGAGGAAAATTTTGTAGTAGAAAGGACTTATAAGGCAGAATGTGTGGAAGTTCACAAGAGTAATGTTGTATGAGATACATACAGTAAAAACTATTAACTGTCAATATTAACAAGAGGACAATAGCTTGATGTATACTAGTAAACAGAAGAAAACAGCCATGACAGTGTAATTTATATTCTCATTCTCAGCCTGAGGTGCCACATGCCCATTGCTGTGAAGGTGACAGTCAGTGAAAGCCCCACTCCACAGACACACAGACTTCCAAGAGATCTGAAAAGTAGTTAAGCACTAGTAAAAAGCAAATAACTATTGAAATGTTTAAAAATACAGCAAGATCTTACAGAAAATCAGAGCCACTGCATAGCTGTAGCTGGGAAGTACTTCTGCAGTCCAAAACCCCCCCTCACAGCAGGGTCAGATAAAACAGCTTTCTCAGGGCTGCATACGTATGGGGTCCTTCTGAATAGCAGCACAGCTCTTTGGGGTATCAGACATTCCTTGCTGTCCTGGTAAGCCAACAGCTTGCTAACAATGCTCCCTGCCCCTTATCCAAGGCAAGCCAAGGCATTAATGGAGAGGTAGAATAGCTTTGGCCTCAGTATCCACCCTGAGTTACTGCTCTGGAGGCTGGCTTTCAGCTGGACTTTGTGTCACTGATCACAGAATCACAAAATGGTTTGTGTTGGAAGGGACCTTTAACAGGCATCTAGTCCAACCCACCTGCAGTAAGGACATCTTCAACTAGATCAGGTTGTTCAAAACCCCATCCAACCTGCCCTCCAGTGCTTCTAGGGATGAGGCATCCACAGCTTCACTGAGCAACCCGTTCCAGTGTCTCAGCACAGCCATCACAGTAGACTTCTTTATGTCTAATCTAAATCTCCCCTCTTCCAGTTTCAAACCATTCCCCCTCATCCCATCATTATATGTCTTTGTAAAAAGTCCCATCCCAGCTTTTCTGTAGTCCCCCTCAGGTACTAGAAGGCCACTATATGGTCTCCCTGGAGCCTTCTACAATCTGAACAGCCTCAACTTTCTCAGTCTGTCTTTATAGGAGAGGTGATCCAGCCCTCTGATAATCTTTGTGGCCCTCCTTCGGATTTGATGCAACAGCTCCATGTTCTTGTGTTGAGGAACTTGGTACAGTACTCCAGGTGAGCTCTCACAAGAGCAGAGGGGGAGAATTACCTCCCTTGACCTGCTGGTCACATTTCTTTTTAATGCTGTCCAAGATATGATTGGCTTTCTGGTCTCCAAGCCCACATCATCAACTCATATTTTTCATATTTTTCAGTATCCTTATATCAGCTCAATCTGATGGTGCCCTCTGCTACTGTGAACATACATCTCTACTTGCCCCATATTTCTGAGAAAGATAAGGAAACCTGCCACCTCCTTGATTAGACACAAGGCCTCACCAGCAATGTTGTCATAATTATCCTTCCCACATCAGCCAGGGGAAGGAAAGGGGAGTGAGAGACATGTATTTCCTTCCATCCTGAAAACACACCCAGGGACAAGGTGGTGCTCCTGCTGCATGGGAGAAGAGTCCCAGAAGATGGCTGGTGGTATGAGCATGCAGAGAATCTCTTTGGGATGGACCTCCCAGGTACAGCTGAGCACACACAATAAGAGGCTGAAGACTTTTGACCCTAAAGTATTCACTTGCAGGTTGCAGTGGTTGTTTAATTCTTTAAGTGTAAAATAAGTCACAAGGAGTAGGTGCTGTTCAGGGAGCAGTGGGAAGGGAACTGGATATGGCATTTTCAAGTCAGCCTTGTTTCTTTTGGAAAGCTGGCTCTTAGACTAGAGATTCTAGTGTACACAAACCAATAAACCCAGCCAGAAAGCAGGTTCAGTAAACCTGCTAAGGGAGAAGGTGTCTCTGACTTACAGGAATCAAGGATAAAGAGTAACAGTTTAAAGGGATTAAGCACCCCCCAAGAAGTAAGGTTTCCTTGTTAAAAAGTCCACAGTTATGGAAAGGCTAAGAAAAGGCAGGGTATGTTTGGGGGGCTTGCAGGTTATTTTAATGAAATTTTTACTACCTTCTGAACCTCATGAAGGTTTATTATTTTCTGACATTCCTGTGCTGACTTGTATTGAGTTGTAAAAAACTTCTTGCCACCCTGCAGGCACGCAAACTGGCAAGAACCAATGATCTTGGCTCTTCAGAGGATGGGACCTGCACTACTGATAGGAAGAGGGGAGCATCACCCTGCAGAAATCAGCAGTCTGCCTGACACCAGCAGTGATTGGAGCCCTTCTCCCCATGATAAGTGTTCTGAGATCCTAAGGGAAACACACTCAGTTCTAGAAGATAGCAGCTATTTTTAAGTAGGCAGTCTTGTGCAGACCACCTTCATTGTTTCTGCTCTCCAGGTCCAAACAACATAGCTTGGCACCATCACTGAGTGGCAATGGAGAGGAAAGGGAATTTAATAGAGGGTGATGGAAAATGAGGCTTTGTGTTTCAGATGAGCTGACTGAAAGTCCGTGCACACTTGCACATCCAGAAAAGATTCACAGTCATGAGGAGAGCTATGTCAAGTGTCCTCTGACGCTCTGTCATTCCCATTGCTCCAGAAAGGTAAACTGAGCTGACACCAGTTTTCTGGCTTTAAACCAGATTCTCTTTGGATGGATATGGTTTTACTGCACAAAGAGCACACAGTGGACAAAACAGCCTAAAATTTAGTTGAGATATT
Organism: Phaethornis superciliosus; assembly: GCA_023637945.1. Taxonomy (NCBI): domain Eukaryota; kingdom Metazoa; phylum Chordata; class Aves; order Apodiformes; family Trochilidae; genus Phaethornis; species Phaethornis superciliosus. The sequence continues at coordinate 49,636,719 of JAJQWJ010000004.1, forward strand.
TTAGGACATAGAATGGCATTAAAGAAATAAAAGGAAGAAGAAGTGATTAATCAAAGACTTTGCATTTACTCAATTCATATTCACTCAACTGTTCAGCCTGTGACACAGTTTTAAAGATGGCTGTTGGAAAAACAAGAAATACAGGAAATTAGGAGATTCTTTTTCATTAAAAAGCATTTCTTATTCCCAGACAAAACAAGATGGAGAAATAAAGGAAAGTTTTCTTCGAAATAAGTGTTTGGTCAGTCTTTTCATGGAAATTTTTTTTAAAACCTGATTAAAATAATAAAAAAAAAAAAACAACCAAAAAACCCCCAAGAAAACAAAACAAAACAAGCCCCTCCCCCCAAAAAAAGCAAAAACACCCCCAAAAATCCACAAAAAACTTGAAATTGAAAGAGAGGTGAAGAATCTTTAAGGTAAAGATTTTTGTGTTCCTCCAGTGATTCCTAATACAAGCTGGGCAAATGTATTATGTTTTAGGATAAACTCCTTCCAAGGTAGTCCATCCCAATGACTCCTATACTTAAAGGATAATGAATATTCAACGCAAAGAAGAGCTTCTAAAAGGAATAAAAATAAATTATCATCTACTTGGAAAAAATGCAACTAAAAAAGAATAATAAATGTTTAAAAAGATAATAAATAATAGATTCTGCAACCTCTTAAGTGATCAGAAGCAGAAGGCTTAGCCATGAAATGTGTTTTTCAAAGTTTTAACCATATGTCAATGTGTGCATAAAATACCAAATTATGAGTTAGTGTGTCCAAAAGAACTACCTAAGAACTAGCACTTTAAAAATTGAGACAGTGGTCTTAGTAAGATTGCCAAGTAATTGACACAGAGGATTTTGAACTAAAATAAAATTTTCTAGTACATAACAGAATAATGTTAAATATAGGGCCCAAATCCAGTAATTTCTGAAAAATAGCCAGATGCTGAAATAACAAGACACATTTCAGGGAGACACCATTCAGATTCCAAGTTGTGAGAAGTCATAGATGCATACTGAATTTTAAATAAATTAGTTAAAATACTCTTGTTCAACTTGTACAGATTAGAGACAGAATTCATGCTAGAATTTTCTGAGAAAAACAGAAGACAATATGAATATATTTTAAGGAATCATAGGGCAATAAGATTAACCCAAATCACTGACCACTTCTTTAGCTGGGTGAACAGGCAGAGCTACATGTGTTTCCAAAGAGTGTGATTATTCTGCAGAAGCTTTATGATGGCTTAGGTTTTCTTAAAATCACTTTCTAGGGAGGACAAGGTGATACTTTATAGACATAGTAAGGATGGTTTATTGAAAGCGCAACCACATTCATAAAATCAGTCACAGTAAAAAAGTCACATTAAAAAAAAAGGGAGAGGGGAACTACTTATCAATCAGTAAACATAGCAACATTTTTATCTTTTTCATTACTTCATTACTTTGTGGTTCAGATTTGAAATTCCAGTTCTTCCAGGCAGTACAGATTAAAAGTGACTCTTTGCGCCTCTTCCTCCTACTGCAGTGCCTAAAGTAGCTGGATATTTCATCAAAAGCTGCCACACACAATCTCTCTCCATTGTTGCTCCAGCTCTTAGATGCCAATTGTTAGTCAGACTACTTGATTCTCAAAGCAGAAGAAAGATCATTGGAATTTTCCCACCACTATTCATTTTCAGATCCTTTTAACATGCAGATGGGGAAGTTGTGGTTATGTGCATATACTGCGCAGGCACAAATCAGGCATGTTCATAACTTCTGCTACCAAGGTCAAACCCCACCATGGGGAACCTTTCCACCAAATACAGTGGAAGTGGTCTGAGCTCATAGACCATTAAACTATTTACGTATTCTGTAAATGAACTTGGCAAAAATATCTCAGAAATTTCTAATCCCTCTTGTTCTGAACTGTATTTTATAATAAATTTAATTTTTGTAATTATAAAGCATAACCTTATAAAGATCCATTTTTTGATTTCATGTTTTAATATGGAAGAAAAGTTCTTTTATTACAATAGCCATATGCATAAGAACCTGAGCTTTCAGATCCAGTGAAAGAGAGAGTTCTTCAAGATAATATTTTATCAGAGGAGTGGTTTATATCTGCTTTTCATCAGAAATGTACTGAAATAAAAGAAAAAATATTGACATAAAAGAAAAAAACAAGCAAACAAAACCCCTTCCCTAACCAGTAACAGAAGTAGAATCCAGTTCCAGAGCTACTTTGATTCAGATTCCATACAGTATCCAGAAGTAAAAATTACTTACATTTTGCTTATGTTCACTCCTTCCTCTGCAGGGAATAAGGGAGACATTTAATTTCATCCCAGAGAAAATACACGTCTAAAGTACCGCAGCTACACTTTATAATAGTCTCTAGTTTTCAGCGCTGTAATTTTTACTCACAGAAAACAGCAACTAAAAAAACAGAGAAAAATCCATCAATTCATCAAGAGGCATGTGAAATGTAAACATATCCTCAAGACAAATAAAAGTGGGACAATACATTGGACATTAATAATTTATTTATTTATGAATAATTCTAGTTAGTTATTTTAGTCTACAGACTAAAACAAGAGGTAGAATACTTTTCTCTGCTAGGAGATTACAAAATAAGTGAGATGACAGAAAAGCAATGCCTAAATCACTTATATAAAACATTATGTACAAATACTCGTTGCTAATAAGGTGACATTGAAATACCAGCCCCTTGTCAGTCCAGATGACGTAATAGGAAATGCCACTAAACAATTATGTAAAAATCTGTTTGGAACTCCAAATTCCTTTCCATTCCATGCAGTTGATTACTTAAAAGCACAAAACAAACTGAAAAAGTAAATCTTTAAATCTTTTGTACATCCTTGTTAGCACAGAATTAAATGACATCACAAGGAGCAAGCCAGAGCAGAGTGAGCCCTTATCCATTCATGTGAAACTACTGACTTTTTGGGGGCTTGTCAGATGAGTACATTAAAAAAAACAGGAACTATTTCAAAGCTTCCACTTAGCAAACTCAGCACAAATTTTTTGTCAAGGTATATCATGCTATCACACAAAATACAATACCGTCTAGTAAGATCACACCTCTGAATTCCTCTGTTGTCAAATCATTTCCTAAAATATGTGCATTCATCTCAAATGGAGTAATTTAGCTTGGTCATCTTTAGTAATTTTATTAAGGCCCTTAAATCTTGCCTCTTCTGCAATTTAGGTAACAGTAATGATCTTCTGACATTCATTTCAGGTGGATCTTGTAGACAGAGCACACTGCAGACAGACTACATTTGTAACACAATCCAGTCAAATGTACAAACCAGACATTTTTAAAATTCGAAAAATGGCTATAGAATTCTGCATTTATGTTATTAATTTCAACACCAAGCTGGCATCAGAATTCATTCGCTTTCATAAATGTACTTCCATGTTTCACAAATGTTATCTGTCCGGTTTGAGCAAGTGCTTAATAAAACACCAGAATCATGTTTCTTCTTCTTTTTGGTTTGGTTTTATTTTTGGTTTGTTTTTTTGTTGGTTTGGTTTGGGTTGGGTTGGTTTGGCTTGGGTTGGGTTGGGTTTTTTTTGTGTGTGTGTGGAAAAGAAATATCATCCATGCTGACACCAGCAGCAATATAATCCTTAATCCGTTGTGTGAGCACTAGGAAGGCAGGTTTGTAGAACATCCACACACCAATGGAGCTTGCAGCTCATGCTATAGCTAGTTAGTGCAAGAACTGCAGAAAAAGGTTGGCCAGAGCCCTCTGTAAATCATCAAAGAGAGGAAAGCTTTGTGGTGTGCAGGTAAAACCTGACTACTGCCCTCAGTACCACTAAGAACTGTTCTCTTCTTCAATATTCTGCATAAACTGTTCTTGTAAGTATTAGATCACGTGAACTAGGAATGCAGAATGGTGTACAGATCTCTTTTCTCCAGAGAACTCTTCTGTGTAAACTTCATCTTCCTGTCCAGAAACTCTTGATTAACTTTAAGAAATATATTTATTTCTTTTCTCATATCTTCTCTCATAAATTCTCCCTTTTTATTGACATCAAGATTTCTTAATTAATCTACTTGTCCCTCCAGCAAATGCTCCACTTTGCAGATGACAATGCAGTTATGAAGTCCCTACTCAGGGAGTCACTATTTACCTAACCAACCAAATTATTTAGTTTAAATTATCATGCTTTCTGCCAAAGGTGATTCCCATAATCTTCAGGGAGATCTTGTGAGCCACCATGAGCCCTGCTCCCCAAAGCACCCATGTCCTCTGGTAAATAATTTCACTTGCTTCTGCCAAGCCACTGTGACCACAAACTGCACCTTCTTCAACCACAAACAAACAAACCTTCTGCCTTCTCAGTGACATTATCCATAAACATTCCAAAAAGTCCTAAGACTTTTCTGAGAGAAAGAGAGCATGCAAATTTGTTTATTACTTGCAACCTAATGAAGGTGTTAGGACTTTTTTGAGCAAATCCACAGTTCTCCCAAATAATTAACCACAATGATGAAAATACATGTGCTGTGTCATGGGGCAGCCAAGCTCCAAACAGGCAGAAGGCTCCAATACTGTAGCATTGTTCAAGGGTCTGTATACATGCCAATTCACAGCCAATAGATACTCATTCTCTAAGCATCCATTCCTGAAGCCTGTTGGAGTCAAGATACCAAGTTAGGAACAGACCAGATGGACTGAAGAGCTTAAAAGTCAGCAACTAAATGAAATCAATTCTGCTTTTCAGGGCTTGTGGCTACTATCCACAGAACTATGTGCCCTTGACACATAACTGAAATTACAACAGCTTCCAGTTAGTCACCAGTTTTTGAAACATTTATGTATGATGCACCCCTCCTTTTGCCTCATTTAACACAATCTTTCCTTTATTCTATCTGGCAGGACAGGTGCAAGTCATAACCAGGACATGTACGAGAACTTCAGGAGGTTGGGCAAGAAAAGTAAAATCAACAGCTTTTCTTACTTAGCATGTTCAGACAGATGAAAAGTTCCAGTTGAGTCTAGATCTACAAGTTTCTTTGTAGAAGAAGGCCGCAAAAGAAGAGCCAACAGTCAAAAAATGTGAGAGCAGAGCTCCTGTAAGTGTACTACATCCAGTAAGCACACTGAAGAGACAGCACTCATCTTCATAATACGGGCGGGAAAAGGTGATCTGGAAAATAGATAATGCCTATTTTAGGAGGGATCCCTCTGCCTCTAGTGCTTGAAGGACACAGGCTATGTCACCAAGACACATAGCTGGCACTGTCCCTGGAAGATTGGCTTTTGCTAGACAGTTCAGAAGAACTTCATTCAAGGTTGCTTCTCCTCATTGTTTACCATAGTGAGGAGACCAGCATCATCAACAAGGAAGTGGTTGTTATATACCTTGACTTTATATTGCCTTTGACACAGTGTCCCTTAGTCTCCTTGCCACCAAACTGGCAAGATATGTACTGGATAAGTGGACAATGCAGTGGGTAAAAATTGGCTGCACAGCTGGTGATCAATAACCTGTAACATTCTCAGGGATCAGACTCCTTCTGGATGAAATAATCCCATGCAACAATACAAGCTGGGGCTGATTGTCAGAGAATAAGTTCTACAGAAAAATATCTCAAGGGTCTGGTGGGCAGCGAGTCAAACATGATTCAGTAGTGTGTCCTTACAGCATAGAGGTCCAACTGCATCGAAGGCTGTATTGGTACTTGCGTAGGTGGCAGGTCCTACCTACACTGATCCTGAAGACTAATTCTTCCATTTGGTACTTGCAACACTGCATCTGGAGTGCCATGTCCACTTCTGGTCTCCCCAGTATAAAGAGGGCACCGACAGACTATAGCAAATCCACTGGAGGTCACCAGGATGGTCAGGAGTTGGAGCACATGGTGTACAAGGAAAGGATGAGGAAGCAGGAACTGTTCCTCTTGAGAAGGGAAGGGAAAGAGGACACTTTTGTCTTCCCTACAACTACTTGGTCAGGGGATATAGAGACGATAGGGGCAGAACTTTCTCAGATGTGTACAGCAGCAGGACAAAAAGCAATGCGCACAAGCTAGAACATGGGAAATTCTGATTAGGTAGCAGGAAATATTTTTGCCATGAAGATGCTTAAATACTTATTTAGGTTACCCAGAGATGTTGTCAGATACTCATCCCTGGAGGTGGCCAAGACCTAACTGTGTATGTCCCTGAGTAATCTGATCCAATTAGAACTGCTTAGAGAAAGGGGCTGGACTAGAAGGTCTCTAGAGAGAGATCCCTTCCAATATGAACTATTCTATTTCTTTGTAGTTCTCGTAAAAGGCTTTTTAAAGATTATGAAGTAAAAAATTTAGAAGGGGTGAAACTGCTGAATTCAGGCACAGAACTCAGTTTTTTATTGCAGAGTTTTTTTGGAAAACAAAACAAAACAAAAACAAAACAAACAAACAAAACAGAACATTCTGCTACTCCAAATATAACTTCAATTATTTTTACAGCTTTTACATTAGTGTCTCTAGCAGAAGATATAAAACGAAGCAAAACAGCAATTAGGGGTTCATATTATAAGTACAAATGGTCCCTCAGACTGTCAGGGAAATTCACATTTGATTGAAGTAATACGAATATATTTCTGGATAAAAATTTTAGGAGGTATTACTGCCCACATGCAGTTTCTAACGCACTGGAAATGGTGAGACAAAAACATGTCCTAGGGAGTACTGCTTCTGAAAACAAAGTAGACACGTGTAAACTCTACAGTACCCTACCACTCCACCCACCCAGACTAGGACTCCCTTGTATGCACCTGCCTGTATGCATTCCTGGGAGACTTCTCCTAGATGAAGGAACAAGCTGTGATGATAAAGGTATTAAAAGAAAACTTTTGACCTCCAGGATTAATCACTCACTAGTTTTACTGAAATATTGCTCTGCCTCCACTGAGGTATGGAACATGTGGCGTAGTTCTGCATACTAAGGCAGTTCTGGACAAATAAAGTACTAAGGTGCTCCCTCTTACTTCACTGAGAATCTTTTTTGTGTAGAATTCTGTGTGCAGGGGCTGGTGTGAGATAAAAAATATTTGAAACTATGTGATACTTGGCAGTGCATTTACCATGAAGCCTCAAAGAGACAAAAACAAAGAGCGTGTTGCCCATGCAAAGGCCACCTTCCAGGTGACCAGACAGCACCAGTGCTCACTTAGATTGTGCCTCTGTAACACTCCTCTGTCCACCCAGCTGTCAGAGAGAAGAAATAATTAATGAGAAGATTGCTACACCATTTTACCTTGGCAAGAACCATGTGTCCACTGTTTTGTGCATCCAAGACTCAGTATTTCCTGAACCTTTCTGTAGAGAAACAGAACTGATGCTATCTGTAATCTCACACATAATCTCACAGATTATGCTGCTTGCCAGCCCTTCTCACCTAACTTCCCTTTGTTCACCTGAAGCATTAACATAGTGCTGAGCTGTACCTCTCGAACTTTATTACCAGGTGTTCACTTCTGAGAGCAGTTCATCTACAGTTAAAAGCCAAGGAGCAACACGATGACCTGCCCTGCAGTGACCAGGCTGTACTACCACCTACATCAGTTCTTCTGTGAACTGAGATGGTAAAATTTTGGCTAAACTCCTGAAGAGTGCTGCTTGTCTTCCTTTCATTTTCTTGGCAAGAAAATTAAGAGTCTGTGAATTTTAACATAAACTAACATTGAATACTGCCATAAAACTGTACTAAAAATCACAGTATCTTTAAACAGTATCTGCAGCCCCGGATATTCTGAACCTAGGCCTTGTTCATTAAAATGACATAGGAAACACAATTTTTTTTTTTCTTCTGAATGATCATTTAAGATTTATACAATTCTGTCTGCTTGTGTGACCTTCTTGATAAACAGGGAGGTCCTCCTCTTCCACTCATAAATTATCCATCAGGTATTTTAACAACTGAGTAACTCTAATTTGTGAAAGATAAATTATTAATTCTTTAAACAATAATGATAACCATGCACTCATAAAAAATATTTTCTGAATATTTTGGAGAGCATTTCCCTCTTTTAATATATTTTTTCATATTATGATTTTTAATAATGAACTTTATGAACATTCTTCTACTTAGGTGTCAGAAAAAAACAGAGGTGGAAGCAGTGATGGAGGTAAAAGAGACTGATTCTGTCAACCACATCCATTTTTGCCAGATTTGCTCTGCAGTTTTGGAACTGAGAAAGACCAGTTGTACTCATGTAATACAGAGGGGTTACACAGGATATGGTTACTATTAATACAAAGCTCCAGTCCATATTGAAATTTTACTGAATAAACCTTTCTTTTGGGGTATATTTCATCCTACAGTTACAGCTGTAACTTCAGTGAAGTTCTGGTGATGTGTCTGGAGGCAGACATCTGCCTTTTATTTCCACTTTACAATTCAAAGATAAGTGACAGCGTTTTGTTTCATGCTATGACTTCCAATCATGTAAGAAATTATTTGAAGGTTATTGAATTTCTTTCTCACCAGAAGTAAAATTATTATATTTCACCTTTGTTTTTAAATGCTAATGATTTTTTATTATTATTCTAGCTAAGGATAAGGTTTAGATACATACAGGCATTTTTAATACTATGCCTATCTCTTAAAGTTCCTGATAGCCTTCTTTTTTCTTTTTGCAGAACTCAGATTCAAAATTTCTCCATGTACTCTTTTAAAATACTTTTATTCTTCAAGAGAATGCATCAAACAGGAAAGTTAAAAGAAAATCTGCACTGAATTTGCTTCAAAGATTCCAGATATTTGCTCTTATTTTGTTCTTAAATGCAATAATTTATTAAGCGTTGCTGTCATTGTAACATATGCATAACCACTCTGAAAGAAGATGTTATAGTTTCTGCTGTGACAGAAACCACACATACAACTAGGCATTAGAAACATTTCAGATTTTCATACAATTAGGAGACTATATCCACATTATATCCAAAGCTTTTCTTGGAATATTTTTAAGGAAGAATTTTGGAAAAAATAATTCTGTTGGAGCTAATTCAATAGTGGCATAGCAGAAATGACAATATGAGAAAGATGGCTGGTGTGGACATTTGCATGAAATGTATTCATTTTGTGGAGAAAATTGATAAATGTACAGAGGATAGGCAGTTCACAGTAGGCTCAAGCAACATTAGCTATTCTTGCAGTATTGTGTCAAGAATATGCAGGAAAAATGCTTAACCTTCTCTGGAAACTGTTTCAGCCCCTTTGCAGGGCAGTGGCCTAACTCTGATCCTCTGTGACACAGTGACCACATGAGCAAAATCTCTGACTGTCACTTTGCAGCTAGTTCTTGCAGTTCAATCACAGACACTCTTCACTGGATCCTATTTCAGAGAACAATTCTTTTTTTACTGTTTTCTTTTAAGGGATGAGGGTGAGGAAAGTTTTTGCTTGGCTTTGGTTTCTCCAGTGTTAAGCCTTTAACTCAGTTTTTCAGCACAAATATCCATGCATGCATTTCATTATTAGCTGGGACACATGATTTATTTTTTAATACCAACAGGGTGGTCAAACACTGAAACAGTATTCCTAGAGAGGTGGTTAATGACCCAGGACTGTCAGTATTTAAGACACATTTAAACAATTACCTTAAAAACATGCTTTAACTTTTAGTCATCCTGGATGTGGTCAGGCAGCTGGACTAGATGCTTATTGTAAGTCTTTTCCTCCAAACTATACTATTCTATCACCCATCAGGACTGTGTATGGAAGGCTCTACCTGGGGAGCACCACAGAATTGTGCAGCAGAATAACAATGTTCTTAATTTGGTTTCCTGCTCCATTCCTACCACTACCTAATGCTGTGTCATATTCTGCCCTTGCTTGTTTGCTTACTGCTACTGTGCATTGAGTTTCCATTTCCCTGGCTCCACTGTAACCCCAAGACCTCACACCACTGTAGAGAAAGCCAACTCAGAGCCCTTGATGAGTAAGACAAGGAGTGTCCTTCCCATGGGTATTTCTTTGCATTTGCCTTCACAGAATTTCAGCTGTCTGTTTTTTCTCCACTCAGTCTCATGAGATCCTTCTTTGCTGCAGTCCTTATCTTTAAAACTCCAAGGTCAGTATTATTAGCAAACTTCTCTCCTCGCTATTCACTTCCTTTGCCATAATGATTGCAAATATGTTTAAGAGCACAGGCCCTTCTCTGACTTCGCTGGTGACCTCCTTTTACACTGAAATTCCAAAACTGACCATTTACTTCTCTGCTGTGTTACTCAGTGTAGTTGCTTACACATTAGGAAAAAGTAAAAGTGTTAAACTCATCACTTATGCTATAAAATTTACAACTCCCCTACTGACTTACATACCTATTTTTTTGGTTCTTATTACAGATTAAAGGAAACGTTAAAGGAAAGAAAGCCTCAGATGTCATCAATATTTGATAGCTAAGTGTTTGGATCACAGCTAAAACTATTTCATCAATAGCTAAGTGTTTGGATCAGGATCCAGCAACTCGGCTTAAAAACACAGCCAACTTCACAACTTCAGTTTTTGCACTTGAAGTAAATGTTGTCACTTTATGTTGTCCTCTGGAAAACAGTATTACTAAAGGATTTTTAATGCCTGAGCTGGCAGAATTGCTGTACTCACTTAAATGAACAACATGCATTTTTCTGTATAAAAATAACCTGCGTTTTTTTGCAAATGAAACACCAGAGTTGCATATAAATACCTACATAAAAACATCAGGCTACATCTCATGTGCCTCCCACTGTAAAGCAGAAAACTCATCTACATAAAATTGCAGAGGCCTGCTCAAGAAAGCCGAGCAATCACATAAGCACATTTTAAAGTACAATCTGATGAGCCACTGAGAAGAACTACTTTCCATGACACTTAGTGGCACTTCTGTCAATAATATTTTGTGTGCTTACTTTCATATAGAGTAATACTTGCCTATCATGAGCTTATGCTCTTGCCTAGAACTAAGAATTCAAGCAAAGATAAATTCGGTAGAAAAAAAACAGCAAAAAACCCCTGAAATTCCTCCCCAGAAAAAGCACAGAAGCTAAACATAGGAACAAGCAAGCAAAAAATTGCAGAAGGAAGTTGGAACAGTTTCTAATTGTTACCAAGCAAGCCTGGAAAATGTACACTAATATCTCGAGTGGACCTGAAGAAAAGCCCTGTGTCTGAAAGCCTGCGTTTTACCCAGCCATGATTTTTGCTTTATATGTAGTACTGGCCAAATCAGTAAAATTTTGTATTCATGCTCAAAATCTTGCCTCGTGTTCCTAGGCCATGACAGCGACAAAAGCACTAAGACAGAAACAGCCCATTCAGTGACTTTGACACAATGAAGCAGGATGTTCCAAGGCAGCCTCTTTCCTTGGAAGCAGGACATGACAAGTCTGTGACAAGTCCAAAGAAAGAAAATTGCACTGCTAGACACTAGAAACTAACTGGGAGCTTGCTGCTTGAAACTCTTTGTTAAACTAACCAAGACCAGCTTGGTTACCAGATAGGCAAATACAGTCTCTTGTAAGCAGGGCAAAACATCCCTGTAGCAAATCTGTGTCACTAGCCGTGATGAACTCCTGTCACATTTGCTTTAACTAACAAGGCCTTTTTAGAGCACTAGTTTATTGTCAAGTCAATATATTTAGATAACTAATTTTCCAGTCAGTATACATTCATACCCCTTCCCCTGATGACTGGCACCAAGAACCTAGCATACCACCTAGTCCTATTAAGAAAATTTCCACAATGGAAGGAAATGACCTTTTCTTCTCATAGGACACCACACCACAGCCTCCACCAGCAAAACCAGTTCTCACCAGTCTGCACCTGGCTTCTTCCTGCTTCACCCCTCCTGGACAACTCCCATCAGCAGTCTAGCAAAGACCCACACTGACCACAGCATCTTTTGACACTGGTAATCTAGCTTTGCAGAGCTGGCACTGGGTGCTCAGCAGTTTCAGACAAAGGCACGACCTAATGAAAAACAACAGGATTGCCAGAGGCTGACATCTCTCCAGAATCTCAGGCATCACCTGAGAAATCCGGGTGTTAAGCATATTCCACAGTGACTCGGTCCTTTCCCAAAGCATTTTTCTCTCTCATCTTCTTGCACCGGTACAAACAATCTGGCACTATCCATTGCAGTTTCTTTAGTAAGCAAGGGAGGACTTGGGCAATAAGACACCAGGGAACTGTCACCAGAGCAACACCCCTTTTTTCACACAATGTGCTCTAGTGTGCTTGCTAGCTGCCAAGTGATTTTCATACCAACGCAGTCCAAAGGCATTACCACAGTGTGGACATCAGCATCCCACAGACATGATGACTGCGGGCTGGAGCCATGGCCTCTCATCACCAGCCTGTGTTCCCTTGCACAGGGCAGCATTTCAGTCGGGGTGGACAGACTCAGAACATTCATCCCAAGTACTGCAATCAGCATCAAAATATGATCTTCACTTCATCTCTGTATCCCTTAGCTTCATTGCAAATGTAGAAGTGGCAGAATTTTTTTCATGTGCCTAAAAAAAAATGGGGTCTACAGGCTCCAAATCTACTATGCAGCTCCAGTGAAAATGATACAAGTTTTTCTAGATGACTAACAAAAACAAACAGGGTAAGGGCCTCACCTAGGAGAAACTTAATTGATTATATGATAACTTACTAATTTGAAGACCGGCACAGATTTATTCTCCTACTATCACTTATTACCTATGGCTCTTTGCACAAATAACTTTTCTAGCTGTCACACTAGTGAAATGGATGGTATTTATAAGCCCAAATACTCTAGTAGCTCCAGCACAGAAAGACAGGTTTCTGATGGTACTCCATAAAGATGGCAGTGTTCTAAACTTTTACACCAAAGACTGTGACATTATAGAAATGACCACAATTCCAGCAGAAAAGGAACCTCAAGTAGTTAGTGAAAAACCAAAGCATTTTATGAACCCTTCATCCATTAAAGAGAGGAATGAATCAAGAAAGCATAACACCTTCCTACCAGAATTAGCTGGGCAAAAAAATAGTAGTGATATAAATGCAGCTCTAAGTCTACACAGAAACAATCAAAGCACAGAAAGTACCAAAAACTCAGATAGCTATGCATTCCTCACTACCTGGGAAGTTCACTCATACAACTCTTGAAATGTGGCACAAATTGCTCCCTGCCTTGTAGATCTTACCCAGGAGAAACAGCCCTGCTAGAAAAATGGCCATGGCTCTTCCAATGCCTGATTCCCTCTGACCACTGGGACCATTATAACCTTCAGGAAAAATTAGCCAAAGGCTTCCCCTCAGACACCACATTCCCCATGGGGCTGCACACCTGAGAACTGAGTGCTTCCCACAAACCTCCCTTGAGGTGTGCAATCACACTCATGTTTTGCAGATCTCTTCATTTAGGACATGGTCAGAGATATTTTTATAATATTATATCTATATAATTTCTATATTATTTATGTTATATTTATATGTAATATTATTACATTTTTTTATATTTTATATTCTTTCTGCCGTACCTTTTGCAACTGGACTTCCCTATCCCGCATTGGCCTTATCAGCCATCATCACACTTGCAGCAAGTGTGGGGAGAGCCCTTCTGAAATCTTCATTCACGAAGCCAAGCCATATATATTATTACTTTTATAGTAATATCTCTGATACATAATATCCGAGTTTTTGTAAGTACAGGTGTCTACCCATAACAATGACAGAAATTTGTTTTCTGGGGTCATAGGATGTTCCCATGACAGACTATGGGGGGAGGAGAGGGAGTATTTCCCTAAAATCAGCCTGTGATTTTACAGAGATACTTAATGCAACCTATCAAACACAAAGTGGGGATTACCCTAATTTGGAAATTAAGTTCATCAGTAGACAAATAACTCAAGTGGGCTATAATTAGAAGGTGCCAGGCAGGAAAAATAATCATAGAGTCAACTGCTGAGTTGGAAGAGACGCATCATGATCATCAAGTCCAATTTCTGTCCATGCATAGGGCACACGAAGAATCACACCATGTGCCTGAGAGCATCATTCAAGCACTTCTGGAAACCAGGATGGCTTGGTCTCACAACTACTTCCCCAGGGAACCTGTTCCACTGCTTAACAGTCCTATGGGTGAAAAAATTTTTCCTAATATCTAACCTAAACTTCCCCCAGCACATCTTCCTACCGTTCCCTTAGGTCCTCTTGCTGTCACCAGATAGGAGAGGTCAGTGCCTGCTCTTTCCCTAGTGAAGAAGCAGTAAGCTGTGCTGAAGTCTCTCCACAGTCTCATCTTCTCCAAGATGAGAAGACCAAGTGACTCCTGTAGCCTCTCCTCATATGGACTTCCCTCTAAACTCTTCACCAGCTTCCTGGCTCTGATCTGGATGTTCTCTAGTAGCTCTATATCCTTTTCTGCCCAAAACTGCACATAGTGGTCAAGATGGGGCCATACCAGTGCAGAGTAAAGTGGCACAGTCACCTCCTTCGATCAGCCAGCAATGCCATGCCTGATGCACCCCAGGAATTGATTAGTCCTCCTGGCTGCCAGGACACACTTTTGGTTCATGTTCAACTTGCCACTGACCAGAAGCCTCAAATCCTTTTCTGCAGGGCTGCTCTCCAGCCTTGGGCTCCCCAGGGTGTATGTGTTATTGTGCCCCAGATGCAAGATCCAGCATTTCTCCTTGTTAAACTTCATACAAATGACAATTGTCCAGCACTCTGACCTGTCCAGATCCTTCTTCAGGGCCTCTCTACCCTCAAGAGTCTCAACTGCTCTGCCTAATTTGGTGTCATCTGCAAATTTAATTGGTAAACTTTCAAGTCCTGCATCTAAGATGTATATGAATATATTAAAGAGAACTCCCTAAAATGGATTGCTGTGGAACTCCAGTAGTGACTGCTCACCAGCCTGATGTGGCCCCATTTGCTATGACCCATCAGCCAGTTGGTTACCCATCCTACTATGTGCTTGTCCAGCTGGATGCTAGATATCTTATTTAGAATGGTACTGTGAGAGACAGTATTATAGGCCTTTCTTAAATCCAAAAAGATAACAACTGTCTTCCCTTGGTCAACGAGGTGAAGAAATCAAGTTAGTTAAGCGGGACCTTTCCCTAATGAACCTGTGCAAGCTGTGACCAATGACTGTGTTGATTTTTAAGTGTTTTTCAGTAACTCACAGAATATTCTTCTCCATAATCTTACCAGGCACTGAGGTGACACTAACTGGCCTGTAGTTTCCAGTGTCATCCCTGATGTCCTTCTTGAAGACTGGGACAACATTTGGCAGCTTCCAGTCAATTAGTACCTCTCCATATTCTCAAGAGCATTGAAAAATAATTGAGAGAGGTTTCACTATGACCTCCACCAGCTCTTTAAATATCCGTGGATGAATCCCATCAGCTTATAAGGATCCAGCTGGAGCAGCAAATCCCGCAAATGTTCAAGGCTGATTGGGAGATTATCATTTGCACAGTCACGGTTCACTCTGGGGGTGAAGACAGATGTGAAGAAAGCATTAAATGTCTCTGTTTTGTCTACATCCCTGATTATGAGGTGCCCGTGATCATCAAGTAATGGACTAATGTTTTTTCTGGAAAAAACATTAACATATTTTTAAAAGCCTTTTTTATTAGCATTCACAGTGCAGGCCAGCTTCAACTCTAGTTGAGCTTTAGCTGCAGGTATTTCTGCCCTACAGTGGTGAACAGCATCTCTCTAGACCTCCCGTGTTGTCTGTGCTTATTTCCATTGGCCATACACCTTCCTTTTGTGCCTTAGTTCAAGTAGAAGATCTTGGCTCAGCCAGGGTGTCCTTCTACCTTGCCTGCTTCACTTCCGGCATTTTGGAATCACCTGGTCCAGTACTCTTTGGAGGTAGTTCTTAAAAGTTGATGAGCATTGCTGGACCCCAGCACCCTGAAAAGCTTTTTCTCCAGACACCTTACCAAGCAGTTCCTCAAGCAACCTGAAGTCTTCTTTCTTCATGTTCAGAGTTGAGGTCTTACTGTCAGTTTTCCTCCTATTACTCTGTATGTTAGACTTGATTGCTTCATGGTCACTGTGGCCAAGGCAGCCTCCAATTACCACTTCACCCACAAGACCCTCTCTGTTTACAAGTAACAAATCAAGGAAGACAACTTTCCTGGCTGGTTCATTTAACACCTGTACCATAAAGTTATCATCCAGGTGATTTAGGAATCTTCTGGACCTGTTTGTACTAGCGATGTGGTGCTCTCACTTGATATCAGGTAAATTGAAGTCCCCTATGAGGGCAAGTGCAGATAACTTAGAGGCATCCTATCTTTCCTTAAAGAATGACTTGTCAGTTTCCTCATCCTAATTGGGTGGATTTGGTTCATGACTAATGTCCGAAAAGGACTTCTCAAATGGCTGGGTGAGGTTGTCTATTCTCTTGCATCCACTGCCTTTGCTTAGGGAGTCATGTCTTACCATGTCATGTAATTCTACTGAAAGCTCTGCTGTCCAAAAGCACACATTTGTCTCAAGCCTTCAGCCTTTTCTGTTGGAGAGGTGTGTTTTCCCCTGCACTTCCTGATCTTGTCCCCCACAGGCAGACATAAACCAAAACTGACCCTCTGGAGTAGCACAGACACAACTTAGTGTTATCATCTAAGGAGTTTTACTGCAAGCAAAGGCTGTGAGTAGTGCTCAAAGTGATGAGGAGGACAGAAGGTTGACACCCCACTGAATTCCCAAAAGCTCATGTCCCTCATGTCCCATGTTCCTGCAAGAGTGTCTCAGAGGGAAAGTGGTGAACAAACCTTCCTGCTCCCATATGTCAAGGCCCAAACAGTGTCAGTGAAATAAAACTGCCTGGAGAGTGTGGATACAAAAAATTTACCCCCCCCCCAGAAGCTATGCAGTAAACCAAGGTGGCAGCAAGAAGTATCACAAATAGAAACAGCAGGAGGGCTGCCAGTGAAATATATCCTGATTTCTTTCAGTGGTTCTGACAGTTGTGCTTCATAAAACCCCATGAAAACCAAATCTTGCAGTCTCTGGTTAGCTTTTGTGGAAGCAAACTTCTCATTGACGTCAAAGACCCCATTACCTCCTAAAGGACTGCAGGGCTACTTGCAGAAACATCACTCATTATTTACTGAAACTGCACACTTTCTGTAGGACTAATGCATCTTCATTCTCCCCTTATGGTCTCTAGTGGAAATTAAGAACAGGTTCCAGTGATGTAAACCCTACTCCAGAATCAGTCCAGAGGTCAGGCTGCTGCACGCTTCTATACTAGATTATACAGAAACACAAACACTCCTCACTCTATGATGTGGGGAGATACATTTCATTTCCAGTTACTGTGTCAGTTTCTCTTCTGAATGCAATAAGGTTTCCTGCAGATTCAGTAAACTGCTCTAAATTGGGCAGCAGACTGGGCTCACATTACCAGTCCAGTCAGTGCCGGATGACTACAGTGCCTGCAGGTTTCTGTTCCTTTCCCTCTGTCAGCTGACAAAGTGGATGGATGGGCTCTGTACATGCTCTCCAGCTGCAACAGTTTACAGCTAACATTAGGAAAGAAGTACCCACAGGGTGTCTGTAGGAGGCATGCCTTATATGCAGCATCCTTACATCAGGGTGATAACTGCTGCCAGAGAACAGAGGCATAAACAAGGGTGAAAATAACTTTGGACCAGATGAAGGCATCAAGCTTAGTGCTAAAGAATTATTGCATGCTAGATTCAGTGAATTAGTGGTCAGCAGAGTACTGCAAGAGACCAAGTGGGCAAGAAATTTCAAGCACTAGGTCAAGTGCTTGATCAAGCGTGTAAAGACCATATGAAAACAGTTGTATATATCCAGTTTGATGCATCAACAGGGTTAACACAACATTCAAGAATCAATTTCAACGAATGCAAAAAACAGAGATGGGGCCAGAGTTAGCTATAAGCAAAACCAGAGTAAAATTTTTGAATAATATTTGTCCAGTCTTTCATGCTGTAATTTGTCCTTTAGCAAACAAACAAATTTAGAAAATTCAAATAGTCATAACTGAATATAAGCAAGAATACCAGAATCTAATTCGTCAGAGATAGGAAATTCTTTTTACATAATGGCCACAGTTTAGTATTCCAGCATTTTTGTCACGGACCATTCAGCAGAAATTCCTAATATAAGTAGGAGAGGCTTAATTGGCTCTTTCATTTAGAATTAACACATACAACCTGCTGTTTTCAGTCTCTACTGACTTCTTTTCTTGTCTAGAATGTGCATTCATACAGCTGGAGTCAACCCAGTGCATCCAAAGGTGTTAGGTGTCTTTGGAAATTCATCTCAATTTGCCTTTAGAAGTTTTGCATGGTTATTTTACTGTATTCACCAGAGTTTGAGAAGGAAGAAAATGCACACACAGCATCCTGGTGGACTCTGGAATCTGGTGCTGCAATCCAAGACCTTAATTCAGTACCATACCCTACATGTTTTGGCATTTATGAGGAAAATACAGGCCAGGTGAAAATGTTCTGCAGACAACTTCCTTTCTGCACTTTATATTGATTGACTCAACTGCACTCTACCATGGCAACATGCATAGCACAAATCCATGTAAGATGACAAGGTGTAGCTCCTGCATTCGTAAAACAGAACTAAAGTACATATCTCCACATTCTCTATTAATGATTATGCAATCAAAAAAATAAAAGCAACACTGATTTTTCCTTCACCTATTTATAAGAGCCCTTTTGTAACTTCAGTAACTGAACCTTCACCTGGAAAGGGATGAGATTTGGGGCTCTGCCATGAGGAAAGCATCCCACAGCAGCAGATATTAGCTCTTCCCTGCAAACTCTTTAATCTGAAAGGTGGGTCCACTATTTCACCACTGGCCATGGTTGCCATCTGTGTTCATGACTACACTGATGATCCCATGCCCACCTTTCCTTTTGGTTTAAGGGAACTAAAAGTTGTCAGGTTACAAGTTTCACTGGAATATTTCAATTATTTTACTCCTCCCACTCCCATCTCCCCTCTCAAAAACCTCCTGTTTGCTCCTCTCTGCAATGAGCAGGGACCTTAAAACTGCACTAGGGTTTTGCACTATGATCTCATGGTGTTCCCCACATCTCTCTTCTGCAGGTGCACCCTCTGGTGCTGATCCTTACTACAGCCTGCCTGTACAAGCAGATCTTCAGCTGGTCTCTTCCTATTTCCTGGTCCTGATCTAGAGAATACTCTTACCTGCCTTTCCCAGGTATTAGTAAGACCCAGTCTGAGAGCAAGGATTCATCAAAGAGGGGGTGGGAAGTGAGGCACAGATTTCCATGAGGTCCAGACCCACTCTTCTCCCTGACCAGCACCAGTTCCTGAGCATCTTCATGAGCCTGACAAAACAGAACTAAAAAGCAGGTGTACAAACACTGATTTCCCATACCTTTTCTTTCTACATGTAGAAAAACAATCTGCCAGTAACCTCTGTTCACCATTAAACACTACATGCCTGGCATTATCTGTGGCCACATTTCTTAGCTAAATTTCCTGTCTTTTCCAAGTTCACCTCCCCTCTGCATCCCCTACTCCACTCAGTAAATTTTTTCCTCTTTTTATCACATCCCTTGTTCACATCTTATTTCAGTTCCTAATCACACTTGGATTCCCACTAGGGAACCAAATCTGGGATGGAAAAGGTCATAGTACATCACTCATGCAGATAACTTTCCCTAGTTAGTGCCCAGCATTGCAGCTTTAAGCTGTGCTGGACACTCCCCAGACAGTGACACCTGTGACACAGACATAAGGTCTAGGCAAAAATGGCCAATTGGATCATTGAAAAAAATTCCTGGTATTATTCCTATGTATTTGCATTGGCCTCCAAATCAACAGCATTTCCCCGGGGAGCTGAGCAAACACATCAATCAGAGGGTTTAACAAAGTGGCTTCTACCACAGTGACTGTGTTTGTGAATGAGTAAAATGAATTAAAAAAGACATTTACTTTATATGGTTTCCCCTTTACCAAAAGGGAAACACAACAGAAAATGTTCTTGGAGAATGACTGCTCTGCTCCACAATGTTGGTTGTCTGTCCCAGCTTTTGAGGAGATGCAGTTCTGGAGATGAAATGTCACTGCTCTGCACATCATCATAACTGTGGCAGGAAGGCGCTTGCAACACAGAGGGAGCAAGTGTGAGGTTCTGACATTTGTGTGACTGCGGGATCCCATCTAAAGGAAATAACAGCACATCTGTAGAGCCTGTCAATGCTAAATACTTACAAATGGGCACAGTGTGAGACAAACAACAGGGGAAAGGATGCTATCTCTCCCATAATCTCTATTTCCACTACTGGAGTTTACTAGAGGGGAAACAGCACACAGAACATCAGCTATTTAATAAACCACCCCAGAGATTTCTCCCAGACATGAAACAGAGAAAGGGAAGATCCACATGTAACAGATACAAGGCCTGTTCTTTGCTCATGGCAAATATCTGATACTGCAGTGATGAACACACTAACAGGACAGAACAGATGTCCTGCTATAGGAACAAAAGCCAGTTTCAAGAGCTGCACTCAAGCAAAAGCATCAGCAGCCCAACAACCACCCTATAACCTTTTTGAAAGGTAACAAGAAAATACACGGCCAGCCTCTATTTGTGTTCTTGAGCTTGTTTGCTCCCCTGCAGGAAAATTTTTTCACCCACATGCAGATGCTGCATCTGTAGCTCTTCCTGAACAGTGCATTAGTTGGATGGCACAGAGCCTCCAAGCTAGTTCAGATAGTCTTGTGGGCTCAGTTATGCCATGACTTGTTCCCTTCATTCCCCTTCCTCCACTAAAATTACCCTGACAGACATGCCCCCATCTCTGCATCCACCACAACACCAGTCCAGGAGGATGGTAGGTATTTGCCAAGTGCGGAGTAAACATGCAGGAAGCTGTTGACTTCCCTGCAGCCTGGACAGAGCTGGGAGTACACAGACCTCCCATCTAGCAGCAGTGTCTGTTGCCATCCACAGGCACTTCACTGTCAGGAAACCCATATTCAAACTTTTACTGACACCAGGGCTCCGCTCATCCCAGATGAAGACACAAGGAGCAAAGACAACCATAAGCTGCTTCTTCAAGCCACTGAAGCTAAGGGGTCTTTCCTCCAGCACAAGGGTGCACAGCCAAAAGGCAGCTTCAAATTCTGCAACAGAGATCCCTGGAGTGAAGCCCCAGGTTCTCTGCCTTGTTGAGCACATACCTCTCTAAAACCAGGTATGCTGCAGCATTTAGGGAGTCCCACCTTTAGGGCTGCTTTCACCTATCCTCATTAGGGGCCACGGTCTTGTTCAGGTAGTCCTCATATGAAGGAACTCTATTAAATCCCTTTGCCTTATGCCTTAGTGTGGAGCATGCAAGGACACATATCTTATGCACCAACACTGATTGTCACCACAGTAAATTAAAACAATAAATATGATATGATGAAAAGGCTAATTTCAAGACTTCTATCAGAGTGCATGGTGTTAATACAGAGCCCTCATTTTTGAAACCTTTTTTTCTGCCCTCTACTTCAAGTGCACAGTGTCCCTGACAGAGCCACAGGAGAAATTATTTGACTTCTGCTGACTGCATTTCTAATGAGAAAATTGTTTGGTTTTATTTCAACTTGATGTATATAGATATTCAGAGCAGGATAAAACTTTGGAAAAAAGTCTCATTTTCAAAATGTCCTGGGACACAGCAAGGAGAAACAAACAAATTAATTAATAAAAAAACTTAACATTTAGAAAATATTTTTACAAGAATGCATCTCTAGTAAAAATTCCAGTGTGAAAAACCATAAACTAAAAAACAAAATCTTACATTATGAAGGCATTCCTATTTTAATTCTGAGGCAGTTAAGGTACTAATAAAATACCCACGTGTGAAGGTTCTCCCCAGCATAGAAGGATGGTTCTTGTGATCAGAATGATGTGCTTTATGAGCAGAGGTTAGGGAAAGAAAAGAAGAAAAAGGAAACATTTCAAGCATCCAACAGCCCAAATTAAGTAAGTGTGTCCAGAAGCCTGGCAGACGGGTTCAGGGAGACTGAATCAGGATTAGAAGTTTTCACAGAAAAAGACAGAGGTGACTGTCTGAGGAACACAGATGCAGGAGTGAAATGGACAATGGCATGAAGCTGAGTAAATGATAAACAAGAAAAGGCAGAGATATGTACTGCTTTAGTTCTGTATAACAACAAGGACTGGATACACCCACGAGGGTTTTAGCAACTGCAGTCTATAAGGTCTATAAGGTTCTACTTCAGTACACTCTAAATCTAAGTAGTACTCCTGAGTTACGCTTTTTCCATATTTGCGGTAACTTCTAGAAAGTGGAAACTATGCCATGCACAAAATAGCAGGTTTCCCCCTGAGATTTGGATGCATAAGCAATATGACTGTGTTCTCAGAGCACTCTGCACCACTGCAGTCCCTAAAAGCTTCAGAGGGAGTTTGATACCCCTCAATGGATGCAGCAAAGTGGTGGATTTGGCAAACAGAGTGTGTGCATGGAGTTTAGCTACTCTAAAAATGTATGGCAATGCACTTGAACAAAAATAGTTCACACTTTTACATAAGCTGACAGACACAAGTGAACTTTTGTTTTCCACCGGGGGGAAAGCCCTCTGAGTCACTACACGTAAGTCAATGCAGACAGATGCCCTGAAGAAGTTGAAGCAGCTAGAGTATGCACATGCATTAGAAACCACGTCACCAAAATGATCCTGGGTATTTTCTTCTGTGTGTAATGAACAAGAGTCAGCAGCCACTGTTTGGAGGCAGCCCCTCAGACAGCTTCCCCACACACAGACCAACATGGAACTTTTCCAGGAGAAGCTGGATCAGCAATTAAGGGCTGTTTGTCCCAGCTTAGCTTTTTTGCTCTCCATATGGAGAGACAATACAGTATCAGTGTTGTTGCAAGTGGAATTTAACTGTGTTGGGTTCTTATGGGCTGTCTCAGGGTGTGTCCCAACCAGAGGGGAGCTTGGGGGTCACCTAGCACCAGCGATATGGGCACAATCTCCACCAAGAACCAAACTGTGAGCCTTTGACTCCAGAGAAATGTAGTCAAGGCAGCAAATGCCACCCACTGCTCACGCTCATGCCAACAAATCCTGTGTACAGCTGACACCATTCTCTCTTGTGCTCATCACCCCCAGCCCACACCTAAGTAATACTTCTCTCTTCCTGGTACATAAATCATATGGGTTTGTGTTCTCATTGGGTTTTTTTGCCCATGGAGTTGGTTGTCCTTGAACCCATTTCCAAAATAGTCTTCATTAGTTCCAGGAGACTGGTTTTTTCCTCAGGAAGCTAGACTTGTTGCTTCTTGAGGTCTACGGCAATTTGCTTTTCCAGCAGTGTGACCAGAGCCTTGCCACAGAGAGCACCAACATGCCTCAGTTCCTATTGTCAGCACAAGACAGAATCCTTGTTCCTGAAGAGATTGTGAAAGCTGGTTCCTGGGCCGGAGGAAAAGCCATTGATTTCAGGTCTTGGTGGTGTCAGTAAATGCTTTAAATTTGTTCTGCAGCCTCCTATGGTTTGAAGCCTGTTGGCTATCAGGTCCTGTATTTATTTATTTATTTTTTCAGGCAGGTCATTGGTTAAGCTGGGACAGTGACATGATGTTGTTGAAATGACAATCTTGGGGCACTCTAAGGGGTCATGACTAGAAGGACAGGCTGTGCATGAGCTGGGAATCACCCATTCCAGTTCAGCATGACAACTTCTGAAGGGCTGGGATATCCCTGAGGGGTTCTGACTGTTCCCTTGTCCTGAGGAGGAGCAGGACTATCAGCCCGTGCTATCCAGGACTAGCAAGCTGTTCATGGCAGAGCAGGAATGGGTTCTCACCTGTAGTCATGGTTGCTACTGTCACGTTGAAGAGACAACGTTGCTCAAACTGACACCTAGGATGGTGATGGGTAAGTGGGACACAGCCCTAAGGCAGGGTCTGCTCCTACAGTGGGACAGGCAAAGGGACAGGCAGCGGGGCAGGTGGAAGGAGAGGAAGGGGGGTCAGGCAGAGGAACAGGCAGGTGAGCAAGCAGAGGTGCAGGCAGAGGTTCAGGCAGTGGGGCAAGAAGAAGGACAGAGAAGGGGACAGGCAGAGGTACCAGCACAGGTTAAGATGAGGGATTGGCAGCAGGCCAGGCAGAGGAGCAAGCAGAGGGACAGGCAGGAGGGTCAGGCAGAGGAACCAGCAGTGGGGAAGGAGGAGGGACAGGCAGAGAGACCGGCAGAAGGGAATACAAGGTCAGGTAGTGGGATGGGCAGAACGGGGAAGACAGACAAGCAGAAGGGCTGGCAGAGGAACAGGGAGCGAGGCGAGCAGAAGAGCAGGCAGAGGGACCGTCAGGGGACAGGCAGTGGGGCAGGCAGAGGGACAGGCAGAGACACCCATAGAGGGGCGGGCAGAGGGCTTGGAAATGGGTCAGGCAGCCGGGAAAGCAAAGGTACAGGCAGAGGCCAGACAGCTGGAGAAGCCTGCAGAGAGACAGGCAGCGGGATCAGATGCTGCCGGGCACACCGGTGGCTGCGGGATGGGCTCCGCCGCCGCTTTCCCTTCACCGCTTCGGAGCCGCGGGGTTTCCCGCCAAGCTGGAAGCGGGATCCCGGCGGGCAGGGGTGTAAAAGCCGGGGCGATGGGAAGAGCAGGCAGCACGGCGAGAAGCGCCAAGCATCTGCCCAGGACCCAGCCGAACCGCCGACCCAGATCCGAGAACCGATCGCAACCCGCAGCCCCTCGGGCCCCAGTTCCCGCCGGGCTCAGTGCTGCTCCTCCACCTTCTCCCTCTGCTGGCGACCACCTTGGGGGCCCTCCTGCTCCAGGGAACCCCGGGGCAGAGGTGTGGCCTCTCCCGGTACCGGTTCCTGCCGCCGAGCTGTGAAGAGGATGAAGGAGCCACGGGGGCAGGGAGTGGGCTGTGGGCTGGCGAGAGGGTGTGTGGGGGGTGCCGGATTCGAGACCCTGAGGGACAAGGTGGGTGATTTCTGTGTCAGCTAGGGGACGATGGTGCTGCTTTCCTAGGACGTTTGAGAACCAGAAGGATGCCGGGCCACATTCCAACCCTGTTTCATAGCATACATCACAGACTGGTTTGGGTTGGAAGGGACCTTAAAGGCCATCCACTTCCAACACCTCCCACCCACCCCTAACCCGGCATGGGCAGGGACACCTCCCATTAGATCAGGTTGCTCCAAGTCCCATTTAACCTGGCCTGGAAACACCCCTCAAGGCTGGCTGAGGTTGTGCAATGTCAGCCAAAGTCCAGGTGACAGTTTTCCAACCACTCTCTTGGTCCATGCCTGCAGGAGGACATCATGCTGCTGTCAGACCACAGATGCCACACCAAGCTCTTCTATCAGAAATGGAACCCAGCAAAGCTGTCGGTAAGAGAAAGGCAATTCCTGAGAAAGGGGGTATGCCCCTCCTCCCACCCTAGTCAGCAGATCCTGCCTCCATGCACACCGCCCGGGCAGGTTTTTGAGACCCCCATCCTCCAGCCCTTGGCACTTTTCGTCCCTCACTGGGCTGCTCCCACCCACAGGTGCCTGACTGAGTGATGCTGGCAGAAGCTGAGCTGGACCTGGCCACCTCCATGCCAAGACCTGCCAGCGGCCCTGGGCCTTGCCCAAGCCCAGGAGGATCTGCAAAGCTGTGTGAGTGCCCCCTTGCCCCAAATTCCCAGCCCCATGCTGACTCCAGTGCCTGTGCCCAGTCCTTACACAGCCACTCTCCTTGCAGATGGCCACAGAAGATTCTCACCATCACTCCAGGAAACTGAGGAACTGGCTGCAGGAGCTGCAGACAGCCAAGGAAACAGTAAGTCAGGCCAACAGGGCTTGGGGGGTTCAGAGGGGTGCAACTGCACCCCACCCCACCTCTAGTGCTAACCACACCTTCTCAAAACACATGTGGACATGGTGGTCCGGGACATGGTTTAGTGGGCAGGGTAGCATTAGGCTGACAGTTGGACTTGATGATGTTCAAGCTCTTTTCCAAGCTTAATGTTTCTGTGATTCTCCCCACCACAGGAGACTACCAGCTGCCTGGAGGCCTCTGTCATCCTCTACATCTTCAAAGTGCTGAATGACCTGCAGTGTGCAGCCTTGGGGGAACAATGCTCCTAGCCCTCCCTCACCAGCCCCAGAAGGGGTCCCAGGACTGCAAAAAACAAGCTTTCCATGCATCGCTGGACGGTGTTTCCTATGTAAGTGTTTTTTTCTTATGTGGACTCAACTTTTTTTTTCAGAGTGTTTTAAATTATTAGATTATTAGAGTTTACTGCAAGTATATAAGTGGCTTGGGAGGAGGTACCAAACTGCCATTCCTGAGGGATGCTGTTCCATGGGGGTGAATGTATTTATGAGTTATCTTCATTTTGTTGGGTTTCAAAACAGTGACTGTTTTTAAGGAAATATATGTTTTTACTGCTATTTATTAGAGTATATTATGTATATTTACTTGCATAAGTTATTTTTTACATGTTATTTGATATGAAAAATAAACTAAATACTATAAATAGACACCTTGTGCTTTTACTCCATTTTGTTACAAAGCAAGTTATGGGGAAGCGGACCCCAGAGGCAAATTTGGAGGAGCTGATAATTAACAACCCTTCAACACACTTGCTGTTTTCTGGGGGTGCACCCTAACTGCTCCTCCACTCCCAGAGTTTACCTCTGGGGCTAGATTGATGCCTCTGTGGACAGGGCTGTCCCTGCTTGCCACCTGTTTCCAGGAGAGATGTCTGTGTTGGGTGGTGCCTTCCAGGGCATGAAGCCTGGTGGACACATGCATCCCAGTGGAGACTGGGCAAGCCTCTAGAAGAGTACTGCTCCAGAAGGACCCCATTTTTAATGCTTGTATTTGTTAAGAAACTGCTGGCTCCAAGGAGTCCAAGCAAACAAGAAAAGTTCTTGCACAAGGTTGGGGAAAGATGCACCTATAGGTGAGCTGACCAGCATGGACATGCTGCTCCAGCTCAAGGCAGTGGACTGGGACCTCTGTTCATTGTCCAGTCCACCCCCTGCTCTAGCAGAGTCAGCTAGCACAGGTTACACAGGACATTGTCCAGTTCTAAATATCTCCAAGGGCAGAGACTCCACAGCCTTTCTAGGCAGCCCATGCCAGTGTTTGACTACCCCTCACAGCTGAAGTGTTTTCTTGCAGTCAGATGCACTTTTATACATTTCAGGTTGTACTTATTGTCTACTGACCTGCCAGTAGGCACCACCAATAGTCCCTAAGCCTTCTCCAAGATGTATAGGCTGGGTCTCTCAGCCTTCGCTCATAGGAGCTCCAGACCCCTCTTCATCTTCATAACTCTTTGCAATAGGTCCATGTTTCTCATAGAGAAGCCCAGAACTGGACCCAGCACTCAACAGGTAGCCTCACCAGTGCTTATTAAAATAGAGGTATCATCTCCCTTGATCTGCTGGAAACTCTCCTCCTGATGCAGCCCCAGATACCATTCAGCTTCTTTGCTGCAAGGACTCATGGCCAACCTGGTGTCCACCAGAACCTCCAGGACTTTTTCAGAAAAGATGTTATCCAGCCAGTTAGCCCCCATCAAGGCCCAGTGTCTGGGGTCAGTACCCCCTAGATGCAGGACTTTGTACTTCTTGAACAGGATAATGTTCTTTTCAGCCCACTTCTCAAGTCTGTCAAGGGTCTTCTGGATGGCAGCACAAACTTCTGGTGTGTCAGCCATTTCTCCCAGTTTGGCATCATCAGTGAACTTGGTAGACTGCTGGTAAACTCTGCCTCACCATCCAGATTGTTAATAAAGAGGTTCAGCAGGACTGGTTGTGACCCACAGGATCTGTCTACCCCTTCTTGAACCCTTTCCCTGACACGTCCCAGTGTACAGATCTTTCCTGGAAAACCACAGTGGAGGTGGAGAAACGCAGAGACAGACAGACATCGAGCAGTGTGGCTCGGGCAGCAGCCAAGGACAGTGCTATAGACATGCTTGAGTCACCCATGGGGTCCTGGAACATCATCACAACACCCCAGGACCCAGCTTCTTTGGTTCCTTTTCCTTGTTGCTGTGGCTTTGAACTCTTGGGTGTCAGTTCTGGTTGTTGAAATGAAGCAAAACCTGATCTCTTCCTGCAGACAAAAGGAAATCTAAAGGCACTAAAGGAGAAGCGAAAGCCAAGCAGGGCAACTGGGGCACTTAGGGCAGCTGAAATGAAGGGCTGAAGATCTCCTAGCTGCCTTTCTCCCATATTGGCACCTCACTTGCCACTATGTTGGAAGAGCTGCATGGTTACTGACAATGGAGCCTCCCTCACCTTGGATTCATGTGGCCCAGCATTCCAAAGCCGCTCCAACATGCCAGAAATCCCAGGTGCAGGGGTGATTCCAGGTGCCAAAAGGAAATTGAAAATAGGCAGGGCTAGGGGCAGGGCAGGCACCAGGTGAGGCAATCAGCCTGTGACTCACAGGTGAAGAAAAGCTTTTGCCACAAGCCAGGCTGCTGGAGAGGGTATAATGACAAACTCAGATTGCTCATTCCCCTACTACTCTGAGAGCCCATCAACATATTTGGGAGGAACCTGCTTGTGCTCAAGTTGCTTGGGTCTTGGAGAAGAAACAAGGGGAAAAATAAAAACCAGAAGTGTCCCCAAAAGCCAGCTTACAAAAAAAAAAAATGAAGTGATGGAGTTGGAGTGCCTATGGCCCAGTTGCACCAGGGTAGGTGCCCTTCACTTGGTGGCCATCACTGGAACCACCCACCAGTCTGGGCAGTGAGTGCCAACAAAGCCATTCCAGCCCCACTACGTGGCCCAGAAACCTCTGCCTCTCAGGTAATGGCATCTGCAGCACTCACTGTGATGGTG
The DNA here is from genome assembly GCA_023637945.1 of Phaethornis superciliosus. NCBI lineage: Eukaryota > Metazoa > Chordata > Aves > Apodiformes > Trochilidae > Phaethornis > Phaethornis superciliosus. Next base: position 49,665,545 of record JAJQWJ010000004.1, read on the forward strand.
ATCACCAGCACACACACACACCCTGTGCTGCCAACACCGTGGGAAGTGTGTTGGTGATGCAGTCCCCAGTGCTACATCATGACCAGTCACCTGTGTCATCCCAGAGGATGCACTGGCTGTCCTCCTGCCACTGGGAAGGAAAGGGCTGGTAATTACAAATTAGTCAGTGAGCAAATTTAAGCAAACCTCCCAGCTGTGTCACCTGCTGCAGTCCTGGGCACAGAAAGCTCCAATGCTTCTTCAGGAGATGGCCAACCACCAACCCTGTACTCACCAAGGAAGGAAAGTTCTTACCAGTGATGCTTACCCAACTGTAACATGCAGACAGTTCAACCTCTTCACCACTGACTTTCAATAGCAATGGATCTAGTGCCATCACTTCATGAGGTCTTCTCCAACACAGGGACAGACAGAGACAAGCCTTACCTCAGCCCTTCCCCATAGCTGCCCTCCTGGGATACCATCCCCCTGGAAGACCCTCAGGCCTTTCTCCTCACCTTGGGCAAGCCCAGCTAGCACTCAGTGACCCCAGCTGAGATAAACCCAGGGTGAAGCACCTTCACAAGGCAAAGGAGGCTCAGTCTCTGCACACATAGCAGAACCATACCCAAAAATTCCAGGACCACAGCTGAAGCTCCTCCAGCTCCTATAAACCTCCCTCCAGATGCTCTTTCCATGGGGCATCGCTTCCCTCTTCATAACACCAAAGAGTAACAGAGTGGGGCCGTGGCCTTCCCTGTGGCACCAGGGCAGCCCTCTGGACAGGGGCATGAATTTATTATCCCTGGCTGTTATTTCCACCCCAGCAGGCACTCTACAGCCTCTCAAATAAAAAGGAGGAACCACAAGCAATTTTTTTTTTTAATGACATTAAAACACAGCAAATTTCTCAGCTGTTACTTTGATTCTCATCCCCACACAAAACTTCAATCACCACCAGTTTGAAGCTGGACCCTTCCCATGCTGCAGACACAGTACTGGGCAGACAGAAATACCAATGTTGATAGAAAGCAGAGAGCAGGCACAAACCCCTGCCTCTTTTCCACAAAAGATCAAAACTTCAGTCTGCAAAATCTGCACCAATCTTCTCAAGGAATACGAGTGGTCATATTTTCCCTCCTCTTCCAACACCAGGAGTAGGGCTGCTTCTCACAATCCCTTACACCCCAGTACACAGACATGCCTCACCCAGAACTCCATCTAGAAGAAAGACTCCTATTGTCTCCAGCATCCTGAAATCAGAAACAGAGGAAAGGTCTTTGTCCATCTGGCTTCCACCCATGTGATATCCACAACCAGATACAGGTCTCTTCCACCCAAAGCAACAAGTTCTCAATGGCAGATGCAGGAGGCAGCAATGCATCCACAACACATACACAAGGGTTCTTCTGGTCAATGAGCAAACTAGGGACTGGTGGATCCCTCCCCTCCCCTCCCCTGCTTGGCAGCAGGCACCTGCCACACATCAATTAAGATGCAACTGTCAATGCTTTCCCCCCGCTCTGCTAATCAAGAAACAAGAGACCTCTAGCATGACTCTTCCATGGATACATCAGTGCAAGAACACCACCATACAGTTGCATGGAGCTAAAGTTTAAATCAACTGACACAAATCAAGGCCAACTGTACTGCCAGGAGCTGAGGCTCTGCTGTTCAACCTCTCTGACAAACACCCACCCACACCTGGGAAGAGGAAGGAGTGCACTGATGCACAGCTCACTGCTGGCTTTGAAGGGTCCCTCGGGCTTCAGTCTTCATTCACTACAGAAGAGGGGTCTTCCATGTCCTGCTTGGATTTCCAAGCAGTTTTCTTACCTCTTTTCAGTGTCCTGGAGGAGGGATTTGTCACCTTCAGGGTCATTCTTCAGAAGAACTTGATACTGAGAAACAGACTCTAGGTAACCAACCACACCAGCAACTGTCATGGGAATTCTGTCATAGATATCGGTGATTCTAGAAAGGAGACAGGGAAGTAAAGAGCAGTGGCAAGTTCAATCTCAAAGTCAGTGGAACAAGGGTAAGAGAAGGTTGAGGTGATGGTGAATACAATTTCTGATATTATCAAAGGTCCAAGAGATAAAAACATCATCTGATTATGGCATTTGGTGTGCCAGGAGCTCTAACCAATGCACTAGTGGATAAGATGGTCCCAGGGACCACTTAACACCATCTGACTTGAACAGCCCTTTCAAGCCTGCAGAGCCCATTCCCCTTCAGCAGTCAGGACACCACCATCTCTGCACCACCACTACCAAAGCATCATCTCTGCCTGCAGAGTCAGCCCCTGTCCCATGCCTTGGTAAGGAAGCTGGGACTGGAGGGTTGGGGAAGGTTCTTCCATTCCATTTTTCCCCCTTCACTGATTAAGTGATCTGCACAGAGGACTGAAATTATCAAACCACCAGCTAAAAACAATCTAAACAATTCTGCCTTAAGTAGGAAGGGCCTTTACAGCCCCTCGACCACACTTGCTGGCTCAGCACAGAGCCACATGAAATCCATGGGGTTGTAGTCCGGGAGTGCAGCCACACAGCTCTGCCACAAGGCAAAGGCATCTGCTGAAACCTCTGGGCTAAACAGCCCCTTGGCAGAGCTGAGACACCACCCCCCTAGTCCTGCACCAAGGGATTTCTGTGTCACCTCTTATTGTCCGAGAATGGCAAGATCTCAAATATCTCTTTGTAGTTTTCCACAATGTGTTTTATTTTATTGTGCAAGTGTTTGGAAAGCACATCCCAGACCTCTAAAGACAGCAGATGAAAGAACAAACAAAACCACTCAAAGCTTTCAATTTCCACTTAACTCAGGCTTTCTCTTTTGCCATTAGTCCTAGTGTCCCTCTCTCTCATCATGCAGCCAGCTCCAGCACTGCCTAGGAGACACTAAATCCCCACCTTGATGTTGTCCCTGTACTTAACCACCCCTCTGCCCCAGCCTCCAACAGGAGTTCAGACATCGCTCTGCTCCAAATGCTGTTTCTTTCAGCCTGTCTTCAAAAGTGGGGCAGGGAGTAGGGGAAAAAGGGACTACATTTTTTCTCTCTTTTCTGAAAGCCTACATACAACTGGAAAGGGGTTGAGGCTGCAGAAATGCAGAGCACCTTGTGGGAGTCCTACTCTGAAATCCAACAACTGCTCAGGTATAGACCTTCTGCTGTATCCTGTCCTGTTCTCCAGTGCCCTGTCCCCCAAGGCTGAGTTTCATCCCCCAAGGCAGATGAAATTATGGGTAGAGAGAAATGAGAGGTCATATATTGAACATGTCCATCCATGTGTCAGAACAATGTTTCCAGTGCAGAAGTATAAGGTGAGACCACTTCCAGCAGAGGGAGTCATGGGAGAGCCACCCATAGTTATAGTACAACATAGACACCCCTCTTTCCTTCCTCATTCTGTATCAAGCCAAATATTTCATTTGTATTTCATTAACTGCAATGTGAAGCTTCCCAAGAAAAGGCAAAGACTGAAGAATCATGAAGGAGAGAGAGATGCAGGTGAGCCAGAAATGAAGCATGAAATAGCAGTCAAACATCCAGGTCTTGTGTAGACCATGTGGATCTCATGCAAACAATCCCCAATGGGATGAGGTTCAACACGGCCAAGTGCTGGGTCCTGCACTTTGGCCACAACAACCCCATGGGGAGCTCCAGGCTGGGCACAGAGTGGCTGAGAGCAGCCAGGCAGAGAGGGACCTGGGAGTCTGGATTGACAGGAAGCTGAACAGGAGCCAGCAGTGTGCCCAGGTGGCCAAGAAGGCCAATGGCATCCTGGCCTGGATCAGGAACAGCGTGGCCAGCAGGTCCAGGGAAGGGATTCTGCCCCTGTACTCAGCCCTGGTGAGGCCACAGCTCGAGTCCTGTGTCCAGTTCTGGGCCCCTCAGTTCAGGAAGGAGATTGAGGTCCTGGAGCAGGTCCAAAGGAGGGCAACCAGGCTGGTGAAGGGATCCAGCACAAGTCCTGTGAGGAGAGGCTGAGGGAGCTGGGGGTGTTCAGCCTGGAGAAGAGGAGGCTCAGGGGAGACCTCATCGCTCTCTACAACTCCCTGAAAGGAGGCTGGAGCCAGGGGGGGTTGGGCTCTTCTCCCAGGCAACTATCAGTAAGACAAGAGGGCATGGATTTAAGCTCTGCCAGGGGAGGTCTAGGTTAAATATTAGAAAGAAATTCTTTACAGAAAGGGTCATCAGTCATTGGAATGGACTGCCCAGGGAGGTGGTGAATTCTCCATCCCTGGAGGTATTTAAAAACAGACTGAATGTGGCACTCAGTGCCATGGTCTGGTAACCACAGTGGTAGTGGATTAAGGGTTGGAGCTGATGATCTCAGAGGTCCTTTCCAACCCGGATGATTCTGTGAGTCCAGAGAATTTCCTTAGCTTGCACATGCAGTTGTGCCTTTAGCATGAAAGCTTTTCAGTCTACCTGTGCAATTTGTCTCTGTCCCTTTTGACAGTTGCAATGCTTTTAACACTGGCTCTGTTTTTGTTCTGGTTTTACGCGAAAAATTTTTGCTGCCCCATCAGACTAATGGCATCCTTCAACTCAATGAACCCCTGTAATTTGCAAGGCTCCAACATCCCTCCAATCTGTCTTCCTTGCTTGTTCCCCTCTTGCTGACTGGTAAATCTAAAGATGAAGAATACACAATCCTTATTACCTCAAATTTAAATCTCGCAACTATTTCAGGAACTTCATTTTTCTTAGCTCTTTGAGTAACCTGCCAGGGACTTTTGTAGCCACACATACCTTGGTAATTAGAAGGCTTTTAAACTTCACATTTCAGATACTGCATGTGAGGGAAGGTCTTGCTCCCTTCCTCTCAGTTTCCATCAGGTGCTATGTTAAACATCACAAGAGGGTTTTCATGTAATGGGCCACCTTAGAAGCCTGAGGATGCCTATGGTCAGGAGAATTCCTCTTCCATCCACACCAGGCCCACAGTAAAGCAGGGACTTTTCATTCCTTGAAATATCAAACACCAGCTGTAATGGAGAGGTACAGCCCTGTGCCAAATTCTCAGAAAATCAGGCTAAAGAGGCACCTCAGAAGGACCAGCTCTACCTGCATGACCTATAACAGACATTTCCAACCAGATTCTTCCAGTAATGTCATTTACATATCATGTAAAGTTATGTATTCCCTGGTTCAGTATCCAGGCAGCCAGAAAGTTTTATTTTAAACATGTGTATACTAACCTTGACAACAGATATGACAACAGGTTACTAATTTCTTCAATGTCTCAGACTTTGACACTTAAGGTACAAATCTCAGAGTCTTATTGAGCCCTTTCTTTAAAACAGGTGAAGATTTAAACAGATTAATATCAACACATCTTATGTTAGTCATGTCTTGCAGTCTGTGGGCTATGCCAAGGACAAGGTCAGAATGGAGACTGACCTGCCTTCTCATGGACTCTTTCAGGAAAGGAAAAGGTGTACCAGCTTCTCTGCTAAGAGAAGCTTAATTCCCCAGAATTTCCATTAGATGTTTATCAATGGCTACAAATTATTTTCCTTTAAAAGCCATGAAAAAATCCCCTTCCTGCCCTCACACACAAACAAACACACACATACACAGAGTGGCTAATTCTATTTGTTGTTTATTTAAAAAAACAAACAACAACAACAAAAAAGGTTGCAGGAGGTAACACTGCTGCTGGCATTGCCAAGTTACAGGGTTTTCTGATTTTCAGCAATGGCTCTTGCAGACATCAAGGTTTCACATAGTCCTGACCTCAGAAGAATACAGCTGGGTCAGTACCAAGGTTGTTTGAAAACACCGCATTAAAAAATCAATATTTAACACATTGGATTTCATAGTGAGTCTTCAGAGACAAGTGGCTGACATTTGAGTAGTCCTGGGTCAATATTAATTGCACATAACTTCTCATCTGCATTTACTGCCACATTTCCACAATTAAATTATAAAAACTAAATGAAACCTCTAAGCTTCATAGCTAAATCTGCATGCTAAGTTAATTAACACTGTAATGGAAACCATATAAATACTGAGGTCTGTCTGATCCAAAGCCCATTAAAATCAGTGACAGCTTGATTATAACCTGAAGCAAATTCATACTCACGCATCCTTGAAAAACTATGGATGTACTGCTTCACAGATGTCAAGGAAATGTTTTGTATGGAGGGCAGCTGAGAGACCCTTCTGCAGCAGTGCTGGCATTTCTTGTGTCTACTGTGCATGCACTTTCTGTTCTTCATGACCTGGACATGGGGCAGACCTTGCAATATACAGTACTTATCTTGCTGTTTTCAGATTATGTTTAAGCAGGTTAGAAATAGGCTGAGATATGTGCTAGCCAGCATCTAGAGCACCAAGAGCCACCTTCAAATGCTAGGCTGACCTGCAGGGGAAGATGGTGTTTTTTCTTTATTGAGATGCAGAGTGCTGGGCAACAGTATGCTCCTCACACAGAAACTGCATTAGCATCTTTCAGTTATTGACAAAGTGCATTTATCTTTCAATCACTCACCTGTTTTATGTAACTTATTAATGCATGGGACTTCAGAGCACTTTACAACAGAAGCAACAAAAGCAACAACAAAATTGATACTAAAAGGAAAAAGTAAGGGTAAGTAGACTTTAGAGGGAATAAAAGCCAAAATTTTGGTTTAGTGTTTAAATAAGCCAAGCAAAGTGTTATTCATGGTATGTGGTACTTAGACCTTTGTCAAACACAGCAAGCGTGTACTCATCTAACTAGCTTTGCCAAAGTATGGAGTTTGTAACTGGGCACTGTGACACCGTGGTGATGAGCAGTTTCCCAGAACTGTTATGTGAGGAGCACCAAAGATGCACTGTAAAGATCCTGCACTCAGAAAGAGAGTCCTCCTCAGAAAGAGATTTGGCTAATTATGCCAACAAATGAACAACAAATGATTGGATTCAGAGGCACAGTACTGAAATGAAAAAGGGAACACCTGGAATACGAACAAGCTTGTATAATTTGAACCTGCAAATGTGGGTTTGTTAGTCACAGAACTTATTAAAGCCAGCTTCAGAATATGGCAGGAGAAGTGTTGCAAAATTTAATATGTTTAATTGGAGTTAATTATACCTAATTATGTATGTGCCATATTGCAGAGAATTATCTCAAAACAAGTATGCTTAATAGCTACAAACAGCATGTATAATATGATGTAGATTTAAAGAAAAAAACACATTAGATATGCATAAAAGCAGAAGAGGGCAGTGCCAACTGCCAAACAGCGGTGACTGTTCACACCAGCTCTTTGGGACCACCTGCAAGGTGCTGTGCTGACTTTCCATCTCCCCTCCCCCCCAGTCACTTGCTGAAAGACACCCACCACCTTCTACCTTCTAGCTTCGCCCCACGAAGAGCACAAGGGCCTGAGCACCCTCACTGACCAGCATTCTAGGATTTGCCATTCTCACAGGTTAACAGAAAATTTCACTGCCAGTGAGATCAAGTGGGCAAAGAGGAAAAGAAACACTACCCTATCTCGGTCAACAACTCACTCCTGCTCTAGGCCACCAAGACAGATGTAGGAGATAACCTGATGGTCAGGTCTAGATGCCTCACAAAACCAGTGCCTGGTGTACAGCACAGCCACCTGGCCTGGTACTGACAAGGTACTGCTCAGGCTCAGAGACAGAAGAGGTTGTCAGACTGGGTTTAAGGCAAGAGACAAAGAAAAAAGTCAAACTTATCACCTAAATACATTGTTTTTCAAAATGGTAACAGCAGGATACAGAATTGGATTCCGATTTATCAAGAAATAAAGGTTAGCATGCTTTGCCCTGAACCTGGAACAGGGTCTGGTGACCCCTCAAAGTTCTTAGTATCTTTCTTCAGCCAGTTCCTCATTTAGGAGAAGGCAAAGCACAAATGTATGACTGCTGTTGAGGTCTCATACTGGGGGCCATGCATCAGCCTTATCCCTTTGCACAGCATAGATGTCAAGGATACTGTAGTACATCAAATATGCTGACTAAACTGAAACACATTTCAAAATCATCTAGAGCCCCAAGAGGAATGTTTTGAGAGTCCTTTTGGATGACAAAGTGTCCAGCAATCTTTTATCATTAACTTGGCAGTTTCCTCGAACTTACCCAGTAAAATATCATCCAGACCCCACCATTAGGACAACAGTTAGGACAGCATCAAGTACATTTTCTGCTAATTGATCATAATTAAGCAATTCTGTGAAATAAACAAAGATGTCCCTGTTTAAGTAATTTATCAAATAGTATCAAATAGCCAGTTTTACAAATGTCACAGCAAACATCTGACATCTCAGAATACCTTGTGCTCTGTTCTGTGGCGCTGTAAAGAACGTACATTCCTCGTATTACCTGTTGACTGGAAAGATTAAATCCTACTGCACAGAGAAGCTACTCCTTTTCATTCATATCCTGGACTGTTTCAACTACAAAGTAATAAACAGGCCTCAGAGGGCCCTGATCAGATGCACTCAGATGGCCCAATATCACGTGAAGCCAGGACAAGGGAACAAAGCCAAGAGATAACCACATTCTGAAAACCTGGTTGAAGTGCTCAGATTAGCTGAACATTGGCAAATGCTGATGATATGTTACATGTGGACTGAACAAGGCCCTGAACAACCCAGTCTTGTCCCAGAGATGTACTTTTTTACAGCATGTCAGACTAGACACATCCTAATGTCCCTTCCAACATAAATCATCCCATGATCCTGTAGTGCAAATGACTTTGTTGTGTCAATATTCCATATTTCTCAAACCCTATCCTTTAATCCAAAACTACTAGAGCTAACAGCTGTCAAGACAACTACACAGCTCTTGCTTCTAGAATAGAATTTTCTTTTTCTATCTTAACTTGCTACGTTTTTTTCCCAGCCTCTCTGCTTCTATTTTAGATGTCATGCATTGAAGCAGCATCTCTACACATTGGGTTTTCGTCAGCCTCCATCCACCACTTAACTCTAAACTTGTAGCCTTCTCTAGGGCCTTTACCAGCATGTGTTTTCTTAAAGTATTTTCCCTAATTTCTCTGCAGAGATGAGTCTTCTGTATAAACTACTGTGAAAGGGGAAGAACAGCAACCATCAAGAACATGGAAACATCCTGGTGGACCTTGCAAATTGATGAGAAGAAAGACTAGAAAGCAACATTACAGGTTCCAACTTCAAGGTTTCAAATTCTAATTTCTAGTGTACTCTTAATAACCATGTGTAAAGCAATTTTGTGAAGGAAAAAAAAACACGTTATAGTCTTTAATGTCACCTATAGAGCCAGGAAAAAAATGAAGTTGTAGGCAACAGAGAAAGTAATGGGAGGTTACACAGCCATCATGACTGAATACTCAGAGTTATGACACCCATTTATCAAACTGGCATTAAAATAAAAACATACATTTTACCATAAATGCAGTGTGGGATGAGAGGAAGACAACAAAATAATGCAATGCTTTGCACTTTGGTGGCATAGGCTGAAGATCTCCATATATTTTACAAACACACACTTTAGCTTCCAGCCTGGAGATTAAATAATTAATAGCTCTGTTGTCCATTGTGCCACTGTGTCACCACAAGAAGGTAAAAGGCTGATAGGCACCTTGCTGCAAATGTCCAGCTCTGTGCACGCTGAGCAAAGCAAGACTGCATCGCTGGCCATGGCAGTGCCCACTCCCCACCAGTACTCAGCAAGCACAGTTCTCCTATAAGCTAAGAAAAGCCTTGAACCAAAGCTTTCTCTCTCTTTTTGGAGGTGGGATCTGTCCATAGATGACTTCACCTATACAACACAGAAGGTTCACCCTACGGACATGAAGAGAGCAGTGGGAACACATGTCCCAGGCTGGTGTTGTCCCACAAAACTTTGCACACCTGTTCTGAAGTCCACCAAAATAACCCTTGAAAACAACTGTGATAAATTTTGATTTAAGTAATTAGAAGGGAAAATTTTATTAACAGAGTTTAAAGCTAACACCCAGAGACTAAAAATGTGTGGCAGCTACCATACTTTATAGTCTGCAGCTATAGTGCAGTTTCATCATGTTCTTCACTATTAAGTGAAGCTGACAGACCAGCTCTCCTGCAGCGATGGACTAGTGTGACCAAGTTGCTCACAGTTCTGTCATTTTGTGTCACACACAGGTACCCTGCAGCACGCAGACCTGGCTGATCAATCAGACATGCATGTATCAGCCCAGAACACACGGATGGGAATGAGAACCTTGATCTGAAGGTGCTTCCAGCTAGGACTGTGGTGATCAGCAGCACCCTTTTGGACCCACACATCTCTCCGGTGATCTTTATGTTTTATAGTAATGTCATGTTTTATAGTAATGTTTAATAGTCACGTTTTATAGTAATTCCAATTCAATCATCAACAAATTATACAATGAGAGATAAAGATCCGATAGAGTATTTTATTAAGTCTTATATCTATTATCATTAAGGTAACAACACCAGTACTGTGCTTCAGTAATTTAATCCAAAGACAGCTGAGTGTCATGCAGGTCATGCTAACGACCTTACTCTGTATGCGTATGTGCATTTTTATAATGTATCCTCTTACCAAAAATGTGTCACTTTGGAAAGCCCTGAGTTACCACATGAAAAATTGCTCCAGGTGACACTGAAACATGGGAGACTAATGAACAATAAATAACATACAGGGAGGTATTTTGATGGTGATCTTCTAGCCTTACATCTTGAGCATGTTGTTTGGGAGCCAGGAAATCACTTCAGGGAGAAACATTTATGATTTGGAAAAATTTGACAGTAGCCACTTGCTCCACAGAAGGAATAAAAGAGTGCATCAGAGTTACCAAGTACATTAGTAAACTAGTAAATCAGCCTGGCCTCTCACAATGCCCAGCTTTTAGGGCCAAGAACAGTCTCCTGACACAAACACAGAGAAGAAAGGATCCTTTACTTACGAGATGACATTCAAGATGAGGAAGACTGAAAAGTCAACAGCTGTAGGAACATGTGTAGGACCATTCTGGAGAAAGCTTTGTGTCCACTTCTGGTAGCTGCCAAAACAAGAAGCCATAAAGAAACACCAGGAAACTCTGTTCAATAAAGGAACGTTCTGCCCCCAGCACAAGGTTTGCTTTTCCTACCCTAATATTGCTAGCTAAAGGCTGATTAATAATTTGATGCATGAAGGCTGAGATGCCTTCTTAATTTTGAATTATTTAGTGTTAAGTGAACGTTCTCTTTCTTCATAATAAATGGTTAATCCTCTTTTGAACCCCATTATGCTCTTGACAGTAACAATGAAATTATTCAAATTACACATTTCTATCACATGTAAGTAAGTTTAGGTAGTGTGTCAGGGAGTAAGAAACTTTGCCCATTCTATACATAATTAGTCCATAAAGCACATGCCTTGCACTACCTCCTTTCCTTATACATCCACACACACAAAATGCCTCCCAGGGCACTCTGAATTGGCAGATGGATTGAGAGTTTACATGGACCTTCCAAGGCAAAGTTTAGACTTCAACAGAGACTTCAGGAGATGGTTGCTGTGTTTTGTAAAATTTGGTGCCATTTCTATGCACTTACTTTTTAGAAGTCATAATGACTTCTTGTATATGTGCTCGTTCTGGCTGAGGTAGAGCTGATTTTCTCCACAGAAGCTAGTACAGGGTTCTGCTTTCTTCCTGATGGAAACAATGTTGGTAACACAGGGATGTTTTCCTTCTTGCTGAGCAGTGGTCACACAGCCTTAACACCTTTTCTGCTTCTCACCACACGCCAGCAATGTGCAGGCTGGGGGTGCACAAGAAGTCAGGAGGGAGCACAGCCAGGACAGCTGACCCCAATTGACCATACAGTATTATGTCATACACAGCAATAAAAAGCTGGGGGAAGAAAAATGAAGAAAGAGCCATACAGAGTGATGCCATTTGTCTTACCAAGTAACCATTATGTGTGATAAAGCCTTGCTGTCCTGGATATGGTGACGATGGGAAGTAGTGAATTAGTTCCTTGGTTTGCTTTGCTTGTGTGTGCAGATTTTGATTTACCTACTAAACTGTTTTAAACTCAATCCACACGTTTTTTTTTACTTTTACTCTTCTGATTCTCTCCCCCATCCCACTGAGTGTAGTGAGCAAATGCCTGTATGGGGCTTAGTTGTCATCTGGGCTTAAACTATGAGACAGAGTTCTTTTAAAGTTCTTTTAAAGAAATATAAAAATGTCATTTCTTTCCCCTTTTCTTTTAAAGAAATATAAAAATGTCATCTCCCCAGCACTCAGCACAAGCAGAGCCAAAGTTCCAGATTCTACAGCAAAATCTTCACATGGCCACAGATCACCAGATGCACACATCCCAGCCCTCAGAAGCCACGGACAGCCTGGGAAAGGGAGGTGGCTGATGACTGTGGGTGCCATACCAGCCACCCTCTCCTGGAGCAACACAAGAAAGTTGGTCCTACACATATAGCCAGGACTACAAACCAACAAGGGGATCAGTTAGCCACAAATGAGCCACCCTAGACTGAAAGGATTGCCATGTTTCCTCACAAAGTGCTCCATGGGCCCCTTGTGAACAGGAGGAAGGGCACAAAATCCCCTTGCCTGTGTGGCCCAAGGGACAGGATGACATGTTCCACTGGGGCTGCTGATACTTTTGGACATTCCCACTGGGAAGGGCTGGACTCCAATGCAAGAGCCCCTCACGCAGGACTGAGAAACCTCTCTCAGATACGGACAGCTTCTGAAGCAGAATCCCATGTTCACGACTGCATCCAGCCCAGACTGCAGCAGGGTGGTGAGGTGCAGATGGGACTTGCCCCAGTGGGACAGAGGTAGCAGAGTAGCACCCCTGTAGAAAGCTAAACAACAAATCACATCCCACACACCCCTCCTGCCACAAGCAGCTGCATTGGCCCTGTTGGAAAGGGAAGAGAAAATGGCCTGGAAAACGGATTTCTCCCTCACTTGCTCCCCTGAATGCTAATCAGCGTCGCCAGCTAAAAATACCCAGCAAGGCTGGCGTGTGCACAGCATAAGGGGAAAAAGAGGAGCTGGAGGTTCCAGCTTCCCGGAAGAAAAATGGACAGGCAAGGAAGAGACTTCTCCAAGCCTCGTCCGTGTCCAGCTGGCGGCACGGTCACGGTACCGCTGCTGCCCGCTCCAAGGGTAGGGTTCCCACCTCTGCTCCGGGAGACCATCCAGGGCGTTCCCCGCGGAGCCGCCGGCCCCCCCTGTGCCGGTGGAGGCGGCAGCGTCTCCCCTAACGCCAGCCTTCCCCCACCGGAGCTGCGGACGGGGCAGCCCGAGGCTGTATCGCTAGGGCTGGCCGTCACGACACAAAGAGGGGCTCTGGGGACCGCCGGAAGGCTCGGTCCGCGGCATCGGAGCAGCCGACATCCCGCAACGCTGTCACAGGGACGCACGGCGGCTCGCTGGCCTCCTGCGAGAGCAAGAGCTAAAATAAATGGCCCCCTGCCCCAGCTTCGCGTCGCTAGCCGTGTTCCCTGCCGGGGAGCGGGCCGGGGGACGGCCCGCAGACCTCCCGCACTCCCAGTACCAGGCAGGGGGCGGGCGGGGAGGCCGGCCTCGCCGCCCCCGGGCTAAGGCGGCCCGAGCCGGGGGTAGCACTTGTCCCTCCACCAGCGGCGGCACGGCGGGCTGTCCCCCCCGCCCGCCGCGGCTCCCATCCATAATTAATTGCCTCCCCGCAGCCGCCGCTATAAGAGAGGGCGGGCGGGGACGAGGAGGCGGTGGCGTCCGGGAGGCGGGGGGGGGGAGGAGGGGGAGCGTGTGCGCTCGCCGCGCCCGGCTCACTGCGGCCGGCGGCTGCCTGCCGTGCGGAGCGGTGCGGAGCGGAGCTGAGCAGCCGCCCCGTCGGGGAGCGCCGCGCTCGTATGGCTGCGCCGCGCCGCGCCGCCGCCGCCGCCGCGGGGCCTGGGGGGGCCGCGGGAGGAGGATGAGGCGGGCGGCGGGGCGGCGGCGGCGGCGGCGGCGCGGAGGATGAAGTGGAGCGTGCGGGGAGCCTGCGCCGCGCTCTCCAGCTGCCTCCTGCTCGCCTGCGCCCTCAGCGCCGCCGCCGTGGGCCTCAAGTGCTTCTCGCTGGGCTCCGAGCTGAAGGGCGAGCCTTTCCGCCTGGGCACCGCCGCCGGCGCCTTCTACTCGGGGCTGCTGCTGGCGGCCGGCCTCTCGCTGCTCGCCGCCGCGCTGCTCTGCTGCCGCCCGCCCGACGAAGCGCCCTCGGCGCCGACCTCAGCCTCGGCGTCGGCTTCGACTCTGGCCCCGGCCGGGGATTCGGAGCCGGCAGGCGGCGGACCCGGCGCGGGCGAGGCGGCGGTCGCGCCGTCGGGGCCGGTGGAGAAGGCGCCGCCCGGGGGGCGGCAGAACTTCCTGCTGCTGGGGGTGCTGGTGTTCATGCTGGGCGTGCTGAGCGCCTTCGCCGGCGCCGTCATCGACGGCGACACCGTGTCGCTGGTGGAGAGGAAGTACTCGCACTACTGCCTGCTGCAGCCCGGCGGCGCGGCCCGCCCGCGGAGCGGACTCGCGGCCCCCGACGGCTCCGCCGCGGCGCTCCGCTGCCAGAAGCTGCGGGACTATCAGCGCGGCTTGGTGCTCTCCACCGTCTTCAACGCGCTGGAGTGCCTCCTGGGCCTGCTCAACTTGCTCCTCGTCAAGAACTACAAGGCCTCGCAGCAGCGCGGGCGGCGGCGGCGACGGCGGCGAGCGGCCCCGGCGGCAGCGGCGGCGGCGGGCGGGCGGCGGCGGCGGCGGCGGGGAGGCGGCGGCGGCGGCGGCGGCGGCGGCGGCGGTGGCGGTGGCGGTGGCGGTGGCGGTGGGCGGCGGGCGCCGCGCCACAGTCAGGGCTCCCTCTTCTCGGGCGGCGAGCTCGAGCTCAGCCCTGGGGACTGCCCCTTCCAAGCCGTCTCCTACATCAACGTGGGTGTTTTCCACGTCTTCGACGAGGCCGGCGTGGAGGTGCACTGCGGTGGGCATCCGTCCGTCGAGCTGCCCGGCTACTCGCCCATGGACCCCGAGCTCAACGCCTCGTACCCCTACTGCTACCCGGTGCCCAGCGAGCAGCCCCCCGCCTACGAGGAGATCTACCCCGGGGAGCCCTGCTCCCACGGCACCTAGCGCGGACCTCCGTGGCGGCCGGCTGCGGGACTGGCGGGAGCGGGATCCGAAGCGGGCCCGCCGGCGCCGGCAGCTTGGGGAGAGCCTTGGCACCGCCGACGGGATGGGTACCGCCGTTCCTCTCTCTCTGCGGAAGCTTCTCCTCTCTGCTTTCCCCTTTCTTTTCCCTCTTTCCTCCCCCAGTCGTCCGTGTGTCCGTCCCTCCGTCCGCCGGCGGCTGAATTTTCTGAAGGCCGCGCAAGAAACGCCTAAGGGTTGGTTCCTCCTGCCGCCTCTCCTCCGTAGCCAAGTTTAGTTCCCTTCCAGTGATTCATCAGCCTCCAGCTTTAGCAGTCCAGAGTTACCCATTTATGATAACCAGCCAGTGTAAGGAAAAGGTGTCATGAAGCTTCTTTACCTCTCAAAAGAGCTAAATTTCTAAACAACGCAGAGACATTTGTGTCACGTTTACTAGAGGTGTATTGGGGATCTTTAACGTTTACACTACTCCTTGGGAGAATTGAGTTATGTTTTAAGATTTAATGAGTTGAAACATTCGTTGGTCTTGTACGATGCACATCGAGAAAAACCTGCACTTTGACAAAGAAACAGGAAAAAATCAACAACGTTTTTGTACACTAATGTGCCTGCTTTTGTTGATAACTTCTTACTGTAAAAGCTTTCAGAAGTCTATAGTGAAAATGTTTGGTAAATTTACTGCAGTTTAAAATCGATGATTAGTTCCTTTACTAAAACAACCGAGATGTTGCTAGGATATGTCAGTTAAAAGGAAGTCCAAATGTCATACACATTCCTTTTTGTAAACAGATTCTGTGTTTTTAATGCAAGGCAGGATTTCTTTTTGTTTTACACAGTTGAAGGGTTTAATTCTATTTTGTACGACTACATAGTTTACCTTGTAAAGAGTTCCATTTTACCTGTTACAATTCATCAATCTGGTAAGCTTGAATATTAAAGTTTTATTTGAAATATATGAATCTTGTAAAACAGCCTTAACTGGTACAGTGGTCACAGTTCTAAAGGAAAAAAAAAATAGGAGATACACCATTTTGGAAGACATTTTCCAAATCTGTTTTCAAAACAGTATTTATGCTCCTATTACAAAGGAAGATTTTTTTTTTCTATTTTATTTAAGCAAACAAAAAAAAAAAAGTAAAAAGAAAGAAAAAAAAAACCCAACCCACCACCAACAAAAACCAACACAAAAAAAAAAAAAAAAAAAAAAAAAAAAACAAAAAACCACCGCGGCCACTTGAATTCCTGAAAGTAGGTGGAGAGGGGCAGGGGGGAATGAAATAATGTATTTTGTCCTGTCAACTCTTTCTCAACTTAGAGGTATTAAAAAGGCTTTCTGCAAAGAGAAAAAATATTAAATCCTCCTTTTGGACTCTGCTGTGGAATGTCAGTACCAGAGAGCGTAAAAATGTGCTAATAAGGAGAAGCAGGTATGGCATAATTTATTACATTATTAGAGAACAGATAAAGGCTTCATTCCATGTTGCACAAAGAATGGAAAAGCAACTCTTCAGATTGCATTTGGTTTAGTACCCCCTCCCCCAGTTCTGGTATGCTGAAAAGAGATACTACAAAATAACCTTTCTGTTAATCCTGTGTTTGGAGCCTACTGCATAATGCCAGTGTATCAGCTACCCAGAGAAGAGAGAGAGAGTAAAAGGAATGCAAAGTTACACTGTATTCTGTATTCTGTGGTCGATAGAAAATTATTTTTAAATTTTTAGCTGCAGAGAGACTGATGTAATTTACAGCCTTAGAATTGGAGAGAGAAGATTTTTGCCTAGAATTATTCAAATCTCTCTGCACTGTTGAAGTGTTTTGACTTGCACACTTTGTATAATATAAAATGCAGAATGCCTTAGACATCTTAGAATTGCAAACTGATGTCTGTGAAGCTCATAATTAAAGCTCTAATCTAGAGAAGAGAGTTAGAAGCAGCAGTTGCCAATTTGCCAAGTAGTTCTAAATAGCAGATATTTAGAAAGCTCATTTTGTCCAGCAGAATTCCTTGTGTGGAACTCCAGCCTAAAGCAGATGCCCTAGCTGAGTCCCATTTTAGTACTGAAGACTGGTTTTATGCTGGCTCCCTACAAATGCACCTCCTTAACCCTTCATAGGGAAGTGACTGGAAAGTCCTGAAGTCTTTACCTATAACACTAATTTAGGTGCAAACCCAAACCCACAACATATATATGAGATTTTGGAAAAAGAGTAACAAAAGCAAGAAGGCAAATCCTAGTGTAGGTCTCCAATTGATGAGTTTATAAGACAGTGTAGCACCCTGTACTGAGTTAAGTGGGAACTGCTTGTCTGCTGGCTGATTTTGAAAAATAGACCCACTAGGTGCCTAAATACAGGTGCAGAAGTGTTTACAGTTGTTGGCTTTAAAAATTGGCTATATACGTTAATGAAAGTTGTATTAGTTTTTCTTAAGGAGTTGATTTTTGAAATGAAAAGACAGTACTTTACTTAAGATAACTCTTTTAGGAATTATGAAGAAGACAATTCTGAAACTCCAAATGTTCCAAAGATCAGTGCTCAGGGAAATAAATGGAAAGTCCAGAAAGCTACCTATAATGCTTAATTGTTTAAATGTAAACTATTTTAAACTATGAATTCTTAAGATTGTTAAACTTTTTTTTTTTTTTTTTTTTTTTTTTTTTTTTTTTTTTTGCATGTGTGTGTGGTGCATGTGTGTGTTTAAGTCAGCTCAGAATGTCATTGAATTAGGTTATATATTTGTGGCTCAGTTTTAGTTGCCAAATTCCTCTTTTCTTGATTTGGGCTTTTATCCCCTTAACTGTTTGATTTAGTGGTTAACAAGTGGTTAACAGATTGCCAGAATAATATCCAAGCTTGACTCCCACAGAAGCCAGTAGGCATCTTTCTGTTGACTTCAGTGGGTCTGGGCACTAATGATATGTAACACCTACTCTAAATTATCTATAATGTAATATTGATCTTCTGGCATGACAGAATGCAGCAGTGGCATATTATTTCTCAGTTACTTATGATTTGTATGGACAGCAGTATTAAGGGAGGTCACCTATGATATTACACACATCTTTTAAAAAACAGGTGAAAAAAAAGATTGGCAGGCTAATTGACCAAACAAGCCATGTTTTCTTAAAGATGGTACACAAGTGTTTCAGGTATCTGGTGACTAACTTTTCTGATAAAACACCACACGTATTTATTTCTCAGTGAGAAGAAACTTATAAATACAGGATACAAAATGAAGCTTCACAAGCACAATTACAGTATTGTGAAGCCATTTTTAGCAAGCCTGAATCATCACTCTTATCTTCTGAGCAATAATGTTAGAGTGTATACACAGTACTGTGCCGAAATTGAAAATAGGCTGGTGTGGGAAGCATCGGAGTGTAGGTTAGTTACCTGAGAGGACTCATACTTTCCCCCTGTTTCCCATTCCCTGTCACTTGAGTGTTGAGGCAAATGCAAGCCCGATTGATTGATGT
Source organism: Phaethornis superciliosus (assembly GCA_023637945.1). Classification (NCBI taxonomy): domain Eukaryota; kingdom Metazoa; phylum Chordata; class Aves; order Apodiformes; family Trochilidae; genus Phaethornis; species Phaethornis superciliosus. The sequence continues at coordinate 49,684,119 of JAJQWJ010000004.1, forward strand.
CACTGGAGGATGTTAGCTGCAAGGCTTTTTGCCTTGAGTAGCAGAACTAAGAACAGAAGAGAAACATTGTGTATGTGCTATCACATCTCCATTTTGCTTAGCTGCAGTAATGACAAGGCTGCTTTTTGCCCCACGGCTTATTGTTTGAATGTGCTCACAGCTTTACTCACATCTGTTCAAAGAGAGGGAAGAATAGGCACAATATTGCTGTTCTGGTCACAGTGGAGTACTGATGTGGTAGCAGACTGCTCCCAGCTTTCCTGTCCTTTTTGCAGGTAATAGCAGGTAGTCAGGGGATGAAACGGTGGAAAATCAAGTCTGCTTGTCTTTGATGTGACAGGATTTGCCTTCATGTGGAAAAAAATGTATTCCCACCAGCCTATTAGCAATTCACATAAATTATTTTCACACTCCAACATCCTTGCCTAAATCTGTTGCTTATTCTTTGCATTGTAATTGACAGAATATGCGGGAATCTAAAAACAGGAAAAAATTATGTTAGAGGGAAATTGTATTAGAGTAGTACAGATTTTACTCAAAAGTTTGATTTCACTGTAGGACTTTGGTTCACCAAAAAGCGCTATGGTGGCTGGTATAACTTAGATATATTTCAGACATACTGTTTAATCATCGGAAAAGGTTTCTGAATGTTCACACAAGAACGACAATCTGTTTCTGCTTTTGGACATAGTACATATGAAAACCTTTTCTTCATTCTGCCATTTAATCTGAGATTGATCCTCAAGAAAATGTCAGTAATTGATCTTGTAATTTTAGGATCAATAAAATACATTTAAAAGCACAGCATATCCTGTAAGAAAAGCCTAATGCTCTTCATTTCATATTCTTCATTCTCTTAGGTGGATGTCTAATAATGTACCTGAAACTAGGGATTTAATTACCATTTTCATAACAAAAACATGTTTTCCAGGGACTTAAGACTTGTACGAGTGAAACCCTAACATAAAACTCAAGATTTTACCATGGAGTTGAGCCTGTTTCCGTAAGTTAAATATTTCTCTTTTTTTAAGATATTCCAATATTTTAGATAAATTGCATTGGTAAAAATCTAGATCCTTTAATTTCATGTGATGCCACTCTAGAAGTGTGCTAACATTACCTTTTCTCAATATAGGCCTATATTTCCAATTAAAATGCATAAGTGTAAATTGGATTGAATTCCTCATGGTCAATGTCCATTTTTTAAAAATTCTGGATTATCTCTCAGTACTTAATGTCTTGTGATTAGTACTTAGTATATGTTCCAGAATCAGTAAGAGCTGATCTAATGACAGTTCAGCAGATAAAAGAGGGTCCCCAGGAAGCCCACTGGCAAATGTAGTGCTGGGGGAAAATCTTCCTAGACAAGTTGCAGCAGTTAGGTGCAGTGTGTCCTGCCCAAAAGGACAACTGTCCAAACAAAGCAACCAGAAGAAATATGAAGAGCTTAAGTTGGTTTCTAAGCTTTTTAATCTTCTTTCTATTACACTATCAGTTCTGAAACTCATCTGCCTAGCTTTCCAAGAAATCCACAAATACAAGTTCTCAAAATTTGACTTGAATAACTGTCTTGCTTTGTGCTGGCCAGCTGTGTAATCTACTTTCCACCCAATGTTCAGGTATCAGGTGAAGTTCTGGTGAAGTTTATATGTATGTCACCCTAATGTCATCCTAGATGATCTGAAGCTGAAGATTAAGTCAATTAAGAAGGTGTAAGACTCTCTTGGGAAGGGTGGCTTTTCCTTTATGGAGGAAAAGAATCGTGATGACCTCTTTCATACTTTTTTGAGGTGCAGCTGCCCTCAACTTCCATGAGTTTACCCCAGGTGGGTGTGGACATGACGTTGCTAACTGCTTCTCCTTCACTCATTGAGTTTTAGATGTGTGGAAGACCTCCACAATCCTTATGGAAGGAAACACTTCTAGTGAAAAACACATTCAAAATTACCTATCACCAGATCACAGAAAATTATCCTGAATGAAAATATCCGGAGTGAAATATCCTGCTATTTATCCCAATAGCAATACAATCTTTCAGAAATTCTCAGTGTTTTGTCTCTGGATATCTCCTCCTGGCATGGTTCTGGGTGATGGAGATGTTAGGAAGTTCATTTCATCATTTCTGCAAATGAATCACTTGTTTCACTAAAGAATGTAGGAATTAAACACCTACTAAATACCATGAACATCCTCAACAGTTGGTCTCCTACATGGCTGTTGTTCACAGAGGATAAAGTGAAGTATGGGAGGAGAGAAAGCTTATCATGATCTTCCTAATGGGTTCCGTGGACTAAACATTCTAAAGCATTCACTGCTTTTATATTAAGACACTGGATTTGGGGTTAGAAGAATACCTATAATATCTAAAAGGACTATTTTCCAGGGGTAAACTTTTTAAATCTTGGGTTTAGAAAAGATTCTTTCAGAATTTGCTTTTTCTCCCAGGTTCTAAATCTTTAAATGAAATCCCATCTTACTAAAATACTCAGTGAAATCTCTATGCATTTAAATTATTAAATTTAGGGAGATTTAATAGAGCTGTCCTACAAATTATTGAGTGCCACCAGTTCCTGTAGAGGTCATATAAGGAATTTGGTACATGGTGTGGATGGGGCCTTATATGCCAGCATCCAAATTTTGATATTTCCTTACAAATTAAGGCATCAAAAGCAGAATGTTATGCTACAGAAAGGAAAGCTCCAAATGATAGTATCCATTCCCAGGCAAGCAAGCAGTCATGGATTTTGGATCAGCTAACCACAGTCTGAAGCTGTATGTAGTTACCATGCTTTCATTAGTAAAATGAGTGTCCTTACAAAGATATGCAAGAGGGATTAATCAGTGGTGGATCTGAGTGGAGGCTCATCTTTCTAGCTTTAGGCCAAACCAATTTTCAAGACATGGAAAAGTCCTGCCAAAAGAAGTTCGTGCTTGCTTGCACCAGAAAGGAGAAAGACACTGAGAAATTTCTACTTTGCTGCATTTTTGAATACTTGCCTCTTTGTAAATGACCCAGGAGCTGCCAGTGCATTGAAATCCTAAATTATACTCCCAGGCAAACAGAGGAAACAGAAATGCAAGTGTGACTACTCAATCTGTCCAAAAGTTTTTGATGTAGAATCAAGAGCTGTGTCAATTCCAGGAGCAGTAGCTCCTGATCTGAACAGTCAAAATTATTAGTAAACAAACAAATTATTAGCACCAAAATAAGACTGGAAAACTAAGGAAATATATCGCTTCCTTGCTTTTCCCTTTTTCTAAATGAAAAAGAACTTTAGATATAGTTTTTCTAAAGAACAAAATCAAACAAACAAAACAGAAAACAAAACAAAACAAACAAATAAACCAACAATCAAAAAACCCCAAAACCCACTTTGCTAGGAAAGATGGTTCTTTACCCTTCTGCTGTAAAGAACAGTTTTCTCTCAAAAACTGAAGCAGCTACACAGAAATACCATTGTCTGGCAGGGACTTCCACTTCAGCAAAGCCCTTACACAGGTACCAGAAAATATTGAAAGACATCATCACCATCCAGCCTTACCTGGGCCATTGTTTAATAAGCTGAACTTCAGGTTCCTATGTGCAGTGGACCACTCCCTTTCTTGCCTTACCAGTGGGAACCAGCAGTTCTGTCGTGACACCAGCACCTGCTGGATACACACAGGGAGCTTCTGAACCCCTGAAGCAGGTGCACTGTGGCACAGTTCTGTATTGAGAGAAGGTAAGGTGCAACATGCTGCAGCCCAGGTGAAACACTGACCTGTGTTATAGGACGGGGAAAGCAGCTCGCTGTCAAGATGCCAAGAATCCGAATTTATTACATAGTGATCTTGGTTGTGGAGGGACCTAGGATGCATGTGGGGAAATGCTCCTGGGTCAGTTCCACAGAAGAAAAATACTCAAGTAAAGTGGAATGAGGAGAGGAGGACTGCCTTTATTCCCCCTTGAACAAAATGGAAGTGAACAAGTTGCAGACCTTCACAACAGAGGTGTTAAGTTCTGTCTTGGGTTCAGTTTTCATCCTCCACTCCCCAAGCAACTTCTCCAAAGGAAGAGCATTCATACTGGCTCAGGAAGGCAAAGTGCATGCTCTCTGCTGCCTCTGTGCTTAGGGAAAAAGCCTGCCAGTGGTTTATTGAACTATTCAATCAGCTGGTGAGGCAATAAATAGAAATGAGCAATGAGACATGAAAAACCTTTGCCCGTGTCCCATGTTTGGCACATTACAAGAGCTGTATGATGCTCTGGGCTGACCTTCATTGAAGGCTGTGGTAGTTGTTACCTGCTTGTGGTCTGCAAGCTCTTAAGGATAAGGATCCCTGTTCAAAGTTTTCCTTTGATTAATTTATATGAAAAGTCAAAAGGCAACCCTGACCCTGTTTCAGTAAACACATTTTGGCATCCAAGCATGACAAGAAAAAAGTATAAACAGGGTAGAACTGTTCATTCATTCATAGTTCATTAATTTTTCATCAAGGGCAGCTTAAAGACAAACATTAGTGTTAGCATCCCAGATCTGGAGAAATGCTTCATTGTAAGAGATTTTGAAGCTGACTGATAAGGAAGCAGCAAAAGATATTTATACCAAAGGAAAATGGATATTTCACAATTCTGCTGTCACAATGTTCATAACGCGCAGAAAGGCTAACAGGAATTTCATCTTGCACATGCAGCTGGAAATGCTTTAAGTCTCTAGATGAATATTCAAAGAGTATTTTATATGTGACTTGACTAGACTTGCAGTCCAGTACCTGCTGTGTCCATAGCTACATACCAGAAGTTTTTAGTCTTGTTTGTGCATGGCTAAAATGTGTATGCTAGCCATCTTCATGACGTAGGTCACTGACACTGATGAGACAAACTCACCATTCTGTTTGGCACTGCAGAGGAGCAGGGAAGCACCCCAGTCAGCCACCAAATCTCTGCAGAAACACAGGAAGCACTTCTCCAGCATCACGGACCCACAGCCACTGCTTCTCCAGTCATGCTCCATGGAGTCCCCCAGTGAAACCTGCAGGTTTGTAGACAGGAAGATGCCACCACACTTTTTTACAGGTCTTGCAAGGAAAAAAAGCAAGAGGGGGTCAGCTGATCACCCCACCCCCTAGGCCAGTGAGATCTTCAATAGCAAAGAGCCTTAGCACACCGTGGGGTGCAGACCATCAGGAGGTCAGATGCCCCAGGAAATGCCTTTCTTCTCTGAAGGAGTTATCAGTCTTTTAAGACCACCCAGAAGAGACACTAAAGCACTGGCATCCCTAACTTAGAGAGCTGCATAGTTTCAGACAGAGAGAGTCATGGCACTGTGCTGTGACCCCCAACCCCTATAGCTCATCAGCTGATGCACACTGCTCCTTTGTGGAGGGGGAGTGGAGTGGCAATTGCACTTTTGACCAGTTAAACACTGAGGAACTGGCTAAAGGGCAGACGTGGAGGTAAAAAACATAGATGAATCCTCATCCCCACTTTGCACTGGGCACACGCTGGGGTAACTTCAGGAGGTAGGAACTTTGTGGGGAGAAATTTTAATTGCATCAAACAAAAAGAAGATTCCTCTCCACCATGGAAATGTCTAGGTATTTCCCCCCAAAATGGTCTTCTTATTACACAGCAAAATTCAAACACACAAGAAATTCCCCAGAAAGGTAGTTCAAGCAGAGAAATCCAGATAAACTCCACACAGAGTCGAAGTTGATACGTTAAAATTTCACACCTCTTCTTTCTTTTGGAACAGTCATGTCAATTTATTCTTTACATTATCATCTCCAGTTCTCAGGCAAGATAGAAACTCGTAGGAGGCAGACACTGAGAAAAACTCTACTGGCAATGTATTAGGTAAAGGGAAACCATTTTTACATTTCTGCTCTGACAAGAGAGGACAATATATTCTAGCCTGGAAGCTTAGATTGCAGAAGCAGCAGTGATTAATCACTCTAATTAAGGCTCCAAATAGGAAAGAGCAAGTTTCCTGAGCTATTGCTTGCTATATTTCCTCATTTCTATGAATAACTGTATTGCTCAGAGGAGATGGGCATCAAAGTGCATCTCCAGAACAAACATTTACCCACTTCCACTTAAAAATACCACTAGACCCTCAACACAGCTAATTAATGCAAAGAGGTAACAGGCTATTTCAGCACCTGGGAAGCAGCATAACAGCCCGGTTCAGCTGCTTCCTTAAGGAGCTTGGTAAATCTTTGTATGAGCAAATGCACTGAAAATGGGTGTGTTGCTGGTCTATCACCCCACCACTTGCTGGTTTCAGTGAATGACTGATTTCTGTTGGCCATTTCAGTGTTAACAGGACACTACCAATGGTTAAATGTCAGGTCCCAGTGGACAGATGGAATTATAGTGAAGGCTGCTGCTTTTCACCAGGAGGAGAGATGCACACATGAAGTGTTGACTGTCAAGTTTGCCAGATGCCGAATGGCTGGAAGATATTTAGGGGAAAAAAAAGAAAAAAAAGAATAAATTAAAATAAAATAAATAATTAAAAAAAAAACAACCAAAAACAAAAAGAAAAACCCCAACCATCATTTTAGTTGGAATATATCCTACATAGTCCGAGGGTGAGCCAACTTTAGCAACGCTCATCTGTCATATGAAGAAAAAGCTTTTTCTTCAGCTGAGTCAAGCTGCCTCTTATTGACAATCAGATGAACTGGCACAGAGCATCTTATCTGGACTGTGTCCATCTACAAATAGCTAGAAGCACACAAATAACAAGAGTTCATCACTGCACAGTGAGTTATATGAGGAGGGCAGTGAGATGTATATGTCCTCTCGGGGTTTTTTGGTTGTTTGTGGGGTTTTTTGTGTGTGTGTCTGTGTTTGTCTGTTTGAACTGCTCACTTGTCAGACCAATAAAAAGCTCTAATAGAGGCCACCAGGAGAAGAGGTGCTTAACATAGGTGCATGCCAGTAGCACTCCACATTCAGTAAGCAGAAGTTTCCTTCTACTGTTTTCACGTCAGAGCAGTCTCTCAGCACTACATTGCCAGTGAGCAGTACATCAAGGTTGCAGAAGATTGCAGTCTGGTCTTAGAAATGTGCCTGCTAGAGAAGCAAAGCAGAGCTGAAATAGGCAAAACAAGCTCCACTGCTGATTGTACCTTCTCATTTGTATGCTAAACACCCCTCCAGAAATGAATCATCAGCTTAAGTTCTGCTCAGCTCATCATGCTTGCAGATGCAGCAGTAGCACTAAACTGGAGTAGGGGACAGGGATTTATCCCCAGGTGACCATGTATGGTGGATGCTGGATTCCTGTGAAGCCTGCAAAATTGTACCCTACTCATGTGGGAGAGGTGTAGCACACAGATACCCATAGCAGAGCTGAATTCAGGGTGAGATATTTACACCATGATAAGATGTCTGCATTGAAGTATGCATCAGTGGCAAAGCAAATTTTATTCCCTTTTTAGTCAGAGTCCTCTAGAGAACAGCAAAATCACCCAGCTGCATCCATGCCTTCTTTAGTCAGGGAAATTCTTTGTGTCCAGACAGGAGAAGGCAATGCATCCCATGAGGGGAGTGTTCCGTCCCTCTTGAGTTGTCAGAACAATCTAGGGAAAAAACCCACAATGTTCTGGACAACATTCCTCACACATTTACCAAGCAGAAAAACAAATTCTTTTTCAGGTGTCTGCAGCTCTTACCTGAACAAGATTCCTGGAAGTTACATGCTAGTGAGCTGCAGAAAGAAACTACCAGTCCCATGGACACCTGAGACCATCTGCAAGCACTTTTCAGAAACCCCATTTCTGGAAGAAGACACATCTGTGCCTTCTAAGAACAGAGCTTAACTGTGGAGGTAACAGTGCAACATGGCATTTTTTCAGTACCTTGTAAGGAAAGAATAGTAGTTTTTGTGAACATTACAGTTTTGGTTACAGATGTTTTGGTTTACACACCAGTCCAGCCAAATGAAACACAGCACAGTACTGGGGAAAATGGAGAGGCACGACAAGCTCTCAGACACTGCCTTCATCTGAAGATGAACATGTGCAAAGTGTGCCTTGTCATGCTGTCTTACAGGAAAACTGCATCAGGTGAGTGCAGATTCCAGATGAAGAGGAAATTAAAGATGCACTGATGGCCTAAACAATAAACAATTTCAAAATTAAAAAACTAAAATCAAATGTGTAAGGTGACATTTACACATGAAGCCATTTGTCTTCAGTGTCAGTTGGGTGCTCCTAAAGGACCTTAGCACTTGTTTGTTTCAGAGGACTGCATTTTGACTTTGAAAACTTTGCCACCAAGAAAATTTAGGATCCTTTATAAAGCCAGTCTTGAGGGAATAAAGAGTTTCCCATTTTCTTGTAGTGAACCACTTACAGCAGAGCAATAAGAGAAATGATAGCAAGATTTGAAACTCACACAGATGAGCAAGGAGCTGCTGAAAAAAAGTTACGTGGAAGAAAGAAGTTCACAGTTTGTAGAGAAAGGGACTGGTCACTTAGGAGAATTATAGGAACATTGTCAGGAAATGTAAGAGTGCAACAAGGAAGACCAAGATCCTCTTAGACTTAAATCTATCAAAGGAAGAACAAGACGGGCTTCTTCAAATACATCACAAGTGAAAGGAAGAATAGGGAAAAAGCAGGCCCAGTGTTGAATGAGGTGAGAGCCCTGGTGACAGAGGATGCAGTGAAGGCAGTTTTACTGAATTGCCTTCTTTGCTTCAGTCTTTACTGCAAAGGCCATCCCTTGGGCATGCCAGACCCTGGAAGGACAAAAGGAAACCTGGATGAAGGAAGAGTCTCTAGTGGTCAATGAGAACTGGGTTAGAGATCATTTGGGTAAACTGAGCATGCACAACTCCACAGGCCCCAATGGGGTGCACCCTCAAGTCCTGAGAGAGCTGGCTGCTCTACCATTCTCCATCATTTTCAAAATATCGTGGAAAACAGGGGAGTGCCCTAGGACTGGAGGAAAATCTATGTCACTCCAGTCTTCAAAAAGAGCAAGAAGGAACATCCCAGAAACTACAGACCAGTCAGCCTCACCTCCACTCCTGGAAAGGTGATGGAGCAACTTATCCTGGAGGTCATAGAAAAGATAAAGGTTATCAGGAGTAGCCAGCATGGATTTACCTAGGGGAAATCACATTTGACTAATCTGATAGCCTTCTAAGACAGTGTGACTGAATAGGTAGATGCAGTGACAGCAGTGGTGTGCCCCAGGAGTCAGTACTGGGTCCATTCTTATTCCACATCTTCATCAATGACCTGGATAAGGGGACTGATCAGTAAGTCTGCTGAGATACAAAACTGGGAAGGTTGATACACCAGAGCTATGTGCTGCCATTCAATGAGATTTGGACAGACTGGAGAGTTGAGCCAAGAGGAAATTAATGAAGTTTAACACAAATAAGAGAAGAGTCCTGCACCTGGGGGGGAATAACATCATGCACTAGTTCAAGTTAGGGGTTAACCTGCTGAGAAGCAGCTCCAAGAAGAAGGAACTTGGGGTCCTGGTGGACAATAAGTTATCCATGGGACAGCACTGTGCCCTTGTGGCCAAGAAAGCCAGGGGCATCCTGGAGTGCATCAAGAGGAGGTTGCCCAGCAGGTCAAGGGATGTTCTCCCCCTCTACTCTGCCCTAGTGAGACCACATCTGGAGTACTGTGTCCAGTTCAGAGCTTCCCAGTTCAAGAGGGACAGGCCTATAACTAGAAAGAGTCCAACAGAGGGCTATGAGAATGATCAGGGACTGGAACATCTATCTTATGAGGAAACCTTATGAGAGACCTGGGGCTGTTTAGTATGCAGAAGAAAAGCCTAAGAGGTGATCTTATTAATGTTTACAAACAGCTGAAAGGTGCGTGTCAAGAAGAAGAGGCTTGTTTCTTTTCAGTGATGCCCTGTGATAGGACAAAGGGCAATGGACATAAACTGGAAGTTCCACCTCAATATAAGGAAAAAATTCCCTACTACATGGATGATGGAGCACTGTAACAGGCTGTCCAGAGAAGCTTTGAAGACTATCTAGACCCATCTTGTTGCATTTTTATATCACCTGCCCTAGGTGCTCCTGCTTTGTCACTGGGGTTGGAGTTGATCATCTCCAGAGGTGATGATCTCCCTTTCAACCCCTACCATTTTATAATTCTACATTTGGGTATGCCATATTCAGAAACAAGTCGACACTACATTTGGATTAACGGATGATTAAACAGAGATAGAAAAGGAGGAAAAAAACTTGAAAAGGTGGATTTTTATGAGAGCAGAGGGAATGGGGTGGTCACAACAGCTTTACTTTCTAAATTATGCAGACTGGCAGTGAATCTCTGCTAGTAGCTGGAGAAGAATTTCCTCATAAAGAAGGTAAGATCCCTTTAGATCCTATAAGATCCCTTTAGACCAGCGCTGCTCCTTTTTCTCTTTCTCAGTTCTGGAAGTTACAGCCTTTACCATTTCTGCTGCCTGGCACTATTGTGCCAGAGATAGTATCTGTCCATTCTGTTACAAACAGGACAGATTGTCAGTATTCTTGCACAAATGCTCTTGCTCCATGATTTAATACACTTCCTGATGCATTGTTGCTAGGGAGCTCCTGAGGTTCCCCTGGATACTGTGCAAGGGATAATAAAACACTCTCATCTGCCTGAACTCAGCTGTAACTGCTATAAGCAGTTCCTCTTGCATCCTCTCCTTTTGGCTTTGTATGTTTTACCCCTGGGTTAGCAGAGGGAAGAGAGTGTCAAACCCATGTCTCTGCAGCCTTATTGAACTGAAGCTGTTGTGCATGCCAGCAGCTCAGTCTGAGGCTGCTGGGAGAGGCAGAGATGAGTTCAAGGCTGTGATCAAACACTTATACCAAGCCAGGGTCCTACATGCTTACATAACATAGCAGCATTTCCAAGGTGCATCTGCAGTATATTCTTGCCTCTTAGTCACTCTCCTGGATTGTCTGCAGTCTCTGCTGCCATGCACTTCCAAAATGTACATATTGAACCAGTGTTTGAGATGAAGCTGAAGAGCTAGATGTCTTCTTGTGAACCACTGTGACCCATACACTGCATGTGAGGACTCAGGATGAAATAGGGCCTGGGGAATATCAGTCCTGAAGCAGAAGAGGAAGGCCAAATTGGATGAATTATGAAGTAATGCCAGAAAAGAGACAGCGTTCCAGATACAGCTGTGATTCCTCTGCCAGCAAAATTTGAAGGAGATGGTTTCGTCTGCTGGGTTTCCAAGTGAGCCAAGACTCAAACACACAGCTTCACCAAAACCTTGTCCATGTACCTTATAGCTTCTCTGTAGCCTCAATATCTAATGTTCAAATCACATCACAGATCTTATCTGCAGAAAATGCACAATGGAAAAAATTTTGTGACCAGAACAGCAGGTACAGACAGCCACTCTATCAGATCCAGCTGAGATCAAGTAGCAGCTACGAATCATCATGTCAGCTTAAGCAACAATAAAAAGATATCTGCCCAAGGCTCTCAGTGCCCTAACACATCACAGGTATACTAAAAGTTCAGCATTATTAAAATAATTGTACCAGTCAGCTCCCCAAATTCCCTGATGTTCGTCCATTTGCTCCTGGGTCCACCTGTAGCCCATTCTTTAAGGCAGACAAGCACATCTCCAGCCATTCAATGGGAGGCACATTGCTTAAGCTCAAAGCCTGGCACCTTTGGTGAAATTAATTTCCTGTCTCCCTTCCAGGAGAACTGAACTTCCTTGGAGTCCTCAAAATCAGCCTGAAGGTGGAGGGGGACCACAGTAGTGTTACCTGCCACTCAGTGCATTTTTCTAGGACAGGACAGAGATGCTGGGAGCATACTTGAGCACCTGTTATACTTTGGTGAAAACCTGGGACAGGAATGTCCTCAGTTCTCCTTTTGCTGCAGCTTACCCTGCAAAAGGATTACACCAGTCCCCAGCTTGGTGCTGCTCTGGAGAACAGAGCTCAGATCCCAGAGCTGAGGTCAGATGCTGCAGTGTGCTCTGTGCCAGCTTCTGCATGGCCATCACAGCCATTGAGATCCTGCTGGCAATCCAGATACAGGAATTTGGTTTGCCTCTGTGCAGAAGGGGAGAGAGTGCTAATCCACAGCTCCCAGCATGTCCTGAGCTATGAGATAGCACCTGAAGCCTAGTGGTGTCTCTCAGTGATAAAAGGCAGCTGCTACAGCAAGATGACTTTCAGCAGAGCTCAGCAGTCAGTGTGGGGTGCTGCCCTTCCTCCTCTGGGGTCTGCAGGCAGTCAGCAGCTCTGAGCTCATCAGGAGCCCTCTGCCCACCACTCTCACTTCTACTTCAGGCTCTGGCAGTGCTTTCACCAGCTGGAAGACCCAGAGCAGCAGCTGGACTAAGTTGCTCAAATACAACAGTGTTATTCAAAAGCCAAGCCTGCTTGATCTGGCTTTTCCTGCAGCCCCCGTAAAGTCTGAGCATATGCACAGAAAGACAATTTCTTCGGTTCCAAGCTTTCCTACAATCTTTTCATCCAGATCGGCAGACAGAGTAGTAACTGTAGCATGAAAGGAGATATGATTTGCTGGCCTCTCTGTAAATCAGTTTGGAAAAACATATAAGGAAGTATCCAGAAAGCATCCCAGAAATTGGCCAGGTGTGACCCTATGCATTGCATCTTGCCTGCTATCAGAGTCCTCCTCTGAGCAAACTCAGAGACATGTGCAGAAATTTTTTGTGAGAGGAGAAGTTATCACCAACAGACTCCCATCTTGCTGCTAGTTGCAAGTGCCAGTGTCTCACCACCCTCATAGTAAAGAATTTCTTCCAAATAAATCATCAAAGACTACTCTCTTTCAGTTTAAAACAGTCCCCTCATGCTAAAACTGCAGATAGTCCCTCCCCAGCTTTCCTGTAGGCCCCTTCAGGTATGAAAACCAGCTATGTAGGCTGCTTCAGGTACTAGAGGAGCCTTCTCTTCTCCAGGCTGAACAACCCCAACTCTCTCAGCCTGTCTTTGTAGGAGAGGTGCCCTGGCCTGCTGTCCATCTCTGTTGCTCTCTGCATGTCAGACAGAAACTAGCACTGAGTGCTCCTGCTGTCCTCGGATCCACATCAGTCTTTGAGACACTTACACAAACCAACGACGCAAAGACACCGGAACACAATATCCTTGAAGTGCCTGACTCACTTCAGAACAGGCACAGGCTTAACACTAATCTTGGGCAGTTTCGCAGTCCTTACAGAAGTGCAAGGGAAGAAAAGTACCCAGAGGATCACTACTGCTGCCTGTTACTCAGCACCAGCTCACCCTTCTTCCCTCCTGCTTCTTCCCAGAGAGTTTGCTCTGACGGTAAGACATTCATATCCACAAGTGCAAACTAGGCAAGGACAGCAGATATAGAAGGGCAAAATGGTTTGGTTTGTGGCCACAGTTGCCAGAGCTGATAGGACCCTTTTTTATTAGGCTCTGTCCCTCTAGGTTATGGTCATCACACCACTGTTGCTCCACTCTTTACTGGTAGAGAATGAATCAGTTTTGCCTCTTCCTTAGACACCACCAGCAATAGTGAGGCAAGCCATGCCATTGCCTGCATGTCAATATTTGCTGTCAGCCCCAGCAAAGCCCTGTTTTTCACCAGCAGAGCTGAGAGGGATTATCTCAATGGACAGACTCAACAACCCCATCCTTTTTGGTCCCCCTGCAATCACTCTCTGTGGATAGTAACTCAAAATCAAAAGAACAAAAACTAAACATGTTGGCAACATTCTGTGTAAAAGGTAGGATCGTAGAACTGGCGAGTTAACTGCTACATTCATTTTCTCTTCACAGCTCCCCGGAGGACTAAAAGGTGATGTCAGTTCATCCATCTCTTCTTCAGATAACACCTCCAGGGTTATGATGGCAGAAAAAAAGGTTACAGAAAAACCAAAAAGGTTAGTTAAAAAAAATAAACCTGCACAATTAACTGTTCTTTTATAGTTCCTCACAGGCAACCACTGATGAATATGGTTCCTGAAAATATATCACCAATATTTCCCCATAGATAAGGAAGCCCAGGCAAACCTTTATGTGGTTACACTTAAGTCAGAACAGCCCTTATCCTCTCACTTCATTTGTCACCCTCAGCCTTACACATCATATCCTGTCCTATGTACTCAGCTAGGCATAGCTTTGGTGTGTATTTCTGAAAAAATGCCTTCCCAAAAGGCCAGAAATAAATGGTGTTAATTCCTGGACATGGCCCAGGGGAAATCAGTAGTATACATACAGCATCACCTAACCTCAGCATGTGAGCTGGAAGCACATACTCTGCAGTCAATAGATAAGTGTAAAGGTCCTTTCAAAGCACAAAAAAGGCAGGACCTAATTTAGCTGCACTGAACTGCTCTCTGGAAAAAGCACAAGGTGCTTGCTGCTAAATTAGGAAGATATTCTCCCTAGATAACTGAGGATTTACCAAAGATACCCAAAAATATGTGCTGTGGAAGCTCACAAGCATAGCAAACATGCCAAGAGCTGAAATGGAGACTGGATGCTCCAACCAAAGCTGATGGGGAGGTGGTCTGGAGGATGGGACATACCTCTGCCCAGGCATAGCCATGATCTCGCAGCAGTCAGGAATACAGGGTCATTCGCAGCCCTGGATGGCTCCTGATCCTCTGGAATGGCCAGCCTCATGTACATGTCCATTCACGGATGCTCTCCTAACATTTTCATTTTTCTGAACTTCAGCTCAGGGGAGGTCTGCACTACAGCACGTGCCATCATGCAGCACTTGGAAATCAGTGGTACCTGAATCAGAGGCCTGCTCCTGCTCAGCAGCTGCTCGGGGGGTGGCTTCCATTACTGCCTCACCCCCTCAGGCAGGAGAGTGGAGCAATTCAGCTGCTTGGCTAAAAATAAGACAAGAGACTTCCCTTTCTCCCTTTGGCCTGTTCAACTGAAAGCTCTCCACACTAATTCAAGCCACTTTAACAGCTGTCTGGCTCTTCCCTTCACCAGCCTTTCCCATCTACTCTGATGTGACATTCTCTGCCCCCTAGACAGCCTCCTCACCTCTTTTCTGCCATGACACTTCAGCCTTTGCTGTCTTCCCTTGCTTCCAAAGCTGCATCTTTCCTCTGCAAGTTCCCTTTCCCCATCAAGATTTTCACTGGCATGTTTATGGCATGTAGGAGAGTATACAAAACCATTGCTCTGATTGCTAATATGCCTTCTGATGGCAACAGCCGTCAGGAACCTAGGTCTGGTGTAGGTATCTGGGCTGGTGGTTTACAGCCTCTGCAAAGCCACGGAGCAAATGAGACTCTGTGGAGTATGAGCCATCACACAGCAATCATACCCCATCTCCCTGTGGTCAGCAAGCATCATCCGCTGTAGAGGAAAGCTGAAAGTGATGGACTCAGATATGCAGCAGAAGAAGGCACACTTTGGACAGGAACTAATTTTGCTTAATTCTTGAATTTACTCTACATTAAAATTAATGCAAATGAGTCCAGAATCTGGCCCTATTTTCAGTTTTTGCCCTCATGCTATTATACTATCTGTCCCAGAAGTCTTTTATTGCACTTGCAAAAACAGCATCTGCTGTACTAGAACATTCCAGTGCTGTATCCATCTAAAGTCCTTTGGCTAGAATCAGCTACCCCATGGAAAGACAAGAAAGTCTGAGGCATGGGCTTAAATACCAAGTAAATTGCTTTTAGGCTGCTCCTTCCTAGTCTCCATTAAGGCTGTGGAAAAAAAAAAAAAAAAAAAAGAAACATAACATACATACAGCACTGAATGTGCTGATGACTTTCTTGTAACTCCTTTTTGTAATTTAAGGTGAATACCCATTTTGGTCATGTTCACAGAAGTTGTGGGATAAATGCTAATGAACATTTGGGAATGCAGTCATCAGCTCTCTACATGCCTTGCTCATCAGCTTTGTGCCACAGTGTCACAAAGGAGTCACTGTTGCATTTATTAAAGTTCCTAAGATTAAGATTTGTAAGTACAGAGGTACCTTCAAGAGTCATTAGTATTCTGGTCCCAAAGCTGCCACATCATGCTTATATAAGAAGTGGAGTGCTGACCACTTTTATAGAAATTAATCCACTCCTCTAATGTTTTTCAAACACAATACTGTCACAGAAATGTGCTATACAAAAAAAAAAAAAAAAAAAAAAAAAAAAAAAGAGCATAATGGAAGTATTCTACTGAAAACATGAATCACTACATATTTATTCTAGATTAATACAGCAGAATTTGTCCCACTCTGAAAAAAAAAAAAAATGCAGAGAATAGCAGAATTAACACTAGTTGAAACAAAGCATCCCTGGTGTAGGTGATACATAATTACATTGAAAATATATCTCCCAAAGGAAAAAAATATGCTACAACTTCTAATTAGGTAATTCCAGATACCATCGTGAGACATGTGTTATCTACCCAGTGACTGAATGGCATTTATCCTTCCCTCAGGAGTGAGGGTAGAGCTGCATCTTAGAGTAGCTTAATAACTTACCACCTTTCAGGAGAAATAAGAGGCTACTCCTGTGTGGGCTGTACAGTACTGACCCATTAAAGAAAGTTTCTGGCCACAGTATCTGTGGTCATACAGTGGGACTGGTATTGATTTCTTCAATCCAGTGACTGAAGGAAGGGCTCAGGGAAATGGTAGGAAGCTGAATCAGGGAGGTTTATGTTAGATATATCAAGAAAAGGTTTTTAATGCAGAGGGCAGTGAGCACTGGGACAAGCTCCCTAGGGAAGCGGCCACAGCACCAGTCCTGCCTGAGTTCAAGAAGGGTTTGGATGATGCTCTCAGGCACATGGTGTGATCCTCAGGATGCCTTATACAAAGGCAGGAGTTGGACTTACTTATCGTGATGGGTCCCTTCCAACTCAGCAGATTTTATGATTCTATGATTATATACAGGCTGGTACCTGGACTCATGCTAAACATATCACTGTGTCAGAGGTTTTTCCTGGTTTTGGAAGGAATGAGGTTTTATGAGTAAGGAAAAAGCCACTGGGGTCTTGTTTTAAGTTCTTGTTAGAATGAAGGTAAGTTAAAGCAGGAATGAAAAATTTGCTATCCAAATGCTTCATACTGTTGCAGAAAAAGAGCAGTGCCAACAGCAACAAATGCCAGTGCAGCACTCCCACAGGGATAGTGGTGGCCACAGTCCTCCTCCAGGCCCTGTTTGGTCCTTGCTGATCTAGTACTCTCCATCAGGTGGGATAGGCTGGGCAGCAGAGGAAACTGGACAGACAGGAAAGAAAAAAAAAAAAAGGAAAAAAAAAAAAAAAAAAAAAAAAAGGGGAGAGAGAGATAAGAAAGTAATATCCTCTTCTACCTGGAAAATCAGTAAAATCCGACCAAGGCTTCCCTTGAGCAATCAGTTTTTAAACAATTGTTACCAGGTGTCAAGAGGGAGGAGTCTCTTCATGTAGAACACTACTGCATTAGAAAGTAAAGGAAATAACAGGGATAAGACACAACCTCAGCCAATACAAAGGAGACTGGAGTATAGCAGTAATGGGACAAGCGGATTTTCTTTCCCATTTTCATCATTCCTTTGCAGCAGCTCTGCAGTTGCAAGCTGACCATCTACTACCACCTCACAGGAAGCACAATCTGCAAAACTTCATGTCTTTGACAGCTGAAAGCCAGAATTCTACTTTGGGAAAGTTGTCAAACATCACTTCCAGGATTTTATCTTAGCAACTGATTAAAGGTTAAGTTAATGAAAAGTAAATTATTAACCTGCAACTTTTTATTAATTTCTTAGTTTAAGCCAACAAAATGTTTTTGTAATTTGCAATATGATACCTACTGTGGAAAAGCAGCATTTTGCCTATTAGTCCTGGGATTTTTCCAAGAGATGAAGTGTTTGTTTGGATAGTTTGAAATTCAAGAATCACACAGATGTGGCTCTTGTGCTCTTTTTTTAGCCCTTTTTCTATGTATCAAAATTTGAAAACCTTCATAAATCTCTTTCCCCATCCTCTCCTGTCCCAAATTGCCATACTCCCGGGCAAATTTCAAGGTGGTCCCTTGCAGAGTGGGAGAAGGAGAAGGTAGATTATTGTTTCCTGTCTGTGTCCAGCTTCTGGAACAAGCTTTGAAGGTGCTTCCAGCTGTTTGTGAGTTTATTGTGCGAAAAGGTCTGCCCCAGCTCAGCCTCATACTGAGGATTTTGCCCATATTCAAATCCTGCCAAGAGGAACATGAAAGGGCCTCTCTGTCAGTGAAGCTGTGGGTGGAAAGCTGGCCTGGATCATCTGAGATGTCATTACCAAAGAGGTGTTAAAAAGGACTACTCTGTGATCCCAAACTGAGCTAACAGCAAGGCCTAAAGCTCCCACTGCACAGATTCAGATCTTAGGAGGCTTTCCCTCAAGGGCCTGAATCCAGTTACCATCTCACTTTTCTTTTTCATTATGTATTTTCTCCAGGGTACCCTTTTGAGCAGTTATTACAAATTTGGATGTTTTGCTTGGCAAAATGTAACCCCAAAATGTTCTGAGGCACTGGAAAAAATTGTTTAGACAAACACTCGTTTAATGTCTTTTAATTTATAAGGCATTTTGATTAAAAGTTCCATGGAGGTGTATTTAAACATCCTCTTGTGGTCCATTTAATGTGGTCCAGGTAAGGCATGAACACAATGGGTTTCAATTTGGTTTACATTATTTTTACTGCCTTTCCACAGGTGTCAACAACCAGTCCTTTGTTTGTTTGTTTGTTTGTTTGTTAATAAATGCCTGCTGTATGAACTTTCCAGACCCGAGAAGTACTTCTATATGCACTAGAAGCTGTTTGGCTCCACTGTTACTCAAGATACTCTGGAAAACCTAGCTTTACCTTTGATAAATTTGGTGGCACTGTTGCAGGGCATTCAACAAAATGCAAAGTAGTTTTAAGGTTGAGGCAATTTTGTGTAAGGGAAAAAAAAATTATGGACAGTACCTATGTTTCCAATTACATATTTGTTAGAACACAGCGTAAGACATAGAAATCATTAAATGCACTAGAATAGGGGTCATATGTAGAATAAATTCATACCAGATGTACAGTGGTTTGTTTTTTGATTGAAGGGCCATGCAAAGCTGTCAAATTAACCATGTGTGTGGTGATGTGTGGTTGTGTTGAATTCATTACCTAAAAAAAAGAGTAATTCATTAATAAGGTGTACATAGAAAAAGATGCAGCATCCCAGTGGACAGAAAGCTCTCTTCTAAAGGATTGCACAGTTACAGAGAGATATGCCTAAACTACTGGATTGAAGAAGTAGGAGAAGCAGAAAGAATACAAAATTTTTACCATGTGTGACTTAAGCCAAATTTTTTGTCAGAGTAATTTTCTGATTTTTTGTTGGTTTTTTGTTGTTTTTTTTTTTTTTTTTTGGTTGGTTGGTTCATTGGTTGGTTTGGGTGGAGGAAAGGAGGAATTAGCATATTTACAAACACACATTACAAAAAAGTGGCCAGAAACAAGGATGTGCTTACCTAAATGGAGGAAGACCCATTCTGTAAGCTGCAAATAATACTGCAAAGGTGGTGCTGGGACTTCGCAAGGAAAATGGGCACTGCCTGTATGATCCCTGTAGTCTGTCCCTGCCCTGTGGTACTTCTTTCTTTACAGAAGACACTCAAGAATCTTTAAAAAATACACTTGCAAGCTGCTCCTGCTCCAGCCTGTAACACAACTATGCCCTGCCTATCTCCCAACACTTCTTCACCTCCTCTCACCCCAGCATCCTCCTAACATCCTTGGGGGGGGCAGACAGATAGTTTTTGGCTGGTTTTGTTTCCAGCTTTCCAGCAGCATCAGCTTTCTCATTCCACAAGATCATGCAAGTGCCACCTCTTCATGATTGCAGGCTGAAAAAACGTCTGAGCTTGAAGGGGTTTCTTCAGCTGCTACCTGGAGCTTACCTCCCACATCAGCTGGGAATTCTGAAACTCCCTGGTGTTTTCAGACAGAAGCAAATATTAATGCTCTCAGAATTGTGAGGATCCCAAGGGGCAGCAGGATGGGCAAATCCATGCCTGACAGAAGCTCATTGTTCATCATGCTGGTTCAGTATCACATGGCTTTCTCTGGCACATGCCACTCAATCTAAAATGAAGTTGTGGGCAAAAGCTTGTTCTCTCTGCTGTGGCAGCAGTGCTTATTTTCCCATTGAAAAGAAAATTTCTTCCTATGTACAAAAAAAAAAGGAAACAATAAAACCAGCTGTACATTAACAAATAACAATATGATTTGCTTTAAATTGGTTGAGATTAGTAGCTCTCTGTGAAGTTCTGAGATCACAGAAACTGACTTAGAGTGAATAGCTTTTAGATCAATTATATATGGATGGATATTAATAACACTGTAGCAATGGGTTGAGAGTGTGCACACATAAACATTTAATCCTGACTCAGAACACATACATGCTGCCAGCTCGCTCTCTTTCCTATTCTATGTCTTTCAGCTTCAGAAGTCACATTATGATCATTCCCAACTCCAAGTATCCTAATTTGGAAATAATAATTTCAAAATATATTAACGCTTTAAGCATTTCACACAGAACTGATTATTCTGAGATCTCCATTATTCTTTCTAGAGCAGTGAATGGACACTTAATATTTCCTAATAGGTACTAAGAAGCTTAAGGCAGAAAAGGCTTCTACAATAACTCATGCTATTTTAAGAGGATCCAATTTAATACAAGTGCCAGCTAAAATATTTCTGGATTGAAAAGTTTTCTATAGTAACTTGCAACTGTAAAATTGGTCACCAGGATAGTTTTAGATGCCATGTCTTGTCGCAGATCCATATTTCTAGCCAGTTAAAAATTTCTAGTTTGCAAATAGGAAGGTGTGGGTTGAGAGATGATTTTTATCTAAACATTTAAAAAACATAATCAAGTTTTTAAATTACACCTTATGGAGAAGGTCTAAGTATTAGTCTGTCTAGGAGTTAACAGAATGCTTCCTCCAGCAGCCACTGAGGAAATGGAGCTATAGATTGTGACCACAGTCACAATTGCTAGTCTGTCTCCTGCTGAGAAAAGCTGAAGCCTACCAAGGTCAAACACAGCCTTCTCTGTGCATCTCACTGTCCTTGCACCAGGCTGCAGCACCCAAGAGAAGTACTTTTGCAGAGTCAAGGTCAGAAGACCAAACGAACCTGCTCTTATTTTTAAATTGTCTTCTCCCACTGTAAAGCATGTAAAAACATCTTTGTAGTATAAAAGGAGGGAAATGTGGACCTGGATGTAAAAAGAATGTGAAAACTTGATGTCAAGCACGCCGATGATGGATCTGTGGGTAGCATTGCAGTTTTGTTTCCAAACAGTTGCCATTAAAGCCTGTGGAAAATATCACAATCTGCCCATTTGAAAGTCAGGCTGCAGATCTCAGCCTCTACATGCATTTTTAAGCAACTGCTTTTCAGCAGGTGGTTTCCAGACTCCAAGTTCTTTCCACAGCCTCCTGTGACTCCAGTTGCCCTCACAATGTCTACCCAAGTCAGAGTCTGTTAAAAAAGGTACAGACATCTAAGTATGAAAGGTATGAAACACATGCAGGCAGGGAAAAGTGGAACATTCTCTTAGCAAGGAAAATGGGCACTGCCTTTATGATGCCTGTAGTCTGGAAGCAAAGCCACTGAGCTCTTCTGTCCATGCTGCTGCAGGGCTGGGACAGGGAGATGGCAGCTGCTGCACAGCGTGCCCTGGTCCTTGGCTGCCAAACTTCCTTCTGCTCTGGACAGCTTGGGGGGCTGCTCCCTGCAAACAGGAGCTTGCTATGACCCTGCATCACTCCCCAAACTTCTCTGCCCCTTTTTCTTCTTTCTTTCTATTTATCTTTCTTTTCCATTTATCTGCTTTATTTCCAGCACTAAAGACTGATCCTCCTAGGGCAGAGGATGAACACTGCAAGAGGAAGCAGCATTTTTAATTTCTGGTGTCAAGAAGCAAACAGGGAATAACAACAGTTTTAGCCACAAAGAAGTGTCTGTGAATCAGTAACAGTCCCTTCCTAGAGAAGTCGAGGCTGTACAGGTCTCCAGTGCAGTATTAGCTGCCAGAGAGGATAGCCCAGCACACCGGGTGATTTGCAAGCCTATGCTTTGATGGCAGAAACTCAGAAAGAGCAATCCCATCAAGGAGGGGAGAGGCAAGGCAGAGCAGCAGAGCACTGGATTTCAAGCTTCCACTCACATGCATCACCTATTCCTCCAGCTCAGCTGGACAGAGAGAGTACAAGCACAATCCTGGAAGTTCATACACTTCTGCTTTAAATAGCAGCAGTCTCCAAAGTCTCTAAACTTGACAGAAAGCTTCCTGAGGAAAAATATTTGACAGTCTGCAAATCCAAAATTAATTCTATCTCATCACTACTGCCAAATTATCTCAAGTGGATTAATGTTAGCCAATAGCAGATAACCAAACATAAAGGATGATTTTTGGTTTGTTGTTTCATTCACAGGAAGACACTTCAGCACAGGCTCCATGCAGGCAGCTCCAGCTTCTCAGACCCTGAAGCAGACTTTGTAGAGGGTAGGAGAAGGGTCCCTGAGTCAGCATCGTGTGTGGACATGTGTCAGTTTTTAAGAACACAGAGAAAACCCTATGAAATCAGCCTGTGGAGACACCTTGCTAACCCAGGGGAGAGTTTCACACCCTGGTCCGGCAGCCACTGCAGCATCTTGCCCTCACGTAGTTGCAGTGTGGCTGCCTCAACATAAGCAGCAAAATCTGACTTTGGCCATCCATATTGCAGAGTCTGGCCTTGTCACCAAGGTTCCTCTCACCAAGTTCTTCTGACCATGTGAACAGACAGCGACAGCTTCCTTCACAGAGGAGAGTGTGAGCAGGGCCTGACAGGGTGAGAGTGAGATAGCAGCAAGGACTGAGTTAAAACCTGGGGTGAGGGTAAGCATCTGAGACCTCTGAGAACCACCAGCGTGGTCCAGGAGTCATAGTGTCTGCCCTGCTGAGGGAGCAGCACCTACCAAAATGGATGTGGGCACTCACACAGGGGATGTGGCTATCCAGGTCACAGACTGTCAGGAATGCCACAGCCTTTCCATGGCAGCAGGGGACCACAGTGACCATGGCTGTGTCTGATGTGAGCAGGTTGATGCCACTCCTCCAGGTGGCAACAGTGCAGGATGAAGTGATGGAGCTTGGAGAGGAGATGAGCAGATTGAGGAGTATCATGGGGGAGCAAGAAGACATTAGACGAGTCTTTTCAAAGCCTGTTCACCACTACAACAGCTCAGGAAGCAAATCTCCTTAATGAAGCACAGGAGTCCTTATCATCACAGGATTCATTATCGTCCCAGCAAGGTTTCCAGCCTTCCCAAGCTAACTTACAGGAGCAGGGACAATGGGAAGAGGTCCCAGCCCAGTGCCACAGATGGGGCAGGTGTGTTACCTCAAGAACTTCACCACCTTCAGTGGACTTGCAGAACAGGTGCAGGGCCCAGCAGGAGGAAATAGCAGACAGCATTGAGGACACTTCACACAGGCCAAAAGTACTGCTCAGGCCAACTCACCCTAAACCAGTGGTGATAACGCAACTGAGAAATACAAATAGACAGGTCATTGTTGTGGGTGACTCCCTCCAGAAGGGTGAAGGGGGCCCAGTATCACAGGGGATCCACTTCACAGGAGAATCTGCTGTCTCCCTGGGTACAGGATGCCATGAGTAAGCTTCCTGCCCTGGCGTGGCCTTCAGACTACCCAATTTTGCTCTTCCAGGTGGGTAGCGATGAAGTGATCAAGAGAGATTTCAGGGCCCTGGGGCAACTGGTTAAGGGATCAGGTGCACAAGTTGTGCTCTCCTCTATCCCTCTAATGACAGCAGTGGATGAGGGAACTAACAGGAAGAGCAAACAAGTTAGTTCATGACTCAGGGAATGGTGTCATCAGCAGGATTTGGGTTCTTTGATCATGAGGTACTATACAAGACATCAGGCCTAATGGCAGCAAATGGGATGCACCTGTCCCAGAGGGGAAAAGGATCCTGGGGAAGGAGTCACCAGGGCTCATTGACAGAGTTTCGGACTAGATTTGAAGGGGGGAAGGGGAACTGAGCCTGGTGCAAATAAACATGGGAGATGCATGATGGGGTTTGCAGGTCTGGAAGTCAAGGAGGTAGTAGGAGACATCATGCCCTTCCCAGGTATGACTGAAAAGAGTGTCTCTGTGCACAAGAAGATCTTGCCTGGAGCCCGATAGGTCACTCTGAGAGATGTGCAGAGGGCAGCTCTCATTGGCTTTCCATGGAGGTCTTCAGCTTGCATAAGACATGAAATATTCATCAGCATGCAGAGGAAGACAGCTCACTAACTGGTGGGGAAGGGCTTCAGCTGCCTCTCATGAAAAGGAGAACAGGGTCATCAGAAGAAGGTAAAAATGTGTACCAGTGATACTGAGGTAAATGCTCCTGGTTGCCCAGAAGCTTGGAGGACTCAGAAAAATGTCCCCTCCTGTTCCCCAGGGTGAGTTCTCTGAACAGAGGATGCTGGAGAAGGAGCTGCCACTGCCTCTTCCAGCCCCACATCGTGACTGATCTCCAAGTTCTCCACTTCTTCAGATATAAAATCCGTGTGTCAAACTCAGCTAGAAGCTCATTTTCCTTTGAATACATTACTCAAACATGGCAGAAGTGTTAGGATAGCCTAACACTTCTTTTTCTGCCCTCACACCTCCTTCTGCAGAACAAGAGCTTGAACCTGCTATAGTTGCCAGGCAGCAGCATACCACCAGCCTCATCAGTTACCAGGCTCAAATACCTGAGTTTTCCTAAGTGTCCCACAAGACAGACAGCAGCAACATCCCTGTCTTTTCATTTAGTATAATAGGGTTCCAGACATTCCCTCCAACCCCATATGTGTTGGAGGTTGTAACTGCCACATGGAGGCAGAGGCACAAGAATACTATCCAAAAGGGCTTTTCTCTCTTTTTAACCTATCTGAGTTTCTTTCAACATAACTATGTGACGTGCAGGAGATGGACAAACATGCACCCTGGAGGAGACACATCATAGCAGTGTCCCCACAAGCAGGCTCATCTGCAGCTGCATAGTGCAGGGACTCAGCAGCTGCAGTAGATATAGCAAAAGAGAGTAGAATATCCATGTGAGGTAGAAGGGTTGTTAAAGAAAGAGGCATAATATGCAGATACAGATGCTGCTTTCCACTTCCAGGGTTCTTGCATGTTCCTGTAAGAGGGCAATAATGGATTTCCCAGATATAATCCCTTCCCATAGAGTGCTGTAAATTTCCTTTAATCAGTGAAATCTCTTCAAAGCAGAGCAATTCCTATCTACTTGCAAGAATTTCATCTTGGTGCTTCTTAAAACAATCTTCTCCATTCACAAGCTGTGGGAGGGCTTTTCCTCAGATGTTACCTTCAGACACCAAGCAACTCACTAATGTAAGAACCATCAAATGAGGGTTTTGTAAACCATTCACACATGCAAAAGGAAATTATTCTGTACATTCAACTTGAGCAATGCTCTGGGAATAATGTCTGGATATTTGTATATTACATTTGTGGTTTTCCCACCCCCTTTCTGTTTTTCATAGACTCGGAATATTTTGGGTTGTGAGAGAAGTTAAAACATCACCTATTTCAATCACTCTGTAGTGAGCAGGGATATCTTCAAATAGATCAGGTTGCTCAGAGCTCCATCCAAGCGGACTCTGAATATTTCCAGAGATGGGCATCTAACACCGCTCTGGGCAACCTGTTCCAGTGTTTCATCTCACTCATTGTAAAAAATTTCTTTTTTTATACCTAGACTGAATCTACCCTTCTTTAGTTTAAAACTGTTACCCCTTGTCCTGTTGCCTTACTAAAAAGTTTGTGCCCACCTTTTTCATAAATCCCCTTTAAGTACTGAAGGCCACAATAAGGTCACCCCGAGCCTTCTCTTCTCCAGTCTGAACAACCCCAGCTATCTCAGTCTGTTTTCACAGGATGGGTGATTCACCCCTCTGGCCATCTTTGTGACTCTCCTTGGGACCCACTTCCGCAGCTCCATCTCTTTCTGTTATTATTAATTTTCTACCTCCACTACATCAAGACACAGTCTTGAAAAACTGATTTCAACCTAACTTTTCCTATTACCACCAGTAAGTTGAAAGATTCATGCCTCATCCTGTGTTCACACATTCCCATTCTTCCTTTCTTTTACCTCTGTTCATTCATCTTTTTGGTGTTTTCTGTGCCCCATCTGGCTATTTCCATCTGATTCCAAACACTACATCCACACTGCTTTTCTCCTATCCTCACCAAGCCTCCCTCCTTCTCTTCTGCCAAGCCTCTCCCTCCAGTGACCAGTACTGCTCAGGAATGAGACGCTGTATTCTTCTTCTGGTTTCAGTCTGCTAAATGCAGACCCTACCCTGAACACAGAAAACCCTTGAGAGAGCTTTCTCCACATGCTTAAGCACTTGCAGGATTTGAATCTTTGATTTTTAGATCCTTGAGTCAGAGAATGCATCATTCTCTTATCATGATCAACAGCACTTAAGGCAATTACACTCAGCAAATAATACTCCATATGCATATGCCTACACAAAAGCAGCATGACACTGACATTTCAAATGCAGAATTAAACTGATTTGGCCTTTATTTTCTAAGAGTACTTAAGACATTTTAAACAATACAGCATCAAGCATGCAAAAGATTTCAATAATGAGAACTGGAAATTATTTGCAAGTTAGGAATCTCTTGGCAGTATGAGCAAAACTCCCCAGATTTCAGAGGGAATGGAGCAAAGCCATTAACCAATAACATTAAAAAGACAATTCCAGGAAAAGTGTATCTTTAATGGATTTTGAGGGGGGATGTCACATGTAAGAAAGTACGAAAATCTAACTGATCTGATGAAAAGAATCCAGCAATTTGAGTTAAGCGTGCATCAGGTGAAACACTTCTGGAGAAGTTACACCAGCTCCGTATTCAGCTAAGATATTTTCAATCCATCACATACAAAAATACGAAATAATTATAATCTCCACATCAAAGTGGAAAACTGCCCATTCTCTCTGCTTTTGTTTCAGCTAATCTGCGTTCACTGCACTCTTCATGCAAATGAACACATTTGTTGCAAATGGAGTAAAATTACTTCGCTAATCATCTAGTATTTTACCATCAGAATTTCAAGCTTTAAATAGCTTGTTTGTGCAATACCTGCCTGCCAGCCATGGTATAGCACATGGTATACTTTCAGTATCACCATGCTGGCTCTGCTAAATTCACCCTAGGTGAAGCAAGCAGGCCCTACATCTGAGTTTTCCGAGGGGTGCAGAAGGAAAGACTGACCTTTTTTTACTTGTATGTCTATGCTGATCTGCAAGGTAGGAGAGTACTGTGTGTCCCTTTGGGTAGCAGCAAGCCCTCAGCCCACAACACTTTGTGCACCCCCAAATCATAAGTCCATGCCCCAGGCAGGCTGTGTGGCACTTCTGGATCCTTTTCTGTTGAGGCCAGAGTCCAGTGCAGATGGTCTCACATACACTGACAGATGCAGAAATGTGCAGAAAGGTGGAAAGCATTTCATTTCTACCCTGCATCTGTACTCAGCAGCCAAAAGAGGCAACAGCTGTCCAGACTCCACCTCAAGGATGCTAAGGCAGAGCTGAAGATGTTGACTGCGGTCTGAACTAAGAAGCCTACAACAAAAGCCCTGTAAAACTCTGCTGCAGAGACACATTAGCCAGGTGATTCTATCTGCTACACCCTCTGTGAGATCCTTGTCCATGACACAGTGCTGATACTTAGCAGAGAGAAACAGAAAGTCACGTTACCCTGACTTTGCTCCAGGTTGGTTGAAACAGGTCAGCAGTATGAATAAGTTCATGCACATTTTGTTCCCTTATGCCTGTTTTCTCTCCCACCAGTAATATTCTTTCTCTGAGTAGGATGCTGAGATGAAAGCAAACTGGGAGTCAGCTACTGAGAGTTTATTTGTAGGTGACTTACTGCTCACAGTCAGACAATAGTCTTGGTTCTCTGGGATTTTTTTCCCTGAGGTTTTCATAAAATGGCTTCACTTTGGCTGGCTTGGAGATGCTGGATGTGTTAAAAGAGCAGATGGGATTTACAGCAATCTCCATTAGCCCTGCCCACCTTACAGAAACTGCCCCACAACGGGAAAATTCCTCCCAGTTGCCTCCAGTAACTCTTACTTTGTTTTACCCCTGTACCTGCCTCACCATAGCTCTACCTTTCCTGAGGTGCTCTTCCAGTCTTACCTTGGAATTATCTAAGAACCTCAGGAAGGAGCCACAGCCCCCCCAGAGGACTTCCCCAGCCTCCCAGCATGCACCCAGACCCCAGGAATGTGGGGCTCCTAACCATCTTGCAGGGACCTGATTCTAGGAGGACAGGTAGGCCAGTGAGAGGAGAGTGGTTCTCCACGTATCAGCCTTTAACACCCTTCACACAGCAGGCTGTGCTTTGTAAACTAAAGCTGAGTCCCATGCTGCTGTTCACTGCGGGATTTATTATATGCAGGGATCTCAGTGCAAATGCCTCCATGAAATGCTGTGTGGCAGTCTCCTCAGCAGTACACGTGTTTACCTCCTGTGGCGTTATCTCCATGGGCTAGCCCAGTATGTTTATGGGAAAGATGGAGGGAAGCCTAGGATTCCTGCAGCATACTGCCTAATAGGATTAACAAGTAAGGCTGGACAATTTCTGTCAACACTCACAGCAGAAAGGTGTTCACATGCCCACAGACATGCCCATGCAGACAGCTAAAACCCAGTCACAACTGCACCTCCTGCTGTCGCAGACCTCTCCAATGAAACTCTGACTTTTCTGTTTCCTGTGTTCCTGTTGTGAAAGAGGAGAAACAAGGAACTTCCTCCTCTCACTAGGCACCTCCAGCATGGCTTTTGTGGAGGAACTGGCTTTTGCTGCCACTGCTGAAAGCCCTGAGCCACAATGTGCAGCTGAACTGCAGGATTTTCCCTCACTCCTAAACTGCTGCTCTGTAGCCAGCTCCAGCCAAGGGAGCTGCACCAGTCAGGTTAGTGTCTTCTGAAACATTTATTCAAGCAAACAAAAAAACCCCAAACCCACAATGCACACAAATGTTGCCAACTGCCTTCATGCCTTGTGTTTTTCATCAGTGAAGCACCCTGGTTGTCTGCAGCTCACTATAGGAAGTACTGTGTGTAGGGAGCAAGGCACAGATGGGGCCAGTGGATCTGTTTGTCACTTCCTGTTTTAAAGACCACTTTTAGAGAATAAGATGTTGATTTCCATGGCCCCAGGCATGATTCAGCAGCATGTTTTCCTTAATTTGGTCATGTTTGCAGCCACCCAGATTATATACAGTCTAACTGCTCAGCAGCTGTGGAACACGCATGGCGACAAGTTACCTTATGTCAAACCAGCAAGTGTAAAGAAATGCAGACATTGTGGAACTCTGTAGCACCATCTCTGGGACCTCAGACTCAGCTTTTTCAGGGGACCACCCCGCACAAACAAGTTTTGCATCCTGACTGAAGCTCGAGACCAGGTAGGGCTGTTTTGATCCACAGAGAAGTACCATAGACTACAAAGACAGCACTCTCTGAGCAGCCTTTTTTTTTTTTTTTTTAATGAGAAGTTTAGTTCACATCTTCTGATCTCACCAGATACAAGCAACTCTCAGGGTGAAAGCTGCAGGAGATTGAGTGTTTTGGACCTCCTCTGTCCCTGGTGGTGACTAATAGACCACTTATGCAGTACTGAGTGAACATCTGCTGTAAGAGCTGTGCTGTTATGTTCTTCGTCACCAATGGTCTTTGCAGTAATAAATACAACACACTTTATTGTAACTTTAGTGGTATAAAAAAGACATACATGATGAAAAGTTTTGCCATGCATAGTCAGTCTTGAGACTGTTCTACTGAAGCCCATCTCTAGTGGTTAACACCCTCATTCTTAAGATTACAACAACCAAAAAAAGGTGTGCTTTGAGCTGTGGACTGATTTTGAGTTACACCTTAAGATTGTAGTGTGCTGAGAATGCATCTTCAACGCCTTATCAGTGAGGAGGCCAAAAGTGTTAAACTGAGTGCGGGAGAGAGCCACTGAATGAACAGTGCTATTCCTTACAGCATCCCACACTTTTTATCAAATGCTGGGGGATAACAGGTCTCCTGGGATGAACCTACATCCTCCATCAGGCAAAATGTGGGAACTAACAAACACAGGCCGAGTTTTCAGTTAGAAGCCAGGAAAACAACTTCAGATAATAAGTTGCCTTTGTGTGAGTCCCCTACTAAATGTAGGCAAGATCCATGCTTCAGGGAATCATCTCAATTGTAACAAGGGCAATGGCAAAAAAGCACCCTTCTCCGTGGAATCTGGCAATCCTCAAGCTACAGAGCTCGTGAAGCTGGCATTGCTAAGAGAAGATGGCATTAAATCTCTCCTTCCAGTTACACTTGATTATTGTATCTAACATACAAATACACAGCTACTTAAAATAAAACCAAAACTAACCGTTTTCAGCTGCTAAGTTTTATCTCTTAAAAAACAACACAGTGACCAGTTGTATTTCCTGAAGTCTTTTTATTTTTGTTATGAAATCAATGACAATGCTGTTTCCTCACAACTTCAGAAAATAGCTGGCGAAACCATCAGTAATAATGGTGCAATCAACCTTAAACATTACAAAATCACAGAATCCTTGAAAAATATTGGCTAGAGGGGAACTCTGGAGCTCACCCAATACAACTTCTAGCAAGGCCACCTAAAAGAGATTGCTCCAAGCCGGGAAGATTTCCAAGGGTGGAGGTCTGGGCCCATCCCAGACAGTAAAAGGGCTCTTCTGATCTCCTGGCAATGCTCATACTGCAACTTGTGCCTGTTGCCTTAGGAGCTGTCCCTGTGCCCTTCTGAGAAGAGTCTGCCTCCATCACATCCACACCCTCTCTTCTGGGAGGTGACTACAGCCAAAAGGGCTCCCCAATGTTTTCTCATCCCCATGCTAAAGACCAGCACTGATCATTGTGAACATATGTGACAGAAAATTATTCATGGTTCACATAAACATCTGGGGAGGGTCAGAATAACATGCTGAGAACCTTTACTGAACAAGTGAATTGGTAATTTATAGTGATTTCTTTAGGGGATAATCTAATCACTTAGCAACTAGACATTTGCCCCTGGTGTAAGCACACCAGGACTGGTCAACGAAAGAAACTTCTCTCCTGGAAGTGAAAACTGAAGGAGCTTACTGTCTGAAGAAACACAGGACTCATTAAGGGATGCACAGGGAAAAACACTTGAGCATTCTGTAAACCTAACAGAACATTGTGAAGGGGATTAATGGGGCATGAAAGAAACTATGTGATGCTTAGGGTAAAAAACTAAAGGAAGGGAAAAAGAAGGATCAAGATAGTTCAGGGAGGAACAAACATGAAAAAGCAGAGGAAAAAGTGGATAAAAAAGGCCAGTTGAGTATAAATAGGTATAAATAAAGTAGTGTATTTTTCTGATCAAGACCTTCACTTCATGGCTCTCTGTATTCCATTAAATCCTGCCTCTTTGTGAGTGTAGTTTCTAGTCCTAATAAGTAAGTGTGCACACCAGTGAGCTTCAAACTGGACTCGCCAGCAAGATAAATTCTGGATATCAGCAACTGGGCTACTGATGCTAACCTCTGGTGCTCCTCTACCTGGGTGCCAGCAGCATGGGAAGCACTGGGATTCTGGCCAGGTGTTGGGTGAACAACGTATCTGTGCAAGCGTGTGTATGTTTGTGTGTGTTTTCCTTCAATACTGATCAGTTGGGGAACAGGATGAGACTGTCAGTGCTGCTTAGGATCCTCCTTGCTTGTCTATTGCAGCCCAAGAGACTTTTCCCAGCCTATAGACCCCATGTTTTACCTCTATGAAGCTCCTCCCAGCCAGGGGTGGGACTCAGCCTTTGTCCAGATCATAGAATCATAGAATGGTTTGGGTTGGAAGGGACCTTAGAGATAATCTAGTACCAACTGACATGCATGGGCAGTAATACACTCCACTAGACCAGGTCACCAAAGTCCTGTCCAACCTATCCTTGAACAGTTCCAGGGATGGGGCATCCACAACTTCTCCAGGCAGCCTATTCCCAGGTTTTTCCATCCCCTCATCCATCTTAAGATTCTAAATTGCCCTGCCCTTACACTGACCCCCAAGGGACACCCACTCCTCCCCAGCTAATTGTGGGACCTGGAATTGCTAAAGACAATCCTGAGAGCCCAGTGATCTGGTCCAAGCTTCAAGCCAATTGATCTACAGATTACCACTTGTGCACCATGGTGAAGGCCTTGTTAAAATCAATTTGCCCAACCTCCAGTACTCTTCCCTTCCCCAGTGTCTGTTACCTCTTTAGCAAAGGCAAACAGGCACCAATGGGCCAGGCACAGGTTGTGCTGGTAAAGCCCTTTTGGCCATTTCCCTACCACCCAGATTTTGGAAAATAACCTTCGTCTCCATTGTCTGTCTGGGGACTGAGGACTAGCTGATGGCCAGTCATTCCCTAGACCCTCTTTGCACTTCTGGAAGATGGTGCAATGGTAGCTTCATGAACAGTCTCCAGCCACAGCCTTTAGAGAGGACACTGTAGAATAAGATCAGTCAGCTCCCTCTCTCCTGTTCCATTAATCAGTGGGACCATAGTTTCTTCCCCTCCTTGTGTTGCTGAAGCACTCAAGGAAGATTGCTTCTCAGAGGAAGCCCTTCATTTGGAGCTTTTTAATGACAGAGCAGAAATACAGATATCTGAAATATGAATTTTAATTTTTCTAAAACATGAATTCATTTCCAAGAGTCTCTTCTTATCTCAAGCACTCTGGATCTTTAGGATGATAGTGGACATATGTCACACGTTCTGAGTGGCAGTGAGCGATGTGATCAGTGAGTGGTGATCTGGTGAAATCTAGCAGAGGAAGGTGCAGCCCAGTGTAATTGGCAGAACCTGGATCTGACTAGCAGCGAAGATGCCAAGTGGAAAAATTTACCCTGTGCCAAAACTTCTCCTAAGCAAAAAAGTACACTAATAATGTAATAAAGGAAGAGTCTGCCTGTTCACAGAGTTCTGAGAAGCTTCAGCCCAGACTGCTATCACGTCAGAGAAGGGACCACAGAGGACTTGGACAGAAGAAACCCATACACTCAGAATT
This sequence comes from Phaethornis superciliosus, assembly GCA_023637945.1. Classification (NCBI taxonomy): domain Eukaryota; kingdom Metazoa; phylum Chordata; class Aves; order Apodiformes; family Trochilidae; genus Phaethornis; species Phaethornis superciliosus. Next base: position 49,717,226 of record JAJQWJ010000004.1, read on the forward strand.
ACAGAAACCATTTCATGTACCATTCCTGGTTCAAACGTTGCTCTTCTTGTCTGAGCATTCGGGACATACTGAATGAGGCAAGAGGAGCTGGAAGAGAAACAGCTAACCAGTGAAATGGGAATTTGCATTTAGGCAATTCTTTTATCCATACACTCAGATCAATTGCCAAAACCTTGTGTTGATTTTAAATAAAATTGATCTTTACATAATTCCCTAGTTCAAGTCTGCCTGTGTCAAGAACCAACTCATTTCTTCACTGCCTTAGCTTTGCATTTCCACAGCCAAAAAGCTTATGAAGTTAAAATATTTTTCCTTTGCCTATGCCAAAAAGGTGAAAAACAATAAAAATTACAATTCCAAAGTTGAAAGCACCATGTTTTTTTTTCAACCAAACTCATGTGTTGAGATAGAGATGAAGCCTAAGTGCCGCCTTCTTACTCTCCCGCTCCTGAGGACCTAAATAAGCCACTTGTTTTCTTCTGGATTCAATCTGGACATCTTTCATCTCAGAAGAGAAAGAGGAAACTATGATTATTTAAGTAATCTGAAGAAACTCAACCTTATTACACACACAATAGTACAGGTTCCACTATTTGCTAAAATGTCCAAGAGATACACTAGAAGCAAAAAATATCAGAAGGAAGGAATAAAAGATCTTGTGAAGGTTTCACCCCATGTTGTTTTGGGAGTCCGTATCCCAGAAGCAACTTCTCCTACACTCCTTCTGTCCTTTTATTAGCACCTTTTCTCTCCAATCAAATCTCTTATAAACATATTCTGTTTGAATGTTTGGGAGGACTGCTGAGGAATTAACCAAGTAAACAAACAAAGATGTCAATAATCCCTATTTGGTTGCTAAGCAACAGGTAACCAGAAAAATACTGAGAACATAGGTAATCACAAATGTGTACAACATTCACAATTACTAACCTTTTTTAAAGACTTCATGATTCACAGTAGAAATCAATCGATTAGTAGTACTTAATTTTTAGACTTCCAAGAAGTCACAGTGGATCACATTATGATTCCGTAGTCTCTTCTGCATGTGAACAGCAAAATGCAGCCAGGGAACTGAACATTTTGTTGTTTTACAAATGAAAAAGAATTAGGGACCAAGATGGCCTATTATTAATGGGTAAAAACTAAAGGCCTGCTTTTTGAGATTTGCTCCATCTGAAACATGAGATGGAAAGTGTATCAGTGATCCTAAAAAATGTGCTGTCAGCTATAAGGCTTAAAAGTTTTTTACTTTCATATTTTTAAAAAAATTTGAAGTCCCAGCAGTCCCTCTTCTGCTACAACCATTACACATTTAGATTGAATGCTACTGGCTGCTAACATGAACAAAAAGACAAAACAAAAAACCACATAAAAAGAATTCCTATATTCAACATAGTAATAACTGTGCATCTTTTTGACAGAAATAAGGAAAAAAAAACTTTAGGAACTGACAATAGCACAATCAGATCAGGTGGGCATATAGGTCACTAGGGGGAAGGTGATGCAAACACAGCTTTCATTCTGCTGGTAACGTACCCCATTACACCACTTTCCCGCTCACGGCTCGTAACACCCTCTAGCGTGTAAAATGTGGTCAAATTCTCAGACTAGCCACCAACAACCTGATTTTGCATTTAAACATTAATAAAAAGAAACAGAACATTTCAGCAGTAAACAGACTCCACAGAAGATTAATTACTTTGTTAGCCCATACATGTTTCTTATCCAGTGTCTGAAGCACAGATCAAAACACATTACAGATAATGATTGTACTCATCCTATAAATACTGCTTTTAAATAGAAATGCTACCTATGCAAAACAAACGAAGTCCCTTAGCTGGGATATTTATACCATAATTCAATAATTTAATAATAATTCAAATGCACACACTAAAACCAAAGCAAACAAAAAACTTCACCAAGACTAATGAATGTAAGATATTCCAAAGAGCACCAAGAAATCCTACATATTTTTAGAATTCTGTAGAGTAAGAAGGTAAAAAATTGTATGAGCAAAACATTTTTTTCAGTGCCTGTGAGGCACTGGTCTATATTTATACTGACATGTACATTTTAAAATTTAAATCATGTAGTATTGCCATTCCGTTATTTGGAGAGTGCTATAATGACAGCTATATAACAACAGTCATCCATGAAAAAAGTTTAATTTCAATTCAACATTTTAGCAAACTTGGTTTCAAAACAGGATAAGCCCTTAAAACCCTGATTTTGACTAAAATAAACAAAGCTAGTCTTCCAGTTCTACACAATTTCCCTTCTTCCATTGGAGTGAGACACTTGACATAGAAGCGCAGAACTGTGTACTGCACGTTTGTTTTCAATCTTGCACTTTGTGAGAGGGGTTCTGATCCATGGCTGCGAAGAACAGGCAGATAGCGGCTGTGATGAACACATGAACTTCCTCGTAAAGTAGTTTTGGTGAGAAGACACTCCATATGAACAGGTGGTAACGCAGAGCTGTCACCAGAACAATGTAGATGGCGACCGGAATTGAACGCATCAGTGCGTAGCAGAAACAGCCGTGACCCACTGCCGCCGAATTCCTGGTAACAGTAACAGAGTCCATTCTCAGCAAAGACATCCAGGTTTTTCCACCCCTCAGCATTATTTCAAAACATGTGCATAGATCTCCCCTTTGTATTAGAAAACTGATTATTGATGCAAGGATGTAACTAATAAAGCATGTCGATACCACCTCTCCATATATCCTGTAATATGTTACGTATTGTAAGTGTAAGCATAGCAACTGTCACCCCAACAAAGATATCCAGTATTCACCTCAAACTCAGAAAGTTCTTTGCTTTAATATACATTATTCCAATTGCTAGAATTTCCATTAAGCAGTTTCAAGATAGCTTCATCTCTTGCTGCCCCCCCAATGCCTTTCTACAGAATCCAGACTGTGAGAGGCAGAGAAGACTTCAGTACTCTTTACCAAGCTGCCTAACTTGAACAACAAGTAATCAGATGGAGTCTGCTACCCTTGTGAAGTGTGTAAAACTTGACTGAGTACACTGCTGCTCACAGTCAGTAGCATCACACAGAACAACATAAAAACCGTGCTACTAGAAAACTTTGCAAAGCTAACTAACAAAACATTCTCCAGAGAATACTATCTTCTTAGGCTTACACGAGCAATACACTGCATTCTTGTCACAGCAGCTTAGCTCAGCTGTGACCACTGCACTACAAGAAATGCCTGTCCTGCATGTAACCTGCATGGTCAAATTCTGCCACACTGAGGTATTCCAGGGGATGATAAGAGTCAGATGAAGATGGAAGTGAAAGCATTTTCCACACTACAACTGCTTTCCCTCCCCTGAGATGCCAACTCGCGGCAATAATGCCACAGTGGCATGTGTCCACTTTTGCCAAAATAAATCTGATTAGACTAATTCACACAAAGTTCAGATGCTTACCTGTTCAGACAAAAGGAAGGAATAAACCTATTTCACTAGAATAATAATCAGAACATTATCTTCTTCCCATCAAAATATTTTACATGATCAGTTATCAAAAGCACACGCTGGCAAAAAAGCAGCAGTGATTTACACTGAAATCCTGATCTGAGAATCTCTTGTGGTCCTCCCAGTTTTTGATTCTGATTCTCCCAGTTTTTGATTCTGATCGTGTTCCAAGTAATAAAAATTTAAGATGACTAGCATTTCTGTCACTTGTGACTAAGTAAGCTACAGAATGCAGTATTTTATATAAGTCATTAAACTTCTTATTCTTTAAATCAAAATAATTAGGATACAGTCCTGTTTTCCAGGAAAATCAAGCAAAATTCCCAAGGCTTTCAGCAGAAGGAAGAACAGGTCATGAAGGCAGGTTTGAAAAATCATTTAAGAACAGCACAAATGACTGATAATGAATATACAGTCTAGAGTACATTCTAGTTTTCAACAAAAATCCTCTCTTTTAATTGAATATTTAATGTGTAGAAAAATATGTCCAAGAAATTGTGCTACTAATAGATTTTCTGCTTCTTTCTTCTGCTTCTTTGCCAATGTTCTGTTGTCAAATCTTGCACCGTCTCTAAGGTGCTGTTAAAATGGGTAACACAAGGTTTGAAAAATGAAAACATTACTATGCCAAAACCATGAAAGAAAAACAACAGTTCTTTTGTAAAAGCACATTCCCCAGATATATACAACATTTGGCAGATGGTGACACAGGTTTTGGAGTCTAAAAATCAAGCAAAAACCCTCTACAGACAGCCCTACAAATGCTTCTTCAAATAAATTTAAAATACAGTATTTTACATCATTCCAACTCTTGTTCTAACTCACCAAATTAAATATAAATTTTAGAAACATGCAAGCATATGGGTAAGTAATACTCTAAGACTATTATTTTTCTGAGATAGGGGGAGTAGGGTCACATCTGGAGGGTTTCAGTATGAAATATGACCAATCTTTTTAATGAAGGATATCCTCCACCATTTCTGCATTTCCAGCTCCTCTTTTCCAGCTGAATATCACTGTCCAAGTTGCCTTTTACTGTGCAAACTGAAGCTGCACATATGAAGGCAATTTTTACTGTATCAATTTTTTTTTTTACTGTACTAGTGTCACTTTTCATTCGAGGTTTTCTACATTTGCAGTTCACAAGATGTTGAGAGCTGTTTAGTTCTCTCTGAAAAACAGTTGGCATTTGGTTGGCATCTGTCCTGCATGTAATTAATAGGGCATTGCAGTCAGAAACAAACCCTGTAGTACTCCAAGTATCTGTCTGCAACATCATAAGAATATCTAGAATCTATAAGAAATTCATCTGGTATAAGAAAATGTCAAATACTCTAGAAGCAAGAAATTTGCTGTGCCTCTCCAGCAGGCTCTACTCTTACCTAGTATAGTTCTTCACAGTGAGATTTCAGATTATAGCATACAATCCTGCATTATATATTGTCAGCAGAGCCAAGGGAACCAAGAATCCTTTGAAAATTTACATTATCTGCTATATACTAGGAAGCAAAATACCATGAATTCTAGAGTTACAATTTTTGACACCAAACCCTGTCAATAGACAGATGTCAAAAAAGGACAGCTTCCAGCAAGCTAGAAGCATTGTCAAGTACATTCTACAATTATGGAAATGAAGGAACTTGGAGGTGACCATTGATTTTCCTGGGTATCCTCTTTCTCAGTACAAAATGCATAGAAGCTAAAATAATCTGAGCAAGGTCAAATGTCTGTGGCAGTGATTTACAGTGGACTGCAGTAGGTGTAGACAGTAGCATAAGATTCAGCAGGTTCTCAGACTTGGCAGAAAAGTCTATTAAGACCTGAAACTTCAGTTCTCTTCATTTCAGCATAAAGAACAGGGAAAACAGAATAATAAACTGTTCTGCCTGTTCTCATTGCTGGCTTAATCAGCTGTGCAAGGAGCTTCCTGTCAGAAGGAGAAGCAGTCTCAGTCCCCCAGCAGACTAACTCTTCCCCTTGACATCCACTATTAGAACCCACTTAGAACAGAGCTCTAAAACACAAGGCATGTAGCAATTAAGTTTCAGATTCCTTTTCCCCTTCTTCAGTCAGGCTTGGCCCCTGAAAATCACTCCGGAGAAAGTCCCTAAATTGGGTGCCTAACAGTGATTTGTATTAGACTGCAAGTAGCAAACCAATTATGCTGCCATTGGGCTAAAGGGTCTGAACATCCACTCTGAACTGCTATCATCAAAATTTAACTGCTAGGGCAAGAAATCAACTGTACTGAGTCAAAATCAGGGTCCCCCAAGGATTGATACTAGGCCCAAGCTGTTCAACAGCTCCATAAATGTTCTGGATGACAGGACTGAAAGGATCACCATCAAGTTTGCTGATGATACCAAACTGAGAGGTGAGGTGTACATGTCAGAGTCTTACAGAGAGACCTGGACAGGTTGGAAGAGCCGCCTAGCAAGAAAGGTATGAAGTTTAACAAAGCCAAGTGCTATATTTTGCACGTGGGACAGAATAACCAAAGGGCCCATCACAGGCTAGGATCTGCATGGCTGAGGAACAGCCTTGCTCAAAGGGACTTGGGGGTGCTGGTGGACAACAAGCCGAATTAAGCCAGCAGAGCACTGCAGTAGCAACAAAGGCTGTATCTGCTGTATCTGAAGGCTGCACTACTACCAGCCACCAGAACCAAGAAGTCAGCTTCTGTTGGCTACAGAACAAAGGATAGAAAACCACTGGTGTCAAAGAAAAAATTTGTCAATCAGGAACAATAAGAGAGGGCCACTGACAGCTAGAAGTACAGGTTACATTTAGAATCATTCCTACAATAAAGTATGTAAGCAAAAGTATACAAATATGGTCCTCTCTTTCCAGAAGTGCCCTTGGAATAGCTCTGATTCTGTTTGAGCACTAATATAAAATACTGAGACACCAGCATAATCATGCAGCCCTTACTGACTGTAGAGAAGAAATAAAGATGATAGTATGTTTCAATCTGAAAATTTCTGTTTCAGAATTAAGAGGAAGGAATATCCAAAGTTGTCATTGTTTAGCAGTTTGGGTGGGCCACAAACCTAATGACAGAATTCCTCTCTATTCCTCTCTCTTCCACACACAAAGGGAAGATAAAAGGGGAATAAGGACTGGAGAACCTTAAGTTGGAAACTTAACACAATTGGATACAGATTTTACTAAGACAAGGGAAAAGTAATGACATAAATGGTAAGGTAACAAATAATACAAATATATACAAATAGATATATATACAGCTTGATAGCACATGGCAAGCTGGGGGGAAGGAACAGCAGCACAGGCAGCATGAGATGAGAGGAAAAAGAGCAAGGAGCGTCTGGATTTCTGATCTTTTCTAGACTATGGCAGGAAATGGGAGGGAATGGGTCCCTCCCTTTGCATTCCACCCCTCTCAGAGTCCAAAAAGCCCTCCTTCTTTAGTTCCTCCTGTTCAAACGATGACAAAAGTACTGAGGCAGAGAACTCCTTCATAGCACTGTGTCTACTTCACGCAGCATATCAGAATATTGCTCCCAACTTTCTGCACATCTTTTTATGGTGCAATGTGTAGCAGATGCTTCTTCACAGACTCATTCCTTGTGGTAAAATGAGGTGACTTCTGGGGTTATGCAAGGATACTCCTACTGAGCCCAACACACATTACACCCACTTTTTACTTTGGCAAGTTTATATGAGTGTTGGGCTTACAAGTAATATGCATGAAGTTGCATAATTAAAAGCAACAATACTCCAAGTAAGCATGAAGACTCTATAGCCCCATGCACTTTGCCTCACAAGCAAAATGGATTGCAGCAGGACCTGTAAACTCATACCCTAGGGTGTCTACAAAGGATTAGATAATGCTAATACAAGGAGTACAAAAGGAATGGTAAACAAAAATGGTTTCACCTTGAAAAGAAATTAAGTCCCAAGGCCAATCTTGAGGAAGATACCCTTGTATAGTAGCTGTAGACCCTCTTCCTCAGTGAACTCTAGAATTCTCTTGAGGAGAATGCAGAAAAATCAGCACAGGATTTCCCATGCCACAGCTCTGATTATTATATTATGCTGATCTTGATTCTGACACAGAAAACATAAAGTAAACAGATGCCAACTTGTGGAAGGCTGTGTATGTTACTTTGCAGTTTGATTATGTTAAGTGGCCAAAGAACCTAAAAAGACAGCTCTAAGGAAAATATGGGTATCACCTGTTGGCCAGAGAGTAGAAGAGAAAGAAAAGAAGACAGAAAAAAGAAGGATGACAGAGAGGAAAAGGGACAGAGACAAAAAAGAGGACGGATGGAAGAGCAGGAGCTGCCAGCTGCAGAAGACAGCTGAATGTGAAGTAGAGGCAGGGTAAAGAAGAGCACAGAAGCAGTACAAGTGAGAGGGACAAATAAGCAAAGGAGAAAGGGAGTGTAAATGAGGAGACAAGGTAAGACAGTGGACAAGCAGGGTGAAAGAGGGGGAGAAAAAGGTCAGAGATAGGAAGAGAGGGAACACAGGAGAGAGCAGTAGAGATGGCACAAGATGGAGGCACAGAGGAAGAAAGGGAAAGAGCAAATGAGAAGAAGAGAGAAAAGGAGAGCTAGAAAGGGAGACACAAAAGGAGAGAAAAACAGAGAAAGGGGGGAGGAGAGAAAAAAAGGGGGGAAAAAAGGAAGTGTTAAGAGAGAGCAGACATGGAAGTAAAGACACACATGAAGGGAAGAAGAGGAGGCAGGAAACAGAAGTCTGGGGGCTTTATGGAGAAACAAAGTGTGAAAGCAAGGGACAAATGAGAGGAGATAAGGGGGTGGAATGAAAAACAAGAGAAAAGAGGAAATAGACTGATAGAGAAGGGAAAAGACAAAAGTAGGGTGGAAAGAAGCAATAGGGAGAGAGGCTTGAAGACACTAATGGAGAAATTGAGCCATAGAAATTCTCAAAAAAGGTGTGGGAAAGGTAAAGGGAGAAATAAGAATGAGAAAAAGAGAAAATGAGAAAGGAGGGGAAAGGGGCAAAATAGAAAAGGAAGACAGACAATGGTATCCAAAGAGAGCATGATAAAAGGAAAAAGGGAGGTATAGTAGAGAAAGAAAAAGAGGATGGAGAAAGAGGGACAGAAAGGCAGAAAAGAGGAAAACTGAGGGAAGGAGGAAAAATTGGAAAAGAGAGAGGGAAAGTAATAGGGAAAGAGAAATTGAAACAGGGAAATGGGGACAGAGTGAGAGACGTGTGAGAAAGAAAAAATACAAGAAGACAGACAATGGAAAAAAGAGTGAGAAAGAGTGAGAAAGAGGAAAAGACAAAGGTGGAAAGAGAAAGGGCACAGAGTAGCCTGCATGTGCAAGGGAAACATAAGGAAAGGGGTGAAGATGTTCAAATGAGACAGGGAGGGGAAGGGGACTGGAGAATGAAAAAGGTAAAAAAATGTTGGCCCAACAGAGAGCTAAGATGGACACAGAGATGGAGAAAGAATGGAATACAGAAAAAGGGGATAAAGGGAAAGAGAAAGCTTGAGAGAGGAAAAAACAGTACTGTGTGAAGGAAACTTTATTCACAAACAAGACAAAAGTGTACAAGAGCGGGCAACGAAGACTGCAATATGCAAAAGGACAAGACCATGAAACCGAGTAAAACCAGGACAGAAAGAATGCTAGAAATAGAAAGTATGCATGAAAAGGAAGTGCAGGAGAAGGAGATGGGCAGAAAACATATAAAAGAGATGAGAAGAGAAAGTGAAAAGAATAGAAAAAAAAATATTGTGCATGAGGGAGGTAAAGTACAAGCAAGAGACTGGGAGGCTATTCAACACAGAGAGCAACTACAGGTAGCAAAGGGAAAGCATTAAAAACAGTAAACTACAGAACAGAAACAAAACGTGTGAGAGAGAACCCATAAAAAAAATGAAAAAATGAGAAAAAAAGGGCACATAAAAGAGGAAAGGGGTGCATATGCAGAAGACTAGCAGACAAGGAAAGCATGTTAGAAAGGAAAGCCATGTGAGGAAAGCGTAAGAAAGAATGAAAGAAAGTAAATGAGGGAAGTATGTGAGAGAGAGGGAAAGGTTGTGAGAGACAAAGGGGATGCAAGAACAAGAAAGGGAAAGCAAAAAGATGAGTGAGAGAAAAAGGAATTCATATTTGAGGACTGGAGGGAGAAGTAGACCATAAGAAGGTAAGCACATGCAATGCAAGTAAAAGGGAAACACATGCAAGACGGAGAATGCATGTAAGCCAGAGAGAAGGAAAGGACATATACAGGAGTGGGAAAGCGCACCTGTAGAGAAGGAAAGCACAAGAAAGCACTAGAGAGGAGGAATTTCCAAAAAAATGGAAGTGTACCAGATGGGATAGTGTATGAGAGCGAAAGCACAAAAGACAGGGCAAACACGAGAGGAAGCAAGAGAGCAGAAGTGTGAGAGGAAGCGTGCAAGAGTGCTCAAGCATGCCAGGTTGCATGTAAAAGTATTTGCAAGAGAAGGAAAACATGAGTTGGAGAAACGGAGATATATCAGGGTGAAGGAGTCAAAATTTCTTATGTTGTAAGGCAGAGAGGAAAAGCTTATTCAAGGAAGGCAAAAGGTGTGCAGAAGAAGCAAGGACCATGTAGCAAAAGCTATGAGCATGCCTGCCAGAGACACAAAGTATGTGCAAGACAGGGACAGTGCTTGTAAGAAGCATTGTGTCCAAAAAAGGAAAATACACGTTATGGTTTGAGTGGACTATGCTAATTTCTGGTACCGATAAGAGGACCTAAAGGGAGGGTCTTAGGATCCTGAGGGATCAGAGAGGGGCGAAACACTAAGGAGTCCATATTCTCTCTCACTTCTGCCCAACAGAGAGATGATGCAAAGCGTGAGAGAGATGCAAATGGAATGAAATACATGTGAATTGTGCAAGACAGAGTGGGAATGCAAGGAAGACCGGGAAGGGAAGAGAACTGAGGGAAAGAGGAGGAGAAAGGACAGACACAGAGAGATAGGAAGCAAGGGAAACAGGGAAGGTGGCAAGAGACACAGATGGGTAGGATGAGAGTAAGATGAAAAGCACAACTAAGATACTGAAAACACAATCAAGAAGGTGATCATATTAGAGAGAAGAAGCACACCATAGAGTGCAACAGCATTGTAAGAGTGGTAAAGCAAATCCACAAGAGCAGATAAGCACCTGAAAGAGGCAAAGGATGTGAACATGAGAGGCAAAGCATATGTAAGAGAAGAAGCATGTCAGATTTGGTGACCAAGAAATGGGAACAGCTTGACAGAGAATTGAGGTGAGCATGTTAGGGACGGGGAAGAGAGAAGCAAGTGAAAGAGAAAGAAGAAACATGCAAACAAGAAGAAAGCAAGTGGCAGAGATACTATGCAAGTGAGAGGAAAAAGTATACAGAGGAAAAGTGTTTCAGGGAGAGCGCAGGTGAGGGGCATAGTGAGAAGGAAAGGTGAAAATAAAAGAGACAGGGAGGGAAAACAGAAGAAAAGTAAATAGAGAGGGAGAGAGGGAAAGGTGGGGCTGGGGAGAGAGGAGGTAAGAGAGTGAAGGGAGATGCAAGTGACAGGGAAAGAGATGGCAGAGGTTAGCAAGGGCTAGCAGAAGAGAGAGAGGAAAGTCACAAGCGACAAGAAATATGAGCAAAAGGAAAAATGTAGGCAGGAGAGATGAAAACTGCAACAGTCAGAAAACATGCAATATGAGGAAAGAGAACAGGAAAGCAAGACAGAGAAGGGGGAAACAGAAGAGAGGAAAACACAAGACAAAAACCAACATACAAGTCAAAGGACACAAGAGACAAAAGGAAAGCATATGGGAGACAAAGCACACGTGACAGCAAGAATGCATCAGAGAAATAAGGACAGTGAAGGGCATAATGTGCAACAGAGAGAGGGAAAATGAGCCATGGAAATAAGGAAGCACAAGACAATGAAAGCATAAATGAGGGAAAGTGCATGCAAATAAGAAAATGTTTCAGAGATGGAAAATCATGCAAGAGATGGTGAAAGCAAAAGACAGAGTGGCAAAGCAAAAGATGGAGAGTGGAAGTGAGGTAGAACAAGAGAAGGAAGTTGCAAAAGAAAGGGACTATAAGGGGAAGAAGAGTGTATCCAAGAGAGAAGACAAGGGACAGGGGGTTGAGAGGTAGGAAGTCCATTGGACAGAAAAGAAAAAGCCCTCTCCTAGAGAGGTAAATCATGAAAGAAAGGCAAACAATATGCAAGATAATAAAAAGGTAAACGGGGAAAGTGTGTCAGAGAGATGCACGGCATGATATTGAGAAGGGCAGCACAAGAAATGGAAAGGAAAAACACTGGGGAAAGTGAGTTGGAAAGTGCATCGAATTGGTCAGAAAAAACATGCAAGACATGGAGAAAGTGAGAGCACAGGTGAGGGAAGAAACATGCTGGAAGGTGTGCTAGTGAGTGTAAGCACACAACTGAGGGATAAGAGGGAGAAGAGAAGCATGTGCAACAGGCAAAGCACATTCAAAAATCCAAAAGAGAAGGAAAACATTTCTGAAACAATAGGAAAGCCCAGGAGAAGGTAAAGCAAGAGCAGAAAAAAAATGAGCAACCAGAGTGTAACACTGAACAACCAAGTGAGAGCACAAGAAATCAGAAGCATGAGAGGGGAAGGGCATACAAGAAATATGATGGAGGAGGAGAGCACAAGAGTGGGGAAGCCCATGAGAGAGATGCTAAGCATGTGTGAGGAGAGGAAGCATGTGCACAATGGGCGAGAAAAGCCTGCAAACAAGAGACAGGGAACACTGACACATGTGAGATGAAGTCCCAAACATGAAAGATGGGGTAAGTGCATGAAGTGGGGGAGCATCTGTGAGAGAGTGGGAAAGCAAGACTGAGAGGAATAGTTTGGGCAGGGAAGAAGATGGATGTACAGAGACAGAGAGAGAGGGATAGCAAAAGAGAAAAAAAAACTTAACAATCCTGTTAAAACCTCATTTGAGGTGCCCCAGTTTGGTTGGGACAACTCATGCGCAAGAGCAAATACTTCCCTGATGAAGACAGACTAAGGAAATTGGGGTTGTTCATCCTGAAGAAGAAGAGGCTCTGAAGTGACCTTATAGTAACCTTCTGATATCTAAAGGGGGCCTAAAAGAAAACTGGGGTAGGTCTTTTTAAAAGGGTGTGTAGAGAGAGTACAAGGGGAGATGTTTTAGAACTTACACAGAGGAGATTTAAATTAGATATTAGGAAGAAATTCTTTCCTTGAGGGTGCTGAAACACTAGAATAGCTTGTCCAAGAAGTGGTGGCTGCCACCTCCCTGGAAGTGTTTAAGACCAGGTTGGATGGGGCCTTGAGCAACCTGGTCTAGTGGGAGGTGTCCCAGCCCATGCAGGGGGGTTGGAACTAGATGATCTTTAAGGTTGCTTACAGCCCTAGCAATTCTATTATTCTATGAATTCTAAACTTAGTATCCTTGCATCACTTCTCAGTTAAAAATTTTAGTCAGAAGTCAGAAAATGCTCAAGTGAGACAGTAAGTGTGAGAGGAAGAGAGGCAAAGCACATCAAAGAGGTGTAAAGTGTGTTGGAGACAGAAGGGAAGCTTTAACAGGAGGGAGGTGGTGATGGGAGAACAAGAGAGTGATGAGGAGGATACCAAGAAAGGTACAGAGATACCAACTGAATGAGAGAGGATAGCAAGCAAGAGAGAACAAAGGACAGTAAGTCAGAGAGGGGAAGCACACAGGAAAGTGTAATGCAGTACCAAGCTTCACAGTTCTTCCTCACCTAGCAGATAAGTGGAATTCCCAAATACATTTTCTCAGATGTCAGTACAGATAAATCTTATTGCTTTAATCAGAACTCACTTAAATTCCTTTTATTGCACCTCAGTGGCTATGATCTTTGAAAATTATATGCCATGTGACCACTTGCTATCCTGCAACTTTGATGAAAGTTTGCTTTCCTCTGTTAAGCTCCAACAGTCATGGTTCACTAATAGGGAGGACTATCAGAAGGCTATTTAGAGACAAAAAATTATCAGCCTTTCTTTCTTGTTTTTTTCATATTTTCAGAGGCTTTTTGAAGTCTTTATTCAGTCTTGCTAACAGATCTTGTATACATTACAATTATTCTTTGAAGAAATACTGGTTACTTGCCACTAGATCTCAAAATTTCCCCCCAAAAGTGACATTTCACAAGTTACTCCTGCCAAATGTCATTAATATGGATTCTCCTAATAGATGTGATAAGTTTTTGTGTGTATTAAATCCAATGAACTTTTTTTCATAAGCAGCATTTGTATATCTATCCATACAGGATTGTGCAAAAATACCATCTCACAGTGCAGAGTCTCCAAGCAAGACTAAAGAATAATTACTGCATTCTTTTGTACAGCAAAGCAATATGGTGTAACTCCTTTCTGGGTAGAGTAAGAAGAAGCTTGTAGTTCTACAGATAGACAGAAAACTTGAAGGCTGTACAGCAAACACTGCTATGTGGTTTTGAGCATAATTTTCTAAGTCAGAAGAACACCTGAAGAGCAAAGGGAGAAAGACAATGTAACCATAAAAACTTCAAACTAGAGTTTGGACAAAGAATTTTATAACCCTTTCATGTCAATTCAGGATTACTCACAAATAAAAAGTGAAAGACTGCGTACCTAAAAATAAAAAGCATCTGACTTGCTTATGTTAAGTGGCCTCAACCTAAGCCACAGTTCTGTTGATGAGAACAAACTCATACCAATGGCAATACACAACATCAACATGACCATTTAAAAGCTGTGTGGCCAAATCTATGTTGCATTTGCTCAATAACTAGCACAATGGAGCACAAGTTCCCTATTAGGATCATCAGCCATTACTAGAAAACAAACCTCATGCCAGATATGCCAACTCCACCAAAAATTAGAACCAAATTCTTTAAGTTTCAAATCTGTTAAAAAGCTTACATCTTTCTACACAAAGGAAAAATAACCTAACCCACCCCAAATCTGTGTATTTATAAATCCTGTGTACACACTTTCCTTAAAATTTACTTAGAAAGTTCTTCAGCTCCTAAAATACAGCTGCATAGCTGGTCTCTAGAACAAGAGGATGGCATTTATTTTGCAAATGGTTTTGAAGAAACTTGTCATTCATTTATTATGTACGGATAACTGTACGCAATGCTACTTTGCTGGATCACTTTTCACTATTAAGAAAATATATTTCAATACCAAGACTTGTGGCTACCTGAGGGAAACCTCTCAGGAAAAGTTGTGTCTGACCAGCATGGCAAAGGAATGAAATGGTATCTGTCTCAGAGCACTAATGGTGTCTCACAGAACTCTTCAGCTATCACTGCAATGGCACCTAGGTGAGTAAAACACTATTTTGGCTTGTGGCAATAAAATCTCTCTTCAGTTTTATCAAATCATTTCCAGATTCCCATACACATCAGCAAATAAGTAGGTACTTTCTTTTGTACCTTTCGTTTATTTTTTTATTAAGAGAATGGAAAAAATGGCAAACACAATAGATAAAAGGTTTTATCATTCTAGAGAATGAAGCATCAGTATATTCTTAGATGTAAACATTTGTTCAGCTTTAATTAACCTAAGGATGAGAGAATGGAACTAAATCCAAAGAATTAAAAACTACCTACGTAAAAAGTGGAAGAGCTCAGGGAAGAGAGTTTGGATTGTTCCTTTGTCTTTAAGGAGGGCTACTTTCCCACTAGGACTCAAAAAAAGAAGTATATTGAAACATCCATTGCAAGTCCCTCTTATATCAGAAAGAAAAAGGGTAAATATATTAACATGGATTGTGAATGGGGGACTCCATGAATCAAACACATTAGGTTGAAGATGGGAAAACCTGATCTTAATTGCTGAAATTACTTTAGTTATTGTGCCTTCTGAATTCAGTTTAGATCAGTTATTACAAAAGAATTCACAGCAAAACTTAAGTTTGCTGTGCTGGCATTCTACATTAACAAATGGCATTAACAAACTACATTGCCATATCCTGAAATGAAAAGTTTTGCAACTATTAACATTCTCATGTTAGGCATCACTTCCTTTTTCAATACCTAAAGCTGTTTGCTAACATGAAAGAGCTGTCACAACTTCTGATCACTAAGGAAGCCAATAAGCACACAACCTTCAAATGCTTGGAAAGATCCACCAGTCCACCCTGATACCTAACTCATTACACCACTTAAAACAAAGATTCCAATGGGCAAGTAATCTGAAAACTATCACAATGCATATCTAAAGAGTGGTAATTACACAACACTGTCAATGTTACACACATGAAAACTTTACTTGGGGAGAAGCTTGTAAACTGAATCTATCTGCAATGTACTGCACAGTGAGGTCAGATTATCCAAAAACGTAGCCCTTTTCCCATTCAATAAGGATCCCAAAAAACAATGTTCTGCTCCAGATCAGAGCAATACAGAGTTCACTGCAAAACCTACCCTTAAATGCATCAGGAATTTATGCAAGTCATACAGAGAATACTTGGTTTAGTTTAGGCATCTGTTTAATCAGTGCTCCCTGCCTTAAACATGGTTTCAAGAACTAATGCACAGTTTCCATGGAGACTGAAGCCAAAGAGTTATTTTTACTGTTTCTGTCTGTGAATATCCCATCCCATTTAAGCTGCCAAGTTCCTCAGGAGAGCCTAAAGGACTAAAAGTGGCAGTAATTTCCATGCAACTGTCTATCACATGTCATTTAATTATTTTAGAAATGTATATGCTTTTCCCTATGAGCAGAATATTTTATAGTTCTACATGTTTTATCAGATGGAAGCAAACTGGTTAATGGTTTCCAGATACATTTGCATAGCAAATTTATTATTTCGAGTTATTATTTTTATTCCATCTTACCATATGGGCCTGAAGATACACGGGGTACACATATCTAATGCACCTTCAACTCACAAGGAGGCTCTTAACACTATACCCCATAACATCCTCTCAGGCAAACTGATGCAAAGTTAGGAAAGTGGACAGTGAGGTAGACTGAAAACTGGTTTCACTGCCAGGCTCACACAACTGTGATCAGCAGCACAAAGTCCACCAGCAGGTCAGAAACTATTCCTTAATCCCAGGGCTTTACATTGGGGCCAATACTATTTACCATCTTCTTTAGTTACCTTGACAATAGGGGTCAGTGCCACCTTGATAGATCTGCAAACAATACAGGGGTGGCAGGAGTGGTTGATAGTGTAAGATGAGTCCACTGCCACTCAGAGGCACATCAACAGACTAGAGAAATGAACTGACAAGAAATGTAAGAAGTTTAACAGAGGAAGATGCCAAATCCTCCCCCTGGGGAAAAATAAACCCATGCACCTGAACAGTCTTGGGGCTGACCATCTGGAAAACATCTTGTCAGAGAAGGTCCTTCAGTTGCTCCTGGTGAGCAAAAAGTTAAACATGAGAAAGCAAAGTTCCCTTGAGTCAGCCCAGGGCTATAGTGGGAAAAGTAGGGCCAGCAATTTGAAGAACGTATCTTTCTTCTCTGCTGAGCAGTGGTGACATCACAACTGGGGTTCTGGACCCAGTTTTGGGTACTCCAGTGCAGGACAGAGTGTAAAAAGGCTTCATGAGGATGGCAAATTGTGCCCAAGAGTGGGAAGGTTCAAACAAGAAAGACAGAGAAAAAGCAGAACCCATAGAGGGAAAGGGAAAAAAACATGTGACGGGTAAGTATGCTAGAGATAGAAAGCACAAGCAAAAGGGGAAAGATGCAACAGAGAGAGAGAAAAAGCATTCATGAAAGAGTGGGAAAGCTTAAGAGAGGAGGAAAACAAGTAGAGTGTGAGGGCAAGAGAACGTTTATTTACACACAAGAGAGAAAAGTGTACAAGAGTGAGCAACAGAAACAAAACTGCAATATGCAAAAGGACAAGACCATGCATACAAGGAAAAGTACGCATAAGGAAGAAAGCATGCTGGAATGGAATGGAATGGATTTGGGCTGGAAAGGAGCTCTAAAGGTTATCTAGTCCAAATTCCCTGCAGTAAGCAGGGTCACACTCAACTAGAACAGGTTGCTCAGAGCCTCACCAAGCCTCACCTTGAATATTTCCAAGGATGAGGCCTCAACTACCTCCCTGGGCAACCTGTTCCATTTTTCCACTACCCTCATGGAAAGAGTCTTGTCCTAACATCCAATCTAAATCTGCTCTTCTCTAACTTAAAACCATTGCCCCTTGTCCTATCACTACAGGCCCTTGCAAACAGTCCCTCTCCAGCCTTCCTGTAGGCCCCCTTCAGGTGCAGGAGATTAGATCTCCCCAGAGTCTTCTCCTCTCCAGGCTGAACAACCCCAGCTCCCTCAGTCTGTCTTTGCAGCAGAGGTGTTCCAGTCCCCTGATAATTTTTGCAGCCCTCCTCTGGACCCACTCCATCAGGTCCATGTTCTTCCTTTGAAGGGAGAACTGGATGCAGTACTCCAGGTGAGGTCTTCCCAGAGCAGAGCAAAGTGGCAGAAGCACCCCTTTCAATCTGCTGGCCATGCTTCTTTGGATGCAGCCGAGGATGATACTGTTGGCTCATCCAGCTTTTCACCCACCAGGCACCTCCAGGTCCTTTTCTGCAGGGCTGCTTTCTAAAACCTCATCCTCAAAGCCTGTACTGATAGTGCAGATTGTTCTGATCTCATGAAGTTGAACCTCATGAGGTTCACCTGGGCCTATCTCTCCAGTTTGTCCAGGTCCTTCTGGATGACATCCTGTCCCTCTGGCTTACTGGCAGCACCCCTCAGCTTGGTGTTATCCACAAGCTTGCTGATGGTGCACTCAATCTCACTGTCTACATCACTGATCAAACTATTAACAGTACAGGTCCTGGTATGAACCCATGAGGGACACCACTTGTCACCGGTCTACATCTGGACTTGGAGCCATTGACCACCACCCTCTGGATACAACCATCTAGCCAATTCCTTATCCACTGACCAGTCCACCCAGCAAATCCATACCTCTCCAGTTTGGCAAGTATGATATTGTGGGGGACTGTGTCAAAGGCCTTGCAGCAGTTCAGACAGATCACACTGATAGGTCATTCCTTGTCCACTGATGGAGTCACCCTACCATAAAAAGACACAGGTTGGTCAGGGAGAATTTGCCCTTAGTAAAGCCACACTGGCTGTCTTGGATCACCTCCCTGTCTTCCACATGCCTTACAGACACAGTAGAATCTGCTCCATGATGTTCTTTCCCAGGCACAGAGGTGAGGCTGACAGGTCAGTAGTTCCCTGGGTCCTCCTTATTATTCTTTCTAAAAGTGGGTGTCGTGTCCCTTCTTCCAGTCACCAGGGACTTCATCTGACTGACACGACTTCTCAAGTATCATGGAGACTGGCTTGGCAACTACATCCACCTATTACCTCAGGATTCTGGGGTGCATCTCACCAGGTCACATAGACTAATGTATGTTCAGGTTCCTCAGGTGGTCATGAACCTCATATTCACATACAGTGAATACTCTACTGCCCTGGTCACCTCCTTGTGTTTTCTAACTTGGGAGGTACTGACAGAGGTTGCCAGTTAAGACTGAGGCAAAAAAGTTGTTGAAAACCTCAAGCTTTTCCTCGTCTGTTGTTACTAGCTCACCAGACTTGCTCTTCAGGGGGGGTATGATTTATTAACCTTCACCTGGAGAATCCCTTCTTGTTATTCTCCACATCCCTTGCAAAGTCTAGCTCCAACTATGAGCTGTCCTCCCAGACCTCATCCCTACACAATAAGACAGCATCTCTATACTCTTCCCGAGATATCTGGTCCTTTCTTGAAATGTCAGTACAGTTTTCTCTTGTCTTTTAGTCTGACAAGCAGGTCATGGCTCAACCATGATGGTTTCTTCCCTTCCTTATTAGATTTCTTACACTTGGGAATCAATATCTCTTGCATTCTATGAACAGTGTCCCTGAAGATCTGCCAGCTCGGTTCTGTTCCCTTGTCCCTGAGGACCAGTTCTCAGGGTGCCCCTGTTGAGTAATTCCTTGAAGTGCTGGAAGTTTGCTTTTCTGAAATTCAGGGTCCTGACTGTGCTCCTTGACTGACTCATGACCCTTAGCACTGTGAATTCCACCAGTGCATGGTCACTGCAGCCCATGCAAGGCTGCCTCTGGTCGAGATGCCTGATTAGCTTGCCTGCACTGGTGAACAACAGATCCCATCTTTCATCCCCTCAGGTAGGGGTGATTTCTATCTTGCATTCAAGACCATATAAAGAAAAGAAAGGGTTTGAATTTAACTGAACCAACACATACAACATATAAAATGGCAAACCAGAAGCCTTTATAAATAACATTCTTAAGCAACCAGAAGTTTTTTTAAAAAAAACACTGAGTCTCCCATACCTTTAAAAAAACATAAGCAGCAGCTGACCTCTGCCTCCTGTAGTTTCAGCTTTGGCTTCAACAACTAATGAATGACCAAGTAGTGACACAAACATCTGTCCAGTCATAGTGAAACACAAGAATAAAATAAAAAGCATATGGACTAAGTTCAAAGCACCATAACATGCCAACTTAACACAAGCCCCAGTGGCCACAGAGACTCCTGTTCAGAGTAAATCACTGTTACACAGAGTAAACAACCTTTCCAGTTGACCCAATGTACCTTAAATGGCTACAGACCCAACATACTTGGTGGATTCTACTTATATCAGTGATGTGGGTATTACAGGTCACAGCTACCCACTTGAGAACATATTAAAGCAGCACTGTACCTGGCAACACCACTAGCTGAGCTTTTAATCTGCAAAAACTCAACCAAGAAAACATCAGAACAACAACCAGCACTACAAGAGACACATCATTTGAAACAATACTGAATAAGTACAGATCCTTTAAGATTTTGCTACAGAAAGTTTTTTATTATTTTGTTAGAGGAACATATGGTACCATTTTCTCTTTATTGTATCTTAGTGTTAATCACAGTCTGCAGCCTAGGGTTTAAACAACATAAAAACTTGAGCTCTTGAAAAACATTATGGGAACTCTTACTCCTTCCCTTTCCCTCCTGACAATGACACTGAGATGGTCTACTTCTCTGTGTTCAGAGTCCTCCAAGCACAAGCAAAAAGCCCCAGTTCCAAAACACCTACAGCATAATAATGAAGAACAGAAAGTGCAGCTGCTAGAAAACCAACAACACATAAACACAGATGTAACCTGTGAAAATGTCCAGCACTATTTTTTAAAAAGCATGGAAGAGAGAAAAAGGAATTAGGAATAACTGAATTAATAGATTAATAGAATGTAAGTAATACCCAGGATCACGGGTCATATATTTACTAGAAGACAAGACTGTATGTAGGCAGTAACTCTTTAAAGGGGGTTGAAAGAATGGAGAAAACTCGACGAGGTGAGATACTAGAAAAGATGTAATGATGGAGCAAAGAAGGAACTAAATCTAAACTGAGGAGCACTGGAAACAGAGTTAAATCTGAGTTTAGAGTCAAAACACCAAGTAGAAAGGAAAATTCAAGAAAAGGGTTTCTGTGTTTATAAATATTTAAACATCAATAGTGCATTCCACATCTACCCCTCCTGAAGCAGAAAAATATCAGAGTGAGCAGAAAAAAAGACTGCTCACTTTTAGAGACTTTTAGAGGCATTACATATAAAGACCTATACTTAAGACAGCATCAGTCTATACAAAACCAGATGACTTCAACATAGCTGACCTCAGACTAGGAGGCAACGTATTTGGGAGTCTCAATGTAGAATAAGGAGTGAATTGCTAGAGTGATACAATCACTTAGCACTGGGCTGCATAATTCCATCAAAGAGACAGATTTCTTTAGAGCAATATGGAACACGGGCAAATCATGGAACAGGATGAGTAAGAAGACTACTTGCTAAATGTTCCTGTTAATACAGAGCAATGGACACAACACCTGTGTAGGAATTTAGCTTATTAGAACAGGTCTTTTCTGGTTCAAAAACCTTCACTGTGCTTCCTGGTTAGCTGGGGACCCTGCCTTCTTACAACCTTGATGAACACGCAGGTTCCAAGTGTAGGTGCAGCCCAAACCGAACAAACAAAAGAAGAGAGGAAGCAAGAAAACAAAAAGCACCAGCAGGATGAAACCAGATGACACTCTGTAGATAAATGGAAGACAGAGGTTACAAACTAAGGCAGAGTCATGATAAACTAAGTGCTGTCTAAAGTCCTCCTTGCCAAGCCTGCAACATTTTGCACCCCACTAAAAAAAAAGTGTACACTTAATTCCACAGAAAACAGAAAATACTCTGGTCCTATTTGCTGTCAAATGCCATTTCTGTGGAAATATATTAAGTTTTTTGCATTTCTGCATTGATATTATACAATACAGGATTTACAGCTCCTCTCTATTTTAACATACTCCATCTCTGAGTTTTTAGGCCCGGGATGATGACTTAAATGCAGTATTAGAGAGTCCAATCGGGTTTTACATGCATACTTTTAAGTTACAGAGGCCATTTTCCAACTAGGTTTCCTAGAATTCTCAATGCACAAGTTCATTTAACATGAACCATTTTCTATACAAGATAGCCAAAAGTACAAATATTTTAGCTGCAAATGACTGCAATAACTAGTAACATACAACAAAATAAATCTGTTTTACTTGTTATGCATGTTATTATGCCAAACAAGGACAGACATTTGAAGAACACTAGGTTAGTTGCGTCTGAATTATATTCTATTACTTTAAGGAGCTCTTCCCAGATGTGCTATTTAATAGGTTCCAAGATGAATGTTTTTAGGCAGCACATGTTGTTAAAACAAAATGCAATGAAATTTTAAGTAATTTAGCACACCAAACTGAGAAATCATTACGAAACAAAATTAGTGAAACTTACATATATATTCCCAGTGGAAAGAAAACTAAACTGGAAGACTACAATACTTCAGTTTAAAACCTGATTACCTGCTAACTTCAGAACTCAAGTAGCAGAGCAGATGAATGGCCCAAAGCAAAGGTCCTGCATATGTTGCAAATGCTGTAAGGAAGATAGCTGGTACTTCTACATAGCTTTCCAGTCCCACAAAACCGGCTGAAACATCCACCGTAGCAATGCCATTTGAGTTTCCCTAAAAATAAGAGTAAAAAAGTAAAGATTCAAGTATCTCCAAAAAACATACTTAGAATATTTAGAATAATATGAATTACTGCAACAGTTAAAAGACTTACTCTTTACAGTACAGCCATATTGTTTGTTAGAATGTCAATAAAGCAGCTTACCAAACAAGAGCTTCTATTTATGATTACAGACTAATGAAAGCATAAACATGATCTTTTGCTTGTTTTGTCTGCATATTAACACACCTGTTATTTAATAAATTACATCCAAAAAAGGAGTTTAAAGCAAGCAGCTATACTTGTTGATTTCAGTCACAGTAATGAAAATAATGCATTTTTTCATCACATGTAATTCAAACCTAATATCTTAGGCCTGTTACTTAAAGTTACACCAGGAAACTGGAACTGTCCCTACAGGTTTTTAAGGTCAGGATGAATAAGGCTCTAAGCAACCTCATCAAGTAGAAGGTGTCCCTGCCCATAGGAGGGGGCTTGGAACCAGATGATCTTAAAGGTCCCTTACAACCCTAAAAAGTCTACGATACTATAATTCTAAGAAATAAATATTTATTGCCCTTAGAGAAAGATGTATTTTACCAGGTTTTCTTTTCCAATGACCAAGACCACTAAATGACAAGGGACTGTTATTTAAATAAGTTGAAAGTATTTTCCACTGAAAATGCCCAAGTTTTTAACTTTGTACTCAACACACCTAAAGCAGCAAACACACCCTGTGATTAAGGCAGAATATTTCTTAGCTTAGCAGGTCACTGATAGGTTTCCTCATACTACTGCGAAAGCTCTCAGATATTCTTACTGTACTTAGAGAAGATGATAGGTTTCTACAGTATTGGTATTCACATTCTCTCCTCCCCCTAGAGAATCCCAGAACAGCCCAAATCTAAGGGCTGTCACCACCAATAGCCTCAGACCCAGTCCCAGCAGAGCATGAAGAGAGGCAGCTCCCTCTTTCCCTCTGACCTTAGTGACTTCAGTCTTCTTGGGAGGTAGGGATAATAAAGTGAATGAAGCTAAGCCTGGGAAGAAGGGAGCAGAGGAGAAAGGTGTTTTAAGATTTAGTTTTTATTTCTGATGATCCTACCCTGATTTGATTGCTAGTTAATTTTCCTCAAGTTGAATCTTTTGCCCATGATGGTAATTCGTGACTCGCTCTGTCCATATCTCAACTCACAAGCCTTTATTATTTATAAAAATTACTTATATTGATTTCATTTCTCATTTCCAGCTGAGAAAAAGGAGTGATGGGATTGGCTTTGCTGAGCATCTGGCATACAGCTAAGGTTGAACAGCTAGCCTGAAAAATATTTTTTTCACATACATAAGTAAATAGGGACTAGGAGAGCAAAAATGCTGTTCCTGAAGCAGCTCTAAAATCTAAGGAGAAAAAAGCTCTTCTTGTTGACAGGACTGTTCAGAGCTCATCAGCAGCAGTCACTTTCCCTGTGTATCCTACCATTAGGGTACCTACAGAATGTAAAGGGAGCCTGAAGCTCTAAGACAGCAGTAAAGTTTGGATTTTACCACAACATCATACAGCAGGGAAATCTTGACTTACGACTGTCAGTCTTTCTTATTTTGAGCTTCACCATGGACCACGTTGCATAAGTGTAATCAATTATTGTTATGCATTTAGCATACTGTTCAACAATGACAGCAGCACAGCAAAGAAGAACTAATGACAAGCAGCTAAGGAAAAAGCTGTGCCCTATAACCTATGAGAATAGAGAAGAAAACCTTAAAACAAGGGTCCTCCTCATGTACTGAGGATGTGGCAAGAACAGAAAGGTCAGGCTGCAACACTTTTGAGAGCCAGGCTTCTCCTGAACACGCACAAATTTGAAGGACAGGCAGGAAGACAACCTGTTGTCTTTTCTCTCAATCTCTTTTTCCACAAGAACAGATGTTTACCCTGAAACACCTACTTACTTTCTCTTTCCCCTCCTCCTCTGTACAATGTGTGAAGAGTACAAAAGCTACGACATCAGGCATCTTGGGGCAACTCCCCATCCCATGGCATGAGAGAGAGAAGAAACAAGAATAAATGCTGTACATGTGAGTGTATGTCATTGTCCTGGCACAACAGGGCAAAAGGATGTATTCTCCTCTGAAAAGTAATGAGGGCAGAGAAAGGAACCAGAAGGAAGGAACAATGTGCTTTCCACCTTTTCCCCAATGCCCTGTAGTTCCTTTCAGTCCAGCTTATTTTACAGGTACCCAGTGCTCACTCCAGCTACCCTTGACTTTATTTTAAGTGATGTAGATGTAGAGCAAGGAGAGCAAGGATGCACTTAGGCCCACACACTTAAAACTGCAACCACACTGAATGCTAAGTGTTCAAACACCCCACTTTCACCAGGAATCTGCTGAGTCTCATGGATGCCTCTACTGCTATGACTGGAAGAGCCCTGCTGAGCATTCTTTCTTCACATTAGATACCTCTCTTCAAGACTAAGTCATACATTTGAACTTAATCTTCATAGCTTATAAATTCTAGTACTCCATATAATACACAAATAAATGGCAATTCAGACTCCTTTTATTTTGAAGTATCACACAAGTATTTCAAACAGTGCGATACCTTATTGTGAAAAGGGCAGAAAGTGGAAGGAAACAATGCGCTATTGCATAAAAGCATTCCATGATAATCCATCATCATCTAGATCAATGGAGCATAAATTTTAAAGAAGAACAGCTAGAAAAACTACCCAGCAGCTTTGCTACAGTAACAGAGCAGAATCTCTCCATAGCCAGTAATGAAAACAATCTAAAATTCTCTCCAAAGCTGCAATGATTTTTCTGAAAACTTTTCAGATACCACACCACTGACTGAATATGAGCTATTAATTACAGTATCTCAATGACTGCCATTGAACTGGGAAGTATATAGGTGCAGGACAGAACTGAGATGCTTCCAGCTTGCTTCACAACTGATTTAACACAGCAGGCTGTTACCACACTCCCCCTAAGCCCTGCATAAAATTGTAAGCCTTTCCAATAACTGGAATTCTATAAACAAGCAAAGAATGAGGAATTTACATTAATTATTTGATGCAAATAATTTATGGTTTAAAAATAAAGTAATTGGAAAAGGCTGGCCAGAAAGGTTCTGCTTCCTCAGTCTCAAGCCTTTGAGAAACGTGGTCTGACCTCACAGCTGATGCTGCTCTAAGAATGGAGTTGAACTGTGAGCCTTCTGAGATCCTCTCCAACATAAATTATCCTACAATGCTTTGAAGTCATAACAAGAGAAAGCAAGAAGCTGCTTTAAAATATCACTCAATCCATCTCTCTACATAAAAGCAAGACAAATTAGATGTAAACAATTCTGAAAATGTACCAACCTACTCTTTTCTCCTCCAGTCATAAAAAGTACTAGAACATAAAAGCAAGGTTTTGAGACTGCATTTTCTTTCTCATCTTCAGCAAATGTACTGCGCTAATGATGGAAACAAAAAACCAGAAGATTAAGAAATAAACACATGGAATTTTTGGTTCACTTCTGAGCTTTAATTCAAGGTATGTTAAAGATTTTAAGTATTCAGGAACACAGAATCATAGAACCACAGTATCAACCAGGTTGGAAAACACCTGTAAGATAATCCAGTCCAACCTTTAACCTTACTCTAACAAAGTAGCTTTACCAGCCCACTGCTAAACCACATTCCTAAGCATTGTATCTATATGATTTTTAAACACATTCAGGGATGGTGATGCAAGCAATTTCCTGGGCAGCCCATTCCAGTTCTTAAGAACCCTTTCAGTAAGGAAGTTTTTCCTAAGATCCAACCTAAACATCCTCTGATGTAACATGAAGACATTTCCTCTACTCCTAGTAGAGAAGAGACTGACAACCCCCTTGCTACAGCCTCCTTTCTGGCAGCTGTACAGAGCAATGAGGTTGTACAGAGCAATGAGGTCTCCCATCTGCCTCTTCTTCTTAAGATGAAACAGCCCCAGTGCCCTGAGCCACTCCTCAAAAGGTCTGTCTTTCAGACCTTTCACCAGCTTTGTTGCTCTTCTCTGGACTCATTCCAGAACCTTGATGTCTTTACTGCATTGAGGCACCCTAAATATAAGCACAGTACTCAAGGTGAGGCCTCACCAGTGCCAAGTACAGGAGGAAACATTTTTTGTTAATTTTTTTAGGAGCTTGTGTATTTAAGGGAAGCAACCAAGACATTTATTGCTGTTTTCACCGTATATGAAGGGCAAGCAGAAATGATAAACATATAAGATACTTCTGCTAAATGGCTGATGAATTATAAGATGTGGACAACTCAAGATTTTAAGAGAATAAAAACAATCAAGATTGTAAAAAAATTCACAAAGAGGTTATCAAGCTTGCAATAAAATCCTGACAAGTAAGTAGCACTCTGTCTAAATATATTAATTCCATATCTGTTTGACAATACTGGAGTATTTTTCTTTCTCTTCATCAATTTACACGCAGCAAAAAATAAAGATCCTAACTACTAAAACAAAACTAAAAACAAATGGGATTTTACCCAGCTCCACATAAATAACACAATACTTTATTCAACCAAGTTTTGAAAACCTCCATGAAGACCACATAGCCTGTGTAAGCAACACTTCATATTACTTACTATTTACAAAAATCTACTTAGAGGCCTCGGGTATAGTTTGTAAAGGCCTACAACATACAGTCTTCCCATGTTAGAACTATTTAATAAATTTGGCTTTTAGGTTCACAATGTCAGAGAGCAGCAAGAGCCAGTTGGTTCTGCAAGGGAAGGCAAGCTGAGATATGAATGTGAAATGAAGCAAGGTAAAAGCATTATTTGGGGACTGGGAATGGTCAGTGGCTTGTCCTGAACAGGACTGGATCCAGACTCATGCATCAAGGCCAGGTGTAGTCCAGTGATCACAGAGCAAGTCTGTAGTCACAAGGCAGGTCCAAGATTAGGCCAAGAAGCCTAGCCAACAGGTCCAGTACCAGCTCAGGGTCAAAAGCATACAAGTCAGGCACAGACAAGACATATCTGCTTACACAGCTGTGACACAGCACAGGCAGCAAAACATCAGATTAAAAACAGCTCCCAAAAAACAGAAGGCCCAGGCCCTTCCTTATAGGTTTCCTTCCAAGAGTTCCAGTCAGTGAAGGAGATAACCTTGAACTCCACTAAACTCCTACACAGGAGATTCACACAGGGCCCTGGCACAGATCAAGCGTAGAATGCAAAACCAAGAGCAAGCTCAAGACATTTGTTCTCAACCCATATTTAATTTCATCCTTTTTTAAAACTTCTATTTAGTAATAAAATCCTAGCTTCCACACTTAGACATTTCATTTTTTTCCCCCCATGCTTATCAACCATATGAACTGATTAATGAAAAATAGTCTCTATTCCTATGAAACTTGCTTACACTATACACTTAGGAGTTTCACAGCTATACTTCCATGAAGTCTTTAAGGACACCACAACATTTTTCCGATAGAAGCCTGCTTCATTCATTAAATATGCTATCCCGAACGAGGCTATTTTTACTCACTATCATATTCAAAAGGCCATCACTTACATTCCACACTTAGCAATGCTTTTGTCATTATGTACCCTCTTGTCTACCAAAATTTAATAAAGGCTTAGCAGCATGGGTAAGAAGCCTCATTTTCCTCATGATCACACCAGGACGTGCAAAAAGTAGACACCAAATCTGTCTCCTATTTCCAGATGGAAGGATGTTATATTTAGCTTGTATTTCTCTTCTCCTGCCTCATTTAGCTAGCAGAGTTTAAATTTAGAATCCAATCTGATCTACATCAACATCAAATTTAAGTGTTTTTCAATTTCTGTATTTAAACCATAGGCCTGCTATCATTTTTCTATGCTACATTAGATCTTTATGCTTGTGTGGAAATTAAAAAACCTAGCACCGCTCTAAACCCAGCTGGTTTAATAGTGGTAGATCTAGTACCACAAAATTTGAAGTAAGAAAGTCAGGGAAGACATTTAAATCTATTCCAGCAGTGCACATCATTCCTAACAACATAGATATGCTTCTCATTTCTCCCCTAGCATTCAAGCATAGATAGTGCTCACTGCAGAGGCAATAAACCAGTGACAAGCTGGTATCAAGGCTTTATGGAGGCCAACAATGAAGTTGAGATCTTGATCGACTGCTCCAGTAGTAACAGAGCAGCTGTATTTCCATGATGTTTATTTAGTATCTGAGTACAAATGACGCATACTCTGTTTGAAATTCAACCCTTTTCTCAGTCAAAATGTAAGACCTCAGTGAAGATAGTCATGGCCAAGACAGGTAGTTGCTAAATCTGGGACACCTGCTGTTAACTCAGTAAGAAAGGTGTATCTTCACTGGAGGACACTGCAGGAAGGAGAGGGACCTGAAAGCTGCCACCAAATTAAGACCCGCCTGTTTTCCCCACAAAGTAGACAAGAAAAGATCATATGGTTTCTTCAGACAATTAGAATCTGTTACTACACAAGCCAGCTACATCATGAGCATTATGATGGAACTTTTTAAAGAGAAATGGAACTTTGAGTTCCACTTTCCATCATTCAGAAAAGAACAGCTGGAATGTGAACATAACCATCCTAAATCATCTATGGTTCTCCTGAGAACACTAATCTACCATACTCCTAACATACACAAACATCTAAAGCTTCAAGTGACTGTATCTGTCAAAAAGAGACATGGGTAAACTGGGGAACTTGCATTTCCATGAGAAGAGTCTGTAACACACCTGAAGGAGGGGTTACCTCTATGTGTTTGGGAGAGGGGACCTCCAGATGTAGAGAGGGGCTAGATAGATATTTATGAAATCAGGTATACAAAATGGCACAGAATTGGTGAGTATTCATCTGTTCTATATCTGGTACAGAACCTCTTTCTACAATTCACTGACTGCCAGTAAATTAATTACCAGTTAATTACCACCATCACTAATAAGTCTGTAACACTTCAAACCTTATTTCAGGCCTCAAAAACTGAGCAGTTTTTCTCTTATAATAAGTAGCTCATACACTAGACCCTGAACTCTTAAGGAAAAGGAAGGAGAAACTTAAATATGAAAAAGAAAAATAATTAATGAACTGGGTTTTTAAAGTTGTTGGGTTTTTAGTTTTCCCTGGTACTGCAGATCATAATGCTAGATACTGAGGAATAAGATACAAAGAGCATGAAATTTAATGTATTTTCTGGAAAAAGCTTCTTCTGTCCTTGGGTCAAGAGTTTCAGATAGAAAAACCTATTCTCAGAACAAATTGGGAGAAATTTACCAACCGAAGAGAGAATTTTAATTGTAGCCTCTGTGGTTTTATAAGCTACCAGCTTTACCATTCTACTTTTATATAAGAGTATTTTGCAGATCAGGCAATTGCTTTAAATTGTGAAGAGCAAAAAACCCCTCCTCTTAGTCTTGTATGATCCAATTTGTTTCTTTCCATACCTGCAGAATAGTTTTTTCA
Organism: Phaethornis superciliosus; assembly: GCA_023637945.1. Classification (NCBI taxonomy): domain Eukaryota; kingdom Metazoa; phylum Chordata; class Aves; order Apodiformes; family Trochilidae; genus Phaethornis; species Phaethornis superciliosus. The sequence goes on from JAJQWJ010000004.1 coordinate 49,747,189, forward strand.
TTGCAGAGTAAATGAACAAAGTGAACACCTGAACAGTGGTACTTGGGTCAAATACCAAATACCCTCCTGGAAAGGGCATCTAATGAAAATGCACTTACAGCATTTTTTAAAGAGAAATGAAAATTTGGTCTCTGATTAGTGGGGGCTGGAGGAAAATTCCATCTGCCTTGACTCTTATGAGCACTTTTTCCCTTGGGAGAATTTATTTCTCTATTTTTGAAACATCTTCCAGGATGTTTTGAAAATACAAAGAATAGAGATATAAACAGAGATAAATAGTAAAAATGAAGAAAACAGAGACACAAAACTGATCACAGCTTCATTTTTCTAAGTAGATCTGCAAAAAATCTGCAAAATACTATTAGCAAGTTCTTTAGAAATGGATGCATTTTTTAAAAAAGCCTTGTCAAATTTTTTGCTAAGCCATTGCTAAATTGAGAAAAATCTCTCCATAGCTGGATTTAACTGACCTATGATGGGGAAAAAAATGGCATCTCCTTATCTGGACCTGCTCATATCTTGGACTTGATAATAAATCAGCACAGGAAACAACGTGGGGGAAGAACTGTGGAACTAAGTAACTATCACCCTTCATTCTCAGATGTTAGAGTGCCAGGATACGAACAAAGACCAATTAAGCAATCTGGCTCACAATAAAGCAATGGACAATTTCTCCTTTCTCAGCTTTGGATGCTTGTCATTCAGCAGAAGGTCTGTGTGCAAGAGACTCCCTTGTCAGAGATAATTTAAAAAATATATACAATGTTACTGGAATTTGTATCATGCTGGAAGTAATTCCTTTCAAAGTAAAAAACATCTATTAAAAAAATTGCCACTGGGGTATGGGGCTCGGGCAGATGCCCTAAAAATGCATGAAAAACAGCAGAAAAATGTGCAGCCAGTTAAAATGGAAATCACCTCTTCCAGTCTTCTAAAACCAAAAAATTCAAATGCAAAGGCAGTTGAAAGCACAAAACACAGACCTGATGAATCCACTTGGTGGATCAGGAACTCGCTGGACAGTCACACTCAGAAAATTGCAGTCAATGGTTTTATGTCCAAATGGAGATCAGTGATGAGTGGCCTTCATCAGGGGATGGTATTGGGATTGGTGATGTTCAGTATCTTTGTTAGCAGCTTGGGTAGCAGAATTGAGTGCACCCTCAGAACGTTTGCCAATAACAACAAACCGTGTGGTATGGCAGACACACTGGGGGAGAGGGATGCCACTCTGAGGGACCTGCTAAGACTTGAGAGGTGGAGGTGTGTGATCTGCATGACATTCAGCAAGGTGCAAGGTTGCTGCATCTCAGTCATCCACAGCCCTAAGCACAATTACAGGCTGGGCAGAGAATGGATTGAGAACAGCCCTAAGAAAAAGGACTTGGGGATGCTGATTGATGAGAAGCTCAACACAAGCCAGCAACGTGGGCTTGCAAGCCAGAAAGCCAACCATGAACAAAATAAGATCAGTAGGTTGAGGGAGGTGCATTTACCTCTCTACACTTCACCTGCCTAGGGTGCTGTGTCCAGTTCTAGAGCCCCCAGCAAAGGAAGGATGTAGGAATTGAGTCTCAAGGATGGCAACGAAGGTGCTCAGAGGGCTCGAGGGTCTATCCTATGAAGACAGGCTGAGAGAAGGCCCTGGGGAGACCTTGTAGCAGAATCATAGAACATGCTGAGTTGGACGGGACCCATAAGGATCATCATGTGTAGGGCACCCCCAGAATCTCACCATGTGTCCAAGACCCAACACCTCTCCTGATGCACAGACCACGCAAGGCTTCAGATATGACACGCCCCCTCACAACAGGTTAAAACATTAAAAAAATAAACACAAAAGCCAAAACTCTGTGAAGTTGTACAATGCCACTGGGTGCTGCTGGGTACCAAAGCAGTGCTGCAGCAGGTGTCAAGAGAAACCCACTGGGAGGGAGTGGAGGGTGTGGAGAGCACCAGACCCCAGCTGCAACCAAGGGGCTGCACAGGCAGTGCTTTGCCTTCCCGGGGGGGCTGCCAGGGGCTGCTGGAGGCTGCACTTGCTGTTGTCCTGGGTTCCCCAGCCCTTCTCCTGCCCAGTACCTGAAGGGAGCCTACAGAAACTCTGGAGGGGGATTTTTACAAGGGTGTGTAGTGACAGGATGAGGAGAAATGGTTTCAAACTACAAGAAAGTAGATTTAGATTAGGTATTAGGAAGAAATTCTTTCCTGTGAGGGCAGTGAGACACAGGAAGAGGCTGCCAGGAGGAGCTGTGGATGGTCCTGCACTGTAAACATTCAAGGCCAGGCTGGATGGGGCTTTGAGCAACCTGGTCTAGTGGGAGGTGTCCCTGCCCATGGCAAGAAGGAGCTGCAACTAGATCAAACTTCAAGGTCTTTACCCACCCAAACCATTCCATGATTCTGTGATAAAACACCCTTTTTTACTGGCTAGGATGTTCAAGCACTCAGACTGACTGACCAGAGAGGTTGCAAAGTCTTCATCCTTAGAGGTATTTATATTCAACTTGACATACTCCAGACTACCCTGATCTGTCTGACCTGCTGTTGGACAAGGGGAAGTTTGACTGAATGACTTTGAGAGGTGCTTTCCAGTTTCAATTCCTGTGATTTGGCAGTTCTGAGAGACAGCCAACTGTACCACTGAAAATGGGTGCTTTATGAAAACACTTGAAAGAATTCTTTATTAGTCCTTTAGCCAGAATTTTCTTGCCAGCCTATCCTTCACTAAATTTCTGGGAGTTGCTTTTGCCTGGTACCTCAGTGCTAGAGAGAGTCTTGCCTTCAGCCTCTTGCCAAGCCCCTTAAGGGTTGCTCTCAGAAGGCCATAATCAGACCTGACTGCCTGAAAAGTAACATTCAAGACATGCAAAAGCTGTTCAACCAAGAAATGTTATGTCCTCTGAGAAGGAAAACTAGATAGGAAGGGATGAATCATGACAATCTGATCCCCATGAGCAATTCCCTATCCTGGCACGTACTCTTAAGAGCGAAGCAAAACCAATCCTTAGTATTAGCAGGGTGGGTCAGAAAGACAGCAGGAAGTACCCTAAGCTTGAACACAGTTTTAACATCCTCAGACTTGCCTAAAGGGTAAAACCAACACAGCTCTCACCTTGAAATTTTGCAACAAATCAGAAAGCCTCTCCTCCAAAGCCAGAGACAACCCGATTCCCAGATTAACAAATGCCCTCTTAAGACAGTCTGACACATTTCCAGCATTATTAGAAGTGCAAGGAACCTCTCCAACTTCAGTGCTAAGGAGCATTTTTGTGGCATCGCAGCCTTACTTGGAATGCAAAGTACTATTCTATGGAAAGTAGTAAGACTCCTCAAGAAACACAGTACCATTTCATATAATAGAATGACAATTAGTTCTGATTCTTGTAAGAGTTATTACCTTGCCACAGAAATTCATAGAATCACAGAATTGGCTGGGTTGGAAGGGACCTCTGAGCTCATCAAGTCCAACCCTTGATCCACTACTGCTGCGGTTACCAGACCATGGCACTGAGTGCCACATCCAGTCTCTTTTTAAATATCTCCAGGGATGGAGAATCCATTACTTCCCTGGGCAGTCCATCCATTCCTTTCAGTCTTAAACTGTGTGTAGACCTATTGTAATGCTACCAGAGCCTTTGTAAGCCTCAAGAATCAGGGACAAAAAGGCATGTGCCTTTTACCAATATTATTCAACTCAGCTGAAACTTTTACATTTGTTGCAACTGAACAGCATTTAGGAGACCCACTAGCAGACCCTTTGGTTACCTCTGGTATAGGTATGCTATTTTTTTAGCACTTTCAGAAATCCAAGTTGGGTATAGGTTATCAAGATATGCATCTTTCCCTGATTCTGAAAACAAAACATCAATAATACAGTCAGAAATTAAACCTTTCTGAGAACTTAGTAAACTTTCCCACTCAGAGACTTAGTTGACATTTTACTCACAAGCACAGTTCTTCATTGAAAAACTATTACTATATAATAAACTTATTATATAAGGTGTTCAGCTTACCTGAAAATAGAAGAAAGCTTGGCCAAACCAGTAGTGCATGATACTAATCTGTGCTGCATCAAATTTCAAAGGTCTCCAAATATATTTTGTCATCACTGTCTGAATCAACAGACAAAACACCAAGACTGGTAAATTGTGAGGTCTAAATAGAAGAGCTGCTAGTAGAACTAATCCACTATACACTTCCCATAATCCTGTACTCTTCACGCTGGAGTCTGCAGAAATAACCTGTGACTTTAGCAAATCTTTAGTGCCAGTGAAGACTATGCCAAGAACAAAGACATAAACAAAGCGAGCTTCAGTAATCCCCCTAAAGAAGAAATTAAAAACAAAACAAGCAGTAACAGCAATTAGTAAATAAATAAAACAGAACGATGAGATGCTTATTAGTACCTACTTCACAGTCAAATGGTCTTTCAAGACAGGTATAAGACCAATGCAATTCTGCCAAACAATTTAAATTCTAATGATAGAAATGGCCAATTTCATGAGAGTGCCTTCTCAAATACAAAAACCTTAAAAATGGTTCATACTTAAATGATAACATGTCCAAATCCACAACCCAAATCAAAGTAAACAGCTTGTGCTAAAAGCTAAACTAAGCTAAAATATAAAAATAAAATTATACGTCAGTCAATGTAACCAAATCAAATCTGGTTTATTACTGTTCAAGATCTAAATCCAGTTATATATATGAACACAGTAGTATAAAAAATGGCATTTATGTAGCATAATAAATTTCAAAAAAAATACTCCTTTGTTTCAGGCACTAAATTGACTTAAAAATAACTATCTCCTGTAGGCTGTTCAGTGATTTTTCACAACTCATTTACACAAACATGTATTTCTTTTTAATCAGCCTAGAGAACAGTGATGGCACCTGGAAATCCTTATTTCAGTCTGAAATTTCTGCATACTTCAGGCTTTTTCTCACCTTAAATAGTTGCAGAGATACAGATATATGCTTGTTAATACCAACACATTTTTTCCTTTCAACTGTACTCATTCTTCAATCTCAAAGCATTCTCATTACAAAAAAAGTGAATGTTTAAGTAGTATGTGTAACTAACATCTACTGATAATGTTCCTTACACCTGTAAATTCATTGGTCTCTTCATTTCTAGTGAAAGTTGCTTCTGAAGAAAGCACAGCATCTCAGATGAACAGTTAATAAGGACTAGTAACCTTAAAAACCGAGACCTGCTATTTTAGAACTTCAAAGCCCAAGGAACAAAGAAAGCAAAAGCTATCTATCAGAATGCACCGATACTCTTACATTTATAGGCAAAAAAGGTCACGGAACGCATAAGAGTAAATTAAGTTATAATAATAATCCAAACTCACCAAATAAGCATATTCAAATTTTTGTCATTATGAATACATTTTTTATCTCAAAAAGGGTTCAAATACCTGTTATTCACCCATTTTATCCGTAATTTTATCTACACTGTCCTTAGGGATTACCAGCCAATTTCTACTAGTGGTGAATGAACAAGGTCCCTAGGAAGTTAATCTAAGTCACTGAGAAGTGATGATTCTTGGGTCATAGGGACTCAGTAATATATGAAGGATTAGACCATGAAAGTAAAAACAGTAAAAGCATAGTTACACTCGGTGTGACCAGTATAACTAGCTGATCACAGAAACATTAGTAGTCTGGAATAAACTAGTAGTCTGGAAACATTAGAGCTGGAATAAAATCTTCCTCTTTCATGTACAGGAAAAAGAACCAAATAGAAAGAGAAGAAATAATAAGCAACAGTATTTGCATGCTCAGTTTTCCTTTTGCAACCACAAAACCGAGATAAGACACCAAACCACCACAAGATAATGACATGGCCTCCCTAAACATGAGTACAGTGCTTTGTGCTTTGGCTTTCAAAGGTTCAAACTCATACCTAGTGGTCTATGCAAAAGTGCTGTACTTCTATATTATCTTCAATAGGAAGTTTTTGTAAATACCCTGTAAGGCCCATTGTTTTTCCCCTTTAGGGGGAAAAAACCCCAAACAACATTAACATTTAGAGAGTTTCTGTGTTTCTGGCTAATGAAGAAATTCGTTACCCCATTTCAGTATGTCCAGTAATTCTCATGTAGTTATTACCATATTCAAATATGTTATTGAAACTTAGAAATAAAACCTCGGGAAATAGCTTTGAGCATTTGTCACTATTAAATGGATTAAGTGGAAACTGAAATTAAGTGATTGATGAAAATGCAAAGTAAAAAAAAAATGTAACTTCTCAGCAAATGCACTACTGTTATTTTGTGTGTGCCAGCATTATATAAATTCATCTTTCTGATTGCACAAACTAACAATTTTAAAAGAACCTTGAGGAAAATGGAAAGCCAAATTACTTACTTGCCTTTTTAAATCTGTAAGTTATTTTATGGTAATCCATACAAGACAGGACACACTTTAGTTGCATCTTCTCCCTCATTCACCACCAAACAACTGTGCCATCCAAAGAAAACATTTATCTTCAGCAAAGGGTACAGAGAGGGAGTATTTCAGAGCAGAGAATCACCATCATACAGGAGAAAGCATTATGGATGAAAAATGCCATGGCTGCCTACAAACTACAGGAGCTGCAGTTTTCTCATACTACACAAACCTTGCACTTGGATCAGGAGTTATTCCATGTCATGAATACATTAGATACCTCTGGACACATTTAAAAGAAAGCCTTTGGTTTGCTCCTAGAGGCATTTTAAATAGGCTTTTGCTGTTTCTCATATTAGCCATCTAACAAAGATGAGCTAGGATCACTGTGCCAACACACCAGCTAACATCTGAAATTTACTAACATGTGTCTACCTCCATTTGTGACATGCTTATTGGAAACCTTGCAGCAGCTAATGTGTTTGAGGAGTTAATGATCTTGGGCAACAAATCATGTCTGGTCTATCAGGCCTTGTAATTTAGACTAGAGAAGACCACGTTAGCATGAGTGGTAACCATGAGAAAGGGACCATGCTAGAACCTCTGTGTTGGCCTGCTCACATGGCAGGAGTACATACATGGGTTTCTTGGAGGTTTTGTTTACCCACAAAAAAAGCCACCATGGTATAAGATGGAGGCAGTGGAATGCCATGGAAAGATTCATCTGATGAGTATGTCTGATGCTGCAAAAAGGGCTCACACCATCTGAAGGTGCTCACGACATATATTCCTATTTTTACTCTATATTCTTTAAACAGCTTTTGTTACACATTTGCTGTTAGTCCTTTGCTACTGAGTACTGGAAAGAACTGAGACTCACACTTCCAGCCCCAGGTGCAGAACACAGGCCAACATAAGGGTCAGAACCTGTGTTTGCTAACCCTACAAGCTTTCTCCGAACAGCTTACACAGAGCACCTGAAGAGCAAAAAGCTTTGAAACATGATGGTGACTTTTAAACTAGTTTATAATCAGATACAACTTAGAAAATCACAGTGTTCATTATTTATTTGAGGTGACATAATACAAAAAGCCTATATTTTTCTTTTTACAATTGTGATCAATCTGCTAACTATGGAATGAGCAAGCACACAGTAAATGTTTTGCCTTAAGTATTTATGCACTCTACTTATTTTTCTAATTGCATTTTATTTGCAGCTCAATTGCTCTATTTAATAGCCCATTCCAAACTGCAGAATTTTCCTTATTATTGCAAGGACAGTACTCTTCTCCAAGGATTTTACTCAAACACAATTCAAAACTATAGGTCACACTCAGAAATAAGGCATGTTCCAAACACAGAGCCAAATCCTGTAGACTAAATAAAGATTACCTTTACTTTCACATCATGCAGAATTACCAATGTTAATACTAGAACACAACTACAATTATCTTCACTATTGGGAGAGATGGAATGTAAGTAAATATATCCAGATATACACATATAAAAATGTTAGTTCTAAAACATATCCTGTTAGTAAGTCTCGACTTCCATACATCCTAAGATCAAGGAATCACAGAACTGTCAGAGTTGGACAGGACCTCTAGAGATCATCTAGTCCAGTTCTCACACTAAAGCAGGATTACCTAGAGCACGCTACATAGGACTGCATCCAGGCAGGTTTTGAATACTTCCAGAGAGGCAGCCTGTTCCAGAGCCTTGTCACCCTCATGGTAAAAAAGGTTTTTCTTATGTTTAAATGGAACTTCCCATGTTCCAGCTTGTGCCTGTTGCCCCTTGTCCTGTCACTGGGAATTACTGAAAAGAGTCTGGCTCCATCTTCCTTGCACCCACCCTCTGGATACTTACAGACATTAACAAGGTCTCCCCTCAGCCTTCTCTTCTCCAGGCTAAAGAGTCCCAGCTCTCTCAGCCTTTCCTCAGAGATGCTTCAATATGCCAATCACATTTATTTTCTCTCATGGACTCTCTCCAGTAGTTCCTTATCCCTCTTGAGCTGAGGAGCCCAGAACTGGATGCAGTGTTCCAGCTGTGGCCTCACCAGGGCAGAGTAGAGGGGAGGAAATGCCTTCCCTCAACCTACTGGCCACACTCTTCTTTATGCCGCCCATGATCCTGTTGGCCTTCCTGGCAGCAAGGACACACTGCTGGATCATGGATAATTTACTGTCCACCAGGACTCTTAAATCCTTCTCCTCAGAACTGCTTACCAGCAGGTCCACCCCTAACTGTTGCTTGGGATTCTTCCTCTCCAGGTACAGGATCCTACACTTGCCCTTGTTGAACCTCATTAGGGTCTTATCTGCACAGCCTTCCAGCCTGTCCAGGCCACACTGGATGGCAGCATAGTCCTCCAGAGTGTCAGCCACCCCCTCACAGTTTTGTATTATCAGTGAACCTGCTGAGGATACACTCTGTCTCCTTGTCCAGGTCACTGATAAACATGTTGAACACAACTGGACTAAATATTGACACCTGGGGGACACCACTGGTTAGAGGCTTCCAACACAATCCTGCTCCATTGCTCACCACCCTCTGAATTTTGTCACACAGCCAGCTCTCAATCCACCTCACCGTCCACTCATTTAGACATATTTCTTGAGTTTTTTTATGAGGATGTTATGGGAGACAGTAGCAGAAGTCTTGCTGAAGTCAAGGCAGATAATATGCACTACTCTCCCCTCACCTAGCAGCCAGTGACATTGCCTTGAAGGCAATCAAGGTTGGTCAAACATGACTTCCCTTGGGTGAATCCATGCTGACTCCTCCCAGTTAAATTGCTTCTACGTGTATTGTTATTACATCCAGGAAGATTTTTTTCCAACACCTTAACAGGGAGAGAAGTGAGCCTCTAGTTCCCTGTCTCCTCCTTCTTGCCCTTTTTGAAGACTGGAATGACTTTAGCTGTTCTCCGGTTTTCAGGCACCTCTCCTATTCTCTATGACCTCTCAAAGATGATGGAGAGTGGCTTAGCATTAACACCTGCCAGCTCTCCCAGAACTCATGGACATATCCCACCAGGGACCATGGATTTATGGCTATCCAGTTTCACTAAGTAGCCTCTAACCTGGTCCTCTTTTATCAAGGGAAAGTCTTTCTCTCTCCAGACCTATCTCTTACCTCCAGGGTCCATGTAAGACAAGATCATCTCCTGCAGTGTTTTTCCTCTGCGCATCTTGTGAATCTCTGATCACTGATTAAGCAGCTCAAAAAGAAATCATTTGTAGCTGTATCGAATTCAAATTAATGTAAAAGAAGATGCTTTTTTACAACTTCTCTCCCATGATCATCCTCCTCATCAAATGTTCTAACTGACGCTGAAGTTTTCTGTGACTCCTTGGCATTTAGGAAAACTTGAGGCTGCACAGCCTACAATAAGAAGTATCATAAGAAAACTAAAGCGACCCTAGCTACATTCCAAAAATAGCTATTGGTGAAACAGCCGAAGTTTCCTGATCATTACAGATCAGTTCAGTAGGAAATCTAACATATTCATAAAAATTTTTAGTATGCATTGTACAACACAGCCTAGACCTCAAGACAGATTTGGCTACATCATGGAAAGGCCACACATTACAGAACACTCACCTGCAGAAGAAAGCAAGCAACTCTCCCAACTACAGACTAAGAATTTTTCAAAACTAGGGAGTAACTACATGATCTTGGCATCCACTCTGTTTAATGTGGCAAGTCCATCTACGCAGAGGAGATGGTGTATTTGGAGTTTCTTTGTAGTAAAATACAACAGCCTAACAGTATGATGATTAGATTTTCCTCACACTGATCATTAACTGACTGGCTTCTGATCTGCCCCAGCTGAAAGACTTCATAGGGTTCAAAATAATGCACACACCACAAAAACTAAGTGCTGGCCACCTACAAAGTAGAGTTTTATTCCTACGAATGCGATTCCAGCCTAGACACAACATATCCTCCCACTTCATCTCCTGATATCCAAAGTGTTAACACTTCTATAGAAATATAAATAGATATACATATCTGTTGATTTAACTTACTTTGAAATATCTTTGCTGTCATGTTGCCATGGATATACAACATTTCCAATGGCTGCTCGGTAACTGTAGACTCCCAGGAGACCAAGTGCCATTGCAATTTTTGAAACCAGCGAGCATCTTCTTTGAACCAGAAAGAAGATCATAACTAGGGAGACTGCAGCCAAGAAGGAGAGTTCAGATTTATGTTCAGAGCTGTGGGAATGAAAATCAACAAAAAAACCTCCTTCAAACCACTGTAATTACTGATAAACACATTTCACAAAGTCTTAGCTACAACACTGTATTTCCAAATTAATCACTGCACTGACATGCATTATGAAATTTCTAAGAGGTATAGTAAAATAGTTTAGTATTTTGATTGAAGCTGTTTTATTAATGAGGTTTTCTATTCAAGCATGCTTGTTAAGAAGTGCAATTATTGTGTTCTACCACATGCTAGTTATTCGGTTAATTATATAACAACTGAGCTGTACGGTGCATAATGGAAAAGAAGCTAATGCTTTTAAATTAGAGTTTTATTATTTATACATTTTGAAACAGTGTATTTTGCTTATATTACAACTTTTCCTTTTACAGCAAAAGACTTTTGCACTGCAGAATTAAATATCCTTTTTTAAATAACTACAAATGTATTTGATTTTTTTAATTTTAGACACACAAAACATTACATAGCAAAATGACCAGAAATATACTTACGTAGTTTAAAACATACAAATGCAAACACACTAACACATAGGAGTCCTTTACATAAGTACAGCCCTTGCATTGTATCAATACATAGAAGAGACAAAGACACGAAATTTGCATCATGGCCAAGAAGGTTACAGATACAATATGTTCTCCTACATCCTAAAGAGGATGTATGTTCAAGAGTATTTCATTCAGCATACTGCATTTACATTTACAGTTATATAAGTTATCACCCTAAAATGCTAGGTTAAGGTTAAAATCTCCACTCAAGCCCTACCATAGCTAGCTATGTGATTCCAGAAAGCCCACTGTAATCCAAGAACTGCTAAGCCTTGCCTACTGCAAATACTCCCAGTATCCAAAATGACACAGAACTGTTAATTTTGTTAGATTTACTTTCTGTTAAGAACATTACAGACTGAGAGCCAAGGGCTCCATCTTCTGTCTTACACATTCCAAAATGCCATGATAAAAGATTACTAACTTCAGCAAACTGATGGTGAGCCTGGGCTGTTATCTCCATTAACTCTGGTAATACCTACAAAACTCCAGTTTTATCTTTTTGTCAATCAGAATTACAGCAGTTCAAATAGGCTTATTTTCCTATTCCCTAAGAATGGTCCCTATGCTTTATCTGGAGTTTGACCAGCTGTTTCAGCTGCAATGCTTGGAAAGGATACCAGGCAGAAAAATTGGTCCTGTTAGTCCTCCCTGCAGGATCCAATCCAGCAATTCATTTAACTCAACATTCCCAAGAGATGTACTGCTCTCTGCAGGCCAGGATAGGAAAGTGAAAGAAGTAACAACTAGAACACTAGGGGAGAGAAAATATAGTCTTGATGTTTCTCCCCACTACTACTCTTCCTCTACAGAAGGAGACAGCAAAAGCAGAGAATGGATTGCTGCAACAACCTGTGAAAATAATACATGCATCAACACATAACTAATTTAGTTATCCACTGCATCTCTAAAATGAACCTTTGTGGAAAATCTGAAATGCCTTCGGGATGTTTTCTTCTTGCCCACTCATTGTATGAACAGATCATATTATAAAATAACAGCAAATCATCATCATCTTTGTTACTTTATCTAAAAAGGTCAATGAAGTCAATCCAATTCTCTTAAGAGACTCCTGCAGGTAAATCTAACATTGCAACACATAAAAATTTAAAAATATTCCTAACTTTAAGTAATTGCCAGTGCTATATTAAGTAAGACACTCACCAACAGCTGAGTCCTCAGCTACTCTGATCTCAGCTGAAATGTACTGGGGTTTGCCCAAGCCACAAAACTGAAAGGGATGATACAATAGTTTCCTGAGAGAGAATCTGGGGATGGAGGAACTAAAAAAAGAGAGCTTCAGTTGTATGCTCTTACTGCAACAGCTTGTGGTCTACACTTTCATACTTCCAGTACCAGAATGAAGACTGGATGCATTTCCTTCCAGTGTTTTGTTAATACCGCAAATAGAAGAGTGAAAGGAATTAAGGATGTGTGCATGATTCATATTTTATGCGGATAAAGCCTTATTTAACTGTTTAATTTCACTCTACTATTACAATAAAGTATGGAGGAGTCACTTGGTATGCTAAATTTGGAGGGGAGGGCATTTGGGGATGGTTAAATACATCATTAAACAAAAATACTACTACATTCCTATGCTTCTGCTTCTTGTCACTTCTCATCAAGCTGACACTGTCATTTACAGCTTCACTTCTTCCTCAGTGAGCCATATAGCAGCTCTGACACCTTCCAAATATCAGCTCTGACCAAGACTAAAAGCAAAATGATTCTAACAGAGTAACAAGTAGCTAAAAAGAAAATCTGACTTCCAGGCAACTTTAGAGACTGCATGTTCCCTTATGCTTCATTTACTGTCAGATTTTCTTTCCCCCTTTTCCTTTTGAAGTTTTTTTTGTTTGGTTTTTTTTTTTTCATTTGTAGTAGGTCTCACAGAGATTGCAAATAACAAAGTACATCTCTCTTATTTCAGCACTGCTGCATGCATTTCTAATAGTCAAATTCAACACACTACCAGTAGGATAGATTTACTGTTTCGCTGCTTACATTTTTCAATGCACAAACCTGCACTAAAGTCTCTTTATCTCAAAGACTGAGCTCCTCAGTCACTGTCCAGATAAGCAAAATGTTAGCTTGAGCATGAGCACAGACATCTAAAAGGTCAATACTGGGGGTTGGGGGGGGGGGGGGGGAAAGAAGAAAGGATACATTGTTCATTAATTTATCTTACAGACAAAATAGAAGGCTGGCTAGAAAAAGTCTGAGCAGACCGAACACAAACTGACAAGATTACACATGATGCAAGTAACATTCTAGTATCTTATTGCTCAAAATGTGCATAAGACATAACTATGCAAATTACATACATGCTAAAAATAGAATAACAATCAAACTTACAGAATATCAGTGCATTTTGGGAAGGCAAGTGCTTTACGCAACCCAGCTTATCACCAATTTACACTATAAGGAAACCACATAATCTCAATCCTGATTAAAACACTAGGGGAACAGACATCTCTCTGAACCTATTCTTCTGTAAAGGAGAAGCAAAAAAGACATTAAAACCCCCATATCATATTAGTGTGGTTGCAAACTGGAATTCACAGATACTCTACAAACCACACACAAGATGTGCAAAGATTTAGTTGTGCTGTTTACTGATATTTTCTAAGCTTATCCAGTGATTCATTTGAGATCCAAGAAATCACCTACATTCCATCACTCAAGTCCAAAAACTGTGCATTTCAAATGCTGCTGTTTGGGCAACTTTTAATCCTATAAAGCAACTGAGGTATGTAACAGCATGGTGACATATACTGTATTCTCCTGTTAAGCTATAAACTGTTTTATTTATTTAAGTCAGGATGTAGCTCAGTTCTGCTCTTTTGCCTACTCCCTAAACACAGCAGATGCAGTTAAACCAATAAAAGGGAGAAGGCAGAACTGTGGCAGTCCGAATGACAAATCCTCTTCGCCTGCCATAGCATGGCACTCTGGAGTGTTCCACTATCTTTTTAGAGCTCCTGAAAAGTAAAAGTTTGCAAATCATTACTTCTTGAGAAACATTTGAGAATTTTTGTAAGGAGTGCTTGATAGTGGCAGAAAGAAAAAACTGCTTATGCCTGCAGCACTCCAGAAGACGCACATACTTCCACATTTTCTGTCTACAGGAATTCAACAGCAGTAGTGCTGGTCTGTGCATTTTCTCTTCCTGCTATTATGGCAGCCCATTTGTCTATAACACTTGATGGTAAATAAGAGTGGGAAGTGATCCATCTGAATGTGAAGAGTTTCCTACCCCATCCTGGGTTATTTTTCCAGCCACAACTATTAAAATATTTAGTTCACCATACTGACAAGATTACAGGATTTGTGGTAGCATTATGAAAAACATTACCAGCAGACTGAAGAATGTATTTCTTTGTGCTCTATCCTGGGGTCCAGTTAGATGTTACACAGTACAGAGAAAGATAAAGACATATTGTAGTAAGTGCACTGAAGGACTAGGAAAATTATGATGGGAATGAAGCATCTGCTATACAAGGAGAAGCTCAAGCACTGGGACTGTTTAGCCTGTAGAAGAGAAGGCTCAGGCTGGACATGGTGGGTATTAAAAAAGATTAAGCCTTATTCTCCCCAGTGGTGCCCAGCAAAAGGCAAGAGGCAATGGACAGAAACTGAAATAAAGGAAGCTCTGTTTAACAAAGGAAAATTTCTGCAGGGGAAAAAGAAATCAGGTTGCCCAGAATATCTGTGGAATCTTCATCCTTGAAGATAAAGACACAGCTGAAAAAGGATCTGAGCAAGCTGTTCCAGATCACTCTATTACGAGTAGGTAGAATGAACCAAACCATTTCCAGACATCCCCCCCAAGCTCAACCATCCTGTGATTCTGTTGTTTTCAAAGATGTATAGGAATTGTGCAAAACATGCCAATTCCAATTCACAGATGAAAAAAAGCAAAACACAAAAAAAGCCTCCTTTGTCCCTTCTCTTCCCTCCTTCCTCAACAACGACAAAAAAGACCAACCTAGAACAGCTGTAAAGAATCTTATTTTATCTGAGTGAGTTACTGGGAAGCTCCCAACAGACAGTAGTGTTACAGCTGGGCATACAGGATATCCCAGCTTTTGCTATAAACCAGGAATCCCTAGAAATACCTGCTCTAGCTTCTGACTACGTTCCACCTGGGCTATCACTGAAATCCCAGGTCTTGCTGCTCTATTGGAATATCTAACACCAGGAACTCAAGAGATAAAAGCACACAACTGAGACAGGATGTTTGGAAATTAAGTCCAGGCATTCATACACAATTTTAAGAAGGCTGTGTCAAGTGTCAGTTAATGTTCCCTGGCAGAAAATAGAAGCAAAAGCACTTCTCTCAAACAAATGAAATTTTTCAGCTGCAAAAGTATCAGGTCCTTGTTCCATAGTATTGTGGTACTAACATACTCCAAAGAACAGGGCTATCAGTCTGTAGAAGAAAGTTACTGGAAGAACAAATCTCTGGAAGATGCTCAGGCTTAATTATAAAATCTTCCCAGACACAAGAAATCACACCTAATCCTGATGACACACTAGCCTTGTTCATACTAAAGGAGTTCTCTATCCTGTGAGCTTAACATTGGGAATATGAAATTCCCTCCTCTGTCCCTCACCCACAGGAGGAGGGATACGTGGAGAAAGCTTTGGTATAGAACAGCTGTAATGCAGTAAATTCCCTCAGAACTCGTGTCTTTCTGCACTCATGCCTGTCACAGCAATCAGCACTTCATCTGTGAGGTTGTCAATAAATAACAAGCCTCATATTAGTTCATTTGCTCATGTCACTGTTAATGAATGATGAATGACATTTCATCCACATGTTTTAAGATACCAGCAAGAAATCTCCTTATCTTACACAGCACAGCCTCATCTGCTGTCTGCAAAACCTTGACTAGCAGGCCACAAGGTACTGCTTGTTTGTTCACTAGCTGAAGTACAGGAAACAGCTGAAATAAAGTACTTTTTATCACTGATTAATAACTGTAGTTCTTCAAAATTCTAAATGGTACCAGGAAAAGTACCTCTCCAGCCCTGTCCAGTGTATTTCAAGTTGTAAAATATTCCGTTTCTTGTTTATCATACTACACTTGAAAAATTCCTTCAGATTTCCAACTACATGGCTAATGCCTGTGACAGACACGGAAGAATTCCATATGCAGCATCTCCTCCTGCAACTTCATAATGTCTGGAATTGAGCAGTACCCTCACCTTTAATTTCATGGTTCTCTTTAAGAGGTTTTATTAAGAGATTTTTAATTTCCCAAACCAGGCACTATTGACTTTCACATGGCAAATATTTCCTTTTTGCCTCTAATAAAACTACTGAGTTCAATTGGGATTAATTAGAGAAGTCATAGTGAAAGGCAAAGATTACAAACTACTGATTGCACAAAAGGAATTACTGCTGCATGAAATAGCAGTGAAAAATTCCTTAGTGTGCTTCAATGTTTACCCAGTCTGCATGTTTACAGCACGTTGTAAACAGAGACTGTATAGAAATTTAAACATATTCCACCAATGAAGCATACATTAATTATTAAATAAGACAAAAAGTAACACAGTAAATCAGATACTTGCCTGGTCAGCCAATGTCCAAAATCTGGCCGATGAGCCCACTGGACACCTGTCTGATTCAAGGAACGAAGCAGCCGACAGCAAATAAGAATGATCCACGGACTTGCCAAGCTTATCCATTTATCTGATCCTTTTATAAATTCAGCTGAAGTGGTGGCCTTGCCCAGTTTTGAATCAGCTGCTGCTGGAATGTCTATATTCTTGCACTCAGAGGCTTCCCCAGTATTATCAGAATTTTGTGTCATAGTGGTGCTATGCTGAAGGTCACATTCTTTCAGAAGAAAATTACTTCTACAGAGTTCCTGACACAGCATCAAACAAAGCGTATTAATAAGAAAATACCAGGTTTGATGTTCCTCTTCTATAAAGCTGCTTGCCCCCAAACTCAAAACATGGCCAATCGTTCCAGCCAGAATCAGCACATCTATTTCTGACCAGGTGGAACTGGACACAACTAGATTCTGCAAATAAAGAACAAAAAAAATAGTAATGAGGAAAGTGTATTAAAATTTCACTTGTTTAAGCATTCATAGAATACTTACTGCAATTTTCTCTAAGAAAAAAAAATAAACAGCAAGACAGCTTATTTTTACTATGATAGAACCAAAAAAAACTATGAAAATATCATTTTAGTGTACCTTATGTAGCTATCACTGCAACATAATCATAACCATTTACAATGACACTGTTTAACAGCAAAAACTTCTCTATGAATAATTATCACAGCTACATAGACTAAGGTTTTCTACCACCCTGTGACAGAAGGTTTGAAACAAGCTCTCTCCCTGTTGCACATCACAGAAGTAAAAATAGAAATTCTGCAGAAGTCGTACTTGACATACAGATAATCAGTAATTTTTTAGGAGTTCAAATCTGTGCTACCCTCAGTACAGTGACAGCCTTCACTACTGAAATGAACAGAAGTTACTTGTAGGCAGTCTGATGTCACTGCGCAACCTTGCTTACCTTGAAATGTGTCTTCCACCATAAAATTTACTTTAAACCATATCCATCTACTATTTGCTGCATACACTGTGCCCCTTCAAGCCCACTTGTTTGTCTAATGCCTCCATTAGTTGCTTTGCCTGTTCACATCTACTTGGACTCATCCTTGATGATAAGGCTAAAAATAGAATTTAAGGGCATGTGGAAGCTGAGAGCATCTGCTTCATTGACATTATCAGGTAAAGGATGTTTTCAGCTTGTAAGGAATATGAAGTAACAGAAAAAGACACAAAAAGGACCACACAGGAGCACAAACATGATAAGTAGCCACTATGGGAGATCTCAGAGATGACAAAAACTCTTCAGCCATTAAATGGCATGGCCATTAAGAAATCACAGGCATAGAGCTCTGAAGAGCATCGGCCTGGACTCAGTAACAGATAAGGTGGAAGTGACAGAACATGAATATCATGGACACCTGAGGATGTCTGTGGATCTATGCAAACTCATTAAGCAATGCTACAGGAAAGGGTCAATGGGAGGTGAGAGGAGGTGGTGAGGAACAGGCTGAAGGAAAAGGGCAAACTGAGAGAAGGAAGGGTAATGGGCAAGAGTCATGTATAGGAACCAGACAGTGCACTTCTTTGACTGAGTCCTCTGCCCCATCACTGTGGTCTATCCTATCTTATTAAACCCTCCCCTAACCATCTTCCTGCACATTGCCACTCTCTGTTCCTCCTGGGCATGCTACAAGGTCTCGCTGCAAGTAACTGTGGACAAGCCTGTGTGCCAATAATCTGAGACCACAGCAAGTAAATGCAAACACCAGCAACTCAAATAGGAATATGGGTACCACTGGACCCACACTGCTATAGTGCTAGTGAGGTCAGGGTGTCAGCAACAGGAAAAGCAACCACAAATCAGGAAGTTTGTAGGCCTGCATAAGAAACTAGAGGGCCCAGCATGTGCACCTATGCACTGTGAGAGGTCACAGGGACACTGACTGGAGAGACAGCTGTCTGTTTGACTTCTTCCAAAAGTCTGAGACAGAGGTGAGAACAGGAAGACAGGCTGGGTATGCACAGCTGGGCTTCAGAAACAAGGCAGGACAAATGCCTTAGCCCTGGAGGTGACCAGAGCTTGAATGGGCTCCCTAACATACCTTAACAAACAGCGCTACAGACGTGAAGAATTGGGGAAAAAACACTGGTAAAAATCATACCTTACCACTTTATTTTCTCATTAATTTTTCCTCTGTTGGAGAGTATCAAAGAGTATCTCTTAAACTGGTATTTTAAACACCTAATAATAAACAGCAACTTAAAAGCCAAATCAAAACTACCACATAATTTTCACTTCAAAACAAAGATCTGTGAACCTATTTTCACATTAATTTCTTTAACCGCACACTTCAACCACATCACCCTCCTACATCTGGTCTTTACAAACAAGCTTCAAAAAAACACCTCGAATATTCATACATCTAAATCTCTCAGAGGACATATTCACATTCAAAGATGCACTGTGTATTATGATTCCTGAACTGGTTAAATAATTTGTTAGAAGAATTGATAACTCACTAATCCTAGAGGAAGGAAGCAAGAAAGCAGCTGCAAATAACAGAAGCATCCTGAGAATCTCAGATGCAAGTCTAACTTAAGCATACCAACACCAGTTTAAGAATTTTGGTTCAGTAAGAAAGACCATGTAGCATGCAGACGACAACAAACACACTTGATGCAGTCAACACAAATAAAGAATATGGGGGTAGAGGCAGCACTAGAAATTCAATACAAGGACAGCCATATCTGAAAGCAAGCGACCAAGCCCAAGCTAAATTTACTAGCACTTCAAACATCCTTGGTGCTCTAAACTTTTGTTTAGTATTCTATTCTGGAAATCAAATACCATAAGCCACACTCTGAAGCAAAAGGACAAGGTAGAGACGTAATCCATGCAGAGACCAAAGAACATAAAATTCACAAAGCTGAGACAAGAAGAGTGCATGACTAAACTACAAAACCAGAGAAAGTTTAAACTGCAGTAATTCCATCATGACCTTAAAGATCTTGGCTAACTAAACAATGAGAGAGCATGTAAGCTCCTTTGTCTCTGCAAGCAGATGGTACCAGAGATCCTCAACAAATGAGAATGAGAGTCTTCAGTCTTCAATAGAATTCATTTGTCTTCTTTGTAAGACATAAGATCTAGATAAGGATTGGTCTCTTGTATCTGGTTGCTGTCAGCACTGATATAGAAACTGAAGTGATATATCATTAATGGGGAACATGCAAAAATCAATTAAAATTATGGTGGTGCTAGTGTGAAATGTTTCAGTCTGAGAAATCCATGTTTCCTGTCTGCTTGTCTGACTCCCACAACTCCAGTGAAAAGAGGAAAAATCTACTCCTATATTAACATCAAAGGTCCAGTGGCACCACTGATAAACCGTATTTCAGACCAGTTAATCAATATGAAAAATAAAAAACTATCCTGCAAATTACAATCTCCTGCACCCTCGTGGTCTAAGAAATACTGAAAATATCTTCAACAAGTTTTTTCTTAATTTAATGGTAATCCCTATTATTTGACCTATATCTTATGAAGAATGTTGTAATTAGTTTTTATATGTCCTGACTTTACATTACTTCAATTGTAGTTGGCTTTTAGCTCTGATTTAAAGGCACAAAAATGTGGCCATGAAAGTTAAATTTTTCTTCACCCTAAAATAAAACATCATGTAGTTTACCTTACAGGTCCCAATTCTAATGATATGGCTCCTGTATGTCTGACAGTAAAGCTTTTTCATAAAAATTAAGCATCTATAGTTAACGGCTGAAGAATTTTTTTTAAATGTTTTGTTTTTTCATGCACACCATCACCCAATTCTGTTCTGTACAATTCTGTTCCCTTCTGACATTTGAGCTCCCTGCACCCAGTCTTGATTAAAAATGATGCTTACATTCCTATGACAGCTTATTGCAGACCACAGCTGCTCCTTCATTTTCACAGCAGTTTGTGATCATTTTTAAGGCTACCCAGAAAAGGCACTATCCAATCACCTTTTTGTTTCCCCAGTTAAAAAAAAAAAAAAAAAAAAAAAAAAAAGAAAAAAAAAAAAAATTAGGTACAATTGAACAGAAATGTTGTGTCATTCAGTTCAGCTAAGAAAATCACACAGAGGGGGAAAAACAAATTTGAAATAAACAGGGTATTTCAAAATAAACAGAAAGAGGGATACTTTGTGTAATGAAAAAATACTGTAATGCTGCAGAACAAAAATTCTCAAAAACTGTATTCAACAAGCTTTTACTTTCGTGTTCTATTTAAGAAAAAACAAAGAAATAAATTACTGGTTTTGATTTCTACCAGAAACGGGAAAAAGACTACAACTACTAGTAGTAAATACCATATTTAAGTCAACTACCAAGAAATTCAAGTGAGGCTATGAACAAGCAGCTCAAATTTTTTACTATTTTCTAGAATTCAAAGAGGGTGGCACAACTATTTAAAGCCTGAAATGTCATTAAAAGAAGGGACTGGTGCTGCTAGAAACATAGTAATCAGAACCTATAAATAACCGTCTAGGAAGCAGATGCTAACACTGCCTGCACTGGTCTTCAGAAAATTCACGAACTTGGTAATCAGTTTCTATATTCAGCCACACTGGAAAAAAAGCATTGCAAATGAGAAGCACTTCAGAGAAATCTTTAGATGTGAACGGAAACAATTTGAAGGAAAAAAGCTCTGAAGCCATTAGCAGGAGAGCTTATCTTAATTACTTTTTAAAGACCTACACTTCATCATATAACATGAGCTTAAGAAAAAGGCTTTCAGCTTTTTTGCAAGATCCTGATTCAGGATTCTACTCCTGTCATCAGAAGAGCTTTTTCAGAAGTGGAGCTCATGTGCAGATTCTAACAGTGGAGATGCACAGGTCACAGACACTTGGATTCAGAGCTATTTTAAAGCAATACTCCTAACTCATCAACACACAGCATATGCAGACAACCAGTTTCTCGCGCAAAGTCCAGATATTCTAATGGAAAAGGGGATGACGAGTGGGACATGGATGTTTGTGAATTAAAGTTTGTGCCCCAGTTACCAGTAAATAACCTCTCACATCCACTGCAAGCAATAGCAGACTATCCACAAGATTCTTCCACATTCTGCAGGCTCTGTCTTTGCATAGGCACCCATGTGCCAAAAAAAAAAAAAAAAAAAAAAAAAAAAACCAACCAAGCCCACCTTATCACTCTGCAACAGCCCTGCTGAGGCTACTAAAAGCATAAATCAAATCCAGGGCACCAATTTTGAACATGACTGAACAGATGATCTTCGTAACTACATCTACAAAATCTTTCAAGCCTTGCCTTGGAACTTGAACAGAGACAGCAAAGCCCATCAGATTGATGAAATGACATACATATCCAGTCACTTGAGGAACAGGATTGAAGATAGGATGGCAAGAATGGATTTCTACAGGTCTGGCTACAGAGGCACATCTGCTTCAACCAGAATTATTATTGCCTACACTCCATAAAACAGACTTCAGCTACCCAGATTTTCAGATATGTCTCAGTTAGGAATACCATCACAGACATACTTAGAATGAAGAATCCATTATATTTTTTTTCTATCTGCCTCAGACTTGGAAAAACAAACATACAAGCATACAAATGTTCTGGAAAACATTGCTGAGAACAACGCTAGTTCACATATTATTAACTTGAAGCACACTATCTGTTCACCTAGTGGTGTGTCCTGAGGGTCCAGCTAATTCAAGAAAACATGTATACATGTATCAAATGTTAGATATTCCTACATCTTTTGAGTTGAAACAGGAAATGCTTTAATTGATAGTTAATCTTCTACAGCCAAATGGAGACATTTCAAAGGTGACATGAAAATAAGCATCTTCACGTCCAAGAGAAACTAACTGCTCCCTGGGGTAAAATGACAGATTATTGCCAATGACACTAGATTTCCCTTGTGAATAAAAAAGGTCTTCCCTACTTCTCAAATTCCCATGGTCTCAAAATTTGTACAAAAGAGGAAAAGGAAACTGCTGCTGAAACATCCTTCTTCAAGCTAAAGGTAGTTTAATCTAAATCCCCAACATCAACCAGGGAGAAAGCTCCAGCAGCAGTGATATGTCATATGCAAAATGTGGGGTGTTGCAAGCAAAGATATGAAACTGGATAAAGTATCCTGAATATAATTTCTGACCAAGAGGTCTGGTTTTGCTAAGTTTGTCTTCAAAGGCAGATGTACAAAGCAAGGGTGGGGAAGGAAGTAAACTTCTTCCACTAAAGTTCCTCAGAAAGATTTATTCTAAACATATGACATGCATATTCTAAACATATAAACAGCATGGATTATATCATTGCTTCTACTATGTGTTCCCTGAGGAACTACCAGACTGTCAGGGAGCTAGCAATTAATTCCTTTCAGAAAAAAAACCCTTCCACCCAACTAAAGTTTTGAATACCAAGAGACATTTTGCAATTGCTGCTGTGATCATTGACAGAGCAGGTATATCAAGCCATCCGTGCGAAGTTTTACACACCAGCAGCTGTCTCTTACCAATAAGGATGAAAACGTGGCTGGAGACAATTAGAGACTGGATGTGTCTCTGAGTGCCATGGTCTAGCAACCACGGTGGTAGTGGATCAAGGGTTGGACTCAGAGGTCATTTCCAACCCAGCTAATTCTATGATTCTATGTGGCAAGAACAGATGCAAATGAAAGCATAAAACTGAGGCCAAACTAAGAAGGCAGAACTCATACCTGTCAATCAATCTTTGGCAACAGCTTATTTTAAATTAATGGAATTAATAACTAAGGAAGAGCAGCATCTTCACAGATTCCAGTCTTCGATCTAGTAGGAAAGCACTAAAGAGTGAAATACCATGTTCTATCAGCAATTCCTTTTTTAATCACTTTGAATGCACCCAGATCAATTGCTATGAAGAAAATTACAAAGTGTGGGGGGGAAGCCATCTTCAGGAGAGAAATGCACTACTTTTAGTCTAAGACTTTCTCACACAAACCATCATTTCTAAGAAGAAATAGTACAAATTCATAAATTACAGAAAATAAATTATTATTATACAGTCTGGATAGTAAAAATTAGCAGTCTTATTATAATTTAAATTTATAATTAAGGTCATGAATTACAGCATATAGCTGCACAGAATGCAATATTAATCTCATTCAGAAGTAGTGAATTTCTGAATTATGTGAAATATAGCAGTTATTAAATGTTTCTTAAGTCAGAAAATTTGCTTTTCAGTTCGCAGGAGTACATCACCGTATTACTAAAGCAATGTACTTGTCACATATTGTCACACACTGCAAAAGGTACTAAAACCCCCAGAGGGATACAAAGAAACCCAAACTAACAACTGCACTGCACAGAGGTTGCACCACTGAATAGAGCTCTATGAGCATTAAAGTTACTGAATTTCAGAGACCTTGAAACGGTATGACTAATGAGCAACAGAAAAAAACAGCTAGAAGCTAATTTTATGATATGACTGATAGTTCTTGACATTCTAAGTTTCACAATGAACAAAGAGTAGGACACTGCAAATTCTTCATTGGAACTAGCTGAATTCTATTTGAAACAACAAAACTCACCAGGTACTTCACAGAAGGTAACTACATGCTTGCAAAACTGAGATTTCTGAGCATTCCATAGATTCTAACAAAAGTAATTTCTTAAACTTAAAAACTTTTAAAAAGTTTAACTGAAAAAGGAGAAGATACAGATTAATTTCAATCCATCTGTTACAGTTTCAAAATTATTTTTTTAAAAAATTATCAAGAATACCAGTATAAGAAAGAGCACCGGCAAAGTAGTTCCTTATTAGTTTTATACCATTAGTGAGTGTAGCATCTGAGAAAGGACAGATCATCACTGGTGTATGTTGTTGCAAAATACAGCACATCTCACTTCAATAGCAGTTGTGAAACAGCACTGTGCAACAGCACGAAATTATACAGCATACTTGTTTCTGATTTCATAAAATAAACTGCAAAATAATTTACAATAATTAGAATATTTCTAAATGTGAAAATAAGCACTTCTACAATCTTCATCATAGCTATCAGTTTCATGCCACAGTGAACACACTACAGTTCAATTACAAATTCAAATTATTCAAATTACCTTACAGATAATAATTTATTTAAACACACACAGACAAAACTCTTATAAAACTTTATATGCAAGTATGCCATAAGGAGGCAAAACATTTCAAACCATAACTATGGCATGCTCTCACCCTCTGTGGAAGTCTGGAATTCTCAAAGATCTTTGCAACAGTAGATAAAATACTGCACATGAGTGCAGAAATTAGCATCATCACTCCAACTGCTGTTAACCAGGACATACTGCAGAAATAGCATAAACTTTCTGCTGATGTGCATACAATGACATGAACTGCACACAGAATCAGCCACATCAAGTAAAAGAGCAGAGAGAATAGTGGAGTGGACAAGGGCACCTGTAACTCTGCCCGGCTGCTCAGTGCTTTTGGAACACTGAGCAAAAGCAGCAGCAGAACCTGGGGAAAAAGAAAAAAAAAAGAGAATTAATACATAGAGTTGTGGTTGGCTAAAACACAGTGTGCAAATTCACACACAAAATTCACACTGTTGCTGTACACACCACACTGCTAGCATACATCCTTCATAAAAAAAGAACTTTGAAGAACTATGCTGGATTTTTTAACCTCAAGCAAGATATCACTACGTAAATGGGAGAATCAAGGATTGTGTTTTCATTTATTAAGGGCTTGGTCACACAAGCTACCAAAGTGTTTACTGTTATTACTATGAGTCTCCTCACCTGTGGTCACTGATCCTTCGCTTCCTGCAGAAAGGTGAGTTTTAACTCCCAATATCAAAACAATTCCTAAGCAAAAACATTTGACCCACTATTTGTCACCTGTAAATCCATGAAGTTAGTTACATAGACATTCTGCCAAAAGCCATTTAACTCACAATGTTTGATACACAGCGATCCTACTGAGTTACATAGCTTCCAGACTAGGGAAAGTTCTCAGGCTATCACAGAAGTATATGCTGTTTTTCAAGCTTATGAATTTTTAAAGTATTTATTTTTGTTGTCTCTCCTCACCTTAATTTGATTTATTTGATTTACTTCTGCTTTGCTCTAACCTGCACAGAAATTAGGCAGAATTCCAGATTTCCTCTCAGGTAACTGTAGCAAAAGATCAATAAAATTAATCAATTCTACTACCCATGCAGAAACCTCTTTAAGTAAAGAGAAAATTCATCCACAAGCTGAAATGTTGTGTAGGGAGCACCAATGAAGCAACTACTAGACTGAGATCAATCAGCTTGTACAAGGGCAAGATTAAAAAAGATCAAGATAAAACTAAGTATATATCAGACCACTGCCAATTTGTAATCTTTCACTGTCACTTGTGAAGACCTCTGACTAAAATTTTGCCCACAATACAGTGAGGTACAGTAAAATAGAAAAAAGCAATTCAATGCAGTGCAGTAGTAGGGAAGGGGAAGCAGGGGAAGCAGGGGAAGCAGGGGAAGCAGGGGAAGCAGGGGAAGCAGGGGAAGCAGGGGAAGCAGGGGAAGCAGGGGAAGCAGGGGAAGCAGGGGAAGCAGGGGAAGCAGGGGAAGCAGGGGAAGCAGGGGAAGCAGGGGAAGCAGGGGAAGCAGGGGAAGCAGGGGAAGCAGGGGAAGCAGGGGAAGGGGAAAGAAAGAAGGGGAAAGAAAGAAGGGGAAAGAAAGAAGGGGAAAGAAAGAAGGGGAAAGAAAGAAGGGGAAAGAAAGAAGGGGAAAGAAAGAAGGGGAAAGAAAGAAGGGGAAAGAAAGAAGGGGAAAGAAAGAAGGGGAAAGAAAGAAGGGGAAAGAAAGAAGGGGAAAGAAAGAAGGGGAAAGAAAGAAGGGGAAAGGAGAAAGAAGGAGAAAGAAGGAGAAGGAGAGAACTGCAGCAGTGTTGCACTGAGTCCTACAGTGATACTAAGCAAGCTCATGCCCATCAAAACTTTGCTGGCTATTAGCTTTGCATGTCTTTTGATGAAGGCCCACTCAGTCAAACATCTCAGGTCTGTTTTGTAGGAACAGTAAGCACTTAAAACTGCATTGTAGAAAAAAGAAAATACATCAAGAGCCTGAACACACAGATTCACAAAACACTGGAACAAAAAAGAAACAGAAGCACTTTAGTTTTGCACTGTGCTTTGTTCACATCCAGATTTGACACCTGCGGAGAGAAAACAGAACCTAGAACCTCATTTCCCATGGGAATTGTGGAACCAGTTCCCACGAAGTGGTTAGTATAGTGATAAACCCCACTAAGCAGTCTACCAAAAAGCCATTTCAAATGTACTTTATATACAGAGAACAGTGCATACAAGACAAAGCATGGAGCCCTTCCAGAGAAATGGAGACTCAAACACTAAATGGTTGCTCGGGTACTGTTATATATTCCAGGCACTGAAAAAGACCAGTGTGACAGCAATTGCACAGGCTTGTATAGCACCACACAAATGCAAGGACTATTATTACAGAAGTTGATACTTGTATCACCTGAAAGGTCAGTACAAACTTCTGAAAATAGAAGGTCAGTGAGCATGCATGGTAAACCTTCAGGATGGTTCTCAAAGCACTACCATACAGGGTATTTCCAGCATTTGAGATTTGCTCAAAATACTAGTTGAAGAGAACCACTTAAATTCCAGACATGAGATATCTTATATGGACTCTTACATGAGATATGAAGTGGCAACCTAACACCTTTACAGCAAGTATATATTTCAAGGCTCTACATTTACCCATACAAACAACAATTCATCGAATTGTGTAAATTGTCCACAGAAGGTATTGCCTGTTCTGAGCAGACACAACCACTGTGAGATAAAGAAGAACAGGTAGGAACTTACATGCCACATTTTTGTTTGTTTTTTTAGTTCAGTAACACTACTCCAACTAATCATTTAAGTTCTAGCACACCTGCCTATTTATTGTAAATAGTTACACCAAGACATCAAAATCTAAGTAGGTTATATCAAGAGCTCTCTTGCATAATTTTAAAGGATAAGTTAGAACCTAAAAGAGTTCATCTCATCAAAGCAGACTGAGGCAACTCTAGGACTTCATATGTAATTCTGAAGAACAGTAATAGTGTACACTAATTAACAAAAAATCTGAAAGTTTTAGGTTTGTGCACTTAGCTTTTCCACAGAAAGTATCTGTACCTCCATAATGATCACAGTCCCCACCATCATCGAATACATATCATATTGTGCCACTTGTTTGCTCAGTGAAGAACTCAGAGTCTTCAAGGCCTCCAAATACTGCTTCAGGACTTTTTTGCCAAGATTTAGGAGTATTTCTGAATTGTTTCCCTCTAAATAAAGTTTGATCCAATTACCATGGGACTTTTCTGCTATCTTAAAATGTTCATATCCAGGATCTAAAGAGACAGGAGGGGATAAAAAAGGAAAAAAAAAAACCAAATAAAAAATAGGATCCATGAACAAATGATACTAGATATGAAATCTAGAAAACTAGAGATCATACTTATATAGTCTTGTACAGTACCAAAAAAAAAAAAAAATTGCTAAGAGGATCGAGCAAAACTTTTTTCACACATAGAACGTGACATTATCTTCCAGCAGCAAGAACATAACAAGCCAGTTATTCAGAATAAAGGCAAATAAACCCTAGCCTGATCAAACATCAAGACCCCTAAAAATGACAAATATATTAAAACATTTGTTACTCTTATTTCCAGGATGAACTTAAAATGCTTTAAAACCTGAGAAATGTCATGTTTCCCACTGGAAACACTCCTTATCTAACCCATACTGTACGAGATAAATGGGAAATGATCAAAGAGCTGACTGATGGAGGAAACATCAGAAGACACACACACCTTACCAGGACCCTTGATTTCGCTGCAGAGCTAATAACATTCAGTTGGTAACATGAAGTTAAATACACAAGTTGTCAGATTTTGAAGCAATAATAGAAAACTTAAAAGCTGGAGTCCATAGTTTGGTTTCAAATCTTTGTATCATGAAGCTGGAGCACAGGAGTCCTCGGCACTGAAACCTGGCAGTTCTCTCACAGTGTAAGAATGGCGTGCAGACTAACTTGACTGAAAAAAAGCTGCTGATGACATGACCTATGGAAGCCAGAGTCTTGTGGCAGAAGATGATTTCGTGACAGGCTATCTACATCTAAAAAAATTCTGACCTGAAAAAATATAAACACAAAGCAAACCAAAAGCAAATGCTCATCACTACATGAACGTGCTATAATGTGTCCAAGAAAGGCCAACAAAGCTGGTAAAAGAACTATAGTTCTCTCCTCCCAAGTCTTAGGATGAGCACCTTAGGGAACTGAGGTTGGTTAGCCTGAAACAAAGGAGGCTGGAGAAAAACCTAATTGCTCTTTACAACTACCTGGAAGGGTGTTGTAGTAAGGTGGGTTTTGGTCTCTCCTCCCAAATAACAAGCAAATAGTGCTATGTTAATAGTTGGACTTTACGATCTTAAAGGTTTTTTCCAACTCAAACGATCCTATGATTTGAAATAATAAATTAAGAAGAATACCCAGCATCTGCTGTCTAAAACTAGTTAATATTTTCTTGTAGGTTTGGTTAACTCTTCTGATACATATTTGTATAAACAGGACTGTGGGTGAACACTGACAACGCATATGAAAACTTTGGTCATCTTTCAGAACTGGGGATGAGGACAAGCACTAGACTATGTCCCTGGAAGAAGCAATTTAAAATCAGCTCCTTACATTTTATAAATATGAAATCACTGAATTCTGTGGGTTCAGGTTTTAATATATGCCTTTTAATATATGTAGAAAGACAGCATGGTTTCTTTTCTTTCCTTCTTACACTGAAGAAACATGCCTGCATTACCCTCTCTAAATTTATTTTAAAAGCTTAAGTGAGGACAACAGGAGACACAGGAAAGAAACAAACAAACAAATTCTACTTTTTAGAAATCCTTTCCAAGTACAGCAGCAGTAGGTTTTCTCCTACCTGTGTTTCCCCTCATGGATTACTCCACAGAACCCTTTATTTATACCAACTGTTCTGGTTGATACACACTAAAGGGTAGATGTAGAAAGACAATGATTCAAGATTCAAAGGAAACAGGGAAATACTATTTTATTCTCCTATCAACACAAAAAGCTGCAGCACAAGAAGATGAGTCTTGATAGCCTTTTTACTTCCAAAAAGAGGGCATTCACCAGTGACAAGAACTATATCCTGCAGATGAGAACAGATGAGCAGTATTGTGTTTAGACATGACAAAAAAACCCCAACATAATTAAAGTAATTTCTGCTAAAATTAATAGTGTGGGTCCTGCATGCAACTGAAGAGCACTCTATTCATTTTATGTAAGTTAGATTTCCAGAGCATTTCTTTAAAACAGAACAATTAGGTTAGTTTCTGTATTTTTCTGGAAACGTGGAAAATGTTGTTCTTGAAAGCACTTAAGATATGTTTTCCCTTTTCATTATATAGGTGCTTCACCCCACAGTCTAACATATCATATGATATTTAAAATATTGGTCACTGAGTACAGCATGCAATCACAATGTAAATTCAGTCAACAACATAACGAAAGCAAGAGCATAACTTCCAAAAAATTCATCTGACTGGAGTTTATTCTATGTGTGAACATGCATCTGTATTTTTTTCAACATATAAGTTCTTAGTTTTACTTCACATTAATATTCCTTACTATTTCCCTGCAATTTCACTAGAAAGTTAATAGCAACTTGGGGACAAAAAGACACATTTTGAAATTTTGATGTAGCAAGCCTATCATTATCTTCTGATCTTGCAACGCTTATCTTGGCTAAGAGTAGTGCAAAACATTTGCAGTACAGGCTCAGTAAACAAGGGTTAAAGGAAGGGCTGAAGTCAGTTTGCTGTCACAAAGACTTAAGTTATGCCTCCTTTTACCTCTTGGTGTATCAACAGTGTATCAGACCTGGAAAAAACCCCAGCATGTTCTGCAAGCCTTTTCAACAAAAGTATATTACTACATTCAGAAACACTTTCAATTTTATTTCAAATGAAAGAAGATGAAGTATTTCTATTCACAGAACAGAAATATTCACTGTTCACTTCTTGTACAGTTATGAAAGAATTGTCTCTTATCACTGCAAGACAGCTTCTACCCAACCACTGCTACAGGTTGAATTAAAATTTTAGAAAGCAGTGCTGGACTCCGAATGTCCAGTCTGGCCTTCCAAGGCTTCTAACACACTCCATAGCACACTGACCATACTATGCAGCACACTTGCAGGTATGTGCTATAAAGTACAACTCAGACAGCAGCAAACATTTGTACATTGAGATAGCTGTCAGTGAACACAGTGACTTTCATCCCCCTACCTAGTTCTTTAAACAGTAAAGTTCCCTCAAAAGTTTCTCTTCCATTATTAAATATTCATATTTCTGAGGAAAGACAGAAAGGATCATCTAAAGCGAGCTTCAATCAAACTGAGATTTGACATTACCCTATTCATTAAAGAGAACACTGAAATGGGTTCAAGTTGTATCTTGAAATCTAAAATTCTCTTTGCATCTTCTCCTGTTGTCCTGCTCCCTTTTCATGCCTTTTTCCAACTTTCTCTCTTCATTCCCTTTAGCATTATTTCACTTCAGTCTACCATGTTCCACGCTACTGCCCATCAAGCCCATTCTGTCCATGTTATAAAAGATGACTGTTCTAGTCAAACCCAGATTTGTGTAATTGGTACACACTAAGTGAACAATTTAAAGATCCTTCAGAAAGGAACAAAGGACCATGGTTACCCAGTTTCCTTTGAGAAATCAACAATTTAATGGCACAATTGTATGCCGTAAGTACAGAAGTACAGATTCTGGGCTGCTGGAAAAGAATTTTAGTAAGTGGTGGGTAACACGTGCAAGTCACCGCTGCATGGGACACTCATGTGGTAAGTTAAATATGAGGCAAAATGGCTGTGCTTCCCAAGCATCTGTTTGGTAACAATTTCACTTAGTTCCAAGTCAGAGGCAGCAGCCAGTTAAAAAAAAATTATAAACAGTAAAATAGAACTAAAAATGCAAAGCTGACTTCTCCAGTTTCCCTATACAAACCTCCCATTAATAATCAAACTATTTTAATCAAAACATGAAGCTAATACAAGTTCAGGGTTTGTTCCAAAATGAACAGTGGACACTTACTTTAATAATGACATCAAACTTGCTCTCAAGCATGACCCTCCATCACATTGTGAAGTGTAGAAAGATATAACCTTAGATCATCATCATCAGTCCAGAAGTTCAGAACCTAAGGGAAGCATTGCTAGATACTTACAGCTGCCTATGTTACACTGAGTAAAACCTCTCTCAGAAACCTCAGGTCTGTTTCGAGTTACTTGTTTAATCTTCCTTATTTTTGCCAGATGTTTTCACTCTCAATTTCCAGACTTTTTGTTTTTTAGTTACATGTGTACAGTTCGATCAAAAGAAAACCTAATGTCTCACATTAGTGTGAATGAGTAAGTTTCAAACAGGCTTTTTTTCAAAAAAATCAAGCTGCTAAGGCTTCCCTTCTGCTGTTCGTATCTATCAACTATACTCAATAGAGTATA
The DNA here is from genome assembly GCA_023637945.1 of Phaethornis superciliosus. Classification (NCBI taxonomy): domain Eukaryota; kingdom Metazoa; phylum Chordata; class Aves; order Apodiformes; family Trochilidae; genus Phaethornis; species Phaethornis superciliosus. The sequence goes on from JAJQWJ010000004.1 coordinate 49,779,553, forward strand.
TTGAGTATATAGAGTACAGAGTATATAATCTATACTCATCTATACTTCATAGAATGATCGAATTCTTTAGCTTAGATAAGACCTTTAAGGTTATCAACTCCAACAATAAAACTAAAACCACCCAATCCTCCCTAAGCACTGGATCCACATGTCTTTTAAAGATCTCCAAGGATGATGACACAGCATCATCATTATTTCCCTGGGCAGCCCGTTCCCGTGTCTGACAATCCTTTCAGTAAAGAATTTTTCTTAATATCCAATCTAAATATCCCCTGACACAACTTGAGGCTATTTCCTCTTGTTCTACTGCTTGTTACTTGAGAGAAGAGACCAACACCCACTTCACTAAGATCTTCGTCCAGGTAGTTGTAGAGTGACAAAGATCTCCCCTCAGCCTACTTTTACCCAGAATAAACAACCCCATTTTACTCAGACTCATAAGATCTGTGTTCTAGACTCTTCACCAGCATCATTGCCCTTCCCTGGACATGCTCCAGCACCTCAATGCCATTTTTGTAGTGAAGGGCCCGGAACTGAACACAGTACTGGAAGGAGACATCACCAGTGCCAAGTACAGGGGAATAATTGTTTCCCTAGTCCAATTGGCCACACTATTTCTAATATAAGCTAGGATTTTTGAAGATGGAGATGTTTTTGTTTACTGTTCCAGTTTTTCCTTAACACTGCAGTGGCTCAATCTAGGCAACCCCATGGTTTCTTCATGAAGTAGCATGTAAGGTCTTTTGGCCTTCCTATCTGGCTGCGGTTCCCCTCAACTGACAGCTGACTTCATCCTTTTGCATTAAAAAGGGAACAAACATTGCTCAAAAAATCAGTGTATACATTATGCTATATCTTACAATAAACAGCACATCTCTTTTCCATGCCATTCTTAACCATCCTGACCAAAGCTTTAAGCTACAGCCTTGCACATTTAGGACTAAGAAAAACAAGACTCTCTACAAAGTTAGCAGCAGCAGGCAGAATTCACCTCAAGAGTCTGTAAATAAAGCTACCACAACTTTGATCACTCATCATGAACACACTGCCCTCCATACCCCTTTCTAGTAGGATAGTACCTTGACAGCAGTTTGTAGTCAAAATCATGTAGCATAAATAGATCTCAAATTTCCATCCTCAGCAATTTTAATTTCAATTTATCAGATGAAAGCTACAAATTGAAATTAAGTGATTCCTGGAGGAAATTAAAATTAAGATGCAAACCAGAAGCTAGTAGAAACTTCAATCTGTTCTGCTGGTACTTGCAGAAATACTCTTAGATGGAGTTTTGTGCTGGAATTTTCAGTTATACAGCCACATCCTGAGCTTCACCAACAAGTTTCCTCTTTGACACAACCACTTTAAATGCAGAAATTTGTCAGAAAAAAAAATCAGAATAGATGGAGCATGGGTCCTGCTACTGACACTTTGGTGCCATAAGCTGCATTTGTTTTGTTAGACTCCTGGACAGGGTTCAATTATGGTTAGAAGCCTTGATGTTGAAAGATAATTAATTTTTGACCTACAGTGATCATCCTGCTAAACTTTACACTATCCACTTTAATTATTCATAGCTGTAACACAGCTCTGCATTCTCATCCAGTTATTTTTACGATTCAACAGTTTATAAATCAAGTGACGGGGACTTCAAGCTTCAAAGTCAATTTAAGACAACGTCATCTTCTGATGTCCATGGTGAAATATTCTCTTTAATCCTACAACTCAATTTTTTTCACATAATTATATTCACTTGCTTTCGTTACAGCAGTTGGTATCATGCTTCCTAACAAAATACTAAATTTTGCTATGTTTGGTTAATTTTTTCTACTTGTCTTTTATTCCTTTCTTCCAAATACACACACACATACAAATACACTCGTGTAGTTTTCATAAGCAACTTTACAGTTATCCCGGTTTTCACTCCAAGTACATTTATACATAAGAATGAAATAAAAAGATAACTTATTCTAAATTATTTCCCAGCTTAACTAGAGCACCTTTTTATTTAAAATAGAAAATTCACTACATTTTGCAATTACTCTGAATAGCTCAGAATCAGTGCCTTAAGCAGGATACCTCACAAACAATAGATTTGAAACCACTGAGATTTAACTACATTGGCAGTTTTACTTTAATCTTACTCTTTAATCACTATTTCTGCTCTGTTGCCTACTAGGAGTAGTACTGGCCATTAAAAAAACTTCATTCAGAGGCATTGAGTAGGTTACAGTAAGAACTGAACTCTAATTCATTTCTCTAAATGCTACTCTCAACTGAACGGCTAATCTGCAATGCCATGCTAATCTAAAAGCCCAAATTGTGTAAGAAACAATATCATTTTGGATATGTAATTCATTTTTCTTTATCTGACTTACCTTTTTCATATGCAGGTGTATTCTCTTGCAGCAGTCTGCTAAGCTGGAAGCCATTCAGGTGCATAAAACGTAGCTGTTCTCTCATTGACTTGCCTCTCACAACTGGAAATATTAGCTTCCCAACACTGTTTCTTGGAATTGGTAGACCAAGACCTACTGCCAATGTACTAGCTAAATCTGTTTGTTGCACAAGTTCAGGCTGGGTTAGAGGACCTAGAATCAACAAAAAAAAGAAGTATTTAATTAATAGGCCCATTCTACTTCTCCAGAGACAGTTGGCATCTTGTTCAGATTTTTTCATTGGTGTTAAATCAACTGTTTCAAGTGACTAACAGAGAGCTAAGTCATCTTCTTCAACTGCTGTTATAAAACAAAATTTTATTCAATATTCAACAAGTATCACTCTTCAATGATAGCAACTACTGTTAAAACAACAGAAATGTTATACAACTAGAAAAAAAGATGCTCCAAGACATCACCTTAATATCAAGTTGAAGCCTGCATCCTGAGAGGGTTTGATAGCTTTCACATTAGAAAGACTAGAAGGCACTGCAGCAGAACAATTTAAAGAATAAAAAAAGAATGAGAATTTCAAATAAAGCTGACTTGATATATACTTGATATAGTCACAACGTCCAAGATCCAAATCCAATTAATATCACGGTGCTAGTTAAACAGAATTAGAGGTCAGATGCAGAATGCTGAAACCCAAATCCATGAGTCACAGTGATTTTTAAAGGGTTCTCTGCAGGATCCCATTACCTTACTGCAGTTAGCAGGATTAGCCTTCAGTTGCACACCTACATAGATTTCACTGTCATAAGTAACCTTTTTTTGTCTTGCTAATTGTTTCTCTAGGTGCTTTACTAGTTACATAAGTGTTTTTTCCTACTGTGCTTTTAGTTTGTTCTCTTTCTAACTCCATGCATCAAGTGTTTTGACTTAAGTGAAGTACAGAAAGAGTTATATATAAAACATTTGTCTCTTAAGACTCCCTTTAAGAGCATTACAAGTCTCATTTCTCATCTAGCTCTGATTAATCCCATGCTCGTACAGAATGCCATCTATAATCCCTAGAGCCTCTTTGCATCAGTATCTATATGTCAGCAGTTTATAGATTTCATCTCAAGGCAAGTTCCTAACTAGTTAAAAAAAGCCAAACCACCAAAAGCATTTAGGCAATTATGAGTGACACATCTCTGTAGAAGGCTACATGAGTAATATTCTGACAGCATGCTAAATGAAAAAGCCCACAGGATTACTATTTTGAGGCCTACCAAATTACTGACTGTACATTTTGTTTACAGTCGGATCGTAAGGAGCAGTCACTAGAATTCTTATTACTGTAGCAATGAGAAGCAAGGTGCTGGATATTTACATGGGTATCAATAGAAAACATTAACTGGACCCCAAAACACAGGTGAATAGATGTATTTCACTGTATGACAAATGTATTATTCACTTTCAACCTAACAGAAAGTAATCCCAATGAACAACAGATTGCATTCAGAGAATCTACACTCATGTGGCTTGGGTATCAACACACACTGATGAAACATATAAAGCAAAAACCTACCTCAGAGCTTCGGTCAGCTCTTGGCTTAGTTTTGGTTTTGTATCTGAAAAGAGTCCAGTGACTCTTCAAGCTATGCTTTCTATTGCAGCTATTGCAGCTAGATAACAGCTTTATGAATGACAGACAAATAAAGGTACTTTCTGTATGCTGCAAGAACCTCCAGCAAGATAAGCAAAGCAAGGCTTTGCAAACAGGCTTTTAAAGAAAGAAAACCAGACAGAAATGAGCAGGAGGCAGAACAAAAGGCACAGGGAATTATTATATTGAGGAAAATACTCCTATTATAACTACATTTCATCAATTCACTCAGACAAGGAGCTTATTTAATCAAGACTTCACAAATTAAACTAAAGATTCTCTAGCACACTGTTCCCTTCTTGCCTCTTACCTTAAACTGTATTATGTAAGTGGAAAATTAGTTTCAGAAACAGATAAACTCACGTTAGGGATTTAAAATCAACTGCCCGATTATACAGTAAGTACACTTAGGTTACAGTTTCTTTCCTTAGTGCTTAGCTATCAATAGTGATGTTTTCACTGTTGTCATCTCTTATGCTTTCACAAGAGTGATTCTTCTCCTTTTCTGCTACTTTTAGCATTAGAATTGTTAACTTCTCTATGCTGGCTGTTTGAGAGGGAAGAATGGAGGCCAGGGAAACATCCTGGCCAAAAATGACACAACTTAGAACTTGTTACAAATAGGGTTTTAGTTCTAATCCTATTTACCAGTATCCTGGGATCTCAACTTAAGATCTTATGAGGTCTCAATACTCAAGTAAGATAGTGCAGCAAAAGGTTTATCTCTGAGAAATACCCTGTTCTCAGTGCTTAGGAAACTTCATGGTTTCAACATGAAACAGAAGCAAACTCTAGCAAAAGCAGAATTTTAGGTCACACAGAATGGGCTTTGCCACATAACTGTAAAACAAACCAAAGCACTTTTCCAAAAGAATTTTAGATCCAATTTATATCAGAGATGGCAACATGTTCTAGAAAAGGTCATGCTTTTTCAATTCTTACCGCTTCTTTTTTCAAAAGCAGAGCTGATAAACAGCAATGGTGTGAGAACTTCTCCTTCTGAAGAACCACCATGACTACCCGTTTCAGACATACCATGATCCCCACAAACAACTAGCAAATTGGGCAGAGAATCTTCTTCCTGCATGTCACAGAAATAAATTTTGGTTATTGTACAAACAATATCTTATTATTTGTATATACGGTGTGTCATTATCTCTATAGTTTTTACTCATTAATACTTACAAAATAAATTCTGTTTTTAGAATTGGCTCATTACACCTGAGGCAGATTTTAAGAAATGCCTACATCTGACAGCAAGGCATTAACATTCATTTTTAACAGTTAAGGCACACATATATATCTAATGTACTTTTCGGTATGTTACAAAATACAATACAAAATACAAAGATAAAAATAAAATATAAAATACAGTATGATACAAAACCACAAAGTTTTTAAAAAAAACCCTCATGAGGTCAGAAGAAACTGACTGAGTGATTAAATGCAAGTCATACTGTGGGAAACAAAACAGGAGTCCAGGACCAGAAACATTAGAAGTATTCCCCCCCTCAATTTAGAAGTATAGAATAATATAACCATTTTTGACCATCATTAACCTAGCACCACCCAAGTCCACCACTAGAACCATGTCCCTAAGCACCACATCTACATGTCTTTAAAAAACCTACAAGGATGGCAACCGAAACACTTCCCCTGGGCAACCTGTTCCAGTTTTTGACAAGCCTGACAATAGATTTTTCCTAATATCCATTCCAAATCCCCCTGGCACAACTTGAGACTGTTTTCTCTTGTTCTATTGTGTGCTACTTGGGAGAAGAGACAAACACCCATCTCACTACCACCTCTTTCCAGGTAGTTGTAGCAAGCAAGGTCTCCCCTCATCAGACTGAACAACCTCCATTCCCTCAGTCGTAAGATTTGTTCTTGAGACCCTTCACCAACTTTGTTGCCCTTCTCTGGACATACTCCTGCAACTCAGTGTCCTTCTTGCAGTGAGATGCCCAAAACTGAACACAGTATTCAAGCTGCTGAGTACAGGGTCACAATCACTTCCCTAGTCCTTCTGGCCACACCATTTCTGACAACAGCCAGGATGCTGTCGGCCTTCTTGGCCACTTCAGCACACTGCTGTCTCATATTCAGATGTCAATCAACTCACCCAGGTCTTATGCCACTGTGCAGCTTTTCAGCCAGCTTTCCCAAGTCTGAAGCATTGCATGAGATTGTTGTGAACCAAGCACAGGACCCAACTTCTGGCCTTGCTGAACCTCACACAATTGGCCTTAGTCCTTAGGTCCAGTCTGTCCAGATGCTTCTGCACAGTCTTTCTACCCTCGAGCCAACCAACACTGCCTCACAACTTGGTGTCATCTGCAAACTTACTGAGGGTGCACTCAATCCCGTTGCCCAGATGACTGGCCACAGTACTAGACCCTGGGGAACACCACTTGTGACCAGCCACCAACTGAATGTAACTCCATTCACCACAACTCTCTGGGCCCAGCCATCCAATCACTGTTTTAATCAGGGAAAACCACTTCAGTCCTAGCCACGAGCAGCCAGTTTCTCCAGGGCAAAGGCTTTACTAACATTAAGGTAGATAACATCCACACTATTTTCCTCACACATTAAGTGGGTCACCTCATCATAGGAGATCAGACAGAAACAAAACTTGCCTTTCATAGACACCTTGCTGACTGGGCCTGATCACCTGCTTGTCCCAAGTGTGCCATACAAGGACACTTAAGATGATCTCCTCCATAACCTCCACTGGCAACAAAGTCAGACTGACGGGCTTGTAGCTCCCCAGAGGCTCCTTCAGGCCCTTCTTGTATAGGTGTCACATTTTCAATTCCCCAGCCAACAGGGACCTCCCCAGTTAGCCAAGACTGCTGAAAAATGATAGAAAGCAACTTGAAGAACATTTCCCCCAGCTTCTTCAGTACCCTTGGCTGAATTTCATCTGGCCCCATAGACTTCTGAGTGTCTCTAAGTGGTGTAGCAGGTAGCAAACCATCTCCCCTTGGCTTACAGGGGCTCCATTCTTCTCCTCAGCCCTAACTTTCAGCTCACAGGGGCTGTGTACTTGGAGAATAATTGGTTCTCCTACTAAAGATTGAGGCAAAGAAGGCATTAAGTACTTTAGCACTTTCCTCAGCCTTTGCCACTATATTCACTCCCACATCCAATAAACTCCCCTTAGTTGTTAATGTATTTGTAGAAACATATTATTGTCTTTTTAGACAACAACAACACTGAGTTGGGCTTTGGCTCTGCTGACCCTTCTTACATCTAAAAGCATTGAAAAGATTATAATTTCATTATCACTATGCCCAAGACAGCCTCAAAATATCTCACCACCAAGTCCTTCTCTGTTCACAAGCAGCAGGTCCAGTAGGGTGCATTTCCTAGTTGGCTTCCCCACAAGCTGTGTCAAGAAGTTATTTCTGCACCTTTGTTGAGTTTTTAATATAACATAAATGCTAAACTAGTATTATTACAAACCACCATCATGGCCTGGCTTCGCAAACAAAGATTTCAGAAGGGCTCTCTCTCCCCAGGCTTGCTGCAAGCACACTGATGGCTGGTGAGGCTGATGTGGGACAGGCAGTGAGGCTGCAAAAGGCCCAGGAGAAAGTGTCCTGTGAGGGGACAGCCAAGACACGGCTCTTTCTGTGTTGTGTTGTCTCCTCAAGACTGATTCTACTGTGCCCTCAAAGGAGGTAGCAGTGTTAGGGATGGTGTCTCCATGTTTCCCGACTGGAGGTCAGAGGGGACCACTGATGGCAGTCAATATGGACACAGATGAGGGATTGTTTCAGGGAGTCCTTGTATCTCCTCTCTGGGGCTCCTCTGTTGCAGCAGCTGGTGGTAAGTTCACCACAGAGCACAATCTTAGGGAGGTGGTGATCTTCCATCCTGGAGATGTGCCCTGCCCTGCACAGCTGCATCCTCAGTATCATGGCCTCCATACTGGTGACCCCTGCCTGTTCAAGGACAGTGACATTGGTCACACAGTCAGTCCAGTGGATGTTTAGGATTGTACAGAGGCAGCACTGATGGAAGCATTCAAGGAGTTGCAGGTGGTGGTGGTGGTAGATGACCCATGACTCAGACCCATATAAACAAGTAAACAGTACAATGGCTCTGTAGACAGTGATCTTTGTACTTTTCTTCAGGTGCTTATTGCTACAGACTCTTTTATGAGGTCTTCTGAATGCTCTGTATGCCTTTGCTAATCTGTTGTCTGTCTCTTTATCGATCTTGGCATCTGAGGAAATAATGCATCCCAGATAGCTGAACTGCTGGATTGTCTTTAGCTGACTCACCAATTTGATTGTGGGGATGATAGAAGTCTTCCTGTGGTGCAGGCTGGTAGAGAACTTCTGTCCTCTTCAAGTTGACTTCCAGCCCAAAATGATCTGCAGCCTCTGCAAAGCAGGATGTTATGCACTGCAGAGCTGCTTCTGTGTGAACAATGAGGGCAGCATCATCAGCAAAAAGCAACTCTGGGACCTGGTGATTTAGGGTCTTGGTGTGGGCCTTCAATCACATTAGGTTGAATAGGCTCCCATCAGTCCCATATCAGATGTAAATGCAGTTTTCTTCATCTAGCTCTGCTGTGGCCCTATGGAGCATCATGATGAAGATGATTGTGAACAGAGTGGGTGTGAGAATGCAGCCTTGTTTCACACCATGATTATTGGGAAGGATTCAGAGAGTGCACCGCCATATCTGACTTGGCCCTGCTGATCCTCATGGAGCAGGATGATCATTTTGAGGAACCTGGGGGGGCATCCTAATCATTCCGAGATTTGCCACAGGCCCTTTCTGCTCACAGTGACAAAGCTTTAGTGAGGTCAATGAATGTCACATAAAGACCTTTGTTCTGTTCCCTACATTTCTCTTGCAGTTGTCTGAGTACCAATACCATGCCTGTGGTACTCCTATTGACTCTGAAACCACACTGGCTTTCAGGTAGAACTTTCTCTGCTATAGCAGGTACTAATCTATTCAAAAGTACTCTTGCAAGGATTTTTCCAGCAATGCATAGCAGAGTTATTATTACAAATATTAATCTAATAGAAAAAAATAAGCCTATTTCTGATTGTTTCTAATATCGGAAGTGCTTTTGGAACAGAAATCTGATCGGACTGATCCAAACAAAGACCCAAACAAAGAAAAAGAGAAGCATAACTGGGGCCTGACCAACAATTTGAACCTAACAAATCAAGGACAGCAGAAAATAAACATTGTAATTCTATAACAAAGCAGCTTTATCATCTCTCTCTTACTGCCAGTACCCGCTGTATCCACAAGTAAAGTGTTTTTAATGTTTCTGTACTCAACACAGAAATAAGAGGCTTCCATATATTTGGCAGAACTAAAAAATAAACAGTAAACATAAAACATAAAAAAATAATATATGGATTTGTGGCAAAACCACTGCTACATTCATGAGATTATAACATCCACAAGAAGGATTTAACCTCTTTTTTCATACGATAGTATCCATTTGTCTAAAAATACTACTGAAATTTTATGAGCAACTACTCTGAATTGCAGTGGCCAAAAACATACAAGAAAAAAAATCTTCAGGCCACTTGAAAGTAGGACTTGGGTATTTCAACATCTAGACTATTTAGGTAAGCGACATCTTTTATTTCCAAATCTAAAAACAGATTCAGATTTCATAATTTATGTGCTACATTAAGCATAAGAAAAATGCTGTTTACAATCACTATTTCCATTTGAATCTTCTCAATATCTATGAGTTAGCTATGCCTTCAGAACTGCAGAAATCAAAACCATGTGATTCCTCCTGAATCCTATTATAAGAAAGGATACCAAGCACCATTTCAACTCATAAGCAATAAAAGAATTTTGGCATGCACTCCTCTCTTCTTTCTGCACAGTAAAGGGTAGTTATTTCCCACAGCTTATCAGAAAATACTGCTTAGAGATATTACTAAGGTCAGCCAGTAAAGCTTTAAAAATGTTAAACTATACTGTTGCCTAGAGAATGGCCAGGGAAGGAAAAGAACAGAGGAATACCCACAGACAAAAAGGAAAGCATTTTTAATGTTAGTCCACAACTAAGAAACACTGATCCAAGGAGCTATGTTACCTTTGAAAGAAGTGAAATATGAATCTTTTTCAGGATGTTATCCATTTCACGAAGTTTTGGTCCCACTAGTGGGCTGTTTGGTCCAGTCATATGTCCAATATGGTCCAGTCCCAGGTAATGCAGTATTAGGAGATCCCAGTCTTCTCTCTTTAACACTCTATCCAAATGCCTGGTAACATTATCATCGACCTCAGAAATAAAAGGAAACTGATTAAAAGGTAAGAATAATTTCCTTCTTCTAAAAAGCAAAGAAAAATTACACACTACCCATGAAAATTCTGTAGAAGCCAATGAGAATTACAATCTCTCACAATGTTACCAAGAAAAAAAAAAAAAAAAAAAAAAAATTTCATGTCAATTTAGGCAAATGCCAGGCCGCAAAAAAAATACATCTTACTAAACAGATTCATTCCATTGCTTTCTGATTATGAGGCATCAGATTATGTATAAAGAAAATGGGTTCCTATGCTTCCACAGATACTTTTTCAAACTATTTCAAGAACTTTTCAGTCACTTCACACTCTTGATTTATCACTTCACAAGAAGTGTGGGTAAAACCTCTCACTGGTGCTTGGAAGAAGAGGAGAAAAAAAAATCCCTCTTGCTATTTCAAATCAATTTTTGCTACTGTGCAAACACAAAAAGATCCTCCTTGCTGTAAGAAAAAAGACAACAACACAGCAGGAAAGAAAAAATATTAGAAAACTCCATGTTCTCCTGCTTAGATTGATAGCTTATTTCTGGTAGCATATATTTCTTCCTGGATATTAACAACCCTTACATAATTTCACATGTAACATCATATCTGGATATGATATCATTCTGGATATAGCTATCTAAAAAAAACCATGGTAATAAAATACTTACATCTATAGCAGCAGGGCAATGGCCTAAGGTTTTTCAAATCATAAAGGTGAAAAATATTAATTATTTACTCTCTTAGTGTGCCCAAAATATGAATTTTCACAATTCCTTTCATTTACTATCTATGGTTCCTCTTTGATAACCTACTTAAACACTACTCATATTGCAGCTCATAAAAGCAACTATAAATACTATAGATTGCATGCCTCTAAGAAACCAAGCTTTCACATTAATAAGTCTTTTTAAAAGACAGTACATACTAATGTAAATGTGATAGTGAACTAAAATAGAGAAAGTGTCATTTTTAAACAAAGCAAGCGATCTAAATTTCTGACTCAGGTTTTGTGAGGGTATCATAGGTTTAGGACAGTTACACAGTAACACACCATTTGTCACTGCATCATCCAAACAATTCCCACAACATATGCATACAAGACTGAGACTTTCGTCTCTACATTGCCAACACTGAAAACACATATATTTCTATTTAATTGCAAGGTTTGCATTTCAGAGCAAGGACAGTTTTACTCATTCATTCTTGAAGGTGCCACTGTGTGTTTTTACTCAGATTATTTAATCTGAGATTATACAAATACTCTTACCTCTGTGAAGTCTGACACAAAAAAGGATGTTGTTCCATCATATTCCACAAAATGTTTTGGAAACAATTTAACCCAAGTATCATCACCATAAAAGATTATTCTTTTCCCAGCTGTTTTTGCCTGCCATATCAGGTTATCATCCAACAGAGCTGGAGAATTGAGGTTCACAATAACATCAATGAAACCAGGTATGCCACCTGTCATCAAAGCCTACATAAACCAAGAATATAATAGAGATACATTAGCAGAAATCATAAATTTTCCAATATTCAGAAGTCAGTATAAGAGGAAGCAATGAAGCAGCAGGCAGAGGAATTACATTTTTAGTAAAGAACAGAAGCTGCCACATCCCATCACCACAGTGCTAGCTGACATCAGAGGTAATACCTGCTATACAGAAAACTAGAAGCGGTATTTTGTTAATTACATGGCTTCAAAAGAGTTTTGTAAGCCAGCTGAAATTCACTTAACTTACTGGTCATTAAATCACCAAAAAGAGAGTTTAGAATTCCTTAATAAGCTGAATTGACACAACAGTAACAATGGTAACATATTCATAGAATCATAGAATCATAGAATTAGCCGGGTTGGAAGGGACCTCAGAGATCATCAAGTCCAACCCTTGACCCACCGGAGCAGTTGCTAGACCATGGCACTGAGTGCCAGATCCAGTCTTTTTTTAAATGTCTCCAGGGACGGAGAATCTACCACCTCACCGGGCAGACCATTCCATTGCCTAACCACCCTCTCCGTGAAGAAATTCTTTCTAATATCTAACCTAAATCTCCCCTGACACAACTTAAGACTGTGTCCTCTTGTCTTGTTGAATATCATCTGGGAAAAGAGTCCATCTCCCACCTCGCTACAGCCTCCTTTCAGGTAGTTGTAAAGAGCAATGAGGTCTCCCCTGAGCCTCCTCTTCTTCAGGCTGAACAGCCCCAGCTCTCTCAGTCTCTCTTCATAGGGCCTGTGCTCGAGTCCCTTCACCAGCCTGGTTGCCGTCCTTTGGACCTGTTCCAGGACCTCGACATCCTTCTTAAACTGAGGGGCCCAGAACTGGACACAGTACTCGAGGTGTGGCCTAACTAGCGCTGAGTACAGGGGCACGATCACCTCCCTGGACCTGCTGGCCACGCTGTTCCTGATCCAGGCCAGGATGCCATTGGCCTTCTTGGCCACCTGGGCACACTGCTGGCTCCTGTTCAGCTTCCTGTCAATCCAGACTCCCAGGTCCCTCTCTGCCTGGCTGCTCTCAGCCACTCTGTGCCCAGCCTGGAGCTCCCCATGGGGTTGTTGTGGCCAAAGTCCAGGACCCGGCACTTGGCCGTGTTGAACCTCATCCCGCTGGAATCCGCCCAGCTCTCCAGCCTGTCCAGGTCCCTCTGCAGAGCCCTCCTGCCTTCCAGTTGGTCCACACTGCCCCCCAGCTTGGTGTCATCTGCAAATTTGCTGATGATGGACTCAATCCCTTCATCTAGGTCGTCGATAAAGATATTGAACAGAACTGGGCCCAACACTGATCCCTGGGGGACACCACTGGTGACCGGCCGCCAACTGGATGCAGCCCCGTTCACCACCACTCTGTGGGCCCGGCCCTCCAGCCAGTTCCTAACCCAGCACAGGGTGCTCCTGTCCAAGCTGTGGGCCGAAAACTTTTTCAGAAGAATGCTGTGGGGGACGGTGTCAAAGGCCTTGCTGAAGTATCATTAAGTGTCATTCAAAAGTGTCATTAAGAATCTTCTGGAAAATGCGATGAAGTCTACCTCTCAGGTGTCACCAGACTGCCACCCCCTAACTCTCCTTCTAGCTGACCAGAACTCACTCTCTCAGCTTCTTCAGTGCAAGAAATGTCACTCAGATCTATCACAGAGAGGCCTGGGTGATCAAGTATTTTCATGACACAGCCAAAAGGCAGGAAGATCCTCTGAGACACAGCAAGTCGGGATTCTTCCTACAGGCACAACTATATCAAAGCAAGTCTCAGACACAATTTGCAGTAGCCCAGCAAACCTGCGCCCTATGCCAACTGCATGTGTATGAAACACCCAACCTACAAATTTTTCTTAAATGGAAGCACCCTCCTAAGGGGAAAAAAAACACTTACCTTAATCCTAGGCATAGTCACAGTGGGAGGTTTTGCTTCAGCGATGAAACTGTAGGATGTCCCTTTTTCAACAACTTGTGTTGTATATGGCATGAACTGTTTACCTTTGGATCCAAATACAAAATCATCTCTCAAAGCATCTATCAGCACAATGACAACTTTTTTGAAAAGCGGTGATGGAATTTTGGTCCAATTAGAAACCATTCCTAAACAACAACAGAAAGGGTATATAAAAGTTATCAACAAATTTTAACAATGGTTAGAGAGAATTTAAAGGACAACTTCACCACAGGAATGAGGTACTTCCTTATTAACTTTACTTTCAGCAGTGAGAAGCTGCAAATCATAGTAAATATGAGAAGAAATCAGAGGAAGCCATCCAGCACAGGAAGAACACAAGAACAGCAACACATCCAATACAGCCTAGGAAGGAAAATACAAAGTGAATGGAATGCACAACGTGAAATTGGGAGAACTGAGGACAAGCACTGAAATGGAGAAGATTCAAAGGAATAAGAAAGGATGTTGCTACCTTTGGGGTTAACTTAGCAAAGCTGAACTACATATATCCAACAGACAACTTTTGTTAGGAAAAAAGATGCAGCATTTATCTGTGCTCATATCCAATTTTGCACATCAGACCATATCTCAAGCAATGCCTCATCAAATCCCACCCTAAGAGAAGCAGAGCTGCTTCACATAAATCTGAAGGAAAAGATTTGTGCACACCTGTGCCCTTCAAAACAGAAGACCACATGCCAGGATAGTTTGGTGATGGCAGCTGAAGGGCCATATTCCTACATCAGAATCCCCAAAACTTGCTACATGGGCAGGTACAGCAAAACACTGCTGTGCATCAGGTAGCAGGCAGTGTCAAGCCTTCAAGCCCACCTCTTGTTCCTCTTGTGCTGCTGGATGCAGCAACTCTTCATATGCAGTGAGCTTGGTCCACATGGTAACATTTATCTTTTACAGAAGAATTTTTTTGCCCAACCTCTACAGGTCCCACATCTCTACCAGGAAAAAAAACACAGATGGATAAAACAGGAAGGCAGGAGTGCCAGGAGCCCATCATTGATTATGAAGAAATTCTCTGACTCATTTAAAGGTAAAAACAAAGTTTACAGAGGATGGAAGCAAGGCCAGATACCCTGTGAGAAGTACAGAGAAGTAGTCAGAGAAGCAAGAGGTCAGGTTAGGAAAGCAAAAGCACAGAGAGAACTGGATCTGACAAAGGGGGTTAAGGGCAACAAGAAAAATTTCTATAGATATGTCGATGATAAGAGGAAGATCAGGGAAAATGTGGGCCCAATCCAGAAGGAAACAGGAGAGCGGGTCATCCAAGATGCAGAAATGACTCCTTTGCCTCTGTCTTCACTAGCAAAGTTGGACTTGATGATCTCTGAGGTCCCTTTCAACCCGGCTAATTCTATGATTCTATGGCTAATTCTATGAAAGTCTCTGGTCACACTCTTCATGTTACAGAAGCCAAAGGCAAAGGCAACTGTGCTCCGGTGGGTCAAGGGTTGGACTTGATGATCTCTGAGGTCCCTTCCAACCCGGCTAATTCTATGATTCTATGATTCTATGATTCAAAGGAAGACCTCTCCCCAGTGTAGCTGAAGAGAGGTTTGAGACCACATAAAGAACCTGAAGGTGAACAAGTCCATGGGACCCACAGCTCCTGAAAGAACTGGCAAATGAAGTTGCACAGCCACTGTCCATCGTATTTGAAAAGTCATGGCATGGTGAAGTACCTGCTAACTGGAAAAGGGGAAACATAACCCCCATCTTCAAAAATGGAAAAAAAGAAGACCCAGGGAGTCACAGGCCAGTCAGTCTGACCTCTGTGCCTGGCAAGATCATGGATCCTCCTCTATGGATCCTCCTGAAGGCTCTGCTCAGGTATGTGAACAATAAAAGGGTGATTGGTGACAGCCAATGGCTTCACTGAGGGCAAGTCCTGCCTGAACTCATTTGGTGGCCTTTTATGATGGGGAACGTAAGTGCACAAAGACAGAACAAGAGAGGACATTTACCTCCACCTGTGCAAAGCATTCAACACTGTCCCACCTGACACTTTGGTCTCTAAACTGGAGTGATACAGATTTGATAGATGGACCAGTCACAGGGTAAGGAACTGGCTGTATGGCTGCACACAAAGAGTTGTGATCAATGTCCAAATGGAGATGTGTGATGAGTGGTGCTCCTCAAGGGTCAGTACTCAGGTGCTATTTAACGTGTTTGTTGGTGACACAGACGGTGGAATTGAATGCACGCTCAGCAAGTTTGCTGATGACACCAAACTGTGTGGTGAAGTCAAGACACTGGAGCAAAGGGATGCCATGTAGAGGGATCTTGACAGGCTTTAGAACTGGGCTTGTGCAAACAAAAATTTTGAGCTGTCAAGATGTGCCTACAGCCCAGAAAGCCGACTGTGTCCTGGGCTGCAACAAAAGAAGCAGAGACAGCCACCCCCGGGAGGTGATTCTACTCTGCTCTTGTGAGATCCCACCTGGTGTACTGTGTCCAGTTCTGGAGCTTCCAGCACAAGAAGGACATAGAGGTCCATGAGCATGTCCAGAGAAGAGACACTAAAACGATCAGAGGGCTAAAGCACCTACCCTATGACAATAGGCTAAGCAAATTGGGGTTGTTTAGCCTGGAGAAGAGGAGGCTCTGAAGTGACCTTATAGTAACCTTCCAATGCCTGAAGGGGGCTAATAAGAAAGCTGGGGTAGGGCTTTTAGCACAGGTGTGTAGCAAGAAGACTGGAGGAAATAGTTTAAAACTTGAAGAGGGGAGATTTAGGTTAGACATTAGGAAAAAATTCTTTCCTGTGAGGGCACTGAGCTGCTGGACAGATTACCCAAAGAAGTTGTGGCTGTCCCCTCCCTGGAAGTGTTCAAGACCAAGATGGATGGGGCCTTGAGCAACCTGTCCTAGTGGGAAGTGTCCCTGTCCCTGCCTATGCAGAGGGCTTGGAACTAGATTACCTTTAAGGCCCCTTTCAACCCAAACTATTCTATGATTCTATGAAAACAGAAGCAGAATTGAATCTACCCATGGATCTCAGACAATATTGTGGTTAATCAGCCACTCAATACATGTGTTATATAAAGTTTAGGGGGTTCACACTCCTTTGGATGTGTTTCTTAGTAAGTGGCTGACAATTTGGAAAGATCATAGATAACGTTGCATCTAAAAAGAGAACCTCAAAACATCCTCTAAAACTGTATTTTTTGATATATTCGTAAGCATCAAAAAACTGATGTTCACAGAATCCTTACTGCTAGTGACTTTTGCAGATAAGGGTATTGGGAAGGGAGGAACCACAGGAGGGAGAAGAAAAACTCAACAACAAAATGCTGTCAGCACCCTTCAGTAAAATTATGTTTTTCCAGGACAGAATTATCAAGTTACCAGGCATGCTTTGGCTTTCAGTAAAAAAAAAGAAAGTACAACTGGGTTCACTGTACTGTTAGTTAAATCTTTCTAATAATTCACACACAGAATCATCACAGTTGGAAGAGACCTCTAAGATCACCACATCCAACTGTCTGCATCCCCCCCTAATAAAACACATATATCAACATCCGTATCACCCACTAGAGCATGTCCTGAGCATACCATCTACACAGGTTTTTAAGACTTCCAAAGATAGTGATTCTACCACCTCTCAGGGCAGCCCATTCTAACACCTGACTACTCTCTCTTCCTCATATTTAGAACAAACCTCCCCTGGTGCAACTTCAGGCCATTTCCTCCAAGTCCTATCATTGTTCACTTGAGAGAAGAGTCCTGTTACACCTAAACAGTTGCTTAAAAAAATAAAACTTGCTGGACACCAAAAAATGTTCACATCACAAACACAGACACCTTCCTCACAACTCACTCCTACAGTGTTACTCATCCTCAAGTCTAAGTGTTGAGAAATGCAAAGGAATTAGAAGCCGTTTACAAGCCACCTGAAAATATTTATTATATGATTATTATATGATGGCTAAAGCATGGTGCGCAACCCCTGCCATGTGGTCTGCTTATGTATCCCTGCTATTGTTATTAAGAAAGCAGTTACTTTAAAAGAAGCTGGACTTCTGTAAGCAGTGCCGAAAACCACAGGCAGTACAAAAAAGGCACCAGTGATGTGCTGAAGGGATTCACTGTTATACAAGCAACTACACAACTTTACCAGACATCCCACAGGTAAGGCAGCACGAATTGAATGGCAGTCAGGGTTGCTTCTTAAAGTGAAATATTCAGGAAATACAGAAGCACTGAAGAATATTTTTTTCTGAAGAGATCTAAAGTAGGTTGGAAGCTGCCTGTATTACTTACTTACTGACTTACTTACTTCTTTAGTAAGCAGTCCCCTTCCTTCGGAGTTTATCATTCAGAGAGAGATATCACTGCAAGCACACTGCAAACCAAAAACTACAGAAAGGAAGCATTTTTGCCTCCTGTACCCAGGACTCCTAGTAATAGGCCCATATTTTAAAAATTTGTAGAGCCCTGTGGTATACATTTATACACTTCAATTGAAACCAGTAAAACCAGTCCTCTCCAAACCCAAATGTCTGCTGCTTTCCTTTCACCCAGACAAGTGTCCCTCAGTGTTAGTCTCCTGATAATGCTACTGATGACTCACAGCAGCCTATCTAACATCTTTGATAGTCTTGGTAATCTCCAGCTAAAAAGCAACCTACCATTGGCAGCATCCACTCGGGTCTGTTACCAGATTCCTTCAGTGTTCCTGCTTACCTGATATCAGCACACCACTCTCAAAATTACAAAACTTTCTTCTCCCTCTACGGTTTCTCACCATTTAAGTAAGCCTATGCCAACACACATAGTGTCATACACTCTAAAAAGAACAACAATAAAAAGCAGCTTGAGATGAAGTCTGGCAGTAATAACCCTGTTCCACCAAGTTAACTGTAAGTAGATGTGCCAGACAAGAGCTTTGTACAAGACAGCTGTGTATCAGCACTTCCTTTACTCTTCATGAAAAAGATGCTTGCAAACTTGAGTTTAACAATTTCAGCTAAGGAGTACAGCAAGATGATCATGAGATCACGATTTCAGAGAGACAGTAATGTATATTGCACATTTTGCAATCTGACCAGACTGTGAAGGAAATCCATATGACCACAGCTGCTTTCCTCGCTACAGATGTCTTACTGAAGGGGCCCTAGGATTAGTCACACAAAATAAAAACAAGGATTCTCAAGTGCAACACAACCAGTAAGTTAACAGAGCAAACACCTGAAGGGTTGTAACTGAAGTGGCATTCTTTAACACAAACACCTTACCATTACCGAGTATGGGTATGACGGACACATCAGTGATAACAGGAATAAAACGACAAAAAACCACAACCTCTGAAACTGCGACAGCTAGTGCTTATAGCTTTTTTGCGACCGTGAGTGGATACTGCTAGCAGTGACCGATAACTACATGCAGAATTACTTAAATTCCAATTGATTTGGGAAGCAGGCCCGGGAACAGGACGGTGCCACAGCAAGCCGCGCTGCAGCATCCAGGCCCCTCCCGGCACCCGCCGCACAGCCCCGGAGACCCCGCACAAACCCCCAGCTGCAGACGCAACGGCGAGCGGCAAGACACGAAACCCCGCCCGGGCTCCGCAGCCCCGCTCGCCCCTCGCTCCTCCCGGTTCTGGCCGGAGAGCGGGGGCACGGCCGAGGCCAGCGGGGCCGGACGGGGCTGGTGGCGGCTGCTCGGGTTACCTGGGCCGGGCGGGGCCGGCTCGGCGGGAGGATCGCCGTGGGCCTCTCTGCGGCGCAGGGATCTGACAGGCACCGGGAAGAAGCCGCGGAGGAACAGCACGACCCCCAGGGCCTCCAGCAGGAGGCAGGAGGAGGCAAAGACCCCCGAGCGCAGCCGCATCCTCCCCAAGCAGCCCCGACCTCCGCCCGGCCGCGATCCCCGGCTCTGAGAGGCGGCACCCGCCCCGCCCCTGGATGGCTGCTGACCAATCAGCGCTCAGCGCGCTGCCCGCCGAGCCTCGCCATTGGCTATCGGCCAGCCAAACGCTCCGCGAGAGCGCTGACCCCAACCGGAAGTAGGCGCCGCACTGAGAAGGCGGCATGTGGGAGTGGGGAGGGGTGGGGTGAGGAGAGGAGTGAGGACGGGAGTGAGGAGGGGAGTGAGGAGGGGAGTGAGGAGAGGAGTGAGGAGAGGAGTGAGGAGTGGAGTGAGGAGAGGAGTGAGGAGAGGAGTGAGGAGACGAGTGAGGAGGAGAGGAGTGAGGAGGAGAGGAGTGAGGAGGAGAGGAGTGAGGAGAGGAGTGAGGAGGAGAGGAGTGAGGAGGAGAGGAGTGAGGAGAGGAGTGAGGAGGAGAGGAGTGAGGAGGAGAGGAGTGAGGAGTGAGGAGGAGAGTGAGGAGAGGAGTGAGGAGGGGAGTGAGGAGGGGAGTGAGGAGAGGAGTGAGGAGGGGAGTGAGGAGGAGAGGAGTGAGGAGTGGAGTGAGGAGTGGAGTGAGGAGGAGAGTGAGGAGAGGAGTGAGGAGGGGAGTGAGGAGAGGAGTGAGGAGAGGAGTGAGGAGAGGAGTGAGGAGAGGAGAGAGGAGGAGAGGAGTGAGGAGAGGAGTGAGGAGAGGAGTGAGGAGGAGAGGAGTGAGGAGAGGAGTGAGGAGAGGAGTGAGGAGGAGAGGAGTGAGGAGAGGAGTGAGGAGGAGAGGAGTGAGGAGGAGAGGAGTGAGGAGAGGAGTGAGGAGAGGAGTGAGGAGGGGAGTGAGGAGGAGAGGAGTGAGGAGGAGAGGAGTGAGGAGGGGAGTGAGGAGAGGAGTGAGGAGGGGAGTGAGGAGGAGAGGAGTGAGGAGGGGAGTGAGGAGAGGAGTGAGGAGGGGAGTGAGGAGTGGAGTGAGGAGGGGAGTGAGGAGTGGAGTGAGGAGGGGAGTGAGGAGAGGAGTGAGGAGAGGAGTGAGGAGAGGAGTGAGGAGGAGAGGAGTGAGGAGAGGAGTGAGGAGAGGAGTGAGGAGGAGAGGAGTGAGGAGAGGAGTGAGGAGGAGAGGAGTGAGGAGGAGAGGAGTGAGGAGAGGAGTGAGGAGGAGAGGAGTGAGGAGGAGAGGAGTGAGGAGTGAGGAGGAGAGTGAGGAGAGGAGTGAGGAGGGGAGTGAGGAGGGGAGTGAGGAGAGGAGTGAGGAGGGGAGTGAGGAGGAGAGGAGTGAGGAGTGGAGTGAGGAGTGGAGTGAGGAGGAGAGGAGTGAGGAGAGGAGTGAGGAGGGGAGTGAGGAGGGGAGTGAGGAGGAGAGGAGTGAGGAGGAGAGGAGTGAGGAGGGGAGTGAGGAGGGGAGTGAGGAGAGGAGTGAGGAGGCGAGTGAGGAGGAGTGGAGTGAGGAGTGGAGTGAGGAGTGGAGTGAGGAGGAGAGTGAGGAGAGGAGTGAGGAGGGGAGTGAGGAGTGGAGTGAGGAGTGAGGAGGGGAGTGAGGAGGAGAGGAGTGAGGAGGGGAGTGAGGAGAGGAGTGAGGAGGAGAGGAGTGAGGAGAGGAGTGAGGAGGAGAGGAGTGAGGAGAGGAGTGAGAAGAGGAGTGAAGAGGAGAGGAGTGAGGAGAGGAGTGAGGAGGAGAGGAGTGAGGAGGAGAGTGAGGAGGAGAGTGAGGAGAGGAGTGAGGAGGGGAGTGAGGAGGGGAGTGAGGAGAGGAGTGAGGAGGGGAGTGAGGAGGGGAGTGAGGAGAGGAGTGAGGAGGGGAGTGAGGAGGAGAGGAGTGAGGAGTGGAGTGAGGAGTGGAGTGAGGAGGAGAGTGAGGAGAGGAGTGAGGAGGGGAGTGAGGAGAGGAGTGAGGAGAGGAGTGAGGAGAGGAGTGAGGAGAGGAGAGAGGAGGAGAGGAGTGAGGAGAGGAGTGAGGAGAGGAGTGAGGAGGAGAGGAGTGAGGAGAGGAGTGAGGAGAGGAGTGAGGAGGAGAGGAGTGAGGAGAGGAGTGAGGAGGAGAGGAGTGAGGAGGAGAGGAGTGAGGAGAGGAGTGAGGAGAGGAGTGAGGAGGGGAGTGAGGAGGAGAGGAGTGAGGAGGAGAGGAGTGAGGAGGGGAGTGAGGAGAGGAGTGAGGAGGGGAGTGAGGAGGAGAGGAGTGAGGAGGGGAGTGAGGAGAGGAGTGAGGAGGGGAGTGAGGAGTGGAGTGAGGAGGGGAGTGAGGAGTGGAGTGAGGAGGGGAGTGAGGAGAGGAGTGAGGAGAGGAGTGAGGAGAGGAGTGAGGAGGAGAGGAGTGAGGAGAGGAGTGAGGAGGAGAGGAGTGAGGAGAGGAGTGAGGAGGAGAGGAGTGAGGAGGAGAGGAGTGAGGAGAGGAGTGAGGAGGAGAGGAGTGAGGAGGAGAGGAGTGAGGAGTGAGGAGGAGAGTGAGGAGAGGAGTGAGGAGGGGAGTGAGGAGTGGAGTGAGGAGGAGAGGAGTGAGGAGAGGAGTGAGGAGGGGAGTGAGGAGGGGAGTGAGGAGGAGAGGAGTGAGGAGGAGAGGAGTGAGGAGGGGAGTGAGGAGGGGAGTGAGGAGAGGAGTGAGGAGGCGAGTGAGGAGGAGTGGAGTGAGGAGTGGAGTGAGGAGTGGAGTGAGGAGGAGAGTGAGGAGAGGAGTGAGGAGGGGAGTGAGGAGTGGAGTGAGGAGTGAGGAGGGGAGTGAGGAGGAGAGGAGTGAGGAGGGGAGTGAGGAGAGGAGTGAGGAGGAGAGGAGTGAGGAGAGGAGTGAGGAGGAGAGGAGTGAGGAGAGGAGTGAGGAGAGGAGTGAAGAGGAGAGGAGTGAGGAGAGGAGTGAGGAGGAGAGGAGTGAGGAGGAGAGGAGTGAGGAGGAGAGTGAGGAGGAGAGTGAGGAGAGGAGTGAGGAGGGGAGTGAGGAGGGGAGTGAGGAGAGGAGTGAGGAGGGGAGTGAGGAGGGGAGTGAGGAGAGGAGTGAGGAGGGGAGTGAGGAGGAGAGGAGTGAGGAGAGGAGTGAGGAGGAGAGGAGTGAGGAGGAGAGGAGTGAGGAGAGGAGTGAGGAGAGGAGTGAGGAGGGGAGTGAGGAGGAGAGGAGTGAGGAGGAGAGGAGTGAGGAGGGGAGTGAGGAGGGTAGTGAGGAGGGGAGTGAGGAGGAGAGGAGTGAGGAGAGGAGTGAGGAGGAGAGGAGTGAGGAGAGGAGTGAGGAGGAGAGGAGTGAGGAGGTGAGTGAGGAGGGGAGTGAGGAGGGGAATGAGGAGAGGAGTGAGGAGGAGAGGAGTGAGGAGACGAGTGAGGAGATGAGTGAGGAGACGAGTGAGGAGGAGAGGAGTGAGGAGGGGAGTGAGGAGGGGAGTGAGGAGAGGAGTGAGGAGGAGAGGAGTGAGGAGAGGAGTGAGGAGGGGAGTGAGGAGGGGAGTGAGGAGGAGAGGAGTGAGGAGGAGAGGAGTGAGGAGGAGAGGAGTGAGGAGGAGAGGAGTGAGGAGAGGAGTGAGGAGGTGAGTGAGGAGGGGAGTGAGGAGGAGAGGAGTGAGGAGGAGAGGAGTGAGGAGAGGAGTGAGGAGGTGAGTGAGGAGGGGAATGACGAGAGGAGTGAGGAGGAGAGGAGTGAGGAGGGGAGTGAGGAGAGGAGTGAGGAGGGGAGTGAGGAGGGGAGTGAGGAGGAGAGGAGTGAGGAGGAGAGGAGTGAGGAGGTGAGTGAGGAGGGGAATGACGAGAGGAGTGAGGAGGAGAGGAGTGAGGAGGGGAGTGAGGAGGGGAGTGAGGAGAGGAGTGAGGAGGAGAGGAGTGAGGAGAGGAGTGAGGAGGGGAGTGAGGAGAGGAGTGAGGAGGAGAGGAGTGAGGAGGAGAGGAGTGAGGAGGTGAGTGAGGAGGAGAGGAGTGAGGAGAGGAGTGAGGAGGGGAGTGAGGAGAGGAGTGAGGAGGGGAGTGAGGAGGGGTGTGAGGAGGGGAGTGAGGAGTGGAGTGTGGAGAGGAGTGAGGAGTGGAGTGTGGAGAGGAGTGAGGAGAAGTGGAGTGAGGAGAGGAGTGAGGAGTGGAGTGAGGAGAAGTGGAGTGGAGAGAAGTGAAGTGAAGTGGAGAGGAGTGAGGAGAGGAATAGAGTGGAGTGGAGAGGAGAGAGGAGTGGAGTGGAGAGAAGTGAAGTGGAGAGGAGTGGAGAGAAGTGAAGTGACGTGGAGAGGAGTGAGGAGAGGAGAGGAATGGAATGGAATCGAATGGAATGGAATGGAATGGAATGGAATGGAATGGAGTCTCCCCACGGGCCCCATGGTGTATCAAGCCGCCCGGCCCGTCTCTCCGGATGCAGTCCGGCCCTGCCCCACGTCCGGTGGTGGAGGAGCTGCAGGGTGGCTGGGTGGGGGAATCCCGTGGCCCAGAGGTGCGGCATCGGCAGCCAGCATGGGGCCGAAGAGGCACCCCTTAGGGCCCTGGGGCAGCGGGATGGGGCCGTGCCCACTCGGCGCTGCGATGCTGGGGGGCGAGAGGAGTGGCGAGGGGTCGGAGCCTCGGTTTCCCGAGAGGAACCGGTATGGCAGCCGGTGTGGCTGCGGGTGCGTGCTCCTGAAACCAGCAGCGCTGTCGGCGGCTTCGTCTGAAAGAGGGGTTTGAGGTCTGGGGGTGTTTTTATGTAAAGGGTGCACGGCAGGGGAGGAAGAGAACGGAAGCCAGTGGGTGTTGAAAGTGTTCGGCAAGCATAATCTTTCTACCCCTTTACTTTTAGTAATACTGAGTAGTTATAACTTCTTTGCATTGGGAAGGAAGCACAGTAGCAGGTAGATCATGGCAGATGAAAGTGGAGAAATTAGATTTTAAAAGACTTTATTATTCTCAAAAACGAAATAAAAGACTTTCAGCAAAGTAAAGGAGAGTTGATGGTAGGCTTGCTCATTGATACAGGAAGACAGCCTTAAAAGTCAAGATTTCATTCCCCAAAATAAAACCACTTCTCAAAATGTCTCCCCTCTTTGCTAGGCAAACATGATGAGGTTTCTCAGAGCATACATAACTACATAGCTTTAGATGTGAGCATCATTTTTTCCTTAATCTGACAAGTAGGATTCCCCAGCAGCCAGAGGCTGCCAGTGCCAGTCACCATCCTGGGTGACTGTTCACTGTGTTCTGTTCCCAGACTCAGGGGTACTGCAGCAGCTTGATGCCAGGGTGGCTCTCCACCTGCCTGCAGCCATTGTCCCAGGTTGGTGTCACTGGACAAACACCATGTAACTACTCCCCAGAGCAGTTTTCTAGCTGGGCCGTTTCCCTCATCATAAAGTAAGATCTGTTTTGCATAAAAACAGGCCACTAGCATAGTAGCATGCTTTTAAGAGTGTTTCCTCTCTTGGGTTTATCAGTTTTTTCTTTTAGTGCCAGCCTTTACTGATCATCTGTTTATTGGAAGAACTTTGCAAGAGCTGTCACTAGGCAAAACTGCCTTGATGTGAAAGACAGGTATGACTGGATTTGAGATAAAAACTTCACATAATTTCATATCCCTCCAAGTCTTCCCTTGGGTCTCTAAATACAGGGAAGAAATCAAAGAACCCATACCCTGTGGGCACGTGCTTCTTACCTGGCTGATTGGGTAAGACATACCTAAGCACTCTGCCAATGTTAAGGCCACATAGTGTTTTTTCTGATCCCTCTTAACCAACTTTTGCTTCTCTTCTGACTGTTTCTAACATTTTATTTTCCTAAGAAGCTGCAAACCCTAAGACAGAATCACTTTTTTTTTTTTTTTGTATGGTTTGGTTGTTTCTTTCCAGAAGCATGTCTTTCAAGGCCCGTGAAAGTTAGTATCGAGTAGATAACTATGCAGTGGAATTCAGGGAGAATGTGCAAGGCTTTAAATTGGTAGGAAAGGGCAAAAGGAATCGTCTAGCTTTTATTTAAGGTCATTGTATGTGTGCTTCAGGGTCTAAAATGTTCTCAGCTAACATGCTTCAAAATCACATTATTTTTATGTCCAGAAAAGCTTTATTAGTTTCTTTTTATGGCCATTTTCTGCTTCAGTTTACACCTTGAACTAGTAGTGAGTGAGACTCTCCAAGCAGAAAAAAAGAGAAGTTAACTCTGATAACAAACACAAAGCATGGTAATATAGGCAGTGTCCATAAATCACAATGCAGAAATAAGAAATGTCTGTCATATTATTGTTAGTCAAATATTACAGTACCCCTGTATCCCTTTCAGGAATAAGCTGGAAATTCCCCAAACACTGCAACTTTCTCCATGGTTCATCACTTAAAACTCTTCCCTAAGACTGTAATTCCTGTGTTCATGCAAGAGGATTTCTTTGCAGACCTAAGTGATCAGCTGGCATACAGTTCACATTCCCCACAGCCTATCTCTGAGCATGGACTGAGTAGCATCCCCATTTCACCCCCATCACCTTTTGGCAAGATCTTAGAGCAACATTCAAGGTCATTACTATTGCACTTAAAATGCAGGCATTAAATACCTCAGGGAAAAAAAAGCAAATGCTGCACATGAATATAGATCTGACTGAGAAGTTGTCTATGAGTTTACTAGTATACTATAGCATAATATATTGCCAGTCGCAGCTGTGCATTTCTGTTGCTATTTTACAAGTTTGGGGTGTAATCTCCTGCTTTGCATAACAGATGTATGCCCTGTGAGAGCTGCTTATTTCATGAGAATTCAGAGAAAATGTTTGTGTGCTCCCCAGTCTGTAAGCACATGACCATCACTGTGAGCACCCATTTCTGTCCAGGAGCATTGACTATCTTCAATAGCCTTCAGAAGGTTAAACGTTTGAGTCAGAGTGTCAGGAAGTTGAGCAGTAAAGTGCAATTCATGCCACCCAACAGGCTGTTATTTCATCAGAGCCAGCAAGCATTTCAGAGCACAGTGCAGTTTCTTGACCTGGGAAATAAATCTGCCCATTTCTCTGCAAAGGCAGCGTGTTGCTTCTGCTGCTGCTATGAAGAGCCATTCCAGCAAAATAATGTCCCTGTGTCTTGAGAAAGAAGAAGGGATTCAAGGCACTGGGCCCAACCCTCACTAGAGGCATTGCTCCAAACTATCTTCACCAGGCCTGCCACTGATTCCATTAAACCAGCAGGAACACATTTTAGTGAGAGTCATTGCAAACAACACAGTAGCCAGGTGGTGATGTTAATCTCCCTGGCATCCCACAGAGCTTTTCTTTACTAGGGTAACAGTTGAAAAGCAGGTAAGACAGGAAGCTGTTGTGTCCCATGAAGGAAGAGCACACCACCTTCCCACAATCTCCAAGTCCTCTGCCAACACATAAGGCTGCACGTGTTAGTCAATACCTGGTATGTCTGCTCCCCCCACTCTTTTTCTCCTGTTTCTCTCCTACTAATCTTTCACATTTTTACTGGAAAAGAGGACAGATAATGGCTTCAAATTCACCCAATAGGCAGATAGTTTCCTTAGTTTCTTTTTTGCTTTACTTATTTGGACTGATGCTCTTGTAGTCTTGCTCTCAGGTTTCTTTACCTCCTAAATTTAAAACTTTGTCAATCTGCAGCTTGCCACCTTGTTTTCTAACTGCCTCAGGTATTTTTTCTCTCTGGTCCTAATTTAACAGGATTTCACATTTGTATGTGTGTATATTTATGTGAAATCTGCACATTTCTTCCAAACTTGGCACAGTCGGGTATATGAACATTTCATGCTGCTTCATTTCCCTGTTGAGAAGTACACCAGAGGAGCAAGGAAGCAAGGATGGGGACAGTGGCAACATTGGCTGATGTAAGTAAAAGCCACTCTTTTTATATAAAGGGGATGTGTAGTGTATCAGTAAAGAGAAGCTGTAACAACAACAAAGACTGTCCAAGGTGATCTGATGCTCTGAAAGCGCTACTGTGTAGTTAGAAATATAGAAGCACACATAATAGTATTTTTTTTCTTCTCAGCAATTCTTCAGTACCTGGCAATTTGAATGTAAGTCAGGTCTCTGCTGTTTTTGAGCCCTGGTAAAACATCAGAAAAAGTTATCAAAGACTGTCTACTGAAGTATGAATCTCTCTGCTCCATTCTGGTGCACTGCAAAGTCTCCAGAGGTTTGTAGCTGCTGAGGCAAAAGAAAATGCAGAAGCACTGTCATTTTAAACCCTGCTTTTCAAATCTCTGACCAAATGGGAATTTGTGCACATACAGGAGAATTAAACAGAAAGGAAAAAAAATATATAATTCAATAGCTTTATTCACATCAAATGATTGTCTGTCTTTACACATACATGTGTGCATACATGCACAGTCTGTCTTTAATTTTAAATAGTTCAAATAGATGAATTGAATACAAGAATACATGCTTACAGAGCTTGTAGGGTTTGAGGTTAAGACAGTCAGGGATCACTGAAGAAGGCAACCCCTGATAGCCTCTAAGATGGCAATCTGCAGGTGGTGAAAAGTCTGTTTTGTTTCTGTATGCTGAAGACTTGGTCTGTGCTGCAGTATGAAATTCCTAGTGTTCAAAGGGCAAGTAAAGCTGCAGAACAAGAACTGACTGCAAAACAGGATACTAGCTAATTTCCCCCAGAGCCTGGCACCCAAGGCTCATACTGCTTAGTAATAATGTTTCTATCCCTCTTTCTCTACGCAGAGTTGTACAAAGATACAGTCACTCCTTCTTAAGAAAGTGCTGGCTTTAGAACTGCATTTCTGCTCCCATCCAGGAAGGCTTTCTGAGACTTGGAAGCCTAGTGTGGGATCACTGAGCCTGATCCCCACATCTGCTGCTGGCAAGAACACATCTTGGGATGCTCTGACCCCGTGATATGTTTTCATTTCATCTAAAACACATCTGAAAAGAATATAGTTCTTAAGGAAAACTTCCAAAACGACGTAAGGATGTGGACTGATTCTGGTAGTATAAATGTCTGAAACCCCCAAAACATCAGCAGATTCCACAAGTTAGAGTAGTACCAGCCATCTAGCCTTCAGGCCAGGAACTGAAAAAATGAGCCAAATCAGGCCACAGCTGAAGCAAAACTTTGCTTCACAGAAGAAAACTGACCAAAATCGCTCCTCTCTCTGTTTTTGCCCCCGTATGTTACTGTCTCCTCCTTTAATGCTATTTCTGTTAGTGCTCTGCTTCCTGTTCCTAAGGGAAAAGCTTTTTCAGCCATGCTCTGTTTGACAGTCCCTCTGCTGCTCTCACCAGCTGCCTTAACTCATTTCTAGAGAGGCAACAAGGGTCCTGGCGGTACTGGTTCTTTAGAGTTCAGAAGAGCAAACAGATCCGCTTAGTGCTCCACCAAAAAAGCAATCTGTAGTAAGCTGGCTCATTAGCAGGTGCCAAGGAATCCAAAGGACTGAGGGAGAAAAGAGAAATGATACAAACTTCCTAACCAGAACACATTCAACAGTCATGTTTGCTTTTTTTTCACTGGGGAATCCAGCAATGGCATCCTGCAGCTGCAAAAAACATGATTGCCCCTTTCCCTGCTTAGCTGTTCCCTTTCCAAATCATCATGTTTTTCCCGAGCATCCAAGTGAAGACTTCAGCCCCCAGCAGCCCTCCTTGTTTGCCTCTTCTGCCTAGTGCTATAAGGCTCTCTTCAGTCACATGGCCTTTGTCCTACCAAAAATTTCTCATGGTGCAGAAATCCACTTTTCCTGGGTCCCTGTGAGCAATGGTAATAATCGTTTACAATGCTGAAAAAGAAAATGTAGTTACCTTCTTCCAAGGCACGAATTTACTGAAATAACCTTCTTAAGCAAGAAATCCTAGCCATTTTTTTAAATCTCTGCAGGCTTCTTGCTACACTTTTCTCCCTTCTTTGTGCCAAATTCTTCTTAAAATGAACTAACTTCAAAATTAACCTGCAGGTGCCAGAAGCTCATTAGCACTGTGTTTGATTTGCTTTAAGCCTAGATACTTATTAATATCTAAGCACCTCATTCTTTACCTTGAAAAAATACCAATGTGTAATGTTAAGCACCTCTTGTTTTAGAAACCAACTCTGACAGTTCTTACCATGAGTACTTGTGTTCAGAAGAGAGGTCTTTATGTATTGCTTCCCATTGATGGAAAATGCTATGATGTACCAAACTAGCATTGTAAACCTGCTTATCTTAATGCTTAGTCTCTATTCAACAGTTTAATTTAAGAAAAAAGAAAATGAGAAAGGCTAGAAGCCATTAGAGTGAAGACCATTTGCTAACTGAAGTGTGCATTTTGTCAAATCAGATGCCAAATACCCAGGCCATCACCAAGGGAGAAGCTGAACAAATACAAAGGTTCTTAATAATATGTTTGAGTAGCTGCACAGAAGTCAAGAAATGTTGCTTGTTACTGTGGAGGCACAGAAGAAAAAAGAAAAAACAAAGCAGAAGTGTTTGTTAGTATTTGAAGAAACAATAACATAGCTGTCTATAGTCACCTAAGGTAATGAATCAGCATCATCAAACTGTGGCATCAATAAATTCTCAAAGAGGCTTTCAAGTGCTTGCATTTTCAGGACAAATCCCTTCCAAAACTCTGTAGCTAGACTTTTTTGCTTTTATAGATTTGTCACCAATTAACAGCATGCCAGGCAGATGTACCCACTTCTTCCCCTATGGGGAAAACCTATGTGAGGAAGTCATCCTGCAGCATACCTGGCCCCAGCCTCTCTATGCTGGTGCTTTGGGGTTTTCCCAGGCTGCTTCTGCAATGGCAGAGAGCTGCATTTTCTGTGGGGTGAAGCTGAGAGTTGGCATGCCCTGGGAAGGACAGAGGATAGCAGAGGGAACTCAGCTGGCTGGATGGTCACAGGGAGCCAAGCTTGATGCAGTGTCAGCTGATGGAAGCTGGTCCCCAAAACAGACTAGCTGCATCACCACATCCAAAAGTAAAATACTCTTGAATGCAGACTATCTAGGGCCAAGACCCAAGAGGTGGAGTTTTCATCAGTGTGGGCATTCTTGAGCTGGTTACCTGAGCAAGGAGACTCCCCAAGTTTTGTTCCTGTGTTTGCAGGCCAAGAAAAAAGTGCTTTTCCAAGTAGAAAACCAAATCCCTCTGGGTTTTCTGCAGTTTAATTTCTTGAGATGTCTGGACCCCTTGCTTCCACTGCCATTGTGGCATTTAGTAAGTCTCATGGATTCCTAAGGCTGAAGAAGACAGAAGGTTTTTCTACTGTGTTCAGCCTTTCACAGCACCCCCTCCCCCCCCACTTTGCTAAGCCACCTCTTTCCTGAAGTCACGTAGCACTGCTGCGTCACTGCTATGTATTTTGTACTCGACAAGGGGATTAAAACATTAAGATGGACTCACACTGACATTCAGAGACCCCATGAGACCTTGTAAGCCCTATAGCTAGAGGAAGTCAGGCAACGTGGCCTTACATCTGATTGCAGGAAGTTGGAGCTTATCTGCTCTGGTAAATTGTCAGTTCCCTTGTCTGAGCTTTCTTTTCATTCCCAAAACTGCTTCTGGAACATCCATCAAGAGAACAAGGCTTAAGCAAGATCTCTTCCTTACTTTATCTATTCCCAGTGCCTATTTTTTCAAAGTGTAGATCGAGAATGAGGCTTGGGTCACAGCACCATTGAAATTAACTGAACTCCTGGAAAGTGTTCAAAATTTACCCGTATCCCTGATAGTAAGAAAAAAAAAAAAAAAAAGAGAACTAAAAAGAAGTTAGGAATATATATAGTCTTCTTTAATGACTCTTGAGAGCTTTCATTAAAAAGAACTCTCAAGAATCAAGAACCAACAAGAAGATGAGATTTCTATGTAGTCTTTGATAAGAATAGTTTGCCTTTCCTTGAATGCCTCTACTGTTAATGGAGGCAACACAGCAGTCTCTTTTATTGAAACAGAATTCCATTACCCACTCCATTTTAAACTGCAGCAGACTTAGCTGTGAGGGTAATTATCAGCATACACAAAACACCAAAATCACAGAGTATAATAGCTGCAACAGGACGTCAAGCTTTTTTTCTTTCTTTTTCTCTCTGTTTTGTGTGGGTTTTTACTTGTAACAGTGATTAAGTTGATTCCCAAAAAATGGTCTGATACAACTCTACAAAGAAGAACTAATTATGACAAATCACATCACTTTTTTAAAGTAAAATGAGACAAAATTGATGAAGAGTCACTGAAACTACCCCTTTTTAATCATGTTAAATTCTGTCTTCCATAAAGCTGTCACACTCATCTTGATGTTGTCCAGGCTTTTTAGGCTCCTCAAAAATATGATCCGGAGTTGCTACAAAACTGCTAATTTCCACCTTCAACATATTAGAGATTCCTTGCTTGGGTGCCAGCACTGTGTGTCATCCAGCTTAGCTCCTCTCACTCCAGCTTGTTTTCCATCCCTGATGACTTTGTAGGGGACACTTCTATTGGACCCTATCCCCTCTCAGCTGTGCTGCACCTTCCAGGATTATAATTTGTCAAACTGAGCCTTACTGGAAGTGACCAATGATGCACACAGTGTTTCAAAAGAGGCCACAGTAGCTCACTCATGATGCTGAGAGTCTCCTTCCTCTCTGCTGGCAGCATCCATGACATAGCTGAGAGCTTCTCCACAGTTGTGCCCCATCAGGAGTCTGATTATCCTGTAACTGTTCTCATCTTTGGTTTCTCATCTCCATGCTCTCATCTTTGGTTTCCCCAACACCACCTTCCTCCCATGTGCTTCCAGCTGGTAACAAAGATTCTGGCTGCTGGTTTCAAGAGCATAATCTTACCACTTTAGGTTACTGTAACCTATGATGTATCATTGCTTTCCCCTCATTACGTATTCCAATTTTAATTCTTGTGCCAAAAATCATTAGTAAAAAGGTAAACAAATTACGACCAAGAGGACATCACAGATAATCCTGTCTCTGATGAGGCTATTGCAGGCAGCACAGCACCTACCACCTCTGTCCTTCCTTCTCTAAATCCTCAGCATCCCAAACTGAGTGACAGCCAGTCTTCCCATTTTGTTGTTTTAACATGATTTTACTAGGCAGACATCTTGTTTCTTTCTGAATTTCACCATTCCTTTACTAGATGAGGAATGTAATCCTTTCCACCTGCAAACAGGTTTCATTGCCACTATTGATCCTCTCCCTGAAGATTTCTGTCCATTGTGTTATGTTTTTTATCTGGTAGTCTATCCCTTTCTGACTACTGAATGCAACAATAAAAATTATTCTTTGGCTTTTCCTCAAATTATAAAAGTAGCAATCGTAGTAGCTACTAACAGCTGAGAGGCCTCTTACAAGCTTGCAACCCTGTCTGGAGAAAAATGCATTGAACTCATACTGTTTTTCTTTAAGTAATTGAAGTATGAGTAAACAATAGAAGCAGTCATTAAAAATAAACCAAAACTAACAAACAAACAAAAAAAAGCAATAAAATAAGCAACAAATACAAAAAAAAAAAAAATATCAGAAATGGGAGAGAAAAAAAAAACCTTGAAAGCAAAAGTATGGAAATTTGAAGCTGCAAAGAAATATATTAGGTTGTGAGTATGATGTGTCAGGATCATCTGTCCAGGTATCTTGTTCTGCAGTACTTTAATAACATTCAAAGGGTCAAAGGGGAGAGAGGAGAAGATCTGCCATGGGAGGAAGGGATCTGGGGAGACCAGAGCATTATGAAACACCGACAGTTAAAAAGAACTAAGCCATTTGTATGGAGGAGGCTCCAAAACCGAAATAAATAATCTTGTCATCAAGCCATTGTTCCTAAGAAGCAGCACTTCCTTCTATATGGAATAATATAAAATTTCTTCAAAGACTGTGTACTGCCTATGAACTTTAACAAAAAATCAATAAACAAAAAAATACATAAAATGGCCAAACAGTGCCATCTGGGGACTGCTGACAAAAAAAATAAAGTGAGAAAAAGGCAGTTAAGTAACCAAGGACTTGCTTTTCCCAATCAGGATGAATGAAAGTTTATTCTGCAGGAGATTTCAACTATTTTCATGGGGCCAATCTCAAGGTCAGGCACTGGCTTTGCTACCTTATCAGCCAGGACTGCTCCAGTGAAGTAGCACCAACACACCTTTAAATGCAAAAGCAGTACTCAAGCATCAGCTCTGGTACATTTTCTCAATACAGAGAATTTTTTCGTTTAAAGTTTGAAGGGAACAGGAAAATACATGGAAGTCAAGGGAAGGACAACGTGACATAGCACCAGGGTGGGAAAACTTTCAGAACTTCATGTTTTATTTTGCTACCAAGCAGGAGTTTATTGTACAAATCCTCCAGAGCACAGTGTTTCCCCATTTAAACCAGATATTTTCAAATGAGTCCCTGAGATTTTGCAGGTGACAGGCACCTTCTTTGATGAGACCAAGATCATGCTAGAAATCCTGCCTTAGCTTATCAGTGCTGGTAGCCACTGCAATGCAAGTGGTTCTCTTTTTGGGTAAGGCACAGGTGTCTCACCCACCATAGAGATGGGACACAGCAAACACCACCATGTGGCTGTTAGCAGAAGCAGCGAGATTATGTTTGTTTGCCAGGCAGATGGTGCAAAGCTGGTGCAAATGGGAGCAGAGTCTCCTGGAAGGACAGCTGCCTTCAGAGAACAATTTTGCTCAACGAGAAAAAAGGAACTGGAGACGTTTTCTTTAAGAAACCAGAGAAATAAACCAGTCCTTTTTTGTTTATATTCTTGTAGTTGAAACTGACTTCAAGACAGAGAGCCTAGTTCTTGAAAAACCAAAGTAACAAAACAAGGCTGCATCAGAAGTCTCTGCAATGTTGGGTACTCTGATGCAATGTTTGTGGTATTTTAACATCCTCAGGCTTTCAAAATATTCAGTATGATATTTATACTTACCAAATTTATATCACATGCTACTTATTCTGTTTAATATTCATGCTGCATTCATTTCAATTCACCTGCTGCAACACAGTTCATTGTCACTACATTACTTCTAATATCAGTTCATTTGCAAAGCCTGCCTTCTATTGACCTAAACCCTGGAACTCAGTTCTCATTTAGAGACGAGGGGTTGGGAAATCTGCCTAAACAGCTCTTGCTCTGAATCTTCATGAACCTGCCTGACATTTAGGCTCACCACAGAGCTGATGTTATGCCTGCAGCATCTTGAGGGAGAACATTGAGCACCAACATCCTTATCTCTCATCTGTGCAAATAAACCAGAACAAGTCACCCAGCCATTACTGCTGGAGTGAACCCAGCTTCTCCACATTTCCATTCTATCTGAACAAACAAATGTGAGTAATGTTTTGGCCATCTCTATGTTGTGCCCACACTGGACATGGTGCAGCCCTGAAGATATCATGAGCCTTACTAGGGACAGCTGTTTGCTAGAAGAGGCATTAGAGAAGCTGTTCTTGAGGAAACTCATTATCAGTGATGCAGAAATAAAGGTGTATTAAAAGAACTCCTTCCAGCTTGCAGCAGTTCCCATACAGGACAGGCAGACACATCCCCCTTCAGCCACAGCCAAAGCCTCCCTAGGTCTCTGGGGAAAGCTTCTCCCAGCAACCTATCTAGGGCACAGCTGTGGGTGTGTTTACAGGTGCTCTCAGTCCTATGCCTGAGCTCTCTTGTGCAGTCCATTGATCACCATCTCACACCCACCTCTGTGGGCAGCTTGATTCCCTCACCCCTGCAGTACCTGTGACAACCTGCTACTATCACATCGGTGCTGCATCCTCTGCTTTTGCTAAACAGTGTTCTTTAAAAGGGGTGTTACCACAGACAAGATGCTGTATGCCAAATGACAAAAGATGTCTTTTGCTGGTAGAGCATCTTTGTTGGCTGGAGTTGTGTAAGTACATGCAGTGCAGGTATACCAGGGTGCTGGAGGGGTTATGGTGGTGGGAAACCAAGTGGCACCTAGGATACTTGCCAAAGGAGTTTGCCTCAGGGAGCTCCCTCAGCTCCAGGTCAGGCATTGCAGAGCCTTCAGCAGTTTCCTCCAGCCCCTTCAAAGCCCCTTGAAAGGACACATGCAAGACTCCTGATGTTTCATAGCAGGTGTACAGGCAACACATGCATGGGTCCCTCTCCCAGCCCACTGATCCAGACAGATTGTGGTGCATACCTCTCAAGGATGCTACTTGGGCATCCTTTCATCATCTGCTTAAAGCCAATTTCCCCTCCAGGACCTTTGGTGGTAAAAGAGCTCAGTCCACACCTGAGTTTCAGGCAGTACAAGAACATCCCTTTTAATCATGTAGGTACAGGCCTCACTGCAGGTGACACAGGGTTTCCCAAGGTGGCTGCCTTAGCCTGAGACCCAGCCTGGTCAGTCACTCGTGGGACTTGGTGCCACAGCAGCAAGTGGCTGCTGGATGTAACTGATTTCTGAGCAGGGTTGATGGCTTGCATGTGGTGGTGAGAACAGGTTTGATGTCCAAGTATTCAAGGGGCTGAGACTCTTCAAAACAAATCTTCCCCAGGCAGCACATGGGTCAGTACAAGCCAGCTTCTACAATCAAGGGAAGCGTGGGAGAAAAGGCATAGAGAAGGCAGCATTACTTGGAACCCAGTGCTAAGGTGACTCCATGTTCAAGACAGTAACTCCATGCTCTAGTCACTAGATCATGGGATTACAGCTGAAAAACAGACACATCTGAGCTGCATCCCTCCTGGCACAGGCTATATCAGCACAAACAAATTTCTCCATTTTGCAGCTGAGCCTGCCTGCTTAGGGAGCTGTAAGGACAGGTGAATCCAGGTGCAGGTATCAGCAGAATAGGGTGCATTCTCCTCTGGAGATGGAGACCTGTGCCATTTTCATTTAGAGAGCATTCCACAAGCTGACACTGAGTGTCCTCCTAAGACTGAACTGGAGCCATCACCACTGCAGTGGTAAGGCATATGTTTCTTTTCACAAGTCAAGAGCTAGTCATCATTTCATAGAATCATAGAATGGGCTGGGTTGGAAGGGACCTCAGAGATCATCAAGTCCAACCCTTGATCCACTACCACTGCGGTTACCAGACCATGGCACTGAGTGCCACATCCAGTCTCTTTTTAAATATCTCCAGGGACAGAGAATCCACTACTTCCCTGGCAGCCCATTCCAATGCCTAACCACCCTCTCTGTAAAGAAATTCTTTCTAATATCAAACCTAAACTTCCCCTGGCACAACTTAAGACCATGCCCTCTTGTCTTGCTGATAGTTGCCTGGGAGAAGAGCCCAACCCCCCCCTGGCTCCAGCCTCCTTTCAGGGAGTTGTAGAGAGCGATGAGGTCTCCCCTGAGCCTCCTCTTCTCCAGGCTGAACACCCCCAGCTCCCTCAGCCTCTCCTCACAGGACTTGTGCTGGAGTCCCTTCACCAGCCTGGTTGCCCTCCTTTGGACCTGCTCCAGGACCTCAATCTCCTTCCTGAACTGAGGGGCCCAGAACTGGACACAGGACTCGAGCTGTGGCCTCACCAGGGCTGAGTACAGGGGCAGAATCACTTCCCTGGACCTGCTGGCCACGCTGTTCCTGATCCAGGCCAGGATGCCATTGGCCTTCTTGGCCACTGCTGGTAACCACATGATAATATTTATTTATATGTGCCTTCTGTTCATTCAGTGCTGCATTGCTGGTAACTACATGACATCTATTAAAGTGACTTGGCCCTTGTGATTTCAAACAAAGAAAAATAATATTCACTCTGCCTTTACCTTTCACCTGTTCCATGTGAGAAGGCACCTGTCCTATGTGAGAAGGAGTGTTTGCAATGAGGAGCAGCTATGTCACACTCACAGGGGCAAAGCTAAGGCTGAGTGAGTGGTCAAAGTCCCCCGTGCCTGGTTTAGCCCCTGTCTCTTAGCTAGAAGGAAGTTCTCCTCAAGTAGTTGCAGAGAAACACCTCCAGGTGAGAGCTGTTGAATGTCAGGGTTCAAATCACCTGAACCTCTTGGTCAGGGAAAAAAACACTGTGTCCAATTTAATTGTCAAGAATTTCCTCTATTTTTTGAAAGTTCTTTTGATTAGGGCTCAGTGACCTCTGAAATATCTCATATGCCAAGTGTTCAAACAGGAACATGAACCACAGACTTTAGAATAGCTTTGGCACTTCTAAGAGTTTCTGAGTCTGCTGAGGAATCACTGTCTCACACAGCACTGCAGTTTCTGTTTATCTCATCTTCTAACTATCCTATTCCTGAGGAAAAAAAATATAAAAATTAGACAAAACAAAGCAAAACAACAAACTCAGAACAGAATCAAAACAAAAAAAGCCAAAAAAGAACAAAACAAAAACAAAAAATAATCCCAAAGAAAAAGAGAACCTGCGATATAGTTACAGTGGGTATAATGGTCCAGATCATCATTAACATTTAATTTGGGTTACCAAAGCAATGTTCACACACCTGCTTGCAGGAGCCTCTCCATTCCGGAGCTGTGGTTCACATGCTTATGTGCATCCTAGCAGAGGTTCTTGAAGAAGGACTGATTGTCACCCTGGAGGTCAGTTTTCTAAATGAGTATCCTGCACTTCTGAGATCCTTTGGTAGCAGTAGCTGCAGGTCAGAGGTTACCAAGGCATATTTCTAGGTAGGTTTGTGTTTTTCTGCATCTATATTGCCTGGGGACACACAGTGGAGCTTTGCATCTTCCTTCCAAGTGGTGTTTGCTGATCCGCTCTTTTGAAGGGGTACCCTGAATGGGAGAGTTTCATGATGGGTACTGTTTTACTACATCCAGATCAGGCTAGGAACTTGTGTGATTTTTGTTTCTGTGCAGATCCTACCTAGGAACCTACTGAAATGAAAGAAAAAAGGACAAAAGCCTCTTTTTTAGCATCTGCAGAAAGGAGATGTTGTAAGCTACAAGCGTGAGAGGGTGGTGAGGAGTTACTGCTTTCATAATTTTTTTTATTTTTTTTTTTTTTTTAACAGCTGTTCAGCTTGTAGCATTCCTTGGAGCAACTGAACCTGAGTATTAGCCCTGCTCCCTGGGGCTTCCAGTGGATCAGGGATCCAGAGCAGAACTAAAGACTTGTTTTATGGCTTTAAGCACTTCCTATATGTTGAATAGAAACTATAAGGCAGTTTGTCTCAGGAACTATTATGCTACCAGTACAGCTCTAGGCCATTTGCAGCCTGCAAACAGCAATAGAGCTGTAGAAGAGCAGTAGAACATCATCTGGCTGCAGTGCTTAATAGCAGCTTGGAATAAATCTGCCAAGTTGAAGAGCAGTGAGCTTCTGCAGGTATATTTGTTGGTCTGTGCTCTCCAGCTCTCCACTGTGTTTAGAGAATCCATTTCCAAGAAGAACCTGGTTGTTTGGATGGATACAGCAGCTCCTCACACCCTGAGCACCACGCCAGACACTGTGTTTGTGCCTGCTCCCCTGCCATCCTGTAACAGCATTTTAGGCATATGGTGAGAAACATGCTGCCCTGAGTTAGTCAAAGGAAACAGTCTCCTGTTTGGCTGCATAAAAAATGGAAATCCCTGGGTTAAACTCATCAGGCAGGGAGGAGAGGGATGCAGTGGGGTTCCCTGGAGCTTTTTGGTCCACCAGCCTGATGAAAAGCCCTTTAGCAGGAGCCAGTTCCCAGCTGCAGACTAGCGGGGACACACACACCTGAGAGAGAAATGCACCTCTGGAATGTTAATTGAAGTATTACTCGACAATGACTCCCTGCCCACCTACACAGCTGAGCTGGCCTGAGATGTGACTCACTGAGGAAGTGTTCTCAGACCACAGTGAACCTCTCTGAAGAGGTAGCAGCCCCACAGTGTGCCATCCAAGGCTCACCAGCTCCTTTGGGGTGCTGTGAGACTCAAAGGGCCACAGACCCAAACTAGAAGCTCCTAGTGAAGCGTTTTGGAGGCTCTACCAGGCAGAAGAGCCTTTTTCCTAACTTTGAGGGCATTTGGAAGAAGAGAATTGGATGCAGACCTGGGATATTTCCTTCAGAAGACTTCCTTAGTGTTGAAGTTACTTCACTTTCCCAGCAACAACTCCATGGGCTGCCCTGGCAGCATCCCCCCTGGGTGGTTTGCAAGGTGTGAAGAAGATGTTGCCCCGCTGCAGCACAAAGCCAGTGCCTGGGACTCACATGAGGGGGGTGATACCTCAGCTGCAGTCCCAGTGCCAGGGTGGCACATTTTCCAAGGAAGGCAAGATGGAACTGCAGCCCACCTTGGACTCTCCCATCTGATAGGAAGGACATATAAGGGAGGAAGTGCTGCACCCACTCTCCAGAGGAGTCTCACAAGATGTACTAGGGACATCAGGATATGGCAGGAGCTTCAATTACAGTCAGCCACAACGCAACTGTGTTGTGCCTGTGTGTCACAAGTTGCATCTTCCCCTGTCCTTTCTGCCCTCTCTGCAAAATGATGGCAGCAATGAGGTGGGTGGTTTCTGCATCTCCTCTCCCCCATCTGTGATGAAGAACAGTGGAAATGGACTGCCACCCATGGATGGTGCTGAGATATGGCATTGCTGGGGACCCTGACAGCTCTTCCAGACAGAGTGTGGAAGAAAATGGAAATTTCCAGGCCAACATGAGGGCTGGCTGGGTTTCTCACAGGCCACTCAGAGACGTGAGAAGTAGCTGAACACACAGGGCTGAACATCTCCTGTGGGAGCCTTTGGGGTAAAGACTCTTCCCAGGCCAGCATTTACCCAGGAACTACATCAGTAATAGGATGGAGTACAGACTTTGTATAGCTAACCATATCAGAAATACCGAACTTGTGTATGGATGCACCCAAACTGAACCAGTGGAAAAGCAGGAATTTGTAGGGAGTTGTTTATTTGGGAAGGGATTGAGCTGAGAAAGGGAATGCCAAGGCCAGCAAAGAGGAAGGTCAAGTAGCAAGATACTGAAGTATGCAGTCAGGGCTGTTCACGGACAATTGTCATGAAGACCTGCACCTATAGTGTTGGGTAGAAAAATAAACCAAACATTTCTGATCATACCACATGTGACTGACTACAGCTAGGAAGGTGAGGAGGAGAGCAGGGAGCACAGGCTGGCTAGCAAGGGAGCACTGAGGGCAGACAGGTCAAGCATCCACACACCCAGATTCATTCGAGACCTGATGGCCTTAGCATCTTCCTAATACCTACTAGACTCCTAATGCTGTAGTCTTAAATCTCCACTTTTCCTGTGGACACACATATGCATATGAGTGCACCCATGCTTCTACCTCCCCATGCATGCATAGCCCCTTGACACTTCAAATTCATGTGCAGAGAAGCTGGGAGACCTTCACAGCCTTCAAAGATCTCTGTTTTGGTTGACCATGCCAAATGTTGCAGTGATATAAAATATTTCCTCTTTGATGGGACTTCAAACTGAAGTTTAAAAACTGATCAGAAGAAGAATAGTCTCTGTTCTCAAACTTGTCAGGAAAGCTGAAACAGAGAGAGGAGATCTGCTTGCATTAACCAGCAACAGAGACAACAGGTGACCAAAAGGAAACCTGGAGTTGAAGGCAGCTGATGAGAGAGAAGACTGATTATGAAGTCTTTCCTTGGATCAAAATGCAAACTGAATTGTGAGCAGCAGTAAGCACCTCTTTAAGTCAGCCTTCAAATGTTCTATTTTCATACACAATTAGTCTCACTACAGCAGTAAGAGCTGCCTGAATGCAATCATTGCTTGTGGAAAATTTCCTCTTGCATTTTTGTTACAGTTTCTTCCATAACGTTTCTCTTTGAATAGGTGATCATTTCAGTCAGAAATTATCAGAGAGTGGGAGGAAACATCTGGGCCCATCTGGCTGAATTCAAGTGCCTTGTTCCAAACACGTAACCCATCATTTTCTGTTCATCTTGTTGTATTTTGTCGTCTGTCTGAAATTAGGACACACTTGGAAACGTTAATTATTTCATGAACCATCTAACATCAGACTTATTACATCTTCTGTTGCTGCTGTTGTTATGCAGAACCCTTACTTTCGATTCTTTTCTCCACTGATACTAATGTAATACTGTTCGGCTTATCTCATTTCACAGCCACTAAAGCCTTCCTAGCAGTAAATCTGGCAATGCATGTGGCAACATGCTCTGCATATCCATCGTGTCTGCTTGCTAGCAAATTAAGTCTGCTTAATGGCTATTAATTGCCATTAATGGCATTAATGGCAATTAATGGCTGCTCCAGCACACAGAGTGCAAGCAAGGAGGAGGCATATCATGCTGTGGAGATGTTAGAAAAGAGATGCTGTCAGGCAGGTCCCACCCTCTCCTGCCCCAGCTGATGGGGTGCATCACCTCAGGGCCCTCCATCATTTGCACCGCCACAAGCCTTGCACCCAGAGATTGTAGAATCATCATAGAATCATAGAATTATTTGGGTTGGAAGGGACCTTAAAGATCATCTAGCTCCAACCCCCCTGTCATGGATAGGAACACCTTCCACTAGACCAAGGCCCCATCCAACCTGGCCTTGAACACTTCTAGGGAGGGGACAGCCACAGCTTCCTTGGGCAACCTTTGCCAGTGTCTCACCACCCTCACAGGAAAAAATTTCTTCCTAATGTCCAACTTAATCTCCCCTCTTCAAGTTTTGAACCATTTCTTCTTGTCCTCTTGCTACACACCCCTGTAAAAACCCTACTCCAGCTCTCTTGTAAGCACTCTTCAGATAGTGGAAGGCTGCTAATAAAGTCAACTCAGACTCTCCTCTTCTCCAGGCTGAACAACCCCATCTTCTTCAGCCTGTCTTCATAAGGGAGGTGATCCAGCCCTCTCATCATTTTAGAGGCTCTTCTCTGGACATATTCAAGCAGCTCTATGTCTTCTTATGGGGACATTAGAGCTGAGGACTCCAGAACTGGACACAGTACTCCAGGTGGGGTCTCACAAGAACAGAGCAGAGAGGGAGATTCACCTCTCTTGACCTGCTGTCTGTGCTTCCTTGGATGCAGCCCAGGACACAGCTGCCTTTCTGGGCTGCAATTCTGAGATGCAGCAGGACTCCAAAGCACACCCATAAAACCTGTCCAGGGAGCCAGAGCACACTCAGTGCTAGGTGTAGACCTTATGATCTCAGGCACTGCTGCCAGGCAGCTCCTCAGCCAGAGGGCAGGAAGTTTAAAAAGCTCAGAGCAATCCTTACACATGGGGGAACAGGAGGCACCTGTGGGAAGAGCCAGCCCTTCCACAGTACTGAGGAACAACCAGGCTGAACATCAGAGCCTCTCACACTGTTGCATTAGGCAGTGGTGTGTCTGTTGCATGTAAAAGTCTTACAAAGTGCAGCTGGGGGCAGTAAGTCAGCAGTGTCTCCCACCACACAGGGCACACCTCATCCTGGTGACCGTGTAAACCACGATGTTGCAAGTAGAAAGGAGGGGAACAGCTCGTGGCATCCTACCCTCCACATCCCTGGGGCTGAAAGGTCCTTATTGTCATATCTGAAAGCCAGAAAGATGCTAAGTGGTTGTGCTATTTGCTAGAGATTACAGACTGTTGTAAACAGGTGATCCCCTACCACATTCACTTCTTTATTATGCAATTTGTTAGAGGCTTATCCAGATACCTCAACTGGATCTTATGAGCACTCAATATTTTTTCTGCCCTTTAGCAAAAAGCAGAACTGCAAAGCATAGGTTTCTTACTGAGTCCTTCTGCAGAGAAGGCAGCACATTGCTAGCACCACAGAAACCCCCTCTCTCCTCCACAAGGGTTTGTGGCCTCCCACAGACCCCCTCTGTCCCAGGCTGCAGAAACCTGAGCTGTAGCTAAAAAGCTAAGTGGAGGTACAACTGCAGTGAGACTTAGCATCAAGGGAACGACTTCAGCTTTCAAAAATTTTCTCCATAGTAAGAATAAAAGAAAAATCACCACTATTTTGGATTACTCCAAAACTGGAGTTGGGAAGAGGCTGATAAGCAGATAATTCTGTGAAAGGTGGATATCTGAAAATAAGGGTCTGCCTCAGCATACATTTTCCATGAGCATCAGGCTGCTTTCTTGTTCATTATCATTGCTCCAAAACTGAACAGCTTCATCATTGATAACATCATTGAAAACAAGGACACACATTATCTCAGACACACTGGAAATGCAAAGGCACATAGGACAAATATTAAATGAACCAAATCTGAGATTTTTATAAGCTAAATTATCAGAAATATTTACCTTCCAATACAAAGCCTATGGTATTTAAACTTGTTTGAAGGACTTAATTTCTCCCAGCTCCTGGGAATGCCTTACAGGGGAAAGGTGTTTTCTCACAAGAAACACATCACTGGTTCTGAAATTG
This sequence comes from Phaethornis superciliosus, assembly GCA_023637945.1. NCBI lineage: Eukaryota > Metazoa > Chordata > Aves > Apodiformes > Trochilidae > Phaethornis > Phaethornis superciliosus. The sequence continues at coordinate 49,823,287 of JAJQWJ010000004.1, forward strand.
CAGGCCTTAAGAGGCCTTGGACTTGCCTTTTCTCACCCAGAAATTGTATCCTTGTACCTCAGCCATCCTCATAACAGACCACAAGCTTTGTAACACTAATTTGTTCTGTTAGATCTCAACTCAGATTTCAAGGTCTTGTCAGGCTTTGAAACTATCATTTCTTGATTTCAGCCATCTCTGCAAAGTTAGTTAGATGCATCACCAGTATCTACAACTTATCATAGGCTTTGACACATATCGTCTAACTTGACCTAACTGTATCAGCAAAATTTTGTAATGGCCAGTGTATGCTCTTGTCCTATGGGTTTTGAATTCATTGTTCTTTTTCAGTTTTTATGCTATTGCCTAAGTCCTTTAGCATAAGTTTTGTTTGGCTTTTGTAGTTGTGTGGCTCTTCTTTCCTAAGAAATCATATTGTGCATAAAGAAACAGCAAGTAATGATGTTATAAGTAACCCTGTGGACACACAAAAGGGAAGAAAGGATAAACTATTAGCAAGTATGGGGTTGAATCATTCAAAGATCACTCTAAATGTATGCATGTCTGAAAAGGAAAAAGTGGCTCGGTATCAACAGAGCACTTCTCCTGGCAAAGGACATCGGATGCCAATGAGCAGTGCACAGGAAGGGCTTACGCAAGATGCTGACAAACTAACTAATGCTAAAAGTAATGCATTGCACTATTCAGGGTAAAATTTTTACTCCTTTCCTTTTATCACATTGGAGGAGCCAACTCAGAAGCAAAGCTGAGCCCACAGATGAAGCCAGGACAAGTCCAGACTATTGGGATGTGGGCAAACACATGCCCTTGGGGTCACACACAGAGTTGTGGCAGCACTGCTCGCATGTAGGCAACCCCTGGCACCCTTCATAAAGCTTTCTTTCCATCTGTGTGCACTTCTCTCCTATACATCCCTCAGGCAATTTGCATTCGTAAGACTTAAGCCATTTCCTAGGGAAGGGTAGAAGGGAAACTCTTCTTTTTGATCAAGTTGAACTCCAGTGACTTCCTGGGAGAAAGTGCATAGGTGGTCTGTCAGGAGGAGAGAGGTAGGAGAAGCAGGGTGTGTATGCCTTCTCCTAGGCACTATTTAATGGGGATCATTAAAAATTATACACTCTTTTCCATTTAAAGGAGCTGTAGTGTTCCACAGACCTGAAGCTTAGTTTCAGATTTCTGGATAACTGAATCTTTTACCATCTTCTTCCTTGTACGCTTCTGCAGAAACAACAAATACTTGTGGTAGAAAAAGTGCCTTTGGGAAATGCATTTGCATTTAAGCCTATCTATGGAAAAGAACAAGTAGTATTAAACATCATCATGGATCACAACAATAGATCTCCCAGGCTATGCTAATCTTCCAGCAGAGGCTGATCTTGCAGCATCAGGGGTAATCTTCTAATACTATTTGCATAGCACTGATTTTGAAGAACAGCATTTATCACTCCTCACTTGAAGCAGACAGATTACACTTGGCAGCAACAGAAATTGAATTTGAGGCTTGTCTAATTTTATTTACCATACACAAGATGCTTTACCATATTAAAGACGCAGTTTTTGACCATTCTTCCAGGTAAAACTCAAGCTTCACTTTTCAGATCTTATAAACTCCTTGAGAATGGCTGTCAACTAAGTTGAATTTTTTTAACTCCCTGCATGAGGTTAAAGAAATGCAGATAAAATTTTCTTTGATGATGATGGCATCTTCAGGAAACTTCCCAAAGCAGAACCTAATACAGCACCTGAGTCTGAGTATTTAACATGATGATCAGAGGAAATTTGTGGCTTTCATGGTGGGTTGTAGGAGTACAGGTATGAAATCAGCCTTTTCTATGAGAATGTGTGTTGAGGATGCCACCCCTGAGATTAGTGCTTCACAGTGTTGGTAGGAGTCCTTTGCAACCACTGAGGAATGATAGCTCAGCAGCATCCCCACAAGTGAAGCAGCCCATGCTGAACAGTCAGCACAGCCTCACTTACTGTGAGGCTGGGCCAAGTACTGGGATCCTATAGCAGATTGCACTGCAAGGAAGCTTTGAGTGTTTAGTCTGCTCTTCCTCTTTCCATTGCAGTCAGTTGCATCCGAGTACCTGCACTCTAAATGCTTGCACATCTGTACTGAGGTTGCATCTCCTTACCACAGCCTGGGCACGAGCAATGTCTTGGCCTGGGATCGACCTTTGCATTCCTCAGTGTTGTGCCCAGCTCAGAGGCCCCTCTGGTGCACATCTCCTCTTCCCTTTTCTCTAGTTCTAAGACAACAGCAAGGCAGATTGTCCACTTCTGCTTCAAGCAGTAGGCCAGCTGTTGTCATGGCTTGGCAGCTCAAAAGCAGCAGTGGCAGAATCTCTGGGCTCCTGGCACGGGAAAGCAGGCAGCACTGTCCCAGCTTGAAACAGAAGCAGCTGCACAGCAAATTCCCCATCGGGGCTTGGGGAGAGGAGCTGAGTATCTCTGCTGCTTTTCCAGCCCCTGTCGACATCTGTGAGCCCTGCTGCAGGCATCATCAGCTCCATAAATTCAGACACCCAAAAGCAGCCCCTTTCCTGCAGCCTTCGCATACCAAACACGCAAACATATGCACAATCCTTAACGTGGCACAAGTAACGTGGTCAAAAAATCTCTGTGGTACGAGTGTGAAATGGCTATGAAAATGTCCTTCTGCCAGCAGATGGCAGACAAAACAAAGGAACAATTAGTTCTGATAAGTAGTTTCTCTTGGAGTCTGTTGCACTTTTTCAAGGGAACACAGCAGCTGCCACCCACCCTGAGGAGTGCAGGGCTGAGGGTTGCAGCCCAGCTCCCCTCCCAGCTCCCACCTCTCCAGCAGGCACTGCAGCTGCATCTTCTTCTGGCAGAGCTGTGCTGGTCGCAGCCCTGCTTGACATTGGAAGGGCTGGCTCAGGGAAGCCACCTTCCCTCGCCGTCCCTTCTGTCCAAGCAGGATGGAGAGGATTATCACCTACTGTAAAGGCCACAAAGCCAAGGACAGGCCAAGAGCAGCTGCCTGTGTTCGGAAAAGCACAGAGTGCCTTCTGCCTCTCCTCCTTAGCTGACAGAAGTGTTTTACAGTCCTAGGAAATCCCCAAACACCCTTTTTTATATCTGAAGATGAGTGAGGTGAGGCTCTTTATGGGAGATGTGCTGCTCATAACAACCTCATGCACAGGAGAAGAAACAGATGCCAGAAAGTGGCCCATGTCTTGCACATGTCAGGATGCAGCTGCAGGGCACAGAGGCAGATTAAGTCTAGTAAGTGTTAGGCTCATACTGGTAGGAGTTGCAGAAAAGCCAGGCAAGGACAAGTGGGAATGGGAGAAGGCAAAGGGAGGTCCAGCTTCCATGGTGAAGCAAAATAGTTACCAAAAAAAGCACCCCAAACAAAACAAAACAAAAACCCCTAACACTTTATTCATCCCTAGTTTCCAGATGGGTCAATGAGGGTGAGACAAATTTAGCCCTAATATACAGAAAAGTCTCAAAACAAAATTACACAACCACCTTGTCATAGTTTTAGACAGTAGCTATACAGTGACAGATGCTCTTTGTTATTCCCCACTGCCCATCCCCGGGGAAGATGAAGAAGGGAAAAAGGTTGGAAGAAAAAACTTGGGTAGGCTTAAGGAGGTAGTGATAGTGAATTACAAATGTATGTAACGATATGTAAATACAGAGCTCACACTACTCAGTTGGTAGTTACTTTCCAACTGGAAAAGCCCCACACTGGACTGGGCAGCAGATGGGCCTGCCCAAGTCCAGGCTCTCAGTGACATTTTGCAACAGTCTCAGAGATACCAAGCTGGTCCTCCTTGGGAAAGCAGGAGGAATCCTTTCTCAATGTGTGATGTTCTTCTCCAGGGAGGAAACGAGCACCATGGGAAAGATCACTTTGATTCTTCCATTTGGATCACCTGTCCCATCCTCCCCTCCCACAGGCTCAGCTGCTCCCCATTATAACCACCACATCCCCAGCCTGCCAGTTACTGCTGGTGTCCCAGGAAGGGGTTTTCTATCCTAGTCCTCTCAAACCAGGGCAAACCTTAATTAAATGCATTGAGATACTTGTGGAAGTCCTGTTCTCCTGGTTCATACACCCCTGGTGCCTAATTTGCCTCTAGGGTCACCCATAGTGAGGCTGTAAACAGAGTGGCAGAGCAGCAGGAATGGAGGAGCCAGAGACTTCACAGCTGCTTCTGCTCTAGGTTGGCTGTTCCTGGTTCTGCTTTCCTGAAGGTCAGTTTCCACATTTGTTTAGGCTAGAGAAGGACCCAGGATGACCTTATAGTGGCCTTCTAGAACCTGAAGGGAACCTGTAGGAAAGGAGTGACATCTTTAAAGTTAAATAACATAGCTTTAGGTTAGGCATTAGGTAGAGTTTCTTTAGTGTGAGGGTGGTGAGACACTGGAACAGGTTGCCCAGAGAAGCTGTGGCTGCCCCCCCCTGGAAGAGCTCAAGACCAAGTTGGATGGAGCTTTGAGCAACCTGGCCTAGTGGGAGGTGTCCATGCCCATCGGAAGGGGTTGGAACTACATGATCTTTAAAGGTCTCTTCTGACCCAAACCATTCCATAATTCTATTAGTGAAACTTGCACAGTGCTTCTCCTGTCTTGTTGCTCAGCAAAGCCACACAAAAGGAAGTGACTGATAATGGCCATGTTTGGCCTTACTAAACATGAGTCCCCAAATACCCACACTAAAAGAACTACTTGATTCTTGGATCTGCCAGCAGCACTACACACAAGAGAATTTCACAATTATTTTCTGTGTGCCCAGACCTTTGACTAGGAGCAGAAGCCACTCCAGGACAGCCAGCACTGTTCTATGGGTTACTGGAGATGAAAAATCCCTTACAGTTTGTATTAAAAGGAATCGTTCTACTTTGTATCTTCACCTACCTACACACATCATTTTCCCTTCCTTGGTGCTTCTTGCTCAGTTCTGCCACAGACAGTAAAAAAAATCTGCAAAATTCTGCACCTTACCTCACATCTTCACAACAGAGGGGGTGCTGAGGCAGAGTGAACTTTATCCTTTTCAGCACTCCACCATCCAGATCGGGAGTTACAGTGCCGGTGTAAAAGGCTTTAGTTCAGATTGCTAAGGTGCTCTGTGCACCAGTGTGTTCTGCACAGTGTTTTGGGTGCCTTCTTTTTAATCCTTCATTTGCTTTGGGTATTCAGGTTTTTTCTCCCTTGATAATGAAAGAAACTTGCAAAGTCATTTTGTTTGTTTTAATTATCACTGGTTAAGTCATAATACATTTCAAAGCAAAATATTCTGTTCAAGGACATTGTGCCAAACATTAAATCTAATTTTAAACAAGGCTTTATTTGACTTTATTACCTTTATATACATACAGGTGTAACTTTCATTTCACTAGTAGCAAAATTAATCAGTACATTCCATTTCCTGAAAGATGGTGAAAAATAGGACTTAGTATCTGTTTTGTCCTTCCACACACCCAAAAACAGAAAAATCACAGGTATAGAAAGTACAGTCACAATTACAGGTAAAGACAGTAAGGACCTCAGAGAAAGCTATGTCCTTATAAGAGATGACAGTTGCTTCTAGAAGTTTACATTGCAAAAATACAGTAATATAAATAGTTTTGAGAGTTCTTACAATGTCTCTTAATCCTCTTTTGGTAAGAAAAGCTTCTACAACACGTATCCTTCATAAAAATGACTGAATTTCTATTTTTGGAGCATACATTGGAAGCTTAGTGCAGTCTAAACTGCAGTGTACAAGAAGCTCACCCAAAGAGAGAGGAAGCAAACATTGCAAGATGCATCAAGATCAGAGTCACAGCTCAGCTGAGTCACCCTTTGCTCCTAGTCACCAGGCATCTGGTAGGTACAGCTACTCCACACCAGGGACAGACTCAAGGGGTGGAAATGGTACATTCCTTCTACAGCTTTCACAGGTGCATCACCTGCATGTTCTTGACAGAGTATGTCAACTGAGTCATAAAGCACAGACAATTGTACAACAAGACTAATTTGAACTTATTTACAAAGCATTTGTTACACTGCTACACTTAGACAATTAAGGGCACACACAGCTAAGGACCAACAAGGTTTCCACATTTATGCAACCCCTGATACATTCCTGTGATCAGCAGAGAATGAAATGGTCAGTAACTGTGCAAACTTCTGCCAGTGCTGGGGAAACTGCAGTCTGGCCTTGGGAGGTGGAATGATGCATGTAGCCCAGCAGTCTAACAGGGCAGCCAAGACTTCAGTTATGCTCAAACTCTGCTTTGGTTTGTGCAAAATATTTATCCTGTGCATACAGCTTTTAGACATATTCTGCATTCAGGAAGGAACTGTAACTGTGCTTGGCAAGACAACATTGAAGTAACTCTTTAGAATTAGCAGGAAATCAGAGGTAAACAAGGCATTTCTCATTCAATTCTCATTGGACCTTACAGGTGCAATGCCAAGGACTTTGCCACTTTTTCAAGCAAATGCACTTCATCAGTATTGTGGGTTTTCTGTTCTGTACTTGCTGAAGGAAGCAACCATTGATTAGCAAACTATCTGAACTTTACCCAAGTGAAAATGCAGAGAAACCTTTCCTCCCAGGCTTGATGTCTGGGAATCACTGCCCTCTAATAATTCTGAGCATACACTAACGTTAAAATCACAGTGTTAAACACTTGCTGTTCATGCTCTTTCCTTTCCCCACTGTTAAGTTCAAGGAAATCTGACAGCACTAGCAAACACCAAGCAGGCATACCCACCAACTGATTTTCTCCAAGACAGTGAAACAGATCACTCCTCCATTTGGCAGGTTCTAGCCACACAGACTCTAAATAACAACTCTTCAGATCTCTACTTCAAAAGCAAAGTTGCCAGACCATTCAGACAAACAGCAATGTAACAAACAACTTAATTCAGAAATAAGTGGTGGAAACCTGCCCCATCATTTTATAAGCCCTGATTTATAGCAACTTCTGCAAAAAAATCCTTGGTACTGCCACCTGTCTATGACCATTCAGAAGTACTTCTACAAGAGCTGGGAAAATAACCCAAACAGAAGTCTCATTGTAAATACTTGAGAATTTACCTACCAACCCTCTCTCAGGAAGGGAGGAATCAACTTTTAAGAGATCGTCAGCTCCAGATAAAAAACATGCACTGGTGTTACCCTGCTCACTTAAAATAATATCTAAGGTTCTTCTCCACTGCTAAAAATTTTTGAAAACAAGTGTACAGAAATAAGAACAGCGATCAAGAAAACATCATCCAGATAACACTATCAAGCACACAAGCTAAGGAAGATCCTTTCTTCCGAGTTTTCAGTTTTAATTTTTTACACATATATCTCAAGAAAAGAACAATCAAAAATGCATCCCTCAAAATTAAGTTGCCTGTATGTACTGAAAGGAACACAGGTTTTTGGAGCAGTCCTTCCTTACTAAAAGCAGAAATACTTTATCTCTCAGCTGCATATAGGAGTGCAGTCACAGTCATTACATATCCCCATATGTCTTTTAAACCTATTAATACCTATCATTTGCTCTAGAACTGTAAAAAGCCATGCAGGTCTTAAACAAACCTATTCTACCAGCAGAAGCCTTTAATAATTTACGTGGATTGAGACCACGCATACAAGGATTTAACAAAGTGTCCCAAGGAAAAAATATTAGCTCTTACTCTAAATCAGACAGCAACATGTTTTAAAAAAAGAAATCTACTGAGCTTTAAGACTGTTTCAAAGCAGTAACTGAAATACAACGGCACCTATGAATAATATATAACTTTCCTGATCCATAACTGTTCCTGGCTTCCATCTTAAAAAAAATAATCACAGTAGCTGAACATATATGTGAATATACACACAAAAACCCTTTTATCAGAGGTTAATAAGTACCTGTGTTAGATCTGAGCTTAAGAGACCACAAATTTCAACCTGTGTGCACAGTCTCTAACACCTCAGATCTCATGCTGGTGTGGCAGAGGAAAACCTCATCCAACACACTGTTCAGGTGGCACTAAAATATGTTTTCTGTTCAGTTGTTTCTCAGCTGAACATTTACCTCTAATAATGGTACAGCTTCCCTCTCAGTTAAGCATGCAAAATGTAGAAAATGGCAAGATTATAAAATATCCCCTTGAATGCCTAACTATACTCTTTCAAGAGACTGCTGCCAAAGCTTTAATACCACAACACTAACTTTCAAAATACAATGAAAATTGCATTTTGTTATTACACAGAATATAACAGTCACTTGCATTCATTCATCCCAGCAATAGTGAAAAACTACCTTTTGAATAGGGATGAGAAAACATAGCAAGTTTTTATGAAGTCGTGTTTCTTCTCATATTGCACTACACAGTGCATGGAGGGTAGGTGAGAAGAAATGCAGTCTACCAATATACCCCACATTGTTTCACAAACACTGATGCCATGTATATCTCAAAAACACAAAAGTTGAGACTTTCAGCAAATGTGTCAAAGCACTTTAAATGCTCTCCAGATGATGAGTAATGTAGTATTTAACTCAGACAAATGAAATTAGAATGAAATGTTTTGTTCTCACATTCCAAGTTTCAGAACAACATTATTTCTGTTAAAGTATCTGAAGTCCAATGGAAGTTCCATTGAAATATGAAGAAAAGACACCATATAAAGACCTAGGAAAACAAGCACTAGTCAGAGTACTGCCTTCCAAAGGTTCATAATAAATAACAAAACAGCAGGAAAACAGTAAAGATTTGTTTCTAGATTTGTGGTATGTAAAAAACAAAACAAAATTTATAACAGCCCTGGCTGATTTTCCCACATTTGGGATCTTTTTGGCTATTCAACTGTAACTTTATTATAAGGAACACAGGCATTGTCAGAAAACATTATTTACAGACTGATTATCAGATTGATTACATATAGATGAAAATATACAACTCCAGGTTTGAGATAAGCCAAGCAACTTCACTGGTGATAACTAAAGCACTTTGAATAAGGCGACAGGCACCAAACATCAACATTAAATCACAAAACTATGGAAAATAACAGGTAAATTGGGGAAGGTGACGCTAAAGCAAAGATGAACAAAACTGGAATGACTTATACTACTAGTATACTAGAAATCATGGAGCTTCATTAAAGTTCTGTTTTACCATATATAAAACTGACAGTAAATCTTTACTCCCAGACTGTGGTTTCTTTAAGTACTGAGTAGCTGTTTTCTTAATGCATCTATGTAATGCTTTACACTCTACAAAATACCTGACCACATTTAAGTGCATGATTAGAAACTGCTGAAATCACAGAAAAGCGCTTCATAAATCATATGAGCAATAAGGTCACTACAATGCTCAGATCCAGTTTTGGAAGTAGTTCTTGTAAAAGGTGAAGTTTTAGAAAAGGGACTTCGATCCCTGGTTTTCAAACTCTGACCATGCATCGTTCAATTCCATGAAGATCATTTTGGCATACTGCTCATAAGGTTGTCCTGTAGCCTGGAAACAAACAAAATGTATTAAAAGCATAAACATATTAGGAATAATAGTAATTAGGGAACAACTCATCCCTTATATAGTTGCATTCTTATTCAACAACTTTGGTCTGATGTGTGAATATAAACTTGTAGACAAAGCTCTCTCCAACCTTATCCAAAGTTTTCCATAAGTATTTTAAAGTCGAACCCTTGTTTTCCTTACGTTACTTCAAACTTCTTGTACATTTCATAATTAACTGAAACATAGATAAAAACAAGTCCTCCAAGCTGTTTTTTTGGTAAATACTTTGAGTTAATATTAGTCAATTTCAAATCCAGTCATTTTTGGAATTGCTTCCTCACTGATTTTTTAGTGCACAAGAATAGAATTTAAGCACTATTTAAGATTACTGTTTTTGATGGGACTTTCTAGAGAAAAAAACGATGCTGATTGTGAATGAAGATTCAATATGAAGGATGTAGCACTTCTATGAATTTGCTACTATAATCAAATGAAGATAGTATGCTCATGATTCCCAGCTTATTTCACAGCAACCCTGCCTCTGGGACAGCCCAACCCCTCTAGTTAGCAAAGACGCAGACCTCAAGATAAGTCATTTTAACAGGTTCCTTCCAGTACAAAAGGGAAGGTCCAGAGCTCTCCCCAGAATCCTCCTACTTCGACACATAAGATAAAGCTTTCTTACTTTGAGGGTGACAGGCTGCCCAGCAAGGTTGCGGCATCTCCCTCTCTGGAGATATTCAAAACCCTGGAAGCATTCCTGTGTGAACTGCACTAGGTGGTCCTGCTCTGTCAGGAGGGTTGGACTTGATCTCTTGAGGTCCCTTCCAATCCCTATCACTCTGTGATTTCTGCTGCTTAGCTGTGGTCAGCTGCAGTACTTTATAGAGATCTATAAAGTACTTTTTTAAGGACTACTTTAACTCACAGTGGCAGAAAGAAAATAATAAATGACCAGTGTTCTGACTACTTTAATTGCTTAGCAAAGGAGGTTTGGCAGGTTTTTCCCACCAGTTTTGCTGTGTCTTCATGTACTGGAGAGTAGTCCTAAAAGACGTGAAGTATAAGCTGGTAGAACGAAGGTAGATTCCACTAATCAGCATCTGTCAGCAGTCTGTCAGAACCCAACATAACTGACTTTAAAGCTCAGTACAATCTTCACATGATCTTTCATTTGTTAGTATTTATCTGCTGAATACTGTGCTGTGTCAGGATGGCAAGAAAAAGCCTGTACTATCTGAATACAGTAGGACAGCAAATTTAGAAGACAATGGAAGCAAAGTGATAGGCAGCATCTGTCAGTGACTTACAAGATAAAAGCAGTCTGCATTCCTTCTAAAGGAAAGAAGATCAGAGGAACACACTCACCTTATCTGGATGAACTACAAGCACTGCTTTCCGGTAGTATTTCTTTACTTGTTCAGGAGTGACTAGATCTGCCATACTGACTGGCTTCCACTTATTTTCTCCTTCCCAAAGCACTGTATGAAGAGTGGATATTAGTGCTCTGATATTTCTCTCCTTTCCTTCAATCCATTCAAGAATCTGGAAAAAAAGGAATGTATAGTACTGAATACATCACTGTAAACATTCTCAGTCTATCAGAGACACAAACTTCTCTGTGCAGGACTACAAGATTAAGACTCAAATTCAGTTGTCTTGCTGCATTCACCACTCAAATCCAACTGTCTTACTACATTCTTCTTGACGGTGCTCAGATCATGAGCCAACTGAAAGTGGTATTTTGCATCTACCAAGAGGAAGTATCTCGTTATTAGTTTATTGCAGAAATTCAGTCATTGCAAGAGAAATTACTGAGAGTTACATATTATAAAATCCTGTATAATTAATGACAAGCGTTGACAGGAGTAATTAAAAGAATATGTCACAATTACATTAACTCCCTGTCAAGGCGTAACATTAATTTAATAATAACTTAAACTATACAAAAGTTTTAGATTCCATGTATTAATATCTAATGTTTATTAAGCATCCTGCAGGAGTACAAACACTTAAGTGTTTTTTCAGATATTTCTAAGAAAGTTGATTTGAATAACTAGCCAATTTCAAGCTTTAACAGCAATAGTCTAGCCCCTGTGATAGAGCGAGTGTCATCACTGAATGCTGTGCAACAGAACATAAAAATCTTAGCCCTCTATCAATAACAAATATGGCAACCAAAACTGTTTATTTCCCTTTCTGGAGATTTGTGTTTAATGGTACCTAATCAAGCTGTTCACACTTTTCCAGGCAAGACACTTTGGGAAAACAGATTTCAGTATCCCTCTGAAGTTCTCTCATACACTTTTCTAAACTATCATAAAAGGCTACAAAACTTTCAGTATATTAGTATCTGATGTTATTAATGAGTACCACATCAAAAAACCTGAACTGCTGATCAGGTTACATCTCAGAGGCTAGTTCTATGGCCCATCTCCAGACTTGCATCTTTCAGAAATTTCTTAGGACAGCAGTAGCATTTATTTAACCAGTAAATTCAAGTAAGTGGTTATGCTGAAGACCGCTATTCTCACCTGACTGTTTTTTAAAGTGTAGTTTTACATGACCAGCTACCCCTGTCTCTTCTAAGGAGAACTTTGGGAACAGTAGAGACAAAGAACAGATGTGGCTTCAAGAAATGAACACTGACAGTGAAACACATTCCTAAATTCTCCAAACTTAGCTGAGAGAAACAGGAACTTGCATTCCATCCACACACTTTTTGTGCTGTTGTCACTGATGCTTCCTTATAAAGTGACTCTTGTTTGTGCTAATTAACTTCTACAGTCATGAATCAAATAAAGGGAAAACTTCATTTTGCTTTACCAGTTTTCTTTGCTAGCCATTGTATTTTTCTGGTATTAGCAGTTTTAAGAATAAGCTCCGATTTTCTCTTAAATCAAAATCACCATTAAACAAACCTTGAGTTTCAAGGGGTCCATATCTTTAGACATTTCTTGTTTCCTCATCTCAGCAATAGTCTTTGGTCCCTTTTTATCAGATTTAGCTGAAAAGCCCTGATTAGATAAGAGATCCTCAAAGTCATTTTCTGAAACTTTTGGCTTTTGACCTATGAAAGGATAAAAAGATTAAATGAAAAGTTACACAGGAGAATATGTTAGTGAGAGAAATATACTGCACTTAGATAAACCTCCCTGATGTTTCTCACTACTTGCATGTCTTTTTTCCAAAAATTAAGTACCTATGACGGAGTATACATCTACCTATTTTGGAAATGGTTCCATTTTTCCAGTATAAAAATAAATAAAAACTAATTTTTTTTAGTATTTTCAACTGTCACACCCATGCAGCAATTTTCAAGGGACCCTATACTCTAGTCAGAAATATGTAGTTAACATTTAAGTATGTTGGAAATTAGGCAGAATAATGAAGGGTTAAAATATCAACATGAGTAGTCATTGAAAAACCAATAAATTTTAGAGAACTGCAGAGTAACTGAATTCTGGACAGGCCTTTGGATATCATCTACTCCAATCCACACAGACCAGGGACAACTAGGTAAATTTCCAGGCTCTTGTTCAGCTGAGGCTGCTTTTCTTCAAGGGTGTGGAAGCACAACATCCCTTGCTCTGTTTCAACATTTCATCATGCTCATTAAATGTTTTTCCTTGTTCTCCAGGGAAATTGCAGTTTATGCCCAGTACGACTCCCTCCAGCCACCTCTTTCCAGATACAGATCAACAGAATCGTTTCAACTTACAGAAGTACCTGCTGCTCACTTACATGCCAGCTAAAGAGAGATATAATCCTAATAAAGCACACAATGAAAATACAGTTTCCCAAGAAGGTAAGTGTAGAAAAGGCCATGCCTATCCCTTCTACCTCTAGGAGGGCCCATTCAGTTGGAACATCATAAGGTTCAAGAATGATTCCACCTGCTCTTGTCCCAGTCCCTGTTTGAAAGACAAGCATTTCTGGTATTTTTAACCTCCATCTTTTTTACAACTATCTATTATTGGTCAGCTAGGAAAAATGTTGCATCCTTTTACCTGTGAACCACAAGTGCACTAGCATGAACTATGTTATCCATCATGTCTCCCTGCACACACCAAATTTACCTTTCTAACCCTGTGATACAGAACCAGAACTCATGTGGGTTAGTGATTATAGCCTTGGAACTTCATGTCCAAACTTGTAAATATTTAGATCACAGTCAGCTTGTCTCTGCAGGATTTTAGCAGAGCTATGGAAAAGCACAATATTATATTTGCCATCCTCTTTTCCAGTGTCTATAACCTAGAGATAAATAAGATGAAAGTACAAGAATTTCTGCAGCTAACAGCGCATCTAACTTCACATAGGCCACTGCAATTAACACCTTCCAACAACTTACCAAAACTTGGGGTTCTGACGCCTCTTTCTTCTCTTCCTCCAATAACACTGAAATTTACTGTGTAATTGGGTTTGGCTGCTGTACTGGATTTAGTCTGGGTCTGCCATGACGTACTTTGTGGTTTTGTGGGTTTCTGCCACTGACCACTCAGCTTCTGAGATGGAACAGTCTTCTGACCAAAGCCACTACTTGAGAGTCCACCACTGGAGGAACCTAACAATAAATACTAAATTAGTTGCTCAGTTTGTTATTTGTCACCTGTTTAATGCAAGTAAGACAATTTCGTCTTGACATCAAACGACACAGTTTACAGTTATAACACTATACAGGAGAAAGAACACAAAAATTGTGTGTGAAATGAAGAGTCTTATTAAGATGTAATTTGGAGGACAGGAGCTAGAGCAATTACTGGAAGTCTTCCAGCCACTCACCACTGAAATGCACAGTGGTCTGTTTTAGCAGTACCAATTGCTCATATGATTGGAGAGGCATGTGCAAGGCCAGAAAATAATTCAGCAGTGAACGCAGCGTGACAGTACAACACTAGCTTGGCAATTAAACCGAATGACATTCTGCTTCCTGATTCCTTACACTTTCATATCTGTTAATATGAGGAGGACACTGAAAAACTAATTATGTAATCAAGAAAATTATTCAACAATTAATCAAGAATTAATTTAAATCCTGTTGAAATTAGTGCAAGTTCTCCTATTGGTTCAGTGTGTGCTATAACTATCTCCAAGTCAAAGATAAGTTGATTTTTTAATTGTCACACTATGAGTTGAATTAACAAGTTCATATTAACCTGAATTATTAAACTAGAATTTTTTAAATAAATTATTTACTCCAGAACAGCCTTATTTGTGCTGCTTTAGCACTAGAAGTTTGCAATTAATTATGCAGTGGCAACAAAAGCAAGTAAATCCCTGCCTGTTACCTTGTGTTTGTATTAGATAATACCACTAAGAGGTTATACAATGCTAACTGCCAAAGAAACAGGATAAAACCTCTGTCAGCTGCAAGATCAGGGGAAAAAAAAAAACCAAAACCAACCAAGCAAACAAAAAAACCCCCAACACATTTCTACAATTCATCAACTCAGCAGCTATAGACTGTTCCAAACTGATCCTTGGACTCGTGGCAGCTAGTCACATTATACAGCTAGAAATCATCCACTTGCTATGGCATTGGGTCCTGAAATGCAAGGATCTCTGCTCTTTTTATTGCCTTTAGTTCTTCTGCCATTTAAGAACACTGCTGGGCTAATTCCTGAATTTGGGGTGAATATAACATCCTGGGACAAGTGTTACTCTGTCATGTGTCTCATCTTCTACAACAGCTCATGCACAAAACTGCAGACTGACAAACCCATAATCCTTGTGGTGCTGGTGTACAAGTATGGACCAGATTTATGCTCATATTACAAACACAATAGATTTGGGTAGCATAACTATGAAGACCTACTGAATTCAAATAAAAGTACTGAATTAAAAGGAAAAAACTGTCACTTGGGACCTAGCAAAGGATTTAATCCAGCTTTCATTTTTCTTTCATATTCCTCAACAGCACAGTATCAGTCAATGATAGATAAGAAACCTCATGCTCAGTTACTTCATCAGTGAACCCTGTTTTTGCTTGCTTGCTTAGATTCTGAAGCATTAAGTATTTATACTGTTTCTAAGTAATAGCTGTGGTTATCTTCTGAAGTATTACTCTGGATGTTTCACACGATCTCTGAAGATTCAATTTTTTCTTGCTACTTGTCTGCTTTCAGCAACTGTCTCAAGCTGGTTATCAACAACTAAAAGGAAACACTTTCCTTTATATAAACTATCAGTTACCTTTATCCATACAAGAAGCAAACCAAACTGAACAGGCATTAAGTATAGTCTCTTAAAGTCAGATCTTACCTGGAAGACCAGATCCAAGATTAGCAAGGTCAGCAAAAGGGTCAAAGTTCTGAGATTTAGCCTGGCTGAAAGAGAGACCTGAAGACACACTGGACTGGCTTCCTGTGGTAAAAGCTTGACCTGTGTTGTAAGAAAAGATTATAATGTACTTGAGGCATTTGGAAATTGTGAGAATGTATAAAAACTATATCCACAACACCTTCTGCTAATTGCCCCAGTATTCTGCTCCATGACATCCTTTACCATGACAAGAATAGTCATGACTATAGACAATGCAAAACTACTTGGTTCTGCCTTGAACTTGTTCAAAAAAACTACACAAATGGTATATTAAAGGAGCATTAAAGCACAAGAGCATGGAGTCTTTTCAGAAACAAAGTGAAAAGTTATGAAGATGTGTTCAGCAGTTTCAGGTCATTAAACCAAACAAGTCTGGAGTTCTCCTTATTCTCTCTAATGGAATAATTTAATTTCAAAATACCTTCAAAAAGGGGCTTCAGCTGTGGTGATGCTACATTGCTGGTTGCTGAGGTATCTTCCCAGGAATCCCATCCACCTAAGAGATCTGGGTGGCTTGTAGAAGATAATATTTTAGGTGGTTCTGGTGTCAAATTCCCTACAGATGAAAAAAAATCCTTTTGATTATTTTTCTAATAATACCATCACAATAACGGATATTTTGCCAATGCCAACAGAACTGCGTAGCACATTGTCAGCTACAATAGCCAGCTACATGACTTGCTTAAATTTCTCTCTAACACAGTAATGCAGCTTTAAACAGGACTCAGAAAAGTTTTACCATGTAATTTCTTCGTTTGTATTTGAACCATAACATTCACTTTGTAAAAATATTTCCATGCACAGGCAATGCTAATAAATTTAGCAGCTTAGGTTTCCCAGACAAAAGGAGTGGCTACAGAATGGCTTCAAGGTAATCTGCTGTTCCTGACAACCCAGCAGGTAACCAGAAAGGAGCAGTGCTTCATAAAATGGTGCTCTGTAACACTCAGCAGTCTGAGTACTACACAGGTGGAGCCAGATCACTTACAGCTGAAGGTTTGCCTACCCCAGGTCTCATGTGACAAGAGGAGATGACAAACTAATACCCCTTCTAAGTTCAATATATAACTTAATGCATGCATTTGAAGAGCAGGACACAGGAAGAGTGATCTCTTCCGGGAAAAGTTGGTGTCAATGGCGGGGCTTTGGGTGGTTTGATCACGGATCAATATATTCCTCATTGAGCCTGCTGGCAAAAGATGGGGTACATCTATCTCAGTGCAGGAAAAAAATCTTCTATCAGGAATTAGCAGCTCTCAGTGAGAGGGCTTTAAACTAAACTTGAAGGGGGAGGGGGATAAAGCCAGGCTCCCTGAGGATAAGCCTAGGGATGGCCTTCTCCCTGCCATCCCACTTGAGGTGGGGATCAGTAATAAAGGGGGTGTAGCTGGGTTTGCACCAGTGTTGCAATGTACTCGTCTGAATATAGCCCAGAAGGACTTCCAGTCCCCTGGGGTGGGGTCAGCAGGCTCAGCCCACAACCTGAAATGCCCGTACACAAATAGCACGGGGAACAAACAGAAGGAATTAAGAGATCTGTGTGAGGTCAAGGGGCTATGACCTAGTGGCAATTTTTGAGACATGGTGGGACAGCTCACATGACTGGAATGTGGTCATTATGATGGTTATGTCCTTTTCAGGAAAGACAGGGTAGCAAGGCGAGGTGGGGAGCTGCTCTTTACTTAAGAGAGCAACTTGAATGCATTGAGTTCTGTCCAGGGATAGATGAGGAGCAAGTTGAGAGTCTGTGGGTTAGAATTAAGGGTCAGACTAATGTGGGGGACACTGTGGTGGGTGTCTATTACAAACCACCTGATCAGCATGAGGAAGTTGATGAGTACTTCTACAGGAAGCTGGTAGCAGCCTTGTGATCACAGGCCCTCATGGGAGATGCGGTTCTCCTCATGGGTCTCATGGGAGATTTTAACTCCCGATATTTGTTGGAAGGCCCACTCAGCAGCCATTCACAGTCCATGAGGTTCTTCCAGTGCATTGATGATAACATCTTGATGCAGTTGGTGAAGGAGCCAGCTGTGGAGGGGAGCACTGCTGGATCTTGCCCTAACCAACAAGGAGGGCCCGGTGGAAGCAGAGAAGGTTGAGGGCAACATAGATGCAGTAACCATGAGATGGTGGAATTCAGGATCTCATGTGGTAGGAATAGGATTCCAAATAGAAGAACCCTGAACTTCAGAAAGGCCAACTTTGCCCTCTTTAAACAATTGCTGGGGGAAATCCTGTGGAACATGGTATTGGAGGATAGGAGGCCCAGAATGGTTGGTTAATATTCAAGACCTCTTCTTCAGAGCTCAGGACCGATGCATCCCAATGGGAAGGAAATCAAGAAAGGGAACGAGGAGACCAGTATGGTTGAACAGGGAACTGCTAGGTAGGGTTGGACTTGATTATCTCTGAGGTCCCTTCCAACCCAGCCAATTCTATGATTCTGTGAAACTCAAATGGAAGAAGAGAATATAGATTGTGGAAGGAAAGGCTGGGAGGAATATAGGACTGTTGCCCAAGAATACAGAGAGGCAACTGGAAAAGCTAAAGGATCCTTTGAATTAAGCTTTGAAAGAGAGGTTAAGGACAACAGGAAGGGCTTCTTCAAATACAAAGCAGATAAAACAAAAAACTAGAGGCAATGTAGGCACTGCTGAATGAGGTGGGTGCCCTGGTGACAGAGGACACAAAGAAGGCAGAATTGCTGAACACCTTTGCTTCTGTGCACACTGTTGGAGGATGTCCTCAGGAGCCCCAAGCCCCTAAGGCTGCTGGGGAAGTCAGGGTAAAGGATGAGTTTGCCTTGGTTGATGAGGGCTGGGTTAAGGATCAGTTAGTGAGGCTGGGCATCCCTAAATCCATGGGTTTGCTTGAAGGATAGAAACCAGAGGGTTGTGGTCAATGGGATGGAGTCTAGTCATAAGTCTGTTTCCAGTGGAGTCCCTCAAGGGTCAGTACTGGGACCAGTACTATTCAATATGTTTATTGATGACCTGGATGAGGGCATAGAGTGTACTATCAGCAAGTTCGATGATGACACAAACCTGGGAGGAGTGGCTGACACCCCAGGAGGCTGTGCTGCCATTCAGAGGGACCTGGACAGGCTGGAGAGTTGGGCAGGGAGAAATTTAATTAATTGCAACAAGGGCAAGTGTAAAGTCTTACATCTGGGAAAGAACAACCCCAGGTACCAGTACAGGTTGGGGGCTGAGCTGTTGGAGAGCAGCACAGGGAAAAGGGACCTGGGGGTGCTGGTGGGTGGAAGGATGCCCATGAGCCAACAATGTGTCCTTGTGGCCAAGAAGGCCAATGGCATCCTGGGGTGCATTAGAAGGGGGGTGGTTAGTAGGTTGAGAAAGGTTCTGCTCCCCCTCTACTCTGCCCTGGTGAGGCCACATCTGGAATATTGTGTCCAGTTCTGGGCCCCTCAGTTCAAGAGGGACTGGGAACTGCTTGAGAGAGTCCAGCACAGAGTGACCAATATGATAAAGGGAGTGGAACATCTCCCTTATGAGGAAAGGCTGAGGGAGCTGGGTCTCTTCAGCTTGGAGAAGAGGAGAACGATCAATGTTTATAAATATGTAGGGGAGGCCGGAGGACAGAGTCAAGCTTTTCTCAGGGGTGACTAACAATAGGACAAGGCGCAATGGTTATAAACTGGAGCTTAGGTGGTTCCATACAAATATTAGGAAGAATAGTTTTCACTGTGAGGGTGGCAGAGCAGTGGAACAGGCTGCCCAGGGAGGATGTGAAGTCTCCTTTCCCTGGAGACATTCAAAGCCCACCTGGATGTGCTCCTGTGTGACCTCCTGTAGGTTCCCCTGCTTTGGCAGGGAAGGGTTGGACTCGATGAAAGTCATTACCTGAATGGGTAAAAG
The DNA here is from genome assembly GCA_023637945.1 of Phaethornis superciliosus. Classification (NCBI taxonomy): domain Eukaryota; kingdom Metazoa; phylum Chordata; class Aves; order Apodiformes; family Trochilidae; genus Phaethornis; species Phaethornis superciliosus. The sequence goes on from JAJQWJ010000004.1 coordinate 49,842,957, forward strand.
ACACTGTTCTATGTGCAAAGCAAAACCACTGTGCCATTTGAAAACACAGAGTGAAACAGACACATTTAAAACTAAAAGCTTCTATCAATGCTTCAAAACTAAAAAGCTTCAATCCTAGTGGTCTTTTCCAACCATGACAACTCTGATTCCACTAACTTTCATCAAGTGTCACAAAGGATTTTAACCTTTAGCCTTGATGCTTGCAAATCCCTCCTTTCCCACTCAGCCTGTATGAGGTGAGCCATCCTCAGGAGATGTCCTAGGTGAGAACACTCAAAATTGAATGCAGGCTCTGAGCATTCCCTTTGAGCACAGATTATAGAGACAATGAAGCAGGGCAATGAAACTTTTGAATATAAACACCCTTCCATACTGTAACAACAGCCAGTGCTACAGGGAGAGGGGATATTTCAGCAGAGCCAGCATTGTGAGCAACACTGGACATTGCAAAAACCTAGTTTGGAAAGCTAACCAGCCATCCTTACAACATTAGTGACAAATTTTTTTATACTTTGTATGTTTTCATTACCACATCATTCTTTCAACTTCTCAACCAGACATTCTGAACACTAGCAATCCTATCTTATTTGAGGAAATAATTTGAAGGAAATTAAATATCTTCTTCACCACCTCAATCCACTAATTCCATTTATACTTCGATCTTACAGTTGCAGAGAAAACACATTAAATACTAAGCAACAAGTGTCTGCCAAAAGCTGGTATTTCAGCAGTCGTGCATACGAAGGAAAATACCAGAAAAAATGAATAAAATAGCCAAAGACTTCTGAAGGTATAGTACTATTTTCAGCTCCTTCTCCAGACTTAAGCCTCATCTCCCTCTCTCTGGAATCCAAAGGAGAAGCAGTATACACATGCCTCATTACTCATAACCCCAGCTATCTCTCTACAAAGTGGGGTCTTGCTATAAACAAAGTATCCAAAAGTGTCTACCAATCTGTTTAGAAACTTGATGTATCATATGCCACTCCCAAACATTAACCAGACACTGAATTAATATCAGTTTTAATTTTTAAGCAAAAAAAAAATTTTTGGCTATGACTTCTGCTACAAGTTTTTCACAGAGTGATGAGAAAACTTACAACTACTTAAATTAAACATGATAAAATCAAGTTGAGAAAAATACTACGATAAACTACAGCTGACTGAATTTGACCATTGAAAACTCATGGGAATCAGGTATTTTATACCTGCTGGTTTAAGAACAGTCAAGTTCATCACCTCCCACACCCTGAACAAAACAGGAAGTAACCTACAGCTACATACAGCAGTAAATTCATCATGAATAGCACAAGCTCATATACATCCACTATACTGTTACCAGAAAAATCTGAAACAATGGACTACAATATGCTGAAAAGATACAATTAATCACCTACTGGAATTTTTTATTCTCATGCTCTATCACTTCCTAGATGTACAAGTTGGGTATTACAATATATTTTAATGTCAAGAAATGGTGTTACCAACATTGAGTTCTATGTATTCTGAAGTGATACACAATGCCACATTCTGAATCCCCCGGGTTTTGTATCCTGGCATACTGGAGTTCATACAGACACATTGAGGTAAAGGAGAAGAATCCTTAAGGAAAGGTTAAAAGATGAAGCATAACTAAATATTCCAAAAGTTGAAACAACTGAGATCATGGACAAGCAGATCCATACACACTTGTTCCCTAAGTTCTTTGTTAATGTGTATGTTTACCTGTCACAGAAACCAACTTGGCAGAAGATGACTACATTGGTTTGTCATGTTTCTTTTCATCAATATTTCCTGCTATCTTCTGATCTTCACTCTCAGAGAAAAATATATGCCTGGCTTGACTTGCACTAGAGACTATCTGCAACTTGCATTTCCAAATGAACCAACTCTACCTCAAAAATGATCACTGAAGAGACACCCATTAGGAAAAAATGGACACTTCTCCAGCTACTGATGACAGCTTATTTTCACAAGGGGGTGGCTTAATGACAGTTTATCAATACTAAAGTGAACATTCACCCCCCTACTATCTTTTCTGGCAAATTACTAAAGCTTTTCACAAAAAATTACTTTATAATTCACAAAAATGTTGAGCGTTTGCTGCTACAATGATGGTGGTACAGGACAGAATACCATAACCACAAGTTTTTTAAGAACTTTCTTTCCTACAAATTGAAGTATTTAAAGATGACTAAGATTTTCAATTTCAAGCTGCACTGAAAAATAGCAGACTAAAATTCTGATCCCTGAACTTAATTCTTGATGTATGTGGAGGTTTAGCAATTGTTTACTACTGAGGAAAGCTTATCCATTACTGAAATTTAACTCTAGACACTGTTGCTCCAGTCAGCAGACTTATCATGCTGCACTGCTGCAGCTTATTTTGACTGAATGCTCACATTATTACTAATTTATTTTTGCTGTTTCAAATTGCTTCTCACTGCAATGACCTCATGTTTTTACTTTCTGCTGCTCTCTCAACAACTCTGCCAAGTATGCCATTTGAGAACACACTTCTGCCCCTTCTTCTCCAGTTATTCTCATGTACTTTCACTCACACTAACTCATTGTTACTATAAGCATTACAGCTATTATTATTAACTTTCTTGCTAAAACTGGTATCCGTGAGTCGATGGATCAAATATATACTTAATTTCAGCTCAACAAAGAGAAAAGCTGTCATTTGAAAGGCAAACAAAGAAGCATGAAATGTTATCCCAATTCTTCCAATTTCCTAGGGTTTTTAAGGTCTGCACTGCAAGAGAAATACTGGGAAATCACTGTATGGCAGTAGACTGAAGTGAAGATGGCCACATTTTAAGTATCTTTTCCCTACATTGACAGAAAGCTCCAGAAACTACATTAAAGGAGCAGGTACACCAATGCATTTATCAGGGTGCAAGTTATCAACTAGAATCAGAAAGAGCAAGCATAACAAAGTAAGCACTGGAATCAGATGTTAAAGCACTTTTTCTTCCATATTTGCTCCACTGTTGCTAACAGCTGATTCTATGAATTTAAATGAAGTACATAATAGGGTTCTCTGTCATGCAGGAATTGCAGCATTTCTGATAAAAGAACAGGCTGAGGGTGCTGGTATTGTTTAACCTGGAGAAGAACTAGGGTGGGCAGTCTTATCAATGCGTATAAATACTTAATGGGTAGCAATAAAGATGCCTGATTCTTCTTAGCACTGCCAAGTGGAAGTTCAGGAAGCAATAGACACAAACTGAAACACAGGAAACTCCATTTAAACAGAAGTTTTTTCTGCAATAGTCAAACACTGTCTGCCCACAGAGCCTGTATCACCAGAAACAGAAAAAAACAAGAACACATTGCTGAGCAGCCTGCTCTACTTAGCCCTGCTCTGAGCAGGCAAACTAGACACTCTTCAGTGGTCCCTGCCTCAGAAGCAAGATAGATTTTGGCTGAGATTATGCTTCACAGATCAGAATTTACCAAATCTTCTAATGAATGAAAAAAAAATCCTCTGTTTGCAATGACAATAGCATCATAACTAGAAGTGGCATAAAAGTGGCAACTGTACAAAAGAACAATTAAAACATCCAGTTGTCACTGTGTCGATAGGACAGAACTGTTGTATATATGGAATATAGTGATTCAATACATGGTAGAGAAAGATAGCAGCTGGGTAGCCTTTCATTTCAAGGAGGAGGCCCTCATCTTGTCCAGGCAAAAACTGCATCTTTTTACACAGTTTTTATGCAGCTGACAATCAGGCTTCATCACCCAGAGGCACGGTCAACTCGACCAACTGTCTGTCCAACAAGGATGGGCAACTCAAAACTATACAATAAGCTCTAGGAAGAACTTCATTATTATGGATGCTCCTGCATTCATGGTAAGAAACGATACCAGCATGATGACTACTTTCTGTTTATAAGTGGGCATCTGCAGGGATGGCCTCTGTGAGAAGAGGCCTGGGTTGCTGGACACAGGCCCACCACAGCATACTGCTGAGACCTTCAGGCAAGAAAGGATCAAAAATGATGCACAGGAGTTTTTAAAGGAGTGAGAAAAGTGAGAGAGAAACAGAACTGCAGACACCAAGGTCAGCAGAGAACATGCTCTAGATGCCAGAGCAGAGATTCCCCTGCAGAAGACCATAGGGGAAGAAGTATCCACACTTGTCCACATCTTGTGGAGGACCCCATGCAGGTAGACACACCCTGGATGAAGCTGCAGCCCATGGAGAGGAACACATACAGCAACAGGCTCAGGGCAGAAGCTGCAGCCCCTGGAGACCCACCCCACTGGAACAGTCTGTTCCTGAAGGACAGTACTCCATGGAGACCCATGTTCTTGAAAGACCGACTTTCAAAAGCAGGGGTACAACATGGGGATGATACAGAGCAGTGAAGAGCTGATGCAGACCAACCACAACTCCTCTTCCTGCAGAGAGGATCCACTGTTTTCTCTGAAGGTCAGATTTATAAAGAGACACTTCTGGCTCTTCTACCACATTGTTTTTGCAAAGGTATGGTTCTCTTTAAAGGAGCATGCTTCAAAGCTCTGTTTAGTAACACTTTGAAAATAATGTGCTTATAATGGAGATCCTAGAAGACTGAACATACCGAAAATCATTTTTAAGATGAATTGATTTTAAAATAAATGCATGAGGAAAGGGCTTCACCAAGAATACATCAGAGAAATTAAATGAAACAAATAAGATTAGAGTATTACATAATGTACGCTAAGTATATTAACAGAATGCATTCAGGTCAAGGAGGTCCAAGCTAGCCTCAGCTTGCACTTTAAGAACTGGCTGTAATACAACTTGACTTGCTCATTTCTTTTACAAGGTTCCAGAAAATCTTTACAATTTGAATAGAATCAAAGTAGCGTTCTGTCATCTAGAAATTAAGTTTGTAGGTATTTGTGTACCTACACAGCTCTCAGAGGAAACTCCAGCTCCTGACAGAAGGCTAACAATGCTAAAAATCCTCTCACATCATAAATATTAGCATGACATTATACAGGTGAACCCTTGCTACACTTAGTGCATCTGTATCTCTGCTGACAGAACATGGAGCTTACTAAAACAGTCACAACAAGTGCATCTGTTAAGACAGTAATCCACCTTGACTAAGCTGAAAGACAAACGCCCAGAGCAGTAGAAACTGTGTTAAGAAACAGAACAGCAGAAGTACACTTACCTAAATTTAGGAAATCTGAGCTGGAAAAAGGTGGAAGGGAACTCTGTGTAGAAGGAACTGTACTAGCTGTCGATGTTGAGCTTGGATTAAGAAAGTCCCCAAAGAGGTCTGGACCAGACACAGGTTGTTTCTCTGAACTTGATGACATTGTGAATGGGTCAAAAAGATCAGCTAAAAAAGCAGAAAACAGAATTATCTTATGGCAAATTTTAGAATAAACGAAGTTGAAAAAGCCTTTCTCCTCTGGGGCCCTGACACAGAGTTCATGTTGGTAACTGCAGCAGCCTTCTGAGAATTTTTCATGGCAAAGAGTCACCATCTGTCCCTTTCTTTAGACATCTGTAGTCTCTAGTACAAAAAGTATTTTAGCCATACACAATGTGAACAACTGTGTCTTCAAACAAATCCTTAACAAAGCTGCATACATTAAGTGACACTTAATTTCATCCATATAACACACATCTTACATTTGAGTGATTGTATGCACACAAGCAGAACTACATTTTTTAAATGCTCTATAATGCCAACCTCCAAATTTAAACTTAACAGACTAGTAAGCTACTAAAAGGAAAAACAAGTAAAACATTCATACTACCATTCTGACTTGAAGGCATTGGTGATTCTGAGTCAGAAAGCTCGTCAATTCAAGAATGAAAACCAACAGGAGGAAGGCTTTCAATAGGTCTTCAGTGATCACAATGAAGAAAAAACTAATTGGAGGAGTATTTATAGTCAGCATGAGGTAACATGTGACAGTCAGCTGGAATCATGGCTTGAGATCTTCCTGTTTCTGCTGCCCTCTAGGGTCAACATCCTCAAGATCCCAGGGACTCCTGCCAGAGCCACTCAGAAGATGAAGAGAAGGAATAATCCTGCCATAGTGCCATAGCACATCCTGAAGTGATGACCACATTGTACAGGAACTCAGTGACAATTCAAAAAACAAATCCTGTTTTGTCTTGCTATCTCACTATAGCATCACATGTACAAAAAACCTTAAGTGTAAGTTTGGTGTGCAAAATGAAATACAACAGTGGCCAAATATTTTCATTTGTACATCTTTCTCTTATCTAACTCAAAGATAGAGTAAGATATGTATATATTGACTACTGCCCAGGTATCTTTTGAAAATATAAAAGGACAGCATAGTTAAAGATAAACAAAGCTTCTCTTCTATGCTTCACCTTGTATGTCCCCCAGATTAGTTGACTCATGTTCCCCCAAAAAATCTTCCTGTAACTTCAGGCAGAGAAATGTTATTCCCAAAAGTTTAGTCATGGGAAAAAGAGCTAACTATTCACTGGTAAGAAGAACAGAACCTCTAAGTTAGAACAGTTTGTTTTAAATACCAAGTAGATGCCAGTGTGTAACATTATCTTTCAGGGTACAGTCCTGCCATAATAATCAGTAAAACCAGCAAGAAAACACAGTTTAGCAGTACTATTATCCTACTGGTTGAACTGTAATCTACCAGGTTTCCAGCTGCCTGGCAGTATTACTTAACACTCAAAAATCCCACACAGACTTGTGACCTAAGCAGCAAAGCTCTGTACCACACCTAATGCTATGGCTTTACATAAAAAGCAAGAAAGCAGTAAGTTATTACAATTCTATGCTTTTGCATGACAAGTTTACTTGAAAATTTAGAAAAGGATCTAGCACTTCATCTCCCTTTCCCCCTGTGGTTAATTAGAAAAAGTCTGTTCATACTCTGCCTGTAGAATTCCCCCATGTCTTCATCACAGTGAAATCTCTCCATAGACTGAGTACTGTGTCCAGTTCTTGAGTCCTGTGTCCAGTTCTGGGCCCCTCAGTTCAAAGAGATTGAGGTCCTGGAGCAGGTCCAAAGGAAGGCAACCAGGCTGGTGAAGGGACTCCAGCACAAGTCCTGTGAGGAGAGGCTGAGGGAGCTGGGGGTGTTCAGCCTGGAGAAGAGGAGGCTCAGGGGAGACCTCATCGCTCTCTACAACTCCCTGAAAGGAGGCTGGAACCAGGGGGGGGTTGGGCTCTTCTCCCAGGCAGATATCAGCAAGACAAGAGGGAATGGTCTCAAGTTGTGCCAGGAGAGGTTTAGGTTGGATATTAGGAAGAAATTCTTCACAGAGAGGGTGATCAGACATTGGAATGGGCTGCCCAGGGAAGTAGTGGATTCTCCATCCCTGGAGATATTTAAAAAGAGACTGGATGTGGCACTCAGTGCCATGGGCTGGTAACTGCAGCGGCAGTGGATCAAGGGTTGGACTTGATGATCTCTGAGGTCCCTTCCAACTCAGCCAATTCTATGATTCTATGATTCTGTGTAACACTGGCATAGGAAAGCTATGAATTCTTTAAGAATACTAAATCTGTAAATCCAAAGTTTGACACTTTTCTGTTTATTTGGTTTAAAGCTACTAGGATATTGTCAATGTAACAAAATACCTGGACGATACACAGCAGTTTGTCTAAAAACATCTGTTCTATTCAGAATCTTGCACACTTCTTCAGTGTACAGCTTGAAATATGGTACTTGTTTTCTAAGAACACAAGAAGCATTTTTTATCCATTACCAGCCAAGTAGTGGTTACACTTACATACCTGAAGACACAGCTGCTGCTGAAGATGTACCCTGAGTAGCAGCTGGACACTGACTGAAGAAGAAGTCTGTTCCTTGTCCAAGAAGATCACCAGTGGGCTCTTCTGAAATCTGTGATGCATTACCCACAAACAGATCATTCAACAAGTCTGCATTACTTGATGAAGTGCTTATTTCTGAGACAGGCTGTTTCTGTTCTGGTGAAATATCCGAGTCTAGTCCTAGTAAGTCTACATTGTCTTCATGAGGAGCTTTTTGTGACTGTGCAGACGTAGCTTCAAAATTGGCTTCAAAAAGCAACTCTCCTTCTGGAGTAACAGAGTCTTTTTCATCAGTAATTACTGCACTTTCTTCACCTGAAAAGGCAGGTAGTTCCTCATCTGAAGCATCACTCTCCTCCCTGTCATCAGATAGTTGAACACAATCATTTTTAGATGAACTCTCCTCTACGCCACTTTCTGGACTTCTTCCTTCTTGAATGAAAAAAAAAAAAAATTACAGATTTAGATAACAAGGATTTGTCTGCCAACCAGGATAACAGACTTACATACTTGAAAATGAGACTGACTTGGGACATTCACCTCAGCACATGCTACAACTTAAAGTTTAGAAGGTCATTCAGTAGCTGCTGCTCCACTCAGTGACAGCATTCAGTTGTAGCATAAGCAGTCACTAACATATTTGCCAACAAAGCAGAACACACAAAGGTCTTGCACACACACTATGAAGTTACACTCTCACAGTCCACACATACTGACTGGGACTCCACTGGCTACTCTACTTTGTTTCCTCTGTTCCTCAGGCAGCCCAAATGGGGCGCCCAAATGGGGCTGTGGGAATGCAAATACTTTCTTGCATACCTTAAAGGTTAAGATTTTTACAGAAAAAGAAAAAAATAGCTCAGCACTTAAGTTATCCCAGCTTCTTGCACGCAAGCACACTAGCAAAGTACAGGGAGTTGAAAAGTCCTTGATTTCATAGCCAAAACATGAGCGTATTATCAACACACCCTGCTGAAAACAGGACAGTTACAAACAATACTAAAAAACATAACTTGGTGTTTATTCAAATGTAGTGGAATGGCCGCTTGTTAACCTGCAGAGGTCACTCTTTACATAGATTTTTCTCAAGGTCTGGTGAAATTGATGCTTGTTGAATAAGAAGGCTGAAGCACTCACTGGGAGGTATGAATGCAGGGCAAGAAACATAAAACAAATTGGTACTTCAGAGGAAAGCCTGTACCTTTCCAGTCCAGAGAATGAAAGAAGTTATTTGCATCAGTACTACTGCTGCGTGGGGATTCTGTCTCAGTAGGTGCACTTTCTGAAGACTGCTCCATCTGGGATGCTTCTGCTTCATATTGTGCAGTTGAACCTGGCTGTCTAGGCAGCTCTGGTTTCCCTGTAAAACAGATTTTAAGCCAGAGGGCTTAAAGAGAAATTTCTAAAACTCCGTCCTCAAAGTATGCAAGAGCTATGAACATCACCTGCAGTTAGGAACTGAACAACAGAAAAGAATAAAACTATAGGAGAAAAAAATGAAGTAAAAAGCCATGGAAAAACATGGAGTTGTTAACAATCATCTCAAAGAAGTTAAACAATAAACCGTGTGCCTACAGTTATATTTCTTATTTTACTGAGGTCCAATATAAAGTGACTCTTGTGCAAGATTGCATTTGGATGTTTTACCTGCTGCTGTATCGTCTCCTGAAAAGATTTCCTCAAGGCAAATAAGATGATTCCCTAGATAAATATTAATCCAATGTTTGATAGGAATGGGATGAATCTTTGGGAGAAAGATATTTGTCTAACACTAAGCTAGTAGAGCACTTTTTCACTCTCCTTCCACATACTCAATTGTAGCTTACAGTTATGCTGAAAAAGTTGCCCGTCTCAGAAAACACACATGAAAAACCATAATTAATTGGTTCAAATTCAATTATAATGAGGCATATTTTATAAAAATGGTCTACAGCACTTGTTCTTGCCTTATTCCCTTCCCACCAGTTTTATCGAGTATTTTCTATTGAATCTGAACTCCTTACATTTTAATTATCAATCAGAAAATGAAAGTGACTTACAAAAATAGAAGTAATTTTTACCGAGTCTCATCATCAATGAAACACCTTAACTTTAGTGAGCTGTTATGTTCACATTAGAATTTTAAAAGCCTATATAAACTAACAGAAAGTGACCTAAATCATAATATAAACCAAATATATCCTGCTTAAAAAAAAAAAAAGTTAGATAGCCTCAACTACTTTGTACGAAAAGAAATGTAATTAAGAGGTACCATACTAAGAGCAGAGACTAAGATCACATGTATGTTGTACTAAAATCATTACAATAATCTCCATCCTGCTTTTTTATCCTGGAAGCACATAGAAGACTTAAGAGCCTTAATGAAAATGTCAAAGCTAATTACTTATACCAGGAGCAGAAGACAGACACTGAACAGCATTAATGGGAGTTAGTGCAGGCATCTACAGAGGAAGTACAGAATATGTACTACTAAAAAAGAAAAAAACCAAAACATCTGCTGGACTACATTAGGAAAATTTGAGAAATTTAATTAGACCCTTACTTGACTATACATAAGACTCTCAATAAAAACATTTTTAGATAAGACTATTTGTAATGAATACTCAATTTTAAGTGAAACGATAATGGTGTAGTTTTGGCCAAATCTAGTTGTTTCAAGACACTTTCCCCACAAATCCTGCTGTCACAATTCCATTTGCTAGATTCACTGCAAACAGAATATTCAATAGCTTTAAATAAAGCAAATGTAGTACCAGTGGAGGTAAGACATGAACAATTATAATCTAGTATTGGAGGTTAATTTATACTCCATGTAATACAAATTTAAGTGATACTTACAAAAAAACACCTTTTAAATTTCTTTCACTTAAAGGAATGTCTGAAATGAAACAGAGGCTTAAGACACTAAGTATATTAGAAACCTTATCATGCTCACTAGTGTTTCAACAGATTCATTACCAAATTTTGATAAAATCTCTTGTTGTTCCTCTCGGGTGGAGAAAAGGATCTTGGGATTCAGGCCCTTTATATTCATATTATCCCATGGTGGCTGTTCACAGCTAGGTCTGTCTCTAGGCTCCACCTCTACTTCCAGATTGACTTGAAACAAATCAGGATATTTTTCTTGTATGTCACAGGCATCCAGATCATACCTGCAAAGATATATACAAGTAGATTTTTGATAATAACATTATATTCACTGTAGTCCAAAACAGAACCTTATAGCAATTAGTGTAAGGATTAGAACTTGCTGTATTTCTTTATTTTCCATACATTTTAAATAGGTGGCATTCTGCTACAGAAAATTTATTATTATTATGAACAAAAACTTCGCTTTCCTTGAGGGGAGAAAAGCAAAGAATCTTCTTACTTCAGTCAAAGTCATCTCTTTCCTACAGTGACTATATTTCCTCACCCCCCAGCACTGGGGCAGGTTAAACAGTACAAAAGTGTGTCAACATACTTAGCAAATTTCACTGAGGTGGCATTTCGGGGCACAAAACCTGTGTGGAACTGAATCTGAAACATCTTCATTGAAGCCATCTATTGAAAAAAAGAAAACAGGGAAAGTGCTTAAATCCACATAAACAGTGTTTTGCCCTTAATATAATGCAGAAACTTTTCAGCATTAAAATGTTAGTGTTTTTTTGTTACCTTTTCAGTTTAATAGCATGCATACTTTACTTGAGAGATTTAAATGCAACCTAAAACAGAATATAGATAAATCTCTTACTACCAGAAAGAAACAAAATAAGTTGAACCAGACGCCTCTCATCAGTAACTCATACTAACAAGTTAAATATTTCCAGACTCTTTTGTAGAGACAAACTGCACAATTGTTACTATGTATCTGCATAATATACACTCAGAAAAACTTGTGAAATATATTAATCAAAAAATACATGTGATATATTAAGTAGTGCGTCCAGAATAACTGCAGCATATTTCAAGGATACTTCCTGAGACACCCCGAGTTCTTTTTCCTTTGCAACTTCTCTGAATTAAATCTGGCCAGTATCATTAAAGATAATAGAAAGAGTTTCTATAAATCTGTAAATAGCAAAAGAAGAGTTAGGGAGAATCTTCCCCTTCTACTTGACCTGGGAGGGAAACTTGTGACTGAGGACATGAAAAAGGCCGAACTGCTGAATGTTTATTTTGCCTCAGTCTTCATCAGTGCCAACTGCTCTCTGAGGACACAGCTCCCTGAACTGGAAGACCAAGATGGGGAGCAGAATGAAGCCCCCACAGTTCAGGAGGAAATGCTCAATGCCCTGTTATGCCTCATGGATGTGCACAAATCTATGGGACCAGATGGGATCCACCCGAGGGTGCTAGAGGATCTGGCAGAAGTGCTCACCAAGCCACTCCCCATTATTTACCAACAGTCTTGGCAAATTGGGGATGCCCCACTCGACTGGAAACTGCCAAATGTGATGCCCATCTACAAGAAGGGCTGAAAGGATGATCCAGGGACCTATAGATCTGTCAGCTTGTCACTGAAGTGCCAGGAAGGGTTATGGAGCGGGTCACCCTGTACATACAAGACAACCAGGTGATCAGGCCCAGTCAGCATGGGTTTATGAAAGGTAGGTCCTGTCTGATCAACCTAATTTCCTTCTACAAGATGACTTGCCTAGTGGATGAGGGAAGAGCTGTGGACATTGTCTATCTGGACTTTATAAATCTTTTGACACTGTCTCACAGCATTCTTCTTCAGAAACTTATGGAACTTAGCTTGGATAAATATACCCTGCATTGGATAAAAAATTGGCTGGATGGTCGAGCTGAAAGAGTGTTAGTGAGTGGAACTAAATCTGGCTGGTGTGTGGTCACGAGTGGTGTTCCCTAGGGTTCAGTGCTGGGGCCTCTTCTCTTTAATATCTTCATTAATGATTTGAATGAGGGGATTGAGTGTACCCTCAGTAAATCTGCAGATGACACCAAACTAGGTGGCTGTGTCAATCTGCTGGAGGGTAGGGAAGCCTTACAGTGGGACCTGGAGAGGCTGGACCAATGGGCCAAGGTTAATTGTATGAAGTTTAACAAAGCCAAATGCCAGGTCTTGCACCTGGGTGATAACAACCCCATGGTAAGCTACAGACTTGGGGAAGGGTGGTTAGAGAGCTCTAAGTTGGAAAGGGGCCTGGGGGTATTGGCTGACAGTCGACTTAATAGGAGTCAGCAGTGTGTGCAGGTGGCCAAGAAGGCCAATGGCATCCTGGCTGCTGTTAGGAACTCAGTGGCCAGCAGGAACAGGGAGGTGATCGTCCCTCTGTACTCAGCTCTGGTGAGGCTGCACCTTGAGCACTGTGTTCAGTTCTGGGCACCTCACTATGAGAGGGACACAGAAGTGCTGGAGCGTGTCCAGAGAAGGGCAACAAAGCTCATGAAGGGCCTGGAGCACAAGTCCTGTGGGGAGCAGCTGAGGGAGCTGGGGGTGTTCAGTCTGGAGAAGAGGAGGCTGAGAGGAGACATCATTGCTCTCTTCAGCCACCTCAAGGGAGGTTGGAGCGAGGAGGGAAACAGCCTCTGCTCCTTAGTGGGTTGTGATAGGATCAGAGGGGATGGATGGAAGCTGCACCAGGGGAGGTTTAGGCTGGATGTTAGGAAACATTTTTTCACTGAGAGGGTTGTCAGGCACTGGAATGGCCTGCCATGGAGTCACCATCCCTGGAGGCATTTAAAAGGCATTTGAACCTGATCCTTGAGGACATGGTTTAGTAGTTGGATTATGGTGTTGGTCAAAGGTTGGACTGGATGATCTTGGAGGTCTCTTTCAACCTAAAACATTCAGTGATTCTGTGATTCTGAAGTCAACCATTAATCCCAGGCAGTATAATAAGAGTTTTTTCAAACTGATATTTTATAACCATTCAGATTTTCCAACTCCTTCTTCCCGTGAGTGAAAAACTACTTTCTGATGCCTGATCAGCACATGAGAATCCAGAAAATGCTACTGTAGAAGACTCATGCAGCTCCTGGTCATGCACAAATACAAATCACAGCAAGCAGATACCCACAATGTATTTTTTCCCTAGCTTTACTTCTAATACATGTGAAATAGTTGTGCCAGTCCTTACAGAGCAAATCATACATTAACAGTCCAGTAAATATAATACAATAAAATTACAAAAGCTTTCCTTGAAAATGAAAAGGTAAAGCACTGCCAGCAGCTTGAGGGAGATTATCCCCACCCCCAGACATGCAAGGCCACATATGAATACAGAGCTGGGCTCCCCAGTACAAGAGAGCCATGGACAAACTGAAGAGACTTTTCATCCCTACACTGAACTACATATGAAAGCCTGAATGCCCTATTAAATCAGCTTTCTTAATCCCTTGCTATGCAAGGGATTTCCTGGAAGAGAAACTAAATCCTCTCTCAAATTAACCATGATCAGGTGGGAGACATTCACAATGCCCAGAGCTTCACAGCAATATTGAAATGTGGTGGTTGATCTCTCTAAGAATTGTGCAGAGAGCTTCAGCAACCAATTTAAAGTACATAAAACTAAGGATGTATTGAATATTGTTTCATCAAAGCTCCAAACTAGCGTCAAAAACACTGTTTATGTATGTGTTTTAGCACATGGGGGAGAAAATTCTAATCTTCTCCAAACACTGAATAAATGCCAGAGAAACCCCAGAGACATTCCATCATCAGTGAAAGAGACTCCACAAGGACTATACGCTAACCTTGTTTGAGTTTTCCCCAGCTTGACTCATGACCTTGAACCATACAATGGTTATTTTTGAGCATTAGAGAATCATTTCACTGAGCTTTCAGTTTTAGCATGTTCTAGAAGATGTGGCCCACAATACTTGGGATGTTAAGAAAGTCTTGAACCTCTGCAAAATGATGAGATTTGATACTCACCTTGCAACACACAAAAAAGAAAAAACAGGGGAAAAAATTTATTTCAGTAATAGCACCTAGGTAGGACTATGCTTGCTTGCCCCAAATGTACAGAAACTTGAAGAATTTCTGTATCAATTTTCACAATGTGCAAAGTTTAGGGTAACTTGCAGCAATCTTATCTTATACATGGATCTGCACACTTAATTTAAGTTCCACATCAGGAGAAAAAAAAAAACATGCTGTTTTTTTAGAAATTTGAAGACAGGCTTCATTAGTAAGATTTTTTTTTGTGGTTTTGCAATACACATTTGCATCCATAGTGGATGCAAACAGACATCCTCCCTGGGAGAGCAAAAACCAGTAAAAGTTATTGGCTACAAAACCCAGACCTGGCTCTAGAAATAGGGTACACAACCACAGGGATTTTTCTAGATTGTTTTGTACAGCCAGTCCTTGGAATTGCACTTTTCTGTTGAGCAGTATTTTTCCTTTGGTTGCAGTTTGTGTGTACAGGATTCAAAAGCTCTGGCTTATTGTGTAACTTGACAGATAAAAAACATTCTCTAAAAAAAATGGCTAGAGGCTTTTAATACAAATAACACTAAAAAAATAGTTCCAAAATACTTTCCAAAATGAGAGCAGTAAGAACAAACTACTTATTAGGCTTTAAAAGGCCGACTTCACAAGTTGTTCTGTCAGGTTTGAGCCAGGACAGAACCAATTTTCTTTTTAGTAATTTTACTTTTCAGTGATCTCTTCTAACTCCAGTTTCTGAAATTAACAGCATGATTAACAACATCAGTGGGGGACTGCTTCTAGGACTAATAACATTTGATGTTTATAGTTACAGCTGGAGAATAGTATTGTGAACCAAGGTCATTGCTTAGTTCTTAAAAACATTAGAGAAACAAAACGGGGAGGGAAATGGCTCACATCTGCTACTCTCCTGCAGAAGGGAGTAGGCTGGACAAGTGACCTAAAATTAACCAACTTAAGTAAGCATCAGCTTTCAGACTAGCCCAGGGCCTGCCCTGCAGTCTCAGTGGTGACTTGAGTGTTAACAAAGGTGGGAGTGGCATTATACTGAATTTTGTGTCTCTTTGTATATACTTGACTCTTTCCTTTTTCATCATTGTTTAATTTTCAACCCCCAAGTCTCTCCCTGTGAAGTGACAGGAGTTTATTAGAGATCATCTGTCACTCATTTAAATGCTGGTCCAGCACTAAAACTTGACACAAGTACATGAAAACCTCACACATTCCTCTAAACAAAGAATAGGAAATCAAGGCTAATACTTAATGAGATCACAAATACAATTGCAATATAAAATTGTAACAAGAAAAAGCCAATCCACCATGGAGGCTGTTAAATTTATCATTACCTTGGCTTGCAGTCGGCCTCCAAGTGTTGACCTGGCATGATAGATAACAATGAGAACATCTCCCTGGACTGTTATACCTAGTGGAATTACTGCTTTTCCATCTTCAATTTTGAACTCCCTGAAGAAAAAAATTATCAGTTAATTTTGTTTAAAAACACAGCATATTAGCTTATGTTTTGTTTGGTTTCTCCAAGGTCTTTTACATCAACCAATAAAAATCTGATTCAAATTTTTATTATGGAGATTGAATCAGCTCTAAATAACTAAAACTTAAAAGCTGCTTTAAAAGTAAAGACATTAACAGATGCCTACAGCAGAGCAACAGACGTACTTAGACCTATTGTGCCCACATCAAATATGGGAGAAGTACATCCTTAAGGAGCTGCTGTGAAATGCAAGAGACAGGATACTAAGAAAGCTGTTTCAAAGAAAGGTGCAGACAGAAACTATAGCTGCATTGCTGGGATACTCCAAGACTCCCACTGAAGAACAGAGATTAAGAGTGGAAAATGTTACTATAACACCCCACAGCTGTTTCTGTTCCTGTTCTCTTCAAATTCATTAAACTCTCTACAGGGCTTAGATTTACAGAAAAGCTAGAAGAACTTTGGTATTCTCTCATCTTGCCTTTGTTTGTCAGTATCCTTACCTAACACAGCTCGTGCCATTCGCAATTCCCACATTGCATTACAGTATCAGGCATCAGGGATGTACAGGGGCTAATAAGAAGTGCTTTTACAGCCACCATGCCTGGGGGACCCTTACTGTTTGCATGACTAAGACATGATTTTCAGTTCTGCCTCCCAGTGCCCACTGTGCCATCACACCATTATCCCTACTGTCTGCAGGAACAGATTCAAGCTGCTATTATAAATACATTGACTCTTCCCTATGATTTACCTTCCATGATCAGCTAAAAGACAGAGAATCTTTTCCATGCATTGAAGCAGCTTTCTGCTTAACTGGCACATGCAAAATCACTATTTCTTCTCACAGTAGGGACTTAAATATTTAAGTTAGTCTAGAAAAAACATAACGTGATGTTTCAGAGCAAAACATAACCTGTACTTACTTCATTTTGTCATATTCCTGGGAAGTAGTGGCTAATCTCTCATCTCCCACATAAACTTCACAAAAAGGCCTGCAGCCATTGCGCTGCTTACTGAAAAGAGGAACTGGAGTCATGATGACTGATCTGATGAGGATGGGCTTGCTGTGAGGAATAATGGGTTCTTCAGCCATCATGTCACACATGTATTCAATGTATCTGCACAAAACCAAAAGGTACTCATTTAGACAGAGAACCAAATTCTAAAAAATGAGTGAACACATATGAAGTTACTTCCACTCATATTCAGCCACTGAGCAGTGAAAAATGATAGCAAATCTGATACAAAATCACAAAGTGAAAACAAAACAGAAACATGGAGAATATATAAAATCCATAGCCAGCCTCACAATTTAAGGACAGCAACACCATTTCTGTACAAAAGCCTTACAGCTGCACCACAGCAGAAATATGGAGTGGCCAGAAAATTGAACATAATACTGCATATGAACTCATCTGCACCTTGGTCCCACCTTCCAGAAAACTCCAGACATTGCCTTAGGTTTGCAGCTTTACAAACATTAACTTGTAAATCAAACTTCTTCCCCACGGCCTTAAAACACCAGACTAAGAGAACACAGCAGTTCTGAAGCCAGTAGCTCAAAGATTCCTTAAAGGTTTTAAACTTATCTTCATTAAGTTATCTTGTAGAGGACTCATTAAAAAATACCCAAAGTCTGCACAGCTGCAAGTTCTGCCACTTTTACTTAACTAATCCTTACTTCTCAATGTTTGAAATCTAGTCCTTTTTTAAGGAAACACCCTTACTATCACTGTTACTTGCTACTGAGACTATTGTTTTAAGAGCAATATCAAATTAGATAAAATAATCAGCTTAAAATATTTTTCAGAGTATATGGAAGTCACCTTTGCATGCACTCCTTTAAAAAGTAAAAGGCATTCTCACATAAACAGAAAAGATTGACAAACTTGGAGTGTTCTGAAACAGCAGAATCTGTTGTAGGAAATTAGTAAACATGGAATAAGTCTTACACATGTGGAAGATTATTTTGTACTTCAGAGAACATTCAAAAGCACTGCATACTCTTGGTTTTATTCCTAATATTTCTTTACTACAGGCCATATTTGACTCACTTTTGATAAGAACATCATGAATAACTTAAAAGCTCACAAAGTTCAGTAGTCTCTGCTCATGATAGATCTGCTATTCACTAGAAGGAACATTTTGTTGTACAAAGATGTATTATTGAAATAATTTATCTTCCTAAGAAGGGTCATGTAAAAATGGCAGCATAGTCACAACTAGTGCAATAACTACTTGCTCCAACAGTATCCAACTAATAGTGTGATACCATACCTTTTATGAGAAGGCCAAATGCCAGGAGGACAGCGTTTCATACTGAACATATAAACTGCAGCTTCAGCAGTAGTGAAGAGACGACAGAAACACAGAAAAGAACAAACTACAACAGCAGAAGCTGCTCTTCCATCCTACAAAGAGAAATTGTAACTTTGTTATTAGACCTACTGGAAAAAACTTTACAGTAGATACTGATGAACATGCAATCTCCTTATTTAATGTAATGATGTCCAAAGTTTATTTTGTGATCATTAGATTTGAAGTGCTTACCTGAATGGAAAATGCTTTCATTTCATTTCCACAAAATATCAAAGATACTACATATTACCTGCTTACTCAAATGTGAGTACTTGCTTTCACTTAACACTGTCTGAAATTTTCAGTGTTTATTACCTTACTATCACTTATGCCCATTTTTGTTTGCTGTTGCTACCTGAAACTCAGTTCAGTGGTATTTTTGGCTTATAACCATGGACTTCTGCTACAATAGAAGTATTGAGATTCAGAAGAACTAAGACACACTGAACTCTGTAGTCTTCTAAATAGAACTGCCTTAAATTAAGAGCTTGCCACCAAACTGAGAGGAAGAAATCAAAACACTGAACACCTCTTCTTGGAGGGACGGTGGCTGAGAGGAAGAACTCAAACTTTTTTTTTTTTTCTTTTGCTAGCAACATGGAAGAGATTTTTTTGTAATCATTTGGTATGTCAGTGTGGAAGTGAGGAAGGAAGAAAATTCTCTAATTTTAACAGGCCTTTCCTTCAAATCCAGGGTTTTATTCTAACCATTACTTAGATTAGTGAGAAAAAGGTTTGCCAGCATTGTTAAGAGCCACATCTTCGAAGAGCAATTCAGCAAATTGGTATTATTACTGCTAGTATACCTAGCAAGCCAAATTATTTCCGGAAGTCACTTTTACACTAGAACTAGTCTATGATTCTACGGGCTGAACCCTATCTTTCTGTTAAATTTCACACAAATAGAACAAATACATGGTCCCAACTATGTGACACCTGTGACACCTACACCTAGGACAAAACAGTAAGGAATGCAAGGGAACAAAGAAACAACACTGACCAGCATGTCAAGCAGTGACCTTTGTACACCTGCATTAAAAAGTCAGACTGAAGGGAGAAAAAATCATTGTACGAAGAAGTCTGCAAGTAATTACAACAAACTCTTTGCAACTGCAGCATGAAGTTAGAGGACAACTTTACAAGACTAAATACATCACTTTACAACCAGAAATACATCGTTCAAAATGAAGAATGTCTTACTCAGTAGTTAACTGAAGACAGAACCTTGCACTTCAGAAAGAAGCGTGTTAGGTTGCAAAATGGGAGCAAAATAAATACTCCCATATGGAGATAAGGCAGTAAGAATTTTAATATTTCTATTTATGTTTTGACAAGGATGGTAGATCTGGGTACAAAAATAAACAATCCTCAGGGATAAACAATCATTAAGGCAGCAACAGAAAACAATGATTGGAAAAAGCTATATTTCAAGCTTGTTTTGTACCCAAGCCTCAAAAAGCTATAGGAGTTTTGCCTCTCTATCAAAAAGAATAACCTCTATAATATAAAATATAGCTTTTTCTAGTGTGCGTATAATTATCTTGATCCATTTAAACACAGGTCAAATATAGCCATCAGAAGGCAAACCTAAGCACACACAAAGAACTGCAGTGCAAATTTTGCAAGCCACTGCCAGTAAATTTCACCAAGATGCTTTTGTACTCACACCTTCTCAAAGCTGTGAAACCTTTCAAGGATGAACATCACTGCATGGCCCCAAGCAACTCCACAGAGCAACATGTTACTCCAGATGTCCAGGAGTTACTACAGCCTCTGGCACATGTGCTTCAGCCTTGTGGCATCAACAGAATGGTATGCCAGTTAAAAAAATATCCAAGTCATTGTTAGTCCAGAAAGATGTAACTTAAATCTTGCTTTCCACTGCTTGTTCTGAATCACATCACTCAAACTAAAATGTAAAAAATTAACAATCTGCTGTGCTACTGCAAACCTCTACAGTAAGCATCAGAATCACAGAGAATCATCCAGGTTGGAAAGGACTTCTGAGATCATCAAGTCCAGCCCTTGATCCACTACTGCCACGGATCAAGAAGAACAGGAAGCCCTACATGGTTCTGAATCCTAGCCACAAAGAGGAAGTTTCACCTCTACAAAAAGCAACTCTCATATTTTGTTATCCAAGAAAGTGTATCAGACTAAACCATTATCTCTACCAGACAAAGCATTTTTTCAACCTATGTATCTTAGCTTTTAAATCCACAGAAATTTCCAGCTAGGTGAATCTAAGATAGATATCATTAATTTTTAGTAGTTCTGGTGCACATTCTTCACATCACATCTGTCATCAAGCCATACAGATACAAGATTATCTCACATCTGAGTAAAAGGAATCAGGTACCTTGAAGCAGTTCAAAGGAAAGATGTTACAAAATCTGGTGCTAATTCATCATACTTGCTTATCAAATTGATCAGAAATCACATGATACTGAAATGATGTAAGTATAACTTTAAAACAGAACTAGGTTCCTAAACACAAGGCAGCACTGAAAATCCCACTGGTTTGCTTGCACAGAAGTATACTTCCTAGGGAAGTACAGTTTGCCAGATTATCAAATCCTCTTTCTGATTTTAATGAGTATTCCATATCGGCTACTATAGCATAACAAAGAGCTGGTTTTGAAAGCTTTCCATCAGCATCGTAAGCACTGTAACAATGTTAACTGTCATGATGTTAAACACTCTTTACTACATGGGAAAACAAGAATGTAAAAATTTTTGCATTAAATTCTTACACAAACGTAATGGTAACCTCATGTTTTCAAATCTGGAGCATGGTAACTTTTCTTTCAATTCATTTTATAGCCTCCCTATATTTGACACAGGGGAGCTCTTGAGAGTTTTATTGTGTTTTGGAGTTATATCAAGGTTACAATACATTAGAAGACAGTGGAAGTTGCTTCTGCTTGGAGAAGATAGCTGGGTAAGCTCCAGCTAGAGTCTTGTAGTCAGTTTCTGCAATTCTGCAGATACATATTGCATTTTAAACAGACAATAGGGGTAAATACAGTGTATACCTAGCTGTCACACACTAACAAAAATGAAAACAAACACTGAAATAGTAGAGAAGATTTTCTTACAAAGGCAATTTTGCCTTAATCCCTCCTACATGTCTTCCATGCTATATGCAGGAAGCAAGGGCTACATTATCCTACTAATTTGCCTAAGGAGAAAACTTTTGCAAATACCTTTGCTAAAGACACAGAAGCACAGAGTTGCCTTAAGGCAGTAAAGAAAGCCAGTAATATTCACAAACTGGGTGGATATTAGCATCCTTAATTCACAGTTTAAAGCTGGATTAAGCAAAACACCTCAGACTTAGACCAGTTTCTTACAAGGCAGTGCACAATGCAAACGTTCTTCTGGTCCTGCTTCAGCCATAAGTGCATGTTCTTGCATATGCTATAAAGATTCTGAAGATTTGGTGCTCGTCTTGCTGGCCAGCCACATTCAGAAACCTGCAAGACAGTGTGCAGAGGTAAGAAACAAGATTACAGTCACGTTCATTTGCATTACCTGAGCTGAGTATCACAAAAAACAAAAAAAAAAACCCTCTCAATGAAAGTTTCATGCCAAGTTCAGAAAAAAAGGCCTAAAGAAACAGTCTGACATAGAGAATCTCCTACACCTTTTCTATATTCTAGTAACTTAATTTAAGGACAGACCAGTTTCAGAAAGAATCACTTTGCAAAAGATTTAAATTGAATGTTCTTTTGTTAGTGAATGTTCATGCAAAGTCACCACTGAGTGAATAAAAATTAAGGCAAACAACACCATCCTGCATGCTCCCATACACCACAGGATTCAATGCAGGCTTCAGTAGACCTCAAGTATTACAATAGCAGTGAAAGAAGCATATTGCAGCATTGCAACTACGAATCAGAACTCAGTCTAGAAAAATAGGTGTATTCAAAAAAGCAGAAAGAAATTACTTTTTTTCTCATTTACTGTTTACTTTCTGCTCAAACACTAGTTTTTAACAAGATGTATACCATAAAAAACCTTACCTTCTTTGACTACTTTTTAAGCTCAAAATGTTCTGATCATTAGCAGAACATTTAATAGAGTACACAACCTCTCCACGCAATCTATTTCAAGTAGAAAACAAAAATAGTAGACTTCAAAGCTACCATAAACTTTAACCAAGATTAAAGAAATTTGTACACGTTTCATACCGATGATACAGTAAGAATGTATCGTTTAATAAAAACAAGCTAAGCAAAGTGTCAGTATCAAGAGTTCCTGAAGCTGTTCTTCTGTCATCAAGTGTAGCTTTGCCAAGATCATCTGCAGACAGTAAAGAAAAACTAAGCTTCTTTAGCTTCCCACATGGCTCCTCTGACTCATCACTGAATAATTAAGTTAACTCAGTCAGTATTGCTCACTGTGCATCTGGTTTTCAAAGATGGACAGGGAACATTTCCCAAAACTGTATTTAAAAGAGTTTGTTTTCCAAGTAAACCACCTGACTTGCCTTTGTTTTTAAATAGAAGACAATGTTTTGTAGAAACTTCTTAAATACTCCCAATCAATAAAGTGGTCAGGAATCCGCAATGTTTTGACTAGTTGTGATCTACTATTACTCTCCAACAAAACAAAGATCAAAAGTTCAAGTGAATGCCAAAAAGATAAATGTAGAGTTCTGGACCACTGGTAGATTTAGCTGTGCTAGTATTCACAGTATCAGTACAACCAGAATACCAGTGTAGGGGCACCTCAGCCTTGCATAATCAGAAAAATGTGCCTAATGTAAACAATTTTCTAGTTACAGAATTTAATATTCCATAAACAGAAGCTGATAGCTCTAATAAATCAGTTAACTATATCAGACTCGGCAGATTTCTTAGCAATCTAGTGCTAAAAAAGCACTGTGGAAGAGTCTGCTTTGAGGTACCTGCTCCAAATAATCACACAGGAAACCTACTGCATGATTATGCTTTGTCTTCCCTGCTCAGCTCTGGCTGAACCTTATATTGACCCAGATGCAGATAAAGGAACTCTGTGCTTCCACCCAAAGAGGCCACAATGGGTTTTGCAGGTGTAACAAGACTTTGCCTCCTCTACAAGCTTACAAAGAAACAAAAGGAAGGAAGTGATAAGCACCAGACAGAATACAACCACACCTCAGCATGACAGTTTATGTGAACTCAGACAACTGAAATAATACTAAGGATGGCTCTACAGCATAAATCCCATAAGGAGTTTCCTTCCAGATGCTCCCCTGGACATTCAGTATTCTGGGGAAGGGCCATGATCACTATAGACAGTTTAGGTGAGGTCTACTGTGGCCAGCTTGACAACTCACAACAAAGTAGCAGTTTCCACTGCTGAGATTCTTACAGGGCAGTTGAAGTGTATCTAGGAACAGATGCTGAAGTCCAGTATCTCAATACCTAATAAGCTGCCCTCACTCTCTTGTTACTGAATTAGACAAATGTCTTCATTTCAGCATCAGACAAATTTTAAAGATTTTTAAATATATTCATTTAAAGTTAAAACATGTAAGGTATATGCACCCAGCTTCAAATATGTCATTAGCCTAGGAAACAGATTTTAGACAGTAAGATTAAAGATTTGTCTTCTAGCATTTAAGTTCAAATTGAAAGCAAAGACAAGAAGAATATATGTTACTCTTGAAACCAGACAGCAGGACCCTGACAGGGTTAACTTCTATAAAGCAAGGCCTCAACCAGGCCAGCTCCTTCCAGGAGATAATTAAGAGGCCTTGAGTCCTGTTCCAAAGACAAAGGCTAACTCCTCTCTAGCGATA
Organism: Phaethornis superciliosus; assembly: GCA_023637945.1. Taxonomy (NCBI): domain Eukaryota; kingdom Metazoa; phylum Chordata; class Aves; order Apodiformes; family Trochilidae; genus Phaethornis; species Phaethornis superciliosus. The sequence goes on from JAJQWJ010000004.1 coordinate 49,867,292, forward strand.
ATTAAGAGCAAGAGTCCTTTTCCCAAAACAGAAAACCACCATCAAGGTTAGCTAGGCACGAGAGAATTGTAAACACCTACATGAAAAGGGCATAAAGCTGTCACAGAAAACAGATAAGAGGGAGAGTTATGGCTAGGGTCTGGCAGCTGCTTACAACAACATAGTGAGGTCAGGGAAAACAAGGGATGTGATGAGCTCAACACCTCCCCACAGGAGGTTTTGCCCGGACTCTGCCTTGACTCCTCCTCAATTCATCCGTGATTCGCCTGGTTTCGCCCTGACCCTGCCTTGACTCCGCCCAACTCTGCCTACCATGAATATTGTAATAGCATGATGTAATCCTATGAATATGTATGTATAGGTGTTACCACCCCCTCCCCCGAACTGTATAAATTACCTGACTTTTCATAAATACTGGGGAACTCTTTTGTTCAGCACAAGCTGGGGCTCCCCAATGCTGCAATAAATACCTTTGCTGTTTAAAGGCTAAAATAGTGTCCCTAAACAGTTTCTTTCGACCTTATTGGGCATCACTCTTCTATCTTATATTTAGACTTATTCTTTTGTGATCATTTTAATTACGCAGCCTACCTGAACATATGTCACAATAGAAAACTGAAGGCATAATCAAAACACTGTACAGAAGTGTTTAGAGAAATATGCAATAACAATACATACTCTATTATGAAATCTTGAAGGCCTGTATGTTCTTTGAGAGAGATTGTATACAGCATAATGTCCAGGATGTTTAGAGTCCAGACACAACCGCACATCTTCTATGTTATTTTTGATGGCAGATTCTACACCTTCAGCTGGGAAGGACATCACTGAAGACAGAACAACAAACATAAGATGAAGTATTAACTTTATCTATAAATAACAAGAAATTATTCTTAAGAAAGACAGTTTTCATACCAGCGATTCTGGAAGTGATGTATGATATATCCAAGTCTCCTTTTGCATAACTGAAACAGAAAACACTGGAGTTAATACTGGGAAATAAAACTATTCAATCTTAAGTCTTAAAACCCAGGTCTCTCAGGCTACACCCACCACCATGAATAATGTTTTATTTCTTCCATCTGACACTTGTTACCTCATACTTCAAAGTTTTTAAAATAGAGTATTCAGAATAGAAGTTGTATTAGAACAATTACTTATTTACATCAGTTACCACAAAACCATCTCTAGGGAGTCTGAACAGATGCTTTCAATGTTTAACCCATTTCTCTAACCCCTGTTCTTACTGGACATTCTTTATAGATATCAGTTTGAAAGCCTAATGTGGATGCATTAACACTGTTAATGGAGGACACAATAATGCTTATAACAAAAAAATTTGTTGGAACATTACATATCAGATGATGCAACTCTAGCATGCTAGTATCTGGCCCTAGTGACCACATTGCCCAATTTCTAGATTCCATATGAATGGAGTATACCTGAATCTCATTTAATTCACCCATAAATTAACTTCCAACACTCCCACAGTGAGCAAAACCATATTGTTGTGCTGGGTATTAAAGAGCAGCCTTTTTTTGTTGTAAGTTTTTCTATTTTTTTTTTCCATATGATTCATTAGCTTAATCTCTAGCTCATCACCTCATTATGTCAATGATTTACTGTTCTCAGTTAATTATTTTTTGTTTACAGGGTATCTGCTGTGTAGGATGACAAAAGAAAAAAAAAAAAAAAGCTTAAAAAAAACCATGTAAGAGTCCCAGTGCAGCCAGCATCCTTGACTATAATCACACAGGATTACACTACTGATAGGCAAAATACAAACACACCTCACCTACAGAATTTGGTTTAGATATCCTTAATGTAACAAAGTCTGTAGCGTATCTCCAGAATACCAATATAATATGAAAAAACATTCCCTGGTACATGTTTAGGGAATGCAGAGGAAGTATCAAAATAATGTTTTCTACTTCTACAAGATTTAAAGACACTGCTTGAAAGATCAGATATAAGACACTGCACTTAAATTCTGAAACATCAAGAGAACATTATGCTGTGATTTCTTACTACTTGCTAGGACATGAAGGAGGCTGGAGGAACTGATAATAAGATTACTGAATTTACAAGGATTGGTACGAGAATTTTAGGTAAGGTAAGAAAACAGATCTGGAAGCAGGAACATGAAACAGTATTTTGCAGAATGGCATAAGTAGCATCCTAACAATAACAACCCATGGTCTCAAGAGAAACTGAAATTAACACAAGGAAGTTTGACAGTCTCACTAGGAGAAAAAACCTCATCCTTGTAAAAATCTTGCATAAGGAGGTAGACAATAAAGACTAATAAACACTCTTCAAAATTCTTTGCACCTTTGGAAAAACAACTTTGTTATGTAGCTCAAGTAGTAACACTGTTGCAGCCAAACTAAGGCAGCAACTCACATTCTGAGCTAACCATGATTTCTTACTAAAATTAAGGTCAAACATAACTCTTTGTATGACTGAGAAGTGTGAAATGTTATTTGTTGCTTCCACCCACCAACTTCAAACAAGAAATCCAGAGGGTTGTTGTAGTGATAAACTTTTTTTTACATCAAGATAAAGAATCACGTTATAGCCTGAAAGCAAAGTACCATTATCTCTTCAATCCCATACCTCAGACATTAAGCAGCAATTTCAAACAGAAGCACAGAACTGTTTGAGAGCACAAAACACAAAAAAAACCCCAACAATCCTCACACCAATTCCTTTAGCAACACTTTCAGATCCTGATTTCTTACTAGCAACACCATTCAATTCACCATGCTTTTTATATTTTCCTAAATTGAAATGCAGCATTAGAAGCATAGACCATACATACACTGCTGAAAAGGTGCAGCCTGGGATGTCAACAACAGCACACAGGCAACTCAAGCTTGATGTTTTGCATGAAAAAAAAAAAAGTATGTCTGTTACATGAAAGCTTCAGAATATTTGTGCTGTTGTTATTAAAATATAGCTGTAAAAATGCAAAATCAACACAAGCCTCCTAAAACATGGGATTATCCTTGGTTATCCTTGAATTACTATAACCTGAATTTACAATTGAAATAACTCTGAAATCTTCAGAATGAAGACTTGAACACAAGGTACTCTGTTTCTAATGGAGTGTTTGATATCAGACTGGTAACAGATTCTGTAAATGGCAGAGAGGAAAAAAAAAAAAAAAAAAAAAGAAAGAAAGAAAAGCCTATTCTTCACTCTGGCAAGCTCTTACACATTTTGAGATACAACTCTGTAACTAAACATCAGAAATAACTTCCTTGCTTTCATTTTGTTAAAATTTCATTTACATTACAATATTGCTGGCCAGTGATTAAAAGTAGAACATGCAAACAAATGTAGAGACTGCATAGAGGGTTTCTGGCTTTTGATCCATACTGAAATCTCTGTATTTTTAATTGATAAGCTAAGCAGGAAAATATGACACCAGCATTTAGTAACTTTTCTAATGATACCAGGTTACTTCAGCTACTGAAACTCTAGTGGAAAACATAGCAAATAATATATCAATTTTTGTTTTGCAGAATACCTAAGCAAAATCAGAAGTTTTAATCGGATGTTAACAAACTTTTCACTGTGTAGATGATTTGCATTAACACTCTTTACAGAAAACAGCTGTACTTAAAGAGCATAACTAGTACTGAAAAAAAGATTAGTTCAAAGTAAGTTAAAGTGATATTAAAATCAAAAATTCGCAAAATAAACCCATTAACATACAGCCCAGACTTTCACAACCGTGCAGTTACCTTGTCTTACTAACAGCTGAGAATGACAATTAAATAAAATGACAAACCACCCAGCACAGCTACAGTGTGAGCATGCAAACCATCATCCTCAGTTAAATAATGTTCTAACAGTAATCAGTCTTCCGCCACACATCTCTAAACTCAAAACAGTAAGAAAAAAATAAAATAAAATTTAAAAAAAAAAAAAAAAAACCCACACATTCATTGGCTAAGCACAACCATTTCTGCAGCTTATATTTTTATTTTTTTAAATCCAGGAATAAATGCAGCACTGAAATTCACAATCTGTTCCCACTTGGTTTTGCTTCATAAAACTGAATTAATTATTCAGCTACCTAGTACAACACAAAGATCCATGAAATAAAACATTAATAAAGCAGCAAACCAGAAACAACATTACCTTACACACAAATAAAACCATCAATAAAAGACAGCTAAATTTTTCCCCTACGTTATTATAACATAACCTCTCCAGTGAAAGTGACTACTTTGACAAAGCAAAACCAAGACCTATTGTAAGTTTCACAGGCTGCTCTCAGTATTAAAGAAGATTGAATACTTGAAACATATATATATGGTTTTTGGTAGGGAACCTGTAACCTGAACTCAACCACAAAAGCTGGTCAAGGGCAAGGCAGCATCACAAGTGAGAGGTAACACTAGGTGAACAGAGGTATATTACCACTCACAGATGCATACAGGTACTGGAACTAAGCTCCCTTCTATGTAGATGCTGCTCTGCTGTATCAGGCCCCTTCCCAGAGCAGTGATTGTCTGCTTTAGCTGCATACACACCCTGGTAATTTCTCCTAGGTCAGGTGGTGCCAACAGAGAGCTGAACCTCTGCTGCTCTGTGTTCTGTCTCAAATAGCTATAAACTCCTGCTTGACCTGAACCTGCAATGCAGATTGCACCTTCAAGTGATGTGGCCTGGGGGACAATTGAAATAGCCCTCATTCACTTTCATGGTCCTAATAGCCTACCTGTGTTTTGATCCTCTGTCACTTGTCTGTATAAAAAACAGACCAAAACTTAAACTAAAATAAAGGCAGCTATGGGAGAGATGAAAAACTAAATTTTTTTGTACTAACTAGAGAAGATTACCTATCCCACCACAGGTAGGATTCAGTGAGAAAGAATAGACTGTCTGCAGGTAAAGGAAATAATGCCACAATTCAGAAAGGCAAGTAAGGAAGGAAGGAGAGAGCCTACCTAATGAGATGACAGACTCCAACACAAGGAGTGTTTAGGTGTGGTGAGGAAAATGCACGACAAGGAAGAGACATTTTAGATTGTCCAGAATGTCTGCTTCTCATGTTGGTTGAAGAGATTTGGAAAGGTAGTCAAGGATGCAACAGTAGAAGAGGTATTCTCATATCCCTGATGGTATCTGCTGTAGCCACAACACAAGTTTGTAAAAGCAGAGAATGACCATGACAGAAACAAGTATGTCTTATAGCAGATGCAAACAAAGAATAAACACTTCAGCTTAGTTAAATCATAAATAGTTTAAGAATGCATAAGCCCAGTGGTAGGACTCTCAGCATTGGTCAATCTTTAAACGCTAAAGAACATGAGACTACCTTAGGTGCTGCATAACAAGGTATTTTTCACATTATGTTTTGCCTCTTCAGTGAACTGTAAAACAGTTAAGAATCAAAATACATGGGAGACTTACCAAAGAAAGAAAATGACAGCATGAAAGGTCACTAAAGAATATTGGCAAATTGCAAGTGGAAAGAGTTTCGTTTTCAACCTTGATTAAATAGCATCAGGAAAATAAGTACTGAAGTAACTGGTTCTCACTAGCATAATTATGGACTTAGTGCATCCTCTCATCGTCGTTCACCCCCCAACCCAATGACCAAATTAACATGGGTAACAGAGAAAACAAAAAAGGCAGTAGTATTAAGACAAAGGGTTCTCCAAGATTCGTTTGAGTACAGAGATTAACAAAAATGAGAGCCTCACATGTTCTGTCAGCAGAGATGATGCACAGAAGTCACCTAAATATTAACCTGTATTAATTGCTCCATATAATAACAACAAAAACTGCGAGGGACCAGTCTCCTTCTAATGAAGCTGATGAAGGCCTATTGCTTGTCAGTCCAACTGAGATACTATAATACTCTCATCCACTAAAAGCAACAAACCAAAACTAGGTTATACAATTACATTCACAAGCTACTCAATTCTTGTAAATACCCAGATGTAGCTTTCTGTAACTAATACAAATAAGATGTATAAGTAAAGATCTTTTCTGTGACTAATATTTAGAAAGTTGCACAAGACATGCACTGATCTGTCTCAAACAGCACTTAGATTCCTTAGAGACTCCAACACCCCAAAGTAAACAGTAGTGCCAGATAAGATTTGAAACAGTGCAAAGGATTTGGTTTCTTAAATCCCATGCAAGTTTAAGGCATAAATAATCCTGCTTTGGGGCTCTGTGCAGTACTAGAGAGCCTCAGGTTCCATCTCATTCACACTTTCCCATGTTTGCCAAAGAAGGGATTCTAACTGAAGTGACAAGTTTGTAGTTCAACCACAAAACACCAACTAGGAATTCAGAAGTATCATAATAACTTTAAGACAGCAGCTAGATGTTCAGTTCCTGTTTTATTCCTTGCACACTATACTTGTTACCAAAGGAAATCACACCAAAGAAACCAAGCACACCTGTTAGGCAAGAAAAATAAAGCATAGTGTAGGAACACCATAAGCCATTCCATATTAAAAAGTCAATTTTAGACAGTCCTAATCCACCACTAGAAAGGGGAAAAATTACATGAGATGAAGTTCAAAAATATAAGTAAACTTCCAGTGGCCTTTAATGAAGAAATGCTTGCAAGGGCAGGAAGAGGAAAATTCTTCAAACATAACTAACTGATAGAGGCAAAAAAAAAATCTAGAAAGCCACGACGAGACAGGAGCACAAGAAACCAAAATGCAGTACTTCAGAAGTATGTAGTGCACAACCAAAACACAGTATCAGCATAAGATCTAGTACAGGAACACAGGCATGGGAAAGTAGGGCTTATAATTCTGTGAAATGTGGAAAATAATTTAAATGTTATCTGTCCCAAAGGAAGAAAAATTTCTCTGCTGCAAAACTTAAATTATGGCAGCTATGCTTAAATCTAAGACAAATAATTAAAAATCTTCTAGTTTGTACGTAATAGAGCTATGAAAGTCAAGTAATCTGCAAAATATTTCCATGCTTTACTACACAGTAAATAACTTAATGAGATACCACAAAAAGAACAGAAGTAGAACTGATGAGAAGGGGAGAGGAGGATCAGTTCCACAGAAGGTATCAGGTACAACAACAGAAAGCCATGGACAGGAAGTTTAAACAGGCTAAGTGCAAGAACAAACAGCTGAAACTTCACTTGAAGTGTCTACAGACATGCAAGAAAAACAAATCTAACTTACTTGATCATCACAAATATAGAACAGTGGTATGCACAAATCACACTTTGACAGAAAAAAAATGAGGAATGAGGTTCAATCGGGTTCAGTCATGTCATTTATGGCAAACTACCTGCTCTTCCTACAACTACAGAGAAAACCCAAGTTTTTACACAGCACGGAACTTTTTTATGCATTAAAATGCATAAATCATAGATCAAGGCTGATCATATAAAAGTACTAGAAACAAATGGAATAGGTTAGAAAAAAATATTATCACACACCAGATAACTGAGAACATGTACTGCAAAACAGGAGTGTTCTTCCATGTAATGAAGGGCAAAGGAGACAAGCAGTACAGATCCTCTCACTTTGCCTTGAGGGTGTAGGAATCCACCTGAAAACTGAACTGGACAGAAAAGCTCATGCACTACTTCTCTGCAGTTTTATCTTTTCACTTCTGTTTTCTTTATGTGAACCTTTCAGCCCTCCATCTTTACTTCCTCATGTTCATGCAGGCCCTATCTATTAATTTAACTCATTCACTCTGAACAATGATGGTTCAATTCCACACCTCTCTGCTCTACATCCAGCCCTCTATCCTCATCTCTCCCAAGATTTCAGTATCTAAAATACAGCAGGGAAAATAATATTTATGGAGAGGATTTGACCCCAAAATCATAATTTCTAGCATATGATTTCTAAAATAACTTTTGTCTCAACATCAGTCATGAAATCTCATACTTGGAAAAGTATGCTGAGTTTTATAATTTCTGGAGTAAGTTCCTAACCCTTCATTTAGAACTCTTACCAGTACAATTTTTTTTTTTTTCTTTTCATTTGTTGGTTTGGTTTTTGTTTGTTTTGGTTTTTTTTACTCACTTGGCCACAGACTGGATAACTTTAGAAGATGTATCCTTAATATTAGTGAAAAATCGCTCTGTTCCACCCCTCAGAATATCAAAGAACCCTCCATAAGTCTGGTCACATTCCGCAACGGTCAGGCCTAGAGTAGTTGAATAAAAATAATTGTACTTTAGGTCATTTCCTGGAATATGTTCCATAATAAAGCAAGTTGCCTGCAAAGCTGGAAGTGAAGACACATACAGGCTACCTCTTGCTGTAAGGCTCATAGTTCCAAAGTCCTCCTTAACTATGACCTATGCAAATAACAGCACTTCCTGAAGTCAGGACGTACTAGGGAACCACATTGTTTGACTGTTAAGAGAGAATGCTTGACTGTTAAGAGAGAATGTTTGACTGACTTAAGAGAGAATAAGCTAAAAAAATTTCTCTAAATAAAGCATGTATTTCATATTGCCATGATCAGTCTCGAAGTGCAGATTATCATCAGCAAATCTACTTAAGCATCCCCAGTAGACACTTTAATATAAGGCTCTAAAAAGTAACTAAATTATGCTAGTTGCTTTGTAACACAACACCCCTGTTAATATGATTGTATAAAACACATGGTACTCTTTCTTGCACAAAACAGAGGGCTAGACAGCCTTTTCATTATAATCCTACAACAAAGCTGGATTCTTCCACAGATATTGATATACATTGAGCATTACTGTAGTAACACATTAATACCATTTGTCTCAGTGGCAAGTCACCATAAGTAATATCAAGCAAGAAATAACAAGTGGAAGGAAAACTGAGTACAGTGTGAAATATTACCTTGCTAACTTCTTCTATATAAATGAAAATGTTCCATATTCACATGTGACATATTAAGATGGGTGCAAACATTGTCTTTTAATAAGAAATCCAATGCAAATAAGCCCTATTGGGCTTCTTGTTTTCTTCACTATAAAAAGTGCAGGTATTTTCAACTGAGTGAACTCTGTATTGTCTACTCTTACAGAACAGGTACACCAGGTTTTAACTGTCTCATTCTAGAGATGTTGACTCATTTTAGTACTTCTAGCCCCACTACTTTTTCCCCTCAGATGGTACCACGAGTCCTGCTAATCAATGATGTCCTGTGGAGCAACAATCTTGAGAAGTCCTCTCTGAACTATCCTCCCATAAATAGCTGGGCTCAAGACTACACCAGCTAAGGTTGCTCCTCAAAGTACTGACTGGACAGCCAATAAACAGAGTTTAGGCTGCTGCTTTCTCCCTTTGAGGCTATCAGGCATGAGCCTTTTGGAAGCAACAAAACTAAACAGGTTTAGACTATGATCATTTAGTAAGATGCACTTCAAATTACCAGACAGGGTCAAAAGCCTTTTAGGCAGCTGAAAGGGGGAGAGAAAGATGGACCTCAGATGCTTTCAGAAGTACTTCTTCCTCATACAAGATTTTCACAGGCTAAAATATATGCCAGGTTAAGTGTCTCCGTAGCATTAATAAACTACTGTGGTCCATAGCCAAACCCCCAGAAATTGCTTCTGCTTTTTTTTTATTAGACTCCGTCAATGATTAGACAAAGTTATACCAAAAGGCACAGAATGGCTGCTGCCTTTAGGTTGTAACAAATCTGATGTTCAAGAGTACTTCTTGGAGACCGAAAACACTGTAACTTTCCCACAAAGACCCAAAACTGTACGCAGACAAAAGACATGCACAATTTCAGTAACTTCTGATACACAGTAACAAGGCTTCAGTTAAAAAACAGCACGTCTCAGCAGACTTTTTACAGATTAAACTCCTCTTAAATTCTCCTTTTTTCACAAGACACTTTTAACTGCTAATGCCTTAATGAATGGGAAAGTTTTTAGATTTAAAGCCATTTTTATTTGCTTGTTGTAAGCTGAAGACCACTTTCACTACCACTCTTGTTCTTAGAAACATTCCTACTGATTGCATCCACCATTTCCATCAAGTTTTAGTTCACTTATTTCAAATCTTCTGCTTCTACAAGAGAATAATACCCTTTAGGTTTTATTACTTTATGTAAGAAAAAGAACTTTATCTTTCCCAGCAACAAACTGGAGAAATTCACATTTGCATGCACCAGTGTATAACCAAACCCTGCAAAAAATAAAGCAAGGTTAGAAACACTAATATAAATGCAAATTAGCTAGTACATGTGCAAAAAGCCTAAAAACCTCAAATTATTTTTATTTTCATAGGAGAAATGCAATTTGTATTACACTAAAATTCTGTCTCTTTCTGCACTTACCTGCATTGTACATGTTGTTGAGCTGTCCTGCAGGCTTGGAGCTCTGAGAAAGGGAAGTCACAGATGTCCGAGGCTGAGCATTATTTCCATAGCCTCCATTTTGCTCCAGAAGCTGAGGAGATTAATAGTCACTATAAGGAATTTCTTGCCAATTCAGACAACTCGTTATGCTTTGTAAATTACTTTTACTAGGTGAGAACGAGCAAGCTATCAGTTACTGAGCCTTAGGAGAAAGGCAGCAAAAGTTAAGACTCACTAATTGACTCACTTGCAGTATTGTGCAAGCTGATCATCGAGCAGAAGCCAGATCTAAGTGAGCTTCAAATTAGTGAAGAAAAAAGCCTTCTACACTAGGTTTTTCTGGGAAATTTAATTATGATTAAGTGCAGCACAACAAACAGAGGCCTTGAGTGCTAAAGAATGATCCATGATCACGAGAAGTTTTTCAACAAGCACTACAAACTACAAGTTTTCTTTAATATCATGCAAACTCTTGCTTTAAAATGCATATTTTCAAAGAACCTACAGGTGATAAAGATCAATTGAGCTGAATTTTGAAACAAGTTAGAGTGGAATTTTCACGACTAAGGAACAGAAGACTTACTCTGACATCTACTACTAAACTTGCACTCAGTGGTCAAAAAAGGAGAGAAGGGAGGAAAAGACGACCTAGTGGGTGATACTTCTTATGAGACACCTTTACCTCTGTGATGGGGGATTTAGGATTCACATTCCTAGCTGCTGCTATCTCCTGTAGCTGATTCACAAGTTCAGTGATTGACAATCTCTCCTCTGGGTTCACCTTCAAAGTAGAGCCTAACGAAGGAGATACAGACAATGCAACAGAAACATTTCAGAGATTTTTATCACAGCAGAAATTGATTTCTTCAGTGCACTCCACCACAACAAGCAACCAAACACATGAACAGAATGAACAGAGTGGAGTAACTGTTAAGTCCATTTCGAAATACAATTTTCATAGCACATATCACAAAACCCCACAATTTAAGGTTAAGAATATTTCAAAGAATATACTCAAGGATCAGTTAATGAATAACCTCAGAAGTGACTTCATATCTAATATTCGTGGAGTTGGAGGCATGTTTCTGGCACTGTAATTAGTTTCCAATAATCTATTTCAAATTTAAAGGAAATGTGATTTCTACAGCAAATTAAAAAAAAAATAAAGTAAAATCAAAACACTGCTTGGTTCTATGGAATAATTTAAATCAACACTAAGCAACACAGGCAACAGCACTAAAACCCAGAAGTTTCATTTATTATTTCCAAGTTCTTTGACAATAGATTAAACTTTTTAATGTTTTTACAGTTACCATTTTTCAACTTCACATCAATAACATTTAATCATAGTAATACATGACAGTCAATAATAAGATGTATCCATAAAGACAACTTTGTAAACTTACGAATGAGATCGTGAAACACAGAATAGCGAGTGTCATTCTGTGGGATGGCGTATTTCCCATTGACTATGCGAAGTTTAGCTCCATCTTCAAATGGATGCTGCCTAAAGCACAGCAAGTACAGGATACAGCCCAGAGCCTACAACAGAGATAAAGGCAGAAATATTTCATAGAATCACCTAGGCTGAAAAAGACCCTTAGGATGATCGAGTCCAGTCATTAACCTAATACTACCAAGTCCTCCACTTCACTATGCCCCCAAGTACATCAACACAGTTTTTAAATACCTCCAGGGATTGTCATTCAACTTACATCCCTGTTTGTTCTCAGATCAACTTCCACCTTGCTACAGTCTTCCCCAGCTACAGGTAGCTGTAAGCAGTAAGATCTGCCCTCAGCCTCTTTTTCTCCAAACTAAACAGCCTCTGTTCCCTTGGCTGCTCTTTAGTTGTGCCTTAGTCCCTTCACGCAGTTTTGTTGCCTTCCTTTGGACATGCTTCAGCACCTCAAATTTCTTCTTGTAGTGAGAGGCTCAAAACCAAACACATTATTTGAGGTGCAGCCTTACTAGTGCCAAGCACAGAGGGATGATCACTTCAAGTCCCCATGTTTTTACCCAGAAAACACCTGGAGAGATGAACAACCCGACTATAGCACACTCTTGTCCTCTCCCTCATCTACCACTGAACTGGAGAGTTGACAGCAGTCTACAGGATAAGATAACAACCCTGTGGTGGCATTAGAAGGAGCTGGAAGCTCGTCAGATCCATGGACAAGGAGAACTCTGTGACCTTTTTCATCAAGTACCCTGGGACTGAGTTCCTGGCACCAGCCCTAGTGATGTGGTGGCAGTAGGCAGAATGCTGGTGGTGGCTAGCATTTTTGGGCCAGGACAGGTGTCTCATGACTAACAGGGAGGCATGGTGTTACACTGGGAGAGCCTCAACAAGGAGGCAGGAGGTGCTCATGGTAACAACAGCTTCAGCTGGAAGTTCTCCTGTCCTTGACAGGTGCAGCCCTGGAGAGGAACATGAGCTGATCATGGCACACTTCTCTTCTTCCTCTGCCACCCAGCAAAGGAGTGTTGCAACTTTACACCAGAACATTGATCCAAGAATAAAGAAACACCTTAATCTACCACTGTGGTCTACAGAAAGCCAGAAGGTTCACACAGCCATGGACAATGGGAGGAGCCTTGCAGCACCCACCTTTGTGTGAAATTTACCACAGGATGAATAAAGTTTAAAAATACAGACTTTCTGATTCATTGAGTAGTTCTCCCAGTTTGAGCTGTTTTTAATTCAGAAAATGATATTTATAAAATTTTAGAATATGAACTTGATTAAGCTTCCTAATGCTGCTTGCAAATGGCAGGTTTCAATCACCATCTGCTGACTCATATATATATATGAGTCTCTGTATATATTCCCTGTGCTTTAGTGTTCAGCTTCACACTGCTTTAGAGATAATCAGTCCTGATATTTCTCTGAAGTCAAAACACTTAGTGAAACGTTCATTTGTTTGGCATGTAAATTAGAGAGCTTCAAGTATCAATACTGCTACTAAATTGGCTGGGACAGAGGGGGTAAGTGTTCCTTTCATGGAAGTATTCAGGCTAAGGGATTCTCCTGTTCCTGTCTTTTAAAAAGATCAATTTACAAAAAATCATTTCATGACTTTCACAGTATAAAAAAAAAACAAGTACTAGTCTTGCAACACTGAGAATATTCAAGAACAGGATTTTTCTTACAAAAAGGCTCAGAAGTTTTATTTCACCTCTTCATCCTGTGCTTCAAGAAGATTCATTTTATTTGTACGGACAGAATTTGGTTTTCTGTATTTCTGAATCAGATGCATTCTGTTAAGCAATGCACGACTAGGTAAACATGTAAGTGTTGATCAATTTGTTTAAATTACACTAGGGCAACAATGTAAGCATGAAATGACTGTCTATTTCCTGCAATCTGAAGGTTATTCAATCACTACAACAAATAAAATTCAAGATAATTTTGAGATATGTTCATTGAAACCTCAAAAATCACAAAACCAGGACATATTCTTTTTTTCCAAATCTGCCCTGTACCCAAATATGATACCTGTGAAACTTGACAAAGGAACAAACAAGGAAGCTAAAAATAAGGTCTTAAATTGTAGTTTCCAAATAGTCAAGGTCTTATGGATTAGTTAGAATAATTCCATGTGTTTCTTATGTAACTGTGAATTGATGTATGTTTTCAACGTTAACATGTGTTCCACCTGGCCTATACAAGTCTCATAATAAAGAATTCCAAAGCATTCAAGAAATGTTTGCACAACAGACTGGAAAATTCAAAGTTTTTTTTTGATCCCAGCTTAACTGCATGACCATATCAGCTTTTACAGTGTCTACAAATGAAAACGCCAGTGAAGATGCTGGCTGGCTAAGAAGTCTGCCTGCTGCCTCCAGTCCTCTGCGTGCACTGCCAACAGATGTCCTTGGGTGTCACTTTATCCCAAGAACAGTTTCATCGATCTGAATGTTAAAGACTCTCAAAAGTTTGATATTTATTTCCTCCAAAACACTTAGTCTCTCAGTTCAGGGATAGAAATAAACTGTATATATTAACACTGTGTATATTATTGTATACAAAGTATATTTTTTCTGAGTTTGTTGGTAAAAAGTTCTCCATAACATAAACATTGAAACACCACATAGTCCACATTAATTAATTTAACAAGGGAGTACAGGAAATACCACCTACTCTGCCACAGAAATGCCTGTTTACAAAGAAGACAATTTAGCTAGAAGAATGAAACTACTCAAGCAAATTACTCCCTGTTCAGCCCAAGAACCAGGCACATGAGAAGAAAGCATCCACAGCCACGTGAGGAAGAAAAGCACAAACACACAGGAAGTGTACATACTATTATGATCTGGTTTTTGCTTTAATTGATAAAGAATGTTTTTCATTCCCTCTACTTTAACTTAGAATTTGCAATCGCAATGTAATCTGAACATTTTGAACACCAAATGTGATAACCTTCTAGCCAAGCTTAATTCCAGTGGCAACAATGTAATTCTTGAAAGCCAACACCTTCCTCATTGACACACTTAACTCATGGATACACTTAACAGCAGAACTCATCTCCCCAAGAAGGTTCCCCAAAGCTACACATAATCCCTCTGCAAAAACCAGGCAGTCTTAGGCTATGTCAGTCTTAGCACATACATATCAGCAGGTAAAAAAAAGAGGCAGGACAAAGTGACCAAATCTAACTATGAATAATTTTTTAACTTCTTGCTGAGCCTCTACTACAAGCTAATTTAACCATTCCTTAAAGGGACTGTGGGGTTAGTGGAAGGTCATGGTAGTGTTTGGCAGGGGGGATGTTTTGAATCAAAACAGAATATTGTTATTTTTCCACTGAACAACTTCAGGCAATAAGTTGAACACTTAAGTTGATGAACAGGTCTGTGATACAGCTGCATAATGGTATTAGAGCAAAGTACATTCTGAACAGAATTGAACTACAGGATCTCTCTTTCTACATGAGAGAAATTTTTCAGCCCACACAGAATTAAAATCTCCTAGATGCCTTGCTCTGACTATGAATTCTTACCAGGTATTGGTAATGAAAGCCTAACTTTGAAATTTTGCTTTGTAACCAACTTTATTCCAAAGCCCACTCTTTTTTCCTCAGAAATTTTTTAGAAAAAGAATATATAGGAATATATGGAGTCCTTAGTTGAAAGATTACTTCAATGCAGAAAAGGAAATTATTACAGTGAAATTCAGTTAACTTCAGTTTGGGAAATCAAAATAATTTGATAAAAAATGGAAAATAAGTATTTGAGGTTTAGGGCTTTTTTTCTGGAGATGTAGACTTATATAGGGAATGCACAGAAATCTGCTGGTCAAGCCCAGTACTAACTGATAAAGAGTTATTCTCAAGAAAAATAAATTGCAGCTGTCCTTTTAAGGGAGGCTTTAATTAAAAGCATGTATAGCTTTGTGTTTAACTGGTTGTAATATTGGCTCAGGCTGTCAGTATTTAACATGTGAAGTGACCAAACAGTCAGAAGAATGTATTTTTCAGTATTTATTCACATGCCAGAAGAAAACCACCAACAGCTGCAGGAGCTGAACAAGTTTCCACAATATCTTGTAATTAATTTAAGAAACTGAATGAAGATGAAATTGCAAATAAAAACTTTTAAAGCACCATTGTTTCATATTATAAATTTGACTTTTGACACACGGTCAATACAAATAATAGATGAACAGCTTGACACTTGCCTCTGTAAAAAGCATCCAATAAGCCAAGTCCCTAAGCACAAAGTCACTCGGCAATACCTTACTATTATTACAGTATTATACAGCTGGAAAATGTACAACCGAGGATTGAATATTTATCTTTAATTCCAGCTACAGATTTTTTTAGTGCCTTTAGTGCCTAACAGTTTATCATTCTTGCTGTACAAAGCATGAATGATCTCTGCATGACTCTCAGCACTGCTGTTTCAGTATTTTATTTGCATGCCATACCTAGACAAAAAGACTTCAAATTCAGCAACAGGCCCTCCCAGGATTCTATGCATGGCATAGACAATAATTTGTCTCTAAGGACTACAAGTATTCTGGTTGTACAGTGGCAGGCTCCAAGTGGGCAACATTTCTACTTAGTCTCAAAGAAGTTCAGCACTACCTCTCACACTGGAAGTCAAGCTAGATTTGGTAGAAAATCTTGAATACTACATCTCATTCTTAACATTTATATACACAGTTAACACTATTTAATTTTTTTTACCTAAAGCAGTCTGTTTATTTCAGCTCTTTTGTTTATTTAATCAACAAGCTGACAAAGACTGAAAAATCAGCTTCTGCCTCATAGCTGCTTATGCCATAACGAAAGAGAAAAATTTCTTACCCAAATATCCTGTTTTTCAGCAATTGGAAAATTTGAATACAAGTCTATCATTTCTGGTGTCCTATACATTGGCGTTGTATTCCTTGTGATCTGCAGAAGACAGGATTTCATGAAACAGAAACTTGAATAGAAAGCTCTAACAGGATTCAACAAAGGAAACTGCTCTCCATGTAGCATTCTCAATTTGAAAGCTGATTTGGCAAATACTTCCCAAGGCAAAGGCCATCAGCTGAAGCCTGCAGCAGTTACAAAGCTTAGATCTTCAGCCAGAGAAATGCAGTAGGACTCAGATAAATTAACTTTCTGACACTCACAAGCCTTCCAAACAGCAAAGCATGGTTCCATATGACACAAAGATCAAAATACAAATGCAGAAAAATCAACAACCAAGCAAGAAGTAAATTCATGTTCCAGTCTGTACTTACCATTTTCTCATCACTGTGACAGGGCAGACACAAACCATGAGTTATGCTATGTCCACAGGGATCCCTGGAAAGACTATTTCTATCATCTTTTTCCCTAGACTGCACAAGACAGTGGTATACCATCAGCTTTTCTTCTCTGGAAACCCAGGGATTGCACTCCAAGAACACACTTCCACCATTTTGGAAACCAGCAGAGATTCACGATACCAGAAGCTGAACACATCGACTTTAAGTGTCACTGCATTTCAGCATACTTAAGTCCAAGACCAGCTGCCTTAGATTCACCAGCATTACTCTATGTTCTATACTATGAAATGCACTTTGCAAAAAAACAACTGTGACCTTAGCAGTCACTGTCCTACAGGCACTACAATACTGCCTACTCAAATTCTGCTGAGTAGGCTTGCCACTTCATGTATCATCCCACTGAGACAAACAGATGAGAAAGTGGGAATAATTTTGTCTTAAATTTTTGACTTTTTGTCAAGAGTGCAATTAGAAGACATTCTAGTGATTACTTCTACATTCACACTGGATTGAAGAATGCATGCTGCCCAAGATGAAGCAGGGTCTGTGTCTGCAGCTATGGAACACAAACTATGTTTGTAATTGTAGTGAGTGTTTGAACTCTGGCAACACAAATACAAACCCAAAGTTTTACAAACAACACTACAACTGAAGTAATGTTCAGTTGTCTTAGAATTCCCATGAATTAGTATCAGACTAATAGTTAAATTAATCCACTGCTGATATTAAGATTAATTATATTAAAATAGTCTCACCTCTTCTTCAACCAGTGCTCTCTTCTGTGCAGACCAGTTGTAGTCAGGATAATAAGCTACAGTTGTAGCACTACCAAAGTCACAAAGTTTAACTGTTCCTTGGTTACTGATAAGCAAGTTTTCCACCTTCAAAAGAGACAGAATAATAAATCAGACTTTTTTGCTGTACACTAACACAAATGTCTTTAGACATAACATTTACATATATACATTAAAATTATTCACTTTATCCCAGAATGTTGTTTACAGGTGTACAAAGATTTCAAACAGTAATATAGTTCTATATGGTAGCAATACAGGCAATTTTTAAAAGCACACACCAAAAACAGAGTTGAAACATTCAAGACAGCAAGACACAAAATCCAGGACCAAAAAAAAGAAAAAATCATTTCACTAGGAAGCCTAGGAAGAGGTCAGTTATTTTCAAAGGGCACTCGCAGAAGCAGCATCTTGGAACTCAGATGTTTTCATGCATAAAACTGAACACTCAGCTTAATTGCAGTAGGATGGAGGTTAGGATTGCTGTAGACACAAACCAGGAAGGTACCAGTAGAGAAGTAGGCTGCTGAGGGACACTCAGAAAGTGGCAATTGTGACCCTGTGCAGGGACAGAAGCTAGCTATTTGAGGACCATGTGCTGCCTGAATAACTCTTTTGTCATCCCTCCCTCTTCCTATGCCACAGAATCCAACCTTCCCAGACTACTAAGTGAAATGGGGAAAAAACTTAAAGGGAGGGGGGAAGAAACTTAAAGGGAGGGGGGAAGAAACTTAAAGGGAGGGGAAAAGCGAGTGTTGAGCAGAAGCATTGTTGGGTCATAACCATAAAAGGGATGAAAAAGAAAATCTATATCTCTCCATGAAGTCAGAAAAAGGTATAAAATTTAAGAGGCATGTTCGTAACATCACAACACCACACTTCAGAAAACTGGATGTTTTAAATTTAATTTTGAAACCAGTAGACTTCTTTCCATAAAACGTCAGTTTTCACAGCATCCTACTAGCCTAACTTACACATACACCTTCCAACTTCTTCCATCATAAAATTAATTTTTAGTACACTGCAGGATACCACAAGCTCTTTTAATTATGTGGTTAGAGTACTGACCTCAATGGGCAATCTGAATTCCATTCTCTGTTGAAAAACCTTTGCTTATCAATATGCACAATAAAAAGGATAGGCACTCAACATGAAATTTACACACTAAACATGGTCACAGTAAGACCACTGACCAAGATACTGCACACTATGTTCTGGTTTTGTGCTTTGATAAGGGTTAATAATAATTCAAAATATGACAGCTTATTTAGACCTTAACAGGCCCTATAAGCTGTGTTATGCAGACTAGATGGGTGTTCCATGGCAAATCCTGAAAAGATAAATTCAGACAATTAAAATACCTGAGAAGCACTGTTATTTTACACATTTTCATCTATTCGCTTAAAATTTTTACAGCTTGGTAACTAGCCAGGTTCTTGTAGTGCTTTACAAGCACACTAAGTGTAAAATTCATCCAAAGGAGCTCAGGAAAAAAAAAAGCACTGAACTGACAGGAAAGAGAAGGAAACCACAGGAGGACAGAAACAGCCACAATTATGAAGGTGAACTTGTTTTTCATAAATCGTTATGCTGTTAGTCAAAATAATTGAGAAAAACCTTTTAGTACTCCAGCCAACTATACCCCTCCCCAAACTCTACACTAGAATCTCAGGATCTCAATTGAGGCTGAGGTTTTTCATGCTGCCTGGAGATATTTAAAAAGAGACTGGATGTGGCACTCAGTGCCATGGTCTGGTAGCCGCAGAGGTAGTGGGTCAAGGGTTGGACTTGATGATCTCTGAGGTCCCTTCCAACCCAGCCAATTCTATGATTCTGGAAAGAACAGCACAGTTAAATGATTTCTATTTGGCTCCTAGTTATAGTACAATGTCTGCCTCTTAGGAGCACTTTCCAGCCCCTGTAACGCGAAACAAACATGAAAGCAAATTCCTGTCTTTTTCCATTTATCTCTGCCAGGTATTTACAATCCCTGAAAAGAAAAACAGACACTGAGCATTACCTCAACTGCTATATAAGAAATTATATATTTACAATTTTAAAAACTAAAAAGTTTTTTATCTCTTTTCCAGAAAAGAGATGGACTTTTTCTACAAACTTTTCTCAGGGCTGGTGCATAGACATTTTAGTGTAGAACAGAATATTTTATTCTAGAAAACAACAGCAAGAAAGCTCTACCCTACCTTGCTGAAAACTTTTGACATTATGTAGAATCCTGCTTAATGATACTGAGGAAAAAAAAAAAAAAAGAGTGCTCTATCAAAGCTATTTAATCAAAGCTATTTTTGCATTAAGAAGCCACATTAGTACCCAACATCAAAGTTTCCAGTAATGGTGCCGAAAACACTTAGCACACATTTACTCTTTGAAAGTGGTTGCAATTTTCTTCCCTCAAAGTAATAAATAAAGCACATGCTTACTTAAGGAGGAACAAATTACTGTCTGCAGCACAACCCTGCAGCATCCTCATAAAGGCTAGCAGAATGAAAAATTAAGAAACAGATTCTATCATTAATTATGCCTACCAAATTTTATAACTCAAGTTAAAAACAAGCCCTAAAATGCAATGCACGTTATTAGTTATAAAGCAAAAAGCCTACTGGACATTCTCAAAGGCAGGCGACACATTCTTTCATAGAAAATCCAACATTATCTTCTCTTGTCTTTCAAAACTTTACCTCTTTTGTTTAGAAAATTGCTCAAACCAGAACTGCAACTCACAAGTCCCAACTGGTTATTTTATCAGAAGCAAATTACTGAGACTAACTTAATCAGTCAAGCACAATAGACTACTTTTCTGTCTGCTTGTATATGTAGTACCAACACCACAATTTCAAGAAGATCTTGTCTGAAGAGATGCAAGTGTTTCAGTGATTACCTGACATCCAGAACTTCTGGCAAGACAAAAGATCTGCTGCATTCCAGAACATCCACTACATTTAATCAACAGGTTAACACTGATTCAGCCCCATCTTCTGCTTAAAAATTCAGCCTTTACTTAAACATTGTAACACACCTTTAAATCTCTGTGGATAATAGGAGGCTTCTGCTTATGCATATGCTGGACTGCCCTGCAGGTCTGATAGAAGATCTTCAGAACTGTGTCACATGAGATTAGTCCTTTGGATTCGACTTTCTTTAAGAATTCCACCAACTGTCCTGCAGGAAACCAGAGAAATTCCCATAAATACACACAGAACACCACAAATTCTGAAACCTTTGCATGAACAGACAAATGGTCTTCTCATCAAGAAAGATTTACAGTCTTGAGTTGCAATATCATATAGATATCCTTAAAATGGAAGAGCCACACTGACTGCAGTGCCAAAGGAAATGGTGCTCTAAGGAATTATGCCTCCTCTCCCTTCTCCTGACTAGTCTCCAATACAAAGAACTTACTGATTATCCCATACTTAAAGTGAGGTTGAACTGTAGTTTCAAAGAACATGATGATCCTTAGCATATAGAAGATGAAGCTGAACTCTAGCTCCTGTGAACTATGATGTCTTTAAGAGATTTTCAAAGCTTCTAAGCTGTGAAATAACCTGTGCAAAACAGCAGTTTGAAGCAACATGCACTATGGGAAAAGAAAAAAAGTTTACCTTTGCACAACTCTGTAAGGAGGAGAAACTCTCCCTGTCCTGTGTCTGATTCTTCTTTTCCTATAGATGCAGCAGAGCAGAACTGGACAATGTTGGGATGACCTGAAAGTTTTTTCTGGGAATAACATTTTCAAGGAAAATGACTGTCAAGTTTATTGATACTACTGTAAAAAGCAGTTCACAGACGTTGGATTCAAAATGTTAACCTAAAACCACTGAAAGCATTACAGCTACAATTAAAGCAGTAAGCAGAGTAGAGAAATCCATGCTGCAGCTGACAAAAAGAGACCTAGTTACTTCTTAGTATCTTTTGAAAATTAATGTAATGCATTAGCACAAGCAGAGAAATGTTCTAATAACCAGCTGCTTCTCTCACTGGCTGATCAAGAAAGGGCTAATGTATCAACACCTGACTTTCCAAAGCAAGTATTAAGTATCCTGTGTTATAAGTTGCTAAAATTAAGGTAAAAAAAAACAAATCAAAGCTCCAAAGAGACTGAGGAATTTTCCTCCCATCAGTAGTAATAATTCTTCATACTAAAACCTCTGTCATGTTTCATTTCCAGTTAAAAAATTCAAGATATCATTTTGAACTATGTAAAGGGCTGAAACACGTAAGTCATCTCAACTCCCATAAGTGTAATTTAAGTTGCATTACGTGCATTTACATTGTCCCTGATGTGCACCACCTTGGTGATATGCCAAGACTCATGTCTGGAAGACAAATACACACTATTTACAAAACGCATGCACCAACTCTGAAAATAAAATAGGAAAGATAATTTAAGTATAACAAAGCTACAGTAAAAAGGCAAGTGGGATCCACCAAATTAGAATCCAAAGCACTGTTTTCTATCTTTCGTATTTCTTCACAGCTTTTTACTCAAATCTACAGGAATTAATTTTACCTTACAGTTATACATTGGAAAGTTAGCTACAGCTTACCCTTTTTCATGTTGAACATATGCTGTAGCAGTCCTAAGCTATGAAAAAAAACATCTAAAGAACATTTAGTTATTTACTCTGAGCAAGACATAGTCAGCCTAACTACAAAGTAGTTCTATGCTAGTCTATTCTCTGCAAGTGTACATCTGTGTTTACTGCAAGATTTTGCCAAACATTTTAGAAATAATAAAAAAATATGAGTGGCTTAAATTAGGATCAGTGGGTTTGCCTGATAAACCAAGTATGTAATGAAGTCTACACTACCTACAAAAATTATTTGCACTCATTTGAGTCCTGCAAGTTTTGGAGAACTAGACGCAATGGATGGTGGTGCCAGGCAAACCAGGAAAGTAGACATTGCTCAGAAGGACCGTCCTTGTAAGCAGTGTATGGCATGTGAAGAACTGAACCTGTAGAGTCCTCCATTTCTCAGAAATGTTAGATATCAGGCATTGAAAACTTAAAATATGTTCCAGAAAAGGATACCATAAAACAAACTTCCTGAATTATGGCTTTGTTCTTTTCTTCTTCATTAGACAACAATCTCTGTCAGAAAGAGTAATTGAGAAGACAGTTACTAAAACTTACAGAAAAACAGTGCACTGATTTTTTTTTTTCCACACAAAACCCCAAGAAGGCTTATTGTACCACTAGTATAGCATGCAGTTTTCTAGCTGCCTATGCTCTTCTAGTTTAGTGATAACTGACCAATTGTAATCCTTGATGCTCATAAAGTAACCAATGTGTTAAATATTCTGTTGTGTTAAACACTGGGTTTCAGCATTGTGCAGTGACAATGATTCATCTTCTGTGTCAAATCTTTAGAAACCATCTTCAAGTCACTCCAGTCGAAACTTCTCCAAACTATGCAGCCCAACTTTTTTCAATACTACCTGAGCAATCAACAGCAAAACAAAGCTTTATTGTTTCAAGTATCACTTGGATTTTACTAGAATCAATCTGAGCATTTGCTACCAAAATGCCAATTTTACAAAACAGAGGAAGTATAGTGAGGGTTTGTGTTTCACCTGTTATTGTTACATGGATCTACTTGGTGATTTTTTGAACATGGATACTACATTGGTTTGGTCAGGTATTTTGTTACTGTAGGATATGGCATGAAAAAAAAAAAAAAAAAAAAGTAATTTTTGGAGGTGTAATGTCATCTCACTTCTCCCACTTCACAACTACAGCCCTTTTCACTTTTTCTCCAAGACAGGTGTCTTCATCCTGATACAGCAACAGAAAATTCCTACTCCAAAAATGAAGACATTTTGCGATGAATACAAGTAACTTTTTTTTTTGCAGCAAAGTACGACAAAGTAATGACTTCACAGTACAGTCCTTTCTACAATACTTCAGTTTTTCAACTGTTACACGATTATTGTAAGCCTTCCAAAGAATCCAGAGATACATCTCTGCAAAGTGGCAGACTGAATGTCTGATCAATGATTCAAAGTATGGAGCATTATTTTTAATATTGATGAAACATACTCTGCAAGTAAGGAGGTAGGCTAACCAGTACACTAAATCTCCTTCTGATTCCTGTATCCTGCTTCAGGTAACTTGGAAAGATTCTTTATAGGCATGTAACAAGATATCTGGGACAGGGGGATGAATTTCTAGACCAAATGAAGACAAACAGCAGTAGTACCAGGGGCAACTCCCATCTTCGGCATTGACGTACAAAGAAGGACCAACAGAAAGAAGGACCAACAGAAAGAAGGACCAACAGAAAGAAGGACCAACAGAAAGAAGGACCAACAGAAAGAAGGACCAACAGAAAGAAGGACCAACAGAAAGAAGGACCAACAGAAAGAAGGACCAACAGAAAGAAGGACCAACAGAAAGAAGGACCAACAGAAAGAAGGACCAACAGAAAGAAGGACCAACAGAAAGAAGGACCAACAGAAAGAAGGACCAACAGAAAGAAGGACCAACAGAAAGAAGGACCAACAGAAAGAAGGACCAACAGAAAGAAGGACCAACAGAAAGAAGGACCAACAGAAAGAAGGACCAACAGAAAGAAGGACCAACAGAAAGAAGGACCAACAGAAAGAAGGACCAACAGAAAGAAGGACCAACAGAAAGAAGGACCAACAGAAAGAAGGACCAACAGAAAGAAGGACCAACAGAAAGAAGGACCAACAGAAAGAAGGACCAACAGAAAGAAGGACCAACAGAAAGAAGGACCAACAGAAAGAAGGACCAACAGAAAGAAGGACCAACAGAAAGAAGGACCAACAGAAAGAAGGACCAACAGAAAGAAGGACCAACAGAAAGAAGGACCAACAGAAAGAAGGACCAACAGAAAGAAGGACCAACAGAAAGAAGGACCAACAGAAAGAAGGACCAACAGAAAGAAGGACCAACAGAAAGAAGGACCAACAGAAAGAAGGACCAACAGAAAGAAGGACCAACAGAAAGAAGGACCAACAGAAAGAAGGACCAACAGAAAGAAGGACCAACAGAAAGAAGGACCAACAGAAAGAAGGACCAACAGAAAGAAGGACCAACAGAAAGAAGGACCAACAGAAAGAAGGACCAACAGAAAGAAGGACCAACAGAAAGAAGGACCAACAGAAAGAAGGACCAACAGAAAGAAGGACCAACAGAAAGAAGGACCAACAGAAAGAAGGACCAACAGAAAGAAGGACCAACAGAAAGAAGGACCAACAGAAAGAAGGACCAACAGAAAGAATGACCAACAGAAAGAAGGACCAACAGAAAGAAGGACCAACAGAAAGAAGGACCAACAGAAAGAAGGACCAACAGAAAGAAGGACCAACAGAAAGAAGGACCAACAGAAAGAAGGACCAACAGAAAGAAGGACCAACAGAAAGAAGGACCAACAGAAAGAAGGACCAACAGAAAGAAGGACCAACAGAAAGAAGGACCAACAGAAAGAAGGACCAACAGAAAGAAGGACCAACAGAAAGAAGGACCAACAGAAAGAAGGACCAACAGAAAGAAGGACCAACAGAAAGAAGGACCAACAGAAAGAAGGACCAACAGAAAGAAGGACCAACAGAAAGAAGGACCAACAGAAAGAAGGACCAACAGAAAGAAGGACCAACAGAAAGAAGGACCAACAGAAAGAAGGACCAACAGAAAGAAGGACCAACAGAAAGAAGGACCAACAGAAAGAAGGACCAACACAAAGAAGGACCAACAGAAAGAAGGACCAACAGAAAGAAGGACCAACAGAAAGAAGGACCAACAGAAAGAAGGACCAACAGAAAGAAGGACCAACAGAAAGAAGGACCAACAGAAAGAAGGACCAACAGAAAGAAGGACCAACAGAAAGAAGGACCAACAGAAAGAAGGACCAACAGAAAGAAGGACCAACAGAAAGAAGGACCAACAGAAAGAAGGACCAACAGAAAGACTGTTCTAAATACAGGTACAGTGTGCTACAAACACTTTATCGTTCTTTTGCAAGTCACTTGTTCAGTGGCACATATCAAAGAATTAACTGTTGTGCTAAAGCATCAAGCAGAAAGACAGACCTTGTGAATCTCTAGAGAAGTAAATTAATTTTACCTTTAAAGCATAATCTTTGCCACTTCCAAGATCTTGAGCTTCATAGACAAAAGCAAAACCACCTACAAGAAGAAACATAAAGTCAGTTTTAAGTTCAACATTAAGATAGATAATTATTTTTAATCTAACAGAACAAACACATGAATTAGGTTTTTCTTCTGAATGTAAAAAATACACAATTTTCAGTGGCTTGCCAGGAGTATGGGTACCCAATACAAAACAACGAAAATATTATCTCCCTTTTACACATGCTAGAACCATGCTTCGTTACTTATCAGCATTTTTTAGATTGCCTATGAAACACTTTTCTGAAAATGAAGGTCCATACAAAAATCAAGAGTCAGTACCTATGACTCCAATTAAACTACATGGTTTTACACTGTCAGGCTTCCTATTAAAACAGGAATACTCATGGAAGAGAAACTATTAAATATACAACCCCACATACTTTCAGAATAACTTCCATGCTTCTGATTTCATATGAAAAGCAGAAATCATTTTCAAGCACTGAAGCACACACTTCAAATAAAGGTGATGCTGTAATTAAATTATAATTTGTCTTCTAACTCCTTTAGTCAGAATACTGACTTCAAACACTATCCATTTGCTCAAGAACACTGTGCAAATTTCTATAAATTAAAAGACATAAAAAGTTGCATGTCTGCTAAGTTTTCTCAGTTGCTAATTATGATAATCTAACTGTACCAAAAGAACATACTTGTACAGTTCTACTCCATTTTCGAGACCCCGGTAGGACTTCCATTTATTCTTGGAAAGTCATCCTCATGGTTACACGAAGAGTATAGTTGCATACATGACCTCAACCTACTGCAGAGTACCTCCAGTAGAGTAACAGGTAAGGTGGTAAATGTCCGTGTTTTTTCCTTTCTATTCCTTTAATATAAATTCTGTTTTTATTTAACTAGATAGCAATGTTCTCGCCAGCAATAATATGGAGAAAAAGATGTCAGAGAACTACAAAATTTTACTGGTCTTACGATGACTAAAGAATGAACCACCACAGATAAGAAACAAATTGAAACGGCATTTTTAAAAAAAATACGCAGGATGAGTACAGTCACATGAGTATCAAATACTCTGTCTGTTGATAAGAAACATTAACATGAGGCTGAAGTGAACATACTTTTTGCTTTGTGCAAGTCAATCAAATACAAGGCTTTCAAGCAGCAATCTCAGAAGTTTTACGTGGCAACTGACCATCAGTGTTCTCCAATATTCCTGAATGGTACTGCCACAAATGCTGTTACTTTGCCAGTAGCATCCACAACATGAAACAAGAAAATTACAGGCTGGATACTGACTTAACTTTTAGTATTTACAGAGGAATTTTATACAATAACAGCAAAAGAGAAGATCTCAGTTACAGAGAGAACAAACAGAAGAGTAATTAGTGCACCACAGAAGAGCTGAATTATCAGTGATAACATGGAAGATGACAGTGAGGGCTGCAGTTACATCTTGTTACACATTACTTATAAGTGCATTGTGCTTTTCCATTAACTTTGATTCATTCTGTAAAATTAGGTTACTACTTCCCACAATGGGAAGTTCCCTTAGCTGTTCTAACGCCTCCAGTGTAAATGCTCTGATCAGCAATTGCAATTAGCATTTTGAGTAGTAGTGTGACAGGGGATGGAGACAGAATGAAGTCCACGTCACCATCTTTTGACTATTACCCAAAGATGCTTCACTCCTTTATAAATGAAAACATATGCAAGAGAAACAGTATTCTGGACAGTGTTGATCAGTTATGACTAGTAGGCATGGAATTCATAAAGGTGGTGAAACAAGCAAGATAATCTGTGAGACATCCATCCACTGAAGACAAGTGCTGGGAAACCATGGGATGACACTTTTTCCCAACCAGTTCCCCATTCACATCCAGAAGCATGTTCCAGGTTTCAAAGACCACTGTGTTGCAGTGACTTGCACAACCCTACATCAGGATGCACCAGTCACCACCCTATAGTGCTGCTGCCTCCATGTCTTTGTCCCACACAGATCCCACAGGCCTTCTACAAAGTACAAGTACTGGTGACCTTACAGAAGACAGTCCTTACATTCACCTTGATAGATATTCCTCTGATTTAATGACGGTAACCTTGCAAGATGCATCTTGAAAATATATGCATCAGTTTACAAAATTAAGGGCTTCAGGTCAGCACAAATTTGTAGTATACAAAACTACTGCACAGTTAGTTTTCTCACGGGCACTCAAGAACAAAATGGTGAGCAAGGTACTCCACATTACAGAACAGTTATTCTGCAAGCTCAGCTGTGTTTACTGACAAGGGTTCTGCCAGGGCTGTGAGGGAGCACACATACACTGCATTTCAAGCATACACCTTGCTAGTACCTCTAAGAATACTAACATCCACAGACATACACACATGCACTCCAAAATCTAACTATTCCTTCACTCAAATGCATCAAATGCCCTCCTGAAACTTAGTAAAGGTAAAAAAAAAAAAAAAAAAAAGCATCAGAATTAAATGAAATTAACTCAAATCAATTCAGTCCGTTGTTTTCAAGTATGTATCTGATTAACAACCAAGCTGATCCAAACTCTGAAGAAGGTGCCCAAAACACTTAACTTTCCAACTATTTCATCTCATTTGATATGCATTTCTTATACTTCTAGGAAAGAAGAATAACTTCGAGGAAAGTTTCCAGTATAGAGGAAGCTGCATCTTATCACTAAGCTTAAGCCTGTTGACAGTGAGTACAAAGGAGTAAAAGAAGAAATCTGTTTATCCAACTAAAAAGTTTACAGTAAGTCTTCAAAGAAGATATATTTAAAATTTTCACAGAATGTTTAGATTGGAAGACACCTCTAAGATCATCCAGTCCAACCTTTGACCAACACTATAATCCAACTACTAAATCATGTCCTCAAGCACCAGGTCCAAATGCCTTTTAAATGCCTCCAGGGATGGTGACTCCATGGCAGGCCATTCCAGTGCCTGACAACCCTCTCAGTGAAAAAATGTTTCCTAACATCCAGCCTAAACCTCCCCTGGTGCAGCTTCCATCCATTCCCTCTGCTCCTATCACAACCCACTAAGGAGCAGAGGCTGTTTCCCTCCTCGCTCCAACCTCCCTTGAGGTGGCTGAAGAGAGCAATGATGTCTCCTCTCACCTCCTCTTCTCCAGACTGAACACCCCCAGCTCCCTCAGCTGCTCCCCACAGGACTTGTGCTCCAGGCCCTTCATGAGCTTTGTTGCCCTTCTCTGGACACGCTCCAGCACCTCTGTGTCCCTCTCATAGTGAGGTGCCCAGAACTGCAGAACAGTGTTTCTCTTGGATATGCTTTCATTTAGAAAGGAGCAAAGTGTCTTTGGGTTATCACTGACAGTCAGAAGTGCTGATCATGATACAGCCCCCCCAAAAGTCTGCATGCATTCACAATTGCCCTGAAATTTTCTCTCAGTTAACAAATAAAATATAAATGAATGCCTAAAAAACGCATTTATGAGAACTACTCAAGTTGATTTATTGATGAAAAAGCCTGGGTTTCTAACAGTCAGAATCTCTTTAATGCTATCTCAATGGTGTCATGGGTCCTAGAAACAGTTATGCAGTAGGATGTCTCAATTTATGCGGAGGCATTAGAATAGTAAGATGAAGGGAGAAACTTCAGTGATAGCTCCAGAGTACACAGCTGCCTTAAAAGATGTATTTTTAATTCAGCAACTGTACTTAAAAATCGAGTACTAGAATGCTAAACAGAATTGTAAATTCACTAATCTTTCAGAACTCCAAGAAAAAAAAGCTAGTGGTATCATACCTCATTATATTCCCTCTTCAATGAACACATATTATAGAGAATTTCACTATTGTGGCCGCTAGCCTCATCCTTCACAACCATGCCTGTGCCAAAACATCAGTCTGAATTAAGTTTCTTATTCTGCCACTTCATTATTTCACATAAATACAATTCAGTTCCACAAAACACTGATCATTCCAGGTGGTGATCAGTTCATCACTACTGCAGCATTCCATCTGTTAGCAATTTTAAATCTATGGATTTTCTGGGATACTAAAGGACATAAAGTAAGTTGTGAAGTCATAGAATCACAGAATGGTAGGGGCTGGAAAGCACCTCTGGAGATTGAGTACAGTCCCCCCTGCCAAGGCAATAAATATGAAAGGAATTTAAATACCAATGGTGTTTTAATTTATTTTTTTAAAAACATCTGTTATTAATGAAGACAATTCTTTAAAAAAAGGCAAAAATATTCCTACTGCTTTATTATTAAAAGCAGTTTTATTTCGGATTTAATGCTGGCTTCCTCTCAGACCTTATCTATTAAACTGGTTGTGATATACACTAAGTATAGACAACTTTACTGGCAAAAACTTCTCCTTCGCTGTAACAGTTTACACTCCAGGCCACCTGAGAAAAAAATACCAAGCAAGAAAACAAAAAAACAAAAAAACAAAACAAAACAAAAAAAAACAACAAAAAAACCCCAACTAAACAAAACAAACAAAAAGGCAGTTTCAAATGTTTAACTACACCAAGGACTTCACAGTCAACATAGCCATGCAATTCAAGGATCACACCTCTGCATCTACAAACCCCTCCACAGTAGACCCAGCTGCAGCCAATGAGGAAACTGAAGTTAGGAGTATAAGTACTGCATTTGTTTCTTTCCTAAGAGTGTAGAAAGTATGTAGTTTTATTTGGGGTGTTTCCACTTGTTATTTCCACTCATGTAAATATTATGTAGGTGAGTTTGAGTAAGCCTTATGAAGCTTTTTCTTAGTGTTTCCTCATACAGGTTACCAGTGTGTATATATGTACACACCCACCCCAAGCTCTCAACCCAAGAAACAAGTTTTTCACTGCTGAAGCATTTCATAGACCTACTTTCAGCATACAGACTAAGCTCTCAAAAATAGTCTCAGGCTATTATTTTCTGCCACAGAAATTATGGCAGAGAAAACTGGTTTCCTTTCTTTTCTACACACACAAACACACACATAACAGGTTCACTACAGAGTACTATACAAACTCATGTAAATGGAGAAGCTGAAGTGCAATAGTGATCCCCATAGCAGGCCAAGGGAAACACAATAGCCCACAGGCATTGCTCATGTCAGTGTTTCTTCACCCTTATAAAAATCAGATTGTTTCTTTTCCAACCAAGAGTTTTACCTCCTCCCTCAAGTTAAACCTAGCCATCACATATCAAATAAGTTCACTACAAACCAACTTGATTTTTTTTTTTTAAATCATATAGCTGTTTTTCCCATCTTCATTGACTTTTTCTAATAAGCTTTCAGCGAAATGACAGTTTTCCTACTTGTCAGCTAGTGAAGCATTAAAGTAGGGACATCAACCACAACATAAACCTCTTGGTACTGTCATGCACTGGAACGAGTCATAAGAAAGGGATGGTATGAATAACTTCCTGTTTATAACTACTTGAAATTACCCTTCTGCTCCCCTTCCAAGTACTAACCACATTTGTTTTCTAATTAATTTTGCTGTTGATTATGTTTCAATTATAATTTGACTGAAACAGTGTAACAACAGCTGAGACTAAAGTTACATTGCACCTTACCTAAAAGCAGGCATGCTTTTTCCATGAGATCACAAGCAATATCCTAACCCAATACAGAAAGGATGCAAAGCACTGATAAGCTTATTTTGTAAGGCCCAGTAATACCTGTATGTCTGTTGCAAAGTCCTAACAAGTTATCAAAATTGCTTCAATAACTAAACATGGCTCTAACTCAAAGATATGGACTTTTTCCCATAACCTTGAGAAATAGAGAGGTAGAACACCCTGAAACTTCCACAGCTCCCCTTTCAAGCAGGAACTGCTATACTCAAGAAACATCTGCTTTTTTTAAAGAGCAGTGTTGTGATTCATGCTGAAACACTTCTCTGCAGGTACCATAAAAGGAACGTGAACTGGAAAGCTGCTAGGGAAGGGTACTTCAACCTTTGTTTAGAGGTTGCAGTCTTTTTATTCTCCTCTTCTGAGAGGTCTGCCTCTCACATGCTTCACAAAGCAACTGTCAGTTCATCCTCTACATCACATGCTGTTGCAACTTCTGACTTACTAGACTTTGCCTCCTTTCAGAATAACTCCAAACACCTGCCAACAGATTAACCTAACAATGTTCATAGAAATGTCATCATTAAGAGATCGTTGTGCCTCTGATGCCCAGAGTTTTAACAGTTGTATCTGCATTTAATTACATTACCATCATTCTGTAAATCCAGGACTTGCAGAGACCAATATTGTGCCTCTAAGCTTGGTAAACTGTATTACTGTCTATTCACATTCAAAATACCAAGGGAGCCCTGTAGGGTAAGGTAGAAATTTTTTTTTGATATTTTAATGACAGATGTGAGTTTTTCACTGTGCCAGAATGCAACTTGTTACAAGTCACATACATGGTTTTAATTCATGACAGTTTTTTTAAGATGGAAGGAAAGAGTCTGTAGCCTAGAGATACCTTTTGACTCAGGAATTCTTTTTTCATGGTGAAAGTTTTAGATTCAGATCAATTTGAATAATGCATATTGTCATGCTTCCCTCCTACAGTCTTACTCCCGTGCCCATGCTTGTTCCTCAAGGGAAGATTAGGAAACCAATACACAGAAATAATGGTTAAATGTGTGCTACAGAACTTGCTTCTTCCCTGCTCTTTACATAACCACTACCTGGGTTTACGCTCAATTGTTCAGCTTCATAGTAAAACAAGCAAAAAAAAAAAAAAAAAAAAGTACTGAGATATTGTCAAGTCTAGCTGGACAGTTAAGCCAAGAGGAATCAGAACTAATTTTTTTTAACAAATATATATATTTAAAGTGAGACCTCAGGCAATTTTTTAATATGTATCTCAACTTCAGCTTTCACTGGCTTTTTTCAGCATACAGAAAATCAACCTAATCTCACAATCATTGGACAAGGGAGCATGTCACAAGGAAAATTGTGTTATTTGCAAAATACTGTTACATTGAGAGGAAAATTCACCACTAAGAATGAATGAAGGATTGTATTAGCATTAACGTATACCAAAAAGCCTTGAGGACTTGATGGTGCATGAACTGAAAGTCCCAGTTCTAACCTCCATAAAGATAAAGAAAAATCCATGTCTATATCAGAGCAGTTCTTTCTAAACTGAGGGACAAGAAGAAGTAAAACCATGTACTGAGAAGCAAAACCCATTAATTGGAAGAAAAAACAAGGCTATGTGGATTCTGAGTGTATTATGAAACTGTAATTTAGTAAAAGTCTCAAGGAAAGTTCTACTGCTGTGTCTACTGCCTCTGCACTGAAAAGCAGTTTTCTTCAACTTCTCTCAGCTACTCCATACAAATCATCACTAAGAAGTCAATGTGTTTCACAAAAAGCAGATGGTATTTGGGGAAATGGGAAGCACCCCACAATAATCCCTTCCTTTGGTTATAATCTAGATAGTGAAATGCATGTGTTCACTTGAGACAGCATATTTCTCAATATACTCTGAAGAACTCACCCCATGCCATTAATGACATCCTCTGACAAGACCCTGAGGTTTTTTTATATAAATTCTTTAAGCAAAATCAAGATACCACTACCTTATTTCATATAAAAAGAAAGGGCCTATGCTTCACAGAACAAGAATTTATGTAATTAGAATTCAGAGAAAAAACAAAGCACATTTAAAAGTTAGTTAGTATGGAGTTGAACTGGCTGGTGAAAAAGATGAAAATTGTAATTTAAAACAATCATTACAGCATAAAGTTATTTTCTTTATGAAAAGAAAATATTCTTATGCAATTATCTTTAGCACAGATATCAAGAAACAGAATAGCACAAATACAAAGTGTTCCAAGATATTTGAAATAAATACTAGAGGAATATTTCTATCTAGTTCATTTCACTTGACAATATACGAGACGAGAAATTAAAACTTTTTCAAGACTGTTTTTCTAGAACTGAAATCACAGAATCATAGAATGGTTTGGGTTGGAAGAGACCTCTAAAGGTCATCTAGTCCAAATTCCCTGCAGTAAGCAGGGTCACACTCAACTAGACCAGGTTGCTCAGAGCCTCACCAAGCCTCACCTTGAATAGGTCCAGGGATGAGGCCTCAACTATCTCCCTAGGCAGCATGTTCAATTTTTTCACCACCCTCATGGTAAATAACTTTTTCCTAGCATCCAGTCTAAATGTACTCTTCCCTAGTTTAAAACCACTGTCTCTTGTCCTGTCACAACAGGCCCTTGCAAATAGTCTCTCTCCAGCTCTCTTGTTGGCCCCCTTCAGATACAGGGAGGTTGCCACTGGTGTCTGTCTCTGAAACCTTCTTTTCTCCAGGCTGAACAACCCCAGCTCCCTCAGTCTGTCTTCGCAGGAGCAGCGTTCCAGCCCCCTGACCATTTTTGTAGCCCTCCTCTGGACCCCCTCCATCAGATTTATGTCCTTCCTGTGTTGACAGCTCCAGAGCTGGACGCAACACTCCAGGCGAGGTCTTACCAGAGCAAAGAGGCAGAACCACTTCTCTGTCTGCAGGCCACACTTCTTTTTATGCAGCCCAGAATGCAACTGACCTTCAGGGTTGCAAGCACATACCATTGTCCCATGTCCAGCCTTTCATCCACCAGCACCCCCAGGTCCTTTTCTGCAGGGCTGCTTTCTGAAAGCTCATCCCCCACCCTGTACTGATAGTGGAGATTGTTCCAGCCCAGGTGCAAGACCCTGCACTTTTTGAATCTCATGAAATTCACCTGGGCCCACCTCTCTAGTTTGTCCAGGTCCCTCTGGACGACATCCTGTCCCTCTGGCTTATTGGCAATATTAACAGTACAGGTCCTGGTATGGACCCATGAGGGACACCACTTGTCACAAGTCTACATCTGGACTTGGAGCCATTGACCACTACCCTCTGGATACAACCATCTAGCCAATTCCTTATCCACTGACCAGTCCACCCAGCAAATCCATACCTCTCCAGTTTGGCAAGTATGATATTGTGGGGGACTGTGTCAAAGGCCTTGCAGCAGTTCAGACAGATCACACTGATAGGTCATTCCTTGTCCACTGATGGAGTCACCCTACCATAAAAAGACACAGGTTGGTCAGGGAGAATTTGCTCTTAGTAAAGCCACACTGGCTGTCTTGGATCACCTCCCTGTCCTCCACATGCCTTACAGACACAGTAGAATCTGCTCCATGATGTTCCTTCCCAGGCACAGAGGTGAGGCTGACAGGTCAGTAGTTCCCAGGGTCCTCCTTATTATTCTTTCTAAAAATGGGTGTCGTGTCCCTTCTTCCAGTCACCAGGGACTTCATCTGACTGACACGACTTCTCAAGTATCATGGAGAGCAGCTTGAAGACTACATCTGCCAATTCTCTCACAGATGCACCTCATCTAGAAAAAACAGTAGCTAATTCAAGAAAAAATAAGTGTTTTAGAAAAAAAAATAAAATAGAACACTTATTGATAATTTCATATTGACCACCCAACCTACAGAACTCAAAAGAGAAAATTAAAGTTTGACTTACTGGCAGTGGAGAATTTTAAGACATGATGAACTGAGTGGCAGTAGGAACTACTAATGCAGTAGTCAACTCACTTTTACCACTTAAAAACCCCTTAAGGACATAAACTTATCCAACCACGTAACACAAAACTTTGAAGAAGATTCCTTCATCTTCTCATCTTCTCTTATGAGACTGGAAGTTATTTGGTTTTATTCTGTGGACCACCATAAATACAAAGAGGTTCCCTATTTTCAGAGAAGGATTTTCCAGGAGAGGTTCTCTTATATACCCTATTTTTACTGGAACTATTCAAGGAAGACTATGATTATACTTAAAGACTGAATAATTTTAATCTCATAACCAGTTTTGTAAAGATCTTCTTAGCAATCAAATCATCATCCTGTCTCTTATTTGTGCTTTAAAAGGTATTAATATTTTACTAAACATTCACGCAGCACACAGCAAGCAGGCTTCTTTCCAATTATCTAGCTACTAGCTGTACAATTTTACAATTCTCAAAAAAATCAACTTTCTTTCTCATTTTGGCATTCGATAGCACATATCACAGGACATGTTATTCTCTTATCAGTTCACCATGTCACTGGATCAGCTTTTCTAGACAGAACTGAACAGCAGTTTTCTGTAACTGATTGACTAACTTTAGCATCAACAGCCTCTCAATGAATACTCTGACAGCCCATAAACTAGGTTCTACTCCTTCTACAGCACCGGTGTAGTTCAAGAAATTTACCATATTTACATAGCACTCAAAGGTGATGGGCAAGTAAACAACCATACAGTCTGTCAGAGGAGACACTGTCTAACACAGGACAAAATGAAAGCTCACAGCATTTGAAAAATAAACAGGCATGGCTGTTCATTTGTGCAAGTATGGCAACTTTTGGAGAAAAGGAACAAAGAAACATCTGAAAATTACTGTTCAGCCTGCTGTGGACACCTGCTTTCCTCCAGTGTCAAATGTGCACACTACATTCATCATCGAATTAAGGACCATCTCAGTCCTTCAACTACTTTGTAAGATTGACAGGGAAATCCTGAACGTTCCAGAATAAAGGGAGGTCACATGAAGGAACAAAAGTCAGCCTAAAAATTCACATACCAGTCACGTGAATTCACAACAGATCTGACAGACTACAATTTAAGCCACCCTCACCAAAAAAAAAAAACCCAAACTTGACAGTAAGCACTTGGAAAACTCCTATCACATGTAACTCAGCTAGATGTGTGCAGACATCCCTGTGAGAGCAGATGCCCATGTTACAATGGAGACAAGTACAGAGTACTCAGACGAGACAGTGACTTGTGGCCATACAAGAAAGCCCTCTGTAACAAAAGAGTGTAACACAGTCACATTTACTAATTAGGTATGCAATCAGTCACTACTTTGCTCAAGTAGAATTGGTGGCAGCCTGTGCACTTAACCAAAAAGTGGACACAAAAGAAACGATCTACTGAAGCCAGCAACATAGGAAGAGCAACCAGGGGTTAAATGAAAAGGCCCCAACCAACATCCTGTAAAATTTGTTATCTCCAGTGAGCTACCGAAATGCCAAGTAGAAAACACAGGGGATCATATTCTAGAAGCACTCAGCCCATCCTGTGGCACAAGCTGCTCTTGCATTCAGTGCCAGAGATCAACAGCATGCCCAACACACATTGCTCTCAACCTCCTGCAGCAGCACAGCACATTTTCAGCCACCCAGTCCTACCCCCAGCATGGCACCTCCACAGAATGAATGGGGAAACACATCCACACCAAGTGCACAGCTAATGTCCTTGCTTACAGCATGGCCAAATGCACAGTTGCACCAATGGAGCTGAGCTGGAAAAAGTTGCACAATGCAAGAACTGAACTTATGCTGCCATATGATACTGTGTAATGGTGTGAAATCTGTGGATTACCAACCAAAAACAAGGCAGATGTGTGAAATTGCAGAACAAGTTGTCTGCATTGGCAGATCACACACACTTCACCACATATTTGAAATCTAAATTCAGAAAGCGGCACTTGACTTTCTAGTAGAGAAAGTGGCATGAAAGGATACGTTTAGAAATAAAAGACATTCTTCACTTGTAAACAAGGAACACTCATAAGACAATTATGCAAGCATATATCAGCAAGTGTCAAACAGGCTAACAGTGCAAAGATAAAATTCAATTTCAGCAACAACATAAATGATATACTAAAACCAGAAACATTAAAAATTCGAGTCTGTAGGCAGCAAGAGAGACTGGGACTTCTATATTTTTTATGTACTTTATGTTTCTACTGAATATACCCTGAGGATTGTTCTAGCCCAGCTATGTTTACTTGGAAACCTAACTTTCTAGCAAAAGCAGAATTTGGCAGTTAAGCCAAATTTCAGTGAGTGAAATTAAAAGAAAACAACATGAAATAAAACCAAAACACTGACACATATGTAGAACACATAGCTGTGGTTACAAATAAATTCTTGAGAATGCTAGACTTAAAGCATGTCCCCTTTTGACTTAAACTATCTAACCTGCCATCTTTCCCCTTGACATTTTAGAAAGCCTGTGTTAGATTCTGGGAAACAGTAGTCTGCTGCCAAAGTAAAGTATGAAATATTTGTTTCAGATGCTAAACAACGGACACATCCCAAATTTAGCTTCCTTCCTTCCTTTCCCTTGCTGTTCTCTGGAAACTGCTGTAGTCACTCCGGGCAGTAATGTCACAGTAACAGCAGCACCAGACATTTGAGTTGGTTCAGCCTTCACTTTGCAGTCACATCATACCGAGTTCTTACACTGCACTGAGCTCTGACTGCAACTTCTGTAAAAAAGCTGCAAGTAATAGCCCAGGTCTGCATAGGATTTGACATGCAGTATCCTCTTAAATGCAACATACTGCCACTTTTTGTAAGGTATCAGATGCCAAAAGTGCTTACGCATTAAACTAACAAGCCATTTGACCTTAAGATGATAAAGTGCTACTAACAAGCCATTTGACCTTAAGATGATAAAGTGCTGAAAACCAGTATCCTGCTGTCTTACACTGGCAAATTTTTGTAAATTAAACTACAGTAGCTAATCTTGAATCAAATTCTTCTGTGCTGACCACCGAGATTTCAACAAAAAACTACTTGGGGAAAAAAAAAAATATCATTAAGTCTATTTATAAAACTACTTAATGACAAAACAACTACAACTACAGAAAATAAATTCAATAATGTAAAGGAGTTCTGAATAGAGATTTTGGGCTATTTAACCTAAATAACATCAATGACCTGTACAAAGGTAATGCATTATCTAACTGCATTAATACAGACAAAATCACATTTTAGTCTCCTGAGAAAAGATTTCAAGATGTCTTCCTGCTTGAAGAAATAAAGCAACTTCTCTGATTACAAGCACAGCAAACCTCAAATTTCTGCAGCTGTCAAGTCACTTGCACACAAACATAGCACCTATTTTAAAACAGATTAGCAAGTGGTGTGCCCAGATGCCTACCCAAAAATTCACTGAAAATTGAAACTGCCCAGACATATATATATACATATACACTTAGTTCCTGTACTCCAGTAAAGTCTGTATGCAGAATGAGATCTGCCTTCCAACATTTGTGTTTACAGTTAATGTATTTTACTGCATTTCACTCTTTTCCCAACAACCCAAAAAGGCACAGGCAAACCAGCACCCTTGGTATCATATTGTATACACTGCCATTTAAAAAAATGATATGTATATGCACTACGGTACTTCCATGAAATCCTAATTAGATTATGAACACCTCTGAGAGCCGTATTAGCCGGCGATAGTATTGTAAACCACAAAACAAATGCAGAAGTTTCCACACAACACAATGCCGCTCCCTGAGTGTTCCTGAAGTGTGGTAACAACAATAAATACTGCACCTACACCTGATCCTCGCCAAAGCCCCTCCGTGACATTTCTCAGAGCACTCAGAGCACTTATGACTCCTCATTAAAGAGGGAGGCAACAAGGAGGCAACAAGGAGGCAACAAGGAGGCAACAAGGAGGCAACAAGGAGGCAACAAGGAGGCAACAAGGAGGCAACAAGGAGGCAACAAGCCCTTCGGAGAGGTCGCTGGGCAGCCTAAGGACGCTGCTGGCCCAGCCGATCGGCCACCGCCTCCCGTTCGCTCCCGCAAGGCCTCCCCTGGCAGGGCGCGGCCTGCCCAGAAGGAAGCACCCCGCACCCCGCACCCCTCCCCGGACGAGGAAGGGGAAAGGAGGTAAGGGGGAGCGGGAGCCCCGCGACCCAAGGGGAAGCCCAGCCCAGCCCCACAGCGGCGGGGCTCCTCTCTTCACGGCCTGGTCTCAGGCCTGGCTTGACGTCCCAAGCCGCTCTTACCCTCCGCGATGACCCGCTTGATGCGCAGCTTCATGTCGCCCATCTCCACCGTCTGCCCCACGAAATCGTTCTGGTCGCGGCTGGCGGCCCCCAGGGAGCCGGGACCCGCCAGGAAGTCTAAGGCGGACTGGAAGAGTGACATGGCTGCGGCCGGGGCTGCCCGGCGGCCGTGCGAGACGGGAGCGGAGGTGAGGAGAGGGGAAGGGAAGGGAGGTGAGCGGAGTGTGCGGGGGGGAGATGGGGGGGTGAGCGGGCGGGCGGGCGGGGCGGCAACCGCAGTGGCGGAACGCCGCCTCCTCAGCCGCCCTTCCCACCGCTCCGGGACACTTCCGGGAGCGAGACGTCACTTATGGCCTCACGGCACCGCCTCCTCCCAGCCCGACCCTCCGCCCGCCCCGTCGCGACCCGACCCGACCCGCCCCTCCCCGCCGCCCGCCCGGCCCTGTGGCTGAGCGCGGGTTTGGGGCTGGCATCGCCGCGGGGTACGGCACCGGGAGGCGGGCAGTCTTGTTTCTCAGTAACTGCGGCCCGTGTAGGTGGCGGCTGGGCAGGCCGTGCCCTGTTCGCAGAATTGTCGTGGTTGGAAAAGGCCTCTTAAGGTCACTGCATCCAACCATCAACGTCCCTACCCCCTACAAAAATATAAAATCACCATGTCCACTAGAACGTGTCCTGAAAGTGCCTCATCTAAACGGTTGTTAAACACATCCAGGAATGATGACTCCACCACCTCGCTGGGCAGTCCTTTGGAGCACCTAACTAGTGTCTCAGTGAAGAAATTCTTTCTAGTATCTAGTCTAAACCTCTCCTGGTGCAACTCAGGCCATTTCTTCTAGTCTTACCATTCTTCACTTGAGAGAAGAGGCCAGAACCCACCTCCCTACAGCCTCCTTTCAGCAAATTGTAGAGAGCAATAAGGTCTCTCAGCCCCCTCCAAACTAGACATTCCCAGTTCCCTCAGCCTCTCCTCACAAGAGTTGTTCTCCAAACCCTTCACCAGACTGGTTGCTTTTCTTTGAACTTGCTCCAGCTGCTCAATG
The DNA here is from genome assembly GCA_023637945.1 of Phaethornis superciliosus. Classification (NCBI taxonomy): domain Eukaryota; kingdom Metazoa; phylum Chordata; class Aves; order Apodiformes; family Trochilidae; genus Phaethornis; species Phaethornis superciliosus. Next base: position 49,908,179 of record JAJQWJ010000004.1, read on the forward strand.
TCTCTCTTCCAGTGAGCGATCCAGAACTGAACACAGTACTTACTCAAGGTGCAGCTGAAAGCAGAGGCACGATTACTTCCCTTCTCCTGCTGGCCACACTGTTCCTGTTAACAAGCCAGGATGCTGTTGGCCTTCTTGGCCACCTGGGCTCATGGCTGACTCATAGTTCAAGGAGCATGGCTGTGGCTCTGGCTCTGTCTGTCTGCCCTCAAGATATTCCATCTCCTTCACCTTTAACCCATGCCCCTCCTGCATCCCACTGCTCAGACCCCAAGGCAGAGGAGAATGTGGTAGTTTTGCCTTTTCAATGTGTGACAGTGTACATGGATGTTGGTAACTGCTATAATCTGTGTGGAGCATTTGCCTCTAGGTGCAGAAGTATCTGAAATGTCTTTCTAGTCAAGAATTGTGGTCTTAAAGGCTGGTAGGTTTTTACAGAGATCCTATTTGTATCTTCCATTAAAAACAAAACAAAAAAAACCACCCAAAATTGTTTATATTATCAAAGTTAGACCACAGGGAGAACTTGTATCTTTCACAGAGGTCAACTGCTATTTTTCAATTATCCCTAGCATCATTTTCTATCGTTAATCATATCACCACCACCACTTTGAGAAAAGCAGACTGTATTCACAACCAAGCATCCTACCTTCAATCCTGTTTTGTTTTCTAACATTTCTCATCATGTTTCTCAGGCAAAGGCTGAAAGTACTTTCGATGAACAAACACTGTTGTTACTCTTGCTACACCATACTCTTCTGCTCTTCGTCCCTCGTGCTATCATCTGCCTCCATCTTGCTCATCAAAGACTCATCCATACAACTTCACTAGTCAAGGAACAGGATTTTTTATGCGATGTCATACATGGCATATGAGGCAACTAGAACTCATACCTCATGGCTTAAGTGAAGGAGGTTTCTGACATATATTCAGTAACAGATGGAGTGACCTTGGCTAAAATGACCTCTTGGGTTTGTTTTGTTTGTTGTTGTGGGGTTTGAGGTTTTTTTGCTTATCTGTTTTAACATAGTTCTCTGGCTGTCTCGCTGTGAAGCCTCGTAATACCCTTAGCAGGGCTGTTTATTTGCTCTTTCTTTCTTTCAAAAGCAGTACAGCCTTCTGCCTGTCTGCAGTGCCCTTAAACTTAACATCTTACCACCAAAATCTTGATTCTCTATCAATGTGCCCATTTTTAATATATAAAAATTAGCAAAGAAAATTTACAGTGAAAAGTGGTTGAATTTAAAACCTTGCCGTTTTACGACTTACAGAAGAGAGATTTAATTGAACTGTTGAGAAAGGATCTTGGCACAAATAATCCAAACTTCACTTCAAGGCTGCAGCTGGTTCTTCTGGCTACTTTGAAACACAAATCACCAAGAAAGGGAAAGAAAGGCTTGTGCTGTGGAGAAAGAGAATATCCAATTCTTTGAAAAAAAATTATGTAAGTTTAATTTTGATCTCAAGTCTATTTATAGGAAGCCAGAGAGCAAAGTAAAACAAGTGTTGCGTGGTCCAACTTGCCTCCTTCAGGCTCCAGTTTATTAACAGAAAAGTTTAAGCTCTGGTTTTATTTTTTTTGCATTGCACAGTGATTAACAGACACCTCCATTAAATAAATCATTTCCTCATTAAATTTAAAAGAGACTTCTTCTTTATCAAAATGGTCTTCTGTGACAAACAAAATATCACAGCTTGTCACCAAAGCACTATCCATTTTTTGAAGGCTGAACTGTAGTGACAGTAAAATTGATACCAGCTGGCATCAAGACATTTATGAGCTGTAAAATTGAGGCTATATGTCCATTTACTGAAATATCTTTCCAGAAGTTATTGTTGTATTCAACTACTTGCATTTGATCAGACTTATCACTTGTATTTTTCCCTCAATGGGGCAGCGTATTGCTTAACTGTTTATTGAAATTCGCTGTTATTAAGTAAGAGCAATTAAAGCAATTGCACATTCTGCCTTAGTTTACAATTTGATGATAAATTTGCATGGCTGAATTGTGGCTTTCTACATACAAGCATTTTCATCCTTTAGTCCTTGAAGACAAACTACATGATTCTGAATTCCCTCTCCCTCCATTTTGTGCTTTCTGCGAGAGAACTGAAAGGAATGTCCTTTGAGTACTTTTCACAAATAATTTTTTTGCATGTGAGAAGTGGCCAAATGAAACTTAACTGAAACTTTATACAGCCAAATTCAGTTCATTCATAGAATCATGGAATCTGTCAAGTTGGAAGGGACCTATCAGGATCATTGAGTCCAACTCCTGTCCCTGTGTAGGGCACCCCAACAATCACACCATGTGCCTATGAGCATCATCCAAACAATTCTTGAACTCAAGCAGGCTTGGTGCCATAACTACTTCCCTGGGGAACCTGTTCCACTGCTCAGCCACACTCAGACAGGGACAATTTCAGTTTGAGAAAGAGTAACTATAAATGAGTAAAAGATTTACAAAAATCAAGTTCATTGTTTTTCACAGATACACACACAGAGCTATAATGTGAAAATCAAACAGGTAACACTACCTCACAGCTAAGTATATTTAGGGTTGCAATCCACAAAATTTTGAAATGGGTATTTTTACTATTTTGTTTGAACTAGAAGTGCTGTTAAGTGTAGTAATGGAAGTCTTAGCCCAAAGACTTTGAAGAATTTCTGCTTCTACTGCTTACCTCTCACAAGGGACCTACTGGAAGTCACTTCACTAGCTTCACCCACATCAATATAAAGTTACCTGGGTAACCATTAGTGAGGTTCCCTGGTAAAAGAGGAATTGCTTCCACAACCATCTGTGCAAATAATATCTAACTGATTGCAGCCAAAGGCCTAGGTTGTTCACATATTACCAAAGATAAAGCTGAAGAGCATGACAGATAGAGCAGCTTGCATTTAAAGTATAAGGCCAAAATGAAATTAGATGTTAATACCAATAATTTCCAGTGAATACCTAATAGTAGGTGTAGAATACGATTTAAAAAGAGTAGATACCATCTTTTCTTGAACAGCTTGAATTTTACCTGATAATTAAACTACCTGTCAATTACATTAAACATTCTCAAAAGCTTAATAGAGAAGCTTTTTGGGTATTTCCCACGTAAATTCTTCTCTTCCAAAGTGCCCATAACACGCTGTTTTTTCATAGATTGGCCTCTTCAAATCCAGCTCCCTTAATTAAAAGAAAAATAAAGCAAGTTGTACAGTTCACTCTATTCCAACAAGCAGGACGATTTAGACACATCAGAGGGATGAGTATTATCCTCAGAAGAAAGACAATAAAATGCAGACATTTCCTTGCTCAATTACACTGATTTAAACCAGTAAAGACAATGAGTTCAGAGTTTCACTTTTAAAGTCACTAGAAACATTCAGCTTTATTCAAATGTACCAGAGATGTGGTAAGTATACATTTAGGCTTTACAGGCATTGCAATGCAAAAGCATGACAACTGTGATAAAGTTCAGCTATACCTGTGCAAGCAACAATGTGTTTTCTGTTATTGCAAGTGTAATGTGAAATACTTTGTAATGCTACTGTGCCAGAAAGACAATTATCACAAAAGGAGCAGCCAAAGATGATAACCTAGTAGGCTGAGTAACTGTGGAGGTTTAACTACTTATATAGATGCACAAAATCATGACTTAGACTAGGGCTTGACAGTGGTTGTGACTATATACATAATGAAGGAGCATGTGAAGGTGAGTGCATTTTAGCCTGCATCATATAGTGGATTGCACCTGTGCTAAATGGTTAGCCACAGGTATCTACACAGAGGTTCCTCTTCATTTCATTATGTCCTGAAAAAGTTTTGGGTTCTACTTGGGCCTTGTCCTATTTGGTGGTATGTTTTTAAATTATCTGTGAACACACGTTTACAATAGCAGACTTGTATCATAAGCTACAGGAGAGAAAAATGGTGCTGCATTTTAGAAATGCAGCATTTTTGAGCCCAGCAAATCAAAGAAAGTATATGCAAACCACTACAGGAATTATTGTTGCTATGAACTGCCATAATGACAAATGCAAAGGAAAAGAAGAGTTTTGATTATATTTGTGGACTGGAATAATATGGAAAACCTTACCTAGGAACAAAAGTTGCCATAAACCCTGCATGATCTCAGACTATTAAAAATATAAGTTAGCTCTACTCTCAGCACAAATGTTCAGGAAAAATTTTGAAAAGGAGCACAAAGACTGGCCACACCAAGAAATTTCATACAGATTGTCAAAAAATGTCTTTCCTTTTTTTAAGGAAAAAAAAGAGACTTCCAGTTCACTAAGATGTTTACATTTCTCCACTTGTAGATCAATATGCTCAAGATTCCTCTGAAATAGAGACTATGAATTATAATAGCAGCTATGGATTTGAATCATAGAATCATGGAATATCAGGTTGGAAGGAACCTCAACAATCATCTGGTCCAACTCTTCTAATATTATTGTTTACAGGATATGTCTCAGCACCCTGTTGAGCTGAGACCTAAAACTTTCCAAAGTGGGGGAATCCACCACTTCCCCTGTGAGACCATTCCAATGTCTGAACTCACAGCGAAAAATTTTCCTCTTGTGTTCAAGTGGTATCTCCCCGTGAGCAACTTGTGCCCATTACCCCTTGTGTTGTCCATGTGACTCCTTGGAATTAGGGAGGCTCCATCTTCTTTGTAGCTGCCCTATAAGTACTGGAATATCGTAATAAGGTCTCCTCTAAGCCTTCTCTTCTCAAGGATGAACAGACCCAGTTTTCTCAGCCTCTTCTCATATGACAGGTGCTCCAGTCCTCTGCTCATCCCCATGGCTCTTCTCTGGACCCTCTCCAGCTTGTCTGCATCCTTTTTGAACACCAGGGACCAAAACTGAACACAATATTCCAGGTGTGGTCTGACAAGTGCCAAGTGAAGTGGGATGATGGCTTCTTTGCTTCTGCTGGTCATGCCCTTGTTGATGCATCCCAGCATCCTGTTGGCTTTCTTTGCTGCTGCAGCACACTGTTCACCTGCTGAGCCTGTTGTCCTCCAAGACCCACATGAGCCTCATGTTGAGCCTGTAGCCCACCAAGATCCACAGGTCACTTTCCACAAGGCTGCTCTCTAGCCCAGTCGATCCCAGTCTGAACTGCACTCCTGGGTTATGTGTTCCCAGGTGCAAGACCTTGCACTTCTGCACTGAACTTCATAAAGTTCCTGTTAGCCCACTTATCTAGTCTGTCTAAGTCATCCTAGAGGGTGGCTCTCCCATCTGGGGTGTCAACCTTTCCATTCATTTGAAAGAGAAGTGAATAAAAGAGAAAGCTAACAAGTATGGTTTGGCATTTTAGAACTGAGGTTTTAAACCCCACATTGCTCAAAGTAATGAAGTAGTTCCTCTGTGCATGGAGTTCTTGCTGGAATCTATCTCCGTTTTGAGCTCCTGTTTTATGGGTTCGGTTTTACAGAGCTTAATAATAGGTCAGCTGAAAGTGTGTCTGCTTCCTTTAAGTGAGGAAAGAGATATTATTTCTCTCCATTAGTTATGTATTTCAGGAAACTTTTAAGAAGTCCAAAATACTAGGTTTGGTGAAAATCAGCCAAGAGATTCTAAATACTGAGAAGACAAGCCTGTACTGTTAGGTCTGGGGAGGCTGTACTACAAATAGGGAACTCTTACTCCTGGAAGTTCATATAAAGAATCATATGAGTTAGACAGGAAAGGGAAGAAAAGAAGGAAAAATGCTAGGGTCAAATTACAGCTTCCCTAGAATGTACGTGGGTAATTGCTATTTTTGACAGGTTCTGATCTACTTCAGCCATTTCTTCTGTCAAAGAAAACTGTAATTGCCATGCTTCCTTAAGTGAAAGGATTATGGTTGCCTAAAAGGCCTGCCTTTTCAGGTCCAGAAATATTCCAAAAAGGAATAGAGCTGAGTTGGATGCAGGAGGCAATCTAAGTAGTCTTGGGTTTTCTTGTCCTCTCTGACTGCATAGTAGTCTCAGTGATGCTTCTAATTGCAACTGAATTTTCACTTCAAGGCAACTTATCTCATGGAAGGATTTTTTTTTTTTCATTCCTTACAATATTTCATTGGCTTATCAAATCTTCAGAGACCACCTGTAGGAACATGTAAAGCTGTGCAAGAAGAGCAGGTTCGAAACCACCTAAAGAACCTGAAAGTGCACAGTTCCCTGGGACCTGATGAGATACATTTGCAGCTCCTGAGGGCACTGGTGGAAGAAACTGCAAAGCCACTTTCCATCATATTTGAAAAGTAATGGCAGTCTTGTGAGGTTCCGACTACCTGGAAAAGGGAAAATATAATTCCTGTTTTTAAAAATGGAAAAAAAGGAAGATTCAGGGAACATCAGGCCAATCAGTCTCACTCTTTATCAGTGCCTGGTAAAATCATGGAGCAGATCCTCCTGAAGGCTCTGCTAAGACACACAGAAAATGTGGAGATGGTTGATGGCAACCAAAATGGCTTCTCCAAGGGCAAATTGTGCCTGACAGATTTGGTTGCCTTTTACTATGGGTCACAGCATTGGCAGACAAAGGGACAGCAATTGACATAATCCACCTGGATCTGATTAAAATGTTCAACACTGTCCCACATGCTATCCTAGTCTCAAAATCAGCAGGATATATATCAGAAGGATGGGTAGAGCACTCTGTGGATAAGGAATTGTCTGGATGGTTGCACTCACAGAGCAGGAATAAATGGCTTATGTCCAAAGGGAGAACTGTGACAAGTGGTGTTCCTCAGGATCTGGTACTGGGACCAGTGCTGTCTAACACCTTTGTTGGAAAAATGGGCAGTGGAACTGAAAGACTGCACTCTTGGGAAGGTTGCTGATGACACCAAGCTGTGTGGTGTAGTTGATACACTGGAGAGAAGGGTGGGCATCCAGAAGGACCTTGACAGGTTTGAGTGGTGGGCCCATACCAACCTCATGAAGTTCAACAAGCCCGAGTGCAGCTGGGTCAGGACAAGCACAAGCACAAGCACAGTGAGTACCGCATTGTGAACATCCCCAAGGAAAAATACTTGGTGGTGTTAGTTGATGAGAAGCTCAACATGTGCTGGCAGTGTGCACTTGCAGCCCAGAAAGGCAGCCACATCCTGGGCTGCATCAAAAGAAGAGTGGCCAGCAGGTCAAGGGAGGCAATTGTCCTCCTCTACTCAGCTCTCATTAACCCTCCCCTGTGTCCAGTTCTGAAGCCTCCAACACAGGAAGGACATACAGTTCCTGGAGGGTGCTCAGAGGAGAGCCACAAAGATGATCAGAGATCTGGAGCACCTCTCCTATGAGTTCAGGCTGAGAGAGTTGGGGTTGTTCAGCCTGGAGAAAAGAAGGCTCCAAGGAGACCATATAGCTGCCTTCTAGTACCTGAAGGGGGCTACAGGAATGCTGGGGAGGGACTTCTACAAGGGTGTGTAGTCACAGGAAAAGGGTTAATGGTTATAATCTGGAGTAGGGTAGATTTAGGTTAGACATGAGGAAGAAATTCTTTAGTGTGAGGGTGGTGAAACACTAGGACAGGTTGCCTCATCCCTGGAAGTGTTCAAAGCCAGTTTGGGTGGGGCTTTGAGCAACATGACCTACTTGAAGGTGTCTCTGACCATGGCAAGGAAGTTGGAACTAGGAGAACTTTAAGGTCAAGACCAATCAAAACCATTCTGTGTTTCTGTAATTCGATGATGCTATGATTTAAGAAACCTGTATTCCTTTTTATTTGATTTTTGCTGACTTCATATAGACTGCAAAAGACTGCATGACAACTAGAAATAGGCTCCCAGTGTTCAGTTTTCCTGATGCAGGTCAGTTACACTTACACCTCATGAAGAAGCTAGTCACTCAAGGGTGTTCTTTTCTCTCCCAGGCTAATGGCCAATATCCCCCGAACAGCAACAGCAAGCACCATACTGCCAGCTGTGTTATGGTGGCACGCAGCTCACTGAGGCACAGGGCAGGCAGTGTGTGAATAGGGGAAAATCAGAGCACGTAAATTCCCACTGATTTCAGTAGGATTACTTATGAATGGAGGGCACTAGAACATGTTCTCTTGTGGCAGCCGTCTCAGAAGTTGTTGCTTCCAAAGATCAAAGGCAGGGTGACCATAGTTACCCATGTACTTCTTTCAGGAAAAGCCAGTATTTCTGGTCCCTTCCAGATGAGGCAGGGATTGGGAGCCTTACACACTGGGAAGCCAACTAGAGAACCTAACTACCCCTAATGTTCAATTTTAATTCTACTTTAACAAGCAAACGAACTACCACCTGGGTAATGAACTGTAATGTATCACACCTCTGGAATTATTTGGAGTTACAACGTGGTATAATTTAGACCAGACTTATTTATTCAGTACATTCTGTGACCAGATTTACTAATTGGTCCTTGCATGTTGCACTAGGTGCACAGGTGACAGAAGAGCAAAAATTTCAGCAATTGCATATTTATGATGGAGCTCATGCCTTTCATGAGTTTATAAGCCTGAAAATTTAACATTAAACTGTTAAAGAGAGCATTAAAAATATTATTCCCTTCATTAAATATGAGTAGCATACAAACCTGATGATAGCTCCCAAGCGTAGATCAAAGTTTTTCTGCACAATTTCAAGCAATTCTTCTTCAGATCTGTCTGATGTTCCATAATGGAACACTGAGATTGCCAGAGGAGGACTCAGACCAATAGCATATGATAGCTGTAGAACATACACATAACACCCAAACACAGTTAAAACAGCCCATCCTATGTTTTGCCTCTCAGAAAGGAAGTTTATCATACATTTCAGGGGAAGATTTCTTGCACACATTTTCTGCATAAAGAAAGATAGGAGATACAGTTTTTTACTATTTGTCATCTGTGTTAGAGAATTACCTCTTTTATTCAGAGAATGCTCAGCCTGGTTAAATATCAGACCTAAGTAACATTCCTTAAAAGCAAAAGAGGTTCTTTCTAATACTCAGATGCTGCCTTTCTGCATCCTTCAGTTTCAGTTAGACAAAGATTTCATGCTTTTGAGACCAGAGACTCTGAAATGTAACAGTATTTCTGGGTTTGTTTGTTTGTTTGTTTTGTCTGAGGAAGATAAAACTTCATCTCGAACAAGGTGAGAAAAGCTTTATATGGAACTTCATCCAATATTTCCATGTACTTTTTAAAACACATTTATTAGAAGTCAACAATATAACCTGGGAGATATTCCCTGTAATTTGACTTCACCTAAAGGAGGACAGAGGAGCTCTATAGCTCTTTTCAGACATCCAAGATTCACATTAGCTTCTTTTACCACAGCACAGCACTAACAACTGCTCCTGAAATGCATTTGCTTTTATCATTCAGCCCCTTTCCAAAGTAAGTTCTGCTGCAGTATATGCTAGTGGACACTTAATTTTCTTCCATCATGGTATATTTTGATGAAAATGTTTTGCTTGCATGTCACTAATCAGTGCAAACCATTCTGTGGCTTTCACTGATCTTCCTCATTGTGTTTGCTTTCTGCAGGTTTCAAGTCCAATGGCTCAGCTCTCATATACTTAGTAACTAGGAACTGATTTGTGTTAGAAACTGCTCTCATCATGACTTCCACTTAGCTGATTTTGAGGTTATGAAAACTGTATTTCCATTAATCAATAAGCTGATAATTCACACATGACAATATCATGCTAAATAAAGCCTACATGGTATTTGTGGTAATATATAACTAATTACTGAGCAGTTCCCTCCATTATCCATTTTACCCTTTCATTACAAAAAGGTCGTAAATGGAAACAATATCCACAGCAGAGCCAGCTCACTTGTCAGCCTCAATGGAAGCTGGCAAGATCTTACTATAGTACAAAGACACTAATGAGCTATAAAACACCTTTGCATTTCCATGTGATACACTTTTTATTTTGTTACTCTTTAGCCTTATATGATTTCACAGGACATGTACTTTTCTGCTTTCCCATATGCCTCTCTCCTTCCATTTTACCTTCAGTGCTACAATCTGTAGCAATACCTGTGTTCAATAAGGACAAGTGTAGAGTCCTTTATCTGGGTAGGAATAATACCAACCACCTATATAGATTAGGGGACATCCTGCTGGAAAGCAGCTCCATGGAGAAAGACTTTGGAGTCCTAGTGGACAGTAAATTTTCCATTTGTCAAAAATGTTCTCTTGTGGCCCAGAGGGCCAAAGGTATCCTGGGGTGCATCAGGAAAAATGTGTCCAGGAGGTTCTCCTGCCCCTCTACTCTGCCCTGGTGAGACCACACCTTGAATATTCTATACAGTTTTGGGCTCCCCAGTTCAGGAGAGACTGGAGAGAGTCAAATGGAGAGCTATGAGGATAATAAAGGGACTTGACCATCTCTCCTGTGAGGAAAGACTGAGAGAACTGGGGCTGTTTAGTCTTGAGAAAAGAAGGGTAAGAGGGGATCTTATTAATGCCTATAAACATCTGAGCAATGGGTGTTTTTACTGTAGTAATGGTACTTTTTACTGTAGTAATGTGTTGCACTTGGTTAATTACTACATAGCTGCTACTCTAAGTAAGTATGTGTAAGTATTGCAGACTTCTTAGGCAACCCTCAATTGTTTAGCATTCATGTTGGATTCATGTTAAAAGTGAAACTGTCTAGAGATCAAAAAAAACACCTCTTTCACATTCTTAGACTTAGTTGCTCCAAAAATTCATGCACATGGAAGGAACTGCATTTTTTCTGAGCATATAAACCTGATGAAAGCTATCTTGTTTTAAACTCTTAAAAACAATTAAATTTCTTTTTTGGTCACACCTCTCACCATATCAGTACACTAGGAACACACAATAGAACTCATAGTAACTTTAAAGTAATTTAAAATTATTTAAGTTACGGCTAATGCAACTATACAGCACAGCAGCTTTCACAACCATGTTTAGATACTGCTACCATACCTGTCTGTAAGGTGCTGTGCAGCCCAGGTTGTAGTGCTGGGCATGCACATGTGTGCAGAGAATCACTTGAGCTGCTGGAAGTAAAAGGAAGGAAGGATGATTCAAAGAACTACCTAGACCAGGGATGGCAAGAGAGTTGGGGAAAGAATACTACTGAGAACACACTCCGTGTTTCAGGAGCATCCTGGCCTGTGTCCTTGGCTTCCCTCATAGGGCTCTTTTATAATGCAGCTCCAGGATGAACTTCCAGAAGCCCCATTCTAGAATGAGAAATGTTTTTCTGAAACTAGAGCAGGGCTGTGGTAGTAGCATATATTCTCAGGAGGTGACTACACATGAGATGGAACTTCTGTTATGGTGTGTGGCTTTCATGGTTACTCTTACCTGGATTAATACTCTTTTACAGAGACCTGCTTTCACTAGAGATTTTGCAACCCAGCGAGCTGCATATGCTGCAGAACGATCAACTTTGGAGGGATCTTTTCCAGAGAATGCACCTCCACCATGGGCTCCCCAGCCTCCATAGGTATCAACAATGATCTTCCTGCCAGTCAGTCCAGCATCACTCTGCAACACAAACAAGTGAATACATTAACACCACAGTTAACCCTGTCCCATACTAGATTATTGGGTAGGGCTTTGTCTGGTAATTGCTACAGACATGAGTCATTGTTCTCAATGTTTGCTTTCATATACAACTGTTTAATGAGTGATGTCTACACAGCTGGAGTATTTTTCAGAGAGGTACCAAATCATCTCTGTTGCAGTCACTTTTGAAGACTTCTAAGAATGTGGCACAACTGTAAACATCACAAAAAAGTGTGCTCCCTTCCAGTCATCAGTCAAAGTACTATCACTGGATTAAGGTCCAATTACTTCACCCAGTAGCACTTGATGGAGGCTGAGAAGTTAAGAGAGTCAAAATAGACTCTTTATCCTCTGGAAGATGATAGATTCAGGTTAACATTAGGAAGAAATTTTCTAGTGATGAGAGACTGGCACAGCTTGCCCAGAGAAGTTGTGGATGATGCATCCCTGGAAGTGTTCAAGTCCAGGCTGGATGGGGCTTTGAGCAATGTGACCTAGTGGAAGGCGTCCCTACCAATGGCAGGGAGGTTGGAACTAGATGATCTGTAAGGTTCTTTACAAGCAAGACCATTCTATGATTCTAAGAAAATCCCTACTGAAAACCAGATCATGGATGTTCTAAAAAGCTAGCAAGCTTCACTTTGATACTGAAAGGGAAGCTGAGGCTTCATAGAGCTGCATCTTGGTGCTGTCAAAGCAAGACTACTGAGAAATTCTGGCTGAGTTCCCCTTCATGGTTCAGTACTAGTACAAGGACCACTTGGTACTACTCTTCTCTCCTTGCCTGCCTTTGCCCCCAGTAATGGAGTTCTGCTGATTAGCACAGCAGGTGACTCCAAGTTGATAAATAAACTCCAGGTTCCAAGCTGCATCTTGAAAGAAGATAAATGCCACTAATCTGTTGATTTTAAATCCCTGAACAAGTAATATGGGAGTAAAACTGACATTTATTCCTCAGTGAAAGTGCTATTGCTACATCATCCCAGTGTGATTATAAACACACCTTGTAGTTTTAATCCTTCATTGAATGCTTTACAGAAAACTAGGCAGTTTTTGTAATAAAACTTTTTACAATTTCATGGCAATGATATGCTTACCTAGTACCAGCATGTGGAAATAAGAACACATATCAAATTCTAATTAATATTGAGTCTCTAATGAGTATTGAGAGTATTAAGGTTTCCCTTGAAATTTACTCGCCTTTCCAGAATATTTTTGTATAGGCAAAGAGATACTCCAATGTCAAGCATTTTAGCATATAATTTAAGGGATGGCTTTTGGTCATTTAAAATGCTTTCTGGAAGCAACGCAAACTTCAAGAATCTTTACAGTTGGCTGTCCAACCCACCTGTTGAGTAGGAAAACTCCAGTACTAATTACTGATGATTCCTTTAAAAAATACAAACTTTTCTTGTTCAAAGGTACACCAGTTCATTGCACTTTTGTGCAAGACAGTATTTAGAAGCACACAGCAGAATAGAATCCAAGTCTTTGCACCTACTAGGTACCATACCTTAGGACCACCTTCCACAAATTTTTCACTAGGAATGAGATGATAAATTGTATCCTTATCAAGATACTTCTCTGGAATGACTTCTTTAATAACTTTCTCCATTAGCTCCTTCCGTATGTGTTGTACTGATATGTCTGGGGCATGATGTACTGACATCACAAGTGTGTGCACTCGGATGGGCACCACTGCACCATTATTCTCCTTGTATTCCATTGTGACCTAGAGAAAAAAAAAAAAGACTGTGAACTCAATGACAAGAGCAACAGTCTGAAATCCAAAAATTAACCTTGCAGTTATTTTCTGCAGCAAAAAATAAACAGCAGTTAGATGAAAAATGATGGTTGGCTGTGAATGCTTAAAATCACTATAAGAAAGAAAATAAAATACAGAAAGTAGTGAGATTGCACTACCAAAAGACTAACTAAAGAATATCACATGTATCTCCACAGAGAAGCAAGGTAACAACAAGAAAGTTAAAGAAGACTGAGATTTTACCAGCAAATGCTAAAATCATTGAGTTTGGCCTGTTGACAAAACTTCAAATCATGATTCACCTAAAGCCAAAAAAACTTTTGGAGGACACTGCTAAAATGAGTAACTATAGATCATAACATAATAGGTTAGATCTTTTCCTACCTATTGCACAGCTTTTATATACATAAAAATATACTCTGTCATTGTTCCATTCTTAGTATAGTTTGCCTAAAATGTAGTATAGTGTACACATTTAGTATAGACTAAAAATGTCTCTCTACTACCACTCTTCTAAAATACTTGGATTTATTCACCAAAAAGAAATCTGTCTAGCCACACATTTACTGCTGACAGAAGGCAGAAACACAACCAGTGTTGCACTGCAACAACAGGAGCACCATAACTCCATGAAGTTCATCCCCACTGAGTAACAGAAATTAAGAACAAAGCACTTTACTGTCTTGGGGATGCCACATGTATGATTTTCCTTTCCTCCCCTGAAGAATTCAGAGCCTGGAAGATGGAGAACTTGCCTTGAGACTGCCAAAGTGCATCACTCTTACAGTGGGCTCAGTGACTCATTCACTCAGCTCTGCAACACAGCAGTCAGTGGCTCTTACCACTGGCCAAATACAATATACATGAAGTTTTAATCAAGAACAACCCCTGTTTTAACTGAAAAACCATAATACTATCACACTCAGTGCTTCTGGAATGTTGATGCTTATTCAGAAAAAAAAACAAAAAACAAGAAGAGGACAAACAAACTAACACACAAAACAACGAACCAACCAACGAACAAACAAGCCAAAATAGTTGATTGCCAGTAATTTGTTAATCTTCTTAATCTCCAGGGCAAGCAAAATACAAGCCCACTTTTGAAGGAACCAGCTAAGACACTGATAGAACAGTTTAAACAAACCACATGTGCTGAATAGAAATGTACAAATGACATTCCTGATGCCTTGGAACTTGAAAATGACAGCACTGTTTTTGATAAGCATGAATTCTGATTTAGTAGCAGAGAGGGTAAATTATTTTTATTGTTTCTCACTCTTATAGTTTACATATCTAGCTTACAAACCTGTATTTTCCCATCTGGTCTAACCCAGGGACATGTTCCATTCCGCTCCAGAGCCTTTATCTTTGCAGTCAGTTTGTGTGCCAGGAGGACTGTTAAGGGCATACATTCCTCAGTTTCATCAGTGGCATAGCCAAACATCAAACCCTGCATTGAAAAAAAGGGAACAGCATTGAAAAAAAGTGAAATAAGCCACTCATTTCTGTGATCTCTTCTTATTGCTGCACATCTTCATCACATAGTACTTTAAAAACACAGAAATCTAGAAAGAGAGAGCAGTGTAAATACACTCTGAACTACAACTAGCCTGAAATGAGATTTATGTATTTGCATGCACAAAAATTGGAGACACAGAAGGGTCTGGTTCCCAAGAATGACTCTGCCTTAAGCAACCGTAAGAATTCACTGCAAAGGATTAGTATGTTGGGAAGAGCATGAAAACACAGAGTCTGTAACTAAAACCAGTATGATTGATACACAGCACTCACTTTTATTAATAGGTACACAGCGTTATATAAGGTTCAGAGGGCACACCTCTTTTAGATAACAAATTCTTGCAGTTACCTCCTTTTTGGCTAGGCATCTTGTTTTTGCTAAAGCTGCACCTGCATCTGCCAAACTAGTTGCTCGAATCGCGCTTTCAGAGACATGTCAAGGTCAGGTTGTTTACTGCTCTCAGAACTGAAAGTTTCAGTCTGCTTCATACTTCTCAAAACATGGATTGGCCACAAATGCTGGGTGTCCACATTCCTTCAGAAATTTCTCCACATTAATAGACATAAAGCTCATAGAGATTGCTCAGTCTTCCACACACACGACAACTAAAATATTTGTTTCCTAAGAAGTAAGACCTGAAAGACTTGAAAGAGCAGAAACTGACAGCTACTGATAAAAAGCTTGGTTGTAACTGCCCAGTAAGGCCACTATGTATAGGAAAAGCCACTTTCACTGAAATCAGTGAGGGTGATGGCACTTTTCTGCACTGCTGGTTATTAACAGAGTGCAGTGTTTATCTTCTAATTCTTTCTCTTGGCACAATAGCTTTTAAAGAAAGGCTCTTGTATAATGCAATTCTTGATTGTAAACTACATTTAAGTAAGTTCCTGGAATAAAGTCCTGTTACCTGATCCCCTGCTCCAATGTCATCATCAGTCTTGCCATGTGATACAGCATGCTTGATCTCTTTACACTGTTGTTCTAAGGCCACTAAAACTGTGCAAGTCTTGTAATCCAGCCCTGGAGGAGGGAGTTTTGCAAAATTAAACCATATGTTCTTAAGAAGTCACAAATTGCTAGGGAAGGTTTTAGGGATGGATTGTCTAGTTATCCTAGCTAAAAAATTTGAAACTCTAAGCATGTAAGCTTCCTATAGTATGTTTCATATCATTAATAGAAACAGACTTAGCACATTTATGTAACAGTCTAAGGATGGGAACAAGTTAGTGGCATTGATTCAAACCTGAGCTCTTGAAACTTAGAGGGTAAGTGTAATCCTACAAGCTGCCCCACCTAAGCTAGTTACATTGATTATGATGACTAGGGTTCAAGCCTTTTAGGCATTAGAGCTGGGAAAAGAGAGTAGAAAATATTAGCAAAAACTGTTTTTCAGTTTTCCTTGTATTGGGCTCTAGGGTTCAATAGAATCAGAGGAAAGTTGTATATATCTTTCAAGAAAAGGGAAACAGCTAAAAGAATGTTAAGAATGCATGCAGAATTCCTTTGGGTGGGAACATCAAGTCTTACAGGTGTATCCATCCCAAGGACAAAGACCAACAGTGTTAAAGCTTTCAGTATACAAACCTGCAGATGTAACCACATCCTGACATTTGTGCAAACACTAGTTCTTCTGCATTAGAAAGCAAAATGTGCATGATACTTTCAAGAATAGGGCTCTTTCAAATATGCCACCTTAAAACAGCTCCTTCAGTACCAGGCTCCCTTCAGTGCAAGGCACTGAAAAATGCATATCAACATCTGTGCAGTTTTCTCCTAGACCTGAATAAACATTTCATTTAATTTTCCAGAAGACAATAAAACCATGATTTGGCCATATGCACAAAAGACCCAAGAATGAATATGTGAAGGATTTCACTCACCTTTGGAAGAGTCATCATACCCTATTCTCTTAAGGGTTTCTCTTACAATTTGTTGGTAATCTACTGTACCCCGGGACGTGATCTCTCCACAAAGCAAAATCATTCCAGTTTTTGCTACACACTCTGCAGAAAAAAAGATCAAACCTCAGTTTTACTACTACTGTTTTACAGTTACACAGGGAGATCCTGAAGATGGTTCTGTGAACATAGGAATAGATATAGGGGAAACTCAGTGTAAAACCTTAGCACACATATATGTTTGTGTGCAACTACTCTTCAGCTGATGCGAATATAAAATGCCTACATGGAAAAGGGTCCATCTTACCCAGTTCATCTGCACAGTGGCCAGCAAATATGTAGTGCTGTTTCTCCAAATGCTTTCCTGATCATCAGCAATTTCAGCTCAGGGTGTTCCTGAAGCTAAAGGGTCATAATTTATTAATAGCCAGCATTACTAATCTTTGATGGATTTTGTTACAGTAGTTCACACGGTTGCCCTTGGCAACCACAAAAACTTACATCACCTGCAGGATCCTGGAGAAAGAATCCATTCAACATCATTACAAATTTTGTGCAGAATGATTTAATGTTCTATTTTGTTGTTTGTTTCAAATGTTCACCTGGCCTATGAACTTTTAATATTTTTTGTTTTGTTGTTGTTGTTAAAAAATGTATCAAACAAAAAAAAAAATTACAGTGTTTTCTGTGTGGTCATTACAAAAAGGGCAAGAATTTCTGGCAGAACATGAATTTGGGAACCTGGGACTTAAAAGCATGAAAGAATAAGGCTGCAGTCACAGCCAGCTATCCCTAGGAACTCTACCAAGCCCATCAGAGCCAGGCACAGATTGATGGTGGTGAAAGACTTCAGAGCATGGTGATGCTTTCTTAGTATCAGCATCAAAAAGATTAATCTTCCTACCTTTGACTGCTTTCCACTCTGACTGAAATCTAATTAAACTGAAAGAAAACACAAACCAGCAACTGAAATATAATTGCAATTTACAAGTTTTCATTTGTGTTTTGTTCCCCAGCAAATTACAGAAATCAGGAATTAATCTATGTAATCATGTCACAGATCAATCTTTTATGGTTAAGACAACCTGATCCTGTTTCTTATGTGTCTTGTCTGAGAGATGTGAGAAACATCTCTCTTGACATTTTTGCAGCATTTCTCTGTTACTATCTCCAGCATTTCAGCAGCTTTGAAAGGAAAACTGCCTGCAATATTGAAATAGTGACTTCAATATTGTGAAACCTCACATATATGCTAAACTCTCCCCTACATCTCTTCACTGCTCACATTTATGTATAAATGATCACATGAAATTTTTCAGACAAAGCACTGTATCTGCAGGATGCAGCTGGACCTCTGTGACATTCAGAGGCCATGGCCTTGATGACATTCAGATTGCTCTTTAGACACATTCCCCTTCTGTGCTCATTCCTCCTTTGCAACCCAGTTCATTTTAATTTGATGACATATTCTTAGCCTCTGGAAGAGGAGATGTTTCTAGTGATAATGTCCATCCATAATGCAGGGTAGTGCAAACAGAAAGTCCCATGAGAATGCAAGCCAATTTGATCATCATCACATTCAAATCAACTGTGCACTGTTTGGTCAAATGGACCAAGGACATCACCCTGCTTCTGTAGAGACATGATAAATACCTATTTGGCACTTCTGGATTTTGAGTTTTGTTAACATCTTTTACTCTATAAAGAAATGCATCTTGACATAGATCTTTCCTCAGTTCTCATTTACCTAATTTTCTTAGATTCTTCATTATCATTTGCCCTGTCAGCCACAGCTTTCCCTGATACTACTGGCTTCTCCTGATGTATTTTGTATATTTCACCATTTTTAAATTGTACTGGAGTGCCATGTATTTCCTGTTTTTTCTGTTCATTTTTTTCAGCATTTTCCTGCCTTCCCCTTTCCTCTGAGCAGTGTGCTAGAGCTAGTTGCTTGACTAACTATGGAAGTGTAGACTGCTAGCTAAATATTGCAAAAATTTGGGGTTATAGGATGTTATATCAACATGGATTACTTGTACTTACTTAATCTTTTTCTTTTTTCATTTAAATCTGTATTATACTCACCACAAGCAACCTTGGCATCTGGATCAGCACTGAGATGAGCATCTAGAACAGCATCACTTATCTGATCACACAACTTATCTAGAAGATAAAAGGCAGACATTAATTTTCTTTTTGTGATAAAAACAAAAAACTGATTTCTTAATAAAACTTCATTTCTAGTGGGCAAAAGACATCTGTTAACAGACCATCTGCCAAGAGAAATTTTAGCAACTTACATTATGAGAGGTCTGTCTTACCCTGTTTTCATTCCTCAAAGTCAGTCATAACTGACATGTTCCTGCACGGGCCAGCAGCCTCCCAGGTAAGGGAGCAATGAAAAGTTTTGAAAGATTGCATGTCTGCAGAACCAGCTCAAGAATATGAATTAAACTTCACCCATGACCATTGCAAAAAGGCATGCAAAATATGCACAGCCACAGAACTTCACAGCTGAATCTTCAGTGCTGTCTGTATCAAAGAGATAGGTGCCTATATAATTTGTAACAGTCTATGGAATTTTCTATGTAATTCCAAATCTGCAATAACTTCACTCACAGGAATACTGTAACATACATGTGCAGACTCAAAGGCCCAAAGAGAAAGTTAATGGAGAAGCCTAACTGATTATTTAGTTTTACAGATAAACTGGTCTGGAAGCAAACATCCATCAGAATGAAATTATAAGGTAAGAGCAGAGTTATTCTGTACTCCAGAAGATCTGTAATTTCATATGAAGTTTCAGTGCAAATTCAATTTTAGTCTGAGAACTATAGAGTAGTATCTTCCAGCACAATCTAAAAGCAAGGAAAAGTGAAACATGTTATCCTGTAACTTTGAGTGGATGAGCCATCATGCCATCAATACCATCATCTCACTCAAAGAGAAACTGGAAAAACTCTAAAAGCAAGGCATGCATGCTTGAAATCTATGCATCCCTTTTATTCACACAGGCTATAGTTATCTCAATGTCAACATGATATTTGCTTAGAAAGGTGCATAGGTTTTTTCTTCACTGGCATAATTTTCACAATGACAACCAGCAATTTCCATACCTTTATGTTTTGTTTCTAGTGTTTTCCTCAACCACGTTGAAGCTAAGGATTTAACTGTGCACCTCATAAACAGTTTCAAAGTAAATCCAACAAGTTAGAGGCTTGAAATAGAACAAGTAAAAAAGACAACTTTTCAGGTTTCTTTTTTTGGTTGTTGTTTTTTGGATTTTTTGTTGTTGTTGTTTGTTTGTTTGTTTGTTTGTTTTTTTTTTCTTCAGCTGTTTGTGGTGCATTGATTTCCAGCTTGAGTATTATCTTACTGACATTTCTTGCTGGTGTATTTACTCAGAGAAACAGAATCCTGGCCAGTTCTCTAAGTTATAATGCACCTTCACTGGCAAAAATTGACTGCAATTTGAAGACACAAAGATGAAAGATATAAACATCACATGGTCATAACTTCAGATACAGAAGTCATTTGTGCAATCAAGGATAAAAATAAATGCCAGGTTCCAAAGTTTGGTGTCTGTCAAGTCTGTCAACAAGCCTGAAGCAAACTGCACCCTGAAGATAGTGAATTTGATTCACACAAGCAGGTCTGATGCTGACAGAGGAGAGGCATAACCTGAACAACTGGTAAGTTTTACTGCCTTCAGCTATTTGCACAAACACGGCACAACATGCAGTTTGTCAAAGCAAACAAAAACCTGATGGTTCCAGGTATGATGCTACCTGCTGCAGTGGCCTTGCAGCTGTTAAGCTGCCCACTAGGGGCTGTGCAGCCATTCCAATGTTACTGGTCTCATACTGTGCCATTCCTGTCTCATTATTAAGCATGATGAGAATACAGATATGCAAGGCAAAGTCAGCAAACCTTCAGTGATAACATGCTCATTTTCTCACTAGTAGGTTTTTTTGTCTTTCCTCCTTCTATAGAAAAAATAAGAAGCAATGTTATTTTTAGTTTTAACATTAAAATGTTCCATTTGAATGTTCTGCCATGAAAGGAACTGTTGCTACCTTTGCTATAAATTTGAGTCACAAATATGTCCACTGGAGGTCTGCTTTCTCCAGTCCATCAGTTAATGTAGCTTCTTGTTACGTACTTGTGTAAACAAAGATGAATGAACAAAAATAGATGAAGGTAACAAACAGTATTTAGAATTGAAGCACTGTCCTCCAGTCCCAGTCTTGGGAAATACAATGGCTTTGTACAGCCTACAGCATAAGTAAACTTGAGTTGCACAGAGAAATGTGGCAGAGGAACATGTAGTATTAAAGCAGTATCTGGAATGCATCTCTGATGAAAATCAGTCGTTGGTATTCCAAATGTTTCAGAGATTTGGAGTTGAATGATCACCTATAATAAACAAATGTATATGGTATTTTTTTTTAATTGCAGAATTAAAAATGAAATTGTAACTCTAGTATATGTGGCAACTCCAAGTCTACCTTTAGAGAACTTTTCCGTGCTTTTTTCTCTGAAGCAAAAGTTTAAAGTTGTCAACGCCAGATTATGTTGCATACTAAACAAATAAGACAAATTCTTGTCAAGCAAAGACATTATTCTGATTGGTTCTTTCTTTTCTCGCTTGGGGAGATATCATCAAAATTCCATCAGATAGCATTCTTCAGTGCAAGTATTAATAAAACAAAATATTCAATCAGAATTTTTACATACCAGGATGTCCTTCAGCAACAGATTCTGAAGTGAAAAGAAATTTTTTTTCTTTTTTTGTGGTCTGAATAGACATGTCTTGGTATCTTTAGTGAGCCTGCAATGAGAAAGACCTAAAGCAACTTAACTATAGAACAAGCACAAGCAGAATGTGAGGTGGAAGGGTTTATGTATCTATGCAATATCTGATGTAATAGCTTCCGTGTGTTTGTTCCTCAGGTGTTTAATAGATTAAGACTTATCTGTGTGGATTTTACAATGCACTGCTACAGGAACTCCTTTCATAAGACCTGCACGTGTTTCATTGACCTTTGTCCTGCTAAACTCTGCAGAGTTCATATGAAACACAAACACAGCTAAGCCAGAATTCAATGATTTTGCACACATCCCCAAGCCTCCATCCTTACTCTTTCTTCTAAGTGCAAATAAAAAGCACTTCAAGATAGTACCAGCACAGAGATTCTAGTTGAATTTGTAAGGGCAAACAATGCTTTCACCTAGGCTTAGTATCCATGCATTGTACTCAGCAGCACTTGTGAGCTTTTATTCTATCTTTATGTGAGAACAGGTGTTCCTAACAGCTTTACGTGGCAGTTTGTGTGAGTGGCTGAGTGAGGAGCTGTAGAACCACCAACAGCATCGTCTGTAGAAACAGTGTTGGAGACAACTGGTTCATTATAATTTACCTTGAATTTTGAGACAAAAGCTATGCCCTAGCTCAAAAGATCCTAAACTTGTCAATGGTCAGTCTCTTGGAATTCATTTTACTGATGCCTTTTGTCCCACTGTGTGCCTTTATGAACAGACACCTGTAGCATACAGGTGGACTTGACTGAGTATTCAAGCTAAGCAGGGAGGTGCTGCCCTTCTGGATACACTGTCTGCCACAGGCTTGTTTCAGAACACAGTGAGACAGTACACTGGAGCACCTGAGTACAGCACTGTGTTGCAAACCTACCCAGGAAGAACAAGAGGTGTCTGGTCTTAAAGACACTTGTTCTGCTGAGCAGCTCTACACTGCTGCTATACATTATGTCCAACTCAGCTTCTTTAAAACAGTAGTTATTTCTGAAAACATTGCTCCATAACCTAAGCATGGTAAAGAGCAGCAAGAGTAGTACCTAGATGCGGGTACAACTTCAGCTACAACTGAAGGCATCACTACTGGCTATCACAAGCAGGGTACGGTCCCCACCAGGCCACCAGCACAAGACGTGTGTGTTCATTTTGCAAAGAAATCTTCACTGCTACAAAGAAATGTACCTTTGCTTCAAGACACTACCCACTAGTGAGGTATATGAGGTAAGAATAGTAAAGAAGGTAAAGCACTAACAGAAACAAATCAAAGCCATCCATCAAAAAAATAAAGCAGAGTCATATTTCAGCTGTAATAATGTCTGGAGAAGGTGCTGCGTAAATGTTATTCAAGTGATAGCTAGTGTGCTGCAGCAGGCTGGTCACTTCTTGTGAAATCACTCTCTACAGAGTGACACATGAATAGGAGATTTGGTTGGTGGAAAGAGACCATCTGCACCCCCCTATTTGGCTTTGCTTATTTTTTTTTTTTTTTTAATTAGTTCTAGGAATGGGAGTTTTCAGCAAGGAACACCAAAACCCACCTGTTCTCAGAGGACATTAATTGCTTAAGTGTATGTGAAGGAGAGCAATAAAAATTATTAATTTACACCACAGTTAATGATTATCAGAAAAGCCTGATGAAATCTGTTAACTCATTTATTTCATTGCCTTTCTTTACCTTCAGAATTCATTGCAATAAAAACAAAATTAAACTAGCCATACATAGATTTTTGTTCCAGGAGGTTTTTCAGCTCTGCACAATAAATGTTCCGTGAGCTCAAGTTACATATTTCATTAAATAGTTCATACAAAGCACCCAAAAAATGTTCATATGAAGAATTTCCATCTTCTCCTCAGGAATTCACATTATGCTACAGTCTGCAATACTCATGCTTTACATTGTGCCTTATGTACTATTCTCATTCCTGACATGCTATTCCAACATGTTCTATAATGTTGAATCATAGAATCATAGAATCATAGAATGGTTTGGGATGGAAGGCACCTTAAAAATCATCTAGTTCCAACCACCCTGAACAGGCAGCGACATCTCCCACTACAGCATGCTTCTCTAAGTCCCATCCAGCCTGGCCCTGAACACTTCCAGGAATGGGGTATCCACAACTGCCCCAGGCAACCTGTTCCAGTATCTCACCGCCCCCCCAGGAAAGAATTTTTTCTTACTGTCTAACCTAAATGTCCCCTTATCAAGTTTTAAATCATTGCCCCTTGTCCTCTTGCTACACACCTGTGCAAAAAGCCCTACCCCAGCTTTCTTGTAGGCCCTCTTCAGATACTGGAAAACTACTATAAAGTCACTTTGGAGCCTCTTCTCCAGGCGGAACACCCCAAATTCCTCAGCCTGTCTTCATAGGCGAGGTGCTCCATCCCTCTGATAATTTTAGTGACTCTCCTCTAGACATGCTCAAGGAGCTTTATGTCTTTCTAATGCTGGGGACAGCAGAACTGGACACAGTACACTAGGTGGAGTCTCAAAAGAGAAGAATAGAGGGGGAGATTCACCTCCCTTGACCAGCTCTCTGTGCTTCTTTTGATGCAGCCCAGGACAGAATTGTCTTTCTCAAAGAGTACCTTGATGGCTCATGTTGAGCGTCTGCTCCACCACCACCCCAAGTCCTTCACCTCAGGGCTGTCCACAATCCTTTCTCCTTCCAACTTCTATTTTTGCATGGAATTGCCTCAACCTGGGTGTAGAACCTTGCACGTGGGCTTGTTGAACTTTATGCAGTTTGCATGAGCCCACTTCTCTAGCCTGTCAAGGTCCCTCTACATGGCATCCCTTTGCTCCACTGTCTTGACTTCACCACACAGTTTGGTGTCATCAGCAAACTTGCTGAGGGTGCATTCAATTCCACCGTCCGTGTCACCAACAAACACGTTAAATAGCACCTGAGTACCGACCCTTGAGGAGCACCACTCATCACACATCTCCATTTGGACATTGGACCAAAGTGTCAGGCGGGACAGTGTTGAATGCTTTGCACAGGTGGAGGTAAATGTCCTCTCTTGTTCTGTCTTTGTGCACTTACGTTCCCCATCATAAAAGGCCACCACATGAGTTCAGGCAGGACTTGCCCTTAATGAAGCCATTGGCTGTCACCAATCACCCTTTTATTGTTCACATACCTGAGTAGAGACTTTGCTAGTGAAGACAGAGGCAAAGGAGTCATTGAGTACCTTGGCCTTTTCTGCATCTGGGATGACCAGCTCTCCTGTTTCCTTCTGGATTGGGCCCACATTTTCCCTGATCTTCCTCTTATCATCAACATATCTATAGAAATTTTTCTTGTTGCCCTTAACCCCCTTTGTCAGATCCAGTTCTCTCTTTCCTAACCTGATCTCTTGCTTCTCTGACTACTTTTCTGTACTCCTCCCAGGGTATCTGTCCTTGCTTCCATCCTCTGTAAACTTTTCTGTTTTACACCTAATTGTGTCCAGGAGTTCCTTCCTCATCCACGCCAGCCTCCTGGCACTCCTGCCTATCTTCCTCTTGATCGGGACACCCTGGTCCTGCGCATGCAGGAGGTGATCCTTGAATATATTCTATCTTTCCTGGGCTCCCTTCCCATTCAAGACTTTTTCCCATCCTACCCTACCAAACAGATAATTAAGGTAATTAGGTAAGCATTCTACCCTACAAAAGCCTACATATAAAGAGCAGTCAGCCTTTGTAAATGAGAAACCAAAAAACAATGGGGGCAAGAGGCACCAGAGGAGAGGGGAGAAGTCTCAAGGCAGGAGACACAAGAAGACAAGAGGATGCTGTTTATAAAAGAGGCACAAGGTAAGCTGCCTGAAGCAGACACATGAAAGAAGATACATGTGAGGTGTGCCTTTGAGGAGTCTGCACATGGTGGAGGAGCCCACGCCAGAGTAGATAGAAACATGGATGACCAAAAGAAAAGCAATCACAACACACTGATCTCAAACTCATGCTCCCCATCACCTCATCCAAGGGACTGAGACCAGGAAGTGGGGAGGAAGGATGTCCAGAGGGAAGCTGGGATGTTTTTCCAAAGTGATCTTTTGCCTTCTTTATTTTTCAGTATTAGAATCAGAAACTCAAGTTTGCTACCTAGCAATAAATTGAATCAAATGCTCTATATCAAAACTGTTTCATTGCCTGTGACAGCCCAGCCAAGATACATTACTGGTGAATTTATTTGAGGATTATCAATTGTTTCTGTAATAGTCCTGCTTTTCTTTGCCTCTTCTGCTGATGCTTCCCGACAAAGTGTGAAAAAATACCATCAGTGTCACCAGATTCAGAAAGTTCCTAAGGAAAATGGAGAAATGAACAGGAAGACCTTATAACAGTGGGATCAATTCTACTAAACTTTCAATATTGCTCTATATGCTGGGATCACACACAAAAAATACTCTTAGAGCCACAGAAGTGAACCAATCATAACTCAAGTCTATGCATATTCTACTTATTTTTATCACAGCAACTCAGTACTGCCCCTTCCTTTCTGTTTTACAAATTTACAAATTTTGGCCACAGTACTGCTACTTTTTCTTATAATCTATACAATATTTCAGTTCTACCTGCTTCTGAAAAGATATCTTAGTTCTGAGTGTTCTGAGATCTCAGCATTTGTTATGTTTTGAAAGGGCACTATTTAATTTTATTGTAATAATAGGAGGACTTAGAGGGAGGTATTGTTTAGGAGCCTGAGGGATCCTAGGTGCAGAACAGAGAGGGATCTATATTCCCTCCTATTTCCTGCCATAACCTACTAAAAGCCAGGATAGCTGAAAGGTCTGTTCCATCTTCCTTCTTTTCTCCCTTTTCTCATCTGGCAGATATCTTGGACAGAGATTTATGCTCTTTGTTTTCATCTTGCCACATGCTCTGCAAGATCCAACTCTATCACGTGCAGGGAAGAGCCCTAGACCCTTTTCCCAAGCTGGCTCTGCCATGGGGAACCTTGGTATTCTTATATCAGCTACCACTCATATGTATGTGTATATATACATATATCTGTAAACTTGTAATTATTTTTCTACTTATTATTATCCCTTACCTGTTCATTAAATATGCTGTAGTTCTAATTTCTAACTTTTAAATCTATTTTCCTTGTTATTCTTTTTATTTTATCCTGGGAGGGTGAAAGCAAGTAACAAAGAGCTATTCTGTTCTCTGTGTTTTGGTTCACCCTCATCTCTAAACAGAGACACAGCTGAAGTGACTCTTTGTGTGTCGTCACTTCTTTCATCAGTTCAACAATGTGTGTTGCAGCTCAGACCACTCAGGTCAGCCCAAATTCAAAGTGTTATTCACTTACATAGTTGCCTCAGGAAACTGCTGCTGAACAAATGCTTTTTTTATGTGTAAATGTATACAGTCTCTTCTCTAAGAAAAGATTTTTTTTCAACATTTTTTTCATCATAACCACAGAATCATTTTGCTTGGAAAAGAGCATCATGTCCATCCACTAACCTAGTACTTCCACATTCACCGCTAGACCACTAGTTCAATAGTTCACAACTATTTCTGAGCATCATATCTATAGTTAGAGTAAATAAATAAATAAAAATGTCTTTCCAATGCTTGCATAATATAATATACATTAAGATCAAGAAATGTATAATGATAAATCAGATAGGATCTGCTATCCCAGCAGATTCAAGGCAAATAAAGGAACTGTACTTGCCTTTGTATAGTGTTGCCATATGAATTTCTTAGATCTCATGTTACAGATTCTCCTATAAGTGATGTGAAAAATGAAGTCACAAATGGCAATTTAGGATCCTTGAAGTAAAAATGTTGCTTGACTTGGGTGCTCTCTCTAGCAGTGAGAGTGGTTAGTAGGCAGGTAAACCTTTAAAAGAAAGAAGAGTCTGTACTAGGGGAGGAGGTTGGCAGGGATACTAGGACCAGTAAGGTGTTAAATGGATGACACAATCCTGGTACAAACTACAGATTACAATGCTCTGTGTGCAGGTGTATTTCTAGTTCAACATTTCAAACAAATTTTTCAGCCTTGAACATTGGATACAGGCTACTGAAGGACAGCAATAATTTGTAAGGCAGGACAATTACTTATAGGGAACATAAGTGGGGCTTTTCTTCAGTCCTTTTGAAGAGGTGCTGGTAGACAGCTGGTATGTGCAACAGAGTGAGAGTCTAGGGTAGGCAACCAAGACAGACATCAGAAATTGTGCAGAATCAAGGGTGAGAGCAAGTCAGCAAGACTTGTCAGAGAGGCATGAACAAGTGGCCTAAAATACAGTTGGTCATGGGCCTTATCACCAGACCTGGAGATAGGTGTCATAAAAGAAGTCCAGAGACCTCT
This sequence comes from Phaethornis superciliosus, assembly GCA_023637945.1. Lineage (NCBI taxonomy): Eukaryota > Metazoa > Chordata > Aves > Apodiformes > Trochilidae > Phaethornis > Phaethornis superciliosus. The sequence goes on from JAJQWJ010000004.1 coordinate 49,935,985, forward strand.
CGTCAGAAGCAGACACTTTCCCCCACAGAAAGCTGGGCACGTAGAACCGAACTAGGTAGAGAACAACACAGCTCACACACCCACAGCATGGGCCCCTGGCAGGTTCTGCTTTTGTAAGCACCACATAGGCACTCTTTGGATTGTGGTATCAGTCAGAGACTGTGCCCAGGAGGTGATATGAATAAGGGTACCCTGTATAAGAGCAACATCCAACGATAAGAATTCGACAATGGGCCCAACCCTTCCTTTTTTTACTTCAGTATGTACACATATAAAGTCCATGTGCTCCACAATAACACCGCAAAGATTAAAGCTTCATTGATTGATTTTAATACTTAAAAATCTTGTTAAACTACTTTGAGTTTGCTTAGGCTTACACTACCTAGAGCTAGTAACGCCCTAATATGAACATTGATAAAGACTCTCTAAGGTCAAAGTGTTGTATCTTACTTTCTCTTGCACAAGATACAACAAAACTCATCTCCAGGTGCATTTTTAAAGTAGGTTTCATGAAAGAAAGTGCCCATGCTTTATCTTATTTCATTTAATATGGAAACTAGAGCCAACTTCAATATTTTTAAGGTAATGTATACTGGTTATGTGCAAACTGGTCACCTTGAACTAGGAAAATACATTGACCATTTTTCATAATTTTTGTTAAAACTCCATTGCATTTCCTGTCTCTCAGAAAGGAATTTTGCTGCAAATATTACGTGTAAACATCAGTTCTTAAAGGAAATTAAAACTTCTATTTTCGTCTAATAAAGTTTAAATCATTCTCGTGAACTCCATATTTTTTCTCAAAATCTGTATTTTGTAGTTAGTAAAGAGAGATAGAAATTGGTAGAAAAAAATTTCTTCAAGTCAAAAATGGGTAACGTAGTGTGTTAGCCTGCTGAATTCTTCAAAATTGATGCAGCAAGGAGAGAGACCTACCTATTATTCAGCATGCTTAAAGTATATTCACAAGTGGGGTCCTAACCTCATTTCTTCACTTCATCCCAGGTTATTACAAATCATATTTGCCTATGCTGTAAATACTTGGGGTTTTGTACTTTCTGTATTTGGAAGATGCTCTTTTGATCTTTTCCCCAACAGATGCCATCTGTGATTGACAACTGATGCACTACAATAACAATTACAGTTTTAGAAGAGTTTTTGAAAAGTTTTTTCTATAGTTTACAACTAATTCCAAAAGCATTAGAACTGTAGAATTATATTAGAACTATAAAATTATGTACCTCAATACCTCATTTTCATGGAGGATAGAACTGCTCTAGCCACCCCTCCGCCACCTTTCCAAGTAAAGATAAAAGGGGAATAAGGACGAGACCTAGAAGTTGGAAATTAAAACTGAAAACAGGCTTACTAGAAGGGCAATAAAACAGGATAAGTAACATATACGCGAATATATACATATATATGTACATTATATACATACATACATCTATACATATGTATATATACATATCCATCCAACCCGATGTCGATGGTGTCAGGGAGAGGTGCCTGAGGGCCTCTTGCTGCAGGGCCGACTCAGGAGAGGGCTCCAGGGCTCTTCCCAGCGCCCGAGGGATGTGGATGCTGAAGAGCAGTGTTGAGCTGGGGGTAAAGGAGCGCAGGGGAAAGAGAGGAGGGGCTGGGGTCTGCCTGAGCTTTAGAGAGGGTGGGCAGGGAATGGGAGGGAAGGGACCCCCAGGGCTGCCCACCCTCTCGGATCCCTCAGGGTCCAAAAGACCCTCTGTTTGGGTCCTCGTACTGTTACTGAAAATTATCCCGGTCCATTCAAACTGTGACATTTTGAACAGAGGCTGTGAACACTACACTGAAAGTGAAATCGCTGATATGTTTACAAAAGGGAGTTGTGTGAATTCAACTGAAATAATTTCTTTAACTGGTTATAAACTCTGTAGGCAGTTTCAAAATAACATTTTTAGAATAATTAACGTGTAAACTGTGCTCCATCAAAAAAGACCTGTCCATGAAGTGGGAGATCAGTTTTTCAAAAACCACGCATTTTTGGATGACAAGTCTGCATGCTTTTTGGAACAGTACATACGTGTTATTTTCATCCCTCAGTAAGAAAGCACACTGACCTCGCGAAGAACCATAACAAGAGTTGTCTTACTCGTTTTGATTTCCTAAGATGCTCAATTATTTAGCATCACCTAGTTACTTTCTCTTCTTAGTGTCAGACATGGACAACCCATATTTGGACTGCCCACAAACAACGTGTCTTAATCTTCCCTTCCACCTCCAGTCTCCTGCAATATGTCAAATTCTGGGTAACAGCGCAATATGTTGAAGTTTGGTTTTTTTGCTATTAGGACTTGAAACTGCTTATTCTGTTCCTGAGGGGAGAGAAACTGGAGAAAAAGATTCTGCAGAAACTCAAAGGCCAGCTTCCATAGTCTGCCTGTCCCTGGCATCCAAGAACCAAAGTTCAATGGATCTCCAGGTGGGTTCCTGCTTAAGATGGGAGTATTCTTCAGGTGCCTCAAGTAGTCCATTCTGCATTGTGCTGCTTTTGAGTTTGTCCCTTCAGGCCTGAATATGGTCAAGAGTAAAGTCTGATCCATCCTGGTGTTCCCAGGTTTGTTGCAGCAGTATCCACAGGCAGAAATTTAAGGCCCTGTAAATCTTTACAATGAGTTAGGCACAATGTTAAGAATCATTTGGCTACGATATTTATTAATAGAAATTAATCTCTCTGCTAGCAAAAAGGGATGAATGCAAAGTGCTCTGACATCCTGATCTCTACAGAATCTTTCATGCAATTTATTACTTGAATATGTTTAATAAACTTCACAACAGTCCACCTTAACTTTTTTGGTATTTTTTCTGTATTTTATTACTCTAAACTTTGATAGCAGTACTAGTAGAAGTAGTTTTGCAGTAAGAATTTCCGTTCCTTTCCAAAACCATTTTTTGTTCAACTTTCTTCCTCCCAGCAGGGCATGGAGGAATGACCTTGCTTTCCACAGTAGTTTTCCACAACCCAGAGGTCAGCGGATCTTGATTGATATGAGATAGAGGTAGGATTATTTTCAGTGTTTAGGATTATTTGTCTTCTTGAAAGCAACAAGGATTTGGACCTTACTCAGTCTTCTGTCATTGACTTAAATGTAATGTAAATATTTGCATTATTTTTTTGCACATTATTTCTGTTGGAGAAAAGACTGAATTCATTCTTCCTGCTATTCACGCAGGACAGTATTTCCTTTGACCTCTTTTCTCTTTGAAAAACTCTGCTGTCCCCTTGATGGTACGTCCAATCTCAGATATTTGACAAGAGGCCTACAAGTGGGATTCTAAGCCTTGTGCCTTTCTTTTTGGCAATCTGTTTCAGGTGTAACCATAATTTTGCAACTCTTGCTTTATTTTTACCATGCTAATACAGCTTCACACAGCCTAGTACATCATTTGGGGTTTTACTGTGTTTCTACTCTCTTTTTCCATGGTGACTCTGGATAATTGCGCTTCTTCATCTGTCACTTTTTAAACAAATGTAATGATAAATAATTGAAAGAATCATAATTTAAGCAGGAGATCTTATCTTGCCATTTTCAGTCATCTTTCTTGAGATGGTTTGAATTCCATCTTGAGGTGCCTGCCTGTCTTAGTTTACAATAAATGGTACATCCTTTGGTACCTTAAAACTCTGCATTAGATTAGTGAAATTAAGGGAAATTAATCCCAACATCACTGCTTCGTCTTGGGGATGCATCACTATGGGGTTTTTCTGTTCTTTTTAGGACACTTCTAAACAAGGTAATACAGAGTTCATGAAATAAGAAACCTCTACGTACTTACATGTAATTGCTTAGGTTGGAAGGGATCTAAAAGATCATTCTGCATTAGCAGGGACACCTTCCGCTAGACCAGGTTGCTCAAAGTCCTGTCAAACCTGGCCTTGAACTCTTCCAGGCACAGGGCATTCACAACCTCCTGGGGAAACCTATTCCAGTGTCTCAGCATTCGTCCTATAAAGAATTTCTTCCCAACTTACATCTACCTTCTTTCATTTTGAGGCCATTGCCCTCCTCCTCCCTCAATTGGCTGGTTATGCTGTGCTTTGTGCACCCCAGGACACCATTGGCACTTTTGCCTGCCATAGCACACTGTTGACTCATATTTAACTTACCACCTACCCAAGCCCCGAGACATCTTTCCGCAGGGCTGCTCTCCAGCCTGTCATCTTTCAATTTTCATGGACAAGCAGGGTTACCTCATGCCAGGTAGAGAATCTGGCACTTTCTTGTCTTAAGTTTTCATTCTGTTGGTGATTGCCCAGCAGTCTGTGCTATTCAGATCTGTCTTAAGGGCTCTCTACACTTGGGGGAGTCCACAGCTCCTCCTAATTTACTATCATTGGCAGACTTACTTAGTATACATTAAATTCCTACATCCAGATAATTTATAAAACCATTAAAGAGCAGTGGCCCTAAAATCAAGCCCAGGAGAATCCTACTGGTGACCCTCCACCAGCCTCATCTAAACCCATTTACAAAAACCCTTTGAGACTGACCTATCAGCCAGTTGTTTTCTGAAGTTTTATGCACTATCTGTATGCTGGACATTTTGTCCAGAAAGATGCTATGAGAGGCAGTATCAAAATCTTTCCCAGAGTCAAAAAGAAGCTGCATATGGTGATTTCCCTTGCTCAACTAGATGGGAGGCTGTTACTTTCTGTGGTGGTAGAGTCAAAGGAAATCACATACGAATGCCTCTACCTGTGTGGCCTCCTTACCATGTAGCAATTAGTCTTTGAGTTGTCACAATATTATGTGAAAACTCCGTCTCTTTGACACAAACTCTGTTTGGAATGGCAGTCTGAAGGCTTCAAATGATGGCTTTTTTGTGGTGGCACATGGTGTGATTTTGGGATGGGGGCCTACACAGAGTCAGGAATGGGGACTGATTATCCTGATGGGTCAATTCCAACTCTGCATATTCTATGTTTCTACAATATCCTGAAGGATCCCATTTTGATCAGACTTGGACATGGGTTATTGGCATTTCTGGACTTGTAGTCTGTCTGAAGAATCATAGTTCATTATCTTGTAGAGTTTCAATCATCACAGATGTCCTACAAGTGCAGGGACTACAAACTGCAAGCATTACAACTTGCAGATTATATGAAAAAGGAAGTACAGTTTATGAATATACAGTACAAGGAAGTCATTACAATAAACCATATAATGCTGAAAATAGTACTTCTAGCATAATAACACAACAGTGTACATTAAGGAAAAAAAAAAAAAAGCAAGCAAGCCAAATGTTTACATCTACAAACATTCTATTCAAAACATGAGTTTGCTAGAGCAATTGTAATGAAAGTTATGTATCCGTTTCTTGAGAGAAGAATTGTGGAGAGCTGCCTCAATAAGTTGAGAGACTTGAGAGCTAGTGAAAAAGCAGGGTCCCACAATTCAAAACAAAGCCAACCAGAGATAGTGGCAAGGCAAGGCCTGCTGCCAGAAAGATAAAGATGAAGCAAGGCTCATTTCCAGAAAAGATAGCAAGGGATTTGGAGGACACCTGCTCTGAACAAAGGGCTCTGGAGTCCACACTACACACAGAGAAGGTAGAGAAGGCAAGAGGATTATCACACCATCCTTACTGAGGAATAACTTTTACAGAACAAGTACGAGAAGGGGCACCAAGAGACAGAGATTAAGATATGAAGATATTAGTTATTATTTGCATTTGAGAAAGGCCTTATGTGTTATTTGAGAGTTATTTTTTGTTGTTTTTTGTCATTTGTTCTTTTATGTATGGAATTGCTTCCTTGTCTTGTATCATGGTAAATGATTGTTTTGTAGTTGTAAAAGCAAGAGTGTGAGTGACGGAGGGAGTGAGTGAGTGAGACAAGCAGTTTCCTCCCCCTCGGCCTCCCTCCCTGTCCTCTAGCTGCTAATAGCTAGGGGAAGCAGTAATGAAATTAGTTGATTCAGTTAACTCTTTCATAGAATCTAGTTGCCTAGAGTATAAGGTAATTTGTCAACAATATGGGCCAAGTACACTTTAGGATGAAGGAGAAAATGAGTTGCAATCTCAGGATGAGTCAGATTTGGAAGAAATGGCATCCCTTGTTCATCGACCTCTAAGTCCTTCTGTGCCTCTAGCTCCTTGACCTCTGACTGCTTCTGTATTGCAGACAAGTATAGAAAAAGGTCTTAGCGCTGCACTGCAGAATGGGGAGGAAATCCCTTTGGAACTTTTGTAGGCATTCCCTGTTATGGGGTATTGATGATAATAAACTTGGGCAGATATTTCGCTCACATAAAGCTATACCTTTAAAGACACTGAAAGATCTAAAACAGCTGGAGCTACGTATGGTCCAACTGCACGTTATGTACTTAGTATAATTAAACTTGTAGCTGCTGAAGCTATGTGTCCTTGTGACTGGAGTATACTGTCTTGTACTGCCCTAGGTGGAGGTGACTATTTACAATGGAAAATATATTGTCATGATTTTTGTATGGATCAAACTTGAAGAAATCAAGAAGCAAATATACATATTACCTTTGAAATGTTGACAGGAACAGGACCTTTTTTAGATATGCACATGGATGCAGCTGACCTGGGATCTGCAGGCTTATCAACAAATAACTAACGCAGCTGTGTAAGCTTGGGAAAAGTTTCCTGTGAAGGGGGAGGATAATGCAAGTTTCACAAAAATTTTACAAGGACCATCAGAGCCTTTTGAACAATTCATTACTTGTCTAATTATAGCAATTCAGATGACTGACAACACTGCTTCTGACATTTTGTTAAAAACAACTGGCATTTGAAAATTGTAATAAAGTTTGTAAGCAGGCACTGTCAGGTTCTAAACAGACCATAACAATTACAGATAATATACGCCAATGCCAGGACATCAGCACTGCCACACACAATGCTAATTTGATGGCAGCTGCTATGTAATCAGTCAGAAAGATAAAATGCTTTAACTGTGGTAAAGAGGACAACTAGCAAGAGATTGTAGAAAGACAAAGATCTGTCCTAATTCCAGACCACCTCCTCAATTATGTCTGAAATGTCAGAAAGGGTTTCACTGGGCATCTCAGTGCACAACAAGATGTTATAACAAGAGGGTTCAGTTGTTGGGAAACTGACAGCAGGGCCTGCCCCAGCCCTCCCAAACAAGAGGGCAGCGATGTCACTGACACCTCCACAAATGATCCCAGCAAATCACAACCTCAAAGCCTCACCAGGGCAAGCTCTGGCAATGCAGGACTGGACCTCCATGCCACCTCCTGATGTGTAATAACTACTAAGATGGGGATTCAAAAAAATCCGACCACTACTACAGGGCCCCTTCCTGCTGGTACTTTGGGCTTTATAGTAGGCCATAGTGGGTATTCAGAAAAAGGGCTTCTTCTAATCCCCAGGGTGGGGGATGAGGATTTTTTGGGCACTATAATGATTTTGGCATGGTCTCAATAAGTTATCGAGATCCCGGAGAAAGCTAGAATTGCACAAATTCTTACACTTCTGTACGTTAAACTTGGCCAGGAACAGAAACGAGTAAGAGGAGCTACTGGATTCTGTAGCTCAGGAACAGTTTTTTGGTCTCAAGAAGCTACTGATCAACTATCCCCAGTAACATTAACTATTCAAGGATGAAAATTTGAAGAACTTACTGACTCTGCAGCAGGTAAGTCTGTCATTGCTTTAAAGCATTGGCCAAAATCATGGCCTCTACAAAAAGGTGCAGTGTCTTTTGCAGGAGTTGGTAAAGTCTATTTGCCCTGTCAGAGTTCTGCACAGCTCAACAAACTCCACCATTTTCATACCTTGGTTATTTTTTACATCAGTGTACCATTCATTCACAAAAAGTCAAATTACGCCTTACCAAACATTAAATGCTTTTCAGAAATTATTAGGAGGTATTAATTAGCTTTGAACGATGCTAGGAATTTCTTCTACTCAGCTGACTCATCTATTTGAAACACTGTGTGGCAATTCTAATTTAAATCCTCCCTGCATTCTCTCAGAAGAAGCAAAGGAAGATTTACAGCTTGTAGAACAGGCTATAGCGACTGCTCAACTATCATGAATTTTCTTTCAACAACCAGTACAAGGTGCTGTTTTAACCACTCCTGACACTGGTGTTCTCCAATCACAGGGTATGCTAGAATGGCTTCTCTCTTTTCAAAACACTTCTTCATTGACCCCATATGTGACAATAGATGCATTCCTGATTTTTAAATTGTTGGAGTGACTTTGGCAATTTACAGGCTTTCATTTGGTTGACATTCACCAACTTGATACACAAGTACAATTGCAGGAGTTAATTCAGAACAATGAGCATGGCATTTAGTCTCTGCTAGCTACATAGGATACCTGGATAATCATAAACTTTCCTTAAACTATTAACCTTTGTTGAACAATACTCACGGCTTTTTCCTGTGACAGCTTCTTCTGTCCCCCCGATTCCCACAGTGTTTACTAATGGTTCTAGGGAAAACAATTTGGGTTTTTCCTGCCTCGGGCAAAGGCAAACCCATTCGTGGGGTTGCTTTTGCTCAAGGGGCTGAACACACTTGGTGGGTGATGGTGGAAGATAGAGATGTACAATGTGTACCACAAGAGAATCTAACACTAGGTGACAATACCTAATTTTTGCTTGTCTAGCTTAATCAGTAGGACATGGAATCTTTGGGAGTTATGAATTTGTATCCCACATAAACTAATGTTACATGAATTACTGCATAAACTAACAGTGTTCTGTGAGTGTTTTTCAGGATGATGTCGTGGTGATAAAACCTGAACTTGGTTCATCGACTGGCATCCAGTGACTTCTTCCAGGTTCACATCTGCAACTTGTGGACCATGGACATGAACTATAACAATTACTCCTTGTTTTAAGAATCTGCTACAATAGATGAGTATCTGCAATCAGAGATTAAATTACTTAGTGGATTTTAGTATAGAGAGATAGTAATAATTTGTGTATAGGTGTGTTTAGGGATAAGTGATAGTAATGAATGAAGGGTGATGCAAATGGTATAGAATAAGGGGTGGAATGTCCTGGTTTGGTCCAGGATAAAGGTAATTTTCTGTCTTGTACTTTTGTTTTCAGCTAAGTGTCTTGTAAGTAGCTGCACTTGCTGAAATTAACAGCAAGTTTCTCAGCCAGTGTCTGCTTCTGGGACTGATAACACTCGATGTTTATAGTTACAGCCAGAGACTGTAGCTGAGCAGAACCAAGGACACTGCTCAGCTCTGAGGAACATTTTGCCCTCTGGAAGGAGTAAACAGGTCCCACCTGAAACCCTCCTTGGGGGAGGACCAGGCAAGATAGACGGCCAAAATTATCCAAACAGAGTACTCCATCCCATGCACGTCATACTCAGTATAAATTTGAGGGATCACAAGGGTCAAACCCCTTCCTGCTTCCCCTTCTTCACCTGTCAGTTTGCTTCGGCATCCTGGGAGGATTCCATCCATCTGTCTGCCTGTGGTCCTGATCCGTGCCAGCCTGAATCTGTGTGTTCCTGCCTCCAGTTCCTGACTGCTGCTGACTCCAGGATTCCAGCTTGGACTTTCCCAGGGCTGCCCTACAGCCTCGGTGATGATGTGAGTTACTGGGGGAAAGAGGGAGGAATGTGGTATGAATTTTCCTGTATATTTGTATATATTTAGTATATATTTAGTAATTTTTCCTATTTTTCATTGCTGTTTTATTAAAGTTGTGTAGTTTAGTTTCCAACCCGTAAGTCTCTCTCCCTTTTTCTCTCTGCTTTCTTTATCAGGGAGGAGAGGGGGATTAATAGAGAGCATCTGTCATTCAGTTTACTTGTTGAGCCAGTGTTAAACAGTGACAGATTTATTGGCTCCAATAACAAGCTATCAGGTATCTGGAAAAAGTGGCTGTTCGGGATGTGAGCTACACTGATGAAAACATTAAAGATGCTTATCACATGCCATACCCTAAGCCTACTATGCAAAGGTTTGTGCATGCTGCACCACCTCTTTTTAGCCATACACTATCAGTAATGTTACAGGTTCCTGGAGAATTGGAAGGAATTGTGGGTGATGTGACTAAAACAGCACAAGAATATGAAGATGCTGTCACAGCTCCTCTTCAGGCGTGGGTCTCAGCTGTAAAGGGAACAGCTGAGAAACTGCATTTATCCATTTTTCTTTAGGTAAGAGGAGGACGCCGCATTGCAGCCATTAAGAGGAAACGCCCTCCTATGAGAGACAATTGAGAGAAACAGAATTTAATGAGAGGAATCCTATGGGCAATCCTGTGTGAGTGTGGACAGGATATGAAAAAGTGGGATCAGAAACCTACTGCTGCCGTACAGGACAGAGTATGTAAGTTACTGAGTAAGGCAAATGAAAAAGGAGGTCCTTGTAAAAAGCAGGCTGCTCAAGTCTCCAGTGTGCAGTTACCTGATCCAAATATGCTGGTAACTCAAGATCCCTGTACATCAGGTGTAAGTGGGGTGCAAAGCCCAGTAATGCACGTACTGACAATGTTGTAAGTGCTCAAGCTTAGAGGTGCCCTGCCTCCAGCCAGGTGGTGGAGAAGGACAACCAAACTTAATGAACTGTGTGGATTCGATGGCCTGGCACATTAGAGGCACAAAAGTATAAAGCCTTGGTGGACACTGGTGCACAGTGCACTCTAACACCATCAAATCAGAAAGGGACAGAATCCATCACTATTTCTGGAGTGACGGGGGAATCTAAAAGAACTGTGTATTGTGAAGGCTGATGTGAGCCTCACTGGAATAAAGAGGCATAAACACCCGATAGTGACTGGTCCAGATGCTCCATGAATCCTTGGCATAGACTACCTCAAGGGAGGTGATTTCAAGGACCCAAATGGATACCGACGGTCCTTTGTGGATTGCGTCTACAAAGACTGGTAAGACAGAATGGCTGCACGCTTTGATTGGCCGTTCACATGAATCCTTTGTACTGGGGTTGCTGGAAACTAAAAACAAGCAGGTGCCAATTGCTACTTTAATAGTGCATCGAAGACAATATCACATCAATAGAGATGCTGTGATCCCCATTCACAAGCTGATCCGGCAACTAGAGAGGCAAGGAGTGATCAGCAGGACCCAGTCACCCTTCAACAGTCCAATATGGCCGGTGAGAAAGCCTAACGGAGAGTGGAGGCTGACAGTGGACTATGGTGCCCTAAATGAGGTGACACCACCACTAGGTGCTACTGTGCCGGACTTTCTGGAACTTCAGTATGAGCTGGAGTCAAAGGCAGCCAGGTGGTATGCTACTATTGACATTGCTAATGCATTTCTTGCCATTCCTATAGCACCAGAATGCAGGCTACAGTTTGCTTTCACCTGGAGAGGAGTCCAGTACTCTTGGAATCGACTGCCCGAGGGGTGGAAACACAGCCCTGCCATCTGCCATGGACTGATCCATGATACCTTGGAAAAGGGGGGAGCTCCAGAACATCTACAGTACATTGATGCCATCATTGTGTGGGGTGACACAGCTAAAGAAGTCTTCGAGAAAGGTAAGAAGATAATTGAAATCCTTCTGAAGTCTGGTTTTGCTATTGAGAAAAGCAAGGTCAAGGGACCCGTGCAAGAGATACAGTTTTTGGGGGTTAAGTGGCATGATGGACGTCGCCACATCCCAATGGACGTGATTAAAAAAATAACAGCTACGGCCCCACCAACTACCAAAGAGGAAACTCAGTCCTTCTTAGGAATGCTTGGTTTCTGGAGAATGCATATTCCTGCTTACAATCAGATTGTGAAACCTCTGTACGAGGTTACCCGGAAGAAGACAGACTTTCAATGGGGCTCAGAACAACAAGCTGCTTTTGAAAGTATTAAACAGGAGATTGTGCAGGCAATGGCCCTTGGACCAATTCGAACAGGGCCAGACATTAAAAATGTGCTCTACACCGGAGCCGGGAGTGATGGTCCTACATGGAGCCTCTGGCAGAAAGCTCCAGGAGAGACTCGAGGTCGACCTCTAGGATTTTGGGGTCAAAACTACAAAGGCTCTGAAGCCAACTACACAGCCACTGAAAAAGAGATACTGGCCATATATGAAGGAGTTAGAGCTGCTTCAGAAGTGATTGGTACTGAAGCACAGCTTCTGCTGGTACCTCGATTACCTGTACTGGATTTTATGTACACAGGTAGAGAATCTTCCCTTCATCATGCTACTGATGCTACATGGAGTAAGTGGGTTGCCTTAATCTCACAGAGAGTTAGGGTAGAACGTTTCAATCATCCAGGAATTGTAGAAGTGGCAACAGACTGGCCAGAAGGCACACACTTTGGAATGCCACCAGAAAAAGTGGTAAAACGGGTTGAAGAAGCCCCACCATGCGACCAACTACCAGAGATTGAGAAACAATATGCTCTTTTCACTGATGGATCTTGTCATCTGGTAGGAAGCCATCGAAGGTGGAAAGCTGCTGTATGGAATCCTACACAACTAGTTGCAAAAACAGATGAAGGAGATGGTGAATCAAGTCAATTTGCAGAGGTAAAAGCCATCCAGCTGGCTTTGGACATTGCTGAACAAGAAAAGTGGCCAAGACTTTATCTCTATACTGACTCATGGATGGTAGCAAATGCCTTGTGGGGCTGGTTAAAACAGTGGAAGCACAACAACTGGCAACGTAGAGGTAAACCTATCTGGGCTGTTGAACTGTGGAAAGATATTGCTGCTAGGTTAGAGAAACTTGATGTAAAAGTGCGCCCTGTAGATGCCCACGTACCTTCATATCGAGCTACTGAGGAACATCGAAACCACCAACGAGCAGATGAGGCTGCTCAAGTGTTCCAAATAGATCTAGACTGGGACCATAAAGGTGAACTGTTTTTAGCTAGATGGGCCCACGATGCGTCAGGCCATCAAGGCAGGGATGGAACGTATCGATGGGCTCGTGACCGAGGGGTGGATTTAACTTTGGACGCTATTGCGCAGGTTATCTGCGATTGTGACATATGCCCCGCAATTAAGCAAGCTAAAAGGTTGAAACCTCTGTGGTATGAAGGGAGGTGGTCAAAATATAGGTATGGGGAGACCTGGCAAATTGACTATATCACACTCCCTCCAACCCACCAGGGTAAGAGCTGTGTGCTTACAATGGTGGAAGCAAGTACAGGGTGGCTGGAAACATATCCTGTGCTTCATGCCACAGCCCGGAACACCATCCTGGGCCTAGAGAAGCAAGTCTTGTGGAAACATGTTACACCAGAAAGAATTGAGTCAGATAATGGAACTCATTTTAAAAACAGTCTGATAAGTAACTGGGCCAAAGAACATGGTATTGAGTGGATATACTATATCCCCTACCATGCACCAGCCTCAGGTGAAATTGAAAGGTACAGTGGACTGTTAAAAACTACCTTAAAGGCAATGGGTCGTGGAACCTTTAAAAACTGGGACAAGCACTTGGGAAAAGCCACCTGGTTAGTTAACACCAGGAGTTTCATCAGTCGAGCTGGCCCTGCTCAGTCAGATCTTCTGCACACAGTAGATGGGGACAGTAGACATGAAAAGAATCTGCTAGGGAAAACAGTTTGGGTTTTTCCTGCCTCGGGCAAAGGCAAACCCATTCGTGGGGTTGCTTTTGCTCAAGGGGCTGAACACACTTGGTGGGTGATGATGGAAGACAGAGATGTACAATGTGTACCACAAGAGAATCTAACACTAGGTGACAATACCTAATTTTTGCTTGTCTAGCTTAATCAGTAGGACATGGAATCTTTGGGAGTTATGAATTTGTATCCCACATAAACTAATGTTACGTGAATTACTGCATAAACTAACAGTGTTCTGTGAGTGTTTTTCAGGATGATGTCGTGGTGATAAAACCTGAACTTGGTTCATCGACTGGCATCCAGTGACTTCTTCCAGGTTCACATCTGCAACTTGTGGACCATGGACATGAACTATAACAATTACTCCTTGTTTTAAGAATCTGCTACAATAGATGAGTATCTGCAATCAGAGATTAAATTACTTAGTGGATTTTAGTATAGAGAGATAGTAATAATTTGTGTATAGGTGTGTTTAGGGATAAGTGATAGTAATGAATGAAGGGTGATGCAAATGGTATAGAATAAGGGGTGGAATGTCCTGGTTTGGTCCAGGATAAAGGTAATTTTCTGTCTTGTACTTTTGTTTTCAGCTAAGTGTCTTGTAAGTAGCTGCACTTGCTGAAATTAACAGCAAGTTTCTCAGCCAGTGTCTGCTTCTGGGACTGATAACACTCGATGTCTACAGTTACAGCCAGAGACTGTAGCTGAGCAGAACCAAGGACACTGCTCAGCTCTGAGGAACATTTTGCCCTCTGGAAGGAGTAAACAGGTCCCACCTGAAACCCTCCTTGGGGGAGGACCAGGCAAGATAGACGGCCAAAATTATCCAAACAGAGTACTCCATCCCATGCACGTCATACTCAGTATAAATTTGAGGGATCACAAGGGTCAAACCCCTTCCTGCTTCCCCTTCTTCACCTGTCAGTTTGCTTCGGCATCCTGGGAGGATTCCATCCATCTGTCTGCCTGTGGTCCTGATCCGTGCCAGCCTGAATCTGTGTGTTCCTGCCTCCAGTTCCTGACTGCTGCTGACTCCAGGATTCCAGCTTGGACTTTCCCAGGGCTGCCCTGCAGCCTCGGTGGTGACGTGAGAGTTACTGGGGGAAAGAGGGAGGAATGTGGTATGAATTTTCCTGTATATTTGTATGTATTTAGTAATTTTTCCTATTTATCATTGCTGTTTTATTAAAGTTGTGTAGTTTAGTTTCCAACCCGTAAGTCTCTCTCCCTTTTTCTCTCTGCTTTCTTTATCAGGGAGGAGAGGGGGATTAATAGAGAGCATCTGTCATTCAGTTTAATTGCCGGGCCAGTGTTAAACAGTGACAGATTTATTGGCACCCAACGCTGGCATAATCATAGAATCATAGAATCCTAGGGGTTGGAAGGGACCTCGAAAGATCATCTAGTCCAACCCCCCCTGCCAGAGCAGGGCCACCTAGAGTACATCGCCTAGGAACGTGTCCAGGCGGGTTTTGAATGTCTCCAGTGAAGGAGACTCCACAACCCCCCTGGGCAGCCTGTTCCAGGGCTCTGTCACCCTTACAGTAAAAAAAATTTTTCTTATATTCAACTTGAACCTCCTATGCTTCAATTTACACCCATTATCCCTTGTCCTATCACTGGTCACCACTGAGAAAAGCCTAACTCCATCTCCCTGGCATTCACCCCTTACATATTTGAAAACATTGATGAGGTCACCCCTCAGTCTCCTTTTCTCCAAACTAAAGAGACCCAGCTCCCTCAGCCTTTCCTCATAAGGGAGATGTTCTACTCCCTTAATCATCTTAGTAGCTCTGTGCTGGACTCTTTCAAGCACTTCCCTGTCCTTCTTGAACTGAGGGGCCCAGAACTGGACACAATACTCCAGGTGCGGCCTCACCAATGCAGAATAGAGGGGGAGGAGAACCTCTCTTGACCTACTGACCACACCCTTTCTAATGCACCCCAGGATGCCATTGACCTTCTTGGCCACAAGGGCACATTGATGGCTCATGGTCATCTTCTTGTCTACCAGGACCCCCAGGTCTCTTTCACCTACATTGCTCTCCAGCAGGTCAGCCCCCAACCTATAGTGGGACATAGTGTTGTTCTTCCCCAAATGCAAAACTCTACACTTCCCCTTGTTGAATTTCATCTTGTTTCTCCCTGCCCAACTCTCCAACCTGTCTAAGTCTCTCTGGATGGCAGCACAGCCTTCTGGTGTGTCAGCCACTCCTCCCAGCTTAGTGTCATCAGCAAACTTGCTGAGGGTACATTCTATACCCTCATCCAAGTCGTTGATGAAGATATTGAACAACACCGGTCCCAGTACCGACCCCTGAGGGACTCCACTAGTCACACACCTCCAACCAGATTCTGCCCCATTGACTACAACTCTCTGACTCCTTCCTTTCAACCAGTTCCTGATCCACCTCACTACCTGATCACCAAACCCATACTTGATCAACTTATCTACAAGGATGCTGTGAGAGACGGTGTCAAATGCTTTACTAATGGTGATGCTGGATATCATTCTCCTGAATTGGGAAGTTGTGTAGAACATACCATTTATACCAAAGCACATAAAGTAGAATTATTTGCAATTATCCTTGTATTTGAGGATTTCCCTCAGTCTATTAATATCTTGACTGATAGCTGCTATGTATCTTTATCTGTCAATATATTGAAACAACCTGAATGAAATATACTTCTAACAGCGATCTTTTGCAGTTCTTTTATCATTTACAGATTCTTGTATGTAAGCATTGTGGACCTTTTTTTATTACTCTTATTTGTGCTCATTCCTTTCTACCAGGACCTCTGTCAGCAGGAAGTGCTACAGCAGATAGTCAGGTATGAGCATGTTTAGCAGACTCTGATACTCCCTTATCTATTCACTGTTCTATGGAAAGTCACCTTTTCTTCCATTAGAATGCACTGAGCCTGAGCAGGTATTTCCACATTACCTGAGCACAGTCACTGTGAAAAATTGTTCTGCCTCTGCTCCCTATCTTCCTGTACCTCACCCTGCAGTTAATCCTAGAGGTCGACAACCTAAAGATCTATGGCAGATGGATGTCACACGTTACCTCATTTGGCCATCAGTCTTATGTCCATGTTTGTGTTGATGCCTATTCAAGTTTTCTTTTTGCTTCTGCCTTAACAGGAGAGGTTGTTTGTCATGTTATAACACACTTACTGACTGCTTTTTCTGTAATGGGCATGCCGCATGCCATTAAAACTGATAATGCCCTAGCATATATTAGTGCCTCTTTTTCTTGATTTTGTCACTCTCATAGTACTGTCCTCACTATAGGTATTCCTTATTATCCTACAGGACAGGCACTCATTGAATGCCACCATCAGGATTTATAGAATATGCTGCAAATACAAAAAGGAGGAGATTGGCTAGATTCCCCACACAGGACACGTTATACATTAAACTTTTGAATGTTGATACAGTAGGCCATACAGCAGCTGAATGTCAGTTTCGAACAAGCAGTTTGCCACAGGTGCAAGTCAAGTGGAAAGATCCTTTAACAGGGAAATGGAAAGGTCCTGATCCATTAATGACATGGGATCAAGGTTTCACTTTTATCTTCCCAGAAACTGCAGATAAACCCATTTGGGTTCCAGAAAAGAATGTCTGAACCTGCGATGATGGGAGCCTTACCACACATCACCAAGTGCTTCCTCAGGGTGACCCTTCAGCCAAACAAACAACAGACATGTCAGAGATCACCAAGCCAGAATATAGGGAGAAAAGAACTGCTAACATGGAGAAACAGCAAAGCACTGATGGGTTATGGAGCAGAAATGGTGAAAAATGAAGGGTATCCAGTGAAACCTGATCTGGTGGTTTTTAGCAATGAAATGTTTTGCAACATATGTATGGAAAGCAAACTATAGCTAATCTGACATTATTGCATTCATCTATGAATTGTATCTTACATTCTTTTGTATTTCTATTGTCTAATGATCTTAATATTACCAATTATAAGTAAGCCTTCTATGTAGCCAAAATCCTATATATTCCAGTTGTA
Organism: Phaethornis superciliosus; assembly: GCA_023637945.1. Lineage (NCBI taxonomy): Eukaryota > Metazoa > Chordata > Aves > Apodiformes > Trochilidae > Phaethornis > Phaethornis superciliosus. The sequence continues at coordinate 49,953,566 of JAJQWJ010000004.1, forward strand.
TTAATCAGCATTTATCAAGAGTTGATGTTAAGAAAGAGAGTATGCTAAAGAAGTCCTGCCAGCCATGCCCTGGACTCTGGCCCAGTCCTGGTCATTGCTGGTCAGGAGATGAACCAGATGTTTCCATATGGTGTAATATGCAAAGGCTGTACCCCTTGAAGTGACTTTGGATTGCCTCACCTACGAGTGGATGCACTGTGTGGGATTTTCCCACCTGCCAGGAAGAGCTCTCCAAATCCTCACTGCTGTTTTTGAAACAGCTTTTTCCAAATGTTGCATGAGTCATGCTGGAATGAGGGTAGGACAGTCTGTTGAGAATCCCTGAGATGTGTGCCTTTAAAAGAGTGCAGTGCAAAAATCAGGATAGTTAGCTGCTGTGGCTATTTATTCAACATCAACTAGAGTTAAAGCCTGGCTGATACTGTTTCTAATGCCTTAAATCTAACAGAGGGAATCTCTGGCCTCAAGGTGAAAATGTTAAATATCTGCCAGTTTATGGACCTGAAACACTGCAGCTGTCTTACCTAAAGGAAACTTACTGTTGGTGTACCAGGGATGTCGGTACCATGCTACTGTCATGTGGCATTTTCAGTGAAGAATACATGACTGACACTTCACAAAACACTGAACAACTGTCCCAAAGATCTGGTTTCAAATACTTTCCGAAATATTTTGGTTATCATATTTTTTAATTCCTCATATTGGCCCCAGAAATACAGCCACAAACCATTTAACTTTAGTTCTTCAAACAGCTTCAAGACTTCCGTTGATCGCAGACTGAGACATGAGAAGTATCAATGGCTGGCTTTAGCAGCTCATATTCAAGACTCCTGCTTTCTCTTCAAAATCAGGCACTCTTTATACCAAAAGAACAAAGGTTTTAATTAGTATTGAACAGCTGAAAGAGCTGGTGCAAAGCATGTTTTATCCAACTTGCAACTGATTATCACATTTCCAAAATTTACTGTTCCTCCTAGAATTCTCCACTATATTTGCCCAGTTTTCAAATTCCACTTCAAAACTTAGTCTTGCTGGATTTTACATCCCCTTTCATCTCCAAGAACTGTATCAGTTTGGCTAGGAGCAATGCTTTCTGCAATGCAAAACCTTGGAAAACACTGCTGTAACCAGTCAAAATGCACTTGAATTTAATATGAATAATTGTGTTGAAATCAATGGAGTTACCATGGGTAATGTGAGCATGTTATGCTTGGGGCATACTTCTGCAGGGCAGTATAATCTTCAAAATCTGCATTGCAGATTCTTCTGGGGAAGCTGTGAAAAAGTAAGACACACAGTCTGTCCTTACAGTGGAAGTTTATTAATACGCTTTCACCATGCATGAACAGCAACAAGAATATCAACTTTGGAAGACATTGCTTTTGTCAAGGGGAAGCAAACTGTATCATAAAAAAACCCCAGAAGTGTCTTTGGTACATGTGTCTTGGATGTTCACCTCACCTTTTCAAAAGGTCCTGCAAATTTTACAATTTAGTTCTGCCTAACTACCTTTTTCTCAGGAAATAAAACAATTGAAAGAAGCAGCAGGACTTCCCTTGTATCGTAAGTGTAATGGTTGTACTCTAAGGTGCCTCAAATATTACACATAGTAGCATGTTTCTATCATTATTTTCACCTGTAAAAACCAAACAAACTAACAATCTTCCCCCTCCCCCCCCTCTCAAAAGAAACAAACAAACAAACCAACCCCCCAAAAAACCCAAACAAAAACCCCCAGAGCATATGAAAAGCAAAGGCATTTAAAATTGTATGAAAGGTTTATAGACTGGCAAGGTTAAAGGAGACTCTTAGTCAGGGGACACCTGTTTAGAAAAACCCTGAGAAGAAGCTGTCATGAGGGCTGTTCAGATCTGGAAGCTAGAGAAATGCCTTTTGGAAAGAGGGTACGATGAGGGAGTGGTAGGGTTATCTCATTACTTTGTTTTAAGAGACAAAAAATAGCTACTCAGCAATTTTGAATATAGGTTATTATAACCCACCCTTGAGTTGTCCATTAGGAAGCATAACAAGCCTATTGAGCCCTGCTGTCTTAAATTATAGATGTTGCAGAACACTGCGGAGAGGCTTTAGCTCTGGAGAGCTGGCATCAAGGCCATTCTCTTGAAGGTTCATGCCTGGGGGGTGTTTGAGTTTATTCCTGTGTCTGCACTGACCCCTAGTGCTCGCAGGGACACACAATTTACAGAATAAATTATTCCTTTGTTTTGGTTTGGTTTTGGTTTGGTTTGGTTTGGTTTGGTTTGGTTTAATATATGTTTTTACATATACTATTGCTATACAAGGAAGCGTTCATCAGAAAAAATCGCCATTAGAAGTTAATTGTCAAAACCCTTCTTTTTTTACGTTTCCCAGAGAATTTTACTTCAGTTTTTGTTTTACAACAACCCCTTTCTCATTCAGGTGTTAACTTGAGACAGACACTTCTACCTTAAGTAATAAACAACTTAATTGAAATATCAGTGCTGCTTGCTAAGGTTTTGGGAAATTAGTGTTTTTAATTTATCCATGTGTTTTTTCAGGAATGCAAGATGCTCAGTCTGGAAGCTTTGAAAAATTTTCTTAGAATCATAGAATGGTTTGGGTTGGAAGGGGCTTAAATATCATTTAGTTCCAACCCCCTACATGGGCAGGAACATCTCCCACTAGACTAGGTTGCTCAAGGCCCCATCCAGCCTGGCTTTGAACACTTCCAGGGAGGAGGCATCCATATTTTCATAAAATGCAGGTGGTATCACTGTTAATCTGCTGCAAAACACTAGGTGCCTGTTAGAAACACCATCTGGGAAAACACTAGCATATTCTAACTTGTAAAAAGTGAGAGCAACAAACAGTTTCTTTCCCCTGGGCCTTTCCGTTCAGCAGCAGATTATATATATGTGTATATAATACAATGGCAAGTTCAATTCTCCTTCAGAATTGAACCTCAGCCTCTTGATCTTTGGCCCACTACCTTCAGGCTTCTTTTCAAGTACTGTCAGTTTAAATCAGTGTAGGGGATCTTTCTTGCAGTGAGTATGTGAAAACACAGAAATCCAATCTTTAAGGGCCACACAACATGAAATGTTCCATATCCTTAATTTCCTCTGCCTCCTCTTTGGGGCCCTCAAGACAGGCAACCAGGCAGAAGGAGATGAGATAAATAGGGAAAGCATCTGTGATCTGAAAACATGCATGTATTCTTAAAGTGGATCTGAGTGCCTTTTGGAGGGAAATCTTAAGTAAAGGTTTGATCACACAAAGCACTGATCTGTTTCCATTCTTCTGATCTCAGTCAAGAGCAGTTAACACCTCACAAGAACTGCTAATATCTCATTGAACCATGTTATGTATTGTACAACAATGAGGATTTCTTGTCTGCTGTGACTTGCTGAGCTGAGCAAGTGATGACTAAGAGAGGGGTTAATTGTAATTTCTCTCCTAGGAGCTCTAGTCAATAAGGGACATAGAGGCAGCAGTTCTACGACTGTCCAGGATGAGCTATGTATGGCCTTCACAACCACCTCATTCCCTTCCTTCATTTCTTTGCCTTTCCCTTGAGCTGGGCCTGACACCTAGCCTGATCCTCTGTGGGGAATATTGGTATGTATTGGTATTGGTATTTTATAAATGTCTCTCCTTTTCTATTCCCTTCCATGTCTTCTTGGCTCTGGTGTAAAAATAGATATACAGAACATTTTGTGCATAATTTACTAGAGTAAATCAATATGCCCTGTCAGAAACATTTGGAGAAGAAAACTTTCAGCACAAGACACATAATTCCTTTTATGAATTTAGACCCGATTTATTCATCATTCAGCTATTGCAGATGGTCCACAAGCAATGAAACAGAAAGACAAATATATCACATTTCTGTAATCTCTGCTGTGCTTTGTCCAGTGCTACAAGACAAAACCCACTTCTTATAGCTTCTCACTTTAAAAGGAGGCCCATATTTTTCTTTCATGGGCTGGTTCTTCAGGCAACATTGAACATCTACAAAGAAACCCTTAACTACTCTTATTGCTCAGCATTCCTTAAAATCTTGTAGTTTGTTGGCTGAGCAAGTCTTAAGAGGACTTTTACACTTTCTAGGTGAGAAGAGATTTGTTGCTAAAACGACTGAATTCTAAAAGCTTCTGTCAGACAGTTACCATAATAGCTGTTTTAGACATAGAGAATGTTTTTGCCTGTGGATTTGTTTTCCTCCAAGATGGTGCATTGATCCTGAGGTGTGTTTGCCTATAGGAAAAACAAAGGCATTGTTTCCTAATTTCAGCTAAAAGTTCAGGAAAGGCTCTCTTATACTGATCTGTGAAATAAATTTCACATCAGCTGTAGCATAAAGAGGTGAATCCTACATTACCTCTGAAATACAGTCTGGCATCAAATGCAGACTTTCTGTCTAGTTCTGTAAAGATCTTTCATAATCTTATAGCACTTCCATCTGGCTCACAGGATGTTCCAAATTACGTGACTGTGCCACAGACATCCTTGAGTTGAACCAAGTCATGTTCCTGCATGAAAAAATATTCACAAAGGCATCATGTGCTTTTAGGTTAAGCTTATCCATAATCTAAACTCCTGTTTTATACCTGCTTGTGAAAACAGTAGATACAAGACAGTATTACAGTTTTGTGCTATGTAGTTGATTTTGCATTATAGTATGCTGCCTGGTGACTACCCGCTTTCTGTAAAACTTGATTGAAAATAATTTTCTTCATACTCTGGCTTTCTTTTAGTTCAAGTGTAATTCCATTAATTTTAATTACTATATTCACAACAATCCTAAATTGTTCTGTTTATACACAACATGTAAGTATTGCCATAGTTTCCCATTTGGGTCAAAAATCTGTGTCAAGGTGATTCTTTTTGTCACCCAGCATATGGGCGAGGTACTGCTGAAAAGAAACCTGGCAAAAATGGTAACGATTAGTCTTATGTCAGAAATGCTGATCACCTTGTTTTGAAATTATTTATCCTTTTTAAACCTGGATATTTGATAATATATATTCTTCACACTAGGATAGTCCTACTCTCTGTAATCTATGTACCAATCTGTTCAGATTTAAAAACATTAAAAGAGAAAAGAAAAACTCCACAGTGATGCATCCCCAAGATGAAGCACTGATGTTAGGATTCATCTCACTCCACTTCACTAATCTTAAAGCAGGGGTTGTTCTGTCTGAAGGAGATTTCTTTTATTGGAAACTAAGACAGGCGGCACCTCAAACCAGCTCAAGAAAGATGACTGAAAATGGCAAGATAAGATCTCTTGCTTAAATTATGAGTCTTTCAATTATTTATCATTACATTTGTTTAAAAAGTGACAGATGAAAAAGCACAATTATCCAGAGTCACCATGGAAACAGAGAGCAGAAACACAGTAAAACCCCAAATGATGTACTAGGCTGTGTGAAGCTGTATTAGCATGGTAAAAATAAAGCAAGAGTTGCAAAATTATGGTTACACCTGAAACAGATTGCCAAAAAGAAAGGCACAAGGCTTAGAATCCCACTTGTAGGCCTCTTGTCAAATATCTGAGATTGGACGTACCATCAAGGGGACAGCAGAGTTTTTCAAAGAGAAAAGAGGTCAAAGGAAATACTGTCCTGCGTGAATAGCAGGAAGAATGAATTCAGTCTTTTCTCCAACAGAAATAATGTGCAAAAAAATAATGGTATAAATGCAAATATTTACATTACATTTAAGTCAATGACAGAAGACTGAGTAAGGTCCAAATCCTTGTTGCTTTCAAGAAGACAAATAATCCTAAACACTGAAAATAATCCTACCTCTATCTCATATCAGTCAAGATCCGCTGACCTCTGGGTTGTGGAAAACTACTGTGGAAAGCAAGGTCATTCCTCCATGCCCTGCTGGGAGGAAGAAAGTTGAACAAAAAATGGTTTTGGAAAGGAACGGAAATTCTTACTGCAAAACTACTTCTACTAGTACTGCTATCAAAGTTTAGAGTAATAAAATACAGAAAAAATACCAAAAAAGTTAAGGTGGACTGTTGTGAAGTTTATTAAACATATTCAAGTAATAAATTGCATGAAAGATTCTGTAGAGATCAGGATGTCAGAGCACTTTGCATTCATCCCTTTTTGCTAGCAGAGAGATTAATTTCTATTAATAAATATCGTAGCCAAATGATTCTTAACATTGTGCCTAACTCATTGTAAAGATTTACAGGGCCTTAAATTTCTGCCTGTGGATACTGCTGCAACAAACCTGGGAACACCAGGATGGATCAGACTTTACTCTTGACCATATTCAGGCCTGAAGGGACAAACTCAAAAGCAGCACAATGCAGAATGGACTATTTGAGGCATCTGAAGAATACTCCCATCTTAAGCAGGAACCCACCTAGAGATCCATTGAACTTTGGTTCTTGGATGCCAGGGACAGGCAGACTATGGAAGCTGGCCTTTGAGTTTCTGCAGAATCTTTTTCTCCAGTTTCTCTCCCCTCAGGAACAGAATAAGCAGTTTCAAGTCCTAATAGCAAAAAAACCAAACTTCAACATATTGCGCTGTTACCCAGAATTTGACATATTGCAGGAGACTGGAGGTGGAAGGGAAGATTAAGACACGTTGTTTGTGGGCAGTCCAAATATGGGTTGTCCATGTCTGACACTAAGAAGAGAAAGTAACTAGGTGATGCTAAATAATTGAGCATCTTAGGAAATCAAAACGAGTAAGACAACTCTTGTTATGGTTCTTCGCGAGGTCAGTGTGCTTTCTTACTGAGGGATGAAAATAACACGTATGTACTGTTCCAAAAAGCATGCAGACTTGTCATCCAAAAATGCGTGGTTTTTGAAAAACTGATCTCCCACTTCATGGACAGGTCTTTTTTGATGGAGCACAGTTTACATGTTAATTATTCTAAAAATGTTATTTTGAAACTGCCTACAGAGTTTATAACCAGTTAAAGAAATTATTTCAGTTGAATTCACACAACTCCCTTTTGTAAACATATCAGCGATTTCACTTTCAGTGTAGTGTTCACAGCCTCTGTTCAAAATGTCACAGTTTGAATGGACCGGGATAATTTTCAGTAACAGTACGAGGACCCAAACAGAGGGTCTTTTGGACCCTGAGGGATCCGAGAGGGTGGGCAGCCCTGGGGGTCCCTTCCCTCCCATTCCCTGCCCACCCTCTCTAAAGCTCAGGCAGACCCCAGCCCCTCCTCTCTTTCCCCTGCGCTCCTTTACCCCCAGCTCGACACTGCTCTTCAGCATCCACATCCCTCGGGTGCTGGGAAGAGCCCTGGAGCCCTCTCCTGAGTCGGCCCTGCAGCAAGGGGCCCTCAGGAACCTCTCCCTGACACCATCGACATCGGGTTGGATGGATATGTATATATACATATGTATAGATGTATGTATGTATATAATGTACATATATATGTATATATTCGCGTATATGTTACTTATCCTGTTTTATTGCCCTTCTAGTAAGCCTGTTTTCAGTTTTAATTTCCAACTTCTAGGTCTCGTCCTTATTCCCCTTTTATCTTTACTTGGAAAGGTGGCGGAGGGGTGGCTAGAGCAGTTCTATCCTCCATGAAAATGAGGTATTGAGGTACATAATTTTATAGTTCTAATATAATTCTACAGTTCTAATGCTTTTGGAATTAGTTGTAAACTATAGAAAAAACTTTTCAAAAACTCTTCTAAAACTGTAATTGTTATTGTAGTGCATCAGTTGTCAATCACAGATGGCATCTGTTGGGGAAAAGATCAAAAGAGCATCTTCCAAATACAGAAAGTACAAAACCCCAAGTATTTACAGCATAGGCAAATATGATTTGTAATAACCTGGGATGAAGTGAAGAAATGAGGTTAGGACCCCGCTTGTGAAAATACTTTAAGCATGCTGAATAATAGGCAGGCCTCTCTCACTCCTTGTTGCATCAGTTTTGAAGAATTTACCAGGGTAAAGCACTACGTTACCCATTTTTAACTTGTAGACACTTTTTTCTACCAATTTCTATCTCTCTTTACTAACTACAGAAGGCAGATTTTGACAAATAATATGGAATTCATGCAAAGGAAACATTGTGTTACGTGTTAATTATTCTAAGAATACCATTCAGCAAAAAGGGGATTGTATTTCCCCTGGCGGAGTAATCTGAGACAAACTGAAAAATTAGCTGTAAGCACAAAGACCGGCGCTACTTGAATTTGTACATTTGTTTTTTACTAGAATTGTCTGAGAATTGTCCTTACTAGCGATTAGAAAGTCTGTGAATGGTGTTCCTGGTCCTTGCAGTTTAACACTGCAGATATTTGCTTTAATCCACATATGTACCTCTGATGTCTGTACCTGTTGCATGCCATCTATGTCTGTGTCACAGGGGGGACAGTTTTCCAAAATCAAAGTATAGTATCTAAATAGGAACCCACTGCAAATGGGACTCCAAAGCATAGGGTGACAACTGTGCTTGAACTGCATGTCATTACAAGATGACTTGGCAACAAAACAGAAACTTCACCATGTTCCTGTCTACAGGCATCTATTTCATCCTTTGCCCATGTGGTGTGCTCTGCCACTGTCTCAGCTGTATCAGTTCAGCCCTGTGTTGTCCTGCAAGCTGAATAAACTAAAATGGCATGGCATAAAAACGAGCTTCATTTTATAAAATGTTTACCTTAATCCTCAGTCACTTCAGTGATATAGTTGACAGCATGGGTGCACATATCCACAGCTGTAACAGCTGGACTGGTACTGATGACACAGTGGCAAAAAGCATTGCAGCAACACCACTGAATGGATGATGGTCCAGCCTTCCTATGGGAGCTTTACCTCTGATGTAAGGCACTGCATATGGTGGTGCTATGGTCTCATTTGGTCTCCTGTATGACCAAGGACTCCTGGACTCCCCCAAGGAGAAACTAAGACACAAAAATGGTCAGATGTCACTTAGCATGCAAAAGCACTTTATTAGGGCATCAGCAATTTAGTGAGGAGGTGGGAGAGAAAAGACTAGGAAAATGAAGTATTAAAAGAAAGAAAGGGATAGATAAGCATACCACCCACATGATCCAGAGGCGTCCCTTTTATTAGCTGGACCCATGGTGGGGAAGCTTCAATGTCTAGGTGGTGAATGTCCTTCCATCATTTGTAGCCCAAGTCTCCTCCTCTTCCAGGAAATCTTCTGCATAGTCAAGGTGTTTTTGCAGTCTTCAGTACTTTCTGCAGAAGGAGCTGCTCCTTTGTGGTTGGAAACGTGTTGGAGTAAATATCTTGATGTTTCTCTGTGGTTAGCAATGTTCTGGTACACAACCCCCACATAGTCTCTTACAAAAAAACCCCTACACTGGTGACGTTTGAGCCAATTAATTAATGTACCCTTATAGATGGACACAGTACTGACACCTATCTTGAGTGAAAAAAAAAAGAAGCCAAATTTTTCCTGGGGATTTTAATCTGACATACTTAGGCAGGAAGAAGAGAAAACTCGGGAAGGTGTGAGGAGTGTGTGTCTTTTCAGTAGAGTTCTATAAAACCTGCTGGGAGGGAATGAAAATGATGGAGTCAAGGTGTCAAGGGGCAGCTTGGAGTAGTAAACAACTGACAAGTGGCTGCCTTAGCTCTACAGAGAAGACACCTTTGGTTGGTTTTATATACTAGGTTCTTCTGTGCTAAAGGCTGTGTTCAATGGCTGTGTACAGATGTATGTTCTGTCCTTAATAAACAGATCTCTTAAGTGTTTCATCAAGCGTGAGGGAAGGACATGTTCATCATTCCATGGGCCTTGTGCTCCTCTCAGCTCTGCAACTAAGAGAAAAGCAGAGGCATACAGAAGCCCTTTCCCAAGACCCAAATATTCTGAAATGTTAACTGTTGCCCTGGCTGCAGTGTACTCCTCCAGCATCAACAGTGTTCATAAAACAAATCTTATAAAAATCCATTTTAGATGGATGAAACATTTTGTACTGAAAAAAACGTTTTTATTACTTTCTAGAATTAAATAGTATTCACAGCTGAATAGTGTTTGGAATATTTTGCTGGTGCTGAACTTTGCGGCTTCTCCCATTCCCCTCTTCCTCAAACAACAATGCCCATGAAATGTAGCTTTTTCACATTTTCTCTTGGGAAAGTCTTCTCTTCCCTTTTGTGCCATCACTTTTCATGTTCATTTGAGGCACCATTGATGGTTTGGCAAAGGCACCTGCTGTGAGCTAGATGTGTCCTGGGAAAGGATAAAAATTATGTTAGCAGTGACAACCTGCAGGCTGGAAGTAGGAGTCGAGTTATGCCACCTGGTGATGCCAGTCCTTCATGAGCTTGTGCCCTGTTGTGACTGCTGCACTAGGGAGGAGAGGCTAGTTCAAGGCAAGGTGGAAGAAAATGATTAAGCATCCTCAGGAGCCGAGTGTTTGCCGATAACCTGCTTGGTCTGCAGTTTTGAGTGACTCCTCAATCCTAACACATCTACTTACAACTCAGCTGCTATCTTAAATGTACACCTTCCGCCTCACAATCCAGGCTCTTGCTACTGCTCCCTGCTGCTGCCATACTTCTGCAGAAAGAAGCAGGTGTTCCAGCTCTGTGGATACCTTTCTCAGGGTACTTCAGTGCCACCTGCCTACCTGTGTGTCCTGCTTTTGCAGCTCAGACAGAGCTGTTAAGGAAGCACAGCAACGGCGAGAGAAAGAAGGTAGGAAAGCAGAATAGAGAAGGGGAAAAGTGAGGAAGAAAGGGCAGGAGGGAAGGACTCAAGGAGAAATGGAAGGAAGAAAGAGAGGACAAAGGGGACATAGGAGGTAGAGGAGGAGCCTGAGTGCTTGGTGCCTGATGGAGGAGGACCAGGATAAAAACTGCCTGTGCCTCACTGAGCTGGGGCCGCCCCAGACCCCCCAGCTGCTGCCGCGCTGTAGCCGTGGCAGTGACACCGAGGAAGCAGCAGTGCCTGTGGGGTGGGAGGGGTGGGGCAGGTGACCCGGAATGGACCAAGCACAGCGCTCCTGCGGGAGGGGGTTAATGCAAAATGGCTCCGAGGACAGACCCGATGGGTCTCTGTTGGACCTGCGGCAGAACCGGCTTTCGCTCTGGCCGACACAGCCCTGCCCCGCCCTCCCCTCAGCAGCTGCTGCGTTGCGTGTGTGGCTGCCGCAGGGTTTCCTCAGGGCGGAGGTGCCGCCGGCATAGCCCTGAGGCCCAGGGAGGCCGTGGCCGTGCCCCCAGCAGATTGCTGCCGACCATGGTGGGGCGTGGGCTGCAGCAAGGGGCACTAGTCAGCAAGGCCTGCCCGTGGCTGGATGGTGCCTCCCCCAGCTCGCTGCCTTTCCCTGTGGAACGCTGGCATTGGCAGGGGGGACCTGGGTGGTCAGTGGCCAGCCCCGACTGAGAGCCTGTCATACCTCTGGGCCATGCCCCACGCTAGCAAGGAGAAGACAAACTGGGCATATTGTTCCAGCCCCTGCCACTCTCCCGCTGTCACTTGCCCACAGTGTCTTGTCTCTCTGTGTTACCAAATTTGTGCCCAGTCTCTGTAAAATACCATTTTGAAATCAGTTTCTCCTCTCGACAGCTACATTGGATTGCAGATGATGAGCGCAAGGACACCTTGGTTCTAGTTGCAGGGCCGCACAACTCTGTGTTACTTGCCCAGTGAAACGTGTCCCACCATTGCTGTCCAGCCACAGGGGAATACTGAACTCAGGAAGGAGCTGAATTTGAATCCTGGACAAGTAATACACTGCTGCCAAAATCCAAGGCATGCCTTAGGTTGTTTGGAAGAAACAATACTCAAAAATACACAGAAAGGAAGATCTGAGGTAACATAGGCTTTGGTGACCCTGTGAGCTGAGGGGAAAAGATACTCAAGACTCCTTGGTTTGCATTACTTGCCCAGTCAAATGGGCCCCACCATTGTGGCCTAGATGTAGGCGAATACTAAACTCAGGAAGGAGATTAATTTCTTCTTCTGAGGGTTGTTGATATTATCTGCAAGTTAACAAGGACAGGCCTCCATCATGCGAACATACCTAAACTGACAAGGACATGCTCAAAGTTACAGTGCCTAGGCCTCTGAATATAGGAAAAGAGCCAATTCACAAATATTCTCCGTGGTGTCAAGTGGGCATCTGTCCTGATGTACAAGTGGGTCTTCATCTTCTGACTTACATTGTTTTGTTGAAAGGTTGTCCTTTCAACAGCACGGGCTGCAGGGAGGGGCACCAGGAGAAGGGTCAGAAAGCAGGATCCAGAGACTGTGTGGGGCAAAGAGGAATTTATTGTGCTCCCCTGGAAGAATGAGTTGCTGCAGCCCTGCTAGTGGTCCTAGAGGAGGCGCAGCCTCTTGCAGGGCTGGGGGGGGTCCAGGGGGCTGGAAGCCCTCCTCTTTGGGGGGCGACAGAGTCCCCCAGGAGTGCCATCTCTTCCCCGTGGAGGAGGTGGACCTGTTGCCACAGCCACCTGGGACCCAGCAGTTACCCCCCAGGAGGTGCTGAGCCCATCTGCAAGGCACAGCCTCTTGCAGGGCTGGGGAGGGTCCAGGGGGCTGGAAGCCCTCCTCTTTGCGGGGGGACAGAGTTCCCCCCCAGGAATGCCATCCCTGCCGCATGCAGGAGGTGAAGCTGTCACCACTGCCACCTGGGACCCAGCAGTTACCCCCCAGGAGGTGCTGGGGCTGTCAGTAAGGCGCAGCCTCTTGCAGGGCTGGGGAGGGTCCAGGGGGCTGGAAGCCCTCCTCTTTGCGGGGGGACAGAGTTCCCCCCCAGGAGTGACATCCCTGCCACATGCAGGAGGTGGAGCTGTCGCCACTGCCACCTGGGACCCAGCAGTTACCCCCCAGGAGGTGCTGGGGCTGTCTTCAAGGCGCAGCCTCTTGCAGGGCTGGGGAGAGTCCAGGGGGCTGGAAGCCCTCCTCTTTGGGAGATGCCGGGCTCCCACGGGTGAGTGGTCCGTGCCCTGGCCGGGAGCAGAGGAACCTGCTGCTGCCACCTCCTCTGGCTCCTCGTGGATCTGCTCCCACTTCACAGGGACGGGCAGAGATGAGGGGAGGGTGAGGCCTCTCTGGAGTGCGGCCTCTGACAGCCCAGCTTCCTCCACCACATCAGAGCCTGCGGGGCTGCTGGCGGTGGCCAGGCTGGACTCTGTTGTCAGTGTCCAGGAGATGCTGGGCCTGGGTCTGGCTGCAGAGGCGTCAGTGCCTGTGGTGGGGCTGCCTACAGGGTTGTTGTCCTCCCCGTCGGCAGCACAGGTGTCCTGCTGGCCCAGGTACCGGCGGATCTCCCTCCCGCACAGGCGCTCGACGGCGGTGATGAGCCGGCGGATGAACGGCCGCGTGTGTTCCTGCAGCTTGTTCTGCAGCTCCTGCGCCAGCACCTCCTCATCCAGCCCGTAGCTGCAGAGGTAGCCAAAAAGGCTGCTCTGCCACGCAGTCACCCTCCACCACTGCTCCTCCAAGAGCACCTCCAGCTGCCATCGCAGCCACGGCAGCAGGGGCTTGATGTTATTTGGGTGGCTCTTGAAGAAGTCTGCCCAGACCTTAGCAGGGAAGCTGCCCACCTGAGGCCTTGGCCCTGGCCCCAGAGCCCCCTGCTCCTGCTGCTGGTCTTCAGCTGGTGCTTTTGCAAGGCCTGGCAGGTCGAAGACAACATAATCTTCATCCGACCGCACCGAGAGCAAGACGGACACTGTCCACGAGTTGCACAGGGGGCACTTGTGGTCCCGCAGTGCACAGTGCATCGCACAGCCACAGCAAAACTCATCGAGGCAAGGCAACATGTAGGCACTCTCCTCCTGAGTGCGGTGGCAGATGGGGCAGCTCCACTTGCTCTTGGCAGCCATGCTCTCTGCTCCCTGCTCTGAGCCTGGGAACACCGCGGATAAGCAGCCGCTCCGGATGGCTGACACTGCAGCGGCGGGTGTTGTGTGCTGCAAAAGGGAGGGGTGACAGTCACTCACTGTCCCACAGGAGGGAGAGGAGGAAGAAAAGCCCAGGTTCCTCGAGAAGGACACCCTCCCAGCCTGCCACCACCCTGGCGGCACTTTGCCCACACAGCTCACCTCTGCTGCAGCAAGGACACCTGACAGTGCCCGGCTGCCTGAACCAGCCAGGGCCGGGGAAACACAAAGTTTGGCTCCGGGTTGGGCACACAGAGCTGCTGACAGCAGCCCCCAAAGCACCACCCAGCTCCAGTGGAAGCCTCGCTCAACCCTCCAGACCTCGCAGGCACGCTCGGTCAGAGGCCAGGCACGAGCCAGACTGAGCCAGACTCTGCCAGTGCCCAAAGATAAGAATCCAGGGATCTGACATCACAATCCATCGGATCTGACATCACAATCCATCGTCACCAGTTGACATCACCCTCCACCGTTCCAGAAGCTGCCCTGGCTGATCCACAGCATGAGGGGAGAAAAGAAAATGGTGTTTCTTTCTGCCAACACCTGCATTTCCCTGCTGCTCTGGCTTGGTCCCCTGCAATGCACATCCACCATTCTGTGTATGTCCCCACTCCTGATGCCTTGGAGAGGTCCCTTGGAGGAAGAGGGAGCATGGTGGGACCAGTCAGGAAGGCCTGCCCGTGGCTGGATGGTGCCTCCCCCAGCTCGCTGCCTTTCCCTGTGGAACGCTGGGATTTGCAGGGGGACCTGGGTGGTCAGTGGCCAGCCCCGGCTGAGAGTCTGTCATACCTCTGGGCCATGCCCCACGCTAGCAAGGAGAAGACAAACTGGGCATATTGTTCCAGCCCCTGCCACTCTCCCGCTGTCACTTGCCCACAGTGTCTTGTCTCTCTGTGTTACCAAATTTGTGCCCAGTCTCTGTAAAATACCATTTTGAAATCGGTTTCTCCTCTCGACAGCTACATTGGATTGCAGATGATGAGCGCAAGGACACCTTGGTTCTAGTTGCAGGGCCGCACAACTCTGCGTTACTTGCCCAGTGAAACGTGTTCCACCATTGCTGTCCAGCCACAGGGGAATACTGAACTCAGGAAGGAGCTGAATTTCTTCTTCTAAGGGTTGTTTTATCTGCAAGTTGACAAGCAGAGGCCTCCACCATGCGAACATACCTAAACTAACAAGGACATGCTCAAAGTTACAGTGCCTAGGCCTCTGAATATAGGAAAAGAGCCAATTCACAAATATTCTCCGTGGTGTCAAAGGGGCATCTGTCCTGATGTACAAGTGGGTCTTCATCTTCTGACTTACATCGTTTTGTTGAAAGGTTGTCCTTTCAACAGCACGGGCTGCAGGGAGGGGCACCAGGAGAAGGGTCAGAAAGCAGGATCCAGAGACTGTGTGGGACAAAGAGGAATTTATTATGCTCCCCTGGAAGAATGAGTTGCTGCAGCCCTGCTAGTGGCCCTGGAGGAGGCGCAGCCACTTGCAGGGCTGGGGAGGGCCCTTTTGGACAGAGTCCCCCCCCAGGAGTGACATCCCTGCCGCATGCAGGAGGTGGAGCTGTCACCACTGCCACCTGGGACCCAGCAGTTACCCCCCAGGAGGTGCTGGGGCTGTCTTCAAGGCGCAGCCTCTTGCAGGGCTGGGGAGGGTCCAGGGGGCTGGAAGCCCTCCTCTTTGGGAGATGCCGGGCTCCCACGGGTGAGTGGTCCGTGCCCTGGTTGGGAGCAGAGGAACCTGCTGCTGCCACCTCCTCTGGCTCCTCGTGGATCTGCTCCCACTTCACAGGGACGGGCAGAGATGAGGGGAGGGTGAGGCCTCTCTGGAGTGCGGCCTCTGACAGCCCAGCTTCCTCCACCACATCAGAGCCTGCGGGGCTGCTGGCGGTGGCCAGGCTGGACTCTGTTGTCAGTGTCCAGGAGATGCTGGGCCTGGGTCTGATTTAAACCATGTAATTCAGGGGTCCTGAAAATACTTTTGGGTCCATAATGGATACTTTCATTAACTTTACATTTCTGTAGTACAGTACCAGTCTACAATTAATTCAACTCCTCTTACTGCTGAGGAAGACAAACAATACGACAGCAGTTTGGATGACAGCGATGTCAGGAAAAAACTTGGTTTTTTTGTAATCCTGACAATTATAATACCTGTACCAATCTAGGCATCCACCAGGAAGTGTTTTTAATGATTCAGGTTCATGAATAGCTGAGAATTTTTCTAAGAGACAATCAAATGTGGCCATTGAGACACCATTTTTAGGACTAAAACTGTTACTTTCATACAAGAAGTCTAGTTTAGTTGAACCACACTTTAGTAAGTGTTACGATCCGTGATATTATTTATATTTTGATTGTGAGGAAAAATCAGCCACTACTCCTAGACATTGCACGAATTTACAAAAATAACAGGCTTTATGATTTTTGCAAATTACAAAGATTTATTTTTGGGGCAAAGAGATATTAACACTACCTTTAACAGAAAAAAAAAATAAGTTTAAAAGAGGAGAGAATTTACACAAATTAGTCACTTTGGGCAGAGAGTTGTTAAGTAATAAAAGGAAAACAAGAGAGCAATTAAGCTTTATCACCATCCGCCGGCCCTGGCCTCTGGCTGGAGGGGGAGATGTGTGGGACCCACAGTTCCTGCTTGGTGCTGTTCTGCTGGGGCTGTCCCGGAGCTGAAGCTGAAGTGGAGAGCAAGAAGGGGGGGAAGAGAGAGCCCACACTCTCCTTTTCTCTTGGAGTTTTTATACAGCAAAAAGGGTTTCTGTCTTTTCATAAATCACTGGCACACAGACTTGCTAAAGATGACACAGATTTTGCCATCCCATGAACTTCTTTTTTATTTATTATCATCTTTCAGTTCTGGTTACCTTGCTATATTTATTACCTTTGTCTGGACCACGTACCAGGAGGTGACCTGACTGACAGTCTTATCTTTAGTTCCCTGTCAGGCATGATACAAAACAGAAGCTAGTTAAGTTTTGCGGTAAAAATCTGCTAATTGAGAATATGTTTTGTATATTTTTAAAAGAGCAGAAAAAATACTGATTCAAGAGACATATTTCGTATTTTCAAAGTGTTTACATCAGTAAGTGATGGCCCACATTTTTACTTTGTTTCCAAAACGTAGTAGAGTAATACCTTTACTTATAAGTAACTCCCACCTTGTTTGGGAAGAAAAAACTCAACTACATGGGAAAAGTGTGGATTCAAAAATAATCTGCTCTACAAGTTTTTCTCTGACAATATTTTCTTTGAAATATTTACATGTTTTGTGAACATCTACTATATATAACATTTTGAACTATTTTAATCACAACTGGTCAGACTTAAAAGTGGAAGTTCAGCTAGAGCAAAGTGGACATAACTCATCTTTTGCATTAGGCACATGATGTCACTATATCATAGCATCCTCTGCAAAAGAAGCTGTTCTATTTTGTAACAGCTAGGGAATATGACAGGACGGAACCTCTGGGATCATTGAATTCAAATGTTTTTTCAGAGCCTGAATACACAACCTACAATATCTTTCCTAAACTTCATCCCCAAAGTACTTAGTTTCAGGTCTAATGCAGAGCTGTATTCTTTTCTTATATGAGAAACCCCTCTGTTTTAGTAGAACCTCAAAGGTTTTTTTTTCTTCTGCTATTTACATTCACTATCTTTTAAGAGAACTCTCGTTAACCAAAGAACACTAACCTTTTCGCAGTAGCTTTCTTCTCTTAACCATACTGGTGTTACTTGTGAGCAACTTTTCTATTTGTAACTTCTCCCAGTGTGAATTATCAGAATGTAATAATTATTTTACATGATGTCTAATCAGTGTCTCGTACCCGTAAAAAGTATTAATACTTTCCT
The DNA here is from genome assembly GCA_023637945.1 of Phaethornis superciliosus. Classification (NCBI taxonomy): domain Eukaryota; kingdom Metazoa; phylum Chordata; class Aves; order Apodiformes; family Trochilidae; genus Phaethornis; species Phaethornis superciliosus. Next base: position 49,971,291 of record JAJQWJ010000004.1, read on the forward strand.
TCCTAATGAAGAGAACGGTGGTGCTAAATACTTCATTTGTGCGCATATTTACATGGACCATTTATATCACATTGACTCCATGCTATTGTTTCATCATCATATGTTCTATTTCCTTTCAAAATTCTAGGAAGGTATTTCCTAGGCCTCTCCTGGTTTGAGTGCAGTGGGATCTCTTGAATCTTAAAATACACTTTACAGATCACTGGTAACTGATGACCATTTGTTTTTGTTCCTGTGGTCCAATACCTACAGTTTCAAAGTAAGACAAAACCCACCAAACAATAGGAAAAAATAAGTTTCCTGGTTGCTGCAGTATCTCATGGTATGTAGAGTGAAGTGCTTAACGGTATAGCTGTAATTAAAAGCAGTAGAGATCCTCACAGAAGAAAACCAGATTGTCCCCTGGTGTTGTCAAAACGACCAAAGGGTACACTCGGGCCTTCCAGCAGATGTGTTTTCGTTGCATTTATTTGCTTTCTACTGGCTACCTATTCAGCCCATCTAGATAAATGCATGTGTAGGGTCTTAAAAGATAAGCATGCAATTAGCCAGCCTGAGGCTTTTTCGCATTTATTTTTATGGATGTTTACGTAGAGAGGAACAGCATGTGGACAAGTAAAACTTTTGAAATGTGAACTCAAAAAAACTACTCTTGAAGGAAACTGGAAACTAGCGGCGTTCAAACTCCCTTTGCTCTTTGTCAAGTAGTGTGAAGAATTCGGCAGCTCTCTGACAAAAGAACAAATACACCAGGATTAGCCGACCCCCGACGGGACTGCTCTCCCGCTTCAGAGGCCGCTGTTCGGCCTTCCCCTTGCCGGGCCCCGGGGAGGATCGGGCCCACGAACCGGGAGGAGGCGGGGAGGCTGGGGGGGGGGACACGACACGGTCCCGGCTCCGTTCGCTCCAGCTCCGAGCCCTTGCCCGGTCGGGTGAAAGGCCCATCCCCCGGCTTCACGCTGTCGGGCCGGGCCCTATTCTGTAGCTTCGACCTGGGTATTTCTTCCGAACCCCATGAGCTTTTCCATGCAGGGGTTTTACTACAAGCCGCCATGTGAAAGTGGGTATTTCAGCCCCCCGGGGGACTGGGAAGGGGAGCCGAAGGAAAAGCAGAATTCCCTTTGAAGTCATCTCTATTTGATCAGCGCCCACTGCCCCCCAGCCCTCCTCCTTTTCTTCCCCTTTCCCCCCCCTCACCCCAGCTCTCCGGCAGCCTTCCTCCTCTCCCCCACCGCCCCCTCTTCCCGGCCCCCGCCACACGTCTGCCGCGGCACCAGCGACGCCCACACCCCTCCCTTTGACCCAGGATGGCCTAGCTCGGCTCGGCTCGGCTCGGTTCCGCCCACGCCAGCCCAGCCACGCGGTGCCGGCAGCACCACACCTCCACCCTTCATCCCGCTCTCACGGGCCCGCTCAACCCTGCCCCCGGGCCGGCGCAGCACCGGCCCAGAGGCACCGGCACCGGCATCGGCCCCGCCTCCCGGCCTCTCCCGCCCCGCCAGCCGCACGTAAAGCCGCCCCTGGGCTCTTTTACTGTTCGCTAGCAGTACTGCGAAATTGAGAGTTCGGCAGTTGATTGCCAGCTTGTTCCCAGAGATTCTAACAGTGGTTCTGTTGGATTTCTTTTTTTTTTTTTTTTTTCTTTTTTTGGGAGGAGGGAAAAAAAGACCTCGATCGACTCAACCTCTTTTTCTTCCTTCCCAGCTCTGTTTTCCCCTCTCTTGGGAGAGAGGGTGGGAGGGGGATGCGACGTGCACCCCGCCGGTGGTATCCCCGTATCCCGCCGACGGCTGCGACGGCAGGGCAGGCTGTGGAGGGGGGAAGACAGAGTTACCGGGGCTGAAGCCTTCCCCGGCCAGGAGCGGAGCGGTGCGGTGCCCGCTGCCGGCGGTGCGGGACAGGCACACCTCTCTGCGGCTTCCCGCCCGCTGCCGTGTCCCACCGGGGCAGCCGCGGGATGGGGGGACGGCGGTGGCTCTGGGTGCAGCCCTGCTGCCTGTGGCTGGGCTGCCTGGCGCTTTGGGCTCAGGGAGCAGCCGGGCAACAAAAGCCGCCGCCGGTCCGTCCGGCAAGAGGAGCGGGCGGCATCTACCCCGCGACCGCGTACCGGGAGGACGGGGCCGGCATCGCCGCCGCCCGGGTCCGCAGGCGAGGACAGCAGGATGTGCTCCGCGGGTAGGGACGCGCTGCGCTCGGGCCTCCGCCTCCCTTAGCCCGACCCCCCGTCCCTGCTGCCCCCGGCGGGCTGCCACCCTCCCTCCATCCCCCTGCAGCCTCCCTCCCCCTGCAGCCTCCATCCCCCTGCAGCCTCCCTCCATCCCCCTGCAGCCTCTCTCCATCCCCCTGCAGCCTCCCTCCATCCCCCTGCAGGCCCCACTCTGCGTGCTGTGTTTTTGCCCGCCGTGCATCCATCCTACCTTCCGACCCCTTACATGCTTTAGGAATTGCGATGAATGGGACTTGGTGTTTTGTCTTCGGAAATGAAATACCGTCTTTTAATTACTGCAATTATGTTAAAAGCAGACACTGGTGGTATGTTACTACTAACACATGTATTGGGCTTTTTCTTCACTTTACAATATGAAGATACTTTGACATTTATTTTTACTCCTACTGAGAAACTATGAAAAAAATCCGTTGTGGTTTTTTTTTTTTTTCCTAATGTTTTGGCGTGTGCTTGGTAATTTGAATTAGTTTATTAATCTTTATGAGCAGCCATCCCCTTTGTCTTGTGTCAGATGGCAGCATGAGGCCAATTTTTGTGGCAAGACTTTTTAGGACGCTTGAATGTGAAGCCAAACTCATCCCTTGCATATTCTCTGTAATTCCACCAGAGCTGAGTGGCCCACTCTTGAACTAATTATTCAAGTAATTTATATTAGTTAACTAATATAAAGTAAAATGTCTTGGAACTTATTATAGTGGAGGAAGATTTTGGTTGGGGGATGATGTTTTGAGGGCATCTTTGCTATACACTTTTGCTTGTTTCATGCAGCTGTTTTGTTTTCCCTTGCGTGTACCTAGAACCTTGGATTTCTGCTTGCACAGATTTGTATTTCTGCATTCACATTTATTTGTTTTCCTTTGTGGCAGACCAAATGTGTGTGGTTCTAGATTCCATTCCTACTGTTGCCCTGGGTGGAAAACACTCCCTGGAGGAAATCAGTGCATTGTTCGTAAGTGTCTAGCTTCAAGTTTCTACTGTCCTTGGGATAATAAAAAAATAAATATTCTTCTGTGAGTTACTACTCCTGTATGAGTAGAGAGAATTCAATTCTTTCTTTTCCCATTTTTAAAAAAATAAGAAAAAAGGGGGTTTACAGGTTCACTTTTCTAGTAATCTAAAGGTTGACATCTTCCTGTTGTTTTCTTTGTGTGTTCATAAGAGGCATTTCTTCAATTAGACTTTAAAAGTTAAGAACTTGACAATAAAGGAAGAAGGAAAAAGCCTTCCATAAAGCAAATATTCAACTTGGGTAACAAGAAAAAAAAAGAGGCAAAAAGTCTTGTTATAAAGCAAATAAAATGAAGTTTTGTGAAACTTCTATACTAGGCTTGAAATGACAATCCAGTGTAAAACTTTTTTGTGCCTTAGGTACTTATTCTCTTGCCTGTCATTTTTACTTGTGCTGTCACAGCTATAAAGAATGTAGATTCAGGTGACCACCTGGTCATAATAGGTACTGTGACAAATGTGGCTGATGGCATGACTTGCCCCTTTCCCCCCCCCCCCAAAAAAAAAAAATTGTCTAGCTAGAGAGGAAATAGATAATTAATTGGAATATTCTGTTTGTTAGATAAATGCCAAACTAGACACATGCTTCTTATAGTCCTTGAATTTTAGTGTGAGTCTGGTCTCATTCATCCTATCTTATCACCATCTCTTTTGCCAGTAAGCAATGTCAGCTTCAGAATTTAAGTTCAACAACATACTGCTTTTTACTTAATCAATGGAAGTTTTTGTAATACTCCACCGAAGAAACTACGGGCATCCAAGACTAAACTAGGGTAGGAATGTGTTAAAGCCAACATCTACCAAAGTTAAAGGTGACTTTGTTCTGTTGCCTTATGCATTATGATTATCAGCCTATTCACATCTATTTGTTTTACATGAGTAAATTTGCCATTAGAAGTCTACCAGTGTTCCAGTGATTTTCATCTAAGGTTGACCCAGCATTTCCTAGCAAAGGTTAATCATGTCACTCAGAGGAAGATGCTGGTATCAACACCACTGTGGAGTAAGAGGAACAATACAATATGGACTTGCTTAAGTGTAAATGACAGTTTAAAAAGTGGATTTAGGCTGCTGTTTACAAGCTTTTCAAGTTCAGATGAGTAAATAAAATGAATTAAGGGAGGTATAGTGATTGAGGTGCTTTCAGAAATTTTTATGAAGTGGGACTCAGTGCCCCTTGAAAGACCTCAGTCTCAGGTCTCTTTGCATTATGACTGATCTTTGAATTATTAATTATACGAATGACATATTTTGTCTCCTCTTTACTTATTGGAGTTGAATTGCAGCTTTCTAATCTGTTTGAAAGGTGAATGATTTTGCTAGTACATCTGTGAGATTGGCTATGACACTTTCCTATTTATATATTTTTTTAAGATTTTGAAGATTTAAGAGCTCATATTTCTAGGTTCACCTTGAATGTTTGGGATGATGGTCACTCTGGCTGCAGCTGTTCAGCTAGAACCTCCTCTATGGGATGACAGAAAAGCTAGCAAACTTCTTAGCTGAGAATCAATGATTATAATTACTGCAAATTGTAACTGGTGATTCTAAAGGATTATTTCATGAAGGGAGATCTATGAGCTGGTGGTAGGTCAACAGGAAACCATTCTGACTGTACAGTGTTTTCAGTTGATAATGTAATGGCTGTTGGCTGCATTTGACATGTTTATGATTAAAAGTGATCTCTTACCCAAAAAACAGAAGTTCTGGTTTGGTTTACTTTTTCTTTGAAGAAAATAAACTGTACTGATGAAAGCATATTTAGAATATGCTTTCAGCTCTAGGTCTTCTAGCTGCTAAGAAGTTATTCGCTAACATGTAATCTACTAAGAAAATATTCTACCTCTAGACCTTGCCTAATCAGGAGATTGAGCAGTGTTGTATAAAGATGGACTGAACAGTGGTACAAGGCAAACAGCTCTGTTCCCTGTGTTTGTTAAGATCTGTTTTTCACTTTTAAGTCTGATGATGGCAGAAGTGATTCACATTGCCTGTTTTTTGATGCCCATGGAGTAATGTCATTGGATCACTAACATGGCTTTGTCTGCTTCTCTGTTGTAAAGAAAATGTGACCTTTATTGGAGTATGTCAAGAAGGCAGGCCATGGGTTTACAAAATCCGCTCTGGTTTGCTTGCGTTTGGCATCATTACAGAGCTTCTGGTTTGGTGGAGAAAAGGTGAAAGGGAGCATGTAGATTTCATGGGAGACATATTTAAATTCTGTAACAGGGCAGGGAAGCAATTTTCTTCCTTATAGGACAGGAAGTGCATACTGACTTATGCATGTTTTCCTAAATTGGAAGAAGAGCACAGACATTCTGGGCAAGGTCTTACCTCTGCTTTTTCTTTTATGTACCTGGCCAGATGTGTGTTTTTCTTTCCTTTGAATGTATGTAGAATTTTTTTTTTTTTTTTTTTTTTTTTTCCCCTAGGGTAACCAGTATGTTCTTGGCAAATTATCTACGAGAAGTATTTGTTCCTTTTGTAGTCCTTCAGAGGACATTATTTGATTCTATCAAATACCCCAGAATTAATTATGGAGAAGATGGGATTTTTCATTGTTATTTTTGGTCTACAAGGTGTCTCTAGCACAATATGTGGTTTTTGAGTTCATTCTGTGCTGTAATTGCTCTAATTTTTCTGGCTTTCTTTTGGTGCATTTTGTCATCCTATGGATTATGTGCATTATATGGGATTATATCCCATATTCATTTGGGTGTCCTTAGGAATCTGTATCTAGACTTGACCTCTTTGCTGTTTTTGTTCTTCTTTTGTGCAATGGAGCTCCCTTGGGTGGTGAGCAAGAAGGGAAGAAGGCACAACTTGAGTGCTTTGGGGCATGCACATTATGCACAAAGAATGTGGTGTGGACAGGCTTCCCCGAGATTTAATAAAGGTAGTTTCCAAATGACTGTGTGGAAATATTTAGAAAACCATATTTAGAAAACCTACTCAAAATCTGCAAAGCTCAGCATCAGGGCATTGACTTCACGTAAACCATCTTTTTTTGTAAATGTTGGATAATCTCATAGAGTGCTAAAATGCTTCTAAAATCTTAATTTTGAGAAGCCAGAGCATAAATTGACCTTTATCATATGTATTGTTTGTATTCATTCAAATCTTGGACTCTTGGTAAAGTATTCTGCAGGTCTTGTGGTCTAAAATACACAATTTTGGTAATTTTACATTACTTACGTAATCAGATGGTATTTCTAATTAAGAAAGAAGTTGGTTATCTGGTTTCAGTGGTCAGACCAGTGTTTGAATATGCCATAGTAAATTCTGTTTGTCTTTAAATTTGTCAGAGATACCAATTATACCAAAATTCCATTATTTTAACTTAAAATTAACGTTGCATTTATATTAGTTGTCCCAGTGAAGTGAGCATTCCTGTACTGGATTTTTAATTTTTTTTTTTTTTTAAAAATAAGCTTTTAGCTTTTTCCTATATCTTGAGACTAAGTCTGCTGTTAGTCATTGTTTTTATTGTGTTTTTCCTCAGCGATCTGTAGAAATAGCTGTGGTGATGGATTTTGTTCCCGCCCTAACATGTGCACTTGTGCAAGTGGACAAATATCACCTACTTGTGGATCAAAATCTAGTAAGGGCTTACTATATTTATTTTCATTAGGGACTGCATTTTAAGTAATTCACTTTGACTGTCAGTTCAAAAATAACTACTGTGTAAATCCTTTAGAAACTGCTTGTCGTTGCTGCATGCATGCATGTAACTTAGGCTTAGTTACTTACCTCTAGGTTTTGATAAAATTTGGTACAGTGCATGTGGATGTTTAAGACAAATTGATAACGAAGTCTTTAAGGAGATGAGCACATATAAATATAAATCTGTGTAATATCTGTCTTTTAATCGAGTCAGTTTTCTAAAGAAATTAAGATTGTACAGCTTCCAAAATGATTAAAAATTCTACTTTGCTAAATACAGTAATGAAAATCTCTAAAATGCCCTCTTCATGGTTGCTTTTAAAATGATGGCTGACTTACAGCTATAAGCTTGGTCAAGAACACCTAAGTGTACACGTAGATATGTAGAGTATATTGTACAAGTCTCATGTCTACTTCCACATACATGTCTATTTTTATTCACATTTCCTTCCCAATGTGGTATTTCCCCCTAACACTGGTATTTCTCTGCCTGTGCTCTGCTGCAGTACAAGAGTGCAACATCAGGTGCATGAATGGTGGCACATGTGCAGACGACCGGTGCCAGTGTCAGAAGGGCTACATTGGAACTTACTGTGGCCAGCGTAAGTAATAGCTCTCTTGCAGCTAAAATTAAATTTTGTAGCCTTCTTACATTAGTAGAAAGACAGAAAAGCCAATATGCTGAAATACAGTGAAGAGTCTTTGAGAAATTGAATGCTGTTTTGGGGTGTAATCTATAGCTGTAAGTCAATTCATACATGAAATGTAGTTGTGTTCTCTAAAATTCAAACCAGGGGTTGATATCATCAAATAATTTTGGAGAAACCTTTAGGAGCTATGACAAGCTCTCCTTTTTTAAATTTTTCATTCTCCATGACAAACTTTCTCTATCTCAGAGCAACAGACAAGCTGCCAGGGTAAAGTGTGTTTTTCTCTTTTCTGCTTGACTAAGGGGAAGAGGATTAAATACGGTTCAAGCTCTTGTGTACCTTCTTGGTTTGGCAGACAAACTAGAAAGTCAATTATTAGCACAGTTCTACCTATCACAGTACAATGTTTACAAGCTATACAAATTCGTCAAACAATAAAAATGACTAAAGGCTGCAGGGGTGAAGGCATGGAAAACAAAGTATCTTCAATAATCAAGTAGATTAAAGGATAAAACTGGACTTCAGCAAGAAACAGCAATAAGTAACTCAAGTGTCTGATACAGTGCAAAACCATATGTCTTCTTGATACTATCAAAGAAGAAAACTAGGAGCAAAGAAAGAAGGCAAAAGGAACTTAAAAAACACATCTCAAAACCCCAAAACCCACTTGAAATATAAGTGACTTGTCTAGAGTGAAGCCAGTGGATCTTGTGAGACTAAGAAAGAGAAAGGCAGATGACAGAAAACCAGTCATGAGTTTATAACAGCTTATGCAGTTGCAGAAGGGAAGGACTCACAGAAGGGCTTCATAAATTAAGAGGGTCAAAAGGAGTGTAAGCTTAGAAATAGGGAGGGAAATGGTAATAGAGTGATGCAGAAAGGAAGAAAACAGAGTACAATGACACAATGCAGAAGGGGGAAGGAGAGACTAATTGTTGAAAGTAGTCTGAAGGAAGCAGAGACAAAGAAATGACAACTGTACGAAGAACAGGTTGAAATGTGGAATAATGTCCTTTTATCTGAGGCATTTTTACAAATGCTGTGGAGCAGTCTTACTCAGGTCAACACCTTGATGTTCCCGGACAGGTCATATTTCCCATGAGTAAATGAAAAGAGGACTGAATTTTCAGGCAGTGACTCTAAAGGAATTCATCTAACTGAAGCAGCTGTGGAGGTTGCCTACACTGTATATAATAGTTACAATTTCTACTAATATTGAGTACTTGTCTCATAGCCAGTGTATGGAAGGAATGTGTGAAAAATTTAAGTATTTCTGTATTATTACTAAAGTGTAATTATGTCTTAAATCTACTGAAGTTAATTGTCTCACTAAAATGTCATTGTCCATTAATTCAGTAATGTAACACAAGCACTTATAAAATGTATCTTCATTTTATACATAAGATATTAACTTGTGGTAAAAAGTAATTAATTTTATTGTTCTTGCAAAGAAGTAAGGCTTTAACATGTATCCACATAACCAAATATTTTATGTTCTCCATTGAGGTCATACAGGATGTACATACACATTTTATTTTTTTTCAGTTTGAAATACTTAGCTTCTCTAGGTTGCTGAGGTTCTTTTGCACTGGATACTCAAATATGTTAAAAATGCCATGTTCGGAGTGTGGAGACCTGCATCGGAAGGAAGCCTAACAACTTCTAACCAAAATGTCTTTGCTCTTGTTCAGAGCCACTTAAAACTGATGGGGCTGTGCTTTACACTGAAATATTTTGATTTGGAACTTGCACTAGTCGTGAACAAGATTGTATGTCCTGGGAGCAATGAGCCTGAAAATAGAATTAGTTAGTTAAAGCTTACTTCTAATTGTATTTTACAATCTTACTGAAGAACTATTTCCTTTGAACTTGAAGATTTCAGTGATTTCACAGCAGGCTTTGTTCTTGATTCACACCATTGAGCAATAGCATGAGTGGGTGCTCCAAAGACTCACAAGTGTAAAGTATCCTCTGCTTTTATATGTACTATGGATTTATATTCCTCCAACCTGTTTTATTTCTTGTTTGGACCTTCTAGGTACTACAGTTTTTGAAGGTAGGTAAAGATGAGTTAAACCAGCCACTTCTGTGAGCAATATCAACTTGGGGAGCTGAACTGTTGGTCTCTCAGACTCCCTAAGCCTCATTTCTTGACAGGTTTGTTGCTCTTGGGACTGAATAGTGCAAGTTAATGTGCTCAAAGCCCCTTAAAATTGTGGAGTTCTTATCTGCTAAATTTGGTGATGGATGTAAATTCTTGTGATTACTGACTTGAACTGCACAACTGTTTAAAAATATACTTAAGTTAAACATCTGCTAAGAATCTGTGAATATGATTAATTACGTAGCTGCTTGCAATTAGCGTGAAACAGGTCCTAATGGAATTTTGACTAATGGAATTTGACTTGAGGAATCATTTTTCTTGTTGATGATGATGGGTAGGAAGGAGATCAGCTTCATCGTCACACACAGAAAGAGCAGTTGAGACGGAAAACAGTTATTTTTTGATACTGCAAATGGCAATCTTTGAAATACTGTTACAAAATTTAATTTTTTGTTGTTGTTGTTGTTAATTAAAGCTGTCTGTGAAAATGGCTGCCAGAATGGAGGACGATGTATTGGACCTAACCGCTGTGCATGTGTCTATGGATTTACTGGCCCACAGTGTGAAAGAGGTAAAGGAAATAAATAAGAAAGGAAATTATGCACAGTTGTATGCAACAACACAGTATATACCTATTTTATTCTATGTATCTTCTGGCTGAGCCGATAAGCTTCCAGGAAACAGTTCATTATATGTAATTTATTTTTATCTTGGTAGCCATGTTTCAGATCGACAATTATGAAGTTGCCACAATTGGTAGGAGTTGAGCCAATTTAGGCTGCTTATTTTGTTTGTGTAATAGTTAAAATATGAATAGCTTTGTTCTCAGCTATGTTAAATAACATAGCAGCAAAATTGCTTATGGTGTTAGAGTTGTGTATGTAGAACTGATGGAAGGATTGTTTTTCTCTATAACACCTTTTTAATATGAAAAAATTCTGGAAGTTATTTGCTCTAGTTAGTTCTATCCTGTAGAGGAATGTCAGAGATGGAGCGAAAAAATAAACCATTACTGTAGTACTGAGTTCCTAAAGCCATTCTTACTCAAGGAAACATCTTAAACATGGCTTAAATTACAGTGCTTTCATGAGTTGGGGCCTAAACTGAAATTTCATTTTAAAATTTGGTGGAGAAATACTCAGCCTTCTGTCATGTGCGTAGAGATACTGAAAAAGTGAGTTTTAATGATGCTGAACAAAACCTTATTAGTGCTACACTGTGTAATTAATACAGAAATAATTAAGGCACTAAGTCCATGTATAGTGGATAAACCTTCCACTCCTTGCTTTTTAATAAATCAGAGCTATGTTTGTATTTTGAAACCAAAGCTGTGGAAATGCAGTATTGTAGAACTGCTCAATATTGGCCATAACTGTAGAACATATTTTGTGTGCCTCAAACTGACAAGTGTAACCAAAATTAGTCTGTTTGAATGGATTTTTAGCCTAAATCTTCCCTCTTCAAGTTTTAAACAGTTGCCCCTTGTGCTTTTGCTACACATCTGTGCAAAAAAGCCCTACTCGAGCTTTCTCCTCTTCTTCAGGCTGAACAACCCCAACTTCCTCAGCCTGTCTTCACAGGCCGAGCTTCATAGCTTAAGGAGTTCCATGTCCTTCTTATGTTGGGGACTCCAGAACTGGACACAGTACTCCAGGTGGGGTCTCACAAGAGCAGAGTAGAGTGGGAGAATCACCTCGCTCAGCTGGCTGTCTCTGCTTCTTTTGATGCAGTCCAGGACCCAGATGGCTTTCTAGGCTGCCAGGGCATGCTCATGTTAAGCTTCTGGTCCACCACCACTCCCAAGTCCTTCTCCTCAGGGCTGCCCTCAATCCTTTCTCCTCCCAGCCTGTAATCATGCATGGGATTGCCTTGACCCAGGTGCAGAAACTTGCACTTGGCCTTGTTGAACTTCATGAAGTTCTGAAGGCTGTGGATGTGGTCTGCCTGGGCTTCAGCAAAGCCTTTGACACCGTCTCCCACAGCATTCTCCTGAAAAAGCTGTCAGCCCACAGCTTGGACAGGGGCACTCTGTGCTGGGTTAGGAACTGGCTGGAGGGCCGGGCCCAGAGAGTGGTGCTGAACGGTGCTGATCCAGTTGGCGGCCGCTCACCTGTGGTGTCCCCCAGGGATCAGTGTTGGGCCCAGTTCTGTTTAATATCTTCATTGATGATTTGGATGGGGGGACTGAGTCCATCATTAGCAAATTCTCAGATGACACCAAATTGGTGGGGGAGTGTGGATCAGCTGGAAGGCAGGAGGGCTCTGCAGAGGGACCTGGACAGACTGGAGAGTTGGGCTGATTCCAACGGGATGAGGTTCAACACGGCCAAGTGCCGGGTCCTGCACTTTGGCCACAACAACCCCATGGGGAGCTCCAGGCTGGGCACAGAGTGGCTGAGAGCAGCCAGGCAGAGAGGGACCTGGGAGTCTGGATTGACAGGAAGCTGAACAGGAGCCAGCAGTGTGCCCAGGTGGCCAAGAAGGCCAATGGCATCCTGGCCTGGATCAGGAACAGCGTGGCCAGCAGGTCCAGGGAAGGGATTCTGCCCCTGTACTCAGCCCTGGTGAGGCCACAGCTCGAGTCCTGTGTCCAGTTCTGGGCCCCTCAGTTCAGGAAGGAGATTGAGGTCCTGGAGCAGGTCCAAAGGAGGGCAACCAGGCTGGTGAAGGGACTCCAGCACAAGTCCTGTGAGGAGAGGCTGAGGGAGCTGGGGGTGTTCAGCCTGGAGAAGAGGAGGCTCAGGGGAGACCTCATCGCTCTCTACAACTCCCTCCACCACCCAAAGGAGGCTGGAGCCAGGGGGGGGTTGGTCTCTTTTCCCAGGCAACTATCAGCAAGACAAGAGGGCATGGTCTCAAGTTGTGCCGGGGGAGGTTTAGGTTAGATACTAGAAAGAATTTCTTTACGGAGCGGGTGATCAGACACTGGAATGGGCTGCCCAGGGAAGTAGTGGATTCTCTGTCCCTGGAGTTATTTAAAAAGGGACTGGATGTGGCACTCAGTGCCATGGTCTAGTAAGGGTTGGACTTATGATCTCTGAGGTCCTTTCTGACCCAGCCAATTCTATGATTCTATAAGTTTGCACTAGCTCAGTTCTCAAGCCCATCAAGGTCCCTCTGGATGGAATTCCTTCCCTCCAGCATGGTGACACAGTTTGGTGTTGTCAGCAAACTTGCTGAGGGTGCATTAATTCCACTGTCTATGTTGCTGACAAAGATCTTAAGTAGCACTGGTCTGAGTACCGATGCTTGAGAAACAGCATTCGTCACATGTATTCACTTGGACACCAAGCCATATTGCTTTGCATAAGCTGCATTACCTGAAAAAAACTGTGAGAGATACCTTAAATGTCTCTTATATTCAATAGTAATTTTTAACCTATGCATTAAACCTAATAAGAAGTTTATACTTTCCAATAAAGTGCAAAAGGTAATGATTTTTCATCTATTGGTTGCATCAGCTGTGTGTAATACTTTACAGTGATAAATGCCTTTGTACATAAAAATTAAAGTTTACAAACAGTTCATAACTCTTTGACTAAAATTATATAGCTTAAGGTTATGTGAACTATCCTTGCAAGTCATATCACTGTTACAAGAGGTTTTATTTTTTATTTTATATTTTATTTTATTATTATTATTATTTTCTTTACATTACTGTGTTTTAAATGCATTCTTTTTATTGTTCTGTAAAATAAGTTCTTTTAAATTAGGGATTTTCTTCCTAATATAGAACATATGTAGCTTTCCTTCAGATTGGCCTCCCAGCCTCAGTTATATGATAAAACATGACTGCTTGTTCAGCTATCTGGGCTCTGAGCAAACTAATTTCTGGGCTGGAGACATGAGGCTGAGCAGTAACTAGTGACTGGCATGATTACCATATTTAACTTGAGATCTGCTGCTGGGCTAATAAGAAAGTGGAACCTGTTTGGGAGCTCATGCTTTATTCGTTCTGATATATAGTACAGCCTTTTATATTTCCTATCAGACTGTGTTATTTTGGTCAGCTTCTTGGTTTTGGTTTGTAAACACAGAAAAGTCAAGCATTTTGTCAGCTTTGTTGTGGTTTTGTGGTTGTTTTTTTAAAAGAACAAAAAAACTTTACTGAGATTTTACTGTTGAATTTTTCCCAGTGAAAAATAATTGGAAAAAACCCCAGATCTTCCCCTGTTCAGGAAAGTCCTTTTTCTACTGCTTGTTCAGACCTGTAGATACGTGCATTCATCAGACTTTGATGGATTATAGTAGTTCTGAAGGGCAAATTTGGCAAGCTGCTTTCATGCTTCTAGATACCAATAGCTACAAGGGTTACAGGACTCTGCACCACAGTCTCGTTTTCATCCATCATTCTGTCCAATAATAAAGTTTTCAGATTTTCCTTACCTTGCCTTTCACAAGCTGTCACCTGCCTAAAGTATTAAAAACCCCACAAGATGTCTCTAGCACGTATGTTTACTTGTTGTTAGCAGTTATCTAAAAATTTCTCTCTTCTAGCTGTGCAAAACATTTAACATTTAGCAGTTAAAAAACAAAGAGACATGGATAAGGCTGAACATGCTGTGATTAACATGTAGTGATTAAGGAAGTAGTGTAATTCCACTCACTATCTTTGTCTTGCTTCCCTTTTTTCCCTTAGGTATTTAAGTATTCCCTACTTCTTGCCTACTTTTCCTTTGCACTGTCATAGTCTGCAAGACAAGTAGCAACAGCAGACAGTCACCTTAAGCTAGTGTGCTACTACTTAGCATATGACTCTAAGTTACTTGAACAGTTCTCACAGTGGGTGTAGTACAATGTCTCTGAATGCAGAAGACCGAAGCTGATCATGCTGTCTTGAGCAGAAATTATTATGGTAGCAGAGTGGTGCAGCAGATAGCTTGCTGGGCCTATAACTCGGAGGTGGATGTACTGTAATAATGCTCTTCTAGCACCAATGTTTTGGACACTCTAGAGGGAAGGAAGTCTTCCAGAGACACCTTAATAGCCTTGAGAAGTTGCCCCATTCTAACCTTATGAACATCAATAAGGCCAAATGAAAGATCCTGCACCTGGGTTGGTGCAGTACCAAACACAAATACAGGATGGGTGGATAATGGATTGAGATAAGAGCTGGTGAAGGAGAATGAGGACAATTTGAAGGAACTGGGGTTGTTTAACCTGAGAAAAGCCGGCTGAGAGGAGACCATTGTCACTCTTTACAGCTACCTGAAAGGAGGCTGTAGAGAGGAGTGGATTGCTTTCTTCTCCCTAGGAACAAGGAAGAGGACAAGAGGAAACGGTATCAAGTTGTGCCAGAGAAGGTTTATATTAGCTACTAGAAGAAACTTCTTCACTGAAAGGGTAATTGAGCACTTGATTAGGCTGCCCAGGAAGGTGGTTGAATCACCATCCCAGGAGATATTTAAAAGACATATAGACGTTGTGCTTAGAAACATGGTTTAAGCAGTGGACTTGGTAGAGTTATGTTAATCATTGATAGAGTTAGAATATAGTTGGACTTAATGATCTTAAAGGTCTTTTGCAACCTGAACAATTCTATAAACATCCCTGAGGAAAAGGACTTGGAAGTGTTTTTCGATGAGCTTAGCGTGAGTTGGCAATGTGCACTCGCAGTCCAGGAAAACGACAACAACCTGGGTTGCAACAAAAGAAGGGTGGCCAGCAGGTCAAGGGAGGTGATTCTCCCCCTCTACTCAACTCTTGTGAATCCCTGTGTGGAGTACTGTGTCCAGTTCTGGAGCCCTCAACACAGGAAGGACATGGAGTTGTTGGGGCGAGTACAGAGAAGGGCCACAAAGATGATCTGGAGTTGGAACACCTCTCCTATGGAGAAAGGTGAATAAAGTTGAGGAAGAGGAAGCTCCTGGGAGAAGTGTAAAAAGGGCTTACAAGAAAGCCAGAGGGGACACTTCTAAGGGCATGTAGCAATAGGACAAGGGGTAATGGTTTAAACTGAAAGAGGGTAGATTAAGGTTAGACATAAGGAAGAAGTTCTTCAGTGTGAGGGTGTTGAGAGACTAGGATAAGTTGTCCAAAGAAGTTGTTGCGACTGCCCCCTTCCTGGAAGTATTTTAGTCCAAGTTGGATGGGGCTTTGAGCAACCTGGTATGGTGGCAGGTGTCCCTGTCCATCTAGGAGGGCTGGAACTAAATGATTTTTAAGGCCCCGTCCAGCCCTACCCATTCTGTAGTTCTGTGGTAGCAGAACCCACAGTTTGCAGTGGCAGCACAGTACTTTTGGTAAGAGCCAAAGTCCATGCCAGGGACCAAAGTGCCATTGTACAAATCAGCTGAACAAAGGCAATCTCCGGCCTTGAGAGTTCCTGTAGCATGTTATTGCAAAGGGGAAGAGGGGGAGATGCTTAAACTAAATATGAGCCTTTACATGTAGCCCACAGTAGTATGGAACCATCCCTTTTAAAGGATTTGGTGTGACAAATGGTGGGATAAATGGTTCCTTCCCTTTCTTTTATGGGGAAGTCAAAACCTTGCTGGAAGCAGATAGGTAGTAGGCCTCCTTAGTTGTGACAGACTTCTGAACAGCACAAGTTATCAGGAGCAGTACTGCCCACCTCCCAGTTCCAAAAGCTCTGAGACACTATCTTGAGGAGCACAGAGCTGTTACCAATTCCTTCAGAGCTGAAATTGGGGAAAAAAAAACCCACAAAAAACTAATTAAACAAAATCTGAATGATGTACTGCTGTTTCTTTCCACAAGCAGTAAGCACCATCAAGAGAAAGAGCTAAAAATCATCCAGTGAAGCAGCCATGTTACTTTTACCGTAACTGGTTTTGAAGAACTTGAAACATTTAGTAGGGTTTCATATGCTCAAGCATATGATAGGTAGTATTGAGGTGTTGTGGGATGACTGTACTTTCTGTTAGAAATTTTATGCCTTAAAACTACATCTACAAAAGGAAGATAGAAATAAAGATTTGAATACTGTCTTCCAAGGAGCTGAGAATTTTCACCAGAGTACAATGGAGCTCTCCTGCAAAGCAGACACAGGGAAGGCTTCTTCACTTGAAGTTTAGAAGGGAAGAGTGGTACCTATAATGCTGGCAAGTGAGCTCCTACCCAGCTTCTTGCTCACTCCCCCACTCTGGGATGCGGGAGAGAAGCTGAAGGGCAAAAGCTGAAAGCTTTTGAGACCCAATAAGGAGAAGTGAAGCACAGCAGTGCATGCAAACAAAGCAAAATAAGGAATTTTCCAACTACTTTGCACTGTCAGGCATCTGCTAAGCCGTATTTGACAAAGGTCTAGGCATGCATATCAGTTGCTTGGAAAGACAAATGCCACGAACTTTCTCTTTCCTCCTCCTTTCCTTTTGACCATACCAGCCTCCCCACTGGGAAGAGTAAAGTGGGGAAAGGACAAAGAAAACCTTGGCAATGTGTGAGCACTGCTTGGCTGTGGCCAAAATACTGGTGTATTCCAGTGCTGGTTTAGTCACATATCCAACACATATTACTTCTACCAGCTGCTGTGAAGAAAATTCGCTTCATCCCAGTCAGACCTAGTACACCTCCCAAAAAGCTTTTCAGACAATTTAGATTTATAAGGGACTTATTATTTAAGAAAATAAAGGAATGTATATGAATTTTCCAGAATTCAACTGTAATTAAAATTGACATTCATTTTTGAAATTAAATCAAATAAAAAAATTAATTATTCATTCATCAAATTGAAAATAAACCATAATGCCATCACTCTAGAACTAATCTCACTGAAGTTCTGTAAGAGAGTTTTGTTTGATTACACTGTGATAAGTGGTAGTGTTCTGGACCATTTGTATTCACAGTTTTGGCTTGTGTCATAACTACAGATCAGGTAGTGTTGGGTGCATGATTTGTCTGTCATACATCAATATCCGCAATGAATCACTGAAGGGAAGATGTGTATGTAAGTGTTGTTACTCCAGTTGTTACCGCATGGTGATTTGTTAGAGTGCTTTTATAAAAATATTTTTGAAAGCACTGAAAAAAGCAGACGTTCTAACAATAGTGAAATAATGGTGTTTTACTAATTGTTACAAGTTCTCAAGGTTATGTGAAGCAATGTTGAGCCTCACCTCTTACCTCTAGCTTCCAGCAGGGTTAGGGCAACTGTCTGCCACAACCACCTCTCTGCCAGAGACTTGTACAACTCCAGCACTCGACTGGGACAATTGCAGATTTAGCAGATAATTGTAGAATTAGCAGATAGTGCTTGTTCAGCACCATGAATGCAACCTCAGGGAGTAGACAGCTTGGCTCGCAGGTCTCTGATTTTGTCGAGGAAACTGCATATATAAGGGACTTAAAGTGTATGAGTGTCAGAATCTGTAACATGAAATATTAACAAGAAAATGAAGGCAGTTCAGTCAAACATATTACAAACAACTCATTTTAGGTTGCAGTCCTGAGTCACTTCTAAAAACTGGGTTTTGATGGGGTTTAATTGCACTTTTTAAATGTTAATTTTAGAAAATATCTCACATTTGCTTGAGTTACCTTTATGTCATGGTAATTTTTCATGTTACAAATTGTGTGACTCATACACTCCCCTACATATACAGTTTCCCTGCCAAAATTAGAACACTGGAGCAGGGCCGTCTGCTCTCCAAGGTTGTGTTCATGGTGATGAATGAGTGACATCTGCCAATCGGCTCACAGTCATCCTGATGGAGAGTTGGTGGTGTACAGCTGTCAGCATTCAATCATTCTTTTCTACTTCCAGACCTCCCAGAACCCTTTCTGAGTTTTCCTATAGCCAGGATATTTTTCTAGTATGTCTAAATAATCTGGTGAACATTTATTATAGATGGCCGAACATATAATTAAGTAATTGACTCTTCTATGAGCTGTCTGGTGATATCAACACCTTTTATATATGGTTTTAGATAATGATTAATAACTGCCCCGAAACACATAAGCCTTCTTGTTCTTTTGGCATACCAGAAAGGTGTGATGGTTCTTGGCCTGAGTGAATGTTTGTCCCTATTTTTATTTGTGGCCATAGTTTCAATGTGACCTTACATCGGTATAGACAATGTGTAATGAATTCAATAGAGTTGTTTCAATACAAGCCAGTGTATGCTTTATGTAGAGTAAAACCAGATTCTAATTCATGTTATTCTTATACACTCATTGTAGCTGTAGTGATACAGTATGTGCGTGTTTGAAAATTAATACTGCCACCTAGAGGATGTAATTTTTTTGTTTGGAAACTTGAAATTCCTCTTTTTTCCTGTTCAAAAATGTTTCAGTCATCTTACCCGTATAACAGGAATAATATAATCTGACCAGTCATGTAGCATAACAAGAACAAATCAAAGGTTAACATTCTTTGAAAGGATTTTGCTAATAATTCATATAGCTGTAAAAGCATCATCATAATTTGAAAAGTGGTAGTAAGAAAAATTAACTGCATTATGCTCTTTTTTTGAGAAGAATCAAGAACATGTTCAAAACAAGAAAACATTCCAGAAAACATGTAACTGACAAATGTTCCATGAAAATTCTGAAAAATTATAAAAATTATTGCTGATAGTCCTTTGGGTAGGTACTATTTTATCCTCCTTTAGAACTTGCATGCTTGAGCTGGTTTGCTCTGTAATGCCTTAAAAAATGCCAGTGATCTGGATTTTCTGGGTGTTCCAAACTCAAGGAAGAGAGTTTAAATTTGCTCTTATTTCTTAATTAAGGACTTGAAATATTGCAAATGACAGGAAGACATAGATGACAGGTATCCATCTTTCCATACAATGGAAAGCAAAGTGCTAGCAAAAATCAAAAATACCTTCTTCTATTAGTAATAAGTAAGTTGACAACAATAAAATGTTATTTAATCATAATTGGTTTTTATATTAAGTGTTACTGTATCAATATTAAATATGTTTCTACTATTGTTATGATGTTTTGTGGTCTAGGAAAGGTAGAAGAAAATTACAACTTCTTCAGGCAAGTATCTCTTTAGGAACACTGGTTTTGAAAAGCCTTTTGCTGACCTATTTTTAGATCACTCTTTAGAGAGAAGATATCTTGTTATTTGATTGCTATCTGAAATCAGCCAACTAGATGCCTGTGATACAAAAAGGGTTCAAAGTATGAAAAGCCAAAAAAACAGCAAAGGAAAAGTCAATGGAAATAACAAATAAAGCAGGAGTGGAGGTGTTCCTTATGAAGCAATCAGCTGTTGAAAACTGTGGAAGGAAAACAGTCAGGAGTGAAATTGTATAAAATAAAAGCAGCATGGGTAAATGGTAAAACCTGTGCCAGGCAGAGATTGAGAAAAACACATTTTGATGAGTGAGCCCCGTGGAAAATGAAGACATTAGTGCTTAAGGTCAGTTCATAGCCAAGTTTCAACACGCAGCTGGTTCACAGCAGTAGAGCTGTACACAGTGTGATATTTATCAACACATTTGAAAAGGCTGCAGTAAGGTATTGCCTGGAATCTTGAGTATGCTACACTTGCTGAGATGTTAGAGCTGTGCAGCAAAGATTTTGTGTAAGTTTCAGAAAAAGCATGAGGGATATCACTAAGATCGGTTCTCACTGATCTCAATATGAAGTGAAAAAAAAAGAGTTAATAATAATAATAATAATCATCATCATCATAATTATAAAGGAAATATTACTAGAAGAGTAGTGGCTCAGGTATGCCTACTCTTCTCCGTATTGCCAGCCCTTCTATGTGCCCCTTTAGGGATGCTCACCTAAGTATGTGGCTTTGTGGTACTGTGCCAATCTTGCTATTTATTTCAGTATCTTGGTATGTTTTTCTACTGTGGTATGAAATTTACTTTTCAAAGAAGAATATGTTGACTACTTACATGCCAGGTTATTGGTCAAATCACTATGTGTATCACCATTCTTTGTCATCTTCAGATTTAAGAAAACATTTCCTGAGCATTGTATTTTGCCCGTGCAGCTTAACACTCAATACAAACTTTTCCCGTATGTGTACAGCTCTGTATTTCATTTGAGTTTTGAACTGTTTTTCACATGGCGTATGGCATACATTATGTGTCCTAAACAAATGCATGGTAAAGATTTCCTCATTCCAGTCCGTGACTCAATAAATATAGTCATATATTCTTTATGGATAATCTGTTCTTTATAGGTTTATTCTTTATAGGTGAGAAGGGACAGAAGATTTTGCAGTCTGATGACCATGTTTGGTCTCTGAGGATTTTTTTCCTCCTGAGAAGCAGGTGCATAATAGCATTTTTACATGAGTATATGATTACAGTAGGTAACAGTGTCTACCAAGAAAAACTGTTTTTCTCTGTCTTGTATTATACTGATTTTTAGCCTGCAAGAATCAAAAAGGGTAATTATCATGATTTTTCAAAGGTGATAACATTTGGAAATCAAGCACTAATACAGCTAACAGGCTTGCCTAGTACCTCCAATTCACTTTGCTTTCAATAAGTGCAACTCATTAAGGAAAAACATGTTTATAGCTGATGTCCACACCTTCTTTTCACACCTTAAAATTGTCAGTTTAAACCTTTTCTTGTGCAGGAATCAGCTATAAATTTCTGGCTTCAGAGAAACAATTCTCTGCCATGCCTAAAAAGATGGACCTCACCACTGCTGTGATACCCAGCCTTGCAGTCTGATTTTCCTTTCTGCTCTGCTTTTCCTCCATAGTTATCCTTTCATGTTGGGATGCTGTTTCTCTTATCCTCCCTATACTTTCAGGGAAGGTGTGTATTTTCAGTGTGGGTGTATCATTCCTCAGTTCCAGACTCCATTACTCTGAATCTGCAGTTTCTTTTGTTAGGACCAACAACAGGTGGCCTTTGTGTGTGAGCTAAAATGTTATTCTTCATCTGCTTCAAGACACTGATGTGTGTCTCCTCTTCACACCCAAAACTTAAAACCTGTTTTCTATGCTAGATATAGAGAGAGCATTTTCACATCTTTTTAGCCTTTGTGCCTTGTAGAATAAACAACAGAAAAAAGACAGTCCTTGTTAATTTTTCTCTTATTTCAACTCTCTTTACTGATGGATCATACTGCAGTATGATTTTTGAACATCGTACTACCAGAAGCAACATCACTTACCTCACACTGGTGCCCAGAAACTTTCATTGCTTCTGCATATTTGTAGAATGTAAGCTTAATCCACAGTATCTGCAATTAATGGAAAGTTTAAATGGAAATGGAAAGTTTTAATGGAAAGTTTAATTAATGGAAAGTTTCTAGACTGCCAGCTAAACCAAAAGAATCTGAAAGCAGTAAAATGTAACAATGGAAGAGGCATTTTTGAATATAGAAATTATATAATTTGAAACTGTGAGATGTGTTCTGTCTTGAGAAACAAAGATTTTTTTGGAAACCCTGTCTGATTGAAAGTTGAACATCAGGGTCACAAAATTAAGACTTGAATGGTACAATTTAGAATCTAATCTTGCATGCCTTAGGTAAAGGACTCCTTTCGTTATTTGTCTGTTGAATGTAATGTTAGAATTTATAGATGTTTGTGAAAAGATACTCCTCCATGTTAGAGTTATGCTGTAAAATGCAAAGTTCTTTACTGATAAAAATGTAGTATCAGCATAATTACATAAACTTTTACTGTTCTTGTGATTTGGTAGAACGGGAATTAATATTTTAAATGCAGAGTGAGCTGTGCCACTTGTACCACTGCAGAGCTCTAGGGTTCCCCAAGGCCAATTTTCATGGCAAGCTGCAATTACTGTTTTTTCACTGTAAAGTGACTGATTGCTCATGTAAAACCCTACATGTTGCTCATAGAAAGGTAATTTTGATTGAGGCACAGGAAGGGGCTTTACTGAGTGATGCCTGTGGTTTCTGACAGTTGCTGGAGCAGTCATTCTCACTCATAAAACAGTACAGAGAGTATGATTAATGATGTTTAAATGAGCCAGTGTCATGAGCAGGGTAGAGGTATCTTTTTATCTCCTTTTGACAAGGTTATCCAAAACACAGTTTGAGTTTGGTGTTAGTAATAACTGAAATTATTTTCTGCATAGAGAATCATTTAACTTCATTTCTGATAGCATATCTTAGATGATGAAAACTTTTAACATTAGATTATCTTGCAATATAAAACAATATAAAAATTATTTAAGCTACAGATCTTCACATTAGCTAAGCAAAACCTTTGTAACCACAGACTTTTATTTCATTCTCTGAGACCATAGTTTTTAAAGGAGTAGTTTTCTTCTGGTGTAATTGTATTTCAGTGTACTTCTTCCTTTTTAATGCCATTACACTTCAAAGGTATAATTAAATTGCTTCCTAGTGTTTTTACTATTCCCTCCGTTTTCTGTTGCCAGCCCTCTGCTTGAAGCGACTCTGCTTATTGTCTAAAACAAACATATAAGGTTAAATATACAACCAAAAGCATTTTTACTTGTATGTATATCTGTTTCTAAAATATTACACCATAACAAGGAATACTTTTTTAGTTTATTCACTCTTTGTTAGGATTTTGTGGGTACTTTAAAAATAGAGCTGTGTGATATTTTTCTCCCTTCTCACATTTCAGACTTTAAGAATTAAAAAGCAAACATAGGAAAATTAATAAAATGGATTAAGAGAGGAAGGGGTGGAGACTTGCTGACACAGAAACTTGTAAAAATCCAGCTTTGTGGAAATCTGGTGGAAATATTTCTTTTCGTTCACTTGGTTCAACTAAGGCCTCCAAGGGTGGAAAGGAAAAGCCCTTGAATACATGGGCTATGTTTTAGCTTCTGCACTGGTTTCTAGTGACCTCTGAAAATGCAGTGACAGACAGATGGTGATTAAACACGCTTAGGAGATGTTTTCTGAAAGAAAGGTAGGAGGTAAAGATACCTCTCATTAGACTGATACACATAATTAAACAAACTAGACAAACCCTGTGTTTTTTCAGATGTGTTAAGCGAACACAGATCCCAATTACTTCTCTGGTTTTTTTTCAACTGTTTCAGCTTTATCTGATAAAAAGAGATTACCTACCTGTGTTCATTTTAGGTAAAACTTGTATCTAAACTAAAAAGAGTTACAGTAATAAAAATTCTTACAAGGGTATTTTTCTGATAAAAACAATCAAGGAGCCAACCTTCACTCATCAGCAGTGCTAGTTCACTTTTAAAAGATGGAAACAAGAAAAGAAAGACATCTTGTTCTAGTTGGTGTTAAGGATTGTTGTTTGTCCCTTTGATTTTTTATCTCTAAGTAAATATTTAATTGATACATTGTAGCCATAGCTGTTAATAACGTTTTAAACAATAGCAGGAAATTTCGAACCAAGCTGTATTAACAAATTGTTAAGCTGAAATTGCTCCATAGCAGAAGAGGTCATAGACAAAAAAAGTAATTGAAAGAAAAATGCCATTATGGATCTTTATTAGTAGTACACAGGCAACTAAAATTTCAGGTTACTTTACACCTTGAGTAGGATTTGGAGGTTCCTCTGTCTCTCTCTTTTCTCCTCTGTCACCTGGTATTGGTATCAAATTTCCAGTAATCTGCCCTGGTTATTGTTAGTCTAGTATTTAAAAAGTCCTCCTATGAAAGAGAAATAGGAAATTTGAATTAAAAAACATTTTTAAACATTGTCAGTAGTCTCGAAGAGATTCTATTGTCAGACTGTTCAGCTTGTGGGATATGTCAGCGTTTTTAGCTACGTCACTGATCTGACTGGTTTTTGTGGTTGCAGCTTTGATAGGTATATAATTATTTCCATATTTAATCTGTAGTTATATATTATTATTCCTAACTTCTTACACCAGAGAGTGCAAGCAAGCATAGTAAAGGTATGTTGACCTGCTATACTATCAACAGGGTCATGTGTGTAGGTATTTTTAATATTTTATATACTTTTATATATATATATTTATATATATATTTATATAGATAGGAGGGTATTTTTAATATTTTTAATATAAGTAATAGAAATCTATATTTATATTATAATATTTGTGCATAATTTAAAATAAACAACATAGTTTAGGTCACTGCTGTCTCACAGAATGATCTAACTTACTCCTGAAAAGCCCATGGAGAGGGTTGTTATACAAGACAACTGAACTGTTGTTTTATCTCGAGTATGTTTTTTCACTGTACATAGGTACAAAATAGCAGCAGAGAGAGAATGAAAAGAAGGCTTTGAATATTTCTTTAAGGCATATTTTATAATATTGTATTTCTTTAAGGCATATTTTATAATTTTGTTCTGGCTCAATGTTTGAATAAGTAAAAGAGGAAAAATATGTATATATTGTTCTGTAACACCTGAAAAGTTCTCATGGAAATATAAGTGTTAAAAATAAATGGGAAGATTGTGGTTTTGTTTTGTTTCCTTTAAGGGGCATAGCCATTCACTGTAAAGCTTTTATTTGTTTTTACTAATAAAAAAGGAGTTTAATAAATCTGTCTAAATGCTGAGACAGGAAGGTGAATGTGGAGGACACAAAACTGTGTGGATCTGTGGTGGGGGTTAGACAAATGCCGGATATTTGGACGTGATTTTATTTTTCTATTTTTGCTTCCTCTCTTTTTTGTATGCCCATGTATCTTTCATTAGTCCATTCTGCTACCAGCTACTTGATAAATTTTATGTTTTGAGACCAGATTTTACAGAATGCAGGGGCTCATAGCAGCTGGCAGATCTAGTCTTTGGCAGTACTGACTTTAGAGTACCTTTCCTACTAATTGCTGGTGAGGGTGAAATGTGTCGTGTGTGTGTCCTTCCTTCTTTGCCATGACTTCATTTTCTTGCCCTGTGTACATCCTTCTCCCTCACAGAGTGCCTGTCACTAGGCTGATAGCATGCTGCAGTCATCACTCTCCTGCTGACTGAAGAGTCTTCTGTCTCTGCAGATTCCCAGAAAGCAGCTGAAGCTGATGAAAATAGATTTTTGGGTTCAGTCCTGCACTATTAAGTCTGGCAGAAATCCCAGAGAAGCTACAGTAGAGTCATTTTGATTAAGAACAGAATTCAGAATTAGGGCCACTGTTTGCATTTAAATATAGATCATCTGGTTTTGCTGCCTAAGAGCTGCAGCACTGAACCTGTCTATAAGAACTAAAATGGGAAACTGAAGGATAGAGGCTCTATGTTTCTGTTTCTAAGCTTTGAACAGTCAAAAAGTAGGCTTCAGGTAACTGGTGAAAAGCATTCTGGACTTTAAAGTCCAGAAATTATTCTAATAGTGACTTATGGCACAGCAATTATATACCAAAGAAAAACTTCCATTTTAAACTTCTGTTTCATGTCAAATGAATTAAATATGTTCTTAAGTTTTAAAATTATTTAAGTTTTCGAATACATGTCTTTATAAGAATTAGTTATGCAGTGTCGTAGAAGCTGCACTCTATTGAAATTATATGGAGGAGAGTAATTGAGGTATTATCAGGAATAGTTTGCTGAAGCCAATCGAGAAATTTCATCCAGGCTTGCAAAATGCTGGAGTGGCAAAAGTAAGCCATGTTTCTCCACCTCAAGAGTAATAGCCTGTCATATGAGAAACACCACCAAGTTGTCTATTTGAGAGAAGAGATGAATCCTCTGAATTAACTTCTGTTTCATGTTTTCATTGATAAAAGTTACCCAGCTCTGCAGCGTCCTGCTGAAAATATTGTGTAAGCCAAACAGGTAAATCTCTAAAGATCTTTTGGTTTGATGAACAAAAACAGATCTGAAGGAAACTATGGTTCTTCCTCTTCACAGAGAGAGGGCTAGTAAATAGGAACAAAGTATCAAGATAATCTGTCCAGTCATCTAGTACAATATTTCTTGCAAAGTATATGCAATTTTTTTTTAATGAAGAGCAGTCTGAAGCAGTCATACACTAACAATTAGCAGCATTGCATTCAGCTGTATGCCAGTGGTTTTAATAGGGTTTCTGATCTGCTGAGGCTTTTTGCATGTTTTTGTTAAATTATGCAGGAATTCTTTCAGAAATTTTTTTTCTCTTTTTTTAATTTCTAAGCTACGTGTGTATTGTGAAGGCCTTCCTGGAATGGCTAGGATCTGGCTAGTAAATGGCTATAGTGCAGCTAATGAGAGAAACTCATGCTCATTCATGTTTACGTAACTGCAGAGGCTCCATCCTGCCTTACAGCACCTCTGTTCTGACTCTGGGCTGTTACACTATTCTTCAACACTCTAAAGTTCATCAGTCACATCTGCAGACCCGAATCTTGAAATTTCTCTCTGCTCACAATGGATGCTGTCCAGAAAAGTAGCATATTTTCTTTACAGGCATATAGCAAGACATTTACTTTCTAATGGCTGGGATACTAAAGAATTAAAGAAGATAATATACATTTGCCCAGCTTCCCAGAGTCTGAATTTCAATGAGTAATATTTTTCTCTTTTCATCACATGAGCAAACCTTGTCTTGCCAATGAAATCCGAATGGAAGATTTAACGCAGGATATGAATTTTGAACAGAGGTAAGGAGAACAATTTTTGTTCTTGAAAATCAAACATCCAGCTGTCAGGCTGTACCAGAAGATCTTTTATTCCTCTGTTCTACCTACAATGCTTTGTTGGTAATAGAGTGTCCTCTCCCAGTGTGAATTTAAATAGCCTTGGCTTCGCTCTGGTGATTTGCTATTTAGAGGATGTTGGTTTTAACCTTCCCTGTTAGGTAGAGAGGAAAATCTCTGGCTTAGCTTCATTTGTCATGCTGTAGTTCTGAAGGCATCTAGTTGTGAATCAGGATGCCATTATCTGGGGAGTCCTCTGAGTCAAAGGGGAAACGTAAGAGGAGAAAGCAGTAGGCAGCATGATGCACAAAGATACTTCTCTGCTTTGAATATTATAGACATGTCAGCAAAGTAAAGATGCAAGAAGTTAATAATAGGATAGGAGCTATGAAGTGCAGAATCTTGCAGGAAATTATTTTTCTTCCATGTACACTTTGCACAGGAGAACTTCAGACCGTAACTTCTTGTAGGAATGGATTATTAGTATTTTGTTGTGTTAAGGATTTGCTCATAGAGGTATTTCATTGGAGTCCAACATCTAAACTTGGATACAAAATTTTTATAGTAGCAGGGCTTGTGGAAGTAGAAGGAAATATGCATCTACTAAAAGCTCTAAGCAAATCAATATTCGAGACTTTGCTAGAACTAAGGTGAAAGTATATTTATTTCCCACCTTTTATTCTGCACTTGAAATTTTGTATAAGTCAGTGTATGATGTTGGAGATGGATGAGACGTTCTTCCAAAAGGTTTGCAAGTATATGGAAAGCATTTGCTTTTGTCTTCTGTGGAATTCAGTTGCTTTCAGAAGCAAAGTATTTCCATGTTTCTATCTTTTCCTGCTTTTTGTGTGTGTCTGAAAATATTAGAAGCATTTTCTTTTATGGTCAGAGTGATTGCAGAAAATTCCATTGTATTTCAGAAATATTGTTGACTCTTTGGTACTTTGCCATCCTTTCCCGTGTGCTTAGGTGTGTAAGAATGAATTATTTCTAATTTTTTAAAAAGAATTTTAAGATCTGCAGATAATACTATACTAATATTTTATATGCTTAAAACTGACATAGTATAAATTATATTACAATTGATGTCCAAATCTTGAAATGATGTTTTTGGAAAGGAGCTGCTTTTGCTGTTGCAGCAAGAGGAAAATGAGAATGTGCTTAGAATGTACATGACAGCAGTACTGCTAAAAGCTACAAGGCCTGTATAGACTGTTGCATTAAAAATGCTTTGTTTCTTTTTTTTTTTTTCATTTAGAACTGCCCTCCACTTCTTTTTTAATTGCCAGGTGTATATTAACTTGCCTAATCAATCGTAGTACTTTGTGTGATGGAAAGTATTGTATCACAGAAGCTGGGCAGAAATGGTCTTGTGGGACCAGTACACTAGTAGTAGAAATTAAACATGAAAGTAAAAGCTGACAGCTGTATAAAAATGTTAGAGCCTTAATGATATATTTAAAATAAATCTTCAAATTATTCTTCAACTAGATTGTTTTATATTTTCTATTACATATCAAAATAAAGTTTTTGAAAAGCATTGCTTCAAACAGTGTCTAAAGAACCTTCTGGGAATGTATCTAAGCTTTGAGTTATCTACCATTTAAAATATTTTAAACATGTCGCTGTCCATTGTTTTTGTTACTCATAAAATTAGTTCTATTAAATAATTAAGGACTTGACACTCAAGTTTTCTTTAGAAAAAAAGTCAGGGGACAGAAGCTTAGGCTTTACTATTCTGGCTTTGGTTTACATGAACTTCTTAGTCTAAAAATCTGTACTGCCCATAAAGTAGTTTTTCCAAGATAAATTAGTAGTTTTGCCAAGTCTCTTGTTTTCCAAGAGGCTAGCTCTCATTCTCAGCCAACAATCTTTTTTCCATAAGTTGTTGGATGTCACCTTTGAAAAAAAAGCTTTTTATTTATATCAAAACTGAACTAGTACAATACATTGAGCTTCTTGTTACCTTTGAAACTTCCCTTATGGTGAACCCTTAGGGTTGGCAGCTACACATTACTGCAAAAACGAAGAATGTCCAGATTAGGATGAATAAAATATTGAAATAAAAACAATTTTAGCAAAGCTTTAATTAAACAAACATATGTACCTTCATAATGTTTACATATCTTTTTGCATACTGTGACTTATGATCTGCAGATGTTGGAATTGAACAAGAAGAATAATATTTGCATATGCATACATTTCAGATTTGTGGTCTGAAATCAAGTACAGCTCTATGTATCACCAACCCTTTCATGCTCAAATGAAAAGTTCATCAAGGAAAGCCCTGATATCTCATGTTTTGGAAACACAAGGTCTGTCCAGGCAATGCTGTCATTTATGCACAGTGAGCAGGAGAATAGGGTATGCCTTCCTCTTCCTGTTCTGATGGAACTTTGGTAGGAGGCACAGGTAGGATTTCCTGCTGAAGGAAGATGGAGCTCAGTTATAGTTTTAAGTATCAAAACATTTAGATTTCACCTTGCAAAGAGGAAAATTCATTTGCAGTTTCTTTCAGAAAGCTCATCAGTAATGAGGGAAAAGGTGCTGCAGCAAGCAGAACAAACAAGTTTTGGGTTTCTGGAATCCTCTGAATGTCCATGGAAATTATGAGGAAATCTGTCACAGTATCCTATCAGAGGTACCATAAGGACAGTTACTTCTACAGCATGGTTCCTGTTGGGCATCTTCTCACAATCTTCTCTAAATTTAACTCCAGATTTTGGCAACGTAGATTTAACCTCTTCAATCTAATGTTTCTCTAACACGAATTCTAGTCTCTTGGACTTTCCCCAACTCTGATAATTTTTCTAGCAGCAGGTACTACTGTTACGGTCTGAGATAACATTAAAATTTATTTTTTTGTTTTGGATCCGCTGTAGAAAGGGTCGGATGCAAGCAGATTTTATTTGACAATTGACACAGGCAAAAATATCCCATGCAAAAGAGGGAGAGGGAAAAAGAAGATATAAGAGAGAGAGAAAAGTGGTAAGTGGGAAGAAAGAATGAGAAAGAAAAGTGGAGAAAAAGGCTAAGAAAGTGAGAAGAATGAGAGAGAGAGAGAGAGAGAGAGTCACCACCAGTGTTGCAGCTGTCCAGCGAGTTTCTTCAGGAGGGCGCTGATCCTGGAAAGGGTCCGATGGGAGATGGCGGTGGGTCAAGAGATGACAAAACAGCCACAGCATGGACAGCCACATATACCCCTGAGTTCCTTTTGTTCCAAAGGGGCAGCTATCAGTCAGCTAGGTTCATTAGAAGACAGGCTGCCTGGAGGGGAGCAGACAGGTGTAGTCCCCCACCCAGTCATCAATTCTTATCTTCTTCCAGGTGCCATTCCTCCTCTGTTCCAGCCCCCTTAGCCAGGTACTTCCCAAGTACAGTCAAGGTGGCTCAGTCGTGCCTGGAGGGACCACCCAGCACCGAAGGCTGGCGCTCAGAAAAGGGGAACATCTCCCCCCAGTAGGTCTTATCACATCCCGAGGTGTCACCCACTGCTCAGCTCTGGCCAGCCAGGTCCTCCACCCTAGCCAGGGCTATTCACTTTAAAATTCCTCCTTTGAGACAATTGTAGATCAGTGAGGTCAGACTCACACAACTACTTTTCAGCATTCATGTCCTATGTATTAGGTTGTTTATCTACTAATGCTGATGTATGAAATTGATTTTTGAGATATCATTAATACTGATGAGGTTTTTTATTATACTTGAACCTTCAGGTAATGTGGTAGAAGTTTTAACTTATTTATTTTCTCTTCCCTTCGTTAACATTTGCTAAATCATAGTTACAGGAGAGTGGTTCTATAAAAGAAGTCCTTAGTAAAGTCGATTTTTCTTTATAAGGAAGTGAAACAAATTTTCAAGTATTTTGTTCTTTAATTGGCAGGAGTGGGAGGGCATATCTCAGACCTTTACTCACTCCTCATGTGATTGATACTGATCAACATGCTTGATGTTTTTAGTATTTTATTCTTTGTAAGTATCAATAATCAAAATAGCTTAGAGTTAAAAATATTTACTTCCAGATACATTGATTCTATATCTTACTATGGTTCTATGGAGTTTTCTTTAAATAAAAATTATGGAGGTTATTTCATATGTTCTTTCCTGCCAATCTTTCTAGCACTCACAAATATGTAATACAGGATAAGCTGCTTATATACAGTACTATTTGTGTCCTTTTGCACTTCCAAGTTTACGCAGGTGCAGGAGACTGCCACTGCACCACTGGCTTTACAAAGTTTACACAGAAACCATATTTTGGATTGGGAATCTTCAGTTAAAATTTCAATCTATGCTTTTCCATGAAAAGACACACCCAGTTTTTCATATTCTTGAAGATAACTTGCAATGGACATTCCAACATGTCTAGTTGCCTTTGTACTTTTTCTTTGTCTAACTTTTTCTCTGTCTAACTTTTTCTCTTTTTAGATACCTGAGAAGAAGTAATATTTTCATGGGCAGGAATAGTTCACTAGCACAGTAAAAAGCTGTGGAGGCCAAAACTGAGACAAAATTCAGATACAAATTGCATCCTTATATGTGTACTTAAATATTATAATGTTTTGTCCTGAATGGCAAGACAACAAATGGTGGCTGGGATGCTGAGCATTGTGCTTCAGGTTTTGAGACAGCAAGTGTTTGTCAGTAGGAGTAAAGTTAATGTGTCAGAAAGATTATTTCCTGTTTTCTTACAGCAGGCTTTTTACACCTCCATTTGAATCATCTGGTTTTGGCCACAGGTACAAGAATTAAAAATAGGTGGATTTTGGACTATACAAATCACTAGAATTGTTAATATTTCTTATTCTTGTGGCAGGCTCCCTGCCAAGTAGCCTTTTATAAATTGTGGGTAAATTAGAATAGACTTACAATTTTTAAAAAAGAAATTAATGAAAAAGGTCTCAAAGGACCATGCTAAGTGGATGGTCCCATTTGTGAATACAGAAGACACACTTGTATGAAAAAATAGAAATTATAGTTAATAGTTTATTATTATAGTATATTATATATATACTATATTATAGTTAAATTTAGAAGTTGAGTATGCTACTCCCAGAGGTATTTTTTCAATGGTCATGACAATAAAAAATTACTTCTTACAAAATTTAATTATATTAACAATTTGAACTGTTGACAAGGATGGTCACAGTGCATATTGAATGTAATTTTCTGTGGTTAAAAACAATTCATAACACTTATGTGCTGAACACTGCTTTCTTTCTCCAAAGCAGTTAGCATTTCTAGGGAACAAATGATTTTTATTTTAATGTATGTTCTAACATATGTTCTTTCTGGCAAAATTCTTCTGGCAGCAATAATGGAAAAGGAAGAAACACCTGACAATAAGACAAGAGAACCAACATGGAAAAGATGACTGATTCATAAACCCAGGGTTTTTAAGGTCACATGAATCGTTATACAGTTAGACTGTATTATTATAAAATAGACCACAGAATCCAACATGGTAATTTCTGAATCAAATCCACAGCTTCATTTGGAACTAAAGATTATCTTCAGAGTGGTTTCTAGTTTTAGTATGTTTGCTTCCCATAAGTAAAAATGTGCTATGTTACGAGAGACCTTTATATAAACAGCTGTACTTTACTATTAGCCCAAATGTTCCTGTCTTCACACTGTAAAATCTTACATGTTCCTCTTAGGATAGGAGACCAGACACTCTATATTTTTTACTTCCTTGTCGATAAACTGAGTGGGTAAAATTTTTTTTAAATGGATACATTTTTCCTTGATAATATTTTAATAGCAATATTTTAAAAAATTAAATTTATATATTAAATATTATAAATATAAAATTAAATATTTCTATGAAGCATGTTGCTAAAATCTGAAATTATCCTTTTGATCTACATAGTTTATACAATCTTCCTGCATCCTATTTGAAATGCAGTTGCCGTAGCAATGGAAATAACCATTCTTGCTCATTATAGCATTCTTGGTGGTACAGATAAGCAGGTTACTTCCCTGTTTTTTCTGGAAATGGTCTGCTGCTGGGCTTCTGTAGCCCAAGATTATATAAGGCACAAATTCTCGTAGGAGCTCAAGATCTCTATTTATGTGTCATTATTCTGAAGTATCATCCAGGATCTCAGCATTATAGGTTGGATTTATTTTTGTTTGTAAATCTACCTGAAAGTTTAATAGTAGCTTTATTTACTCTTGTACTGTTGAAGCTGCAATAGTAAGGTTTTCAGTTTCCCTCCTGCAGACTTACACTAATGGAAATTGCTTTATTATAGAACCTGAACATTGGGATTTATTAATTCTTCAGGCATGAGTAAGCAATTACACATAGGCTTCAATAGTATGTGTTTCTTACTTAATAGGATGTATTAAACAATAGGTGCATTGGTACCACTCATTCTTGTATCCAGCTAATTCATATTCTCTTGCATAAACACTTTGTAGTCTGGGTATGTTCTTTAATCCTTCTTTCAAACATAACCCCATTCCAAACCTTCTGAACTGAACTTTGCATTACTGGGGTTGACATACTATACATGTAATAATCTTCGGGAAGGTAGTGGAACTTAGATACAATTCACAACTTAAGTTTAAGTTTGAAGTTTAATCTTGACAGATTGAATTCCAAACTTCTAAATATGGAAGATCTTTGATATATTCCTTAGAATATTCCTAACAATCACCAGTCATTAAACAGAAAAATACATTCTTTTTATTTCTACTACTGTAATTGCTTCATGTTATCCAGGGTCTGGTCTTATAAAAAAGGGTACCTAAGAGAACAGATGCTGTAAAAAAAAATACTGTCCATCAGAACTACTTATTTT
Source organism: Phaethornis superciliosus (assembly GCA_023637945.1). NCBI lineage: Eukaryota > Metazoa > Chordata > Aves > Apodiformes > Trochilidae > Phaethornis > Phaethornis superciliosus. Next base: position 50,005,194 of record JAJQWJ010000004.1, read on the forward strand.
CTGAATAGGAATTCCAAAATGAGCCGGGATGTCAAGATTATCAGTCCTGGTGAATGCCAGCTTTGAAGACTTTGAGGAAGTCTACCCATTATAGTGGGCATTACCCCATGAAGAACTGGACTCCATTTGGGCACGTGGAGTAAGGGATGCATGACTACCCATCCTGCTTAAGTTTTGCAGAGGAACTGCATGTTGAGTAGCCTTCCAGGTTTATATCCATGCTTGCCTGGGCTGATGCAGAATACATCAGCAGAAATAGGACAGGATTTTGTATTCCCATACTGATCTATGTGGATCCACTCTATTGCACTACTGAAACACTTCTTCAGATGCATGTTTTTGAGAATCTCATTAAAGAGTAGTCTAAAGTCAGTTAATTTTCAGGGAAGACTCACTCTTTGGCACCTTAAGTTCTCTGTTCAGTTCTGGGCTCCTCGCTAATAGAAAGATACTGAGCTGCTGGAGTGAGTGCAGAGAAGGGCAGCCAAGCTGGTGAAGGGTTTGGAGAACAAGTCCTGTGAGGAGGGGCTTAGAGAATTGGGAATGTTTAGTTTGGAGAAGACTGGGAGAAGACCTTATCACTCTCTACAGCTACCTGAAAAGAAGTTGCAAGGAGGTAAGTGCTGGCCTCTTTTCTCAAGTGAACAATGACAGGGCTGGAGGAAATGGCCTGAAGTTGCACCAGACTAGATCTCACGAAGGATTTATTTACTGAGAGAGTAGTGAGGCAGTAGAACAGACTGCCCAGGTGGGTGATGGAATCACCATTGCTGGAAGAATTTAAAAACGTTGTAGGTGAGGTACTTCAGGACATGGTCTCGTGGTCATGGTGATCCAGATATTGATAAATATATCCTATTTATTTTAATGGGGGGGAGAGGAAGTGTTGAAGTTGGACATAGTGATCTTAGAGATCTTTCCCAACCATGACAATTGTGTATGATTCTGTGATTTATCATGATCATCACTTTCTGTGATGATGATTTTTGATTTGACTGGAATCATCACTTGGGCAAAAATTCTGCAGTGTACAGGTTAAAGTCAAACAAGAAGCTCTCAATACATTACAGTAGACCAGGGACTTCTTCAGACTCTGCCTCTTATTAGTACGTCAGTCATTAATGGGAAAAATAAATGGGTAGGCTGTTTTTAAATATTTGTATTACTTCCATGTTAGCAGTGTATATAGCTTAGCTGACATTAGAGCAGTAGTAAAAACTTTTTTCCATGCATATGAGGTTCAATACTTCCACTGTGTGACATAGAGAATGTTCTTAGGTTCTATTAGACAATAAATTATAGTGCAGATATTTGCTAAAAAGCACAGAACTATCTCCCAAGAACGAATCAGTGTTGCCATTGAATTTAGTAGCCAAATTCCCATTTGTGTTCACCAGAGTCAGAATGTAATTCTTTTTTTTTTTTTTTCCAATTCTTAAATTCTGAGCAGTTCTGTTTTTCTCCTAATAGCAGGCTGGCCATTGCTGACGACTTGTCAGTTAAACACAGTCTATTCACATTTTCCCCTTGGTCTATGTGACACCTGAGTAAACTTTTTATGGAAGAAGTATACAGTCATAATCTATGATGGAGTATTTTTCTTACCCTTACCCTTTAACTTAAATTGAGACAAGGTTACAGTCAGTTCCTGGAATTTAAATCTTTTATTGTTGGAATTTGTGTTTCCACTGCTTGTCATTCTCATATGAGGCTACCTCTTGGACTTAATTCAGAACAGAATTAAATTCAGAACAAAGAATTGCAGTCAACAGCTTGATGTTCAAGTGAAGATCAGTGACTGGCATTCCTCAGGGACTGATACTGGGACCAGTGCTGTTTAACATCTTTGTTAGTGTCATGGCCAGTGGAACTGTGTGCAGCCTCACGATGTTTGCTGATGACACCAAGATGTTTGTGGTCAACATGGTGGAGGGAAGGGATTCCATCCAGAGAGACACTGACAGCCTTGAAAGTTGAGCCCATGCAAACCACATGAATTTCAACAAGGCCAAGTGCAAGGTCCTGCTCAGGAGTTGGGACAACCCCCAGTATCAATACAGGATGGAGAATGAAGGGATTGAGAACATCCCTGAGGAGAAGGCCTTAGCGGGTGTTGATTAATGAGAAACAAAACGTGAGTCAACTGTATCCTGGCCTGCATCAAAAGAAGCACAGCCAGCAGGTAAAGAGAAGTGACTCAGTCTCTCTACTCTGCTCTCTTGAGACCCTACTGGAAGCACTGCATCTAGTTCTGGAGCCCCAAAACAGCAAGGACAAGTAGCTGTTGGAATGAATGCAGAGAAGTGCCACCTCTGCTATGAAGACTGGCTGAAAGAGTTGGTTTTGTTCAGCCTGAAAAAGAGAAAGCTCCAGGGAGACCCTATAGCAGTCTTCACGTACCTGAAGGAAATGTACCTATGGCAAAGCTGCATAGGGAATTATCACAAGGGCATGTAGTGATAGGAAAAGGGTTTTAAACTGAAAGGAGGTAGATTTAGGTTAGACATAAGGAAGAAATTCCTGATGAGTCACAGGCACAGGTTGCCCAGAGAAGCTGTGGATGCCCCCTCCCTGAAGGTGTTCAAGGCCAGGCTGCATGGGGCTTTGAGCAACCTAATCTAGTGGAAGGTGTCTCTTCCCATGCAGAGGGCCTGGATCTAGAAATCTTTAAGGTTCTTTCCAATCCAAACCATTCTTAATTTTATCTTGGATAAAAGTTCACTGAAACCTTTTTCTCATGGGCAGAAATTTCTTTTTATGAAGTGTGTATATTACTAAACGTGTTATTATTGTGGCTTCATGAAAAGAGAGGGAAGCTCAAAGGTGTAACTGAAGATTATTTTTTGAGGAAAAAAAGTTATTAAAATTCACAGTCTTTACCAAGTATTTTAAATTTTTAACGTCCTCTGTTAGGCATTTTTGTTATGGATACTTATGTACTTGCTTAATTGTATTCAGAATGAACAGCCCAGTTGAAATTAACTGCTAATATGCATAAATAACTGTGTGCAAAAGTCTTTCCCAGACTGATACCTGAAGGAACATTACCAAAGATAGGGAGCAAAACATTTTATTTCTATTTGATCTAGCTTTTACTTTAAGAACCTTGTGTCTTAGTGCATAGAAAACTTAAAATGAAATCTCCCTGGGAATACCATTTTCTCTTTTTCCAAAAATACCAAAGCTATTTTTATCCTTTGAGGTGAATATATGCCTTCTGGAAGGTATTGATTGTCCCATTTGCAGCTTGGTTGTGAGACCAGTTGCATACTAAAATATGTGGAAAAAAAGTGTGCATGAAAAAACTATGTGAGAAGTGTGTGACCATCTATTAGTATTGGAGTATGTTTTCAGTAAGGACAGAATAATGGAGAGAGTAGATGCACATCTACTTTTTGCATGTCTACTCCCCCCTCCCCTGCCCCTAAATTTTCCATAAGGATATGAAAAGTGGCTTAGAGCAATCTATTCCTCTTTTGTTTCTAGGGAAGTTTACTTAATTGTTTTTCCCAGTTTCTTTTACCACACAGGGTCTAAAATTCTCTCTCTTTACACAGGTTAAACCATAATAAGTATTTACAGGAATCTGACAAGAGGTGTGTTTACATTTAGCATGCATGCTATATTCAGTATCTTCAATATGGCTTGAATAGGCTGTATTATCTCTTTGTTATTCTTCTGAAAATGGTGATTTACCAGTTAGTGACCTGTAGGAGGACTGTTGATTCTGTGACTTGCTGGTAGAGATAAATGTGTGAACAAATGTGTGTCTGCTGTGGTCTGTGGTTCCCTCTTGTGAACCACTGTGAAGTAACTTAGAAACAAGAAAACCAGCTCCCAGTCCTTACTTGATTCATCTGATCTTCTCTTTTGCTTGTTTATTTTTAGAACTCTCACTTTTTATGGATTTTACTGCGTGCATTGTCAATGTACAGACCAGTTTTGGGTCCAGCCACCTTTTGTACTTGGATCTTTCAGAAAGATGTACATTGAAAGATAAGATACTCTTGTGAAAATCATTTCCTTCAGTGGAAGGTGTCATTCCACTTCTGTAAGCATTAATAAACTTAAACTTCCAGGTCCTGTTGGAATTTTATTCACATTGGTATCTGCTAGATTAATAATTTTTTCCTTCTATGGTTAATAATGCGCTGTCTTGTCTAATACAGTGATGTTTACTTTTTTCCAGATTACAGAACAGGCCCATGTTTCACACAAGTTAACAACCAGATGTGTCAGGGCCAGCTAACTGGAATTGTTTGCACGAAAGCCCTCTGTTGTGCAACAATTGGACGTGCATGGGGTCACCCCTGTGAAATGTGTCCTGCTCAGCCTCAGCCATGTCGTCGCGGCTTCATCCCTAATATTCGTACTGGAGCATGTCAAGGTAAGCATGTCTGGCTTAAATTGTATATGACTGTTGCATTGCTGATCTGCATCTTGAAAACCTTGCATCCATTTAAAACAAAATCGCTGTCTTTCTTGTGTATGTGAATCTTGCTTTTGATAGAATTTAGATATTTGCTGCTTCCAGATTTTAGCTAGTGTACATACCAAACAAAATTCAAATGCCTAGAAAAAAATGCCAAATGAGGAACTAAAAAGGCAGAGCATGAAAAGGTCAGAGTGTCTGTTGAGCACGGACATCAAGTACTACAATAGAGCACCAATCAATTATATTTCTGAAGCCCTTATTCTTCATTCATTCTACTGAAAAATTCCATTTATCTTTTTGAAGAGATTGGGAGTTATTACATGCATTGGTTTTTAAATCACATTGTTTAGATAAAGCATATAGTGAACCTTCTGGATGTTCTGTTTGGATCATTTCTACAGGGCTAGAAAAATGCATGAGTAAGGAAGGACTGCAGTATTCTATGTTAAGCTTCATAAAACGTTTGAGAAATGGTAAATCCTTCTTGTCTTATCCAGTATCTCTTTCTGTGATGTTAAGAAACTTGTTGCTCATGCTTTTCCTTGTTATTGCAATCCATCTAACCTGAAACATACCTTTCTGTTCTGCTGTAGCTGCTTGGCTAAATTTTTAAATAAACTCCATAAAGAATGCAGTAAGAGGGGATTCTAGACCTCCCAAAGGAGAATGTACTACTCTTCTGTTACAGGCTGGTGTACATGGTCAGTTTGCAGGCATTCTTGTTTTACACCCTTCCCAAGAAGCAATGGAAAACAAGTACATGCTGTAGTCAGACCTTGCACCTCTATTTAGCCCTTGAAGGAGTAAGGCTCAGAAAGTGAGTTTGTTGTTGCATTGCTGAGTATGCATTCTGCACCTTGATTCGAGCTAGAAGGCATCTATCACCAGTCTACTTTATAGCATTATCTTGGCGGTGGCTTATGATTCTGTGTTCACCAATATGAAGGGCTGGCTCTGTTGTAGATGTTCTGGTTGGATGAGGTTATCTCCAATGATAATCTTAATGTTGCTATCTGGAATAAACCCAGCCACCCATCCCATCACAGATTTCAACCATTGACCTACAGTCTTTTTTTCATGTCTTTCCGGGTAACCCAATATTTATACGCAGTTAAGGAGTGCAACATCTGAGACATCCATCTGCTAGGGCAAATAGGAATGGTACCTATGGTGCTGACAGCTGGCTGCCTGCTTCCTAGGTTCCATTTTTCCACCACTTAAAGTTGAGATAGGCATAAAAATTACAAAAATTACAAAACTCTACATGAACCCATACTGACCTGATGACTGGGGGCAAATTTCTCCACTCCCTGCAATAAGTCAATTAATACCACCCAGTATTCCCACTATGCTAGCGACGGGGCCTTAGCAGGGTGCAAGGACCGCATTCCATGGAACACCTCCCAGCATAATCTTAACAGAAGTCATCTATTTTATTTAAAATGCTTAGATTATGTTATCCAAAATAAATGCCATTATTTTTCTTAATTTCTGATATTTTCCTTTCTGTTTTTAGATGCTTACATTGTCTAAAGCATCCAACTTGTACTAAGGATAAATACTTGGTTGCACTTTTCCTTATATATCTGAAGGAGATCTCTGCCTGCATATGACAGCTTATGTTTTGCTCTTCATCTTGAAGTGATTAGTGTGTTTTAGACATTCCTCTCATAACAATGTCGTAAGCAGAAACAGCATACTGAAGGCATGCACAGTGGTTACAGCCTCCAAGTCTCCAAGTCAAACTCCTTTGATATCTCCTGGGGAGGCTTCTTTTCATGAAATAGAAAGGCCAGATTAGATTGCATTCAATATTTTCTGCGAAGACTTTAGAAACTAATACAGGGATCTGGCTAATTCTTTTTAGTGCTTTTCTTTCTGCTGATGACATCAGATTTACAGAGTCTTCTATTAAAGGACTACAAACCCCCTTGGTATACAGTAAAACAGTATCTTCAATGTATCGATGTCATACGCTGATTATATTAGGAGCACTGAGTACATAGTTTGAGTGCTTGGCATTCTTAAAGTGAATGCTTATTTCAGCAGATAGCCTAGTTTGGCTGATGATACAAACAAGTTGAAATAAGTAGAACTTGCATGTCTTATTATTGGAAAATTGATTGAATTTCAATAAGTGTTAGATGTCAGAGAGTGACAAGATTTAACTGCCAAGTATGAAGCTCCTACTCTATACAGGATGTGCCTGTTTCAATCTTGGTGTATCTTAGGTTGCTCTTTAGCACCTTTTCAGGATTAATTATGTTCTCTAGTATGCTTGTATGGTAGTATCTTTACTTCATTATTATCGTGAACATTTGAGCTTACGTGGGATCCAGTGCAACACACAGGAAGGTCTGAACCACGTTACTGCTGTTACTGCTGAATCTTACATTGATGCTGCAGTGGAGAAATGTGCTGGAGTTTGCTGTTGTTATTTTTGAGAATAGTTTCAGAGCTCTCTGTCTACCAGCAAAAGCCACAATGAAGTTTTGTATCTTAAGTCAAGTAATCTTTCTTTTTTTGTCTTTGTAGATGTTGATGAATGCCAAGCCATTCCTGGAGTCTGCCAAGGAGGAAACTGCATTAATACAGTCGGTTCCTATGAGTGCAAGTGTCCTGCTGGTCACAAACAGAATGAGTCAACTCAAAAATGTGATGGTAAGTGATGTTTTCTAAGAACATACCTGAAAACTAGTTAAGTAAAGTGCTACAGAGATTTAGTATGAAAAAAAAGGTTCTGAATGGTTGCAATGTCTGATCTGAATATACATACTGTTCAGGTAGGGACATCTAAACATTCATATCTGAACATACTGTACTTTTATTTTCTCCTTCACAACATTGTCTGTTTGGTGATTGTATTTGCATTAGATTTTTTTTTTTGGTCTGATTTGAGTGGGTAAAGACAGTGTTTATCCTGATTCAGAATTTAGAACTATTGAAAAAGAGTACAGCTCTGAGCTGCATATAACTGCAGCTGGCTTACCAAGATTTGCTTGCTTTCTCAAAATTGTCCAAAATATTTTAGTAGGTATTTTCACCCTCCTGACTATCACTTGAAAAGCAAATGTAGCAGTTTTGGTAATGGAAGTCAGAAATTACTGCTGTCTAGAGTTTGTGTACTGCTGAGGAGAAACAAGAGTTGATATATGTGTCTGTGATATATGTGCATCAACAAGAGTTGATATATGTGTATGTGTTTATCTACACAAACATGTACAAGAATGTTTGGATAGGTATCCTGAAACACAATGACCCTTGCTGAGACTCTGGGAAAAAGAATCTCTCTGTACCTTGAAGACGAGAGAACAGTAGAGGAGTTGTAAAGCCATACAACAGTACGGCACCATCTCCACAGCCTTTTACACGATTAAGGGAGAAACCAGAAACCAATAAGAGGAATCCTACAAAAGGTGATAACTGGAAGGGAAATTTGTAATTGGAGCCACCTATCTTGGGAGAATTAAGTCCAAGGCATTTCATCTACCCTGTGCTGCATAGCAACCTTAGAGGAACTGGGCTAAGCAGGAAGTGGGCAGCACCTCCAAGTAAAATCTTCCCATTTTTGTGGGAAACAGGATGGGAATGTAATCACAGCCAAGAGGTAGTGGGATTTTTTCTACCATGGACATGAACAGGAGGGAATGGCTGGGTAGGACACAAGAGATTTGTAAGCCCTCAATGAATCAATAGCATATAGGAAGGTGAAATGTAATCAGAAGAGGACAGAGTGCAGCATGCGTCCTTCACAAGAGCTCTCCTTTGGGCTTACATGTGTCCACCACTTCCTCTGGTTTTAGAAAAGGATGTCCTGGTTATCAGCTTATAAACCTTTGTTTGGCTTCTTTCTCCTTTTTTCTGAAGGGGAAAGAAACCTTATGGATGAAGTATCTGAATCATTCATTGCTAAATGCAAAATAACCAGCTCCTGTTGGAATTACTTGCCACTTGATCACTGGCTCCTAATATTACATTTTCCTTTTTATTCCCTTGTTAATTAGTACAGGTGAGGGATACAGGGGCATTAGTAATAGATGAATCAGAACACCAAGTATGAAAATGTATATTAATAACCCAACATTACTTCCTTTTTTCTGATAATGGGCTTTAATAATTTAGAAAAGAAAAGTAAATTGACAGATATCATTAATAATTACATGCAGCTTAGTTTATGACTCTTCTATGTAACAATGTCAGGCACTACTATCAGATGAGATGGTGCTGCACTGGTGCAGATGTAAAATTTGCACACCAGAGGTAAATTATATCCTACCAGGTCATGATACAAGCACAATGAATTTGACAGTGACTTATACACAATTTAAATCTGACATATACTTGTCATAATTAATTTGTTACTGTCTTAAAGCCATCCTTAGCTTCTAAGTAATGTACTTTTACAATGGCTGCATAACAATTAGTAAGCAAATAGGCATCAATTGTTTTAATTTTCTCTGCATAACTGGCTATTTTTGCCATTATTGTGTGTTAAGTGGGATATCAAACAGTAAATACAGTTCTCATGATTTTGAAAAATTCTAGCAATACAGTTTATTTTGCAGTAGAATCGAAGCTTAATTTTGTTGACCATCACAACATAAAGTACACAAAATTCAGAAACCTTTCCATGTAATCATGCCATTAAATATAAAAAACTATGAGGAAAAAAAAAATTGGCAAATGTTCAGCATTTTCCAGGATGTGACTGTGTGGTATCTCACTTGAAAGAGTGGATTTGAAAATGTTAGAACTTTAATCTGCTCAGCATTTCAAAGCAGAAGGTTAACTTGTGTTACCAGTTGCAAGACATTTCATTGGAAGGCTTTTGTTCAAATTGTTATTCTTTGAATTACATCTATTAATGTTGACTGGAGTCTCAACTTGAGACTTTATAGAACTCTTTGTAGTATTAAATGTAGGGTTTAATGTTACTTTTCTATTTCTTTGATTATACAGTTACTTTTCCTTGTTCAGTAGAAGTGGGTTTGGTTTTTTGATTTTCTCAGTCCATGAGACTTGTATAGCATGGTACAGGGCAGTACTGCTTTTGTCCAAGCCGGCTGTTGAGGTGTTAATCTGATAAAAGACATTTCATCAAAGCACAGGCAGCATTTGGATATCATTATGGTGGGCTCCTCTTTCATCTCAGTAAATGAAGTCCTTGTTCTAATGTCTGTAATTTGCCTGTGGCAGAGCTCATGCTTTATTCCTGTTAAGCCTAGAAGAGCTCCAAGTGAAAGGGAGCTGATACCTCCTTGCAGGCAAGGATGCAGTTAACATACATCAAATACATGTTTTCATAGACATCAAAAAATTGCCGTTCATTTTGTATATGTTCCATTTCTACCTGGCATCTGCATCCTAGCTTTGATACCAAAAGAGGATGTGCTCAGTTTCCTTCCTTCTTAAAACAGTATTTAAAGCATTTGTTGCATTGTGCTTCTTTAACTTACCTACAGCTCTGATTTAATTGTTAAAGATATTATTCAGCAGTTCTCCCTTATGGTATTCTCAGGGGAAGGTGAATGTATTGTTAACACCTATCTGCTTAAAAATCTGTGGTGCTTATGGGACCACGCATAAAAGAAGTGAAACATCATATGCAGTCTGAAATATTTGACATTATTTTGTAGTTCAGTAATCAGTGGGTTTTCATTTCCCAATTTGTTGGCAGGCTATGGCAGAACAGGTCATGTGCTCTAGATTTGTTTCTTCAAAGCCCCTGCCACTTCTGTCTGGCAAAAATTAGGTACTAATCAGTCCCTGGTCACAGCTACCCCACTAGCTTCCTTAGACACATAATTCCACAGAGGGAATTATGGAGAGAACATCAAGCAGTGCCCACTTTGTATCATTTTTTTCTGGGAGAATAACAATAATGAACAACCTATTGCTTGTCCATTTCCCCTTGGTTCAGAGCCAAGGTAGCAATGCCAAAATTATACCAGTGGAAGACCATGCTTAGATTACTTCATGAGTGGAACAGAGAATTAAAGCCAAGCCATAGTCTTGTTGAGGATTTTATTTTTTAATAAAGGCTTTGAGAGCTCATAATGTCTCAGTATGAGATTTATAGGATAAAACTTTAGGCAGTCCTCCAAAGAATTACACTTTCAATTACTGGGAATGACTGGTAATTCAAGTGAAGTTACCTTGTTGACTTGTATGGAGTGGGCCATTGGGAACTGTACAAAGAACTGATATATGAGTTAGAACCTGAGTTCAGATAAATTATTTAATAGAAACTACATTGTTTTAATGAAGGTGTTAATTTAAAACATTATATACAAGTGACGTAGTGTGAAGTACATATATTTGGTTTATCAGATTTCTTTTGAGCTTCAGATTACAGTTTACTGACACTGACCTCTCAGAAAACAATTGTATATCAGTAAAGAGGGCTTAAGGATTTCCAAAGCAGATAAGAACAACGTGCATGTATTACTGTGTGTGTGGGTGCCCTCATATGTAGAACTGTAACTAGCTAGTTTAAGATACTTGGGAAAATATGACCTTTAAAATTAATCCAGCTCAGGGTTCTACATTAATGTAGTTAAATGTAGTAATGACACCCTTTACAGTACTCTGAGGTAGGATGCCTCTGATGCTCTTCTGTAAAGATATGTTGCTGTACTGTTGCCATCAAAGGACAAAGACTATATGACATAGGCTAACTCATTTTAAACCAAAACAAAACGTGAAACCAAGATGCAAAAAAAAAGATTTAAAAGAAACAATTGTATTTCTGGTTTTTCTTCTTTAATGTATAATTTAATTATACTGTGTGTTATTAAGATTTGATACTACTAGATATGACTGTAGACTATAACTATTTTCAGGGAACCCTTTTCCAGAACTTAGCAGTTGACAGCCCCTTTTCTGGTCAGTTATTCATAAAATCATGCTTACTTTAGTAGTAAAAGTCATGAATTCTGGATGACAGATAGCTAGGCTGGAGGTTTTTTGGCAGAAGCTCACCTATTAATACTCATACCTGCAAAGTTTATGCCACACCTTTAAACTGACTCTCATATCAAGACTGGCTTTCTCATCTTGTGTGCAATGTTGGAACCACATCCATTCACAGTCTTTTTTACCCTTAGGACAGCATCTCCTCTTACTGTCTTTGAAGCATTTTCCCTAGGACCACTAATTTATGTATTTTGGATGGGGGAAAGGAATTGAGCAAAATTTTTAATCAGTCATCCTAAAAATAGCTCTTCCTGAGGTAAAGTCCCAGAATTTCCAGTCAGAGTTAACAGATCTTGTTGAAATAATTGCACATGCAAGAACTAGGGAGGAGGAAGCAGAGAGACAGGTTTAGCTCAAAAACAAGTGAAACAGAAAACCCACTGACTTGCAGCTGCTCCAGTAAGCAGTAAAATTATTCTTCCACGAGGTTATGTTATTTTTTTAAAAAAGTGCTTTTCTCTCCACGTGTAGTGGTCTGTGGAATCCTCCTTTCACTTTGGTCACTGCCTTGATTTCAAGAAGGTACTTCTTCCCTTCACAGTTCCCTGTCATTTTTGAACAAGAGCCCTATACAGTATTAAACTTCAGTTCATGTAGCCAGGTGAGAAAAATGGTTTGCATCCTGCAGCTTTGTAGAAGTGTCTTACTACTTCATTCCTGTGTCTTGTACTTGCCAGCACTCTAAAATACAATTACACATTACCTCAGTGGGCTTTGTACTCTTATTACCAACTAGTCTGGAATTCTGTTTCCTTTAGTAGAAGATCCAGTGTTGTGTTCTTATAATTAGGGCTACTGCCATTAAAGTAGCAGGTACCTGTGCCAAACAGAGTGAAAATGAGGGGAGAAGCTTCCAGTTTCATGTGCTGGATTAATTTTTATAAAATTTTATAGATTCATTTTTCTTTTTAATTTTTTTTCTTATATATAGTAGCTGCTGGTTTACCTGAGTTATTCTTCTCCCTTGCTAAAAAAAAAAAAAAAGAAAAGAAATAAATGCTATGAAACCTACAAGATTTGAGACTCAGTTACTAAGAGAGTGACTGAATGAAAAATTTTGAAAATACTATGTAGCTAGTTCCTAGCACAGGGTTTCTTAAGTTTAACTTGTCCATTTATCACTGATGGTAGTTGCTACCAGGTTGGTGCTGCCCCAGCATTTGCATCTCTAGTGAATTGTTTTACCAGACTGGTAATATCAAATTTGGGGTGCCTCTGAACTTCAGAATTAGGCTTTAAATTTATTTTTTGAACCACAACAGAAGTGATGAAAAAAAGATAGTATAGTATTTCCTTGAGATCAAAGGTGTGCTTCAAGAGATGGTAAAATAAGGGTTTTTTCTTGCATGAGCATTCAAGGGAAGGTGTCACTTTACTGAAAAAGTAGGCTCTTCTTGCAGTGTCCTCATTTCATCAAATTTTCTTGCCTGTCTATCAGGCATGATTTTTCAGACTATGTGTGTATTAATGTTTAAAAGACTTAAGGGTTGTGAAAGACCTGTACTGTAGTGCATGAAAGATCTCAAGAAGACATGCAGCTGGTTCTGGTTCTGTTTTGATTTACACACATGGTTTCATTTTTTTGGATTAAATCAGATGCTAAGCTTTCAGCCACATTTTAAATTTATATTGTCTTTAATATATAAATTAACACAAGATTTCAGAGATTTCCTGGGGAATTACTTGGTTTTGATTTATGCCACCATTTGGAATTCTGGAGTCTCTGCAGTGGGTAACTATGAATTCTTACAGGGAAAGCATTTCTTAGAAGTGCTTTGATATAGCAAAACCAATTTTGCTACATACTTGAGCACTTGTTTTAAAGATGAGAGGTGGTTGTCATAATTTTGTAACTTTTAATATAAAATTTTAAATTTTTGCATCCTCTGAAATGCTTAAATAAACTTACTAGAGGGACAAGTACTCACTTCCTTAGGTTCTGCTTCGTAGTGTAAAACAAACAACAAATGCCTCAGGATACTTAAATGTATGGACTGGTTAGGAAGTTTGAGTTTATATTACCTGTCATATAAATTTTCTTTTCTACAATGACCCTCCGGATGACATGCCAGTGTTGTAGGGATTGTTTTATTCACTATACAAAGAAGTTTTCATCTTCTCATTGGCCTTGGGGCAAAACTTTATTTTCCTTTTCAGTACTTGATCTTATCTAAAGGGAGTTCCACATCTGTGGATGCCTCCACTGTGGGGAGTAACCTTTTTAATATAGTCCTTGTGCACACCAAATCTTTTTGACACTCTTTCTTTTGAGTTTTCAGTGGGGAGAATGTAGCAAAGGTGAAAGCAAAGTATTAATCAGATAAAAGCTTCCTAAGGAAGAACACCTGCTAAAGTTTATTTCTCAAGCAGTCATTCATCTCAAGAGAATTTCTGGAGTGAGAGGTCTAATGAAAAGATAGGTCAGTGTAAAAGTGCAAGGGATGGTCTGTGGGGTCCCAGGGTTTCTTACAAGGAACATGAAGACTTTCATAGTGTTGTATCAAGATAATTTCTGTCATACACTCTTTCTGATATTTCTTTTGCATTCTTTGACATGATACAGTCTGGCTTTATTGGTCTGATGTTTTTGATATGATTTTTGTTTTGCAGTATGAGGGGCAATTTTAAGTAATACTGCATTCATATTTTTGCAAACAAATTAAGCCAAAGCTTTGTACCTGTGATTATATTTAGTGTCAAGCCATGTAAAATGTGTGGCATTATATCATCCCAATTGGAAAACACCCATTGCGAGCTAGTTAGAAAGCTGTCCCATGCTTTCCCAGGTTTTCTCAGAATGCCTTACATGTTAGACCTGGGCCACATTCATTGAAATCCACTTGAAAAGCTAATGTACAGATGTCATTTAAAAGCACAATTAGTTTATTAAAATGACCCTAAAAATATTCATATGTCTGAAGACTGACAAAGTTCTAGCATGAAATAGTTACTTAAAGTGTCTCATTTGTATAAATGGTCAAAACATAGTCTTTACTCTCATGCTCTTCTTCCTACTGTATTTCTTCTTTTCCCATCTTCTCGGTTGTGCATCACATCTCCAACAATATGGCTGGGCTACTTTTTTCCTCATACCCTCAGCTCCTCATTTTGCTTCCATTTTGTTCTGGAACAGCACATAGTGTACTCAGTCCTGATGCTTAGGCACCCTAGCAGCTCTTTGTTACATACAGCAGGTCATCCATCAGCTTAATGGCTACTCGCTTTATACATATTTACATACAAGATTGTTCAAGTGAGAGCACTTTTTGGCAAGCAGAAGCATTTTAGTGTACTAAGAATATCTGAAAAAAAAGTTAAAAAAGCAACATTTGGTCATATTTCAAGAGCTTGGACAAAATTCTTCCTTACAGTTGGAGTATTAGGCGGCCAGAAAACAATCAAATCTGCCAATATATATGTTGTCACACATCACCAGAGCTGTCATGCTTGGCTGCTGTATCATCCATCCTTCAGCTTAAAGACAGAACAAGTATTTTGGTGTTGTAGGTCTTGAATGCTTCCTAGAGATGGCACCTGCTATGTGTCACTTAGAAGACATCTCAGACGGCTCTCACATACGGTTATTTGAAGTGGTGAACTGTTTGAATGCATGAGGAAAGCTTCCATTAGATGGCAAACAAAATTAATTGCACTATGCCAGTATGCCAATGTCAGCAATATGTTATTCAATCTGAGGTAACAAACAACTCTGTCTCGGCAAAATTTGCTCTCCTTTTAGTATATGTTCAAATGCTCTACTAGTTACTCTATGTCCTTTCCTTTTTGGATAGATATTGATGAATGCAGCATCATCCCAGGAATCTGTGAAGGTGGTCAGTGCTCTAACATTATGGGAAGTTATTTCTGTGTCTGCCCACATGGTTATATCACATCTGTGGATGGCTCCCACTGTATTGGTAGGTATTCTACCCTAAAGGCTTTCAGAACTCTCAGGATCATTGAGGCAATTTATTTCATAGAAGCAGCAGAACTTATATTCCAACCTTCTGTATCTCCTTCCCCAGGACCCCACTGTAAATGAAGTCACTAGTCTCTCTGATCCAGCTAGTTAAAATTAGTAACATCCTCTGATGATGATAGTCACTGCATGGGTTTTTTATTCTCATGTAATTTTTCCTGTTACAGACATCTCAAAGCACTTTGTTCTCATGCTGGGGAAGGGATGGGAATTCTGAAGGAATTTCTGAATTACATATAAATGATGTAAGACAGGGATAGTAGATCCCTCTTTGTTGACAGTATTGTAGTCTGAGAACTCCTGCCTGAGATCTGGATCTTCTTAGGAAAAAAAAAAAGCAATTAGTATCTTTTTGTTGTCTTGGCAAGCACAAGAAATATTAATTGTATTTATTTCTCTAACCTGCATTTGATGAAACTGAAAGCTAACCCCAGTTTGGTTCTAAAGGAGCAAACATTTGTCCTTACCTGGTATTTCAAGTTCCATCTCACATAGTTTATTTTATCCTCTAGAGACCAATTGAAGACACATACATAAGCTCAGAAGGCATTAAGTAGTATATGCTGAGCTGCCACTAATTTGTCTGAAGCTGAATTCTAAATTTCAGTAGACTGAAGCTTTTAGGGAACAATTCTTTGAAACCTGTTTTTCTGTTTTAGAAAAGATGTGTGCTTTTTTCACGCGTGGTAATTTCTTTTATACAACTGCATGTGTCAAATATGATATAAACCACTCTGATGATTTAACTAAAAATGCTTCATACCACATGTAAAAACATCAACAATCGCTAATAGTGGGTTTTTTGTTCTTGTATAATTCTTCCTGTTTCAGACATCTCAAATCACTTTGTTCTCATGCTGAGGAGGGGATGGGAATTCTGAAGGAATTTCTGAATTACATATAAATGATGTCAGATGACAACATGAGCTAGAAGTTATTTCATATGGGTAATTTCTTGTGCAATATAGCCAGCTTTTTTTTACCCTGTTCACTTAAGGAGTGCCAAACTTCGAATATATTGTATCCCTGTAGCCTCAGGGATATTGAGGAACTGCGATTTCCAATACAATGAAAGTACCGATGAATTTTGGCATGTTTTACAGTCTATTTTCTAAAGTCACCTCCCCAAATCATGTGCACTCAAATCACAGGCCCTTCAATCACAGAGTCTCCTTCCCTTAAATTAACATGTGTGTGAAAATTCTTGTGCTTATAGCCTTGGAATGTAATTTATATTCTCTAGAAGAGTGCTTTCTCCTTTACTTAGGAGAAAAAGGAAGAATGTAATCCTTATTAATATAAACTGTTTTATTTTCCCAGCTTAAAATAAATGTTTCATAGAACAGTAGAATCATAGAATGACTTGGATTTGAAGGAACCTTAAAGATCATCAGGGTTCAACCACTTGCACAGCAAGGGAAACCTTCCACTAGAGTGGATTGCTCAAAGACCCATCCAACCTTGCCTTGAACACTTCTAGGGAGACGCAATCCAAAACTTTCCCTGGCAACCTGTTCCGATGACTCACCATCCTTATAGTGAATAATTTCTCCCCAATGTTTAATCTGAATCAATATACCCTCTGCCAGTTTGAAGCCATTTGCTTTTAACTGAAATATCAGGATGACTCTACATTTACTTAGCTTTTCTCCTTGTCAGTGTTCAGGAGTGTGACAAAAAGAAAGGTCTAGGATGTTTCTTTAAAGGAACTATAATATAACGAAACCATCGTATTTATATTGAGTATTTTTCACATGGCACAACTAAAAATACTGTTGCACATTCGATCTGATGAGCAGAGCAGGTTGGGCATATTCTTCAGTCAGATAAATCTACAGCAAGGAAAAAGTCATTAAATAGATTTACTAATGTTACAGATGAGATACCTTAATTTTTGATAGTAGATTTTTTATGTACCTGTGTCTAATTTCTACTTGTATTGTTTTGTATCTTTTGTATCATCCACATTTCTTGTTAGCTGAACAGACTTCAATATTGCATTGTTGGATTAATGCCAAACTAGTGACTACAAATGTATGATCTGCAGTAAACCAACTGGGATGTGTTAGTCATGATCATCTGAGTTAATTCTTGAGTGTGTTTCGGGGTATTTTTGGGTTGTTGTTGAGAATTCATATTACTGGTTTTGTTTTTCTTTTAAAATTACCTTCCAGATCAGAGGGCAAGTACATGTTTCTCCAACATAGTGAATGGACGCTGTGCACAGGAGCTTCCTGGTAGGTTCAGCAAAAGGAAGTGCTGCTGTGAGTCTGGGCAGTGCTGGGCCATCGGGTCTGTTCCAGAGATCTGTCCTGTCAGAGGATCTGGTGAGTGGCTTGTTGATGTTGATTTCTTTTCTCCTTCACTGTCCTTTCTAGTTGGAATGGAGGTCATGGAATGTTCTAAACTGCTTTAAAATATAGGGTAAATGGAAAAAGAAAGTAATGAATTACATTATTATTCATTCTTGTGTTTTTAATGCTAATGTTACCATCTGTGAACCATTTTTTTTTTTTTCTGGTCCATGATTGTTTAGGACTCGTTTCTTTAACATCCTCTTGTTGACTTTGGAAATAGTTCTTGGAAAGTGGGAAAGATTTTGTGGTTAAGCTCAAAGAGGAAATGACTCTGAGGGTCCATAGCTCACTTTGATTTAAAGCAACAGCTGCTGTCTAATTCCATTAAATGTTTGGTTACTTTGAACTGGAAATACATCGGTATTTCATTTATTCTTTCAACTCTGCTCACAGAAATATAGTCCACATCCCTAGTGAAAAATATTTTCAGTGTATCTAATTGAAGACCTCTGAGTAACCAGGGAGTCACAGTGATGTTGGCAACACTTCAACAAAGAGGTTTCAACAAATACTTGTAAATAACAGTATTCCCTTGTATTATTTTTAATATCCTTCCTTAAGTACACCTGTCACAATATCAGAGTGTGCCTGAGATTAGGAGTAGGAGAGGGAACACATAACATCAAATAAATGAGGAGCTGGTGCTCAGTTTTTTGTCGCATACAAAAGATATATATCATCCTTATAAGCTGACTCTGAAGGACTGATTTACTTCATGCTTCTCTGTGCATTTCTATTTAATAGATGAACACAGTAGACTTTGTATGTATGGTGCTTCTGCTGGAGGTGGTTCCAGAGGTGTTGGGACAGGAAGAAACATGTTCCTTCGTGGTGGTAATGGTAATGGCTATGGCCCAGGAAGAGCAGGATTTATTCCCATCCATGGAAGCAATGGTTTCTCCGCAGGTCTAGGTGGAGCAGGGGTAGGGACAGGGAGTCAACAAGTTCCCACTGGAAATGGCCTAATAATTACAGGGCTAAGTAAGTACCTGCATTGCTGTGACTTGTTTCTCTCTTCCTTTTTTATTCCTTCCATTTTTTCCTTTCTTTTCAGCTTATTTTTCATTCTTGAAATGACATGCTGTTCTTAGCACATAAAAATGCCTTGGTATTCAAGCACATTCAAAAGATCTCAGGTCACACATAAGGGAGTTCAGAAGACATTTTTTTTAAGAAGTTCACATATAGAGGCTTATTTCTTCCTTTCAGTTTGATCCTGTGCTGTCCCTGCTGATGTGTCTTCATAGGCACTAATAAAACTCCAAATTTCTAAGTGTTTTCAACAAAACCTTCAGGGTTTAAAATAAATTGTTCTCTTTCGTGTAATATGTAAAGTCATTTATAACCTGTGTAAGCACATATCTAGGATCAGAACCATGAAGATAATAAAATGCAAGGACTATTCTTAAGTGCACCAAAAATAGTAAGACTTCTTCAGACTTCTTCAACTTTCACCCAGATTGTGGTCTATTCATGAGACCACTGACAGTCTCATCAGGCTCTACACATAAATATTAAATCATAATTAAGAATGTTTGTCTCTTGTGCTTTTTGTTTCTGAGAGCTATGTGTTTCTTTTAGTTTACTGTTCTGTCTTTTTACTGTTTTACTGTTTACTGTCTGTTTACTGTTCTGATTGGGCTTGGAAAAAATATTCAATTTGGTGGATATATTTCTGCACTTGTAACATACTTCCTGAAGCAAAGTGTAACCTTCATATTTACTTGAATTTGAAAATATGAATTTTTTTTTCATATTCTATTTTTTTATTAGCAATACTCAATCAGACAACAGACATCTGTAAGCACCATCTCAACCTTTGTTTAAATGGACGTTGTATACCAACTCTGTCTAGTTACCGATGTGAGTGCAACATGGGTTATAAACAGGATGCAAATGGGGATTGTATTGGTAAGTCCACATCTCTGAAATCTATCAATCCCTTTTAAAATTCTAGTATTTTTCTACTTTAATTATGTGGGGTTTTTTTAAAACGCATATTCTTTTTCGTCAGAATACATATTAATTTTAATGATAGTGTTTTTGTAAGAGAGAATAATCATGGTATTACTTGCACTAGTATAATCGAAATCTTTGCAATAGTTATGTTTCCTTAAAAAGCCAGTAGATCTTTAATTGCATATATTGGTATTGAGTATTCTCCCACACTTGATGTGTATTGTAGATTTTTGTCTTCACATTCAAGAAAGTAAGTTCTGTTCCATGTTCTGGTTTTCTGTGCTCACATGGCTCCATTTTTGCTACACTAATCAGTGCCATACTATCTCAAGATAGTGAAGGGCAGAATTTATGTTTTACATATGATGACAGTCATGACAAGATGAATGACAGCTTGAAAGATAACAAATAATTTAAAAAATGCATCACTTCATTTTTGTGTTTATTTACACCCCATATGAAAATATGGGATGCTAACTTTTAAAACAAGACCTGAATTTGGGATTCTGCACTTTTATTTGATTACTGTGGACTTCACTTGTGCAGTGTCAAAGGATCTTCAGGTATTTCAGGGAAAATACAAAATTTTTTGTTCTTGTGGGTGTGGAGAAGAATCCCATGTGCAGGATATATCTTGGTAAACTCAGAGAGTTCTAAGTATGAAGTTCTGGTTATATTTCTGGTTGATCACTTGCTTCAAGTTTTTTTAAAAAGAGATTTGAGATCTTTGTAAAATGTTATACAAGAACTTGTTAGAGATAGACTATTCTCACTGAAACTGCATTTAGAATCAATTTCTTCTGTGCCTGTAGATTAGAGGAAGTCATAAGACAAGAGGGGTGGAGAAAATTGCAGTTACATGAATCCAAAGAAAAAAATCCTTTAATCCAAGATTACAGTTTATGGTATTCAAGTGAGAATGGCACAGGAAGATTTTGACACGTATGCAGCAGTGTGGGTCACAACCAGAAACTGAGCTGAGATAAAAACAACTCTCAGTTGCAAATTCTTTCACCTCCACTGTATTACAAGCAGAACCTGCCTGGATTGACACCCTGTCTTCTGGAAAAGTGAAATATGACAATTGTTGAATAATGCTTTTCCTTTGATGTCAGTGTTTCTTACCATGCTTAAGCTCTCTGTTTTACTTTCTGAAATTGAGTTGATACACAACACCTGAAAGTTGGTGAGATAGATATATAGATAGCTAGGCCATTCTCTTGCACCAGAGAGATTGGCTATAGCTGTTTCATTCCTGACAACTGTTTGTACACCCTCTTCTTAAGAAGAGATTTCGACCACTCCCCCAAGCAGTCACATTGCTCTGATAGTCAAACTTCCAGAAAGTTTTTGAATGTCTAAACTGACTTAAACACTATTTTGCAAAAAATAGCAGCCCATTGTTTCTTACCCACAGTATGTAAGGAAAGCAGTACAGTATCTTTCTCTTCCACTTTGTGCGCCAAGTTGTCCTGCATGATACAAGTCCAACTTTTCCACCTTTTTGGTTGAGAGTCTTTTGTACCTCTGATTTCTGGATGGGAAACTCAAGAGGGTTAGTCTCTTGCTGCATCCTTGGGCCTCAGGATCTGTCTGAGGCATGTAGGAGTTTTACTGTAAATCTGTTTTCCATGGCTGTTCTTTTTTCAGAGTGAATGGAGAGCCCTGGCACTTTTGTTCCCAGCCCTAAATTTTGCATCACAGAAATCAGTATTTTTATCTCTGGTGGAATTTTACTCCTGACAAACTTCCCTGAAATTTGCTGTGCATTTTCTGGGAGCTGGTGTATTGTACTAATGTTTCTTGATGAAATCTTGCTCACACCTTGTATTTATATTCTTTGTTATTTGGGGGGCAAGTTGAAAATATAATTTGAAGCACACAGGTGTTTGTTATCTATATGATAACACAGTGCATATTTTATTTTTATTATTTTTGCTTTCTAAGTTCAAATGAAAACTAAAGAGTAATGATAAGAATCTGAATACATGGCTGTTAGTAAAACTAGTGGCTGGAAAAAATACAAAAGGCCGTGCTGAAGTGTACTTTCTGATGCAACTTTGTCCTATGTTCAAATTATTATCAAGCAGTGATAAAAACCATCATGGTAGAGCATGATTATGATAAAGGCTTGCTCATACTTAAAAAGAAGTATTCTTCATGAAGAAATATACCGAAAGAGCACATAACTATAAGAAAGAAGCTTGTTTACCATGGCAAGGCACAATGCTACCTGCCCCTAAAAGCATTTCCTACTAAGGCAAGACAGATTGCACTGAGCTACTTTGTGGTTTGTATCAGCAGATAGCATAAAGATGGTATGTGATGAAGTAGCAGTCCACTGTGGCAGATGGGATTTGAATGCAGTTAATCTCACAATGACCTTCTTTTGATTTGCAAAGCATAGAAAATTAATCGCCACACCAAGGTAAAAATGAGTATGATTTGATACTATTACGAGACTTTGATTATTGCACATATATTGATAATATAGCATAGGTAAGTTAAGAGTCTAGGAGAAACTGAACTGTGGAAAATAAAGTCAAACCAAAGCAAATCTTGATGCAGCTGGTAAGATTAATTCCTAAAAGGTTACTCCAGATTCAATTCAAGGAATTAATAATATTAAAAATTTTATGTAAGTATATAAATCAAAGGCTTTACCTGAACCTGGACAACCTTTTAGATTTTGCTCCTAGTGGACATAATTTTCAATAACTACTGGTACAAAAAAAATAGTGCCTTTGGCTGCATTTTGCCTTCAAAGCCTAATGAGAAGGTATTAGTGTACTAATTTCATCTGAGAGTAGCTTTTGGGATTAGTCTACAACAGGATTTAAACTCTGTGGTTGAGCCTATTGTGAAATGCTTCATTTGATCTATCTTTGTTCTCCATTGTACTTAGGTCACAATAAGTAAAGCTATATGAATGTCTCATAAACTTGCTTATTTTTCAATTCTCAATGAAGAAATCATGCATGCAAAAATAAGGTAGAGCCACCCCCCTTGCCTTAAAAGGCACACCAGTTTTACATATCTAGGAACTGAAACTGGTTGACAGATACAATGTGCTCTCAACAGTTAACTGGCATTTTGTCCCTGTCTCTTCTGTGGGATTCCTACTCTTGTAGGAGTTACTCGTGCCATTTACCTTCTACTCTGGCTTGTGATAAAAGTGATGTTGCATGTGACTTCCAGTTTTTGGTTAAAGTACCTGAAAATTGTTTGACTGGATTGATAGGTGCATGGGAAAGCCCCAACCTTGTTAATCTGTTTAATTCTTTAGCACAGAGTTATGTGCCCAGAGAAAGGTGTATTCACTTAGGGAATTGAGTCATGACTTCATAACAAACACCTCCGCATGAAACACTATTTTGAAAACTGAGGCAGTTTTGAACACATTGGGGTCCAAATAAAACCTTCAGCTGATCTAAGAAAAGTAGAAGATGCTGTGCAAGATACAGTAATTTCCTAGATTAAAAGCAGTAAAAAACCCAAAATAATAATGTCTTGCAGCAAGTATAAGTGCCATTTTGCAAATTTTTTAACGTGTGAAACAAATCAGACATTATTAATTATTTTGAGTCTTCTGTGGTTTGTCTTTTGAGAAGCTGCTTCTATTCAGAAGACATTTTAAGGAAGTATTTTTTACACTTTTTGTCTTAGATAATACAGCTTTGTGTCATTATTTTCTAATTGTATTATAAGGAAGTAGCTAAGAGTATCGTAACTGTCACACTGCATTGGTGATTTGTGATGGTAGGTGCTATAAATCACACAGAATGTTGTCTTGGAAATGCAGTCGGGAACTTAGCTGCATAGAATATCTGTGTGTACTGATACATATTACATGAAATTAAAGGCTTGCTTGAATCTAACTTGGATACTCTTCTCAATACTGAAAGAGGAGTCTTGGGTTGTTGGAAACACATTTCATGGCATATGGTTAATTGTATGTAAATGAACACTGCTTCTATGGTGCACTATCTCGCTGGCTGCCTACTCCTTAGCAATAGATCAGGAAGCCAGAAATTCTTAGACATCTTTGTACAGAGCTGTTTTGTTTTGTTTTTTTAAAAAAAGTCTTATTTCAAAATTTTCCTGCCAAATCAAAAAATGATGGCATTACATACTGCTCACTGACCTAAACTTGCATTATGCTGCTCTCATGATGGAACATACCTGATGGGTGAAGGATTTTAAGTGTCCTAAGTGATCTGAAACTGAATGGTCACTCTCTTTCCCCAAACATAGACAGCTGTAATGTTATTACCTTTCCTTATTTCATGCCAGTTACAAAAACTCTGCAAAACTGTAGACACTCTGAAAGTGACGGCAAGGATGTAGCTGTGCTGTGTTGAATTTTAGTTTTTTGGGGAATACAAATCTCAATATTTTACATTTTTTAATATACCTTCAGACTTATCACAGTAAGTCTTAGAGGAAATTCCATACTGTGTAGTGAAATTCTGACAAGTGTTGCAGATGAAACACTGAAAAGTGGAGATAAGTGTGATTCAAGTGGTGAAAGAGAAATATTTGATACTGAAGAGGACTATACTGGGAGATAGAATAAATGGGTTAAGCATGTCTGTCTCAGATCTGTTTCCTGTTTATACTGCTGGAATATGCATGCTTGCAATGCAAACGCAAAGCCAACAACTCCTATATATTAATAAATATTTGCCAATTCCCTCTCTTATCAAGAGCTTATAAAAATAAGAACATTCTAAGATGCATATTTTCTATGGAAAACATCTGATTCACATGGCTTGAGCAGGATTTTCTAAGCTTAAGTCAGCTATTTCCTAGAGGAATACTGCATTCCTGCTGTATAATTTATGAACTAATTTACAGTGAGATCTCCCCAAGGCAACATTGGCTTTGTTGAGTTAAAGCCTACATAAATGAAGGTATGAATAATTTCACACCTCTAAGTGAAATGGAGGCCATAGCTGGAGGGAAAAAACACATATCAGCAAATACGATTGATGAGGAAAGTAGGATTTCATCAAGGAAATTGTTCAGTTTGTAACCTGTGAATTTACCTATAACATGGACTAGCTGGTCAGGCCATCTTCTGGTAGATGCAGGAGGGCCTGAGCCCACAGCCCTACTGCCTGAATAGAAGGATGCACTTGCTTCACTCCTCAGATCACAGAGAGAAAGGATCCTGAGATCTTTTAGTGGAACAGAATGGGGAAAACCAATCAGTTTTATTTTAGATCTGGGAACAGCCGTCTTGGGCGAAAGAAACAGCTGACTCGTTGGTAACTGCTTAAGGATTGATTTGGGAAGGTGTTCTTGAAAGGAGTTTGCAGGGTCCTGTGTCAAATGAGAGTTATTTCTGAGAAGTTATCTGAGACTGAAAAGGGTTAAATTGGGTTTTATTGCACCCAAATTTGGGAAGGAGAGTAAGAAACATGATAGAAATGAAGTACGTCAGGTCTGGAATTACTCAAATGCAAAGACTGAGTGGGGTTGAGGATGAAATGAGCTGTAAATAATTGGGATGTGGTGCACAGACTGTGGTCTCATTAAGAATTCCTCCTGCTGCTGCATGGCCCTTGCTCAGATTTCTGCATTAAACCTGTAATATAGTGGGAATTTTTGGATGCTGTAATCTGCTCTTGATTTCAAAATAACAATTTTGATTTGTAGGGATTTTCTTCCAAGGAAGAATGAATGATCATTCAGCTAAATGAAACTATGTTGAATAAAACGTTGTTTGTTTTCTTAGGCAACTGTCAGATCCCATGTGTCAAAACCCTCACACTTTTTCTTTTGTCTATCAAGACAGACAAATATATAGACAAGTATCAATATAGATAGATAGTGTAGTAGCAGTTAACTTCTTGAAACTGTCCACGTAGTTGGTTTAAGAACAGCTCTGTTCTTAGGAAAGCAGTGATTTTGCACTAAGAAAAAGTTTTAGTATTTAACAATTGACTTTCTCAGTTAGAAACTTCTAGACTTGAAAAAAGTTGTATATGCTGTGAAGTAATTAGTGTTCCTCTGTGCTGCCAACAGATGTTGATGAATGTGTATCAAACCCATGCTCTAATGGAGACTGTGTCAACACGCCTGGTTCGTATTACTGCAGGTGCCACACAGGTTTCCAGAGAACTCCTACTAAGCAAGCTTGTATTGGTAAGAAAATTTGCTTGTCTTGTGCACTGCAGATGTTCTGACCCCTCATGTCAGATCCCACTACAGTTATAAAAACAGTAAGCAAGGTGGTTTCAGTAAGTTCCAAGTGTTATTGTATTAATTGAAACTCTAGCTGTGGGCTACCATTCCAGTTATTCTGTTATAGTCTTTTGACATCTCTCCATTATTCTGGAGTATCTGTCACTTGGACAGGGAATTCCCCAGCTGGGAGCTCTACAAAAGAAAATAATAAGGACATAGACTATTAATATGACAGGTGTATGGTTATGGTTATGTGTGTATGCAGATAAATGTGTGAGTCAGTTTTTATAACTATTCATAAAGAAATTGTCAAGCATCACCAAATGTAGCACTTATTGCACAGGTCTGAAAAATAGTAGTTTTCCTGTCCTGATGCAATGAGAATAAATTAATAGCCATATTTGGATTTTTTTTCTAAGTAATATTTAAATAACATGCCACTATTTTTCAAAGCAGTATTTGTCACTGTGTATGTTTTTATCTTAAAGTAACTCTCTGAATGCGTATATTTTTATTTTTAATCTTTTGCCTTAGATATAGATGAGTGCATCCAGAATGGTGTTCTTTGTAAAAATGGCCGGTGTGTAAACACTGATGGAAGTTTCCAGTGTATTTGCAATTCTGGTTTTGAACTAGCTACAGATGGTAAAAATTGTGTGGGTAAGAACTCTTCTAAATAATAATGGGGAAGGCATTAGCTTGGTGATTCTGGAAATTGTACTCCACACTAAAATAAAGGATTAACTTTTTTGTCATAAGGTACAACCTGAAGTGAAGTTCTAGTTCCCACATTCCAATAGTTATTGTATGGAACAGCACAATTTTAAAGATAGCTTGAGGTAACTTTTGGTTTTGAAGCAGCACTTCTCCTTGTGAGTCTCTGGTAACTCAGTGCCAGGAACAATATTTTTCCCTAAAGCTTCACCTGAAGTGTTCCATATGTCAGCACTGCCAAAGAAATAACTGTTTTTAATTTTGACTGTAGTGCGTAAAAAAAACCTTCCTAGACAATCATCAGACTCTTAATTCTGTCAGGTGATTGAAGCTTTTTATCCTTTTGTGTAAGAAAGAAAGATACACCTTGTTCTTCCCTACACAGTCTGCTGAAACACACAAACTGATGACACTAGGAAAAAATTTGCTGCTGTGTCTATAGAGTGAAAATTCTTCAGATCCTACATCTGAATTATGAGTAGAATTTAATCTTGAAGGAATATGCCACATCAGTCCTGATTATTTATTTTCCCATGTCATCTTCTGGAATCAGTTTTCATTGCAATGTTTTGCAGACCATGATGAGTGTACCACTACAAACATGTGTTTAAATGGAATGTGCATAAATGAAGATGGGAGTTTCAAATGCATCTGCAAACCAGGATTTGCTCTGGCTCCAAATGGGCGTTACTGCACTGGTATGTTGAACTGAGGGGTAATGCATTAAGACAATCTTGATTGAAAACATAATTTCTGGTCCATTTGTACATGCAAGAATGGCAGTCTCTTCACATAGATTTATTATCATACTAATAGCTTACTAACTCGCAACATTAGATTTCTTAAACTGTCTAGAATAGAAATACGTCTTTAATTTACAGGAAGAAATAATTGAATTATTTAATAGGAGTGTGAAAACAACAGATGATAAACTAACATTTTAAAAGTCTTGGTACATTGCAAATACTGCAAAATATGCAGGCTCTTTGTGAAGTGGCAAAATGAGCAGCAGCCTGGGAAATTTAAAAGATTTAAAAGAATTTACATTGGTGAACACACACAAGTATGCTTTTCCCAACATTATTCTGAAAATTCAGAGTGCATAATACTTAAGACATTATACTTGCCAGCTAGTATTACAAACTTTTTGAGTGGAGGTCATTGAAAACTTATTTTAGACATTTTAAGAATAGCATCTTATTAGTATCTTCAGTTTAAGTAAGCTAATGGAAGATACCTGTTGTCACCAGTAGAAGCAGTTTGAGTCTTTTCTAGTAAGTGCAAAATCAACTAAATTGTTAATTTTCTGATTTGAAGCAGAAATATTATTATATTAATTGAAGTAATCTTAATATGCATGCACCTAGGTTATAGACTTAGAAATTTATGACCACTGCAAAGTTCTTTGAAATTAAAATTTACCTTTCTATGGATATTCTGTGATTAGTGCTTCTTCCTTAACCATAATCTGAAGCAAAATTGTAGAGTCATGGGGTAGACAAAGGGGAAAATTTGATAATTTATTAATATATTTTGTTTAATACAGAATCTAATCCTACAGTTTGTCTTGGGTTTTTTTGGTGTGGTTTTTTTTCAATGCACAGCTAGAATTTTGATTATTTATTTATTAATGTTATTAGAAACAAAACAAGAATATGTCAATGATTCATATGGATGCATAGAGTCATTTGATAATGTTCTAAAAATATTAATTCTAATCTACCTTAAAAACAGTTAATAGATTTTTGAATTGTGTTGCTTCCTGATAGATATTGATGAATGTCGGACATCAGGAATTTGCATGAATGGTCATTGCAGAAATACTGAAGGATCCTTTCGGTGTGAGTGTCCACCTGGCTTGGCTGTTGGAGTTGATGGCCGGGTGTGTGTAGGTAAGTGATTGTATTTTATCTTTTTCATTTAAGAACAAGTGGAATTTTCACGTTGTCAAATTTATGAAATGTATCAAATTCCATTATTCTAAATAATTTTGACATAAAACCATAGAGGATATGTTCTAGGAAAAATCTGAAGTATTGGTCTTCTGTTCTACATTGCATTTGTGTTTGGGTATGTGCATGTGTGTATATATAGATGTGTGTGGGTTTTTCATATTTATATTCGGTTTGGCATCATTCACTCCAGATCACTAAAACAGATACATAACTTGGTTGTGACACTGACATTTTTGCACTCTCCATTTCTTTCTCTAATCTGGAAAGATCTATTCTCCCTGTACCACAGTGATAAAAAAGAAAAAGGTCTAGCAGGAAGAATAGTTAAAATGAGGTAGACTTGTTTCTGTGAACTCAAGTATCATTAAGAATTATTAGGAAATCTTACATTATGCTGTCCCATAAACCTAGTGTGAACAGACAAGAGACTTAAGTTCCTCTGTGGAATAGGAGGAGGTAGCACCTCTTGTTTACCTGTTATTCCTATAAATTAAACTTACAGTATTGATTCTTCCTGGGGTCTCTTTTTGGTTTTGAGGCATACCTGTTCTAGTCTGATGACAAGTAATCTTTTATTTTTTTAATCTCAAATAACTGGAACTGCAGCCTCTTCCCTCAAATGTTACTGAAAGTTAAGATAATTTTGGCCTAATTCCACCAAGAGCTCTATCTTAACTTAAGGAGGCTCACTTCATAAAAATCAAGCATTTTCAACCTGATGAAGAATAAAAAAACATTAGAGGACAAGAAGTATTTAGTTCCTTGTTTACTACTGATTGCTGATGAATAGGGTGGAGAGGAATATACAGTTTACAAAAATTTCTAAGAGTGATGCACTGCATACACTATGAACATCAATACTGCAAAGTGTTAAGCCAACTGAATCCACAGGATGTACTGTCTTTCCATTCTTATTTATATTAGAATATCAATCCTGTATACACTAATTTTCTTCCAACTCATTAATATATCCGTCATCCGGCATATTGATGACCCAAGACTCAGTGACTGGATAGATATGCCATTGAGCTTCAGCAGTGCCCGGAATGAGGCCTCCTTGAGTGAAAATTACAACTCTGGCAGCATCATAGCACATAAGCTTCACTTTTGGTACATGGCTTTCTGTGCTAGATGCTTCTGATTACTGGACTGCTATTGGAGTTGACTAAATCAGGCCAGCTTGTTTTGTCATGATGTGTTAGCAGAATGATTTAGCAGCAAAGATAGAGAAGAAACCATTGGATAAGGTCTGCAGTAGTCATATGTATTAGTTAGTGAAGACACAGTCAAAGTTCTTGCTGATGGATGCATAAAAAGTCTTATATGTGTATTTCCAGAAAATTTCATCTCAGTGTTTGGATGTTGTCTCGCACCAAAGAGATGTGAGATACTACATCCTTGTGTTGTTATTATCAATTATTTTAAAAGAAAATTTTAAATTTTGAAGAAGTTTATTTATTGTTTTTAAAATAAAATCTACTGCAAGCTATCCTATCAAGTGCCCTTCCTTTTACCACTGCATTTTAAAAAAATATATGATGAAAAGTCAGAGGGGCTTTAAAAATAGGGTAATAAAAACACTTTCTCAGTCTCCCAGTTGGAACACAAATATTTGTTTTTTTGAATAATTAAGACTTTGAATAAGCAAAATTGTACTAAAGATTGAACCAACAAAAGCAAGGTTTGTTCTTATATGGTAACCAAGTTGCTTTTTTGAGAAAAGCAATGAAAAGATGAAACAATGAGAAAAGACTTGGTATACCAAGGTTGTTTCTTTTATTTTTTCCTTTTATTTATTGTTTTTAATGCAGGATTTTCACTGCTTAGTGGCACAGTAGCAAAACCAGATTTGAGTTCTGCGCCTTTTTTGTCATCCAGTGTGGTCTCATCTTTACCCTGTCCATGATACAGCTGAATCAGTGCAGTACTCAAATTTCTGTGCTTTCATTTACCTATCACATACCAGGCTGCTAAAGGCTTCACAGACTGGTCATCAGCTGTGAGCACCTTTTTTAAATTGAAAATGTCACATGCTCCACATATCACATAGTTTGCCATGTGTGCTTAAATTTTCAATGGGAAATGCGCTTAGTATGATTAAAATCATAGAACAGAATCAAGACATATTTAGAAAATTAATTTTAAAAAAGATTATGTATTTATTCCAGGCATACAGTAACATAGGAAATTTCAAAGACTGCACAACAAAGATCTCATACATGACCCTTAGAAGAGAATTTCTCCACCAATCTGCTGTTCAGAATTTTAGGTGTGTGTGTGTATACACACATGTATTTACATATATATATATATAAAACATGCTGTGCTAACTACAGAAATTCTCTTTCTCAGTCTTGCTATTATGTCCCATATATTACGTGAGCTAAATAATATTTTCTAATGAGCAAAAGAATTTACAGACATTCTGACTGCTAGAAGAGTACTTGTAGTCTGAAAGTTAATAGTTTACATTGGGCTTCCTTTTAACAGTATTCCCACAAATGTGCTAGATAAATAGCAGATATAAAACCAAAGAACCTACAGTCCAATTCTCTCACTGTTACTTTGAGCTGTATTTTACTTCTGAAAAATGCCATTAGTCCTGGTGGAACTATTCTTAGAATAAATTGGCTTTCTTTTTAGTATTCAGATAGTATGTCAGTCAGTTACAACATATAAAAGTTTGGGGAAAAAAAAAAAAAGAGGGAACAATTGCTTGGGAAAGGAGCAGTTAGATAAGAGCTTTGAGCCAAACTTGCATTTACAGGCACTTTTATGTTTGGCTGTACTTCTGACTGCAGCTACATGCTTGGATACCTCAGTCTGTCTCAGAACTTGTACTGATCTGTGGCTGTAGCTTTATGCAATGTTGTTTCTTCTCTGCTGAGATGCAGTAATAATTGATAATTGATAATACCAGTAATAACTGATAATTAAGTCTGAAGTTCACAGCTTCTGCCTGAAGCTGTAGCCATCCAGGACAAGTAGGTTTTATTTTACCCAGGCTATTTTGCAGAACCATGCCTCAAATTATGTGTCATGACCAGTGACCTTCTAAGGCACCTGGATGGGTGCAGTGACATTCACGAAGAATACTTCAACCACTGGTCCACATGACCTTGACCACATATATGACAGGGATAATATCTGCAGATGTTCAAGTGTTACACCACAAAATGTAAAGAGTCAGGAAATGTTATTCTTTGGGAAGCAGTGGAGTTTCCCATTAGGAGGTACATGGTTACAGCAGCATCAATACTAAACTCTAATCCAGAGCATAAAATATGTTCTTCGGTTGTTCTGAAATTACTAGCCAAAGACTGATCAAACTGTCCATGAGAAGCAGTGCAGGTTCATCAGTAAGGTGCACACTCAGTACTGTCATTATATGGGGAACCTGAGCTTGGCAGGGTGACTACAGCAACTTAGCATGAACAAAGCAGTGCCAGTCTTTCTCATTCTTCTTATCAGCATAGGAAGTGCAGCCTAGGAAGGACATTCTTCCTGTCAAACAATCACTGTTTTGCTTCTGGGGGAGCCAGCATGATTATGTATCCTCCCAGGCTTTGTGAATTACTGACTCTGTAGATAAGACTGTTTTCTTATAACTAGTTAGACAATCCCCCAAATTCCCTGTGCTGCTTCTCTAAAAACATTGTGTTACGTGGAAAAGCACTTACTCTCCTCTTATGCAGAGCAGCTGCTCACTGCATCTGTACTGTCCTCCAGCTGTTTCCCACACTTTACAACTCTGAAGACCTTCCCATGGAATATGTATTTCACACTTTCCAATCTTTTCTCCCCCTGCAGGGGAAGAAGAATTCCTTCCCTGGAATTCCTTCTCCATTCTCTCTCAGACACCCAAGAAGCAAAGCCTTCCTTTCTGTAACAGGGCAATGAGCGAAGCCCTTTATATAGGGCAGAGCAGCACTTGGTTTTGTTAGAGATGGAGGGAAAGGATGTAATGCAACTAATTATTTTGCAGAGTACGTGAACAGACCTTTCTTGTGCAAAAATTCTTCATTGTAGTCAAGCATAATAAAGTTTTTTTGCTGTCATGTGCAAGCAAAGTGTTCTGACTTCACCTTGATTCTTGGCAAGGAATAAGCCCCGAAATCTAGGCCATATTTAACTGTGCTTCAGAACTGTATGTTTCATGGGATACCAAAAGCAAGAGAAAATATTTATATACAGGCAATCCTTTTTTATAGGAGCGAGCTTCCTCCTCAAAGAGGAGGCCAAGCACAGAAGAAATTACCAGTTCTTATGCAGATTGACTCAGGGTGTTAAACATCTTGGAAGTAAATAAGAAATCTCCATGCTCAGGTTATGGTTATTGTTCTTCTCAAAGGGAAAAATTAATCACTACACATTGATTCAAACCATTCTGTGTTTCTTACTAAAATGTGTGTTGATAGATTCACAATTCTGCTCTGATATGTGGGTCATCTTTGCTGAATAATGTGTTATGCTTTTAAACTTGCCCACAACAGACTAGCTTAGATGGCATTAAAGTGCCCTAGAGAGAGAGGTCTGGGAGCTAACCATTGTGAGAGTTGGTGCCATCAGGATTATTGTTACAGAGCAATGTGGATGTAGCCAATACAGCCATTTCATTGAACAAAAGAATATTTTTAACTCTTGCTGAGAAAGTATAAATACGTGGATTTTATTCCTCTTACCCTTCCTTAGATACTCATATGCGTAGCACATGCTATGGAGGCATCAAAAAAGGAGCATGTGTCCGTCCTTTACCTGGTGCTGTGACAAAGTCTGAATGTTGCTGTGCTAATCCTGACTATGCTTTTGGAGAGCCATGCCACCCCTGCCCTGCTAAAAACTCAGGTAAAATTTCGTATTTCTTTAAAAAGTACAGTGAACATACAGACTTAGAGTTTTTTAGATTAGGTTGTTCATTTATGACAGGCTTCATAGAGAAGTGAACAGGATACTTAATGGAATTTTGCACTCATTCTGGAAATGATTTCTCCTGTAATGAAAAACTCTCTGGTATTTGATGTTGAGTATTTGCGGTTTTATGCATTGAAAGGTGAACCTAGTTCTAGAACAGGACAGACTGTGACAGAATTCAAGAAGGTCATGAGTATGCTATGGATGAAGCTGATTCCCTGAATTAAGTGTTGACTATAAGTAGTAATACTTTAAAGAGAATAAGTAGATAATAAGTCTGATAAATCTGATAAATCTGTACATTTCCTAGTAAAATTAATCCAGTTTAAAAGAGCAGCCCATATATGAATTTTAGAAATCTCTATTTCATTTTATAAGGATCAGTTAACCAAAGTACCATGAGGATCAATTTTTTAAAAAATCGCTTGAATATAGAAATGAAGTGATATATATAGCCTAGTATTTCCATTCAGTGTCATTTTCTGACACAGGAGAAAGCAATTTAGTAGAAATGAAGTAAAACTGGCATTAAAGTTGAAAGCAGTAACTTAAGGAGACAGTTCTGTCAGGACTATAATGAAATCAATTAAGTGTTTAATTCTTGTTATCAAATTTTGATTTTATATATATGTGACAGTTCAGGGTGGAACACTAGTTGCCATAATTAGCTATATTATCTGTAAATGTAATCTGTAAATTTCATGTGAACTTTGGCATTTATTAGCTACTTTTTAGAATTATTGTTTTTTTAATATCAGGTGGATTTGGTTTAGGATTAAAGAAGGTGACAAATGGGAAATAACATACTCTTTTTTTTCCTTCATGTCTTTTTTAACTGAGTAGCTGAATTCCATGGCCTCTGTAGCAGCGGAATAGGTATTACTGTGGATGGACGAGGTATGTTTCAATTGTTTTTAAATGTGAGTCAACGTTTAAAGGATGTTTAAATACAATTCTGAATAGGAATTGTATTTTTCTTTAACATACTAAGGTGGAGGTTTTTGCCTCAGGATTATGATGTTGATTTTAGTATTTTCATTATCAGAGGACAGTAGTTAAGGTGTTGTCTAAAGGAAAGGCCAGAATTAATTCTATGCAACATTGGATTTTGCTGGACCTTGACAAGGAAAAAGAAGTAATCCATTTTAAAGGTTTGATCTATAATGATCCGAGCTATTATTTTATATTTTGATTGTGAGGAAAAATCAGCCACTACTCATAGACACCACATGAATTTACAAAAATAATAGGCTTTACGATTTGAGCAAATTACAAAGATTTATTTTAGGGAAAGGAAACAATAACTACACCTTTAGAAGAAAAAACAAGAGGAGAGATTTTTCAAGAGGAGAGATTTACACAAATTATTCCCTTTGGTGAGAGAGTTGTTAAGAAAAGGAAAGAAAACAATTAAGCTTTTTCACCGTCCGCCGGCCTTGGCCTCTTCCTGGAGTGGGGGTGCGTAGGATGCGTTGTTCCTGCCTGGTCGATGTTCTCTGCTTTTTCCTTTCCCCCTCTGTCCCGTAGCTGAAGCCGAAGTGGTGAGAGAGAGGGAGGGGAGAGAAGAGCCGTGCCTTCTCCCTTTCTCTTGGAGTTTTTATACAGTAAAAAAGAGGGGTCTCTCTTTTGCATGAGTCCCTGGCGCCCAGACTTGCCAAAGTTGACTCAGACTTTTTCCCATCCCAAGAATTCCTCTTCTATTCATCCTTATCTTTCAGTCTTTGCTGTCCTGCTAATTTCATTGTCTTTGTTCGAACCATGCACCAGGAGGCGACTTGATAAGCACTCTTATCTTTAGGTGTCTGTCGGGCATTTAGTGAGGTAAAGATATGTCAATGGACAGTATGTTTGGTATATTTTAGAAGAGCAGACAGAAGAAAAAAAAAACTGATTCGCGAGACATATTTTGCATTTTCAAAGTGTTTACATCAAATGTATTTTTTTAGAATAGGCATAAGACAGTTCTCTCTCAATTTGGAAATGACAGGAGCCACTTGCATTTGCAGTTGATTTTCAGCCAGCTGGGATACTAATATGTCAGTTTGTAATTCCATATCCAGTGTTCATTACATGGACCATTTCCATGGAGGGATCATTTTTTTGGTTAGTTAGACTTGGAAGGGAGCTTACTAAAAAACATCCTCATGAAAAAAAATCCTGAAAGCGAGGACTTGCATTTAGTACTGGGAATCGTAAAGCTTCAGCTCCTTTTTCTAGCACCACAGAGAGAGGGATTCTAAAAATAATAGCTGAGCTAGGCCTGAAGTAGATGTGATGCATGCTGCAGCTGCCAGATTAGCAGAATGAGTTGAAAAAGGAATTGTGGAACACAGTATTATGATTTATTGCTAGATAGTTCCCTGATGAATTAATAAAGTTACAGCCAAATTAAAGCAGATATGTATATTTAGTACTTGCTGGTATTCAGTTTATGTAGCTTTTATCTTTGTCAGCATTAAAGCTCCTATTGAGTTCATCAGGAACAAAATAAGACCCTCTGATCACTATACTTAGTATCAGCCTACATAACTTTTAATACCCCTACTATAATAAAAGAAATTCTTTTTCTGTTTAGTACTGTAAGTAAATAAGCTTAGTTTTTTCTTCCCTGTGAGCTCATTGCTTAACATATTGCCAAACTGACAAATAACTCAAAATCAATGTAGTGTTTAGAAATTCTTTCCACTTTCTTTTCTGTGAATTGTATAAAATCCACTTGACGAATCTCTAAATCTCACTGAGAAATTATGGTAGTGTTCTGTAAGATTGCTGTACAAACAGCATCCCATCATAGAAATTTGCATGTAGTCTGGTAGGGAAGCTCTATATTATTTTGGATACATATTAAATAAAATTTCTTACTAATAATGTAAAACCAGTTGTGCTCTCAACCATTCTGTGATAACAACTGTAATATCTTGGGGGTTCATGTCTCAACTCAAATCCCTTTTTGTTTTTCAAATAAAACCTTAGTATTTTCATTACACATTGTACAGCCCACCTTGCAGACAGTAAGTTTCTTGCTGCTACTTCTACCACTACTTGTACCATGGGACTTTGTTTGCCAATTCCAGTTCCTAAAGGAGGGGAATACTGATCATGCATTCAATCCCTAACAAAAAGTCTGTTGTGTTCCTTGCACATTCTCATTATCAAGAGTGAGTGGGTATATACTTTACCAGTAAAGCTCTTGTCATAGAGATTTTATTTGACTTTTAGTTGAAACATAGCTAGTTAATCGAAGTGCATTTTATCACCACATTTGTACTTCTCTCATTCCAACAAGTGTAAAACCTTCATGTCTTCATGTGAGAAAAGTCTGGACATAGAGTTTGTTTTAATAAAAATGTAACATCTGAAATCATTAATTTGGTAAGGAGAGATAGAAATGAAATTGTGTGGCTTGTCCCCAAGATAGGAAAAAGTATAGTAAACTACAGCAAACCTTTTACTCAAATGAAAACACAAAGCTGAACTATGATGCTAATTTATGTTTTCCTACAAAATTTTCAGGTATCTCAAAGCTTTGAGTTTAATCAAGGGGTAGCATGATTGCTGGGTATCTGGGTATATGAAATGTCCTTATAAAAAGTTGAGCAATTACAAGTATGAGCCAGGCTTTTTATGAAGTCACAGTTAGGCCAGCACCCCTAGTGTTCTTTCCAGAAACTGGAAAGGCAACTCTTTAAAGTAGTGGCCTTACTGCATAGGAAAAAATAACAAGAAACTGAAAACCTCTCTTCTCCTTACAGGCAAAAAAAAAATAGTAAAACTAGCCTGTCCCTCTTCTTATAATTCATATGAATATTTTGGAATTTAACAGCTACAGACAAAATTCTATATAGGACTGTAAATTCAGGGAATATCTTATTCATCATCCTACTCTGTTGATCTCAGAAAAAATTTAAATTTCAAACAGGTTTTATAAAGTTTGTAGGACTGAGTATGCTCTGGTATTTACCTATGCATTAGTCCTCTATTTGGAAAAGTATTTGTGTCACCTAATATTTTATAACTTCTTACCTAGGTTCATAAACTACAGGTAGTGCGTGCACAGGCTAGAAGTTTTGCTTCATGTTATTCTCAAAAACACATAGTTCCCTACTAATTTAGTTTGGAAAGGATATCTGGAGGTCATCCAACCTAACTTTCTGCTCCAAGGAGGGATGATCTCAAAGTTGAATGAGGTTTCTCAAGGCCTTGCCTAGTGGTGTTTGGAAAATCTCACCGAAGTTCCAATAGACTCCCTGGACAGTTTGCTCTAAAGTTTAACAACTCTCAGGAGGAGGAATTGTTTTCTTGGTGTTCAGTTAAAATATCACATGTTTTAATTTGTTTCTTGCCCTGTCATTGTGTACCTTAGAGAAGAGTCTGACTCTGTCTTCTCTGCAACCATCTATTAAGATTAGAGAATGTTATTGGACAGCCCTCTGATCTTCTCTCTTGCTGGCTAAGCAAGTTCAGTTCCCTCAGCCTCTTCTCATACATCAGGCACTGATGTTTGTTGGGGACATCAGTCACCCTGATTTGTGCTGGAAAAGCAGCACAGCAAGCTGTATATAGTCCAGAAGACTCTTGGAAAGCACTGAAGATGATTTCTTAAACCAGATGATAGACAGCCATAGCAGAGAAGCATTATTGTATCTTTTGCTTACCAACACAGATGAGCTAATTAATGAACTCGAGGTTGGTGGACTGCAGGGATCATGTTCTGGTGGAACTGATGATATTAAGTACTGAGACAGGTGATGAGCAAAGCCAGGACCCTGAATTTTGGGAGAGCAAACTCTCAGTGATTTAATGAATAAGTGGATAGGACCACCTGAGAGACTGCCCTCAGGGATAAAGGAGCAGAGCAGAGCCGGCAGATCCTTAGAGAAAGTTTCTTTAGATTTCAAGAGGAAATTTCACTGGGAACTACTGTCCAGTCACCTCAGTGCACAATGAGATCATGGAGCAGGTCATTCTACAAGTTATGTCAAAACATGGAAGATTGAGGAAGATTGGAGAAGCCAACATTGCTTCACCAAGAGCAAATCCTGCCTGACAAATATAGTAGCCTTCTACGCCTTCTACAATAGAGTGACTGCGCCAGTGAACAAGGGAAGAGCTACTGGTATCATCTACCTTGACTTCTGTGAGGCTTTTGATGCAGCACCCCACAACATTCTCTCTCCACCAAGCAGGAGGTAGATAGGTTTTACAGATAAACTGTTAAAACAATAAGGAACGGGCTGGATGGTCATGTGAAACGAGTTATGGTCAGTGGCTTGATGTCCAAGAGGAAAACAATAGTAAATCGTGTCTCTCAAAGGTTCATATTAGCACCAACACTGTTTAATATCTTCAGCAATGATACAGAGAGAGGGATTGAATTCACTCAGAAAGTTTGCCGATGGCACTAAGCAGAGTGATACTAGGGGGAGCAAATACTATTTAGAAGGACCTTGGCAGGTGCTAGGGGTGGACCCACATGAATCTCATGATGTGGCACTAAACTGGACACAGTATTCCAGGTTTGGCCTCAGTAAGGGAGTAATAAATTGATGCATCTTTGTCCCTTTACCAAATGACAGCCTAAAGATCCAGCGAGTCAGATGTCGTTCACATCTATTAATGGATAAAGTTTTTCATATCTGTTCGTATCTAGTTATCTTCTGTGTTGTGTTAATACAGATATAAATGAGTGTGCATTGGATCCTGATATTTGCTCCAATGGAATTTGTGAAAACTTACGTGGAAGCTATC
This sequence comes from Phaethornis superciliosus, assembly GCA_023637945.1. Lineage (NCBI taxonomy): Eukaryota > Metazoa > Chordata > Aves > Apodiformes > Trochilidae > Phaethornis > Phaethornis superciliosus. The sequence continues at coordinate 50,044,419 of JAJQWJ010000004.1, forward strand.
ATTGTAGTTGTAACAGTGGCTATGAGCCTGATCCTTCTGGAAGGAATTGTGTGGGTAAGTTGATTTTTTTTTTTTTAATTATTATTGAATAATTTGTCACTATATTGGTGCTAATTTGAACTGATAGAATTGAAGCTGCCAGGCATCTACTTCTTAAAGCTACAATGAAAATACAGTTACTTAATGAAACTTGAAACTGCTTTTCTCAGTCACTGCATAGTTAATACTGTAACTGGTATGTTTTTCTGTTATTTGAGGTTATTACCATTTGAGAAGTGTAAGCAGGAGATAGCAGTAGAAGCATGAATCTGTGTTGTATATAATATGCAACATCTGTCTGCCTGGACTCTTATTTGTCAGGACTACCTAAAATGTGTCCCTTTCAAGGCAGGGTGACAGTTTTCCAGGAGATGAAAGTCACAATTTTGCATAAGAAAATGTGACAGATGGCTGTCATAATAATAATGAATGATAACCGGTGGCCTGTGCATGTGCTAACTAACTGGTAGCCTGAGCCTGTGTACACAGTCTCTGCCATATGCAATGATCTATGATGTCCTTGAGTTACACATGTACAGCAGAGTGGACTACTACATGCTCAGTCCACTAATTTCTGAAAGCTGCAACTCATGAAGTGGTGAGCCACTCTTATGATTTCACAAATCATATCTGAACGCCAGCCTCAGACATAAGTTATTCTTTTATTCTTCAGAATTTCAGGTCAGCACTATATAAAAATGATTCACTTCAGCAAATTAACTGAGTTTGGTTCAGGTTTATACTAGACTGTTACAGTACTTAGATACATTTTATGCAAGTGTCTTTGAGTACCCAACAGAAGATACCTATGTGTTACGATCCAAGCTATTATTTTATATTTTGATTGTGAGGAAAAATCAGCCACTACTCATAGACATTACACAAATTTACAAAAATAACAGGCTTTATGATTTAAACAAATTACAAAGATTTATTTTAGGGAAAGGAGACAGTAATGCCACCTTTAAAAGAAAAAAAAACAAGTTTACAAGAGGAGGGAATTTACATAACTTAGTCACTTTGGGGAGAGAGTTGTTAAGGAAAGGAAAGAAAAACAAGAGAGCAATTAAGTTTTATCACCGTCAGCAGGCCCTGGCCTCTGGCTGGAGGGGGGGATGCGTGGGACCCACAGTTCCTGCTTGGTGCTGTTCTGCTGGGGCTGTCCCGGAGCTGAAGCTGAAGCGGCGAGAGAGAAGGGGGGGAAGAGAGAGCCACCTCTTCTCCTTTTCTCTTGGAGTTCTTATACAGTAAAAAGGGTTTCTGTCTTTTCATAAATCACTGGCACGCAGACTTGCTAAAGATGACACACAGATTTTGCCATCCCAAGAACTTCTCTATTAATTATTGTGATCTTTCAGTCCTTGTTACCTTGCTAAATTTATTGTCTTTGTCTTGACCATGTACCAGGAGGTGACCTGATTAGCAGTCTTATCTTTAGGTGCCTGTCAGGCATGATACAAAACAGAAGCTAGTTAAGTTTGGGGTAAAAATCTGTTAATTGAGAATATGTTTGGTATATTTTTAAAAAGAGCAGAAAAAATACTGATTCGAGAGACATATTTCGTATTTTCAGAGTGTTTACATCACTATGTTAAATGTTTCCTACTCTAATTAATTTTATGATTCATAGTCATCCATTTTTTCTTTTGTGAATTCTTACATCAAAAAAAAAAAAGTTTTATACCAAAGGCATAGTGTGTGATAATATCCCTTATATCCTTCTATTACTCTTCTGTAATTTTAAACAGAAAACTGAGGTGTGTTGATATTAAAAGCTATCTGAAATCTCTGTGGAACCATTAAAATGTCTTAAGTATTGTCCTGACATCTGGTATGTTTATTTTTGAGAATTACTTCTTTCTACACTTAAAAGTTTACTGACATACCACTGATATTTGTGATCAACAAAACCCAATCATTTTTGGTAGGAAAAACCTGGACTGTATAGCTGCAGTATAATTTTAATACCACACATTCCTACCTAGTGATGCACAGCAAACACAAAGTAATAAAAGTGTTCCTTTCATCTGCTTGACTTAAGGAATTTTACAGCTAGTTCTGAACACACTAAACTTGACCCTCTGGGATGGTGGGGGACTCTTGCAGAAAACTATTGGTTGTGTTGAAAAATATTGTATGTAATATCCCTTTTCCAAATAGATTTTATGGATAGAGATTTTATATATTTATTTACAGTTGGGATTACATAAGTGCTAGTGCAACTATGTGTCTGCTTAATTATTTAAATAAAAATAATTTATTTAATGAGAGCCATGCTCATTTATTCTTATCTATTTTTTCACAAAAAAATGTAATTGTGAACACTCAAAGTGTTGAACTGTTTAATTAATGATACAGACAGACTATGAGCTGCCAGGAAATAAAAATGATCATCATATAGAATGCAGATTATTATTTTTTTCAGTTTTAAGTGTATTTAGAGCGTGAGCTAGGTCATTCAGTGTTTTTACAGTGCAAATGACAATAGACTGCAGTCCAAATATGAAGATATTCTGTGAGATTTTAAGGAACTGATACATTTATAACACCACTAGTTTGGGATAAAGGATTGTATGACAAAAAGTTCAAAATAAAACTATTGCTTTTGAAAATACCAAATTTCAAATCCACCCTCATTTACTTAGCTAAAACCATATAAGGTTGGATTAAGGACAGGTTAGTTTAGAGGAACTTCTTAATAGCTGCCAAATTTAAACCTCAGATTCATTGTCTGAGGAAATTGGACTTCATTATCTGAATCCTAAAGGAATTTATAATCATAGCTTGCAACGCTCAGTGTAGTTGGAAAACCAAAAGCCTCCAGATTTTAATTATACTTAATTATTTGGGTTTTTTCTTTATTTTTAAACCTCAGAAAAATCCACTTGATTTAAGATTTCTCTTGCAGTGTTAAGTTTAGGATATCAAGTAGTCAAAATAGAGGAGACATCCTGAAGCAGGATAAAGTGTCATGTTTATCATGGCTTATCCTGTCAGTATTAGTGACATGTGATGGGCATTAAATAGCTTAAAATTATAGTACTTAAAAAATTTTCTTTTAAAATTAGACAAAAGAGCAATGAAGAAGACTTATTGCTTTTTATTAGCATTATTTGCAGTTAGCATTAAGAGGAATTGAGGGATGGGTGGTAAGTTTATTGGTTTCTCCTATTAAGTGATATCTTGGTCTTAATCATAAGGAGGTTTTTTAGTACAATGTATCTCTGGAAGAAAGGTACATATGAGTACCCTTGAGTTATCTGCCATATATGAACTGTACAATTTAATAATAAAGGCATTTTTTGCCAGCTAAACAGCATTAAAACAGCAATCAATGTTGATTGTGTGTTTAAAAAACCAGTAAAAATTAAAATCAAAGAGGTGTTAATGAAATTGTCACAGTGATATAGTCATAAAAATGGCAAAGATCCCAAGGTGATTCCAGGAAGATATGACCATTATTTTAGACTAACCATGTAATATTTTTAGGGTCTGCTGATGAAAAACTTTAAGAGCAGAACAGACTTCTTGGTAACAAGTATGTGAGAACAAATTAGACTTTTGGAACTGAGAAATCCAACCTTTCTTTTCTCAGCCACTGTTGTAGAAAACTGCACATCCAGCAACCTAATTGTTGCTGTAGAAAGCAACAGGGGCTACTTGTGGAGGTGAAGGCATCTCATGGCATTCACACTCATTGGTATGTCCAACTCTTCTTCCTGCAGACATTGATGAATGTTCGGTGAACGGGCTGCTGTGTGACAATGGGCTCTGCCGAAACTCTCCTGGAAGTTACAGCTGCACTTGTCCAAAGGGTTATGTGTTCAGCCCTGAGACAGACACCTGTGAAGGTGAAAAATCTGCAAGTTGTATTCATTTTGTTCCTTATTATATAACATTAACGCTGAACATCTGTGAAAGACTCAGAGTGGTAATAAACACCAGAGGAAAAGGCAGAACTAAGATAATGCATAAATTACTGCATCTGTCTTGTAATTTCTCTGCATTATTTTTAGGCTGCTGGGTCTTTCCATTGAATTTCTTTCAAAGTAATAATTTTTGTATGAAAATATTTTCCTTTCCTTAGATAAAATATTTTTAAGCCACAATAAAAGGAAATACATGCTTGCCTCTGATCATGTAGCAGGAACACCGAGTCTGTCATTTAGATAAATACAACTACTTTGATCTCAGATTCTCTTCTTTCTTTTCTCCCTTCACTCTGTGGTGATAGTTAACTAGATTATATACTGGTATTTGTGATGTTTTTGTTGATTTTTGAGTTGCAAGAGCAGCCTGGTGATACTAAAATTGTGCTTATAGGACTTACATCATAGCTCCATGGATTCATAGTCCCCTCTCTGCTAAGGTTTTTCAATGCCTAATGTCTATCCACACTGTTCAGGTAATATTTATTCTTCAGAATCTGTTGATCCATTCCGCTTTCGTGTTGTGGAAGATTTCTAGCTGTGAAAATAACTTACTGGGTGCCCTTGATGTGCGTGTTTCTTACGGAATCTTCTAGACAGAAGAAATGGAATAGTATGCTAAAGGCAGAATCACTTCCCTGGACCTGCTGGCCACGGTGTTCCTGATCCAGGCCAGGATGCCATTGGCCTTCTTGGCCACCTGGGCACACTGCTGGCTCATGTTCAGCTTCCTGTCAATCCAGACTCCCAGGTCCCTCTCTGCCTGGCTGCTCTCAGCCACTCTGTGACCAGCCAACATTAGATTACATGCGTATGTCATGAAGGATCTGTTATTGTCATCTTGAAATTAAGTTAGAATGACATTTTAGTTTAGCTGATCAGAAAACAAAGCTCATCAGCAGGGGTTTGGCATAAAACTGTCTATAAAATTATTTTTTATAATGTTGAGTTGGTTGGCAGTAGACGAATAAATTAATCTCAATACAAATTCTGTTTTTAAAGAAACACTACATAATTTGTTGTGGAGCTACAAGTTCACTAGTTGTTAAAAAACTTCCATAGCCAAAAGCTTTGTGTTGTGCTCTAAAAATCCTCTGATACATATAACTTACAAATGTATTTTTAATCAATATAATTCTCACCAGTAACTGTGAAGTAACAAAAAAACCCCTCACTTTTTCCATTTGTAGATCAATTGAAATTTTTTATCGATTTGTTTTGGGGAGTGGGGGAGTTATTTGAGGCTCCAGAGTCTGAAATCTGAGATTTTTATAACAAGCTCTTGTAGTTTAGATTGTGTTTCCAGTGACATAACTAGTTAAACATAAACCAGATGTTCTTTGAATTTCATTTACAGGAACGTATAGCAGACTGTTTCAACTTTCATTTCTCTGACATTTACAATGTACACTCACTTCCCGTAAGAAAAGAAATGTTTTTTCTTCTAAAAAACACTGCTTAATCTTGTTAAGATTTCCATTTAATATTATGATAAGAAGGTGTATGTAAACAATATTTGGAGTTTGTTTACCTTGCTCATATGATACTTTTTCACCTGATTCAGCAGAGCACTAATGCTGAAGTGCCTTCATCCTTTTAATTATTTTTTTTTTCCTAAATGGTGTTTTTGAGGAGTAGTGAACGTAATATTATAAACCTGTTAATGAACAAAAGCATTTCCTTTGTTAAAATTTTGAGTATAGTCAAGTATTCCTTCATCTGAATCAGGACCAGGTGAAATGAAGAGGAGTCTGGTTCCATTACACATATTCTTTCACCCCTGGACTTGGTAACCACCTTCTGCCACTCTTATCCAGGAAATAGGAAGTGACTATTTCTCTATGGGATCAGTGATGGTCTGGCATTGGCACTGGACAAGGGTAGAAAGCGAGACTGGGAGAAAAAGAAGGAGAAAGGGTAAAAGCAGAATGTCCTCTGTGCGTGGCAACAACCTGGCAGATTAAGTCCACCGTTTCGCCAAGGAGTATGTTTGATGCAAACTTGAGTGACAAGGTAGACTAGATTGGCTTGAAATAGGCAGACAGTTATCCAGTCTAGAAAGTGGTCAACTTGAACAATGGTGTATCCTCTTTCTGTTTTTCCCCATTTTTGCTCACTTGCATGTTTGTTGGCATCTTTCCCTCTTTTCAGTGTCTTCAGGCAGAGAATTAAGAATATGGTGCACAGAATCATAAGAAATACTTTGCTGTTCATGAGGTGTTCAGCTTTAGATGCTTTTGGTCCCTCCCATCTCCAATTAGTTGTTTCTCTTTGGCTGTAATTTTGGGCACACTGATGTCCAGGTGTGACCCTCAACTATTTTTTGTGTGGTTTGCATTTCTTTCTAACTCTGAAAATCCCAAATACAAGATGTATTTTCCTAGAAAAAATTTAATTTTAAACCTGACCTGTTAAGTATCAGTAAGAATTAAACATAGGCATGATATCCTGATACTACATCTGTGAATGTAGAGAGAATGTATTTTAAGTTTTACTCATTTTTTAATATTCTGAAATATGACTGAAGTGAGTTTTGGATAGTGGCAACTCTCTGCTTATTATTGTTTTGTAGTGCACATTAGTTGTGTATTTGCAGACCCATGTGCTGTTGAGCTACCAGCTGTTGAAATCATCTGGGATTTTACATGAAAATCACTTGTTTTCAGCTATGAATATCTTCAGCGGTCTTGAAGCACTTGACCTGTAACTTTCTTCACTGGATGTCTGAGTGAGACTAGATTTTCATTTTGCCTTTAAAAAGTTCAAACAAGCCTTTTTGTTAATTTCCAAGAAAATGCTATGTACTTAAAAACATATGGACCTCGTGACCTTTTCTTTAAAAAGTTGTTGCTCCTGTCTAGTGTTGCAGCTTGAAATGTCTTGAGTAGTTTTTGTGTCAGGATGGTGCCTCCACTCTAAAAATGTGTTCAGATGTAGCCAAGCTGTAAATCTCATTTTGAATGTGGTAATGGATACTCTTTTTAGTGTGCAAAAGCCTCAAAGATTCTGTGGCACGGATTATGTCTGGTCCTTCATGGGATCTTTTTTGAAGTTGAATTTTAGCTAAAAGCTCTTGCAACTCATGGGACAGAGAATATCTGTATTGGGCCAAATGCAGTGACTGATTAAAGATCCTACTGACCCAAAGCAGGGCAAGTAAACTACATGAATTTCACAAAATACTTTCCACATCCCCAGTAATTGTGCTTTGGGGACTTTTAACACCAGAGTAGGATCTTTGCCTTATACAATCCTTGGTGAATTTGTCTTCCATGAAGCTGTCTGAACTGCCATTCTCTAAGGCAAGCTTTCAACATTCTAGGACAAAGATTTCCAATTTATCTGTCTGCTGGGTAAAGAACCATTTTGCTACCAGCCAGCTTTATTGCTTTTGTTCTCAGATTTTAAGCAGCAGTGAACATTTGGTGCCTTGGACAGGGAGAAACTATAGCCTAAATTTAGTTAATTTGTTCTGTCTTTTCAATTTTTCTCATTTCTCTAAAGCTAGCCAAACTGTTGCAATACTTAAATGGAAGGGAAGTGTAACTTCCTCCAAAAACATATCTATACAGAGAATGATTCAACATATAGTGCATGGTGACAGCTTCTTTGTCTCAGTGTCACCTATTTCTAGTAGTGGAAACCAGATACTTAGTTTTACAAAAGCAGCAGACAACTCTCTACTGTGGAGTACTGCTTTTTGGGGAAGAGAGCAGGAGGTAAGGGAGGCAGGTCAACACTCCTGCCCAACTTGTCATCTGCAAATCTACGGAGAGTGCACTCAATCCCCTCATCTAGATCATTGGTAAAGATATTAAACAGAAACGGCCCCAGTACCAAGCCATGGTGAACACCACTTGTGCCATTGCACACTTGGCATATGCACGCTACCTACCTGTCCCTTTACCTTTTAAATGTCATGCTGAGAGGAGGGCAGCAAATATATCAGGCAGTCTTGGCAAATCATGGTCCACAGCAGCACTTATACCCTACAGTGCTTTCCAGAAGCACCACATAATTCTAACAGTGTCTTTTCTTTCTGTATTTTAGATACAAATGAATGTGAAAGCAATCCGTGTGTCAATGGAGCCTGCAGGAACAATCTTGGGTCTTTCAATTGTGAATGTTCACCTGGCAGCAAATTGGATTCTACAAGACTGATATGTATAGGTGGGTATTTCCTGCCATTTTCCCACTTTTTCTTGAAAACATTTATCATATCGATTAATTGAGAAAATAATGTATTTGGCTAGTATTTCCATGATAGCAGAAAGTATGTCTAATTCTGTATGTGGGACCAAACAAATATGTACTGATTTGATTGCTGCGATGGGAGCAGGAGCAAACTGAGAGAAACACAATTCATAAGGATGTCCAGACTGTGGTGAAAGTAGTGAAAAGCAGATGTTGATTGGTGAGAGAAAGTGGAGATGTCTTAATAAAAATTATCTTGTCTCCTGGGAGAAGAATATGAGTAAAGCTAGAGGTGATTAGTCTAGTATTTGAGAAACTAGAGTGGAAATCGTCAGTGCATTGGCCACTCTTAAATCTGCGACAAGAAAACAGTTAAAACTGGAGGAACAACTACTCAAATAGAAGTATGAAATGATATGGCTTCTAGTGCTAAGAACATTCTTCATAAGACTGGTAAGACTGACTTTTCTGGCTTTGAGGAAATTATAATGGCTATTGTATTATAGCACAATCTCAAACTTCATCTCTTTTGTATGAAGCTGGCAAAGGTGAGTAAGACAGATCTGAGTTTGTCAGGAGGAGACACACAGAGTGTTGTCTTAGTTTTATATATACACACAATACTTACAAAGAGAGAAAGTGAGAGAGATAAATAAATAATGTTAGCATCCTCTGAAGTTTCTGTTGTACTGAAAAAAGCAGAACACTGATGGAGCTAGTAGCAACAGCTGCCTGGAAGATGTCATTGTTATTATCTTTGGAAACCATTCATTAATAGTTTTTTCCTTGTCTTTCCAAGAAAACTGAAAAGACTGGAGACATCTGTACTTGTCAAGTACAAGCTGCCATTGTTTCATCCTATGTATTTAACATGATTGAAGCCATTATGGGATATGTGATATAAATATGAATGCCATTAATAATTGGATGATGCTAATTTGAGTGTTCCTCTTATTTTAAGATGGATTTGTTTGATGTTCTTTAGTTCAACTTCTTTCCTTGCCAAGGATTTCCTAAAATAGGAAATTATCTGCAAAGACTCAGGTTTCCATTTAATGCCTTAGTAAGCTTTTTAGGTGAATGTTACTTCTGTGCCTAGGCCTTCTCTTATGGCTCTTTGTAGCCTCACTATCCATCTTAGTACTGGTTTTGTTCTTTCCTTCATTCTGATACTTTCTAGGTATGCCTACACTAACCTATGCTTTTTTGTACTGCTAATTTTTATCCTTGTGTTTTCACATCCAAAGGTGTTGCAAGTTCACTGAAGGCCTAATTATAACAATGTACTGGATTTACTTTGCAAATAGTTTCCATTGGAATGTTTAGAGTGTGAAATCCCATTTGGCCTGAATGTTAGTGATAAGTAATACAAAATATAAGCAAAACAAAAAAGCACAAAGCCGAACAGTCAGATATAAAGTTAAAATTAGGAGCCACCTATATACTGTGATCTTAATAATTAAGTTTTCACGTTGACTAAATATGTCACAGGAAGTTTTCTGTACTGCAGATGAGAATGTGTTAGGACAGAAGGGACAGAAGTACAGCGGATATGAGACATACAGATTTATACTGTTAGAGCCCAGCTCAATGTTTTCCTACTCTGGCAAAATTTTTATTGCAAATGGTACTGATAAGAAAAGGCAGACCACATTATTGAAAAGTGAGTAAGCAATTAGAAGTTATAGGTGATTTACAGTGACAAAAACCTGCAAGTGCTTTTGTGAAATGTATACCATTTCAAATCTCTATAGCAGAGCATGTTGTTTTTTCCTATTACCACTGCAGTGGAGGGCAGGCATATTGAAAGTATTTGCCCTGTTTTTCTCAGTGGACTAAGCCTGTAAATATTCCTGTATCATCAGATAGCCTACAGGAATATGCCAAAACTTAAATGTTTAGCTAAAATAGTATTGTTATTTAGAAGTGTGTTGTAATCTTTATAAGAATGATCAAAGTGAGGTTGTTGTCTTTGTCTAGTTTTTCAATTCGAAAGAATGTCAGAACCAGAATCAGTCCTACATTATTACGTTTTATTTCCTTTCTTCCTTCCTGCCTATTTTTACTGTCCTGTAGGCTCAGATCATGTACAGCACGTTAGAGAGAATTTATCTGGAGTAGCTGCATGACTGCTGCTTGTTCTTTCCTTTGTTGTAGATGGAAGACTTCAGTTTGTCAGTTCTTCAGGTTTCTTTGTTCAACCTGCTCAGCCTCAAAGCTGATGAACCAAGTGGCCTGAGCCATTTTCATCCATATTACCTGTAGGAATTTAGCATAGATGTGAGGCATTTTTCTCCTTCTGTGAGCTTTTGTGGCTAGAGAAAATAATTACTTGTTGAAATTAGTCAGAATTCAAGTCATCATATTTCCCCTTGTATTTAAGCTCAAACCTCCAGCAACTGAAAATTGTCAGTTCACTGATTACAATGAAAGCATTCAGAAAAAATGTTTACATATTTTGCATTTATTTTGCTTGCACACTGAGAGTGCTGCTTTTTGAACTATGCAGTTAATGTATGCATTTTGTGCATGTTTTAGTTTTTAATCTGTGGAATTCATACAGCACACAATAAATAGGCTGCCATCTGCCTGTAGTATGCATATATTCTTCTTCAAGTCAGAATCAAAGAGATGCAAGCAGCAGAAAAAATGTTTTGATCCTGAATAATAAATTTTTCTCCAAAGCAAAAGTCACAGTGACTACCCATTGTGGATTTCATCTGGACAAGACAGATTATATAAAATAGAGGAAGTAAACTCATAACCTGAAAAAGATAAGAGAAGTGCACCTAGACAGGATAATGTAGATGCATCTGGTGTGAGGAAAGTCACCTCCTACACTGCATAGTTTAAGTAATTTTTGAGTTTTATTTTTCCATGCTTTAAAGCTGGCTAATAAAACAAATGATACTGAGTTCAAGAAACTTTGATTCAATACAGAAATGTAAGCATTTACATTTTGATAACATAAAGCACAGATATCAACAATCAACATATGGGAAGGAAGCTGAACGTGGCATAAACGAACGGCCAAAGAACCTATATTCCCTCTCCATTTTGGTCCCGTCCCTGAATTTGGCGCATAGTGTTACCACAGACATGCCCATCTGATGACTGGCAAGAGCCGACTCAGTTTATGACTGTCCTGGTTTTGTCTTTGATATTATTATGTAAACCCAAGTCTTGACTTAGCTAAAGGCTGATGAAGTTGTAGAAAAGATGCCTTTCCCATTCTTCTATACTCTTCATTGTTTTGTGCACTTGTTTAGGTGTAGTGTTCTGCTCCACATGTTTGAAGCCAACAGGAATCCAAATAACACAACTGCTTTACCCTTACCTGTTCATGAAGTACATTTTCTAGGGCTGATTCTAGTCACATTCTTGAGCCATGGTTTTTTCCTATTACTTTGGCCAAAGGAGGATTATGCACTGTGTTGTCTGCATAATTTTATAACATGATAATTTTGTAGAAAATTTGAAGTTGCTTGAAAAAAATGAGCTGGAATTATTTTATTTTAAGCACATTGCTACTAAACACAAGATAGTAGTAACACTGATGGTGTCCAGACTAGTAGATGGTCTGGATTTTTGTATATATGGTATATGTAAATCTTAAAGCTAAATCTTACTCCGCTTTCATTAGTCATCTCATTAAATTAATCTGGACCACTTGCTTAGCTTTGAACTCAGAGTATAAGCATGCATTTAAATTTTACCCAGGCTGACCTCCCAGTCTGGGTTAGACCTTTACAGACTGCTTTTGCTAACTGAGCACCAAGGCTGTTGTGTGCTTCAAGAAATTTTGTACTGTTTGAGTAACATGGTAAGGGTAGTGGACAGAGGTGCTGTAAGTTCAACTTTAAAGCAGGTAACTGATTTAGGGTCTAACTGGCATTTTAAAAAGTGGTCTGTGTACTGAAAGCACAGGTTTTAGGACTTCAAGATTTTGGTATGTGAAAGAGTATTTCAGAGGATTTCAAGCAGCTGAGACAACACTTGTGGCTGAAAAATCCCCCCTCTGCTCAGTGGGCTGCAGTCAGGAGGTGCTGCCTGATGTGGCCAGACATTTACTGGAATGGGTTTGTTCTGGGCTCCCTGCCTGGCAATTCAGCTGGTGGTTCAGGAGCTGACTGCTGGGTCTGAGCCCTCACAGCAAAGAGTGGAGTAAAACCTAACACACATGTTCAAAACATAGCTAATGCACCAGCAGAACCAGACCTCCTGGAAAAATATTACACACCCCTTATCCCTCACATTTTAATCTTTTTTGTTTTCATCCTGATAACCTGGAAGGTTCACTGAGTGTGAGAAAGGAAAGAGCACCTGGATTTCATAAACTCGTGGTTCAAACAGCTGCACAAGGGCAGTTCCAAGTTGTTGTCTTTGTATCTATTGTAACTTGTGTATTTTACACTGATCAGTCCCTAGATTAAATAAATAAAAACACTGTAGTATTTGGAGGAACTCTGCTGGCTTGGAACATGGACTAGAAAAGTCCTCAAGCAATGCATTTCTCACAAATTCAGTGATAGTGCCATTCCTTTCCATCACTCTTAAACTGAAATGTGTACAAAATTACTCTGGTTGAGAGTTTTCTTTTAAAAGAGAGCCTGTACTCTGTTGGTACTTTTGTACATTGGTGGTATGAACATGGCATGCCAGTTCTTGCTGTGACAATTCTGTATTGTTTCCTGTTTTGATTCAGATAGCCTGAAGGGGACTTGCTGGCTCAACATCCAAGACAATCGCTGTGAAGCCAACATCAATGGTGCTACACTGAAATCTGAGTGTTGTGCTACCTTAGGAGCAGCTTGGGGCAGCCCATGTGAGCGGTGTGAATTAGGTATGCTCTTATCTCCTCCATCTTTTTGTAGAAAAGAGGAGGTACCACTAGTCAGATTCTCATCTTCTGTATAGAAAACAGACAACACAAAAACCCCATGAAACGAAGTTATCAAAGTTATCTTATTTAGCTTCACTGGTAATCTTCATAAAGGTCATTCTAGGAAATCTGAATTTACCAGGAAATAGCATTGAGTTTGTCTTTTCATAATAACATATATTGCATCTCCACAGGGACTGTGTTGGGGTAGAGAAGTAAGGACTACTGTAATAAAATTAAATAGCTGGTAAAAGTTTTGAGGGATTTTTCTGTTGCAGTCTGTTAATGCTTTTTTGAACTATTTTCAAGCACAGCATATGTGCAATTATTGATTGCAGACTGGTACTACTGTTAGATTATGGAGTTAGGTTAGAAGTTGGAAGCAGGAATTCTGTATGCTCTAGTTTGCGGAAAAAACACTACACTGCATTCTTCCCATAAGGTTTGAATAATGCCACTTGTAGCTGAACCAGTGTCAGGACATTTTAGCCTTTCATTTTTAATTGGAACAATAAATGTGAGCATCTGTATCCTGTCTAAGAAGCAAGGTGCAAACAATGTCCAGCAGAGCTCTTAACTGTGCAGCATCACACAAAGATCTTAATTTGGACTTCAGAATGGACTAATGAATTAATGAAAAATGATTTAATCTAGAGAGCTAATTAGCTCAGACTGGAAACATTCAGCCATTTAATTTCCTATTCTCTAGCTATTTAAATTTCAGCAAGCTTTCATGTTGCTATATCATGCAATATGATACATTGCTACATTTTACATGCAAGCGCAAGTAATGCCCATTGCTCAGATCCTTTATCAAGCTGCAGTGCAAGAAGGGTCTGGCATCACTAAAGCTTTAAAACGTTATGCAACTTTACAGAAAATTTACCTTCCAGCTACATATTAGTGCAGAGATTTATATGATTAGATGCTTAGCATCCTGGTCTCCATTCAGGAAAGCACAGGAGAAAGCAATAATCTTAAAATTTCATCTCCTCAACTTTTCCTTGTTTTAAGAACATACATGAGTCTGTATTTTTCTTGACTGAGGCTGAAGCACTCACCACCTTACATAGTTAAATGAGAGAATCCTGAAAATACATATCTTTGTAAATTATTGACTCCTGTATTTCTGTCATTCTAAAACAGTGATATATCATTCTGCCTTGATTTCAGACACCGCTTGCTCCAGAGGATTTGCCAGAGTGAAGGGTGTTACCTGTGAAGGTAAAGATTTTCCTTATTACTCAATATTTCACTTTTTTGCCTTTGAAGATGAGATAAAAGGGGATTTATACTGTTTTTGTCATACCTAATCGTATTGACCTTAGATGAATGCCTTTGCAAACAGTTCCTGACTGGTGGGAAGTATTATCTTACACTGTTTCTTGGGGATTATAAAAATAATACAAGGAGAATTGAACTGCTTCTTCAAAATACATTTAGTCCCTTTAGTTTTTTACTTTCTGACAGCCAGATCCATCATCTTGTCTTAGAGGAGAGAATGTGACACCTTTGTGTCCTATGAGTTGAAGATATCCCAAGAACCCCTTGAGGCAGAGCCAGAAGCTTGTTCAGAACAGTGTTCAAACTGTAGCACTGTATGGATGAAAGCCTTTCACTTTCTTTCATGTAGCTTAACTTCTCAATAAAGCTGTTCCTATCTCCTTTGAGTTAGCAGATAACTCACATCTTTGTTTCCCCAACAGATGTGAATGAGTGTGAAGTTTTCCCTGGGGTTTGTTCCAATGGGCACTGCATTAACAGCAGAGGTTCATTTCACTGCGAGTGCTTTGAAGGACTGACCCTGGATGGAACAGGGCGAGTGTGTTTAGGTAAGAACCCGCTTGTCTGCCAGATTTTCAGCTATGTCCAACACTTGTCCAAAATTGTTCTCAAAGGGTTGTGAAAGGGTATTTGGTTTGTTTCTGAATTCCTCCAAAAGCACTTTGCTGGGCATGTGTTTTAGTTGATGCCTGCTTAGGTATCAATTGCCTGCTTCGGTTCCAGGAAGAGCTGTTAGTCCCTTAGGGGAACAGGAATGTTTGTGTTAAGAGTTGTTTTGCCCGCAGTGCAATCAGTAGGTTTTTCTGGAGTGCTGGGACTCTTTCAGTAACAAAAATATTCCCCTCACTTAGAGCTAAATGCTAAGCAATCAGATGGTTGTCCAGAAGCTCTGAATGTTGTGTGAACAGTGCTCTTCTCTGTGGCTATCTAGTCATTTTGTGAAACTCAGATTTTACATTGTAGCATGAATATGCTTGTGCAAATTGGTCTGGCTGAGAATAATCAAAATGAGTGCAGATAAAAGTAAGACTTCATTTTTTTTGCACAGGTAATGTTAGCTTCCACTGACAAAAACTTGTGTCCTTCAGACATTTATTTCTCTAGGTAAAAAAAAGACTGAACCCCTGTATAAGTTGAGGAAAACAAGGTATCACATACCAGGTATGATTAGCATTATTAACATGCGTCTTTGAAATCAATGGTCAGAGATGACAAAAGACAAAATTCAGGGCACTGGATGTTTAGAATAGATTCTGGAATCCATGTTAATTTTTCTTACTAGTTCTAAGGACTGTGAAGATATGATTACTGACAGTATTGATTTCTTTTAAGAAAACAGTGCAGCAAGACAAAAAAACCTATCAGCCCATGTCATGGATTTTCATACACTTACCTTTTTTTAATTATTAGTTAAACATTGTTTTCTTTACTTAAGTAGATTCAAATTTAAGCGAGCACTATGCCTTACCAATAGCTGATACAGGTACCAGATTGTGGGGTTTTTCTAATGTGAAAGTAATTTTAGAGATGTTTTTCAGAGTAAGTGTAATTTTTAAATTAAGCAGATGTGTACATTCAGTATAAAGGCCTCAGGAAAAAGTAATGATTCAAAACCAAGTCTGCCCAAATGCAGGTATCCATTATATTTGTGCATATCCCATCCTACCCTATCATATGCCGTTTTGCATGTTAGGTTGACTTGATATTCCATCCCTTCTCAACCCCTCCAAACTCAGTAATTCTGTTGCCAGTCACTGGCTTTTTTATGTCATCACCCCCTTATTGCTTCTCAATTAGAAATCTGATAAATAGGGGTGTGAATTTAATTGTGGTTGATAGAGCTAATGAAAAGTTCAAACAAAAGAGCCATTTTCAAGGAAGACAGGATTCCTTTACTCTCAAAGCCATGTTCCCATTTCTTATTTTAATGAAAAAATTACCTTCTGCATTACCAGATGTGTGCCTTCTCATGTGCTACAAATACTGTGTACTATGCCATGTGTTTTGAAATACGTTTGTTTCCTTCAGGATCCACTACATTGATTTTAGTGCAAACAAGTATTTATTAGTGGTATGTTTGATGAGTATATGGAAATTAAAATAAATATGATCTTGATGTGGAATAGTTTACAGGAAACCATTAGCATTCTATGAACAGTTTCCATTTCTTGCTTCTAAATAATTTAGCTTCAGATGGACACGGGGTACATTTATATTATATGAATAAAAGCTTTGAAGGATTTGTATGGAAAACAATTCAGCAGCTTATCTGTGTCATTTTCAGATCTTGCATCTTCTCTAAAGCTTTTTACACTAAGCATTTAAAAGTTCTGTTAGATTTGCTAAAGCCTGCCTTCCAGTCTGTATTCCTTGTATAAATAAATTAATTTAATAACATAAACATAAGTGAAACTATTTTTTCATCTGAGGTCAATGTGTAAATGAAAACACCTCATAAATTAAAGAAATATATGCCTCTGTCTTGCCAAATATACACAGAAACATAAAAAGCACAGTTACGTCAGAGTAATGGTATATCTCGTACTAAGAGACAAGTAAATATATGCTTGTACTTTTATGTGGTACAAAAGAGATCTGGAATTTAAACTACAGTTCACGATTAGGAACTTAAAATGGTTGAACACTGTGCAGAGGCATAGAGTCCTGAGCAGAAGTCTGTCTCCCAGAAACTGAACCTCACATGCTTTTGTGCCTCAGAAACAGATGCTTCTGAAAAACAACTTTTGCTAAGGGTAGAATGCCCATTTGTTCTTGTAAAATGAGCAGATATTCGCATGGAGCAATGCTACCTGGAATGGGATGAAGATGAGTGCATGCAGTCTGTTCCTGGCAAGTTCCGTATGGATGTCTGCTGCTGTGCTGTGGGGGCTGCCTGGGGCTCTGACTGCGAGGAGTGTCCTAAGCCTGGCAGCAAGGAATATAAGGCTCTGTGCCCCAGAGGCCCTGGCTTTTCCAACAGGGGAGATATTCTAACTGGCCGGCCATTTTATAAAGGTAAGGGTTCATTCCTGGATCTAAAAATTAGCTACAGGTACATCTGGATGAATATTCTAAGAAAATGCCAGGGTTTGGGTCTCTGTTTGGGTCTCTGGCAATCTCAGTTTATAAAAAAAAACAGTCAACCAGGTAAGGGGTACATATTTTACAAGTTGGCTCAGGAACACCAGGAGCATAAGTTGTGTTAGAAAGCCAAAGAGAGCACAGCACGCATATTTGTATCATGGACAAAGAAGTCTCAACTGTGGAAATTTCACTGATTTTGGTTGATTGCAGATTAACATGAATTTTTAATTACTAGTTTGGGAACTGAGAAATGAAGAAAGCATTAACAATTCAACAGGTGTGGAAACATCTTTTCTCACCTACCCCCAGGCTCAGCTTCAGCCTAGTACCTCTTCTCCACCTTTCCTGGTGTCCAGTCCCCTAGTCCCATGATGAGGCAATTGGCAGCACAGGGCCTCAAGAACATTGAGAAAATTTCATTTTGCCACCCTGGGTTGCTTAGTCTTTTTTTTTTTTTTTTTTTTTTTTTTTTTTTTTAATGCTCCTTCACTCTTACTGATTTCCTGTGCCCTGTGCCTTGGCATGGACTACTCCATGTGACAGGAGCCTTCAGAGGTGTTCCCTCTCAAGAATGGATTCTACATGGTCCATAGTCCTTCAGGATGTCCCAGCCCCAGTGAGGGTCACTCATGTACTGTAGTCCCTGGAGGATGTCTCTGCCCCACCACTGATGACGCACAAGGCCATGGTCCCTCAGGGATCTTCCTGACCCCAGCAGGACTTTTGCTTCTGGCTCACAATCCTTCAGAAGTATTTCTGCTCCATCATGCATCTTCCATGGACTACTGTCTGTCAAGGTATTCCTGTACCTTCCTGGGTGACCTAAAGGCCACAGTCTCTCTCAGGCATGTCCCTGCACCCATAGTCCCTCAGGGATGTCTTTGCCCTGACATAGGTTCTCCAGGGCTGGCAGTCCTTCTGGAGTTGTTCTTCAGACATGGGAGTTCTGCTTCCAAGAGTGCATCTCCAGTTGTGTTTCTGATAGTGTGCACTCCTGCTTGCTTCCTCCTGTTCAGTTTTCAATTCTCCTAGCCTGTGTAGGAGGAGGCCATCCTTCCAGTTCCCTTCAGCTGAAATGCTGCCTTTTATGCCCAATACAATTTTTAAGAAGGAAAATGAAATTCCCATTAATTATTTTTGCTTTAGAATGCTCTTTTGTTTTATTCTTATTTTGTAGATATCAATGAATGTAAAGTGTTTCCTGCTATGTGCATGAATGGTAAATGCAGAAACACAATTGGAAGCTTCAAATGTAGATGTAACAGTGGGTTTACTTTAGATATGGAGGAAAGAAACTGTACAGGTAAGTAATTTTCCCTGTTTTTTCTTAGAATCATAGAATAGTCAAGGTTGAAAGGAACTTCAAATGATCATATGCTTCAACCTTTTGAGGTCAGTCTTGAAAACATGCTGTGGTGATGTCTCTACCATGTGTCTGGGCCATTTCAAAGGAACTTTAAATTGTTGCATAACTTGGGGATCTGGAAACTTAATGTCATTAATTTCCTTCAGTTTCTAAGAGCTTAGCCTTTGGTGAGAATGGCCAACTGTCTTAAGTTGTCCTTTCAGAAAGTAATTCTTTAATAAATGTAACACTATTCTTGTATACATACACAAGGAACTTTTTAATTGTTATTGAAGATGCTCAGGGCACACTCTTGTCAGTACAATACGAAAAATCAGTCAGAATCACCAGTGAAGCCAAGTTCAACGTTTAAATGTACAGCTTAAATTAATTTATGTTCCTTACTCTCTGGTCATTGTACTACCAAATGAACTTAGAGACTCCACTGCCAATTAATTTTCATTCAGATTTGATAGCCAAGCACACATAGAGGCACAACCACTGCCCTGACATCAGTGCAATGTTAAATCAAGAAGAGGCTTGCATTTAATTTAAAACTTGAATATTTTTTTTTATTTACTGCCTGGAAAAACTGAACAGAAGGTAAGCTTCTTGGTTTTCTGGCTAGGAGAACCTGAATGTCTGCATTGTGGGTGGTTCTGTGCTGAAAAGGAAGCAGGTTTGTTATACCACACAGGCATCTATGAGTATGAGTAATACAAAATGTGGGTGGTAAGGCACGTTAACTGAGGTTGGTCTGGATGTTAATGTTGCCCTAACCAGCGATTTCCTTGTTTATATACTAATTGCTTTGGTGATAAATTCATTTAACAACCTTCATTTCTACACTAACAAGAATAGGTCAGAAAACTTCTCCCTACAAAAGCTATTTTTTTGGTTTTGTTTTCCATTTAAAGTTTATTCTGATGAAAATGAACCACTGAGCAGCTGTAAAGATGCAGGTTTTCTTAAATGGAAGACTTTTTGTTTGTTTGTTTTAAATGAGCAACAAAGTGTTTTATAAAGCCTGCAGAGGGCCAGATACTCCTCAGCATCCCAGCCCCACCAGATGGGTTACCATCCAACACCTCCACACATCTGTATATGAGGACTGATCTTCACCTGGCAGAAACCTAGCCATGGAGTGACACAGAGGCAAAAGAATCTCTTGCATGTAGTGAAAAAGGGACTGTTCTAGATCTTTAGCGGTTTCTTTGGATAAGTTTATACTTGCCTGGTTTTCCTCAAGCACTTAGACAAATGAGTCTACTGCTCTGCTCAGCAACTTTCTGCAGACATCTTGATGCTCTTCTCTGATTTCTTGCTCCCTGGACTTCTTGGATGACAGAATCAATACTATGCCCTATTGTAGACCAATGTCTTAGTTGTTTCAAATATTCTTTTATCTCTCATAAAGACTTCATGATTTCTTAGTATGTAGAAAGTAATGGCACAGTAAAGCTGAAGTCAGAGGGTATAGTGGAGAACACAAAACAAAGTCACTGAACCCTAGCTCACCCCAAAAGCATTGGATGTGGAGTATATTAGAGAAGAGAAAATTCTGGTAAGATGTGAGAAGGTAGGAGATAGAACAGACTGTCCAGTTCTTTCTGGTTTTGAATGACCCATTTCACTGGGTCATATCCATATTACAAAATCCTCTTTAGCTTCCTGCCTCACTCCTAGTGTGTCTTACAAAGACCTCTTCCCTATCTTCTCTTTTTACTTGCTACAAACCTTCTATAGTTTTCCACAGTAAGTTTAATTCAGATTTAACTCAGATAACCAGTAAACTGCAAATCTGTCCTTCAAAGGAGCTACTTTAATTCCTAGTGAAAAGAGTTTTCACTAGGTAAGGTTATAATGCTATTAGTGGATAAATGTCTCATAATAAGCAATTTAATATCAATAGCACTGCAGTAATGGAGTCAATTGGTACCTCCGTAATAATAACTCATAATTTGTTACAGTTACTAGTTTCCTTAGAAAACTAACCTCAGATTTCACTTAATTGAAGCCTACTCATTACATAGTTTAATCTATAGTTGACAGCTCTGAAAGCATTGCATTATGAATCTCAGAAACTTTTTCATGTAATCAGATATTCCTTTAAATATTAATAAGAGTCATATACTAATTTCTAATGGTCAAGTATTCCCATCTGTGAAAAGCAGGATAACCTGAAATCCCATTTTATTTTTCTGCCTCTCCACTTCTGTAAAATAGACATTGATGAGTGCCGGATCTCCCCAGACTTATGTGGACGTGGTACTTGTGTCAATGCTCCTGGAAGCTTTGAGTGTGAGTGCTTCGATGGCTACGAAAGTGGATTTATGATGATGAAGAACTGTATGGGTAAGTGTTGCCAGTACCACTTGGAGTCTGTCCATTTACTGTACAAAGCCTAACTAAACTCTGTACTATACGTCTGCTCCACTGAACATTTCATATGTGTAATTTTTTGACTTCTTGAACAAATGAGACAGGTATACAGTTTATAGGATAGATAACTGAAATATCCATATAGCTTTTCTTGTTGTTTTTGCTAAGTATTTTAGATGCTTCTGTATAGAGAATGTTTGTTTAATCATGTAGTTTAAAACCAGCTAATCCAGACTTCTGGTAGAGTTAGGAACAGAAGGCTGGAGTTTCAAAATTAGTGTGATTTCCTTCATGCTTCTTGGACTCGAGAATTTCTGAGATTATTTACTGAAAACAGTTATCTCTCTGATCTGTGTAAGGTTTTAAAAATAGATGCAGAGACACCAAAAGTTACCAGCCACCTTAAAAAATCTTGAGCTAGTATTGTAGAGTATTTCATGAAATTCATCATGAAAAATCTAGCGAAAATGAGAAGTCTGAGATTTTCATCTTAATGAGTGTAAGTGGGTCCTTCTCCTTGCCCTTCCTGAAGAATGGATTGACATTGCCTCTCCTCCCACTATAGAGATCATTTGCCTAATTTCCATGATCTTTCAGGGATGGTGAGCAGTGACTTCAAAATTACATTGGCCAGCTCCCTCTCAGCACTAATGGGTCTTTTCCATGTCCTTTGTCAGCAATTCCCATCTCCCACTTGCCTGCATCTTGTTGCTGCTGCTGTTATGTCCTTCACATCCCTTGCCAGCATCAAGTTCTGGTGGCTTCAGCTTTCCTAACCCCATCCCTACACCCTCAGACAGTGCCTCTGTAATTCTTCTGCATCACCCATCCCTGGTTTTGCCTTTTTTATACTTCCTTTTTTTGAGTTTTGTTAGGAGCTTTTGTGCTCATAATTGAACTCAAATAAGTTGTCCTATGCCCCTGTGTGCCAGAAGGCCATGCAGGCCTCCTGTCACCTTCACTTGATATTCTGCTTTTAGACTCCAAAAGTCATTCCAAAACATTGCCTGAATCACAGATGAACAAAGAAGCTAAAATGTGGAAGCTGAATTTCCTTAAGGAGAGACTAATGCAGTGAATAATACTATATGGTGGAGATATATTATATGACAGAGGCATGGAAGCAAGATGTCAGATTGATAGGCAGAGAGTGAGGAAGTAAGAAATTACTTCTTAAGGGCCTCTTGCAAAAATTAAGAAAGGAAAGAAATATTGTTCAATGAAAATATTTTGGAGCTGCAAGGACTATCCAGGCAGGACTGCAGCAAAAGAGACGTTTAATTCTGTCACTGGACAATCTCTCCCCACATGTGAATAATCTGCAAAACCCAGTGATACCTTGATTACAGTCTTAGGCTAATGAAACACTAGACTGTCTATCTGAATGAAGTCTCTAGTTTCAAGGATATGTAGCCATAATGCTTCCAGGGAATGCATTTGCACCTTAAGCAACTTTTGGTTATATTTTTCTTCATCCACATGTTCAGTGCTAACTGTTTTTATCACGTTTGTGGGTTAAATATGTGGTTTGCCATTAAAAACTGTAGCAAGCATATTTCTCAGCCACACAATGACATACATAGGAGTAATCAAACTTTATAGCAGTTAAAAGTTTACACTCACATCTCTATTAATGCCATCCATAGACAACAATTTCAGTGCATACACACATGGGTGTTCATTTGCATGATGAAGCACTTTTAAAAAAATTTCATGAAATTAATACATGGTTCTAGATGGTAACCATCCAAGTGTTGTCTTTTCTTGTGTCCTCTGCTTCCTAGAATACTTAGTTTTGAATGATGAATTTCTGGTTTTCTTGAGGAGGAAAATACCCATTTTTAGAGTTAATAATGTATAATTTTGCTTGAACTGTTGTGCACTGTGAGAAAATGAGCAGTACTGCTTCAACGAAATAATCCTTTTTTTCCTAATTGTTGGATTTTCTCTCAGACACTGTGAATTGCTTTTGTCTTTGTTGCTATTTGGTAATGATTTTACATTTTTTATGGTGGTTTCTTTGCAGATATCGATGAGTGTGAACGCAACCCTCTGCTGTGTAGAGGTGGCACGTGTGTGAACACTGAAGGGAGTTTTCAGTGTGAGTGTCCTCTGGGACATGAGCTGTCACCATCACATGAGGAATGCATAGGTGAGTTTGAACTCAGAATAGTAGTCTTCCACTTCCTATGATAACTGGTCATGTTTGGTATGCAAGCTTCTTACCTCTGGCAAGGTAGGGTTTCAGGAATATTTTATTCAAATTCATGCTCCTGCTTTGTACGATTATCTTCATATTAAAATCTTTTGAGAGACCCTGTAAAATCTCAAGCACCCTTAACACTTGAACTCAAGGGGAAGTATATTACAGAGCCTTTAGGGATTATTTAGTAACTCAAAGGATGATGTCACTCATTTTGGCAAGTTTAAAGTAAAATACATAGAAGCATAAAGTGAACTTAATTCCTACAGTCACAAAATAGTATTGCCCCTTTTGTCCCAATTCCAGGTCTCTTTTTTGCATGATTCCCCAAATCCATAATGCAAAATACACAAAATCCAGAATGCATGTTATCTCTTTGGTTTCTGTGATGCACAGTTGTTTTAGGTCTTGGTTTTATCCAGGAAACTGTGCAGTTTATATTCACAGAACAGAAACTAAGAAGTTAAACCTTTGAACACTGGTGTAATCATACTGTTCACAGCTCCATACATTGACCTGAAACATGGTAAGAACAACAACAACAACAAAAAGTAAAAAGCCTGAAACCCACCAGTTTAAAGTATTGCCTCTCAACCTCTTTCTCTGGCATTTGAGCAGTCAGAATCCACATTCTGAGGAGCAAGTAGATGATATGAATTATTCTTTTCCAGATGTTAATGAGTGCTCATTAAGTGACAGTCTCTGCAGAAATGGCAAGTGTGTGAACATGGTTGGAACATACCAGTGTTCTTGTAATCCTGGGTATCAGGCTACTCCTGACAGACAAGGCTGCACAGGCAAGTGTTGTACACCTTCGCCTATGTGTTTGTGTCTCAGTGTATACTGTCTCATCTGTCTTTGCTTCTATTTAATTTCATACATTTATTTTGAAACTGAACAGGACTATCTTTTTATCTGTCATTAGGCCTGTCATTACCTACCATGGACCCTTCTACCTTTTAAATAAAAAGAAGGTATAAAAGATTGTTGCTGTACTGAATTCTGCAGGATACTATGAGAAAAAAATTCATATGGTACTACTCTGTTATAAAAACATAAGTTTTAAATAACAATCAGAAAATATTACTTGATTTCTTGATCTAGCAAGAACAGCCTCATGCACTGAGAGTATCTGTTTCACTTTTTTTTCATGTTGTATACATTATACATAACTTAAATCCTTCACCATAGTAATACTGAATTATGTCAGTGTCATGACAATGGTACAAAAGTATTGAGAGTTTTTTTATTTGTTTCTTTTTTTTCTCTCTCTTTTTTTTCCCCCCAAAAAATATTAATTAATGCTACATTTCGAGCTTTAATGAAAACTATTCCTCAGGACTTTTCTTTCATTTTAACTTGTCTTTTGCACTTTTTTATTTACATCCCTGCTAATGTAAATATGAACACAAGGAACAATTAAAGATAGCTGCTAGGTCCCACAGATAAAAATGTAGTTTGAAAGAGAAAAAGCTGCACAAATATAAAAAAGAAAATTCAGAGTGAGAATAACAATTCAAACCTGTATCACTGTTAAAGTGGTTCACCTGCTAAGTAAAATGGCAAGAGAAGACTATTTCTGTTACTTTTCCATGTAAAAGTAGACTTATTGCTACTAATGTTGCTTCCCCAGATATTGATGAATGTATAATATTGAATGGAGGCTGTGACACCCACTGCACTAACTCAGAAGGCAGCTATGAATGTAGCTGCAGTGATGGTTATGCTCTAATGCCAGATGTCAGAACATGTGCAGGTAGGTTTTATTATATTAAAAGTCCGGCACTGTATCTTTCATCCACTATGAATACAGCATTCCTTTAACCAATCCATTATAGACTGACAGAATTATCTGTTTGTTGGTTTGTTTTTTGTTTTTTCAATCTAGATATTGATGAATGTGAGAACAACCCAGATATCTGTGATGGTGGGCAATGTACTAATTTTCCAGGGGACTATCGCTGTCTCTGTTACGATGGATTTATGGCTTCTATGAACACGAAAACTTGTATTGGTAAGTAGCTGTATGCACCAAATTTTATGCAAGTCTGTACCTACTCTGTAGGTACTGTTTTAGGATGTTTTGCTGAATCATTGAAAATGGATATTCTAACTATGTAACTATATTTATTATATATAATGTATAATATATTATAGTATATATTAATTATGTAACTATATAACTAACTTTTTATTATTTTTTTTTAAAAAAATCCGTTCATCTTTCTTGCCTATCACAATAGATGTCAGGAAGGATAGAGAAAAAATTGAGAAACCCAAAAGGTGAATCAAATCACATAGTCCAAAATTAGGGGTGATTTAGTTGTAACTAAATGATTCCTTTAAAGGGTTTTCTTTTCACCTTCACTTTGATGTTATTCCAGGTTCTTGTTTTCATCTGAACTCCATGTTCTCAAATAGTTCATGTTTGCACAACTTGAATATTTAGAACTGATCTTTTCAATATTTTTTTTCATATTAGCTGTCTTAGTATATCAAGTCAGTAAAATCAGTAGTAGTAGTAGTAGTAGTAGTAAAATCAGATTGTTTTTATTCAGTCTACACACAGGTGCTTTTGAATGTTCTTCTCTATGAGAACAGTATCTCATATTTCTGCCATGTACATAATTGCTTTCTTTCACTAACAGTATCATCCAGTTTATCTAAAAGCCTTTGGGCTAGCTACATTTTCTTGCTGGACTTGACACTACTTTCAACAAAATACTTGATATTTTCTCATCATGGGTTTGCATTATCTTGTATGTATTTGACACTGTGCAAGTAAATGATCTTTGCTATTTAACTGTGGTAAAATTTATAAACTACTTTACAAATTTGAGATATTCAAATAAAGTAAAAAAGTTGACATAGTTGTAGCTCACAAGACTATGTTTTAACTAAAGTTTTTAACCAGATCTTTAATTATAAACTGTGTAGCTTTCAAATGAGGTAAATCCTGACATAATGTTGAAACCTTGTATTATTGTTGAAAGCCTATATTGAAGATTTAGTATGCAGTATTAGAACCTAAAGCACAGTTCAGGTACAAACATTACTCCCTAGAAAAGTTTTTCTTCCTAATGGAAATTTTTCCTCATAGGTGTAGTTGCACAGTGGAATTGGGAAGCCTTTTCCTCTCTGTGAAAGGGGAGACATCAGTACCAAACTTACCTCTCCCTTGAAACTTCAGTCAGCATCCAGGCACTAAGTGCTGAGCAGTCAGGTCGTTAAGGTGCTTGGGAAGAAGGTCTGGCATGAGAGAATATCTGGAGTCCTGATACTCTGTTTTCCCTGTGACTTTTTTTTTTTTTAATATGTCTGTGGCAAAATCTTTCTGGTTGTGGCTTAAAATTTGTTCTTTCTGCAAGTGTTTGCAAATCTTTCCTTGCTTGACCTGCAGCCTGACTTCTCCCTGAATGTTACCTTTGTGGTGGCTTTGTGCCCTTCTACGTGGTAGAGAGAGTTCTAACTTTGGGAAGCATGTCTTTTCGAAGGCGTGTTCTTAATGTCTCTGCTCTTTACCCTGTTCCAAACTGGCTTTCAGCAATGCCATCAGGATGGTTATTGACCTTTTCTTACATTCCTGCTTAACCTCAGCTTTGATAGACATTCTGATTTTTCTTCATCTCTTGAAATGTCTTGAAGTTTCTTTCAGCTTCTTTTATAATTTGAAGGACTTTGTTTGTTGTCAGCAAGTAATTCACCCCAACACACACATACACACTTGGGATCATCAAAGAGAATTATTTCCTAGCTGTTTTCTAAGGGCATCATGGAGCAATAGATACATTAAAAAGCTGCCAATAATCCATAGGCATTCTCCAAAACCTGTAGGGAAGGCTGGGGCAGAGCTACACATAGCCATGAGCTACTAAGAGAAGGAGTATGAAGGTTCCTTGTGGTGTTAAGAGTTCCCTATTTGATATGCTTTATAGTTCAGGCTTTTCCGATCAGATTTTGGAAGAAGCAGGTGAGTTCTTGTGTTCCAGGAGTGTCTCAGCAAGCAGAACTACAGCCTTAGCCTGTAGCAACTAAGGAGACTTAGAGTATTGCAGCTTTCCTTTGCCTCATAAAGGCTGATGTAATGACAGTATTTAGAAGACTGACAAATCCAGTCATGTTTCAAAATACAAAGTTAAATTTTACTAAGTTAAATCAGTAAGATACTCATCATTAAAGCTGCACACACAGAACAAGTTTTAATAATCACATTTAGTATTATGCACAAGTGTGCAATACCACAGAGCTGTTCAGGGTAGTTTGCATCGACTGGCTTCAAGTGCTTGGTGTTGCTTGGTCACAAAGTGCAGTGTGATCAGGCTTGACTGCTTGTCAATCAAGAAAAGCTGGAACTGAAGTGGGCCTGTCTTCTTCTTTCTCCCATTTCCCATGCTTATATTTCTATGCTATTGAACCCCTCACAGATAGCAGCATCCCTTCTACTCCTTGTAGGATTTACGTTGTTTTAGTGTCTTGGCAGACGTTCTTCTGGTGTACTTGTGAGGTTTTCCTGCCTCTTTAAGTCCCTTATTCTTATATATTCCTTTTGAAAAATTGTCTGGCTAAACGATTATACAATAGTTACATGCTATTCGTAGATACACTATTTTACCATGCTTATCTTGGGGTTTAAAGCAAACTACTATTAATTATATTCTAATTAATAAACTTCTAATTGGTATGTGAGGTGGACCTCTGCTTTGTCTGTATTACTTCAATTAAAAGGCCAACTGCAAATACCAGTAACACCTTTATTCCACACTATAGTGACTCTCTGTCATGCTATAGTATAATATGGTTAGTTAGTATTATTCAAGGTACACACGGGAATAATGTGCAAGGTATTTGAAAAGTTCTTGGGCTGTCTGGCCCTGCTGCAGTATGACTCAGAACAGTCATGAAACTTCTCAGTTACCTGCTTGACACTTTTCCACTTCTGATTTGTTCTTACACCAGTTTCGTCATTTTTGCTAAGCTGAATTCTTATTTTTAAAATGGATTGAGATGTTGGATTTTTTATAATTCTGAAGAAAACTATTCAGAGGTATTGATGCATTTGTATGTATCATTATTAAATTTTAAATAGTGATTGAAATATGCAAATTGAAACTTGTAGGTAATATTCACACAGGAAATTCACTGTGTAAATTCTTCTTTGAAAAAGATCATGGCTCTACTATGGTCAAAAATATGGTTTTAAAAAATGTTTTAAAGTGATTTTTTTAATAAGTAATTTAATTTATAGTCCAGTAATTGGCATACTAAACAAAGCATAAAACACCATGGTATTTGGACTATACATTCATACTGTGCTTGTTTTAAGTTAATTAAAAGACCACAGAGTGGAACAGCTGAAATGTATTATGCTGAAGATTAATAAATGACACGTCATAGGGTTAGACAATACTTCTGATATTTTCACTTGAATGAAAGTGAAATTTTGCCTTTAAAGAGGCAAATGACAGTAGTGCTCAACTAATAATTTATGTACACTTACAGATGTCAATGAGTGTGATTTGAATTCCAACATCTGTATGTTTGGGGAGTGTGAAAACACTAGAGGTTCTTTCATTTGTCACTGTCAGCTAGGATATTCAGTCAAGAAAGGAACCACTGGATGCACAGGTAAGGCAAATTTCCAGCATATATCTTGACTGGTTTTCAGGTACAACAAATGCATAAGCATACACAGGCAAGTGAGCCATTGGTATCTGTACGTAATAGAAAATATAAAAGTATTTTATATTTTTAAGTAAATTTCAAGAGTTTAAAAAGGTCCTTTCCTGGATCAGTCTCAGGATATGAAAGACCCCTTCCTTACCACTTGCTTATAACTGTAATTTTAAGGGCAAAGCTTTTATCAGTATGGATTGAACTAATATCTGTGTTATGAAACACAGCTGTGTTATGCACAGCTGCATTTGTATTAGACGTATTTTATCACTACTTGTTTTGTCATACATACTTAAAGTATAAACTCATCAGTCAAATAAAGCTGCAGAAAATTACCTGGTAGTTTGAGAAAAAGGCAAAAGGGAAAAAGTAGTAAAAGAAAAGAAGTTCCTGTCATAGTTAAGCAGTACCATATTTTCTGCAAGCTGGGTTCCCTGTGGTCAGGAAACTAAATTCATCCAAAATTACTCTATCAGGAAAGCTGGAAGAACTTCTCCTCTATTTTAGTCTTTTAAAAATTCTTCTATAATTACTAAATTAGTATATTATAATCTATAATTATATTATCTAATTATTATATTATTATATCGTATACTTCATGATATATTATTATATAATAATATTTAGTATTTACTACATTTTTAATGTGTTGAAAATAGCTTTAATTTCAAACTGAAAAGTGGTTGTAGGAAAGCAGACTAATTTTATCATGTTTACAAAGAACAGTGAAAACAAAATTGTCACTATTTTTTATTAGTGTATAATAAAGACAACCTGATTGAATTAATCTCTAGTCTTGAACACTTGTTTTTTAAAGGAATGTAAACCTGCTCAGTGGAAATAATTAACATGTTAAAGGAAAATAATCTGTAATATTCCAGTGTTTCTGATGTAAATGCTAATAGTTTATTTTGTCCTTGTAGATATTGATGAGTGTGAAATTGGTGCTCACAACTGTGACATTCATGCTTCATGTGTCAATGTGCCACGAAGTTTCAAATGTAGTTGTAGAGAAGGATGGTTTGGAAATGGCATTAAATGTATTGGTAAGTATAGAACAAATAAAGCAACAAAGCCATTCTCTCTTTTTTTCTTTTTTTTTTTTTTTTTCTTTTGTCATTTTTTTGGTATTATTTTGTTTTAATGAAAGTGTGTGATGTGAGTGAGTGATTGCTCAGAAAGTATGACTTTTCTAACTGCTGCACTCCATGGAAGGATGTGTATGCATAATTCTTGCTTTTCAGGAGACTGGTTTTCTGAGAAAACAAATGGTTTTGACTCAGAAGCCTGTCTGTGTAACAACTGACTGAATTAACTGTGTATTTCACAGCATTTATGTACAACTAATGAAATGTGCAAAATAAAAATTTAAAAAATGGAATTTGTTTTGTGATTTCCTACCAGAAAGATATTATTTCTGTTACTTAATACCATTTCTTGTAAATGTCCTGTAGTATACCTAGTTTGTTATGTACTGCCCAAATGTAAAGCAGATTGGACTTCGAGGTATGGGAAACTTGATTCTACTTTTGCTGGGCTGCTGCAGTAGCATCATTTCTCCTTGCCTTCATTTTTTTGCTTTGGTGTGGAAAATATTGCAGTATTTACTTCTTTTCAGAACAGTTTGGGATCTAAGGAAGGGGAGCTTTCTTTAGGAATTAGGTTTTATTGGTGTGAAATATGAAGACAAATTACCATATTATGAGACTTTACTCTAGGCCAGATTTTCTTTAGTTTTTAAGCCATATCTGAGAAGAAGACAAAGGTACCCTGGTTCCCTGGTTTTTATTGTTATCATATTGATTGAGAACATGTGAGGTTCTACTAAGTAAATAAGAAGTCCCATCGGAAAAAGAAAAATTTTAAAAGCTTTTCCAGCAGCATCCTTGCAGTTACAATAGCTCCTGGGTATAGAGTGTTATTCCAGATGACCTTGCAGATGGGTGAGAAGGGGCTGTTGACTATCCCGTTGCATTTGCTAGTGTGATCTTTATATCATGTGGCCATTCCCATCAAAAATGCCCTTTTAGGGTAAAAAAGTCTTTTTTTTTCCAAAAGCTTGCACTAATTTTCATGGGTTTACATTGTTGTCACGTTCTTCTGTTACTCAAAATAACTCTCCAAATGTATGGCAGATTTTCACCTCAATATTTTTCTTTGTTATATTGGTTTTTTTTTAACAATTTTGAATTCAAGTTCTTTAACAGGATGTCAACATTCAAGTAATAAGGCAGCTGAATGGGAATTGCTTTACCCAGACTCATGGATTTTTAGTTCAAAGGAAGAAATATTAAAATGAAACTACTGTAATTTAGCCCTATATGTTCTAGTGGGAACTTTGCATATTTATAGGGACATAACTCATCTATGCAGCTGCACATACTAGCTTGACAGTAAGGCTGATTTATTACCTGCTCTGTTACTGCTTGCACTCTTTTGCCCCTGATGTGCAGATTTTGATGAATGCTCCAATAGGACCCACCAGTGCAGTGTGAACGCTCAGTGTGTGAACATCCCAGGGTCATACCGCTGTGCCTGTGCAGAGGGATTCACTGGGGATGGTTTTTCTTGTTCTGGTAAGACATTTCTGTGAAAGCTGGCTTGTCACTGGTTCTTTCTGTTACATGGAGGCTTTGCAAATTAGATCTAACCCCAAAATGCTGGATAATAAAGGTAGAAGTGTCTCTTTGGATAAGGATTATTCCCATCTGCAGAAAAAATGCTAATGAAGGCAACTGATTGTTCTTTTGATTTGTGTGCCAAACTGGACTCACTGTTCCTATTCCTGGGTGAAGTGCTTGTCCACTGCTCTCTCCTTCTCCTCTCCATGCCAGTTTTTTTGAATGGGCAGCAGCAGGCTCTCCCATCAAGAACACAAAACACTTGCTCTCTACCCTGGTTTCTGTCTTGCAGGCCAGGTCTCGTCTTGGGCAGAGAAGGCATCATGTCTTCTCCCATCATTATGTTAGTTGAACAGGTTTTAATCATTAAAATAGGACTTTAAAAATAAATTAAATAATATAGTTGAAAAATATTGCCCATGATCTCAGCAGTTAAATTTGTTGGTAAATGTTCAATATTAATAGTGAACATCATTTAACATACAGCAAGTGATTCAAAAGAAATTGATGTGCATAGTATTATGTAAAGTGTAAAGATTTTTATAAAAAAATATAAATGGCCTATAATTGAGTTACTCTGGTTTGTACCACTTGCAGGTCAGAGATGCAACAATATCTCTGCTCTTGACTTCTGGCATGTCCTTTATAAAGTCTGCAAATTTGAAGGTTTGAAAGAATGCATCCTATTGATAGTAAAGTACCTAGAAACTAATGTGAATGCATTCATTATTAGCTATCTTCCTAATTTTGAAAAAAGAATAATTTACATCCTAAGTGACAGTGTTCTAATTAGTATATTGAAGTTTTATTTTTTTAAAGTATGCTTAAGTATTATTTATGTGTTTCAAATTTGTGGTTAATGAACAAGAAATTTCATCCCGACTATTAACATAGAGTGTTTCAGATGTGGGGTTTTTTTGGTTTAAATCAGATGGGATCCAGAAATTATGAAATGAAGATAGTGGGTTGAATTTTTTTTTTATATAATCATATCTGATGATATTATGAGTCCTTATGATGACTGCAATGGTGAATTACTTCCTCTGACAATTTGCCCTTTTATAGCTTTAAAAAACAACAACAGCAAAAACAAAAACAAAAAAACCAACCCAAACAAAACAAATAAAACCCCAATCAACCAAAAAAAATCCATAACTTTTGGAACATACTAGAATAATCGCCAGTTGTGTGCAAATGGTAGTTGTAGTGTTCCTGCTTCTCAAAATGTTTTCTAAAAGGCACATGAAAATAATTTTCAATGTATGGTTCACTTAGGAAAATTTGCTTCTGAATATATTTCATGCCTATGTAACATAGTATATATACCAGGAGATTAAGTTTTAAATTTATAAGCAAAGTATTCCACTTATTTGTCAGACCTAACGGTATGGAATCTTAAAATACTGCATTAAAAAAAAATCTGTTAAATAAAAACAAAGAGTAAGGAATCATGATCAGATGAAAGGAATACTTTTGGAAATGGTGTTATGCTTCTTTTTCTGCACCCTTTCAGTTTGTTTCATGTCCATGTCTAAATGTTTTTTTTGATACCAACAATACTCAGCAGCACTACTGTTTTGACCGTCAGGATAAGATTACTTGTGTTCTGCTATTGAAACATCATGTCAAAGAAATGTTCTCTCCCACAGATGTTGATGAGTGTGCAGAAAATGTTAATGTGTGTGAAAATGGACAGTGTTTGAATGTCCCTGGTTCCTACCATTGCGAGTGTGAGATGGGATTCACTCCTGCTTTTGACAACAAGTCATGCCAAGGTAGGCCACTGGTACCTCAAGCTCATTTTCTCATTTGGATTGGCTGCTTTAAAGGAAACAAGAAGGGATGGAAGGACCTCAGTTTGCAAGCAGAATACTGAGTGCATTCTTCACAAATTAGTTCCTTTAAGGAAAGTTTATTGCTAGAACAAGGGAGATCAGAGGCATTGGGTTGGGTAGACCCCAGCTTCGGAATGTGGGTTTCCCAGGGACTGTTAGCCACAGCCCAGGGCAACTGCCCAGAGTCAACCAACCAAAGTGTTCCACACCTTAACTGCTGCACTTTTTCTTGTAGAGCGAGTAGTTAGACAAGATGACATTTAAAGGTCCCTTCCAACCCAAACCGTTCTATGATTCTATGATTTTGAAGTGTGAATTAAAAAAAAAAGTAATACTCATCTTTTTATGATGTTTTCCTGGCCTTCATCTAAAAATCCCAGAATAGAGGTTTGGCTCAGTAATTTTTGGTTTTTTCTCTTCTTTTTGTTAGTTCTCTTTAATTAATAGTGTGTGGAAAATCTATTTTAATGACTGTCTTATATAGTCTTTCTATAGGACACACAACCAGCTTTAATAAATAAAACTAAAGAAAACTGCAGTACGTAAATCACTGCCATAGTTGGCAAGTTTGTAACTGGAGATTTTTCATCATCACCCTTTCACTGTCAATATTGTATCAGATCTTATGACATTTAAAAGGAATTATTTTTCTATTCCAGTTCAGCTTCTGTTTGCTGTTGTCCTCTTGTGTTTTTTTGCATTCTGTCTGCACAACCTTTGGGGGGTTCTGGTTTAAAATAAGACAACTGTGTATTAGGTAAAGTTTTTTTAGCTGGTGATGCAAAGATTTTTAACTTATTTCTTATTTAATGGTGGAAACGTCATAACACCTTGGCAACTTAAAAGTCCTGATTAGATATTAAACACAGATTCCAAAATGTAGTCTCTGAAATTCAGTCAATAACCTAGTGTGTTCAGACATTCAGGTATATGTGTATGAATCAAACTTCTATCAAGTTGTACATGGTGTTGGAGAACTAAAATATTTGGGTGCTGAACAATTAAAAGGAGTTACTTTTTTTTTTTTTTTTTTTAAGTGAACATATTAATTAGGCCTTAGGATAAGGTGATTCCTTGGCTGATTTCTGCAGTCATCAGCTATATTCATGACCTGATTTGGAGGTCATTTCATGGCTGTAATCCAAAGAGCTTATAAAGGTTCTTTAAATTTACAGTTCAGGTTTACTCAGGATTGTTGGATCTGAGGCATTTATCTTAATTTTCATTTTCCCTTAAAATTTTATATCTCTCTCCCCCTCAAAAGTTACCCCTAGTCATATATTCCTATAATGAGGTATTTTATCATTTCTCAAGTTTTGGATAAGGCAAGTAAGCCATGTTAAAATAGCTATTTCATTGTTCTCATCATTTTAATATGCCTTTGTACACCTCATCCAGTTCTGTTTCATCACTCTTGAACAGAGCACTGTACACAGAATTTTAAATTAAGATTTAGATATGCATTTCAAATGCTCTTAATGCTTTCCATTTTTCCTTTTTCTGCTAAAAATAGCTCACTAATACATTCTAGTGGCATTAGCCTTTTGCACAGCTGCTTTATTTTAGCAGTCTAAAACTCATGCTATCAGACAATACAGATCCCAGTGATCTAACTTACCTTCAACTCAGAGTGTCTAAACAATAATTTTGCATTTTTTACTCTTAATATTTAAGTCCTTTTCTACAACAGCAGTTGACAAAGACATGTAATTTTCTATCAGTGTCTTTAAACTTCATTTCATCTTCAGTTTACATGAGCACACAAGCAATCCTTTGCATTCATCTTAGCTCACCTATAGGTAGTTACTGAGTAACTGGTTTAACAACAGAAAAATCATGGGTAATTCCTGTGTTTTGCATTCCTTTTCCCTGTATACTCTCTTCAAGGAGATATAAGTAATATCAATTCCTAATCCTTCTCTATCTTCTTAGTGTACTTTATTTCCCCAAGAGAAGAGTGGTATTTCGAAAATCCTCAATGCCATTAGTAAGGGAGCATTGCAGACTGTGATCTGGGAAATGGGTGATACCTTTGTGTGGTGTTACACTTTATTCTGGTTGCACATTTTGAAAGGAGCTTACTGGCCTTTGGACTTAGCTTTCATTTCGAGTCCTGAGAAGTTAGTTTTGCTATTTTTCATTTCACACCAGGTAAATCAGAACTGGGAGCTTTATGGAGATTGCTGCACAAATCCCTAGCATTGCACAGTATTGTAATAATTAATATTGTAATAATTGTAGCTTTCTGTTGTTAATATATTACTTCAGATATAGATGAATGCTCCTTCCAGAACATATGTGTGTTTGGTACCTGTAATAATCGACCTGGAATGTTCCATTGTATCTGTGGTGATGGCTACGAACTAGATCGAACTGGGGGAAACTGTACAGGTATATCTCTTCAGTTCAGAAATTTGTCAAGACTTTCTGTTGTTTTTTTAGTTCCACCAAGTTAAGTTAGAGATGAGTTTACAAAACATGCATTGTATGCTCTTACAATAGTGCATGGCTTTTTCTATCCTTAACAAGCAGTGTGTAGAACTGCATGCTTTGGAGTATTTTTAAGAATTGAAGAAAAATAATGGCTTCTTAAATATGCAGCTGTACAAAGATTATTCCTAAATGTTTGATGAATTTTATGTAGTACTTCTGCTCAATTTCAAATAAAATTCACTTGCATTTGAAATTTTATGCCCATAGAGTCTAAAAAGATAAAATTGTTCTTTTTTGTCCAGTGAGCAGATTTATAAATGTAACTTTCCTATTTTAGATATCAATGAATGTGCTGATCCCATTAACTGTGTTAATGGTCTTTGTGTAAATACTCCTGGAAGGTATGAGTGTCATTGTCCTCCAGACTTCCAGCTGAATCCTACTGGAGTGGGTTGTGTGGGTAAGTAAAAGATACCTGGGGCTTCACTTTAGAAATCACATTAAAGGTGACTTAATACCAGTGAGTCTGGCAAGATAGAAAATTCTACATCAGTATGCTTGCTGTATATCCTTTTAGTTTTATAGGTATGGCATTAATTATTTTAACTGATTAATGGTATTTGTAGTCTCTTTAAAATATAGCTTCTTAAAAAGTGTTGAAATATGTATCATCTATATTTACATTCTCTTGACAATCAGTGACTCTTACCTTAAAAATGAATTTTTTAATCTTGCATGCATCTTGGAACTGATTGAGGTGTTTAGCTTAAGATCACATTGGAGTTAAAACTGGTTGTGATACCCATTTGTCTGGAAACAAAGTAAAAGTTGTGTTTCATTGTAGTTTAAATATTTGTCTAGCTTAAAAGCTTAAAGTGAATTTTCATACTTTTCTCCCCTTACTACATGACTGTCATGGTATTAAGGGGTATACAAGCAGCCTTGGGAATTTTTGGGGAAGGCAGAAGTTGAAAGAGGGCTAGGCTCTTTCCCCACCTAGGAAATATTTAATTTGGAAAAGATCATTTTTATTTTATTACTTTGGGAAGACTAAAATTTTTCTGAATAGGTAGCTCTACGCATTTTCTAAATGGTTACAGTAGTACTACAATGTGGTAACAAATAAATATATTCTAAGAAAATAATTTCTAAAGAAGTGCAGATTTCCTTCAAAATAAATTTTATTTCTCATCTTTTCCATGTTTCTCCACTTTCTGCCTATGAGTATTGTCTCAATGCTAGAAACAAGTGCTGTTTGAGACCTTTAGATGTTCACAGTATTGACCAATTTATTCTAAAACTGAAATATGGTATTTTTAAAGATGAGGTGAATTTATGTAACCTGTTCCCAGAAACCTGTGTTTCTGTCTCCCATAGACTCTTCTGACAGTTCCTGCCTTTTAATTTACTTCTACAGCTGCAGTCTGACTAAAGCTTTTGGCCTTGCCTCATCTGCATGTTCAGTTGAAGCAATGAAATCCTGCCTTTTTGACTCCTGCCATGTATAACTACTAAGATCCTCATTCTTTCCTGCAATCAGATGTTGTATGACGAGCCCTGCAAGCCCTGAATTATGACCAAAGAAGTGATCTTTGAAGAAACTTATGAGAATAAATTATCCTACTGTTAGCTGACTTGTGTTTCACTGTAAAATGGGAGTTTGCATTGGCACTCTACTTGGGGATCAGTTGTCCCTCTGACATTTTTGGCAGGGTTTCTGTGTTTCCTCAGGGAAGCCTCCACAGTGGAAGGGAATCTACTTAAGGGTAAACGTAGCAACTCAGCAGCCCCAACGGAGAGAGCAAGCCCTCACTCTCTGAAATAAAAAAATGCTGAATAAGAACATGGTAGAACTATTTGACCCTTGCTGAATTCTTTCCTGAGGAAATGATACTATGGCTGCCATTTCTGATACAAAGACTCTTTTCCTTTGTCTTGTGAAGGAATTATTTTTGTTTTCTAAATTACTGATGGTGCAGAAAAGGAGCTCCCAATACTTATTCCCAGAGCAAACATGAATTTTTTGGCTGAGTTTTGGTTGTTTACAAGTTTACTTTTAGATTGTGGCAGAACTGAAATCCACTCACCTGTCTGTGGGAGGAGCTGCAAGCCTTGAGTGTACACTTAACTTCTCTCTGCAGCCTGATACTATGACAAAGTGAAAAATTCCCAGTGAAAATTCAGCTTTTGGAAAACAGGCAACCAAGGCCCCTCTTCTCAAGAAATATTATCAGAGTAAGATAAAAGCAGCAAAGCCCTAATCCATGAATGAAATGATAATTCAGTGCCTGTTTTTTCAGAAGCCCTTGATGAGATGGCCACCATGTACAACTAAAAACCTACTGTACTGTTTTATTATGCTGTAAACATACAGCATATTTATTATAATACATATTGTACTGTTTTATGATTTGTTTATATAATATATTGTGCTGTTATATTCACATTTATGCACATTTAAACTTCTTTTATTTCACCAGCCATTCTCATTTCTAACATTTCCAGAGGGTAGATGATTCTGCATGGGAAGTAGAAACAGAGAGTTGCCATTCCAATGCTGTCATATTAGTTCTGGTTCTAGATTTTATATTCTTTGTGTATGTCTGCTTTACTGACTTAGTTCAGAAAGGGAAAAAGCAATCAATTTGCTTGTGATCCTTTTTAGTCTCAGGGCTGCAATTCTAAATTGCAGCTTCACTTGCAATGATGTTTATGTCACTAGCACATGGTAAAATATTATCCACTTTACACTCTAACCTTGTAGTCATTTGGAACAAAAAAACACAGAGGCTAGTAGACCTCACCAAGAAAAAGGACGAATTTTGCATCTGGAATGTACAAGTTGTGTTGAAAAATATTTCAGAAACTTTTTGTGAAAGGACAGCATCCTCTGGTTCTCTTCAATAGCACTATCTCTTGTATGCTTGAGCAAAAAAGGCAGAGGATTTGAAACTCCAGTGCCTTTCAAAAGAAACAGCAATATTATCCTTGGCAAAGAGGAACATGGTGCCTTTTCAAGAAAGTTCATGTGAGCGGTAAGCCGAAACCTAAAGCTCTTCCTGGACTTATATCCATACTCTGCTAGAGAATTCCAGGCTCTGCCTTTGTTTTAAGCTCTACCACCTATTGTTCTTAATGGGCCTGAGATCTTGGGCTGAAGCCATCTTCCAAAAAGGTCATTGTTTTTCACTTTTCCCAAGAAAATGGAGGCAAATCTCTTCTTGGCTTCTCTTAGAGGGAGCCAAGGAATGTCCTCCTTTTTCACAATCTCTGCTGCAGTATGCTCTTAAAACTGTGCAGAAAAGATTCACCCTAGCTTCTCCATTAGTGCTTAAGGCCCTTTAAAAATGTTCAATCTGAAAATTAATGCTAAGTTGTGTTTTTATATTATACATAGTTAAATAACCCGATGATCTTGAGAACACAAAGTTAAAGAAGTTTGTTTCAAGTTTTTTTCATAGATATGTTCCAAAATTCAGCATAATTAAAAAACACGCCATATAAAGACATTGCTTAAACTTTGGAAATCTTGAAAGTGTGAATGATTCATTTCTAGTTACTTTGCATTTATAAAAAACAAGGAGACAGGATGTGCCGCAGTAAGGAAGCTCACAGATTCTTTTAGATTTTTCACTCATTTTACCAATGCCAGAAGTTGTCTAATCATTAAATTACAGTTTGCCTGAACTAATCTTCCTCAAGACTACTACACATTTACAATATATGTTTCAATAAAATGTTTTTTTGATAATTCTTCCGGACACAAGGCTTTGTTCTGTGATTCTGTAGATAAATATGTAAATTCCTCTAATTCCACAAGGAAGAGTTATAGCCTAGTACAGTCACACTATGAAGAAGAAATACTAATGACCAACTACAGCAAAGTTTCTGATTGTTTCTGGAGTGGAAGAATGGGAATAATGGGAATAATGTATGTGCTACATTAGAGAGAGCATGGAAGACTAGTTACTTGGAAGACTTGCCAACATTTCAAACTCACTTCTGAGTACTTACACAGCTGATGCTACCCACTTTCCCCACTGTCTCTCTCAGTATCAGCAACTGTCAATGTCTACCAGTATTTTGAGCTTGCAAGTGAATTCAGAAGCATGTTATCTGAATTCCTGCTTCTAGATTTGAAATGCTAAAATGAATGCCTGCTCTTCCTTTGTCCAGATCATTGTGTGCAGCTGTAGTCCTATGTGCTTTGTGTGTAGATAACCGTATTGGCAACTGCTACCTGAAGTATGGACCACGAGGAGATGGGAGCCTGTCCTGCAACACTGAAATTGGGGTTGGAGTCAGTCGTTCCTCATGCTGCTGCTCTCTAGGAAAGGCTTGGGGAAACCCCTGTGATACGTGCCCCCCTGTAAACAGCAGTAAGAAAATGTTCTCTTATTCTCCCTCCACACTTTTATTGTTGAAGATGTTAACAAGAGATGGAAAAGAAGATTTGCAATATAAACTAATTTTCTTCATGAGGCAGTGTTCTGGTACTGTTATAATAGAAAATTTCCCTGCTGCTGTCAGAGGGATGATGCAGAGGTGCAGACATGAATATAGCCTTCTGTGGCTGTTTCAGGGCATAGGCCCACACTAATAAGTCATTGTTAACTTAAGAAGGCACTTTCCACTGGACCAGGCCCATGTACTTGATTTGATTTTGATTTTGATTTTCTCCCATTAGAATATTTAAGGATGCCGCAGATACGTTATGAATCTTCAGAATGGAATGGCTTGCATGTGTATGCTAGGAATTCTTACTGAATTCTTACTGAACAGATTAATGTTTTGGGGGAAATAAAGATATTAATAATGCTTAGAGTTGAAATCATGCCTTGAAGTTGGAAAGCTGCAGTAGTTCTCAAAGGATAGTGTTGTTAACTATTTCTTCATCACTCTTGAGTACTTTTCAAAACTGTTGCCTAATGATACTTACCAATTTTGTAGTTCTGCAACTGAAATGTTTAATATTTAGTATATTTTAAAAGTATATGAGGCTATGGTAATTTTTAAGCAGAATTTTTAATCTTACCTTGATTTTCTACCAATCTAATATCCTTGCTTTGTTTCCTGTGATTAGACCATGAAGAGTAGAAAACCAAGGGGAAGAAGTCTCATTAAAGAAATATATTTCCTGTTTCTGTTGTTAACATTTTATTATTCATATGACTGACATGCTCTCTCTTGTTATACTTTACTTCAGCGGAATATAATACTCTCTGTCCTGGGGGAGAAGGATTCAGACCAAACCCTGTCACTATTATTTTAGAAGGTGAGTTTTTTATAAATGACAGTGGTGACTGATAATGAAAAAGATGTCATATTTGAAGAGATTTATGCAGAAACTATATTTTACAGAAATCGTTTCATTTAGTCAAAGCAAAACCATCTGCTAATATGAATTAGACAAGGACACGATGAAAAGGCATAATAAAAAAAAAGAGAAATATTGAAGAGGTCCAACAGTACTTCAGTAGGAATACAAGCGTACATTTTGTGTGCCTCCTTACTTGAATTGGCCTTCACAATTGGCCCGATTGCTAAGAAATTTATGAAAATTATAGCTTATCAGTGGAAGCTATAAGTCAGGAAATATTAATTGAACAAAGAAACTCTGGTTCCCATGAGCATGTAGAAATGAGGAATTAGATGCCAAATTCCTGTAAACAGTAGTGCAAGTTGAACTCCTTGGGCTAATCAAGCTGAAATGCTGAATAGCTTTTGAAAAGCTATTCAAATGAGAGAGTGAGCATCTCATGGATGATTTCATGAAGTGCGATTTAGAAAAAAAAAAAAATATATGTGACATTGAAAAGCAGCTAGTTTATAAAATTTCCAGCAAGTAAGTACTTGAAGTCTCTTGTTCCTGGAATAAAAGCAGACTGGAATAAAAACATGATGGGTTTTTTTGTCTCTGTTTTCA
Source organism: Phaethornis superciliosus (assembly GCA_023637945.1). NCBI lineage: Eukaryota > Metazoa > Chordata > Aves > Apodiformes > Trochilidae > Phaethornis > Phaethornis superciliosus. The sequence goes on from JAJQWJ010000004.1 coordinate 50,086,249, forward strand.
GACATTGATGAATGTCAGGAACTGCCAGGTCTCTGCCAAGGTGGAAATTGCATCAATACTTTTGGCAGCTTCCAGTGTGAATGTCCAGAAGGCTACTACCTCAGTGAAGAGACAAGAATCTGTGAAGGTTGAGTCCCTTGAATTCTCCTTCACTATCACAGTGCAGTTCTTACGAAAAACACTGTCCTACTTAGTCTTAGATCCTTAAGTAGGTACCGTACCTACAACATGACATAAAACCTTCTCTAAAATCATGATCTTTGGTACAAATAATATGACTAACGTAAAACTTGAAATGCAACACTTGAATTATACTGATGTTTCTTTCTGTATGGTAGATCACACCTGTGTATTCGGCGAACTAAATGGTTATTCACAATTTCTCACTTCTCACTTCAACACCTTGTATCTCCTGCTAGACTCACTAGGCTCCCCATATTTCAAGTGAGAAAATGTGCCCTCTTCACAAATTTTCAGTGTATCTGTTTACGCAACATGAAGTAAAGTTGATACTGGCCTTCCTTTTATGTTGGAAATCTGTCATAAGAGTTAGAACCAAAAATTGTAAGTAGAACCTGAAAATATAAGGAATCTTTCATGGTTACTCCTAGTTTGGAGTATTGTAAGTCAGTTTCTCCTTCTTCTTTCACTTTCTGAGAAAAAAAAATTGTCACCTTTCAAAGCAGAGCCTGTGAATCCTGCAGCTTTGCTAAGCTCAAGTGAAGAAAACTGACCAACTGGATTTGAAATTAAAATCGAGTGGGCAAAAAAAGCTCACACTCCAAAGAACTTAAGACAAGATCAGAGGTTAGAGCATCAAGACTATGTGAGTTTAAATAGAATACTTAAAGGGTTGTTTCTCAGTGGAGTAGTGAACACATTAGCAGAAGTGAAAAGTGACAATAAAATTTCTGTGAGAAGAGGGTGTGAATCTCTCTTGTGTAACCAATAGGGCACAAAGTGCTCCAGTTTCATCAGTTAATTCAACAACTTCAGTTTTAATTAGAGTGTTTTCTTGCACTTGAGTGGTTGGACTTAACAGGAGTCACCAATATTTTTCAGCAGCTGTTGCAATAGTGGTTTTAACCAAATCTTACTGGGACTTTCCGAGCTGAACTTTAAATGAAACATTTTCGTTATCTTAGCATGGTTATAATTTCTCAAAAACACTGCTAGGTTTTGGTCTTCTTTTCCTTTGTTAAATGCAGTGGTTTTGCTTGGTCTCTAGACATTGATGAGTGTGTGGCACATCCTAGTGAATGTGGTCCTGGCACTTGCTACAATACCTTGGGGAACTACACTTGTATTTGCCCACCTGAATATAAGCAGGCGAATGGAGGACATAACTGCATAGGTATGCAAAATGTTATCTTTACTAGAACTGTCTGAATATTAGACTGTTTTAGGGCAGACACTCTGCTCAAGTTTTCTTTCAGATGAGGTCAGTTCCAAAGCCTTTTATTGCTTTTTCTAACCTTTAGATTCCAGACAGCTATGTCATGTAGCCAGGAAAGAGATCCCTATGACTTATGTTCAGTGTTCAGTGACTTACTTCTCAGTGGAATGCAGAAATCTTTTTTTGATTTTCACTAGTCATTTCCAAATGGTAGCGTTTACTATTCAAGTGCATCTGATGAGCATCTACAGTGTGTTTCTTCTTAGGAATTTTCCATTTCTTCTGTCTTTGAATAAAAAATGAAAATATGTGAAATTTCAGGTGAAGCTAAATGAGAGACTATATTATTTCAGTCCTTTAATTATTTTTAAATTCATCAATGCATATGCTTTGGTTGCATTCAGGACAGAGTTAATGAACAACTTTCTAGGTTGGCAGGGGACTGATATTAATGTAATTAGTTTGTTGGTTGTTTCATAAGTGATTCTTTTTACCCATTTAGACATGAGGAAAAGTTTTTGCTACAGAAGCTATAATGGAACGTCCTGTGAGAATGAACTGCCCTTCAATGTGACTAAAAAGATGTGTTGCTGCACATACAATGTTGGGAAAGCCTGGAACAAACCATGTGAACCATGTCCCACTCTAGGGACAGGTAAAGCCTGCTATAATCATCCAAGTTTGTTGTCTTTCTTTCTCATCTGCTCCTTTCACCTATTAGATAAAGTTAACATTACAACCCTGAAGAACCTTCTGTGTACTCCCATAGCAGAGTAATATACTATAAGTATTTCTTCCATATATTTTAAGTGGAAAACATATCACTTCTTATTGAGTGGAATGATACCACTTGCAAAGTTTTAAGGCAATCCTCCAAATGAAAAAGAAATTCAGGAGGAACATGCATATTTACCCCGAAAGCAAAGCCATGGGACCAAACTGTCAGGTGTCCCTGAGTAGAATTAAAGGCCTAGAAAGCACAGACTGACCTTCCCATCAGCAGCACAAGTATGTGAACTCTGTAGCTGTTTAACACAGTTACCTGTAGGCAGAGCTAATTATTTAGATCTTTTTCTTGGTGATGGAGCTCTATAAAATTACTATGCTATGGCTGTTTTATTCTTTCTTTTTAATGAATACCATAGGTTTCAAAGGTCTTGTATGGGCATAGAATTACTTTCAGGTTTTCAGATTTACATCAAAAACATATGCTTTTGTAGTTAAGATCCACCAGGGTGGCTCAGTTGGCATAAGAAAGTTTTCTGAATGCATGATTACAGAAGTTTCCTCCCTACAGATGTCACTGAGGTTTCAGGAAAAACAGCCATGGGGCAATAATACGGGGCTGAAGGTACTGGCTTGACAAAAGGTGCATGCTGCTGATCTTCTAGGACACCTAATTTAGTGCAGTATATTGCTGTTACAGCATAGGTGGGGATACATTTATGCTTGTAGTCCTAATCTGTCAGAACAAAATAATGGGTTTTATTAATACATTGCCTTTTTAGATTTTTCACTTGTGTATCACATCTGAGTATGATTATCCAGTTGCTTCTACATTTTCACCATTTCTGGTAATGAACTCACAAAATCTCAATAAGCAGGGTATTGTAAATGGAAGTAAAATTTCCCTTCTATAAAGAGAAGTGAAAATAGTAAGGTACAGTTCTCTTTCAGTTATTCTTTATGGCGTTCCTTGCCTGGAGCAAAGCACCCTTGAAAGTTAAACTCAGGAAAATGATTAATGGGAGAATCACCAACTTGAAAATCTGATGGTAGCACCAGGTTTTCATTGAAAGATTCTTATATGTGTAAAAAATGCAAAGCTACCTTGATAAAACTAAAATACAAAACTGCCTGTTTTGTTTAAACAAATTTTTTACTTTCATTGACTTTGCCCCAAGTATACTGCCACTAAGCCACTACCTCTGGTGTGTTTCATTTGTAAGGATAGTGTAAAAATGTATTGCTTTTATTTCAAGTGGTTTATCCTGGTGACATAAAGGAAACAGCAGATATTTTAGGGAAGACTTTACCCAACAAGCAGTAAGGAGGAAGAAAGTGGGGCTGAAAAGAAAAAACAGTCTCTTCCTTTTCTTCCTTAAGCCAGAGGAAAAAGAATGAAGGAAATTTCCTAACAGTCAGGAATGGGAGATGGAAATAAGCTTGAGAGAGGAAATACATGCTTGCTATGACAGAGAGGTCATAAAATTCTTTCCCTGAAAGAATTAATAAATAGTCATTTATTTCAGTGCCATAAAATTGCCATCATGATGACATGATTAGAAAAATACAGCGAAGTGTGACCAGAGATTCATGCAATTAATATTCTTGCATGGAAGAAAGAATTCTCCTTTTACGTTGGTAAGATTGGAGTTCTTAAAAACTTGTGCAGCTTTTAAAGATTTGTAAAGAGACCTCCACTTAGTCTGGTAGCAGTTATGGGGTTAAAACATTTCAATACTGTCTTGTTAGCTATTCTAAATGCCTTTACTGTGTTTGGAGACATGATTGAATGCTTTCTACCATGAAAAGGGATTGTGTAAGGGATCAAACACAAATTCCAAGTATAAATGGTTGAAAAGCTGCACTTATGTGGTATAATAAGTTGTTCCAAAATCTGGGTAGGGGCCACACATCACAGAAAGGGTTATGATACATCAACCTTAAGCAGTTTGCTAGACTGAGCTCAGTAGCTCATTAAGAGCATTAGTCTGCTCTGTTGGGAATTACTTTTCTCCTCCACATGAACTTCACATGCCAGTGCATTTGCATTTTTTTTAGTTTGTGAACAGAGCTCTTTCTTCTTTTTCACATATTTGTGCTTAAAAGTAAATATATCTGTGTGAGACTTTAGCAAGTGCAGACTGTATTGCTTAGTTTTATACATTATACAGATTATAACCATTACCATACAAACTTTAATCAGAATTAATCATTCTTATTTGTTTGATATTTCATGCAAAGAAGTTTAAGAGGCTGCTTCACTGAGAGGTAGTCAAGTATTCACAAAACTTTTTCATTGCTTGATCATTTCAAGAGTGCTATACCTCACAGAGTTTTTTTTGTATTATGTGATATGAAAAAATTACATAGTGATAAATATGTGGGGTTTTGAAATATGGTCCGAAATCACTGCTACCAAGTCAAGTTTCAGAAAGTAAATCTCAAGCTTGTTTATGTAAGGATGATTCAGCACTGTGTATAATGCATTATGATACAGTCCTTACTAATTACATGCTCTTTTTTCTACACGATACAAACTCAAAAAAGGATGGAAAAAGTCTATTAGTGTAATTCATAGAACATGTGAGTAGCATAACACAGAATGAAAGAAGACCTGCAAACCTCAGAGCCTGTTCTTCATCCTGACAAACCTGATGGTTTTAGGGATCACTAGGAGTTGGTCACCATCACTCATGGAATTAGGGTGGGGGATTCAGGGCTCATTTTTTACCAGTATGTGTGTTTCACAGGTTTACTGATAGCAGTAAATGTCATAAAGGTCCCTATAATTGTTTTCAACCCTCAGATCTCACATGTTGGTATAAAAGAGCAGAAGATTGCTGCGTGGCTAAACACTCAGGTGGGGACCTCTGTCTCCCAGTATCCTGTACTGCAGGAATAACTTCAGTAGGCATTAAGCACTTACTAACAATAGGACGGAAGAAAGGAGGAAATACTGGAGTTCACGTATACTGTATGCTACTTAGCTTACACAGGAAATAACAAAGATTTTTATGAATGCATAAAAATGTTTTGCCAGATCTCATTCTGAGCAATTATCAACTACATTTGCTGAAATTTTAATAAATAAAAATGTTTGGTGTGAGGGAGACAAGATTTATCCAACTTTTAACTCCAGCAGTTAAGCTTTAAAAGATTCTAAGCTACTGAAAAGCTCATATTAAAATGTAGACAAACAAGAAACTCACTCCAGATCCAGCAGAGAAATAAACTGCGTCTACTGTAGATGGGAGATCATTACTCACAGGGAAACAGAAGCGTCTCCTTCCACTTTATCTGGTGCTGGGGGAGATGCCTGATAATTTGTCTACATTTCAGTTTAAGAGGTGAGTTAAAGATAGACCCCATACACTTCATCTATGGTAGATAATAGGCTTCCCGTAGGTCCTCAGCAGCATGAGCAATGGACCAAGCACTTGGAAAGTCACCAGATCCTATATTTCTAAACCCCTTTGAATTTTATGTCAGTGGTACCTTCTTGTAAATTTTATCTGGAGTTCTTCCTTAAAAGTGCTGTGGAAACTTAGTATTGAGAGATGCTTACTGTTATTCTGGAGAATATGAATGCAGATATGATCTAAAAAGATGCTGAACAGCATCATTATTGTTTGCAAGCACACACTTAAAACAAACTGTTAATTCAAACTGGTTGTGTCTCAACACTGTAATTATTTCTCTCCCCTCAAACAAGTGCACTTTCAGTACACTGTTCTACTGGTGGTCAGTTTTAAAAAATGAACATAGTTATAGTTGTAGACCTATCATTTTCCATATTTCTCTCTAGATCAAAATTTATCAATGTACTGCAAATGTGTAATAAATTTTTCTGGAAAGCACTGTTTTATCAGTAAAATCTCATCCCAGCATAGAAGGAAATACTTTTTTAAAAGGAAAAATTATTTCATACATTCTGTAATAATTAAGAGATGCCATGCAATAAAAATTTCTCTGCATGCTGCAAAACTACCCAGCTTCAACCTTGCCTGGAAAACAATGAGTTCATTGATTTTATACTGTGCATTTTGCTTCCTCAAGATTCTCTGGAAAGGGGACATAAAATGAGCATACTAAAATAATGCTCTTTTTTGAAACTTCCTTTTTTAAAGCAGTGTGTCCATTTTGCTCCGTAGCTTAGTTGCACTAAACTGCAGTAATCTATGCAGAAAAGAGCAGAGATAGTGTTATCATCAAAGAAATCTAAACACTGCTAAATTAATCTCCTGTCTGAAACTGTTGCTTCAAGTTCTCTATGTAGCTGATTAAACTATAGCAGGAATAAACCTTAAAATGTTCAAGAATTGTATTCAGAACAAAAATTGAAGTGCTCCTTTCTCAAACCAGACATTTATTAAAGTGTTGAAATCTGCAAAGATTTTATAAAAGAGATGTATAAATTAGTGTTTCTATTTGCATTCAATTATTGGCAATATCCATTTTCAATACAACTTAAATTGAAGAGCAAAGGCTCTTCTGAGTAGGTTTGGCTTGTATAAGCTCTTGAAAAGCTGAGAGGACTTCAAGTAATTCTTGGGAGGTTCATACGTATTCAGTAAGAATGCATTGTTCTGTTTTGCTCTAGCTGAATTCAAGAACATATGTGGGAATATTCCTGGCTTCACTTTTGACATTCATACTGGAAAAGCTGTTGGTAAGTTTCACTACACTTGTTTTAGCCAGAACTTGTTTTGCAGAATGTTTTTGCAGCTGTGTAATGAATATTCCATATAATTAAATGCTACTTTAATTGTGGAGTTACAATGGTGCCATAAATTGTGAGACCAATTTTTGTGTAAGGTATTTCTGATTTATAGTTTTTCTATTTCTACCTTTTCCAGATTATTTGTACTCACCCTCCATTCTATGTCATAGTTTTCATATTTAATTGGTAAGATAAATGAGTTTGGCTTAAAAAATGTTGTGCGATTTAGTTGCACATTTGTAACAGCTCTGCATTTTGTCTGGTATTTAGTGTCACTCTGTTTTGATCACTTCCTGAGCTTCCCATAGCATATTTTCTGTCATAATGGGTATATATTTAGGTTTATCACCTGCATAAAATTTCTGTAGATTAAAAGGAACTTCTCAACTCAGGTTTAAGCACAGTGAAACTGAAAATACAAGGAGTACATAAAGACATGAAATACTGTACTTTTACTATCTTGTCTCCTTTTCAGACATTGATGAATGTAAGGAAATCCCAGGAATCTGTGCAAATGGTGTTTGCATCAATCAGATTGGTAGCTTCCGCTGTGAATGCCCCACTGGATTCAGCTACAATGACCTGCTCTTGGTCTGTGAAGGTGAGTTGAAATGATGCTATTTTCTACATAGCCCCCATATGCACACTTACCTTAAAGGGATGGGGAACATTTAATTCACATGTATTTCAAAACCTAAGAGACAAACTGTGAACTTTTTTGTAGGGCTCAGTACAGTAAATCAGTTTGTGATGTGTTTATCTTGAATACATTTACACATGCACTTTGTAAAATTTGCAATAGCTTTGTGTCATACAATTTACTGAATATCAGACAGAAAGTAAATTAAATTCTTTACATTTATTTTAATTTTTTAATTTTCTTTAATTTAGTTTTAATTTTATTTTACTTTAGGGAGGAAATACAAGCCTTTTTTTTTAAACTTATAAAAGAAATATTTCCTTTATTGTTTGTCTTGTATATAGTCTTCTGTAGTTTCATATGTAGAGATACTATAGAGGCTAAAAATGAAATTTTGTGTGTCCTAAAATCAACAGAAGTTTTGGCATTGATATTCAAGGATCTTGACATGACATATGCACCTTAAAAAGCTGATTAACTCTGCTTTGTACTATTTCAGTTTCAACAGGAACATTTTTTAATGCAAAGCCTGATTTCTTTAGGCAGATGTTTAAAATCATGCAGCCATTTCAGTGTGTAAGAAGTTGTATTCATAGGATCCTCCTTCACCAAAATGTTTTATGGGTGAAATTCTATCAATTTTGCTTTTCATTCACATTTTTGGCGCAGGAGTATGAGCGTCAGAATATTCATGCTTTGTTGAGGAGAAAAGATTCATTTTGCACAAGGTGGAAAATATTAATTCGGGGCATAATTAACTATCTTGAGGTTGCTGCTATCTGAACCATGATGTTTATATTGCAGATATTGATGAGTGCAGCAATGGGGGGACACTGTGTCAGAGAAACGCAGACTGTATCAACAGCCCTGGGAGTTACCGCTGTGAATGTGCTGCTGGTTTTAGACTTTCACCCAATGGTGCCTGTGTTGGTAAGAAACAAGATGACTTTTCTTGTCTCTTTCAATCTGTTTATACTTAATCAATGCTCTGTGTGATTCTCTTGAAGGGTGAAGGCATAATTATTTTTCTGCCCTGTTTCTCTACAGAAGGGAAGGAAAAACAGTAGAATTTTTCAAGAACATTTTTGATGTATCAACCAAACCCCAACAGTAGTTTATAGTTCCCATAAAATGAAGTTTTCTTATGATTCAGGTTTACTTATGGATAATTATGAGTCTGGTTTTGATAATAACAATACCAGACTGTAAAAATATGTTTGTGTAAAATGAATGGATACTAAAAGCCAGTAATGTATACCATCTGTTTTATATTTTTGTTATAGATCGCAATGAATGTCTGGAAATTCCTAATGTTTGCAGTCATGGTTTGTGTGTGGACATTCAAGGAAGTTACCAGTGTGTATGTCACAATGGTTTTAAAGCTTCGCGAGACCAGACAATGTGCATGGGTATGGAAAGAAAATGCTTTTGTCTGTGGTTTGTTTATTGGTTGGATTGCTTTTGGTTTATTTTTAAAGGGAAAGGAGATGAGTCTAAATTTTTGAGGCCATTGTAAGTGGCATTCAGAAACTTAATTCATAGATTTTTGAATTTTTGTGAATAAAGTATGAGAAGTTGCCCTTGGAGTGCATACATTAATTTGAGGAAGAAAATCACAGTATTCTCAGAGGTCCATGTTACCGAGGAACATTATAACCTCATTTTCCAAAAAATTACGTACTTGACTTACTTGACAGGTAGGTTCATATGAGATATAAGAGCATGATAAGAGTTTGGAGATTAAAAAAAATGGATTTTTCACTTAGTTAGAATCTCAGTGAGTTCATGTTTCACTTAAAAACAAAATACCACATTTAACATAATCTAGGCATATACTCATTTTGTATTAAATGATGCTGTGACAGAAATTATGTGAGGAATAAGTTTGCAAAATAAGTGTGTTTCTGTGGTTGTTCGTGTTTCATAATCAGGTCTACAAGTTTTTTAAAATAAGTGATATATATGTGAATTCAGTTCTCTCTAAGGAAAATAACCAAGAAATTATTTTGATTTTTAAAATAATGATCATCTAAACGCCAGTTCTTAGCTATAGGGAAGTTCAGTGTCTTCTATAACACAGCAGTGTTCCAGTTTCAACTTTAAGCAGACTTTTAAAACCTATACACATTGTATTACATGTTAATGTATGCCTTGAATATTCTCATATTTGAAGTAAATTGCATTTGTCAGAACATCTGAGGAAGAGCTAGCAATGCAAAATTTTGAGAGCCAGGTTACTTGTAACAGTAACTTCAATAATTCTAAAAACAAACGTAGTGTGAAATACAAATCTGGACATAGACAGGTTATGGAAATGATCCATACAACAAAATCCTTACCTTCTCTAAATAAGTTAAGTGTTTCAGAAAGTACACAAGAAGCAGAACAAGATCTAAATGCTTTTGCAATCCCCATGGAACTCCAGAAATTACTGAGATATAGGCAAGAAACATTGAGTTATAGTGCCTTTTAAAAATCGATGTTTACAAGAGTTTGTAAGAAGCCTTTTTAATCTGAATATGGCTCTGATATAGTTGCATATAAGTCAATTTATGACTTGTGAACAATGACACAAACTGCTTCAAAGGTTTTTTCAAAGGTTTTCATGGACTTAGGAGTAAAATATGTACATGAAATCTGAGATAGTTCCAGGGCTGTAAATCTCAGTCCATTATACTAAGTCCTATTGTACATTAAGAAACTAAGAAATGTTACTATGAAAATAAAAAGATAGAATGCTTTATGGTACTGCACATGGACTTTTGTATTTGCATGTAACAGATTCTTTTATTTTAAAATATATGTAAAAAATACAACTTACAACATTTTGCTGTGTGTAAACAGAAACTGTAAAAATCAGTAGTATAAATAATATAACAAATTAAAGGAAAGACTGGGGTTTAGAATATTGTCACTGTGCACACATAATATATTAATCCATACCTGGGAAAATCAGTTTTCACATACAGTTTTGTTTCTTTTTGCAGATGTTGATGAATGTGAACGCTATCCATGTGGAAATGGAACTTGTAAAAACACAGTTGGATCATATAACTGCCTGTGTTACCCAGGATTTGAATTAACTCATAACAATGATTGTATGGGTAGGTGATGAAATCCAGACATTATTCTCATTACTGCTGGCTTGGTATACAAGGAGAATCTTATATAATTAAAAACTCAAACAGAAGACAGATCAGGGCTCTAAGAAAGTTAATTGAGTTCAGTAAATGGTACTGTTCCCAACCTCAGAGTTTCGTCATTACTATAATTTTTAAACTAATTAAAAATGCTTTTCACTGGCCAGCTTGCAATAATGTAAATGTTGCATCTCTGGACCTTAGGGCAACCTCAGAATTCACAGACATTTTAATGCAGTCATCACATCTGTTAGATTTCCTGGGTAACTACCTCACAGGTCCTTGACTACTGCCACAATCTATAGGCATCACTCACAGTAAGCATATATTACATGACACCACCACTGTTGCTTCAGTATTTAAAATAATTTCTTGAGTTCAGAATAATCTTTGACACTTGCATAAGGTGTGAAAGAGACAGCAGTCCAGCAGTAAGAAAGCCAGTACAACTAATCTACTAAATCTGCTCTCCTAAAATGAACTCTTATACAGGGTTTATATTGGCATTGCTATTTCTTGTTCCCTAAAGCACAGAACACAAGAATATCTGATGGCTTGGGACAATCTCAATTCCTGGATACTTGTGATAAATCAGCTAAAACCTTCCTGGGCTGAAGAACAGGCTCTTAAGTCTCTGGAGATCCTCTCCTTTGAGCAGAGTGTAACCCAAAAGAGAGGAAAGCTTTATGTTCCTTCCTGCTAGAGAAGGAAGGCAGAACAAAATCATCTCAAATAAGTATTTTAAATCCTCCCCTTGTTGAGAAAAGAGAAAATTAAAATCTTGTTCAAGTAAGAAGAGTCTGCTGCTAAAGAATGAGATTATATGACAAAGTTTTTTTTTTTCCCCTTGGCAGTATAGCTGCCAATCTACTGCCAGGAACATCCAACACCTCTGCTTCAGCCTGTGCCTTCAAGGAGCCCAAGCTGACTCAGAGACTTGGACTTTTGTTTGCACTCCTCTGGACAACTTAGAGAGCCTCAGGGCTTTCTTCCAAACCATCCGAGTCATTCCAAGGCAATTTAGTCCATCATAATAAAATACTTTAGAGGTACTTCTCTGCTTGTGCAGCTCTAACACAGAAGAAATCTACGATGGAGTAAATGATGGAGTAAATTACTGGCTGAAGCAGAAAGTACATCTTTTCTCAGGAGCTGGCACTTCATGCTTCTTAAGATTAAAACCTCTTCAGTAAAGCTGATGTTAGTCTTCATCATTCAAATTCAAGTCTTGTAAAACCGTGAAGTGCATGTTTTTCTTACACCGTGTTGCTTATGCAGTCTCCCTTTCATTTATTCTGACACTTTCTCATCTGAAGTCTTCCTTACTCAGTGCTCCTTTTATTCTGCATTAGTAAGGTGACTACATTATTCAAGTAACTCTGCAAACTAGCAAGCATTTTCTGACCTCACTTTCTGAACTGTTATGAAAATCATCCTGTGGAAAGCAAATGATAGATTCCACAAACTGAAAATGACAAGGCAGGTTTTAAAATGAAACTTGAGCACATATTAATGCAGGTAAAATCCAGAACACTCCATGTAACATTTTCTTTTCTGTGTCTGGAGTTAGTATTGTATAGTCACATTGGATAGCAGTAATTGAGTGTCTGAAGATGCAGATGCTGAGGTAATGTGACAATTACTTGAAAATTATACATACCCTATTAAAAAGAAGAATGTTTTTTAAATAGACCTTATACTTGAGTGAGAGTTACTAGCTGGCAGCTTTTCCCTTGCTGCTACACGATTTGACTCTTACATGGAAATATATATTGAAATCAGAGTGTGTCAGTAGAGCTTCTGGGATTTTAGATTGTTGTGTGTGTTTTTTTCTCTTACAGATATTGATGAATGCAGTTCCTTATTTGGTCAGGTGTGCAGAAATGGACAGTGTTTCAATGAAATTGGTTCCTTCAAGTGTTTATGTAATGAAGGATATGAACTTACTCTAGATGTCAACAATTGCATTGGTATGTATGATACCATGTGGAGGTGTTAAAGCACTGGTAAGCTAAAGTAACCAAACTATTAGTTTCCATCTGGAGGATAGCACCACATTCTGAGTATATAAGAATATATAAGCAAAACCCCACAAAATTACAGTAACTTTAGTAAAATACAGTGGCAGCAACTGTGTTATGGAATAGTTGTTGATCTTCAAGCATTTAGATGCCTTAGAAAAAGAAAATTAGAAGAGAATCCTACTGTCTTTTCCATGAATAAGCCTGTTTTGTTACCTTAATAATGACATGATTCTAAACATTTCTTGATTCCATCTGCTCTCCAAAGATACTAATGAGTGTGTGGCACTACCTGGTTCATGCTCTCCTGGTACTTGTCAAAATTTGGAAGGATCATTCAGATGCATCTGTCCGCCAGGATATGAAGTAAAGAGTGAACGTTGTATTGGTAAGGCAAGTTGTGATCCTTGCTTCTGAATAATTTAAAAATTAGAGTATGTATCTGGTTCTAATATGGGGAAAAGTAGTTGTACACCCTAATATTTGCAAATGTTGCCTAACTTTCAGGAGCAGGTTTTTAAAATGGAAAACAATATGTTTTGCATTGTCATTTTACATTTTATACATTAACTTCTTCATTAATAAAAAAATGCTTAATTTTTTAAAAAAACAGTATTTTATCTATTAACTTTTTTTTTTTTATATATGATTCATAAAACTAACCAACTGTGTACTGGATTTGTATAATGATTACAGACAGGTAATCTGCACATGTACATTGTATATGTACATGCACATGTATGTATACATCTGTACATTGTCAATCTGTACATGAACTAAGCCTCTGGTTTCCGAGGGCTTTTGAAGTTTTTAAATATTGATAAAATTATGGAGTTTATGGGAACAATTGTTTAAATTGGTTTCTTCTAACAACTCTGTTCTGATTTTGTGTTTTCTAAAAAGTCTCTCAAGTACTGAGATTCACAGGAGGAAGATGAGGGTACCACAGTCCCCTCATCAACTTGTGTGTTCTTGTTTGGTCATATGTCCTGCTTTATATTTTCCTTGTCCTTGATTGTATTTTCTCTGCTTCAGAGTTCTCTCATCCTTTCGTTTCATGCCACTATATTCAGTTTGCTTTCCAACTTCATGGCTTCTTTTGGCAGCCACTGTTTCCTTATTAGCAGTCATGTTTGAAATTAATTTGAATCACCTGCAGCTGTAAAATCATGAATTTGAAATGAAAGCTTTTTGTTTCCCAGGAGTATCAAAGTTTATGGTCACTTAAGTATCCTGACAGAATCTCTTTGGTTTTTTTACACCATCACTGACTGCCAGATTTTTTGCCCAAATTGAGTAAAAGAGATTCATTTCATTCTTTTTCTTCATTCTGCCATATGTCCAGAAAATTTGTAGCTAGAGGTCCTAGAAAATGCCTAGATAATCACAATTATCTAGATTATCTAGATGATTGTACTAATACTTTGGTTAATATTACGGTATTTCTTGCAGTGCACATTCCCCATTTCTTTCTATTTATCTTATATGCAGACAGCTATGTCAGAATTCATTACTTCTGCCTGTGATGTGAAGGTTGGCAACAGCTAGCTTAATTTTTAAGATCAAGGTGATTATATGTGGGGGAAACCAAAATAGATGTGAGCCTCTGAAAAGTTCTCATTTTTTGCATACCTATTTAATGTGTTTCCTTTCCTTTGGGGGAAGGAAGGGCAAAGAACTTGTTTACTTCCATACTGTGGCTAGTACCTGTTCATCATGGTCACAAAAAGTTCTTCCACTAATCCCAAACCATTCATTACAGTAAGTCAGTACTTAAAAGATCAGCGTTTCCATATCATTAATGCTGCTGAATTGCTAAGCTTTGTATATCAGCAACTGCTGCACTAACTAGGAAATTAATTACCTTTTTTCACTGAAATAAGCTGACTTCAAATGCTTCACATAATAAGAGCCTGTCTATGGGAAACTACTGCAGAGTTTGGTCATCTGCCAGATCATTCTACAGTGGTCCATATATACCTACTGTATAACTAATATATATACTATTTATATGTACATACATATCTTATATAATGGTTTGACCAATATACCTTATAGGAACTCCTGAAAATGTGACTTGATGTAGTATTTTTCAGAATTAAATTCACAGAATCTACCACTAAGAAAATATAAGTGGAGTGATGGGATAAGTCACACAGAAATAAAGTCTGTATATCCATTGCCTGCTAAATGCATGTCAGTTTTCTAAGATTCAGTACAGCAGAGACTCCAACAACTATCAGGAAAATGGCACTACAAATACCTAACTCAGTGTTCATGAGGCTTACTTTTATGGTATCTGTTCCTGCCTCCACTGTGGTTAAGATCAATACTGATATTACTGTAGAACACTTATACAGCCGTAGGTCTCTATGATTGTTCTTTTAATAATGTCCTTTACTGAAAAACTCACATGGGCTGTGCTACAGATACAGTTTTGAAGATTATTAAAATGCACTCCAGAATTTATTAAATTATAATTACCTTCAATAAATTACTTTAGTAAGCAGGCTTATATCTTCTGTCAGCATTTTTAGAATAGAATAAATTAAAATATAGTTTCAAATAATTGATATGAAAAATTAATGATCTGTTAATCTATTTCTTTTCTTACTCTGTCTGTTGTCTATATAGATACAGGATATGCAGCCTGATTATGTTTGATCTGCAGTATTTTACAGGCACCTGGTGTTTATATTAAGGACTCTCTTACTTTGATTTAAGCTTTAAATAATTATAAAAATATTTTCATTTTTTAAAATTTAAATCTCACACCTAAATAGGCATAACAATTTATTCTAAATTATGCAGTTGAATAGGAAAAAAAAATAGCAAATCTAGGGTAGCTGTAGAAAACTGGTAAATATAAATCCAAATGCTCTACTAATAACAAGCTGCAGTTTCAGCTCAAAAATCAGTCATCATGAAAAAAAAATCTTTAATTTTGAAGAACTCCTAATACACATGTTTTTAAAATTTTATCTTTGAATGTTTTATATTTACAGGAAAATATTTGTCTTATAAAAATTTATCTTCTCCTCTGTTTCAATCTGAAAACATTTATTTCAGTTTATATTATAAATGTGACAATGACCAGAGAATTATATTTGCAGAAGAAATTGGCATGCCTTCCAATGAGATGCTCTAGAGATAGGGGAACCTTGAGGCTGCTTTACCTCTTGGAGGAGCACCTCATGCTGAAGTTACATAAATATGTAAACAATCCTTCTTAACCAAGGAATTCACAGCCCATGGGGATATGGTGAACCTTTTCTCCTTTAATTTACAGATATTAATGAATGTAAGGAGGACCCCAACATCTGTCTGTTTGGCTCCTGTACAAACACTCCGGGAGGTTTCCTGTGCATCTGTCCTACAGGTTTCGTGTTGTCTGATAATGGTCGGAGATGTTTTGGTAAGTTTATGATTAAGGAATTGAATAACTTACTTTAGCTGATACTCTGTAAAATGAATAAAAAGGTGACTGATACTCTGCAGATCCCTTCCAAACTACGTCCTTATGAGGGTTAGAAAGTGCTTTCAAAATAGCATGAAAATTACAGGCCCAACATTATTACTTTCAAGGCTAGACCAGACATCAACGTGCTGGATAGGAGGTGCTATCTCCACATAACTATTTTCTGTTTTAGATACTCGCCAGAGCTTCTGTTTCACTAACTTTGAGAATGGGAAGTGCTCAGTGCCCAAGGCTTTCAACACCACAAAGGCAAAGTGTTGCTGCAGTAAAATGCCAGGAGAAGGATGGGGTGATCCGTGTGAACTCTGTCCAAAGGAAGAAGAAGGTACACAACCAGATTTAAAATAAAGCCTTCTTATGTGGGAAGAGTGCATTTGTGTTGTACCTTCTTGATCATTTGAAGGAGAGATCTTTCTGGGATTTTCTTGACAGCCTTTTCTAGAACCATTTTCAGGTCAATAAAAGGAACAAAATTAAATAGAAAACATAACATAAAAAGAGAAATATGGAATCGTTCTTTTTGCTCTAGAAAAATGAACTAGTAGCCTCCATCTGAAGATCTAGCCCGCTTTAGGCAAAATAGAAGAGTGAAACGGGGCAGTGCCAAGAATCCCTGAAGTAATTAAAAGTTTTCTTGATTTTTCCCAAGTACAGAAAACGCACAGAAGTTCAACAAGTTCTGGTGCTGCTTCTCCAGCATAGAGATAGTTTTACTTTTGCATCTGACAAGACAGCATGATAATGACACTTACTAATTTTGAAAAATGTGATATAGAAGATCTTTGGATGGGTTTAATCATCTGCCATAGTTCTGCCTCTCACTAACTCTTTTTTTTTTTTTTTTAACAAAACACACCTCTATAGTTGCTTTTCAGGACCTGTGTCCATATGGCCATGGAGCTATTCCTGGAATTGACGATACACGTGAAGGTAGGTATTCTTGCTCCTGATAATTAAAAAAAAAAAAAAAAAAAAAAAAAAAAAAAAAAAAATAAAAATTGAAAACTAGACTTGGATATTATAGAATGTGATGGTTTACTCCACGCTCCCAGGTGACAAGAGGCTGATCTTTAATAAATGTGTGGACCCTTATGAAAAGATAGTTAAACAATCACTTTTGAATGTCATTCCTAGAGACATTCACAGAATGGTTTGTATTAGAAGGGACCTTATGATGATCTAGTTCCAATCCCATAGCTCTGCGCAGGGACACCTCCCAGTAGACCCAATGACTCAAAGCCCCATCCAACCTGACCTTGAACACGCTTAAGGAGGGGGCACCTATAACTTCCCCAGGCAATCTTTTCCAGCATCTCACCACCCTCATAGTGAAGAATTTCTTCAAATACCTAATCTAAATCTACCCTCTTCCAGTTTAAAGCCATTCCCCTCTATCCTGTCACTACATGCCTTTGTAAAAAGTCCCTCCTTAGCTTTCCTGTAGGCCTCCTTCAGGTACTGGAAGGCTGCTGTAAGGTATCCCTGGAGCCTTCTCTTCTCCAGGTTGAACAGTGCCAACTTTCCTAGCCTAGAGCTGCTAAATTTGTTTAAAGTGCTTTTTAAAGACTTAATACAGAAATGCATATGCTAAGTGTTGCTAATATGCTTTTTAGATGTCAATGAATGCCTTGAAAGCCCAGGGATTTGCTCAAATGGTCACTGCATCAATACTGATGGATCGTTCCGCTGTGAGTGCCCCATGGGATACAACTTAGATTACACTGGAATGCATTGCATCGGTGTGTCCGTATTTTATAAATTATAAGAATCATGACACTTGAATTTAAAACATGATTTGGATGTTGGTCCAGTCCTCTTCAGTTTGCTTTTATTCATTACATCCAGATACTGACGAATGTTCAATTGGCAACCCATGTGGAAATGGTACATGCACTAACCTGATAGGCAGTTTTGAGTGCAACTGTCATGAAGGATTTGAGCCAGGCCCAATGATGAATTGTGAAGGTAACTTGTCCTCTATATTTGTGTCTTTAGCTTTTGTCCAGTTTTCAGTATTCAAATTACTTAATAACCACTCCTTTGGTGCTGTAATAACTAGGAGAAAAAAAAGTTTCTCTATTTGAAATATGTCCTTGAAGCAGAAGTCCTGAAATGATTTATGCAGTAATTTTAGTTTATAAGAGGGTTTCCCTAACTTCATATTGTGGTGTGTTTACAGTATTCAGCTATTTGTGGGAAATTTGTCGAAGGAGGGTCAGGAAAGCCTAATTAGTATTCCTCTCAAACCCCTCATAAACCATATAGTTAAGCATGGCAAAAATGCCTGAATTTGCAGAGCAATTTTCATATCTGAGGCAGAGTAGTTACGACCTCACAGTTAAAATGACGAGTTATACTGAATGTAGTGCTGAAGTAAGGTCACTGGTCCATCTAGTCCATTATTTCATCCTTCATAATTTAAACTCTAATTCCACATGAAAACATGACTAACAGCTTTTAGCAATTTTCTCCTCTAATGCAAGAGCTGTGTGCACAGGGAAAATATGATGTAAATTATGGGATACATTCTGCAAAGTTATTTTAGTATTCAGATATGGATTTGTTATGCAAGATATATGTCCAGTATCTTGTTATACAAGATATATGTCCAGTACAGTCTTGAACCTGCTGATACCATCTGTCTCCACAGATTCTTGTGGCAGCAAGATCCAGAATGTCACTACAGTCACTACTTAAGGAATTATTTTCATTCATACGTTTTGAACTAACCCCCTGTTAGTATCAACAAGTACCTCTTATTTTTCATAGTGTGGGAACTGTGTACAACCATTATGCTCTCATGAGATGCTTATCAGGATGCTTCTTACAAATTTTGTATTTTATGAATCATAATTCATTCGCTTTCTGAAGCAAGAATTAATTTTTATTAGAGTTGGGGAAAAAGCTGAAATCTCTCATCACAGAAAAATACTTTAAAAATTGTTATATAATAAAACTGAGTAGGCTCATCCCAGCTCATTACAAGCTCAGGTAGTTCCATAGTTATTACACCATCATTTTCAAGCAGAGCTTTGTTTAATTTTCTCTGGCAATTCAAAACCAAACATTTAGGTCTTTGAAGAACTAAAACTAAGATTCTGAAACAACAAATAAGAGCCAACGTATACAAACCCAAAAGTTCATGGTTTGAATTACTACATCCCTGATGCTTTTTAGTTGAAAAGAGAATCACAGGTATAAGAAAACCTTCCTGATGATTGTTTTGAAATATAGTGGAGAATGATTATTTTGCTCCTTTCTATTCAGAGATCAATTATTATTTTGCTCCTTTCTGTTCAGATATAAATGAGTGTGCTCAGAATCCCTTGCTGTGTGCTTTTCGCTGTATCAACACTTACGGTTTCTATGAATGCACTTGTCCAGTTGGCTATGAACTAAGAGAAGACCAAAAGATGTGCAAAGGTAATGACTGATGTATGAATTTCTTCCAAACTTCTGTCACCTTAGACTGGCCAAAGCATAATCCAAGTATTTCTGTGTATCTTGCATTCATCCTTACACTAGAATGTAGCAAATAGCCCAGCAGATGAAGATTTACTTGTTCAGAGTTCATGTAAGACCAGTTTATAGTGTTTTTGTTACCAAGTGTACTTGATGGATATTCTAAAGCCATGAAGGTCATGATGAAGTTAATCAATGTAGCAAATAGCCCAGCAGATGAAGATTTACTTGTTCAGAATTCATGTAAGACCAGTTTCTAGTGTTTTTGTTACCAAGTGTACTTGATGGGTATTTTAAAGCCAAGAAGGTCACAATGGTGAAGTTAATCTCTAAAATTACAAGGTGATACAGTTTACAGAGATTAAAACAACTGGAGTTAAGCATAGTTTTCAAATTTTTCCTTAGTGCTTGTTACTTAGGGAAGTCTGTGTGTCCTTATTCTTTGGAAAGTGCTACTTTTCTTCAGTAACTGAAGCAACTGAAAGAAGTTCAAACGGAACATATACATCTTTTTCAGATCTCGATGAATGTGCTGAAGGTCTCCATGACTGTGAATCAAGAGGCATGATGTGCAAAAATTTGATTGGTACTTTCATGTGCAATTGTCCTCCTGGAATGACCCAGAGATTTGATGGAGAAGGCTGCACAGGTATATGCACATGGTGAACTAGAAAGTATCAATTAATAAATGAATTTTAAATAGTTAATTATGCAAAGCATCTTAAACTTTCTTTTTTATTTCAAGGTTTGACCCTTAACTGAAAGTAGTTCTAATTAATAATAAGTATTTCAGAAGACAGATTCTAGTTTAGTTTCTTTTGTTGTACAACAAAACTGAAGAGGTTTTCAGACACTTGTTAGATTTTAAAAATTAAGTTGACAAACAAAAGAAACTTCATTTAAGTATCACAAATAAAATGTTACATTTCCTTTTACATTATACTGTTTATAAGTAATGTCATGGTTTGTTGAAGAAATAAAATTGTAAACTTCTGGAACACATATGAGCCATGGAGAGCAAAAGATGTGAAAACTGCCTTAGTTCAGAATAATGTAAGTTAGTAAACAGCTTTTTTTTTTTCCTGAGGTTTTATTTTATGCATTTATAAAGTTATGCACTTGTTTACAGTATGTATGCCATTAGCTTTGGAAGAAAACTCACTAAAGTTGTAAAGTTGCAGGGAAATGATGTGCAGACTGAAATGTGACTGATTGCGAAAGAGCTCAGATATATTCAGAAACTCTTAGTGATGATGAAGTGAAAAATTATTATTCAAATCATGTATGTACTCCAGTTTTATTCAAATATCACTGTCTAGTTAGGAGTTTTGTCTGAATCTTCTGTGTTTCTTGTTACAAGTATCAAGGAACATACGAGGATTAAAGCTCTCATCCTATGATGCAGTACATAAGGAATGGAATAGGATATCATTACTAGCAAATTTCTTTCCAGGCTCAATCAATTTTTTTCTACTAGCAAATATTTTGGAAATGTTATGCAGATTAACGAATGCCTTCTATGACTCTTCTGTTTTCTTGTAACGATTTACTTAATTTTTTAAATATATTTTTGTAAAGATGAAAATGAATGCCACACCAAGCAAGGTATCTGTGAAAATGGTCGTTGCTTGAACATTATTGGGAGTTACCGATGTGAATGTAATGAAGGATTCCTGTCAAGTCCATCAGGTGTTGAGTGTCTTGGTAAATGCCTCTTTTGTATACATTTCATCTTACATTAGAAGTGTGAAGTATGCAGTGTAAATTAGTCTCCTGAATACCTAGCAGCAATTATATCTAGAGAAATTAAACAATGATACCTATAAATTAAACAAGATCTCATAGTAAATAATTATGAGAATGAGGAGCATCTGGAGAATGTCGGATAAGTCCAGCAATTAGGGACCTCATGTAGAAGTGTCTAAATTTCATAGGACATAAATATAGTGCTGACCAGCATTACACAGTCAAATTACAGATATTTTTAAAAAGGAAGCAGCATTTACATAATTTACATTAGATAGATCAAAAACTGGCATGGAGAGCAAAATTAATTGTTCCCTTTTTAGAAATCAAAGGGAAATGCAAAACCTTATTTTTTCATGAGCAGTGTTCAAGTGTCAGTACTTCAAAGTGTTTTACAATACTGAAGCTGTATGAGTACTTATTAGTATTCTTGCACAAAAAATACTCATAGATTATCTTGTGTAAGTACAATAAGACCAGCTTTGTGTAACTTGCTGTGAGTAGTGTGCTATCTTCATGGCAAAGCAATACACTGGAAGTGCAGGGTATTTCCTAAGGGTTAAGAACAGATGGGAAGAGGATGCTGCAATCTGTTAACTCCAGCCAGTCATTAGTGCCAAGGAAATACCCTGCTTGGAGATCATTATTGTTTTCTTGTATTCAATATATGATTTTCATATTATTTTTCTGAAAACTACACTTTGGGCTACTTTGCTTACTGCTGCTTTTCTTTTAGGTTATCCTGGGTCAGAAATGACAATGAAAAATTAATGTGGAAGAAAAAAAAAGTATTTATTCAGCATTAAAACAGAAACATTAATTCTTAGATCATAATATTTTAAATATTTTGTGCAAATTTTTGTATTCTTTTCACAGAATCACAGAGTTATCAGAGTTGAAAGGGACCTCTAGAGATCATTTAGTCAAACAGTCCTACTAAAGCAGTATCACCTAGAGCACATTACACAGGACTGCATCAAGACTGGTTTTGAGTATTTCCAGAGAAGGGGCCTCCACAACCTCCCTAGGCAGCCTGTTACAGTGCCTTGTCATCCTCATACTAAAAAAGTTTTTTCTGATTTAGCTTGTGCCCATTTCCCCTCAACCTGTCACTGAGAACTACTGAGAAGAGTCCCTCTCGATCCTCCTTGCACCCACCCTTACAGCTACTTACAGCTTTCTCTTCTCCAGGCTGAAGAGTCCCAGCTCTCTCAGCCTCTCCTCATCAGAGAGATGCTCTAATCCCCAATCACCTTTTTTGCCCTCCTCTTGACTCTCTCCAGTAGTTCCCTGTCCCCCTTGAGCTGGGGAGCCCAGAACTGGATGCTGTGTTCCAGCTGTGGCCTCACCAGGGTAGAGTAGAAGTGGGGAAATGCCCTCCTTTGACCTACTGGCCACACTCTTCTTTATGAAGAAGAAACCAGAACCCATGATCCTATTGGCCTTCCTGGCAGCAAGGACACACTGCTGGCTCATGGATAATTAAGTACCTACCAGGACCCCAGATCCTTCTCTCCTGAACTGCTTTCCAGCAGATCCACCCCTAACCTATATTGGTGCTTGGGGTTCTTCCTTCCCAGGTGCAGGACCCCACACTTGCTATTATCGTCTTAACCTCATCAGGTTCTTCTCTGCCCAGACCTCCAGCCTGTCCAGGTATAGACTAAAATCTATTACACCTCTCAAATAGGATTCAAAGCATTGTATGTTTTTCAAGTTATAATTTACCTAAATGTCTGCACAATATACTTATCTAGGAGAACAGAAATATGATGAATCCTGCAAATTACATGCTTTCTTCCACAACTGACACTGCCAGTGAGATCAACTTTATTTTATGTAAACAGTTAAGTTACCAGGCATAGAAAATAAGTTTTGCCTAAAACCAAAGTTCAAATTTTACTGGATTCATATAAGAAATGTCCAGATTCTACTCCTCATGCTTCTAAAATTGAGGGTCATCTGGGAGCTGATACCTATACAAAATCTGAGGGCTCAGAAGGATTTTAACATCCATTTTTAAGAGAAAAAATAAGATCTTGCATTTAAAAACATAAGCATCCAGCAGACCATAGTTGACAGTGTCTCCTTTTTATTATCAAATAAGATAGGTGACATAGCCTATTTAGAAGATACCATCTCTGCAAAATTTAGAGTTTCCATTAGCACTGGAATGTGGGATTGCTGCTAACCCCAGCTGCCTTTTTAAAGGAAACTTGTAAGAGCTTTATGACTGAAGTTTTGCTTCTCTTTCATGACTGATAGGTATTTCCCAAAAAGTTTTAAAATTAAGAAAAACAGAATTAGAAAGGGGTAAATCAACAGTAAGTCAGTATAACTATTGTTTTTTTCACAAGGGAAAAAAAAAATCCTTTTTCTCAGGATTGCCACTGAAAAAGTAGTGAGTTGCATAGACATTTTTAAGTGCTAAGGATTTTGTCATTAAACCACATTAGGATAATGAAACATGCTGCTTTGGCCAATAAAAGAAAGAAATAAAACAAAATTCTAACACTACTCCAAGTAAATAATTCAAATGCAAGTGAAACATAGGCAGCTAAAGTCGAAGTTCAGTTTGGTCCACAGATTACTATCAAGCAATCTCACCAGATTTGCCCCAGGGCACAACCTTTCTAAAAGGAAAACTGACTTCCAACTCATGCAATTACTGAACTTTAGGGATGCCTAGAATACACTTAGAATGCAGTTTGCCAGAAGACAGATTGAATCTGAAAGGCTAAATCAAAATAGACTTCCCAAAAACGGCTTGCTAATGATCTTCCACTAGTGCTTGTATGCGTGGTCAAAGAGCCAGAAAAGTGAGCGCATCAGCTGCTTAGTGGATCAGGTGTTTATCTCCTACTCTTCCCTGATTTCTCTACATCTTCCTTACAGATAATCGCCAAGGGTTTTGCTTTGCTGAAGTTTTACAGACCATGTGTCAGATGGCTTCAAGCAGCCGGAATCTTGTCACTAAATCTGAGTGCTGCTGTGATGGAGGCCGGGGCTGGGGTAACCAGTGTGAGCTCTGCCCACTTCCCGCAACCACTCAATACAAGAAGCTCTGTCCACATGGACAAGGCTATACTACAGATGGCAGAGGTATTTGCAGGGATAAAAGGAGGCAGAAAATGGGAAAGGGATCTGATCACATATTTAAGAAAATGCAGTATTCTCTTTGAAGTTCCTTGAAGAATTTCCTGCGAAACAACAAATTTTGATTTTTCAAAAGCCAGAGAGTACAGATATTAAAACCACCTTAAATAGCAGCTGCAGACAGAATACTCGCAGCTATGCATAATTTTCAGAGTCGCGAGCCAAAACAGGAGGTACCAGCCAATTAATAAAAGCTAGAAATTATTCCAAAACTTTGGATGCTGAAAAGTTACATACTTGGCGAAGGCAACCACACTTGTTCTGACAACAGTGTCACTTAAATAATTTGCAGTTATTGTTTCCATAGAGAAAGCAGAAGGTAACATCCATTTTTCAATTGTGGTAAAAAATGTTTTTACATCATCTAGCAGGTCAAAGGAAAATTCACTTTTATGGCTTTTGTATTTTGAATTAACAAAACTGGAACCAGATTACCCAGTGAAATAGGAGAGAGGTTTTGATACAAAACACAGTAATAAAAGTTGGAAGGGTGTCTGAATTTTATCTGACATCCATTTTTAAAGAGAAATAAAGGGTAAGGTTTCTATCAGAAAAACAAAAGCATGTGTTAAAATGGAAAAGAAGAAAAAAAGTGAAATTTAGAACTAAGAGATGATATATTTACTATTTTGTGTACAGATATTGATGAATGTAAAGTCATGACAAACCTATGTAGAAATGGACAGTGTATTAACACTGTGGGATCCTTCCGGTGCTTTTGTAAAATTGGCTATACCACTGATATAAGCGGAACATCTTGTATAGGTAAGACTCAACATCTTAATGACCAGTTATTTCTTTAGTTGGCACATAGTGGTGTATCAGTTTCTCTAACCCTTTGTATCAAAGCAGGCTTTTTGTCTTTGTCTCTTCTTTCTCTTTTCTATCCTAATCTATAAGGATATTAGGAAAAAATTCTTCATTGAAAGGGCATTTTCGTTTTTCACTTCCATGGGGACTTGGAACAAGTTGCCCAGGGAAGTGGTTATTTCACCATCCTGGGAGGTATTTTTAAAAAGTAGATCATGGATTAGTGGTGGACTTGGCAGTGCTAGGTTAATATTTGGATTTGATTATCTTAAAGGTCTTTTCTAACTAAAGCAATCCCATTATTCTATCTCTCTTTTCATAATATGCGCTTCTATTTTTGTCTTTAATTTGGGGAAATGGAGAAAGAATGTTAACTGGCAATATTCCCATTTTGAATGACAGACCAACTCACTACTTCACAGTCTGCATTTTCTCACTTTCTTGTTGGTTAACACATATAAATATACCATAGTATGCCCAAAAATAAATACTTAGTCCTTAGATAAAAATATTAATGCCACCATCTGTAGTATATTACTCTTTCAAGACAGTTTGTCACTGTAGTGGCAATTCCACAGCAACATATTCCTAAAGAAAGAAATACAAACTCTGAACGAATGTAAATCTTTTTCTACAAATATTTTTCTCCTAATTATGGTGCACTTTAGAAAACACTCGTCAAAGACAGACGAAAAGATCTGTACTGTAGATGCTCAATGGTTTCTCTCTCTTTAGATCTTGATGAGTGCTCCCAGTCTCCTAAACCATGCAATTTTATCTGCAAGAACTCAGAAGGAAGCTATCAATGCTCATGTCCTCGTGGCTACATTCTTCAAGAAGATGCAAAGTCATGTAAAGGTAAAGAAAGTTATATGCTGTAACATTTAATTTGGTTGCACTTTGTCTTAAAAGAAAATTGTTCTGAATTGTGATGTTTTTATCAAGTTGGGCAAAATTAATTTCTTTTTTTGTTGACTGTTCTTAAGACAACAACATCTGTTACTTTCAGATCTTGATGAATGTCAAACCAAACAACACAACTGTCAGTTTCTCTGTGTCAACACCCTTGGAGGCTTCACATGCAAATGTCCACCTGGTTTTACACAACATCACACAGCTTGCATTGGTAAGAAAAACATTTGTTTTCTTGCATCGTTTTTTCTATAAGAAGAACATTCTCGTTTCTTACTCATTTATTTTGCTCTGTATAAACAGTGATAATGCAGAGTAGAAATGTCACCAGACCAGAAAACAGGTTTTGAAGAGCAACAATTATTGCTAAAGAAGAATCGTTTTCACGATTTGTAGTTTCTTGCTTAGTAAACAGTCATACATATTTAATGCACGTTATTATTTTTCATGTTTAACCACATGGAGACAACAGGTAATGTATTAAAATCTGATTTAAAATGTAGTTAAGTAAAAAAGATTGCATTTTCTTTTTTAAGTGGATTAATATAGCTTTCAATCTAGGCATGATTCAATCTAAGTATTGAATCTAATTATTGAATCTAAGTATTGAATATACCTTTCAATCTAAGTATTTCATCTAAGTATGAAACTTTCCACTGAAACTATTTTAATTCAGTAATATAGAGCAGTATTGAAGAGCAGTATTTTTTCACTGTCAGCAATTACATTCCTTTTGCACTTATAACCTAATTACAACTTACACTTCCAAATTATTAATTACTCGTAGCTCTGCACGAGTCATCAGAGCATCTGACATTTAAATATGATAAGCTACATTTCCAGAATAAACTGTTGCACCTCTGTGGATTTCAAATACTTTAAAAAAGCTATATGAACAAGCTAAAATCTTAGCACAAGTTATACCAACCTTTTTATTTGTCCTCTGCATTTTTAAGACAACAATGAATGTGGTTCTCAGCCACTGCTTTGTGGATCAAAAGGAATTTGCCAAAATACCCCTGGAAGTTTTACCTGTGAATGTCAAAGGGGATTTTCTCTGGATTCTTCTGGATTAAATTGTGAAGGTAACCACAGAAGGTCAAATCTTTTTATGATGCAAATCCTTTCTTCTGTTTCTAGTGAATCCCATGATGTTGAAGATAAACCAGAGTACCAGGAATAGTAAAATTAAACACCAAAAAGAAATAGGAATGTATCTGAGTGATTTTAAGCAGAATTGTATATAAGAATATACTGCCTGAGTAACTTTTATACAAGTAAGAAGTGTGACGTTTTAGCTGAACTTGAACTGCGGCTTCCAAGCTGATGTTTCAAATTCTCTCAGGTTTATGTATATAAATCTACTTGTTATTTTTAATTTTCATATAGTCTGAGCAGAACCTCTCTACAATTTTTGTTTGAGTTAATTGTAAGTATCCAAGGGTATCCGAGGTTAGATTCTAAGCCTCATACTTTAAGTCTTCTACCACAGAGATACACATTGGGAAGGGTAATTCACTAGAGTTAAAATACAAACTATATGGTGAGGCTTCACCTCTCTGTTGGCCCAAAGGAGAGCCCCAGTCTGGAAATGTCTATTTGAGAGCTCCAGATGCTTCTGTAGGCCTCCAATAATGAGAAAAGAAGAAATTACTAGGCCATCTGGCTGCAGTGAATTAGAAATGCAGAGGTATACAAACAAATTTACAACATCTCAAAATGTCTCAATATAACATTTAAAACAAATTGTAGACTAACAATGCAGAATTTATGCAGTTTTAGAAAGAATTATCTTGTCAGATAACTTTGTTGTCCTAAAACAGGTGCATCCTGTTTACTTTATAAAGTAGCTTTACTTTATAAAGTAAAGTTAGCCAGCATATACAAAGCAAAACACTGTTATGCATACCAAAGCATTCACAAGGTCCATACACAGCTTCTACTCAGAACTGCCATGTATGCCATTACTTATAAAATGACACCTTTCATTTCCTGGCATGATTGTCTTCTCCACCTCAGGCTCTGGGTCATCAAAATTTCATTAAATTTGCTTCAAAGAGAGGACAGCTAAAGTGTAACTCAGAATCTGTGATATCATGCATGTTTTTTTATTTTCCAGTAGAACTACATACTGTACCTGACACATTAGGCTGCTTACAATCTCTGTATTTCTAACAGAAAGCACTTTTTCAGATTACTGCAGTTTTAATTTTTTTTTTTTTTGCTTTCTCCTTTATTTACACATACATCAAGAGTCTTTCTATATCCAGATCTGGTATGTATTCCTCATACTCAAACACTTCTGTATGTTCCAGGAAACTAAAAGCTTAGTCCTACATAGCTGTTCTAAAAATTGAAAGAAAAAAGCATTCAGATTCTAAATACTACATCAAAGCAACATCATGTAGGATTTCCAGGACAGTGGTTTTTTCTCCAAATCAGAGTAATGCTCAGAAGTTCCAGACAGATTATTGTAGGTAGAAAGAGAAGTAAATCTGCTGAAGTTCAGGCTTCCCAAATGACCAGCATAAATAGTGCATGCATCTTACAGCAGTACACCTCCATCATAAATACTGCTTCTTCAATTATTATTATCAAAGTGAGTAGTGTATTTGGCGATGTGCATAATTATGTGCTATCTCATGTTCTACTTCTCTCGTAATTGTAAAGATGTGGATGAATGCAATGGAAACCATAGGTGCCAGCATGGCTGTCAAAACATTCTTGGCGGATACAGATGTGGATGCCCACAGGGATACATTCAGCATTACCAGTGGAATCAATGTGTTGGTAAGCAAACACACAGCACAAGTGACAAGGTTTAACACTGGGCTGGCAATTAACAGATGTTCTCTATTAATCCCCCTCCCTGATAAACAAAGTGGAGAGAATAAAGGTGAGAGACTTATGGGTTGGAAACTAAACTACCCAGTTTTAATGAAACAGTAATGATAAAAAGGCAAAATTATTAAATATATAGAAATACATAGAAAAAATAATACCACATTCCTCCCCTCTTTCCCCCAATAACTTTCACATCACCACTGAAGCTGTAGGGTAGCCCTGGGAAAGTCCAGGCTGGACTCCTGGAGTCAGCAGCAGTCGGGAGCTGGAGGCAGGAACACACAGATTCAGGATGGCACGGATCGGAATCACAGGCAGAGGAATGGATGGAATCCTCCCAGGATGCCAAAGCAAACAGGGACAGGAAAAGAAGGGCAAAGGTGAAAAGCTGAAGGGAGAAGGAAGGAAGGGGTTTGACCCTCGTGATCCCTCAAATTTATACCAAGTATGACATGTATGGGATGGAATATTCCATTTGGTCAATTTTGGTCCTCCTTGTCCGCTCCTCCCTAAAGGAGAGTTCCAGGTGTGACCTCTTCACTCCCTTTCTCTTTCTGGAGCATAAGATGTCCCTCAGAACTGAGCTGTGACCTTGGTTCTGCATACCATTCTCTAGCCATAACTGTAAACATGGAGTGTTACCTGTCCTAGAAGTAGAGACTGACTGAGAATCTTGCTGTTAATTTCAGTAAGCACAGCTATTTACAAGAAACTTAGCTGAAAGGAAAATTACAGGACAGAAAAGTAGCTCTATCCAGGCCCAAACCAGGACAACAGGGTACATACAAACAGCAAAGGTATCATAGTGCTTATAGTGACAACTACCAGGTGAGGACAAGAATGCAAAGGACAAAAGGTATGAAGACACAAATCTTTTTTCCCCACTTTGCCCTCCTTCCATACACTTACTATTCCCAATATAAATCAGTGAAATAACATAACAAAAAAACACACTCATTCTCTTGAAACTAGGTGTTACACGGACTTTTCTTAAGAAGGCCTAAATTCTGACTCTTTTCTCCTTAGAAAAATCTGTATCTCTGTAAGGTGGAAAGATGCTTATTAAATACCTGAAAGTATCAGTGTAAATATCCTTGCTGGGAAAAAAACAAAACAAAACAAAACAAAAAAAACTCCATGTTTCCTCAGTAAGAATCACTCACTGTCATTAGCAATTTGATGATAACTACAGAACAGCACCTATAGTGAAAGGGGAGAAAAAAAATATCAACATAAGCATTTTTTTTCTATTTCCAAAATACTCTTAAGACAAACATTAGTTCTTTGGGCAGAGAACTGGGACAAATTAATAAGCTTAGTAGCTTTATTGTAGGTTTAGCTCATTCAATTCAGCCTTTATTCTTTGTGTTTCATGAACTAAGATAATTCCCATACCAACTGAAATACAGGAATTTTCTTTTTAATAGAAACAGACACCCAAACAACCCCATGCTGCACTGTTCAAAAGGCACATGATAACATACTTACCTTTTCAAGTTTGCTTTCATGGTTGCCAATGGTTGCCAATGGTGTCATAATCAGGACGGGTATGAGCACTGCCATAGCCATCTTACAGTCCTGATCCTAGACATATGAATTAGCATATTATACCCATTTTACATTAAGTAACACACCAGCCAGTTTTTCTGAAGTACCAACCACCATCATCACGCCTTACTTAGTACTCCTTAATGGCAAAGAAAGTAAAGGACTGAGGTGGAAGTGAGAGTAACAGTTTCCACAAAAATCCACACCAGCTGTAGTCTCTGAGTATTACTGATAATCCTCAAAAGAATGAAAGAATGACTCTCCTAGTAACTGCAGGCAAGAATGAGAAAGTACGCACTGACGGTACTGGAGAAGAAAACACCTACAGGGAAATGGTACCCTGGTAAAATTAAAAGCAACACGTGCCAACTATACAAATTCCATACCAGCTATTTTCCTCAATCATTTTTTGCAGCGTAGCCTGGAACCAAATCAGTTATGCTGACTGAAGGAGTCATCTTCTCTGTATCTTAATTCAGCCCCAGAAGGTGAAGACCACACTTCATTCTCTTTTTCTTTTTCATTGGCTATTTAGATGTCTGTCCCCTCACAGAGCCTGCATGTTTCCTTTGCAAGTATGTGCTATCTTTGCCCCATCGCTAAGTGCCAAGGAACATTATCATGGTTGGAGTGTGAATGGAGTTCCAACTCAATTCTCCTGTGTGGATGTTGCATGGTAGGAGCATTGGTAGGACTCCTTCCAGGAGGAAGAGGATCCATAAGCATAACAGGAGACATACCTTGAAGCAGTGAGAATTGAGTCAATATAGCTTAAGAGTTTCCTAAGATACCTTTACAATCCAGTTATATTTGTCTGGGGCCTCTACCAATGTACTTTTTCTCCAGAAACCAAGTCTGTGGGGGGTAATGATTTGTTAGCTACATTGTGCTTGCCTGATGTCTATCAGATTAGAAGATACCAATATTCTTTTGTTTGCTTACTAGATGAAAATGAATGCTCTAATCCAAACATGTGTGGCTCTGCTTCTTGCTACAACACACTTGGAAGTTACAAGTGTGCCTGCCCGTCTGGGTTTTCATATGACCAGTTCTCCAGTGCGTGCCATGATGTGAATGAGTGTTCTTCTGCCAAGAATCCCTGCAGTTATGGTTGTTCCAACACTGAAGGTGGTTATCTTTGTGGCTGTCCACCTGGCTATTATAGAGTTGGACAAGGGTGAGTATCCCCACACAGCCATTCATGAACGACACATTCAGAAGACTATACAAAGGCTGGACCCTAGTCAGACTGAAAGCAGAAGTGCAAATGAAAAACAGGCTACTCAGTCATCGTTGCCACTCCCTTTATACACAGTGTCCATAAAGTAGAAGGAGAGACATGTCTTTACATACAGCATGATACTCATTTTAAATCTAGTATATAAGACACACTAAAAAACTAGTTCTGCTTTTTCTCCCAGTATCACCACAAGATCTGCTTCACAAACCTGCTCAGAGGGGACTTATGGTGTAAGGGTAGGTAAACCATCTGTACTGAGATGATTAAGGGTTTTCAGCCACACTAATCAATGCAAAACGAGCATTGTTCTGACACATGAAAGTGGAGACATTCTTTAGCCCCAAAGCTTAGGACAGGCTGGTTTTATTTTGTTTCTTTGTAAAATTTATAAACAAAAATTTTAAAAGCTGCAGGCCTTCACCCAATGGTTGTATTTCGTTCAGTAGGGTGAAAAAAACTAATGCATAGACCTCCTGCTGTGGGAAGGGAAAGGAAAGGGATAAGACACTGAAATACTGATTACATACACTTACTTGCCATTTAACAGGGGAGTTAAAAAAATTGCAAGAAGTAACTAAACTAAATGCTTTTATTCAACAGCCACTGTGTCTCAGGGATGGGATTTAACAGAGGTCAGTACCTGCCATTGGATGGAGATGCTGATGAAAAGAATGCTTTGTCCCCTGAAGCATGTTATGAATGCAAAGTCAATGGCTATTCCAAAAAAGACAGCAGGAAGAAGAGAAGTGCTAATACCACTGTATGTACCAGGATGAATTAGCCCTATAAAGTATATTGGAGTATTTTCAGAGATACTTTACCCAGCACTACAGTAAATGGAGGAAATTTTTTAACAGCCACATTCAATGGCAAAATTTTTTTTCCCTGCCTCGGTGGTTTTGGGTTCTACTGGCAAAAATGATATGACAATCAGGAAGACATCAATGACTATGAATGAATGACGTTTTTAGTGAAACTTTCAAAGTGTGAAATGTGGTCTAGTTCCTCAAAATATAATCAGGGAAATAGTTTTATTATAACAACAGACAGCTAGGAACAGCAATCTGTTCTGCTGCCAGGAGGAGACTGGACAGCATGTTTTGGTCTGGAAGAGCTAACTAGATGTTCTTGCAGTTGAGTTTAGTCTAAGTGTCTGTCTCATGGTTGCTCACAGTTGTAGGATGCTAGAGTGCATGACCTTACTGATACTTAAATCCAATAGTTGCAGAATTCCTGAGCATATTAGATAATTACACTTCAGACTTAATTTTTTTCTTACTGCATTTTGTGGGCTTCTAAAAGTAAGCTGTAGGATATTCATAATAGGACAGCCCTTCTACTTGCACCTTTAAGATGGTGGGGGATTGTTTGGTTTTTTTTTGTTTGTTTGTTTTTCAAAAATTAGAAGAGTGTACCTGTATTTAAATTATCTGGTTTATCTGTAAAATAAGATAGCATGTGGCATGTAGCTGTAGCATCATCTGTGGTCTTGAAATCTGCAGTAATGGGGAACTGACTTGATTTATAGGTCATGGGACACAGATTTTCCTTCAGTAGCAGAAGAGCTGTCTAATGCAAACTAGCAAAAATCTTCACTAAAATGGTAAGGAGGTCTAGCCACACAATTTACATAGTAAGAATGGAGAAACAAGTCTCCTTTCCAAAAGGGTAAGGACATAATCCTGAATCTCCAGCCTTAGTACACACTACTTTGCATGATGCCATCAAAGCCAGTTCTTTAACTGGCATAGTTACTGAACAAGCCAGTTATTACTGTAATTTCTGCTCTAAGGCATATAGTGTTGGCACTGAAAATCTAAATGTTTGATTCCTACACACACATCTATGTTTGCCACAAACAACCCTTTTCCCTCACCACCACAACTCATATTGGATTCCAGGATGAATTCTGTGGTCAGCCCACTGTAGAAATACATGGAAGGTTTGAAAAGAATTTTTTTGTATTGCATAGTTAATTTCATATCTTGTTCATAAGTTTTATCTCTTGCTACTGTTTTTTTTCTAAATAGCATTAACCTTTTCATTTTCTCAAGCTGGAGCTACCTAAGTAGTAAAAGTGAAAGGTTCCCCAACCATAAAGTTATGTGAAAAAAACACAAAACAACTCATCACTAAACGATCTTGACATGCAGATTAGGTACCTCACTTAGTATCATGTTTCCTAAGGAAGACCACAACCTATATGTTCTTGTAGAAGCACTTTCAAAAGCTGTTGCTTATTAGATGGTTCTCCTAGGAATGCACTCATTCCTCCTGCCCTAAGCGTGTTCCCATCCTCACCTCTGGACAGATTGACACCTGCAGCATAATGATTCTGAAGCCCAAATTAAAAAGAAGACATGACTGATTTTTCAAGGAAAAAAAAACTAGGACCTTTTTCTACGTGCCATTCTATGGTCCAAATGAGATGTAACTCAACAATGTGACATGTTAGTCCTTTCTGTAGAAGGCTAGCAATACACTGGTTCTCTCCTTACTTCAGTTACTTTATAATCACCAAATGCTGAGCCTCCTTGCTTCTAGAAGCCCCAGGATTAAAACAGTTTTACCAGAAGTTTCAGGGAAACCCCTTACAGTGCCATGGTGTGTGTTTCTGTAATGTTTCTCACTGAAAGTGATCATAAGGACAAGACCATGCCTCACTTACAGTCTTTACTGCAATAATAAACATGGGTCTTTTCTTACATGAACTTTTTGCAACATGAAATTAAACAGATTCTGAAAAGTATCTGAAATCTGAGCTCCCTCTGTAGACCTGATTCTGTAACTTTAATTATCCTATAAAGCTTGTGTGAGAAACCTTTAAGATTTACAGAGTGTAATATGGGATCAGGCCATAGAATCAAGGATTTACTGTTGCTTCTTTCACAGAAATTTTGACATATGTAGAATCTGTTAATAATAGTATCCTTCTACCAGTGCAAGTGAGTATCTGTTTCTTTCCTGCTTAAGCATTCTTTCCTCCTTTACTTCAGATGGAGCAGATTAGCTTGGGAAGTCTAGACACGGATAGTCCATTAAAGATGAGAGTCAGCATTTCCAGGATTGACAACAAGAAGCACATCCTAGAACTCATGCCAGCCATTGAGCCTCTTATCAACCATGTGCGTTACATCATTTCATATGGCAATGATGATGGCATCTTTCAAATCCATCAGAGGGATGGAGTGAGTTATTTGCACACTGTTAAGAAGAAGTCAGTGCCTGGAACTCATACACTGGACATCACTAGCATTCCTCTGTATAAGAAAAAGGACCTAAAGAAACTGAAAGACAGCAATGAGGACAACTACCTTGTAGGAGAGCTTGGGGAAGCTCTCAGAATGAGGCTGTGGATAGACCTCTACTAGCCATCTTTCAGGCTGAGTCCAGTTCCTCAGTCACTTCTATTCACCTGTCTACCCACACGACCATATCTGCTTTCCAAAGGCTTTGAAACAGTCATTGACTTTTGGAGCAGGAAGGAGGAGAGAAAGACTTCTTTCCTTTCATCCTGCCAAGACTCTAGAACCACCCTTGCAGAACAGTAACTTAAATTCTGCCACTGCCAACACTTTCATTACAATCATGGTTACTATGTCTTATATATAGCCTCAATTTAAAGTATGTTAAAAAGATAAAGTTCAATAAGTCATCATATGGCACTAAATGGCACAAAAAAATGAGCTATCTTTTACAGCAGTCTGTAACACTTTGGGTATTTTGCTATAGTTCCTAATGAAAAAAATATAGAAGCTTATTTATTTTTAATGCAATAATATATGGAGAAAATAGAAAATTATGTAAACAAAAAGGGAAACTTGCTTAGTTTTCTTTAGATTTATAAATTTGAAACATAGCATTTTAGAGGTACTTTCTTAATAAAAAAAAACAGATTTGAAAGATGTTTCCTTTTGTATTTGGGCCAGTCATCTGGATCGTATATAAGTAATTTTTAAATGTATCAGAGCTGAAAGCACAGTATTACATCTTCTAGATATTATGAAGTGCTCTTGCAAAACCTTGAGTATTCAAAAAAGAAAGAAAATTAGTAAAGGAGTCTTAGACAAGAATTACAATATCAGTCTCTGCAGAAATCATATTTCACAGCAAGTCAATAGGATTATATTCTCAATCAGCCACATAAAAAAAATGGAAGAAGCGGCACAACCACTGTAGCAAAATACCTTGAGTGCTTTTAATACCATTAGAATTGCAGAACCAAACTGTACTGTACTTCCATAACCTCAAGGAACCACACATGCAACTACACCTCATTCTCTACAAACTTACATTACTTTAGGCAGCTGAAAGAAAATGTCTCTCTAAAGGGAACATGTAATGTTTTATATTGTTTGGTGCTGGCTTGAATTAATGGTGCGTTTACTAGAAACTAGGAGCTGTACCAGGACCGCCAAATGTGCAAACAAGTTATGCATCACAGACAAGGAAAATGTGTATTTGAAATCCATTTGTTAGAAGTTTCATTAATACTGTAGTTATACGCTGTATGCTCATTTTATCATAGCTTATTTTGTAAGAGAGGTGTTTGTACGAGTTGACATTTAGTTTACTTTAGTGGTTTTTTTAAATGTTGTACCATTATATGTTAAGCGTGCATCTCAGTGGTTCTTTTATTGACAGCTGGCATCTCTAACTAGTCTGTAAAAGAATCTAATATGTGCAAATAGCCAAAGCACATGCTGACTCCAGGATTGTTTCAGTCTCATATTGGTGCTGACCAAAGATATATCTTTATGCTCAGTGATTCTTCTTTTCTATTGTTGACTTTGGGGATTTTGAAAAGAAAAAGAAACTTTGTACATTTTTAATCAAATATTTGTGAGTAAAAAGTTCTGCTTGAAGATTTGTTTCAGTAAGACAATACTTTTCTTTCAATAAAGCTATTTTGGGTTAGCTTTTTCTTTGACTTGTATGTGCTCTTTACACAGATTAAGCATGTAATTGTAAATCCGAAGGATTTCAGAACAGAAAAATGAGTTGGTAGAGGGCAAACCCTTCACTACATTTGAGGTTACACAGCATTTGCTGACTTAGTTACTCTGTCATGACAAAGCTGAAACGTGAATTAAACAGTCTTTACAAAGGTAAAACTGCCTCTGCTTTCTCAGAATCTGTAATACATTACATTCAGCTTTGCAGAAGGCCTTGCTTATCAGAATCAGTTTTTTTAAAAAAAAAAGTCCCCATACATTTAAGAGAGTAAGACCTGCATCCTACCTGAGTAGCAAAGATGTGGTAAGACAGTAGAGGTACTTTTGCTTGCTGGTGTTCCCTTCTGTGAATGTTCTTCATCAGGTACACAATCAAACCCAGCAGTGCAAAAAACATTTTTAAGTATTTTTAAGTTTGCACAAAGACCTTATTTCATAAGCTACACTGAATTTCTATTCCATTCAGAGTTTAAAAAGTGGTTGTTTTTAAATAATATCCAATACCAGCTGTATGTTTTTGTCAGTGATAATAGCCAGAGAAAAGGAAATTTGACATGTTGGGTGAAGCACTGAATTCTGTCCCAGCAGGAGTAGCCCTCTATATTCTATTGTTGTTCTTTTGGAATAATGGTACTTCACAAGTTAATTGGAAATGTCCAAGGCCAGGTTGGATGGCACCTTGAGCAACCTCGTCTAGTGGAAGGTGTCCCTGTCCATGGAGGGTGGTCAGAACTAGAAAACCTTTAAGCTTCCTTCCAACCATAGCCTATGATTCTATGATTTACTTTGGGTATTCCTTGAAGCCTACATACATACTCAAATTTATCTGACATTCAATAGAGCATCAATTTAAACAAGACAAAATGAAATTGGCAGGAACCATACTTACATGCCTTCAGATACGGTCATGCAAGTTTCAGTATGATTCAGAGCTGCTTCTGAGTAAAATGACTGATGGCTACAGAAATAAGAAGATCTCTAAGAGGTCTGCTAAATAGAGGTCTGCTGACTTAGAACTTAACAATTATAGCAGCTAGTTTCCAAGAGGGCTACCCTTTGTTCAAAATGGAAGCTTTTCAGCAAACACCTACTGGGAAACAAGGCAACAGAGTGAACCAAGTCAAACATTATTCTTCATTGCCACCTCTCAAAAGGGACAGAAAATAGTAGCAACACCCTTATTGACTCCACAGAGGCTACAAGTTCTGAAGAATTCTATTGGTAGACATTATTGCATGTGCTGTGCACACTTAGTGAATTTAAAGCCTTTTTTCTAAACAAGAAACTATCATCAGAAAAAACTTGTGTTAACTAATCATGCAGTAAGTACAAAGTACAAAACATACTTCATCCCTTTACTAGAAAGGCATTACTAGGGGTATTGCTCACTCTAAGCATTGTCCTCTACTATCTGAAAAAGCACAGAACAGTTACACACAATACATAGAAAGTCACCCCCCATTTCAAGTCTAGAGGAAAAAATATCATGTATTTTTTTAAAAATAAAGGAAACACAAACAAAAAACCCCAACAAAACAACAGCATGCAAGAAATCCCAAAGAGACCCACTTCCTTTCCACCCAGCATATTATAGTATATATTTGTATACTTATAACTTCAACCTCTACCTTTAAAAGACTCTAGCCTTTTAATTTCTTAACATTTAATGAGATGACTGCACACGTACAGAAAGACTGAAGTTCTAGAAAGCTACAAAAACCCAAAATCTGTTGCTAACAGAAAAAATTGAAATTGTCTTGCTATTTAAAGGAGACTGCAATATAAATCTCATGGCAACTTGAAGTTGTAGTGCATAAAGGTCTCTTTTTTTCTTGATCTTTCCCAGCCTGACAGAACTGAAGTTCGTTTACTATAGCCCCACAGTGTTATCAGGCCCATCAAAGAATGCATGCCTCCTTTTCTGTCTTCAGATCCTCTAGTATTTGACTTCTATGTATTTGTTAAAGTGTTTTAAGAACTGTGTACAGACATGTTAGGGCTCTTTCTTCCTCAAGCATGGCTCCAATTCAATAGTGAATGAAGCATTGCCAGGAGTATTGCTCAGTCTAAGCATCCAGTAATTATTTCTGTGTACATCATGGCCTGTCTTCATTGCCACAGATCTTAATCTAACCAGAAGCACTGCTACAGTGATTCAAACACCCAGTTATTTCATATACCTTCTCTGAGATATTGGGCTCTTTATTCAGTGCTTAGAAAAGACTGTTCTTCTATGGGATTTTATTAGTCTGACTTGGAATTACCAGCTAAACTTTGGTGTAATGGATATTTCAGACCAGTAGCTGAAGAATCTCTTTCTTCTAAACCTACAGAAGAATTCAGGAGTGGTGATGTACTGCAAAACTAAATATAGCAAAAATTTCACTGCCATAACTGTTACTTAATTCTTCCCATGTGTTAAAAATGCAGCCTAAGTACCTATGCTAACCAGTGCTGCATAACAGATACAGCTTAAATCCAATAAAAAGGCTGGATACATGAACATTACTTAGATGAAGAGTCACAACACTACGTTCACACTTCTTAAAGCAGGAGATAAAGAAGACATGAGATGGCACAAGTACAATATTTTATGTCTAAAATAAAATTCTAGTGCAAGTGCTTATGTATTTGAGACCACATTGGTATAGCAAAGTTCTTTTTTTCCCATAACCTCAGAGAACTGATGAAGGAGGTGGTTTATGATGTGACCTATGAAGCGTGTTCCAAGAATGCCAAGAGTTTGTCATCATGGATGGTCACAGAAATATTTAGCCTGTGTGCCTGAATATTGTTTTAGTACAAGCAAGGCCTCCTTGCTACTTGGGCTTGTCAAGAATGAGGTATTCATAGTGATGGACAAAAACAGATTCTGAAATACAAGGAATGCCAGCAAAAAGAGGTGGTGGCTGTGCCATCACTTTGACAACTCAAAAAATACTTGCTACTCAAAAAGGGATTTTGAGGTTTTAAATTCTGAACACCAAGGCCAAACCAGGAGCTCAGCAGCACTTCCAGGCATTGAAGTGTGGCTGCATTGTATTTCAGGAAATTCTAAACAGAAGTACCCAGAGCTATCTCTTATTTAGCTAACCTTAGAAACCAGTGCTACAAATAGCACCATGAAGAAATTATGAAGAAGTGACAGAACGAGCATTACCCACAATGTATGAGAAACACAGGACTCTTCCTCTAGGGTCTGAACTCCAGTCAGTCATATGAATAGAGAATGAATAAGCTAAGGCCCTAAAGCATACACAGTAAAAAACCCAGTATCTACATATAAGCACTCTCACTGTTTTACGGAATGAGTATTAAAGCACAGGGAAATATGAGACTAGGAAAGTCCAGAAAAGAAAACTGCTAGATTGGAGAACTGGGTACCTATTGTATCTGAACCAGGAAAAAAAAAAAAAAAAAAAAGGAAAAGCACTGTAGAAACTTTTTGGTGTACAGTACATTTTAACATCCTATGTCTGAAGATGTTCTTACATAAAGTAGATCTGAAATACTTTTATTAAGCCTCGATTAACAGCAATAATGTCTATCTTTTTAGTGCTGATGATATTATATTACTGCAGCTTCATCCAATTCTGATTTTCTACAAATGCTTATACACTTACAGAAATATCTCAGACTTCTATAATTCATTCTATAGCACTTCTTGCCTTATGTAGACTCAAAAAAATCCTGTCCATTGCCATTAAAATTTGTCCTGGGGCAAGACTACTAAGAAGCAGCCAAAAAAACCCCAAAACAATTCAAAGCCAAAGAACATGCATATGCACATAGCTGCTCAGACACTCCCTCTTCACTGTGGTGAAAAGAACTGGTGAATTACTGCCTCTGCTACACCAGAATTAAGGAAATGATTTTAATTTTATTCCTAAGTGGTGCAAATACAAATGCCTAAACCTGGATATCTGTTAAATACGCTGAGGTATTTAACACCTTCTTTGCCTCAGTTTTCAAAGTAAGACAGGTTGTCCTGAGGACAGCTGGCTTCTGGAGAGCAAGAATCTGAACAGTCCCCCTGTAAGCCAGAAGGAAACAGTCAGTGACCTACTGAGCTGCTTGGATCCGCTCAAGTCTATGGGACCAGATGGGATCCATCCAAGGGTGATGAGGGAGCTGGCAGAAGAGCTCCACAAGGCACTCTCCATCATTTACCAACAGTCCTGGCTCACTGGGGACATCCCAGATGATTGAAACTTGGCAAATGTCACACCAATCCACAAAAAGGGACAAAAGGAGAACCCAGGAAACTCCAGACCCCTCAGCCTGACCTCAGTGCCTGGCAAGGTTATGGAGCAGAACATCCTGGGGGCAATCACACAGCACCTACAGAATGGACAAGGGATCATACCCAGCCAGCACAGGTTCAGGAAGGGCAGGTCCTGTCTGACCAACCTGATCTCCTTTTATGATCGGGTGACCCGCCTGGTGGATGAGGGGAAGGCTGTGGATGTGGTCTGCCTGGACTTCAGCAAAGCCTTTGACACCGTCTCCCACAGCATTCTCCTGAAAAAGCTGTCAGCCCACAGCTTGGACAGGGGCACTCTGTGCTGGGTTAGGAACTGGCTGGAGGGCCGGGCCCAGAGAGTGGTGCTGAACGGTGCTGATCCAGTTGGCAGCCGGTCACCTGTGGTGTCCCCCAGGGAACAGTGCTGGGCCCAGTTCTGTTTAATATCTTCACTGATGATTTAGATGAGGGGATTGAGTCCATCATCAGCAAATTCGCAGATGACACTAAGCTGGGGGGGAGTGTGGATCAGCTGGAAGGCAGGAGGGCTCTGCAGAGGGACCTGGACAGACTGGAGAGTTGGGCTGATTGCAATGGGATGAGGTTCAACACGGCCAAGTGCCGGGTCCTGCACTTTGGGCACAACAACCCCATGGGGAGCTCCAGGCTGGGCACAGAGTGGCTGAGAGCAGCCAGGCAGAGAGGGACCTGGGAGTCTGGATTGACAGGAAGCTGAACAGGAGCCAGCAGTGTGCCCAGGTGGCCAAGAAGGCCAATGGCATCCTGGCCTGGATCAGGAACAGTGTGGCCAGCAGGTCCAGGGAAGTGATTCTGCCCCTGTACTCAGCCCTGGTGAGGCCACAGCTCGAGTCCTGTGTCCAGTTCTGGGCCCCTCAGTTCAGAAAGGAGATTGAGGTCCTGGAGCAGGTCCAAAGGAGGGCAACCAGGCTGGTGAAGGGACTCCAGCACAAGTCCTGTGAGGAGAGGCTGAGGGAGCTGGGGGTGTTCAGCCTGGAGAAGAGGAGGCTCAGGGGAGACCTCATCGCTCTCTACAACTCCCTGAAAGGAGGCTGGAGCCAGGGGGGGTTGGGCTCTTCTCCCAGGCAACTTTGAACAAGACAAGAGGGCATGGACTTAAGCTCTGATGGGGGAAGTTTAGGTTTGATATTTGAAAGAATCTCTTCACAGAGAGGGTGATCAGACATTGGAATGGGCTGCCCAGGGAAGTAGTGGATTCTCCATCCCTGGAGATATTTAAAAAGAGACTGGATGTGGCACTCAGTGCCATGGTCTGGTAACCGCAGCGGTAGTGGATCAAGGGTTGGACTTGATGATCTCTGCGGTCCCTTCCAACCCAGCCGATTCTATGATTCTATGATTCCATTCCATAAAATAATTCCTGTATCTCTAAGTCTTACTGTTCTTCATGTGGAGATAGCTTATGGAAGTTCATTGTTCTTCTCTCTACTCTATATTTTTAGACCTGTATTCACTAGTGAAAAAAAAAAATAAAAAAAGAGGGTGGGGGAAGAGAGAAGGTGGGGAATCAAACAACTAGTGGGCCATAACCTTTAAGCAAATATTCTATTTAAAAAAAAATGTTAGTTTTAAGATCAACACACAGATCAACCCTATCACAAAGGGCACACATTTCGTTGCTACTTGTCTGTTCCAGAAAAATCACCTAGCAATAAGTTGAAAGTAGGCAAGAAATAGTGATTAAAAACACACTGATTCAATTGAAAGCCTTTTTTAAAAAATCAGAAATAAAGGCAATTATGCGTGTCTGAGATAAGAGAAAATGAAAACATTGAGCAGTATGGCTTCACAGAACCCTGACAGTCACAAATGAGCTATAGCCTGAAACACCTTCAAGCATTTGAATATCCATGAGGAAAGGTTGTTTAATACAATTATAACAGACCTGGTATGCTACAATGAGATAGGAAGTTTAAATCACCATCTTGTGTATGTATTTTTATGTGGTTGTGTATACAATTAACCTGTGATGAGGTGATCAGACCTGGGAATTTTGAGATAAAATGTGGCAAATACAAACAATTCCTACCTCTTCCAAACAGATTCATATAATCTTCATATTATACACTTAAACTATCAAAACTAAAATTGAATTGCCACAATGGTTTCCCCTCAACATTACATAATGCATAGTTGTAGCCTGCTCTTGCATCCTCAGCATCAAAGCTGAACTTGCTCCCAG
This sequence comes from Phaethornis superciliosus, assembly GCA_023637945.1. NCBI lineage: Eukaryota > Metazoa > Chordata > Aves > Apodiformes > Trochilidae > Phaethornis > Phaethornis superciliosus. The sequence goes on from JAJQWJ010000004.1 coordinate 50,129,507, forward strand.
GTCCCAGGTTTTACGGGCAACCACAATCTCCTACTGGAGCAAAGTCTGCAGCCACAGTCCCTTGTTTTTTCATCTAAAGTAGTAATGAATTATGCAAGCATGAACTTAACAATTTCTTTGTCACATTTTTGAAGACCATAACAGTGTAAACTGCTGTTATTTAGCACAAGGTTGCTGGATGCCTTATTTTCATGGCATTATTTCAAATAGACAGCTGAAAAGCCTGAAGAACATATGTGCATTCATGAGTTTCCTGTGGTCTTTATTCTCCCTCAGTATGTGTTTTCAAAGTGTCAGATAAGTCTTCCTATACAACAGGCCACAGCACCTATTAAGATTACTTATTTTGAGGAAAAATTTTTCTAAATTACACTTTGTTCACTTGGAAAGTCAACCTGTGATAGCAAATCAACTAATAAATATGCCTGAATTTTCCAACTATCCTAATAGCATCCTGGCATTTTTATTAAAAAAATATGTTCATGCAGTCTTCTGTTAAATTTTTGCTTTCTTTCAGTTAGACTTTCCTCATTTTTCAGTGAGCCTACAAAGATTCCATTTCTTCAGAAAACATGTATGCACACAGGTGAGGCAGAATCTCAATTTCCATGAAACTTGCTATGTGGCAAGCACCACATATCCAGTTTTACTGTTGGGTTTAGTATTGTCAACTAAAAGGAAGAATTTTTAGTATCTCCTGTAAGGGCAAACCTAAAATCTAGCCAATAACTTCAAACACTATGATTTGGACACCTTGCACTGTAACCATGTTTTTATCTATTTTGCAGCATTAACTGAATGAATCTATCTATCCTATGGCCCACATTTCCTGTCTAGTCTAAAAACATTTTATGAAGTTTCCAACAAATACTGTTAAAAAGGAAAGAGGAAGTTATAAATAAACCAAAAAAACCTTTGCATTTTAGTAGATAGACACGTTTCCCAGTTGATTCAGCTAACTGATTCTACTGTAAACTTACGTACATTCAGATCATCAGCCTCATGTGCTGAATTGTCCAACATTTTTTTTTTCTGAACAAATTAGTCTTTCTGGCACCTGTTTTGAGTTGGTTTCCTCCATAATTTCCATGTAAGCCCTTGTCTCTTACTGTTTTCTTTACAATGAACATAATACTTAGGGTTTATATAATCTTGCTTATGCAAACTTTTGCAGTCTATCCCACTTTGTAAGGGAGGGATAAAAAAGGTATTACTTTAGAATTTACCAGCCTATACGCATCACTCCTGGCATCAGCTTTTATTGCCTGAATATGTTTATACAAGTGTTGATGAGAACAGGTCATAATGGTGTCTTTGCTACCACAATAATTGAAGCCCTTGCCAGCATTTCAAAAGTAAAATTCTATATTCAGTCTTATTACACAGCTGTTATGAAAGCTCCAAAGTAAGATGTGGAACTGTATGTGCTTTTATTACTCCCAAAGGTGCATAACTTCATGAAATATTTACTGTTTATGAACAAAAGAAAACTAGGCTACTTATGAATATTGCTCTTAGACAGAGATTAATTTAAAAGAAACCAATCTGGGTAACCCAGCTGATCCAACTTCTTCTTTAAGACACATTTTAGAAAAAGTATGTTTTAAATGGCATTTCTGGATCAATGAACATTCTTCCAAATTATCTTCCAAACAAATTAATAACCTATGATATTTCTAACAGATTTACCTAAAGAAACTTAATTCAATTAGATGTAAAACAAGGTGGGTTTTTTATCTTCCAGGAGTTTCAATTCAAAAACCAAAAATGAAATACAAAAACCTGAGAGAAGCTGGTATTTGTATGAGACTGAAAATTGATAGTTAAGAATCAAGGTTCAGCTTGAAATGCTTGTCACTAAATTCATCAATTTGTGCACAGAGCTTAGGAAACAGAAATTAAAAACAGAAAATCAACTACAGTATTTGTAAGGCCAAATTTACTATTGAGACACTTAAACACTATGTCTCTCACTCTTGATCAGTAAGATGACCAACACCAGTTCAGTCAACATTACTCTCATGTGCATACTGCTATCTATTTTGCAACAGGTCTTTGAACTTTGTAGAAAAGCATTTTTCTAAAACGTCCAGTGAACTCTGGGACACATAATGCACAGTATTTTGTCTTTAAACTCACTATGCCTAAAACTCATCAAAATCCTTAAAATGTATACTATTTTTCCACTGATCACCAACACAGAAATGGTCTTACATAGCTGGTCTTGAATTCAAGCTGAGCTCCTTTGTTAGATCTCCAAATATAGTGCTTCTATTAATATTACTCCATGGAAAATACCAAGTAAACCAGACATGCTGTTAACTAAGTAGATTGAAATTCCTTTGCTTACCACAGGATGCCAAGAAACACTATTTCTAAGTATCTCACAGAATAATAAGGTCCATTTAGTCTCGAACCAGCTGGTTTTTGGCTGAACAGTAGCTACTCAGTCTTAAAGCCAATATGAAAGTAGAAGACAACTGTTTGAAAGGAAATTTGATAGCTATAAGTAATTTTTCAGCTGCTGAGAACACAGCTGTAAATTTTTAAAATGCACATTTTAAAAATATATTTTAAAATTATTTTAAAATATATATTAAAAATATTAAAATATATTTATTAAATATATATTAATATATATTATTAATATATATTAATATATAATATTATATATATTATTTATATATAAAAAATATATATTAATTAAAATATATATTTAAAAATATATATTAAAATTATTATATATTAAAAATACCACTTTGAAATACAAGTCTGTGGTATATGGTTCTAACTACAGATGAGTTGTTTCCTTCTGAACAGTGAATTACATCTACCAGTTTCTCTGTCCAGCCTCTGCTTCTGGGAAGAGGAACAACATTAGCTCCATGCAACACTGAACAAAACATGATAGCATGACCCAGTCATATCATTGATGTGGATCCAGCATGCAGTGTCTTCCCACTCTCCCTTTTCCTTTTTAAATGGACTCTTTTCTTTTTTAATAGGCTCTTTGGTATTTATTTTTGTATGTAACATCCTGTCTACTCCTGTATTTTCTCCTGATGAAAGAAAAACTAAGATATCCCTCATCAGGATATGTGTTCTTAAAGAAAGCATAGTCCACAGGAAATAGCCATGAAAAACAAACCACAGTGACCAGTGATGGAATGAAGCACCAGAAAAGCAATTAATTGAAAAGCTCTTATTCCCACAGAGTTACATTTAAAGCCTACCAAAATATTGCTGCTTGTGAGACAAAAGCCTGGTAAAGAGAACAAGAAATGGGCCTCAGATGTGTATATAACTTTCTTGTGAAATCCTGAGTAAGGCCACTGAGCAGGGTGCATGCACAGAAATAAAGGTCAACCAAATTGAGGGGGTGACAAGTGACTACCTGGACCCCTGTGCCCCACCAGCTCATTTCCAGAACAGTCTTGAACCCAACACTGAGTGTATGCAAATAAGCTGAACAAGTTCAGCTGGTTGGAACCAGTTGCCTTGAAAGTAATATTGTTGTGTGCTTCTTGACAAGCTTTATAATCTTACCAAATTTTCAGTAACACTGTGTTTTGTATAAGCCTCCTGTGTAATGGTCTTACTCTTAGATTAATGTACAGAGGATTCAAGGGGTTAATACCACTGAATGGCTTGTGAAAAGACAGTAACTAGGAGAGGGTTAACCCTGTGCTGTTACAACCCTCAGTGAGAGGGACAGGTTTGAAAGGACTGACTCTAACCATACTTTGGCTCCTCTTTGTAAATGAGTCCAGTCTGAGTTTTTTGGGTGGCCCACTAGGTGGCACATGACAATAAACATCTCAGAACATACTTGAAATAGACAATTCTATTAATTCAATCATAATCAACTCAATCATAGACTCTTTTGGGTTTTTTTTGTTTTTTTTTTGTTTGTTTGTTTGTTTGCTTGGGTTTTTTGTTTTGATTTTTTTTGTTGGTTGGTTTTTTTGTTTTTTTTTTAACCAATTGGAATTATTTGCATCAAGGTTGACCAAGATGCCAAGATGAGAATCAAGCCTTGTTTTTCTACATGCTTACAAGCATGGCAAGAACAAGAAAGCAGCAATGCCAAACCCCTTCATTGCCATTAAAATAAAAGTATCATGGATAAGCAGTGCTTGATAAAGTTTGGCCTGTATTTGCCAAAGCTTGAGTTTTCCCAATAAATCTTACCATGTCTGAAGTACTACTATTGCTGTTTGAATAATACAGAAAAAAATTTGTAAGAATAAAGATTCTTAACAACACTCAAGTGAGCAGTCAATAGTAAAATAAAATTCTGTATGACATTAGCCAAAATCCCATGTGAAAGTCTGCGGCTAGCCTTGATTTCATATTTACTAGTTTATTTACTACTACATAGTTACTACTATGAATGTCTGTTGTTGTTGGACTCCACAAAATGCCATTTCCTTTCAGGTGCAAGCTCCTCTTGGTAGGCACTGTGCTTTGACCTGCTATAATTTCTAGGTTACTGGTGTCTGAACTACCATGTTTCACTACAAGCAACAATGCTTAACTTTTGTGATTGTATTTCTGGACTTCATATTTGTTTTGGTATCTTTTTTTCTTTACTCCTACTGCTCATCAGAGATGAGTTGAATTAAGATGACCAAAATATTTATAAAACACATGAAGTAATGCTGGATTATCTGGCGTATTCTTTTGTACATACACCCCCTCCCATTCTCCAGGCATATTTTAATATCGTTCTCGATGTTACCCATGTAATCAGTAACAGTGGTACAAAGGAACTGTTCAAAATTCCTTGTAGTTAAACAATCCATCCAGGCAGCTTGTTCTGAAAGAATGCATGACCATACAAAGCTGGGAGTGAGCATGGTTCAAGGCTAATCTCCACCAGAGTCTGTGCAAATCCTTTGCTTGTAACTCTTTTACCATCTCTTTTGCAGAAACAAATCTGATGTCAGAGAAATGGTCCAAGTTATTAGTTGTAAAACACTTCAACACTGTGTAAAGTTTCTCTCAGGCACAATAAGTTTGAGAAAGCCTTGTGTTTACCCTGTTCATTTTTCTCTAATGCTTTACATAGCCAGTGCATGAATATTTTGGTATGGTGTAAAGCTTTTATCATCTTGCTCCTACTTCGGTACTAGTGGAAAGTTATGGACATCTGACCTGCTTGTTACTTACGAAGCAAAAATACCAGTTGAAATCTTATGGGTCACTGAAATCTCTTCTACGACTTCTTCTGCAGCAACTGAGAAAAGTGAGGATCACCCAGTGCTTTATGAAATGGTGGTTACTTGGTAGTAAAAAAACCTGTTTAAACTCAACAGGCAGCATCTGCATGAAGACTACTGCATCCTTTAGAGCAAAACCAGAGTACTTCAGCCACAAAAAGGGGAAAGGATGGTGGTGGGGAAAAATATTTACCTTTTCTCCAACCCAAAGTCAAGATTATTAAAAATTCGATATAAAATAATACTTTTAGGTTGATATTCATTGTTTATTTAAAACACTAAGTCGTTTACCTCATGAAACTGAAGGAACAGTGCTAGAAGTGTGTATTTGGCAGTGCATTTCCAGGCATGACCTAAACTGATGAAGGCCACCACTGCCACCCGGCGTTACTGCTGTGGTTTGCATTACTGAACAGAGAAATAATGTATTGCTTCTTTTAACGGAAGACCATGTTTTATTAGCAGGATTTTGTAATTATTAGTGTATGGAAACTGAGGAACTCTGACAGCAAGGTTCCTAAGGTCCAGAACCTCACACGTCACATCTCATCAGGGGCAGCTTTGCCCAGGTCCCCCACGGGGTGGGAGGAGAGGTGTAAGGCTCTCTTTCTCTCATATCCAGGTCTTACTGCCATTATCATCCTGCTAACAGCTTATTTTGCAAAACTTCACTCAAGCACCATGCAAAAGCAACCATTAGAGAGCACTTCACAAAAGGGCAGGCTTACAGCAAGACAGCAAGGCTAAGGGGTTGCAGAGGCTACACGATGCCCTGCACACCCAGGGCTCCCCTGTGCCCCGCAGCACCTGCCATCCCGCTCACCACCCCTGCCATCCCAAGTCCCTGGGGCTGACCGAGGGTCAAGGCCCGTGGCAAGGGACAGAAGAGGCCAGGTCCCCACAGTGGACAGCAAGAGGACGAGGGTCAACACCAGCTGCCAGTGAAAGGGGAGGGCAGAGCTGGTGGTGGTGGCGTGCGGGTGTTAATGGCACGGCCAGAGGGTACCTGTGAGGAGATGGGGCACTTTGGGGAGAGGGTGGTTAAAGAATTAAAATTTAGCATTGCCTGACAGTTCAAATCCTGAACATTTACCCAGGCTGTGTGGTGGCAGCTTAGCAACCCTGGGCCTGCAAAAGCACTGCACACAGGGAAGGGAAGCAGAGGAAAAAGTGAATTCCTAGAACCTTATCTGGAAGGGAGACAACTGATTTGAGGGCAGAAAACTCGTCCAAGTTTGGGCTTGGCTGACAACTGATCTCAGAAATAACTTGATGTACACAGCAGAAAGGATACAGAAGTTTCTTGGTCCCTGTGAGATGGACATCTGAGTCTATGACATTATGTTTCAAGAGAAAGGGCTTCCCTGCTTCTGTTTGGAGGAGGTCAATGCTACTGCTACAACACTGACTCTTCCAGTTCAACAGTTAACCAAGTGATGATTTCCACCTGCTTGTTTCCCCCTCTTCGACATGCAGTTACCAGCTTCATCAAGCAAATCCAGTACAGCTGAATATAAATCAGGTTTTAGACGCAAAGGCAAGATTTGCTGAAACCCACAGAAGTTATACGAGAAATGTACTGGAGTAATGAAACACATTGATCATGGTGAAGGGAAGCCTGCTTTTCTGTTTCAGAACAAAACCAAAACTGGTTACTGTACAGTGTGAACCTTCAGTATTCAATTGTGTAGCCCTTGGTTCAATTTTCTTTTTAGCTTCAAAAGCATACACAGTCACTTAGTTTTAAGTTCAGCTAATGGTACTACTATGTCTTTATTAGATCAAATACTTCTCTAGCAAATGGAGTATCTAGGAAAAACTGCTGCTACATACCTTCTCTTTCTGCCTGTTGACACACTGTAAAAGGGTTAGACCCAATGCCACAGAATCTGGTAGTGCCCAAGCATTCCATTTTCCCCTGAGGCCTCACTCTCAAGGCCTAGGTTTATGTGTATGGAAAAACTTCACAAGTATGTAGTGAATTAAGAACATACAATAGAGATCTCAATTTATTAGGTTAATTTTAAAATGAAACTTCACAGTCACCCAACTACACTGGGAAGCACCAAAACTGATGAGGTCAAAGTATTCTTCAGTGGTTCCACATTCATTTGATACAAGAAAACAATTTGCCATTTCTCATTACACTCTTAAAATTCCATTTTTCTATCAGTTTCTAAATAAATCGGTTTCTAAATAAATGTCGATCAGTGAAGTTAAGACCAAACATGTCTTGCTTCCAAGTGTCTTTGCAACCAAGTCTTACAAGTTTTTTCCCCAACATTTCCTCATGTCCCAGTGGACTCCTATTTCAAGGGAGAAAGAGGATTTAGTACATTTCAGTGTATTACTGTATTAAGAGGCAAAGCAAATTGCCTATGTGATGGGAACAAATTTTCAGATACTGATGTTCCAGCTTAAACATACCATGTACTGTAGACTGATCTGCATTGACTGGCAAGCCATAACAAAATTGAGCAAGCAAAACAGAATTTATTTTTCTTATGCAACACTGCTGTTCCTAACTCAATAACAGCAAACATTCCCCACAAGAACAAAACACTTCTCCTCCTTATAGCAGACACCTGAATGGCATTACGTTATACTCATGATCCCATATATATAGATTCCACAATACAGGCAAGTATCTCATCTCCCGCATCAATTAAAAAAAGGCTTTGGTAGATATGACAGTTGTATTGAATTCACTTCCTTTTATTGCAGTGACATCCCCCTGGTACAAAGTATTAACTGCAATATTAACGTTAAAACATTAGAAAAGCATTTGTGTGTGACAGTTACAGTACAGTATCAAATCTTACAACTTCAAACCAAGTGGGTCATTTCCCACTAACGCTCAAATCTTTATATTATTTGCAGTTATTTTAAAATATGTAATGTCAGAAAAAGCATATAAAAAGAATGTATGTAAAAGGAAACCTAAATACAAATCTAAGTGATAAATAAATAATTGATTTTTGCCAGCTATTATTGTCTTTCTAAACCCACAAAAAGAAACCTTATCTACAGAAGGTATGAATTTCCAGGTGTAAGTGATCTCATTTTTCAAGTAATTAATAATGATTGGAACATAGTTAAATTTGGCGTAAAAATCAAAGCAGAAGTTGGAGTGACTGCCCCTAACTGACATCTGTTGCAAACAATTACTATTAACTTGAAATTTTAGTGTAGCAAATAATCTTGAAACTTCACCTTGTGCCTAGCGTTAGTGGACTTCTGAGAGTGTATGTAAGAAGCATCCTATGTTATTTGACAGACATTACCTTAACTATCCCCATATGCATATTCAGATATATTTTATATAATTCTTATACACATATATGCATGTATACACACACTTCATTTGGTTTCTGTGTTACAGATCACAAGCAATGGTTTCCTGAATGGGAAAAAACCTTTTAAATAAGTGTACCTGTGCACATTTTTTTATTATTTTAAGATAGCAGCATAAGTCCATGCCTTACTGTCAATCTGTTAAAAACAACATAACCCACAAAACAAGACAAAACATGGTAATGCTTCCATATTCAGAATGTGACATCCTTATCCCCTAAAACCACTGTAAAACCTTTAATAGGTAAGTTGGTAAGCTAGATCCCCACCCCCTTGCCTGAAAGGAAACTGCACTTTTACTGCAAACTGTCTTGTCTTACAATGTTTATCTTAACAAGCTGGGTTCATGCTGGCATCAGCTATCTCACACTTAGCAGCAAAACATGCATGTTTGCTATTTTTATTTTTTTTTAAGTGAAACGATTCAATATTCTCAAATCCAATTGACAGAAACAACAACAAAAACATTTTTTTTTTCAGTTTACCAAGAGCTTAACAACAGTGTATACTGCACTGTGTAGATTATTTTTATCTTTAAACACAATCTAAGGCTTTACCTCGCTCACACAATGATTATGCTTTGTCCTTCAAGAAGAAGAGTCCAATCTGATCTTGCATTTAGCATAAAAATCACCTTTTCTCTGCATCCTTAAATGAGTCGCTCAACCACTGGCAAGCTGATCCAGTAGCATGTCCAATGCTAATATCAAATGCTTGTGAAATGTTTTTAGGCAATCCTTTCTATCCAAAATATATTAGGAATTTAAAAAACAGTTCACATTACTGACCTTCATACAAAGGCTCAAGTGAAATTTCTTGTGTAAGTGTTCATAGAAGACTAAATAATGAAATTTTCAAAATATACAGTGGAAGGGCACACAAGATTGGCAGTTTCTTTATTGAACATAGAAAATATATAAAGTAGAATGTATGGAATAATCTAAACTGCTAAACAATCAAACCTGAGTATCATTTAATAAGACTAAATGTATCTTCTGACAACTGAACGAATTGACCTAAAAACATCTCCCCTAGTAACTAGTGGTCCTTTTAACCATTTGTTGAAAAATGTGAGAGAAGTGTCGATTTTGCATTTCATATTGGATAGCAAGATTCTACATAGTGTTTACTGTTTTCTGTTAGCTAGCATCACATTGCTTATATTATCCCCATTCAAGCCTTAAGTTGAGTTTTGTTTCAAAGTAAGTTGAAAATTACATTAAAACATAACAGGGCAAGAACCAGGACAGGTCCTTTTCTTCGAATTTGTAGTAAGATAAAAAGCCTCATCCAGTAAGATGAATTCTGTTGCCAATCAGAGCTACAGAGCAAATACTAACCTGTCTTTTGCTCATGTTAGCTGTCTGTCTCAAACTGGTACCAAAGCAGTACATATTATCAAGGCTGAGAAAAGGATCCTATCTGCTAGTAGAATGTTTTATTTTAATTGTTACAAATTGTTGAAAATAACACCAGGAATTTTTTTTAGTCCACTGACCTGCCCCGATTCTCACCTTTAAATCTAACAGATGTAATAACAAAGACCCCCAAAATTTTCTGATAATAGAAAACATACAGTACTAAGAACTAATAGCTCAATGGAAGACTGAAAAGCAGCATTCATTTTTATTGTAATATGGAAGAGACTAGAAACTAAAGGAAGTCTGATCTAAACTCTTAGTTGAAGGCAGATTTTGACATTCTATATAAATTTACAAAATAGGATGTATGGATGAGATTTGGTTAATTTCAGAAGGCACCTCAAGGCTAAAAGGCTTTTATAAATCTATAATCCTTTCATTGCTCAAAAATAAAACATTTTATTGCTATTCAAATAGCAAACAAAAAGCTTGTCTTTTTCTTCACTCTAACAAGGAATCCTTCCACCATTAAGCAAGATTAAATTACAGAAATATAGAATAAAACTGAAGATGTCACAACTTTAGAAATACAGTGACTTTCCTTGTGTGCTTTCAAGTCAGTGAAATAGTGAAAGAAGAGTCACTTTTTGCCTTTGTGATGTTAATAAACTACAGATCATGTCAGTCACTTTCCCCTGGGCACTGAAGTACCATTTCATCATAGCTGTCCCATGTGCAGAACTCTTAGGAATAGAAGGTAAGAACACTCTGATGATTCCCACGAACAAGAAGAATTGGTGGCAGATCTTTAGAAAGAGCTTCTAACCAGGCCATGTACAGTGCACTAGAAACGGCACCTTTTCGTGCAACTGGCAAACTCCTACAATTTGCAAGGAAAAAGAAGCATTCAACAGTTAGAAAAACATAGTGGAATGCAAGTTATATCATACAAATATGAATTATGAGTTTTCAAAGAGTCAGATATAAGGTCTAATTTCCTAACCCTTCTAGTGTTTTGTGGTTTGTCTTGTTTTTTTCTCTCAGATAATGAGAATCTTAGCACCACAGGCCTTTACATCTATTTACACCTTGCCACAGCTTTCCCATTCTTCTCAGTTGAAGAAAATTCTTAAAGGACTCTTCCATGGTTTACAAATTCTTATAATGCCAGGATGGTGCAGTGAAATATTCCTTCTCACAATCCTTCCAAAATATGCTATACTCTCTTCTTTTGAAAAAAACTGCAGTAAGTCTGTCTGCCATGCTCAAGTTCTACTTGTAGCACACTTCACAGAGATGTAAAGCAAGATCCCAAAGGAAAACACAGTGAAGAAACCTGCAATCTGTATTACGCTCATTTACAACAAAAGTAGTTAAGTGAATATGCATCAGCAAGAGGTTGATCTAACTTTATCTAGAGAGATTTCCTATGAAAAGGAAAGGATGGATTTGAAAGACAGGGGAATAGTTGGCATGCAGGAGCGGAAGGACTGTGAGAACCCTGGGCCATACTACAAAATACACACATAATCACCTGAAGGCTGCATATCAGAAGTACGAAACTACATAGGCCATTTTTTGTTCATTGGTACAGTAGCTCCACACTTGTAATCAATACTTTCAGCACTGAGGCTTCCTTGAGTATTTCTCTACTTAATGCAGAGACACAGGTGTTCTATTAACCTGTATTTACATTTATTTATGTTTCAAATTACAGTTTTGTATCAATTAGGATAATAGTACAAAAAATTTACTTACATGACAATTATGTTAGCCATACTTGAATGTTCTTTCAGCAACTCATTTAGCCTAATCTGGCGATATGTCTGAAATTAAAATTAAACTTGTTAGAAAGATCTTTTATATGTAACTAAAAGTTTGAAATAACCTAAAAAAAGTTTATCTATTCAAGAAGAGTGAAAAACAGTTATGATCAGTTGGTGTGAATGATTTATAGAAAACATGAACTTCCACCTCTGTTTGGCAACTTGTTCACTATTCCAAAACAACTACAGCTGCAGGTCTGGCAGAGAAGAAAGCAGTAAGCCTAAAAACATGCAAAGAAGTCATGGGCATAAAACATAACTTTAAGATAGCTCCTCTAGTAATGATATCATCCTCCATACCTTCTGGAAGCAAGAGTCCCTTGTGCTCTCTTCAAGGTTCTTTTAAATATATCCTGTAAGATTACACTGAGCCCTCTCTTCATTTGGTAAGCCTATCTCTATAATGGGCCTCCCATTTTTTACTGTTGTCTCCTGTTCTAAGATCTTTCTCAGCAATTTTCAGTTCTCTTTTATGTCAACCAACTTTCTAGCAGACATTTTGAGTTAGTGTACTTCTACTGTTCCCAGATGAACTGAAGTCTAGTAAGCCTGTGGGCAAGTGTCTGCAAAATCAATTGAGCTACAGCAGACAAAACAATTAATCACTTCAGTTATCTCACTGAATGAGTTTTGGCAGTGTTTGTATATATGAGGAACAACAAGGCATTAAGCAGTTTATTTATAAAGTAGCTATACTTTTTAAATCTTCCCCCTCAGCCTCTTGAAATACGCATTTAAGAGATCTCAGCAGAACTTGACAGTCACTGAAACTTTGAACTGATCTTTCTTTAGATAGTTGTCTGGAGCTGCACCCTGTTACAGGATGCTACCATAGAAGCACTTGAGAAAAAAATACCTTGGATGTCTCTACAGCACACAACTGTTCAGGAAAAAACATAAAATCTTTTATTTTCTTTAAACACCACATCTAAATGTGTTTCTGGGTTATACTTTAAATAACAAAGCAAAAAATGTTTTGTCCAAAACAGAAGTCAACAAACAGCTGCATATAGACTGTATTATTCTAAATTAACTGCTGAAGTACTACAGGCAAGCAGTTTAAGCCCCACCAGACAGAATCCAGAAAGACTTTTTTCTGTTGAAATCTCTAAATAGTTTTAGATGCTGCTTTCCACCACTTATTCATAAAAAAAGCTATGGATGAGAAAGAATAAAAAGAATTAAATGGATGATATCATATCCACAAATGTAGTGGGAGAACAACATTTAACGTAATACTCTAAAAAAAACCTTTGTTTTGTAAAGCTCAAGTTCATTATCTGTTATCCTCCATGGTTCATCCTCCTTCAATTTATCTGCAACTTCTTGTTCTTTATCATCTTCATGAAGTCGGAACGGCTCTATCATTTCTTCAAAAGCTGCAATACTGGAAAGATTAAGTAAAAATCCACAGTAAAACAGATACAAGTCTAGATGTCAGCAGCAACTTTCACAGTGTCAGAAAGTACATTTTATTAACATGTAAAAACAAGGCTAACTGAAATTTTTTACTGCCAGTTGCACATCAAGTCTTTCTATACAGAGATCCAAAACTCATTGTGCCACTAAATATAAACCTTACTAGTTTAAAAATCAAAACAAAACCATTTTTGCTAGCATTTTACTATAACTGCAAGTTGAAGACTACTACCTTAGAAAATGTATAGTAACTAACAATGCCTTTTTTAGAATTAAATTTGAAAGAGAAGTTTAAGTGTCAGACTCAAAAAAATTTTTATTTTCTATCTTTAAGGTTAGTAAATTGGAGAGCCACATTCAAATGCAAATAACAATAGCCATCTTGTCTATCTTCCTGTTGCACTTGTTAGAATGTGAGGTTTTACCTGAAGTTTACTTGAACTTTAGCCAGAACTTCTCAAGAAAACCCTCTGAAGATCAAAGACACCTTAATTTCTGCTAGAAAGAACTTAAATTTCCTTACTTTCACTACCCATTAGTTATATTAATTAGGATACTTGAACAGCAAACAAGACTGCCACAAGTTATGAAAGCAACTTGTCTTTGGAGAGCCCCTGTATATAAGATATGAGAAATATACAAAGATTTTTTAGCAGAACATACTAAAATGTATGCCTTACATACATCCAATGAAATAACTGCATTTTGATGACAAGGTGTGGCCAGTCTTCTGTGGTTGCAAAGCTACAGTGTGGAGGTTTACAAACATTAAGGAATACCTCCCAGACTGTAATATCAGTATATGTAACGGGCCAGCTTCCATATAACCCCTCCCTCCTTCTTATCCCATTTTTTCATATCCTTGGTGGTCTTTACTTAAGTTAGTCACCTTTATCAAAAAGGAAAAAACCAAATGTGATTGCTATTTTTGACTGAAAAAAAAGGAGTATTAACCATATTCTAATACCATTATGTTGCAGCATAGCAACTGTTAAAAATAAATAATTTTCCTTCACACTTACTTTACAGCTATTGTTAATGCCAAGTGGTGCCTCAGAAAGGTTTTGGATATATCGTGGAGTATGTATACATGGAGATAGGAAAAATGTTCTCAGAAGAAATAACTTGCGTATTATTTCTTCTATGAAATGAAATTGTTTCCATATAATTCTACCATTTCACTTTTTTTTTTTGCATAAATGCAGGCTACTGCTAAGTTTACGTTTTACAGTAGCATGCTCCCAGAAGAAAAAACATCCAGAAGTAATGCACACATAACATTTTCATTGCTTGATATGTCCTATACATTTAGGAAAACTCAATTAAGAAGCAGAGTATAAAAAGTGCATATTAGCATTTGCTATTTACTTAAGTTGAAAATCAGTATTTCCACACTTGCTTGACAGATCAAGTTATTTCAGGTACATGCGCATCCATGTAGAAGATATTTTTACAACTTCAACACAGTAAAGTACACTTGAAGGGCAAGGAAAATAATTATCTTTAGATCTTAGACATTCTGTTATAAATTTATACTGGAAACCACCTACCATTAATATTTTTTAACTTAAAAATCAGAAATATATTGTCATTTCTGTGTAAATTAGAAGTCCAAACAAACTAAAAATAAACTAAAATAAAAAAAAAAAAAAAAAGAAAAAATAGAACAGGCTATTTGAAGACCCAGCTTTGTTACATTAAACTAAGATTCCAAGTAAGATAAGGACCGTTTAAGTTTTTGAAAGAATTCACCTTTTTAAGGCTTGCTCCCGACAAGGTGGACTTTTAAAAAGTATTTATGTAAATTTAATATTAAAGTGTAAGAGAGAGGTATCTAAAAATTCAAAATTCTATGTTCCTGAATGTTGGAGTTCTTTAATTTCTGTGAAATACAGGATCTTATAGGAACTACTCTTATCAAGACTGTAACACAGGAAAGAATAACGTAGTTCAAATTCATAAAAGACATCAAGAATTCAAATACATAGTTCAGGTTTTTGACACTTACTTTTCTTTCTTTGGCTTAGTATTAATATCCCCAAGAACCATTATGTCCGAGAAGTCTATCCGAAATTTGCTGAGCAAAGTAGCCATCCTGTATCAAAAAAAAAAGTCTTTATGCATGTTCAGACTTGTAATTATTTCACAGGTGAGCAGGTAAGTATTTGGTAATAGAACCACCAAATTTAAGAGGAAAAAAAAAAGCAACTTCAATGAGATAGGAAAAAAAATAAAGCAAGCTGACCTGGTATGCAGCTCTAAATCAACAACATGCTTGAAAGAAATAACAATTAAAGCCATAAATCTAAAGGGAGAGCTCTCTCTTAAAGACAACCTCAAAATACTTGGAAAAGAAAATGTTTATGTCAGTTCTGCAGAAAAATTAGTTTAATTTGAGGTATCTCATCTAAAATAATGTAGCAGAAATTGAACTTTTTTTGGAGAAAGGGGATAGAATATGATTACATCTTAACCAAAGACCAACTGAAAGAAGGCTACCAGAAAGTCAAAGTAATCTACTCTGTAACATGCTCTATTGGCATTTGAAATTAAATTTTTTAAGGTAAACTTACGCTCTTCTGTCATGATCAATCCTGTTTATTTTTCCGCCAATGAACACTCTGATTCTACAGTCTTTCCACTTCTTCTTGGTTGTAATAAGATACGGAATCAGTAGTGTCAAGCCTGCATTTTTACCAGAATTTGGGAATGATTTAGAATACACAACAGTATGTTAAAGTTTAACAGTACAAATTTATAATCTATATATGAACTGACTTGAAAGATAGCTATTAGCTATGAATTAAAAATTACTTGTGTTTTTTCTTTTAAACACTTGCTTCTGAAGTATAAATAAAACACATTACCTCCATCATCAAAGAGCCACCAGACATCAATATTGCTTTTGCCTTGTTTCTTCTGAAACTGAGTACTAGCATCAAGAAGTCTCTGGTCAGCCAGGTTTAAAGGAGATGTGCTCTTTGAATCTGGAAAAAAGTATGTTGAAATTTCATTTTTGAAGCATTTCCTTTATCACCCTGAAATTCATCCAATACACTTCTTAATATTTTTCGATATTCCTAAGTTTTAACAAAAATTTTTTCTTCCCCTCCAACCTGACTCTAAATTTTGATTGAATGGATATAAACTGAGCTACATTTAGGGAGACTGCCAACTCCTAACTTCTGCTAAAGATTTAAATCTCAACGCCACTTAGCAGACATTTGACAAAACAAGGAACAGTAATCTCTTTATACATTTATTTACCTGCACAGTCTAACTAACTGTGCGTACATAGTTCACAGCCTTAGCCATGGACTGCTGCTACTTCTTGCATGGGACAAAACCTCCCTAAAACATGTGGACACTGATTTACAAGTAAAAAGCAGTCTTAAGCACTTCTCTTCTTTTCTTAAATCAATTTCTTTCATTAAAGAAATAAATTAATACAGGAGAATTAATACAGGTGAGTATTTTAAGAAAATATAAGAAAAAATAACCCATTTCCCCTAATTAAAACTTCAGTTTGAAGGAGTTTGACATTAATTTCAATCCCTTGTTTATTAGTTTTTAAATTGACTGTAGATCTATGACTGATTGACAGTAATATGCTACTTCACTGCATACTGTGACTTCTTCCAAACTGCCATCTTCTGCTTCAAGATGTAATCTCACTTTCCATTATCAGAACACAACAGCTTCTTGCTGTTAAAATTATGAAGAAGATGCCAAAAAATTATATGCATCTTAGTTGAGGCAAAATTTTTGGTTAACCAAAAAAAGTCTGAAATAAACCAGGGAGTGAAAAATTCAATTCAACTCTTAAAATTCTGTTTATCTGAAAGTATTTCACATCCTCTCAGCTTCTAATTTCAGGCTATACTATACCTTAATTTGCAAGCTATTCAACAATTGCGAATAACAAAGCAAGAACTATAGCTCTAGGAGATCTTCTCTTATTCTGTTAGATAATATTTCCCTTACTCCTAAATCAAGTAAGGACACAGACACGTATCTGAGATACAGAAAAATAAGCAAGCTTCTGAGCACATTTCAAATGTGTGTGTACTTAAGAACGTAAGTTCAAAAAAAAAATTGTATTTACATATAAAAATATATATACAGCATTCCTATCTTAAGATATATGCATGATTTTTTCTCAGATGCAACTTGTTTTAGCAACTTCCACAAAACTGAATTTTTGCAGTCTAGTCCCTGAAGATGAAGAGCCTTCCAAAGCAGATATGAAGAAACAAATTAACCTTGCATGGTTGGTATTTCCCCCTCTCTCTCATATATATATACATATATATGCTGAAAGGAGTACAAAAGGAAAAGTGAAATTCACAATGAAAAAATGATTCAACAAAAAAGGTGGAAAATGCCTGCCTTTTTTCAACAGTGGCTGTGTTGTAGTCTTTCCATCCTCGTCCTCCTCTGGAAGATTTTTAAAGATACAAAATAAAATGTTAATTTCCTTTGAAGGGTTAATGAAAACACAACCAGTGTTTACCGGAAAAAAAAAAAACAAAACAAAAAACAAACCCAAGCAAAAAAGCCAAATCAAAACCAAACAGAAAATAAAGAAATAATGATGTAGATTGAAATGAATTTTCATACAAAGAAAAGCACAAAAATGCAGACTACAAAGTCCTGAGATTTATTGGCACTTAGAAAGAAAAAAGAATCAAATTGAAGAAATTCTTACTGTACTTAGGAAGAAAAAAAGAACCAAATTGAAAAGAAATTCTTTTTCTTAGAAAGAAAAAGAATCAAGTTTCACTTAACTGTTGACTCCAAACTTTTACTTTAAAAAGAAGAGGAAAATTTGTTGTCATGTGGAATTATCCTGAATTATCTGTGTCTGTTAAACATCCATATAAGATCTAGTCTGAGATTAATAAGTAGATTTACTAATTAATTGTAAGTAATAAATTTAGCAGCCCTCAAATTATATGTAATTCTCAAAGCAATTTTTAATGCCTGTCAAACTCATTAACAAAATGCACTGTAAGTCTTGTCTAACACCTGTTTTCCTTCGGGGATTACACGTGAAAAATTTATTTTATCTGCTTGTAAGCTTGAAACCAAAGTACTTAAGTGATTAGATATCAATGGCTAGAAAGGCATGACACTTTTGTTCCACAAAACCCTTTAAATAACTCCTTGGAAAGAGGAAATGAAGAGGGAATAAGAGAGTGAAAGTGAGAACTCAAGATTTCTTTGCTAACTAGCAAGTTACCTTTATGCAAAGCAGGAGTTCTTTCACTAGACAATGCAGGAAAAGCTATGGAAGTGTCTGTCTCTCTCTTCTTGCTGTAATCCACTTTTACTATGACATCCTTTGTACACGGAGATTTTTCTTGGGATGACAGTAACTCTTCTTTGAGAAAGCAAAAAAAGACATTATAAATGACTGAATTTTTCCATATGGTATGTGACTACATGGCTACATTTCCTACTACATACCTCATTTCCAACAGAGGTATGTGACTACATGGCTGACAGTTAAACTACACTGCAACTGTTATGCTTTGGAAAATGGGGTGGGGGTGAGGATGGATGGATGAGATCCTTTACTAACTGCTTTACAAAGAGGCTCCTCCTCTGAGCAGAGCTGTAATTTCCTGCTAATTCTTCCCCAGATTTTAGATGCTGATTGCATTACCAGAGGCTAAACACAAATGAAAGCCAGATAAAACTGAGGTACAACCAGGAGGAAAAAACATTACTTGTTGGAACATTTTCCATTTCCATTATAACTCCAAAAGGAAGACGAGCCTCAGACAAGGCCTAGACCAAGTATGCCTCACAGCCGGGTTTTTTTTGAACACATTTAGCTTCAATGGAGCTACTTGGCAGCTACCAGATTTAAGCAAACTAACAGTCCTCAGTGGATACTATGACTCTTCTGACCCCTTGGTGTTAACATTTCCCAGTCTTCTCAGCAGTTCTGTTTTCAAAGTGCAGGTTCGCTCCTTGCTGTTTCTCGTACTCTGCTGCCCTCTCGCACACAGACAGGTTCTCTGCCTCTGTCCAAACCCTGACACCCATGTTCCCACTGAAAGGAAAACGTGTCCCCTTCCCTTCTGCCCTTCAGCAGGATGTCCCCTGTACAAAGCTTGTTTCACAAGCATTATTCCTCCTTCTCACAACGTTGTATGGAGCAAACTACAAACAAATTAGATGTTATCATTTCAGTAGACAGTTGCCACCAAAGCTGACAGGCTTCCTTCATTATTCTGCCTGAAATTTAACTAAAATTATACCATTCCGCTCAAGGCCACTACCTACAAAGAATAATCAAGTCTTCTACACTGAAAACACAAAAACCTTCCAAACTTGAGACAAATTACTGCTGAGGTTGCTATGCTGGTGTCTGTAGGAGTTGGCAACTCATACCAGACCCATAACACTCTTAGAGAATGTAACATTTGTTCCAAATCTTAATTATTTCTAGACCTGGGTCCCAAATATTTGATACCAGTTTGGTAACCTCTTCAATTTTTTTCCAGTAAAATAGTAAATACTTGGAAAGCAACTATATAGAGCTTACAATTAGAGAAAGCTGAAACACACAGAAAGCCAAGTTCTGTTGCTGAACATGGGTTAATCATATTTTACATTTCAGACATGTTAATTTCAGTGATTTTTATTCTACTAGAAGAGTGGTGTTTTAATTTGTTGGGGTTTTTTTAGTAACTTCCTTCCATTTGGTATTTTCAGAAAGCAGTTACTAAAAGGGAATTAAAACAGGTTTTCACCAGATGAAATTAAATAAATCTTACCTTGGCCCTGAAGGTGAGAAATGTCCAGGCCTTCCTTTAGACGGATTACAACTACACCATACTGAATGTCAAAGGCATCACTAAACACAGCAACAAATAAAAATAGATCTTACAACCATTTCTTATGCAGAGGAACTACTTCACACACTCTCTTTGAAAAAATCCCAGTGATTAAACACTGACAGGAAAACTCCCAAATCGGTGTTAAAATTTCAGTTTCAATCCAAACATCAACTGTGTCAATGAAATAAATGTCATAGCCTGAAAAGCAACGCGTAGGAAGGATATCTATTCCCTCTCTTCCCTGTCTTCCCTTTGTAAATAGTGAATAAATAAAAGCAAAATGAAGAGTCTAAAAAACATTTGGGTATTAAAAAACCCTATGTAGTTGTAATTGAGAATCAAATTAGCTACATTTACCTCCAGTGGCCTATTTACATTATATCTGATGGGAAAGGAACTAACTGCTTCAAAAAATAAAGAGGAAAGACTTTCTTGAACAACGTTGTTGTTATGAACAAGCAAAACAGATGAATAACTGGCTGAGTAAAAGTAGAGTACAATGAAGAATAAAAGATTACACAAGGTAAGACAGAAAAAAATTAACTGTATCATGCAGACTGCAGTAGTGATTAATCATCAGTCCTTTAAATGCAAATTCCTCCTTACAAACAACCACTATTCAGAGAATTCCTTCCCCATGTCATTTCCGCAGACATAAATTCCTCAGGATTTTGCTCATTAAACACTTCTGTTTAGAAGCAGTAAGACTTGGTTAGGTATGCTCAAAGCATCAAAATATTCTACAATAAATGCAAGAACAATTGCAGTTGATTTAAGAAAAAATGGTTTGCTCATTAGTAAACATTTTAAATTCATTATTCCATTTGCTAAATCTGTACCAAAGAGATGTGTTTCTATTATGTGCCTCAGAAACTTTCAATTTTCCATAAATCTTCTAGAAATATGGTTGGCTTCCTTGTCACTACCTTCTTGAGGTTTCTCTTCCATGCGACTATTGGCCTTGACAGATCTTTCAGCACAAATCATTCAAAAAATAAAATGGGAAAAAAAGAAAAAACAAGAACTAAACAGTGTTTCCTTATATTTCACTGTATTTGGTACTCCAGCTTTTCTCCTAAGGACCTGGGGAGTAGGAGGGTATAACTTTTTCCTTTTCTAATCTGTGCCTGTAATTCCCCAAGTTCTTTTTTAAAACATAAACATATGTCCTGGTTTAGCCAGGATAAAGGTGATTTTCTGGTTTGTACTTCTGCTTTCAGCTAAGTCTCTTGTAAGTAGCAGCACTTGCTGAAATTAACAGCAAGTTTCTCAGCCAGTGTCTGCTTCTGGGACTGATAACACTCGATGTTTACAGCTACAGCCAGAGACTGGTATGGAGAACCAAGGACACTGCTCAGCTCTGAGGAACATTTTACCCTCCAGAAGGAGTAAAGAAGTCCCACCTGAAACCCTCCTCTGGGGAGGACCAGGAAAGATAGATGTCAGAATTGACCAGAGTATTCCATCCCATACACGTCATACTCGGTATAAATTTGAGGGATCACAAGGGTCAAACACTTCCTTCCTTCCTGCGCTTCCTTCTTCTTCCTGCCCTCCCTGCTTCCTTCAGCATCCCGGGAGGATTCTGTCCGTCCCTCTGCCTGTGCTCCTGATCTGTGCCAGCCTGAATCTGTGTGTTCCTGCCTCCAGCTCCCGACTGCTGCTGACTCCAGGATTCCAGCCTGGACGTTCCCAGGGCTGCCCTGCAGCCTCGGTGGTGACGTGAGAGTTATTGGGGGAAAGGAGGAAGGAACGTGGTATCAATTTTCCTGTATATTTGTATATATTTAGTAATTTTTTTCCTATTTATCATTACTGTTTCATTAAAGTTGTGCAGTTTAGTTTCCAGCCCATAAGTCTCTCTTCCTTATTCTCTCTCTTTTCTTTATCAGTGAGGAGAGAGATATTAATATATAAATCTGTTATTTGGTTTAAATCTGTTATTCAGCCGGGCCAGTGTTAAACCGTGACAACATAAAACATAAACAGCACATAAGGGAAACAAAAATGCCTTAGTGTAAGTGTAAGAAGCAAATTTTGGTTTCCTTAAAAGTTATTTTATTAAATTTTTCAGCCATAACCCAGTCTGGCTTTCAGGACTGTCAATTTATACTGGGATTTCCTTTTCCATCTTTTTGGCTACTGTATGGCTTTGGGTATCTTGTAAAATAATTCTTGTATATGACAGCAAGGACTAATGAAGACAGAACTTCAGCAAAGAATTGATTCAGTCACCACACTTTTTTCAGTACAGTAGTGTAGGAAAACCCTGGTTTCAGTAGGAACTGTATTTTAAATAATTCACATATGACACCAGTTCCACCTCTAAAATACAGTACCTCTTAAACCTCACACCACTGCCACAACTCTTTCTAGATGCAGAAAGGATTATTATATAGGAATCCAACCTGCTTAAACCAGAAAGACTTGCTTATTAATTTCCGCATCAGACATGGCATTGAAGACTTCTAGATCGTCAGTAAGAAAAATCTGAATCTACCTGAAAGAGACTTCATGCAACTAAGATGTACCTGACTTAGTACACAATGTATTGGAATGGAACATAAGAGCTGCACTTGTATTTTCTACTTACTGGAATAAATTGATATACGTTTCAACATCTCTCATGTCACCTTGTCTCCAGTTTTTCTTAAATCCAACAACAAGGGTGTTAGGTCTCATTCTACCCAGACCAGCAGCCTAAGAACAAATAACATTTTCTAAAAAACATGTTAAGAAATCAACATAGGTTCTATTATTTTCTTAAGCTGAAAACAAAGAATTTTTCATCGTAGTTTTAAGATGAATTTGCAAAGTGAAAATACTTTAAAGTACAAAACCACTTTTGATTTTGATGTTGCTCTTCACTTTGGTGTACCTAGTTGAGAGAAAGGTGTACCTGCATTAAGTATTGTCCTCCATCCCTCAAGTCTTCTGCATGCACTGGTGCATAAAAAGCCTTCATCTTGTTTTTTATTAGCCATCGCTGATATTTAGCCAAATCAGTTGACAGTTCCTTTATGGCTTGCCTCCGAGGACCCTTTCAAAATAAGGAAATAGAGATCAGGGAAAATAAATTATGAGTAGTAATAAAGCCTTCCTTCCTTTTTTTTTAAAGTTTACTCCCAGAATCCAATTCAGACTTGAAAGAAACTCAACACATGCTTACACACTACCCAGAAATCCTGAAAGAACAAAATACCAGGCATTCAACAGCAAAGAGTGGACCAGGTTCTTATTTTTAGCAAGGTTTTTGCCATCTTGCTCCTGCAGTGCACAACCCACTTCCCCAGTAGGTGGCACAAGCTTACCGTCCAAAGCGTAATGCAGTTTTAAAAGGAAAGGACTTCATAATGAGACAGAAGATATAGGACGGCTTTATGGGAGTATTTGTTTCAAGCTGTACAAGTGTGCCTCTGTGTGTACACAACTCTAATTAGAAAGCTTTGTCCCAGTAGTGTCACTTCTTTGTTTTATGTTGCAGTTAAAGTAACATCCTCTTTAAATACTTTCTTTTTATTACTTCCATCACTGTGTTACCCTCCCAGACACCGAAATGCAGAATACATGCATGAGGTATTATCAGGAATACAATATCCCAGTTTTTGCAAAATGATCCAGACTCTGACCAAATGGTTGAGAGTTAGTGAAGAATACAGGTCATGCCAAATCTTCTTTTATGAAAACAATTGTAAATAGAGAGAGAATACACAGAATCTCTTATCAGAATTCCTTTCCTACAAGAAGTATAACACTACCTTATTTTTTTCAGAACAGTCCTACTTGGAGAGACCATGATTCCATTTGCAATATACTACTTCTGTAAGACTACTCTATCACTAAATTTTAAAGTTTGTATAGACAAGGATTAGAGAATTAAAGTTCTCAAGGCAAAACTGGCTAATACTTAACAAATGCATGTTCTGTGGATTGAATTAACTGGATTAGCTCTTACCTGTTCATTAGATCAGAAGCAAGTCATATTTATTGTGCACTGAATTTAAACACATTTAAGAGTAATCAATGCTTCTCTTTAAAGTTACACTTGCTTACATGTTCTTCGTGATGTGACATATAAAGTTTGGCCTTAAAATATGAAGCTAAACTGCACTATCCCAATAGGTCAAAATGTATTTACCAATGTTTATCAGAGATGCAGCAGCCTCTGTAGTTAAGTGAAGTTTTGGTACAGATCACAGTGTGATAGCCATCTTGTATCACAGTTAAGGCAACACAAGACAAGCATAACTTTGAAGAACAGTTACCCAAAATTTGCTTCCTTCCCTGACACCACAAAACCTCTACGTGTCTGTCAAATAAGGTATTTACTGTTTTTTTAAAGTAGTAAAAATAGCTGAAATTATGCCGTTGCAGAACAGCTCTCACACACCCCTAACCACAGAAAGACCCACGTTATATCCTGATAAAAAACAAAACCAGAAGGAACACAAATGGAAAAACTTGTTCACATTACTGTTTAACCTGTCAATGCAATGAATCTGGTAACTGAAGGAATCAAACAACTACCTGAAAGGATAAAAACAATTTTTAACTACTGGCTAAATTGATACTGGATTTACTGCTCAAAACATTTTTATTTTAAGAAATATACACAGGAATCATCAATCTCCCAGAACCAGTAACACTAAGAGGAAACACAGCTGCACACTGCTCATCATGTTGACCAGCTGCTCTGTCCAAAGCATAACAGTACATGAGACTGTATTAACACAAGGACAGAAAGAGCCCCAGGCTGTAATCCAGTGTTCACTTTACTTCTACGAAGTTACCTCAGCATTTAAGCATACAATGACTAAAGGCATTAATTTTGCAAAGTTTTCCCTACAGTATACCTAACTGGAGTAATGGCAACCTATACATAAATTGAACCTACCAGTAAATGTCTTTCTGCATTTCTAATGTCTAATGATGCTTTCCTTAAAAAATTAACAAAAAACCTACACACAAACAAGAACCACAAACAAAAAGCAAGCAGGTAAAAAAAAAAAAAAAAAAAAAAACCCGAAAAAAAAACGAACAAATGAGGTAACTTTAAAAATGGCATACACTTACCATATGTACATGGCCACAGATCATCAAGCCCACATTCTTGGTGAAAGCATGGACAAGGTGAAGCAAAGCTGGACGTGCATTTGGAGCACCTGTCATAATTAAGCACTGAGGTCTACAGTTGTGAATAGATGAGAACAAGAAAAAAAGGCAGGAATTAATTTCATTTGGAGTTGTGGTATTTTTTTATTAACAGAAGGAAGTTTCTTCTAAATTGATGATAACACAATAGTCATTGAAGAGGTAGTAACTTCATCTAATTTTACAAGTCATGTTGAATTAAGATCTATTTTTCTACAACTGTCAACAGACGTATAATTGATTCCAAACTTACTAAACATACTAAATCTGAAAATTTAAACATTCAAAAAAATCAGAAACAGTTTCTAGAAAAGACTAGGTCTAAGGCACTGGTTTCTTTCCCTACTTGTAAACCACATCCCTTTGTTTTTTCTAGCTTAGATTCTTCTGTGCCCAACAGAAAAACTGGGATAATCTGCTTATTTTTAAATTACTACCATTTAGAAGGCAGACCTAAACAACTGCAAGCAAGTTACTCCAGACAATTTTCTAACCAGTTTCAAAAGATAGATTTCAGACTTCAGAATTCATTTCAGCAGCTAATTTTTTGTGTCATAAAAAAATCACCTGAAGTCATCTGTCTCAATCTGTACAGCAGCTCCAGTTAGTTTTCCTTATTAGAACCACAAAACAGAATCACAGAACCATTTAGGTTGTAAAAGATCCTTAGTATCACCACTATGTCCCCAAGCACCACATCTACACATCTTTTAAATAACTCTAGAGATGGTGACTCAATCACCTCCATGGCCAGACTGTTCCAGTGTCTGATAAGAAGTTTTTCATAATACCCAATTAGAAACTTCTCTGGCACAACCTGAGGTCATTTTCTTGTGTCCTATTGCTTGTTACTTGGGAAAAGAGACCAGCACCCACATTGCTACAACCCTCCTCCAGGTAGTTGTAGAGTGACAAGGTCTCACCTCAGCCTTCTTTTCTCCATAAACTACATAACCCAGATCTCTCAGCTGCCCATCCTAAGGCTTGTTCTCTAAACCCTTCACAAGCGTTGTTGCCCTTCTCTGGACTTGCTCTAGTATCTCAATGTCTTTCTTGTAGTTGGGGGCCCAAAACTAAAAACAGTATTTGATGTGTGGCCTCCCAAGAGCCAAGAACAGGGGGACAGTTACTTCTCTGGTCCTGCTGGCCACACTATTTCTGATACAAGCCAGGATGCTTCTTGGCCACCTCAGCACACTGCTGGCTCACATTCAGATGGCTGTCAACCCAGGTCTTTTTCTACCACGCAGCTTTCCAGCCACTCTTCCCCAAGCCTCCAGCATTGCCTAGCATGTGACACAAGTGCAGGACACAACACTTGGCCTTGCTGAACCTCATACAAAAGGTCTCGGCCCATCCACCCAGTCTGTCCAGATCCCCCTGCAGAGTTTTCCTACTCTCAAGCACACCAACACTCCCTCCCAACTTGGTGTTGTCTACAAGCTCACACACATTATAAATAGGTAAGTAAATAAGTGAATAAATAAATAAATAGATATTTAACTGCTCTGGTATAGTACATAAAACATTTTTTGCCATGGGCTAGAAACCAATATCAGGCCAAAAATAGTTCTCTTAAAGCCACTGTGCTTGAAACTGGCTTACATTATGATTGGTATCAGATAATAACTTCAGATAACTACTAAGGAAGTTTAAAACTGTCCAAGTTATATACTTGTCTACCAAGCAAAAGAACTGAATCACTTCCAATTCAATCCTACAAACATACACATTTAATACATATTCAATGGAAACAATGATAGCAAGCACTGTGACAGTAACCTACTGAATATGTAGAAGTAATTTCCTATATTTTTAGTATTAACTATTACCTGAAGTTTTTCACGTGATCTTCCACTCCTGATAGCCGAATAGAATGCTGTAAGGCATTCAAGTAAGTCAAAGCTTGAGTTGAGGAACCCCAGTTCACATCTGTTGGAAGATTGAAGTTCAAATATTTTATTTAAAGCTGTTCACTAATGAGAGCTGAATACCAGTTGAAAACACAGAATATTTAAGTGACATTCTGATACATTCTACACAATACTAGTCAGATCCTACAACTAAACAGGCAATTCTGTTTAAAGGTAAGACATCTACAGAAGTTTTAGAAAACAGTTTGATCTTTTAAAATTACAGGAAGAAAGAACTGGGGGTTGGTTTTTTTTCCCAAGATTTCAAAGACTGTGACAACTTCGTAGTAAAAAAAGTAACACTTCAGGAAAAATACTGTGCTTAGTTAGTTCGCATCACTGCAAAGGTAAAATTAATCTCAAAATATTGTAAAAAGAAAGTAAAATACTGTCACTGAAAAATTCAGTAATTAAACAGTTTCTTGTAGACTAATATTTTTATAAGGAAACGAAAGACTCCAGTATCCTCCCTCTTTGTTCCCACATACATCTTTTGATAGTTACAATCAATTTATCATCCAAGTACTTAATAATCCTCACAGCCCACAGTGACAGATATTTCCTTATCTTCAACTTCAGGCACACATATTAGTTCAGTTTTTCACTGTCTTGAACTTATGATCATACAGTGCTCTTAGAAGAAGAAAGAAAGTGTATCAGTATCGTCTGTAGCTATAGGGATGGTCTTACTGATAAAACAACCCAAGTTCTTTCCCAAGCAACTTTTCCTCCAGTTTCAACTCAAATGTTTATGTCCAGGTACAAGGCATGCATTTTGATTAACTGGGAGCACACGGAAAAACAGCAGAGATAGCAGAGAAATAATTATATTTCACTGCATCTAAAAAGCCTTAAACCAAGTTTTGAACTAGTCAGGCAAACAGAAACAAAGTACATACCTGGTTTCTTGTAAGTGACATAAATGTAGAGTCCAAGAACTATGACATATGTTAGAAGTGCTGCCCACCAATTAATGACAAACATCACAATGCAGCATAAAATAGCTCCAACAAGAGAAATCCACATATTGTAGTATTTAAAAGCAGGCCGCCAACCTAGTCAAAATATAATTTGGAGGAAAAGAAAACTAATTTAATCACTACTCCAACAGAAGGAAAGCACTATTCCCCTTTTCCTTCCCTACTGTTCTGCATAATTTTTGATGTGAATGGGCCACAGTTTCACTAATGTATAAAGTAAGGACTTCAGCACATTTGTGCTTTCAATTTTCCAACACCTTTCAAATGAATTTGCATCTTTCTAACATAGGTATGTAAATATTCCTAGTTTCGCCTTCTTTTCCACCTGTCTCAAAAGAAAAGTTTGAGACTGCTTGTGTCAGTTTGTCTTTTGAATGGGGCTAAAGGAACCTTTCACAATAGCTTACCTGACAACTGATTTTTATTTTCAAAGGTATATATTCTCAAAAGTATAACAAGAATGACAAGCTTGAGAATCACTCTGTTGTATACTACTGTTACTAGTTGTGTGTTTTAACTATATTCAGATGGCCAGATGTTTTCATCATGTGAAAAGGACAGACATATCCAGGTACAACTTGAATATGTCAAATTATCAGACTGTCACTATTTTACATTCTGATTTATCACAAGTTTGTCCAAAATTTACATTCTGATTTATCACAAGCTTGTCCAAAATCAAGTAAATACATATACACATCCCCAATTAACAGACCCAAGGTTAACAAATGCATTGGACATAGAGCTGATGTGTAAACATAGTTACGTACATGGTCTTGCAAAGTAACGCTACCAACCAGTTCAACAACTTAAGAAGCTTTTACGGTCATTATTTCAGTGAAAATGTATATGGGTATGATATACATCGGCTCTGCAAGTACTGGGTTTTGCTTGTTCGTTCATATAATCTAACTAGCCTCCCATACCAAAGGCAATTAATATGTGGCAATACTGCCTGCAGTTCCAGTCTCTTCTGACCTGGAAGATGAGACACAATAACAGAGAAGTCCAAAGAAGACAACAAGGTAATTTCTTGAATGCCAGGTACTGAATTAGCAAGAAGGTTTTCTTGAAGAGTTTCTGAATAAATACTGAATTACTTAGTATCCCCTGAAAGATGAGCAAATTGGTATCTCCCAAGCCCTACTGTATTACTCTCTCCTCAAAAATTCAGAAGACCCAAGAACACAACATTATGCTTTTAATTCAGATGCACCGTAAGATTCAAATAGACATTTAGTAACTAAATTAAACTAAACAGCTGTTTATATTAATACCTATATTAATAATTGTACTTATGTATAAGGTTACTGCAGGCTAAACTCTCACCCCCAAAGTGTAGTTCCTACCTGGAGACTTTGCAAGAGAAGCATGGAATACAGAGAAGTTAATCAAGGCATAGGAGGCCAAGAAGAAGTTAGAAATAATTGGAGCAATGACGTTCAGTTCAGCTGTAAAACCAAAAAAAAAAAAAGCAAGCTGTTATGACAGATATTCAAAGGCTTCGCAGATTCCAGAGTAGAAATTCTGCTACAAACAACATTATACTCTGATGTACTCCAAGGGGAAGCAGTTTATCCCTTCTGTTCAACAGAGTAATTATCTTATTGTTTTCTTATTCACTGAGTTGTCTTTTAATAGTTTCAGTTGAAAATTATAAACATTTTCCCACACTAACAAGTGCTGCAGGACTTCCACATTTGAAGTACTAAATACTTTTTGAAAATATTTCATTGAGAAAAATCTCTTTCCCAACATGACTTGACCAAGCAGTGCAATGACAATACAGATCAATACACTGGGTTCTGAAGACTGTCAGGAACAGTAGACAAAGCACTGATGTATCTGTAGTACATCTTTAACTAAATTCTGAAACAGCAAAGAACAAGGTGCTAGTAAGTTTAAGAGACAATCAACTATGGCAAATGGCAACAACAGACAAAGTTAGTGTGAGCAATGTGACAAACATATTCACCTGCCTGCATTTTAAATGCATTAATGGTACTAGGATGGTGAATTACTGCAAATACCACTACAACAGTGATGAGTACACCCTCTTTAGTGAAAGATATTGAAGAACCAATGCTCTCCCTTCTTTAAGGAAGCATGGTACAAAACGTCTGTCTGTACTCTCACCATCAAAAAAAAAAAAGATCAAAATGCAGAATGTGCCATGTTAGTCTTCAAGGTTCTATTTGTTGTAATCACACTCCAACACAGCACTCTGCAGCAGGGACATCACCGGTATAGTTGTGCCTAAGTAGATTTGGGGAAGGATGAAAGAGCAAACTGGGAAAAGAAGTTTAGAAGCACTGGTACAGGACTCCTGGACGGACACAACACAGTTAGTTTGCCATCTACACAGAACATATGTAAGTCTACCTGGACTATTTTTACCTTTAGCAATCACAGCATCAGCACCCATCTCTTAAGTTACTGTTCATAACTTAACAGAAAACCACACTTAAGAAGTCTTGTTTGTGCAAATTTACACATTAATGAAATTGTAATTATTAAAGATATGAAATAAACACTCATATTTACACATCTCTCCATTTCAAGTAAAAGATGTATTTTTATTGATTGATAGTATCTAAAGACAGATACCCAAGGCTATTAAGAAAAGTGCAGTACTGCTACTGCTTAATTCAAATTCATTACAGTTCTAGACAATGTTGTATCTAAAGACAGGAGAAAATAAATCTCAAACAGATTAGAATGCTGTCTTAGAATTAAACTGTGCATTAGACCTGTAAGACACTCTAGTCATGAGATGGGATAGAATGCTTTGTAAAGGAGAGAAGTATAATGAGGTCTATTAAAATTTCAAACTAACCAATTAGTATGAATCCAAGAGCAATTAAAAATGTTAGAAGATATCCTCTTAGTGGTTCATTGTTCTTCCCATAACCTCTGGCAAACATCTGAAATCCTGGATAAATGTTGTCCTTGCACAAAGCCTAGGAAAAATAAAATTAAGGAGTCAGCAGACATTTTGTTCAAAATCCATCCTTATTAATGCTTACTAATGCTGCCCTCTATTGCATATTATCTTCCTGAAAGAAGGTGGTTTATAGCCACCATGTATTAATTCTATATTGAATTCTCTTTGCATTTTGACATTTTGCATTTCCAATATTCTATCCTTCAGTAATTTCTATCTGTAAGAAAAAGCTTTGTTCTATTTTACTTCACTGGTTTTCTTCAGAAAGTAGAAAGTTTGGCCAAAGTAAGCAGTAACTGTACTTTCATTTTTCAACAAAATCTGTTCTATGTTTGTTTGACATTTTAATAAACTTTTGTAAAGGATTGTTAAGAGTACACTGAAGTTTTACCCACTTAAAGGGAATGTGTAAGAGAAAGAATAAGATTAAATGGTTAAGAAGGTAAAGCAAAATACAATCTGTCTCCTTCTGTGACTAATCTGGGAAATTAACTCATCTATTATTTTTGTATGTTCTCCACTGTTGCTGACAACAAAAAACATCCAAAGGAGTTTGTAGATTCCTGTAATGTTAGCTACACCACAAGTGGTCACTGAACTAACCAGAAACAAGAGATCTGGAATAAATTATAGTCTAGCTACATTTAGTAACACTTACATAGTTGTCCCATTCTAAGCAACAGCTAAATACTAGACAAATCTACTGGCATGAACTGGGATGGATCGTGACAGCAATATGTCAGTCCCCTTTCAAAATGTTTCATTCAAAGTTAATTGAATTTATTCTTTAAAAAGATAATGGCTTTGCTTCCATACTTACCTGAAAGATCTTAGGTGCACTCACAAGAGATGCTAGTGCAGAAGACAGGGTGGCTGAAAAAATACCTGCAGTAATCAGTGGTGCAAATCCTGATACCATGCTCATCACCTGAAAGCAAAATAATTTATTTTTATTTACTATACAAAAGAGTGGTAACATTAACTATTCAAACAGAAAAATAAAATACCAAGTGGTATCCACTTAGAAGCTGTTTGAATATCATGCATCTATATGCAAGAATGAACTACAGGCAAATCAAGAGATCTAAGTAGATCCTTACTTCAGAACAAAAGATGGTATCTTTTCACATAAAAGAGAGTCCAACCATCTAATTCTCTAATCAAAACAATCAACGGTGAATGTCTGCACAGGCTCATAAGACAAATTAAAATCAGTCATGGTAGAAAAATACATTTCATTTGGTTACTATTCCAGTTTCATGAGGGCAGAATCATGGGCCAGACAGGGAGGACAAGCTACTAGTAGCCCTCAACCAGTTGGCAGGTTAAGTGAGGGCAGCTGTCCCAAGCTGACCAACAGGTCTATCTCCCCATCACTTAAACCAAACTCTTTATAAAAAGGATGGTGTGCTGAGGGTGGACAGTTCTGCTTCCTGGGGCTCTGCTCTCTTGGCATATTGCTCACTCTGATACTCCTGAGGACAAGCTGATATATTTTGTGTTTGTATTCGTTGTTGTCATTGTTTGAACAGGAGGAACTAAAGGAGGGCTTTCAGACTCTGAGAGGAACGGAACACAAAGGGAAGGATCTATTCCCTTCCATTTCCTGCAATAATCTATATAAAAGATCAGGAAGTCGGCAGCTCCTCCCTCTTTTTCCTCCTGCTTCCTGTGAGCTGTGTTTCTGTTTGTTCTTGCCAGCTCACCCCATGCTATCTATCCAGTTGTATATGTATATATTTGTATTTTTTGTTACTTTACCCTTGATGTTATTACTTTTCCCTTATGTCAGCAAAATCTGTATGTAATAGTTTTCAGTTTCCAACTTAAAAGTTTCCAGTCTTTATTGCCCTTTAATCTTCCCTTTGGGTGTGGGGGAGAGAACAGAGAGGACTTCTGTCCAATCTATGTTTCCAAAAGCGATAAGAAATTTAAGAAAGGTTTATGCCCACGATGAGGGTCAATCACTGACTGCTTGGATGCTGGGGGTCTGGGACAAGGGGGCAGATACAGCAGACCTGGAGGGCAGAGAGGCATGGCAGCTGGGGTAGTTAGCCAGAGATGGAAGCATTGATAAAGTAACTGAGAGAAAAGGCAGTACTTATAGTCTTTGGAAACGTCTTTTGTCTGCAACAAAAAGCCAATATCCTTATAAGGAGGCTATCAAATGTCTCCCTATTAGATGGAACACTATGGAAAGAGGCATCAGATATCTGAGGGAGCTGGCAGTTCAGGAGGTCATCTATGGTGATTCGGAAACCCCTGAGGATCCTGACGAAATTCCTGACAAAATTCTGTGCAGGAAGCCTCTGCTTAAAATCCTCACACAGAGTGCCCCTTGCACATTTTGGGGGGAAGGATCTTTGGGTGAGTCAAGAGGAAGAGGAATATCAGGGAGTATGAGAAGCAGATTGATCACTGGTGCCATGACTTAGCCTCTCTGAACCAGGTTCAACCATCTGGTGAGGCTCATGGCTAAGAGCTCTCCCTGTCCCCTCTCTCCCTGTTAGAGAGCAATGCAACATAGTGAGCAGGGGCAACAAGTCCCTGCACAGCGTAAACAGTGCGGTAAGTGTGCCCCTGGGGTATCTTTTCCACCTCCTCAGGTGACCTTGAATAACAGATTCAATCTCTTCAAAGAGAGCCAAATGATGATGATGAGAACATTTCACCAAACTTGGAGGTGCCTGCCAAGTCAGATTGTGCCTCACAACAAAACCTCTGCAGATAAAAAAACACGCATCCTTGTCATAGGTGAATTGCTCCTAAAGGGGTAATGGAAGGCCAAATATGCAGACAAGACCCACTTCTTAGCAAAGTCTGCTGCCTCCCTGGGGCCAGGATTAAGGACACATGGCAAAAACTCCCCAGCCTAGTTAAACCCACAGATTACTAACCATTACCTATCCTTCAAGTAGGCAGTGACGAGGTAACCACCAGAAGTCTAGGAGCAATGAAGAAGTCTAGGAGCAATGAAGAGAGACTTCAGGGCCCTGGGTCATAGAATCAGATGGGTTGGAAGGGATCTCAGAGATCATCAAGTCCAACCCTTGATCCACTACTGCTGCAGTTACCAGACCATGGCACTGAGTGCCACATCCAATCCCTTTTTAAATATCTCCAGGGATGGGGAATCCACTACTTCCCTGGGCAGCCCATTCCAGTGCCTGATCACCCTCTCCGTAAAGAAATTCTAGTGTCCAACCTAAACCTCCCCCAGCACAACTTAAGTCCATGCCCTCTTGTCTTGCTGATAGTTGCCTGGGAAAAGAGCCCAACCCCGCCCTGGCTCCAGCCTCCTTTCAGGGAGTTGTAGAGAGCGATGAGGTCTCCCCTGAGCCTCCTCTTCTCCAGGCTGAACACCCCCAGCTCCCTCAGCCTCTCCTCACAGGACTTGTGCTGGAGTCCCTTCACCAGCCTGGTTGCCCTCCTTTGGACCTGCTCCAGGACCTCAATCTCCTTCCTGAACTGAGGGGCCCAGAACTGGACACAGGACTCGAGCTGTGGCCTCACCAGGGCTGAGTACAGGGGCAGAATCCTTTCCCTGGACCTGCTGGCCACGCTGTTCCTGATCCAGGCCAGGATGCCATTGGCCTTCTTGGCCACCTGGGCACACTGCTGGCTCCTGTTCAGCTTCCTGTCAATCCAGACTCCCAGGTCCCTCTCTGCCTGGCTGCTCTCAGCCACTCTGTGCCCAGCCTGGAGCTCCCCATGGGGTTGTTGTGGCCAAAGTGCAGGACCCGGCACTTGGCCGTGTTGAACCTCATCCCATTGGAATCAGCCCAACTCTCCAGTCTTTCCAGGTCCCTCTGCAGAGCCCTCCTGCCTTCCAGCTGATCCACACTCCCCCCTAGCTTAGTGTCATCTGCAAATTTGCTGATGATGGACTCGATGCCCTCATCTAAATCATCAATGAAGATATTAAACAGGACTGGGCCCAACACTGATCCCTGGGGGACACCACAGGTGACCGGCTGCCAACTGGATCAGCACCGTTCAGCACCACTCTCTGGGCCCGGCCCTCCAGCCAGTTCCTAACCCAGCACAGAGTGCCCCTGTCCAAGCTGTGGGCTGACAGCTTTTTCAGGAGAATGCTGTGGGAGACGGCGTCAAAGGCTTTGCTGAAGTCCAGGCAGACCACATCCACAGCCTTCCCCTCATCCACCAGGCGGGTCACCCGATCATAAAAGGAGATCAGGTTGGTCAGACAGGACCTGCCCTTCCTGAACCCATGCTGGCTGGGTCTAGTCCCTTGCCCATCCTGCAGGTGCTGTGTGATTGCCCCCAGGATGATCTGCTCCATAACCCTGCCAGGCACTGAGATCCGGCTGATGGGCCTGTAGTTTCCCAGGTCCTCCTTCTGTCCCTTTTTGCGGATTAGCATGTGGATTGGGTCAGCTGGTTAAGGGATCAGGAGCACAAGTAGTGTTCTCTTCTACCCCTCCAGTTGTGGGGAATGATGAGGGACTAGTCAATATGAGCCAGCAGATCAATTCGTGACTCTGAGCCTGGTGCTACCAGCAGAGGGTTGGGGTTTTTGACCATGGTTTGATTTACAGGAGCCCAGGCCTGCTGACTAGAGATAAGTATAGATTATCCTCCATGGAAAAAAAGGGTCCAAGGACAGGAGCTGGCAGGGCTCATGCACAGGGCTTTAAACTAGGTATGAAGGGGGCAGGGGTGAAACTGGGGCCACTAGAGAGGATCCTGGATGCAACATGCCAGTGCTTGTGGAAGAGCAGGGCACTAGTAAGGTCTTACAATGTCAGTTCTCTGTGAAGGAGGAGGATGCTATTCCTTGTGGCAGGAGGAACAAAAGATTTGTTGAGAGGCTGGTTAGAAACATCTGAGTATGATCTAGAGGATGTTAGGACTCCTCAAAAGGTGGTCCAGCAAAAGTGCATCTACACTAATGCACACAGCATGGGTAACAAGCAGGAGGAGCTGGAAGCCACTGTGCTGATGGAAAACTATGATACAGTTGCCATCACAGAAACATGGTGGGATAACTCACACTGTTAGAATACTGCAATTGATGGCAGTATTCTACAGTGCCGGTATTCTTCCTCTAACCATGAGAGCTTGCCTAACTTTTCAAAAGAAAAAGGCAAGGAAGAAGAGGAGGTGGGGTTAGGGAGACATGATTGCCTATTAATTAATGATGGTGATGATGAGGATGAGCGCTTTTGGGTTAGAATCAAGGGAAAGGTCAGTAAGATAGACATCATCATGGGAGTCCATTACAGACCACCCAATCGGGATGAAGAGGTAGATAAGGTACTTCACAGACAGTTGGGCAAGGTCTCAAGGTGTCTACCTCTTGTTCTCATGGGGGACTTCTACTTCCCAGATATCTGCTGGAAATATAATACAGCAGAGGGGGAACAGTCCTGTAGGTTCCTAGAATGTGTAGGTAACTATTTGTCCCAGATGGTGAGGGAGCCAACAAGGGGAAGTGCACTCTGGGAACTGCTGTTTGTTAACAGAGAAGCTCTTGTGAAAGATGTAATGGTTGGAGGCCATCTTGGGCAAATGGATCATGAAACGATCAAGTTTTTGATTTTTAGTGAAGCAAGGAGGGGACTCTCCAGAACTGCCACCTTGGGCTTCGGGAGAACAGACTTTGGTTGATAAGTCTGTTGATAACAGTGGTTGATAACCACTTCCAGACCATGGTTGATAAAGTCCCTTGGGATGCAGTTCTAGAGGGCATAGGAGCCCTAGACACCTGGGCACTTTACAGAGGTGCAGGAGCTGACTATACCCAAACCATGAAAGATGAGCCAATGAGGGAGACTGGCCTGGCTGAACAGAGAGCTTTGGCTGTAAATCAGAAACAAAGTTTATGGTCTTTGGAAGAGAGGACAGGCACCTCATGAGCATTACAAAAACACAGTGAAGATGCGTAGAGAGAAAATCAGAAGGGCAAAGGCCCAACTGGAACAAAACTTGGCCACTGTGGTGAAAAAGCAGTAAATGTTTCTACAAATATATCAACAAGTAGAGGAGAGCTAGTGAGAATCTCCATCCTTTATTAGATGCAGAGGGAATCACAGTGACCAAGTATTAAGAAAGGGATGAGGTACCTGATACTTTGCCTTTGAGGACTAGTCGTTCCTTGGGCATAGAGTCCCTTAAAATATAAGTGATGCCTGGAGAACAGATTAGGCCCTATGTGACCCGTGAGGAAATGGTTATGGACCTGCTTCATAAGCTAGACACTCGTAAGTTGATGGTTTACACCCTAGAGTGCTAAGAGGGCTGGCTGATGTGGTTGCCACGCCTCTCTCCATCATCTTTCAAAAGTCCTGGCTAACTGGGGATGCCCCATTGGACTGGAGACTAGCAAACACGACATCCATCTTCAAGAAAGGCCAGAAAGAGGATCCCAGTAACTACAGACCTGTCAGTCTCACCTCGGTGCCAGGGAAGGTCATGGAACAGATAATCTCAAGAAATGTTATTGATCAGCTAAAGGTCAACCAGACTATCAGGCCCAGTCAACAGGGGTTCATGGAAGGCAGATCCTGCTTGACAAATCTGATCTTCTTCTATGACAAGGTGACCTGCTTAGGAAACGATGGAAAGGCTGTGGGTGTAGTCTACCTGGACTTCAGTAAAGACTTTGACACTGTCCCCTGTAACATCCTCATGGACAAGCTGGCTGCCCATGGCTTGGATGGGCATATACTCTTCTGGGTTTAACTGGACAGACTGCATCATTGGGCTGAGACCAGCTGCATGAAATTCAGTAAGGCCAAGCGCTGGGTCTTGCATTTTGGTCACAACAACCCCAAGCAAAGCTACAGGCTTGGAGAAGAGTGGCTGCAAAGCTGCCTGGCAGTAAAGGACCTTGGTGTATTGATTTGACAGTCAGCTGAATATGAGCCAGCAATGTGCCTAGGTGGCCAAGAAGGCCAATGGCATTCTGGCTTGTTTCAGAAATTGTGTGACCATCAGAAATAGGGAAATTATCCTGCCCCTCTACTCTGCCCTGATGAAGCCCCACCTGGACTACTGCATTCAATTCTGGGTTACTCAGTACATGAAGGACAAGTAACCACTGCAGAGAGTCCAGCACAGAGCCAATAAGACGATCAGGAGAATGGTGTATCTACCATATGAGGAGTATCTACCATACTCCTTTTTCAGGGAGTCACATGGAGAAGATAATGGTAATGGTTGCAAGTTACTCCTGAGGAGATCCTGACAACAGAAGAAAATTTTTCACTGTGAGAACAGTTGGTCACTGGAATAACCTCTCCAAGGAAGTGATGGATTCCCTAACACTAGACACTTTTAAGTCTAAGCTTGATAAGGTGCTGGGCCATCTCATATAAATGATGCTCCTATCTAGTAAGCTTGGGCCAGATGAGGTCATTGAGGTCCCTTCTAATGTGGCATTCTATGAAATACAACAATCTCTGCTCCCTTTAGGGATTAATTTCTGTTGTGAAGTATTTGTTCTCACTCATCTAATCTATAAAAAGAGGTTACATATGTATGAAGAGCCTGAGAAATACAGGCTTGGATATACCTCTCCCCATGAGTGGCATTTTTCTTAAAAAAACACCTCTCCTCACAGCTACCATTTGGAGCTTCTAAGCTGAGAGTAGGGCTGTTAGAAAAATGTTAACATTTTAACTATAGGTAGACAGCCTCTCATGTAAGTCATTTCCTTCTTACATCTTTTGAGAAGACAAAATCAGACTCTTAGAAATGCACAGCACAAGCTATGAGAAGAGAGAAAAAACAAACAACAAGGAAGAGTCCAATTGAGTATTATAAAAAACAAATTACACAGAGAAGGGCCCTATGGCAGGTTGCCCAGAGATGCTATGCAGTCTTCCTCATGGGGATTTCAAAACCTCAACAAAACGGGAAAAGGTGTGAGATGCACTGCATTCTCTGTGCAGTCCCTGGCCTTGAAAGTTGTTTTCCTCTTTGGATACCAGAGGAAAAACCTTAGTTTTTCCAGACAGAAGCAAGAATTATTTTGGACATGAAAGTACTCTTTAAATGCTAAGAAACTAGAATATTAAAGACTAACTTATTAGAACTACTAGGAACATTTATGGTAGGCAACCTCACCAAAGTTATGATTTAAAGAAAAAGATGCAATCAGATGAAACCAGTTCCACGCTATTCTCAGATGTGATGACAGTATCTTCTTGAGATATTAAATAGATGAGGAAAGTCATTAGATTTTGCTGAATTAATTCCACAAGAGCAATTCTGAAGTGCTTCTAAATACAAATTTTTTTCAAAACCAGAATACTGCTACTCTAATTATTCCACTATAGAAATGTTTTAGTTTAATAGAATGGCCTGCACTGCAACATGAATTCAGCACATATGAAATAGGCTTCTTACCCAGCTTTTGCAGGTAAGCCAAAACACATAAGGAGAATGTGTACTTCTAATGAAAACCCAGTCAGACACCTTTTTCATTACTAGATGTCAGCTCAAATATCCACCCAGCTTTTTGTATGCTTACTAGAAAAATTTAGGACAAAAATGAACAATCATGAAGCAAGTTTGACAAAAAAAGGAAACAGGGGTTGTTCAGCCTGGAAAAGAGGAGGCTCCAAGGTGACCTTACAGCAACCTTCCAGTATCTGAAGGGGACCTACAAAAAAAGCTTTTTGCACTTACGTGCAGTGAAAGGACAAAAGGAAATAGTTTAAAACTTGAAGAGGGGAAATTTAGGCTAGACATTAGGAAGAAACTCTTTCCTGTGAGGGTGATGAGATGCTGGAACAGGTTGCCCAGGGAAGTTGTGGCTGCCTTATCGCTGGAAGCATTCAAGGCCAGGCTGGATTGGGGCCTTGAGCAGCCTTGTGCAGTGGCAGGTGTCCCTGCCCATGCAGGTGGGTTAGAACTGGATAATCTTTAAGATCTCTTCCAACCCTAGCTATTCTATGATTCTGTGATTCTAAGTTTAAGTCAATCAGCAATAAGTATGTTTCCCTTGGTTTTTTCAAACCCTTACCAACAGTTCATGGACACTCCAATTATCTGTGAAGTGTAAAGTTGAAGACTCCATGACTTCTAGAGGACTTTTAAACATAGTAACATCAAATTTTGTGAAAATGCACAACATTCTTATCACTTATGAGGATACTCTGACAAATATCTAAGTAAAAAGTCTGTGTATTTTCTAAGAATAAGCAGGTTACGGATAAAGGCTACCTATGATTACTATGCATTTCTAATGAAAAGTACTTCTATCCACCTCACTCAATCATGACATTAAGATATATAAAGATAGGAAGTTGCAGTCCCACCACCTAGCCTAAGCAGTTTACTCAGAAAAAGACTAAATATTTATATTACTAGAATATAAGCACAGATGTTTTTAACCTGGTTATATTGTTTTTCTATACAGTTCATGGAGTCTACCACTTAACTATTCCAGCAGAACTTTCTGTTTACAGAGATAGATAATTTTAGCCTGTGATTTTCCTCAATATGTGGTTAATAAAGCAAAACAAAACACAAAAGCCACTAAACAACGTAATGAGAAAGTTTTATACCTGGAAATTGTTCATCAGCCCATAATGACATCCTGTTTGACAGGATGAGAAATCATAGTTTAATTTGCAAGCCGCAGTAGTGCAATTTGTTAGCTCAGTGACAATGGTGTTGTTAACGTTCCCTGTGGCATCTCGAACAACACAGGAACCTAGAATGGACACAATTATAAAAAAAATTAATTACCAGACTGTACCTGAACTTAAGGACATGTATCAAGCTCAGTTCCCTTGTCTGAAATTATCATAAATTTTTTAATAAATCTGAGTCTAGTTAGAAAAAGAAAGTTTTAGCATAGAGGACAATAATGTCAAAAGTTTAACAGTACAATTCCAGCTCAACACATCGTTTTTCTAATTCATATTTTCTACAGAGCTCTTTAGCTCAAGCTAGCAGCATGCATCATCACTTGATTTTATACTTTCTCTGTCAGTTTTCCTAGAGAAAGGTATTTTTGTAGTGTATT
The DNA here is from genome assembly GCA_023637945.1 of Phaethornis superciliosus. Lineage (NCBI taxonomy): Eukaryota > Metazoa > Chordata > Aves > Apodiformes > Trochilidae > Phaethornis > Phaethornis superciliosus. The sequence goes on from JAJQWJ010000004.1 coordinate 50,170,528, forward strand.
TACTGATGTATGTAGAGAGGTGTGCACAATATTGTACTTAATGCTTTTCCAGTGAATATGGCTCAGATATTCACAAAAATTAGTGAGTTTGTCATGAAAGCCTGTTGCAAGCCATTTTTCAGAACTCAAACAAGACATACCTTATTTGAGTGTGGTATTTTAAGCTAATGAAAAATAAATTTCCTAGTGAAAAACAAAGAAACATAGTCTCAACCCAACTATATTTTTTAAAATTAACCTTATCACTTATACTGATGCCTTAAGTTCATCTGTGATTATTTATAATTCCACTGGTCAAAAGTGTTGAAGATACAGCATTTCAGCCCGTAAGTACTAAGAAAAAGTAAGCAGTAGTAAAAAAACCCTCAAGTTTTCAAGGCTGTTTGTCTCAAAGAACAAAAAGCAACAGCCAAATATTACTTAACAATCTATGACTGAGGTTGTTTGGACACCAGCACATATTTCCAGGAACAGTGATTAAATAAGGAGTGAGAAAGAGAAGTTTACAGAACCATTAGCCAATATAATTCCCTTAATTTGGTGTTTCATGAACTTGAATTATCAGGAGGTCCTGGGAGCAAAAAATATGAGTGCTGTGGACCAAAATTAATTACTTGCAAAATAAGAAAGAGGACACAGATGTACTGCAATCTTAAGTTTCCCCAATAGCAATCCCTGTTGATCCTATGTTGATCACCGTCAGAGTTTTCTTGTGTGTATGCGGAAGGGCTGGTTTTGTTGTTGTTGTTGATGTTCTTTTAAATGGGATTGAAACCCCGTATGAGAAGAAAGTTTCTTCTCTTACACTATGCAAGAATTTACCTGAGCCATTCAAGCAGTATAGAAAAAGATGTGACAATACACTTTCTAGTTGAACTATTTGTTCGTAATACTCCAGTGGCAGACCCATTAAGTGCAGAGACCCATTAAGCTGAGCAACCCAATAAATACCTCCAGTGCTCTTTAGCAGCCATTTTATCCCTTGTTTCTTTTTTTTAATAGGTCAGATCCACCAAGTTGGTAGATTTTTCATACACAGAGTACAACAGAAAGGGACAATGGTATTATGAAAAAACTTACATCATGTAAGTCTTACTATGAGACAATGCAGAACAGAAGCTGGGTGGGCAGACTCCATTCTCAGCAAAAGATGCTTAGATAAATAATTAAAGGTTCAGACACTTTATTTAATCTCCATTCAGAAAACATTTATAGGATTCTGGCTACATTTTCCTTAAGAACCTCAAGGTCATCTTTTCTGTAAAAGATAGGGTTTCATCTTTTCATAGTCATCTATAAAGACATTCCTGGCCAAAATCAAATTAAGATTTGCCATGCTATAAATCTGAAAAGGTTAAAAGACCACCTATGTCAAGTTAATCTCCTAACCACATGCAACCAGCAAGGATTCCAGATACTGCCTGAGTCCTATGGACTGCATTTGAGAGTCCTTAACTTCTCTGGTATTACAAGCAGCTACAGTTAGGCACTCAGTAATTAGTTCTTCTTTTGTACAGAAAGCATGTTTTAGCCCCTTTCAGAAGTTTGGGGGGTTTTATTTGAGCTTTCCTTGGCTTTTACTCTAGAAACTTACTACTCTAGAAACTTAGGGTGAGAAAACGTGCAGGGAAAGGAATAAAAGTATTTGTATTTGTCAGATTCCTAATCCAATGCCAAAAAAAAACCCCAAAAACAAAAAACAAACAAACAACAAAACCAAAGTTAAATTACAGTCATTTCATAATGTCCAACTTCTGCAATAGAACTGAACATTCTAACTAGCAGAATTCTCAGTGTAACTTAAATGAGGCAGGGCATTTCTGATGCATCAATTTCACTTTCAGTTGGTTTTGTAAACTGTTTCTTTCAATATGAAAAATTATCCTTTTTATGTTTGAACAATGATCAAAGTATTCCATTCACAAGTGCATATTAATAAGCATTTTGCTCTCATGCGATTTCAAGTTCTCAAGTATTCAAATTTGGTAACAGAGGTCTGTGCGGTCAATCTAATTAGGAAGTAAGCGTAGGTCATTATTCTGCATAAAGGGCAATCACTACAGAGAAACTATTTGGCAGAGCTACAGCTGTGTTAGCCAACAGAGGCAGACTTGCAAGATTGGTATCTCTGCAAAGGAAATATCATTAGTGGTAAGATCAGTGGTACTCTTATAAATGAGAATTTCATTCGAAAGGCAGAATAGCTTAGATAAGGTAAAGTCTTTCATACCAGAATACTGATTACAGTTGCCAGAAACTCACTTAAGTGACATGAATAAAAATATTTCCAATCATAGGCAAAAAATACTTAAGATATTATTAGAAACTTATGTTCTTAGGTTTGCTAGAATAATTTTATGGGTGGGAAAAACCTGGTTCACCACAGATGCTCTAAAGCAAATCTGACCTAGACCATCAAACCCCAAGGCAACTTCTACACAGTTTCAAAAAACTGTTGGAAGACCAGGAAGAGAGGTTATACAAGGCTCAGATGACTATGATTCTTTCTTCTCTCTCCACATGAAAATAAAATTACAGACTGTTGTCAGAACACAACAGCACTTCCGTAAGTGTGTTGTTGGCCAAATGAAGTTACTACTTTCTCTCCTCCTTCTACTAGGGAATTACTGCTCATGCATCCTCACCAGAGAGCTGCTTGATCCTTCCACAATTCAGATAAGTTGCTGACTACCATCATCTTCAATTTTGTTGTGTTAGTATTTTTTTGGAAACACACTTTTCTAATATTTTAGAATTACTTTTATTATAATTTTCTAGTTATTCCACTGCTATATTGTAAATCTTTTAACAAATAACTAAAACAAATTAGGAAACATCCATATGCAGTCTGCTCATTTTAGCCAGATCACTCATTTTATGAAATTATAAAATCAAGAGAAAATTGAACCTTCAACAGTGAAAACTACAAACCTCTGCCTATTAATTTCCCATGCATGAAAATCACATTGTGACTTTACATTATGCATTATATAAACCATATCAAAACACACCCTCAGAGTGAATGTGAAATAATAAAGTTAAAAATGTTTTTTTCTTACCTACAGATACTGCAATTCCTACATAAACCAGTGTAGTAATTAAGATGGCCAACAGTGTTCCTCTAGGTATTGCTGACTGAGGATCCTGAAAGAAAAATGTCAGTGGACAGTGATGGCAGAAATAAATATACACTCAGTGCTTGTGAACAACATTTGTTAATTCACTACTCACCGCAAGATCACCTGAGATATTAGCACCAGCGAGTATGCCAGTTGCAGCAGGGAAGAAAATAGCAAATACAGAAAAGAAAGTTTCCTCGTCTCGAAAATCTGGTCCAAAATTTTCCATAAATATTTCAGCTGTAGAAGAAGATTAAAGGCTATCAATATTCACACAGAAGCTACAGAATTAGCCTATTCCAGTCATTTTTAGGTCCACAAAAAAACTAACTTATAGCTGTATGACCTTAAAATTAAGTTTAGAACACCAGTTCTAACTCAGCACTAACTCAAAAGACAACACTGTAAACTTTAATAGCTTTTCAAACCAGAAAAAGCACTTCCACAATCAACCCGCTTTTTAAAATTTAAAATGTTCATCACTAAGCAGGCAGGACCAAGCTTTGGCCCACTAGCTTTAAGGAATAAAACTGCATACATTTTTAAAAAATCTCTATCTTAGATAGTCCTATGTAAATCTCTTAGTCTTAAATAGGACTCATAAGCTATGTTAGTTGTTTAATTTAACTATGACAGCATGTCTCCTCTCCTCCACAAACACGCTATTTACAATACTAACTGTTCCAACATACCTTTATAACCAAAGAAACCTTTAGGCTTCTTGCTATCCAAAGGAATAAACGTTCCTATGACAAAATCTCCAATAGCAAGTATGAGGATCACCAGTAAGACTATCTGTGCCTGAAACATAATGATTGCAGTCAGTCAGAAGAACTTGCTCTTTTTCAGTGTCAAGTTTCAATGTTGTGTTCTAAAATATAAGTATTTACTTGTTTCTAAATTCAGCTTAGTCTTGGGCAAATTAAGGCAAACTTATTAAGAAATTATTAAATGAACAGGAATGATTTGCAAGTGTAACATCCATTCGAAAGAGAATTTGTTACTACCCTACCCCTTTGAATACCTTAAGACAAAATAGTCCAGAAGAATAGTTCTCGATTTTCTCTATAAGCCTTCCAGAACAACTAGATTTGAGAAGAAATTCCCAAGAAAAGAGCTAAATTCACAGAAGGGCTCACAGTGCTACCCTATTAACCGCAATCAGAATATTGACTATACTTGAGAACGCAGTATTTACTAAGAATTTTATTACATCAGGAATCAGCACTTTTTTTTTTTCTTTACAAACAGCTTGTTTGGTATTTTTAGGCAACAGACTACATTGATTTTGTTAGTCTCATGTTCTCAACCCTTATTTATGAAATTAAATTGCAGACTACTAGAATTACTCTTTAATTTCTTGTTTTCTTGAGACTTGCTTCGTGACAAGCTAGATTTTTAGCTACAGTTGAATAAAAATGTTATAATAATAAATAAATAAATGAAGTACTTTAAACCTTCCAACACCTCAAAAACATGAGTGAAGAAAAACAGGCATTAAAGAGATGGTTCAGTTTTTACATCTAAATAAGCAACTGCACTGCTCTATAATCTTTTGTACTATTTGATTCCTTATAAAAGCATATGTCAGTGGCTTGCGGGGAGCTATCCAGTTTGACTTTTGTTTCTTAGACCTAGGATTACAACTTTATAAGCAACAGCACTGTGGCATTGCTGATTGGTATAAAATGAAGTTTTTAGTTCACACATTCTCACAAGAAAACACAAGAGTAGAGAAAGCAAAGCAGGATAGCCAAGAGCAGAGTTAGAAGACCACCTGAAGAATCCAGTTTATGCATCATATTTAGATCTCCCCTTTGCCAAGCCTCAAGAAAAAGTGAGACGTGTAAGGACAGAGCAGGGTGCTTACAGAAACCTTCACCAAGCCCACAGCTTTGAGCATCAACTTATTACAGAGCAATTGCCATAAGTGGATTTACCCAGCAACAAACTTAAGTCTTTTCCTGAAGCTAAGAGCATTTTCTGAATATCCTACATTTCCAAAGTCTCAAGAAAAGAAAGGGTTTCTAAAATTTCAACACAAGGAGCTGAGTGGTAAAGAGATAACAAACTATGAAAAGTAACTTTTATGCAGGCTCCCCTGTAATCCCAGTCTCTCTTAGCTTTTAGATCTCCTTTAAAGATACTAGCATAGATTTCCCTTGTCCTTTTTTTCCAAGGCATTCTCTAATGGGAATGGCAAAGGCAAATATCATAGGTAACTTAATTAAGAGGGAAGTATTAGTGTTTTGCCATGCTAAGCTGGATGTTAACTCACATGAAGTGCTTGTCTGACAGGTTCAGCTGTTTACAGTAGCTGAATAATTCCTGTCTTCTTCCATGATGCAGGAACCAGTACAACAAGTCTTTATTTTTGCATTGAGCACAGGATTTTTGAAAGCCACCTATTTCCTAATAAGGATGATGCCAAGATGATGCAGTGATACCACAGTTTATGTTTGATATAGAAACATTAAGCAACATATGTCTTGTGACTTTAGGTGATACTGGTTAGAGAGTTAGTAACTAATTTATTCGAAGTAAAAACTAAATGCTTGAGATTAGGGAGAACAGTATTGTTCAAAGTCAGACATAAAGATACTATGACAAATTGAATGTTCACTTGCTTTTTCCAAGATCTATTTCTAGGGCTGGAAGCAACACTGAGAAAAAAAACTCTCTCATTTTCATTATGAAAATCATCACCATCTTGATGTGGCAGAGTAAGAAACTATAGTAACACTTACATGAAGAAGCTACTTCAACTGCCTCTCACTGCAGAGACAGGAGTTACAGTGAAGTGAATGTCAAATGGGAAGGGAGACCAAGTGAGACTCTTCACAATTAGTTTTGAAGGTGGATGGGTATTTAGAAAAAAGTTTACCAGGTGCAGGAAACTGTAAGCAAGCTGCACTGTCTAAAAATGCAGAGCAGTAAACTAATAAAGCAACCTTTACATTTAGGTACTCTAGGATTTGTATGCATTTTTTTTCAGAATCAGAGTTGACCTAAGACTGTAGACACAACAAAATGAGAAAAGAAGGCCCTCCACCCAACATTCATTGCCACCAATATTCACATCCTTTCTCCATAGTGGACCTAGGGACTGCATTGCTCTGTATGGTGATTTCCAACTGAAAATAAAACCAGAAGAGAGTGGAAAACAGATTTTGAGCTAGCAGAAACTATACACTCTAGACTGGCTTCAGCTTCAGCCATGTATTTTCCATCCATAGAAATAATTTTTTAATTCCCAGTGAGGGGAAATTCCCATTCTACTTCTCTTTTCTTCTCTTCTTACGCTGTAGTTGCCCAGAAAAGGGTTAATACCATTAACCTACTCAAGAGTAGATTATGCAGGTTTAAAGGGTCTCATAGATGCTTATGCTTAAGTGCAGTGAAGTGGTCTAAAGGTCTGAAACGCTGTTCAGGCCTGCATATGCTAGTGCTACACTAGGAGCTACTACATAAAAACCAGCCACTGACAATTGTAACACACCATGCATGCACTACCAAGCGTATTATACATATTAAAAATAAAACAAACAGATGAGGTAAAAAATGGAATCAAAGTCATGAGTCAGAGAGTAAAAGAAAAGGTGACAGTTCCTTACTTTTGCTTCCCATTCCATTCCAGCAACTGAAATACCCAGCAATACAACCACTGTGATAGCTCCTATGATTCTGATATCATTCATTTCATCAATCATCAATGTTCCACTTTCCTAATAAAACAAAAAAGTCATATATTTTACTGAGAACTTACCTTCCCTACTGCAGAATATAATTTAATAATTTATTATGTAATTATTATCATTTAAAATCATTAATACAGTTAACTTTTATTCCACAAATTTAGTAATTTACATTTTCCTGTATGGATAGAAGTGATGTAGGTATTGCTTTGATTTAAATCACTGAATCTTCTAAATGGAAATTACTATTCTTATTCACAGCCCATCCTCGAAGAGAATGTCCTGTCTTCAGCTGCCAGAGAATGAAACTAAATAACAAGGAAACTACTACCATCTTGCCCCTAAATACATATTTTACTTGTTCTTTGCTATTACTGTTAATTCTTTTAATGTCTTCTAAATTGTTTCTCATCTACAAGGAGTTCTCAGTATTTCATTTAGTAAAAAATCTAACAGACAAATAATACCCCATTGTATTGAAACTTAAGGAGTTGGTTTTAACATGCAGATCCCCTTGAAAATGAGCTTAATATATCTTACTATCACTTACAAGAAACACTCCACTAATAAGAATGCCATCATTAAGAACCTGTGATTCTGCATCATGTAATTGTACTGTTACTCTTTTCAAGAGCCAGCTTGGGCTTCTTTACAAATTTTTTTTTTCAGGGCAATGAACAGTGTGGGAAGTTTCTATCTGACACCAATAATCTATTTTTTATCAAAAAAGCTCACAAATTACCGTTGTATCTTACCGATTTATTAGTAGTAACCTTGTACCTCATTCCATGGCTTTGAATTGGTGAGGGTATCAGTACAGCCTGGGGGGCTGAAAGCAGCCCTGAAAAGAACTTAGGTTGCTGGTTGATGAGAAACTCAACACCACCAGGCAAAGGAGCTTGCAGCCCAGAAAGCCAACCATATCCTGGGCTGCATCAAAAGCAGCATGACCAGCAAGTAAATGGAGGGGATTCTCACTCCTCTGCTGAAAACCCTCCTGAAATGATGCATTCAGCTCTGGGCTCCTGACCAGCACAGGAAAGACACGGAGCTGTTGGAGTGACTGAGACAAGGCCACACAGATGAATCAAAGGGCTGGAACACCTCTCCTAAGAAGACAGGCTGAGAGAACTAGGTTGTCCATCCTGAAGCAGGCTCCAGGGAGATCATGTTGTGGCCTTTCAATACTTAAAAGGGACTTAGCAGAAAGACAGAAATAAGACTTTTTAATAGAGCTTGTAGTGATAGGAATTATGATTTTAAACTAAAAGAAGGTACATTCAGACTGATGTAAGAAACTTTTTACAATGAGGGCAGTGAAACACTGGAACAGACTTCCCAGAGAAGTTGTGACTGCCCCTTCCCTGGAAATGTTCTGACGTCAGATTCCATGAGGCTCTGAGCAACATGGTCTAGTTGAAGGTGTCCCTGTCCATTGCAGGAGGGTTGGACCACGTAACCTTTAAAGGTACCCTCCAACCCAAACCATTGTATGATTCTATGATGACAGCTCAAACTTAAATACAGGGTAGGGTTATCAATATAACCACTATAATGCATTTACCTTAAGAAGCTCCACAACCGTCTCTGCAAAGCCAACAACATACATTGCTACTGCAACAGCATTAGCAAATGCAAATATCAGACCTATGGCACCACCAAACTCTGGCCCCAGACTTCTGGAAATTAAGTAATATGCTCCTCCTGAAAAAACAAACAAACAAAAACAACCCACAATACACTACATGAAAGAGCCTAAGAACAGACAGTCATTGGCAGTTCAAAGTTTACACAAACAAGATACTATTTGTTCTTGCATCTTCCCTCATGTATTAGAAAATACCCAAAATCCAGCATTTTAAGCATCTTGAAGTTTAACAATATGTTCCAAGTTTAAGAAAAGAGACCAGTTTGAAATAATCATGGCCTATGCACCAACCACATCATATCATTCAGCAATGTGACCATTTGTATGGTTAAAAAACTGTGAAACACAAGCAGCATTATTACTGGGCTTTTAATTTCAAATTACTCAAAGCATTTGCTCATAGTTCTATTACTACATGTTTTCATTAGCTATAGCTCAAGAAACTGAGAAAGTAGACTGTAAAAAACCCACTCAAATTTCAAACCTCCTGTTCTTAAAGGTTTGCTGTTAAGAACATGTCCTGCCCTCCAATGGGACTCAAAACAATCACATGACCAGTCTATCTATCAGAAGCTATTGTCTGTAGATTCAATCTTGACAAATGCAGTATTTCAAGTCCTGCAAATGCACAAGTGACAAATGGAAATCTGAGTATCTACAGCACTTAAGACAATAATTTTAAAAAATGAAAGGTATATTGGTCCAATTTAAGGCTCAGCTTTCTAAAAGCAACAAAATCCTTCAGCTCCTGTCTGAAGAAATTTTGTATGTTAAAAATTTACAACAGGAAATCTTTAATTTCACTCTATAACAGCTCCTATGAAAAACATATGGATATACCCAGTTTTGACATAGTTTGCAAATGAGAATGTTAACAGATTACTTTAGTGCAAATTTTCATAGAAAGAATGGTGATTTTATTCTACAGTTCTTCCCATTCAGCACTGAAAGTATTATTTTGCGAGAGTAACTATAGGAGAAAAAAAGCTCCCAAAAGAACAGGAAAATCAGATACGCATAATGTAATTTTTTAAAAAAAAAGGACATTTATAAACTACATTAGATATAATGCTAAGATTCATAGCAGATCCTTCCTATGGGTTCCGCTTACTTTGTGATTTTTCTCTTCACTCAAGAGAATTTTATAAGCTTCTATTTTAACTCTATCACATTTTCTGCTAGTAACAGTCTTGTAATGTCATAAAGCAGTTTGAGCATGGCAAAGGCACCAAAGCACTTACAACACTGATTTGTAGGAGTTGCTGAAAACAGCATATAAACCATGAAAGAGAATGAAAACCATCACACTCAGGAAAGCTGGAAATAATCAAGTTTGAAGATTATCTTTTGAATGTAAGAAAAAAAAAATCATCACAACAGAACATAAATTTACATCCTTTTGTATGCTCTCATACAGGTACAGCTTACCATTTCATAGGATACAATTTTATTTCACACCATGAACATACAAGCAGCACACATTCAAGCACTTAACCAACCAGTGCAGACTCAGGAGAATATTAAGACCATTTATTCCTGGTTGTGTCTCTCTAAAAATGCTTGTATTTTAAAATTTAAAAAAATGTTTCTTCTATAGTGGAAAAGGAAGCCAAGAGCCAAATCAATTTAGTAAACTGATTATTGATTTTTCATTGACTACATAACTGCTGAGTCAAATACAGAATACAGGGGAGACACTGCTCCTCCAAATACACTTCACCTACTGCCTTATCTGCAATGCTAATGTAAAGGAAAATAAATTAGAAACTCCACCCCTAAGGTGTATACTTCAGAATAATGAAAGCTTTGAAAGCTTTACAAGAGCATGTTTACCTCCTCTTACAAACCCATTTGTGGCTATTGCTGAAGTAGACAGTCCTGTAATCGTAGTCACAACAGTGGCCATTCCAATAACCAAGACAGACAGACCTTTTGGAAAAAGAGGGGGAGAAAAAAATGGCATAAGTCCAGAAGTATTAAAATGTACAGATCTTTAGCTTAACTTGGTTTAAAGAACAAGAGTTTCAAATACAACATATATCTGTGTGTGGTCCCACACATCCAAGCAAAAGGCTTCTTTGCTTCCTTTTGTATGGACAAGATTCCAGGATTCAAACAAAAATGGCCAAATGCTCTCTTTAACCAGCAGGGTAAATGCTGTATCATAGAGCTTCAAGAAAACACATGCTTTTTGCAGATGATTTTCTGCAGCCCAATACTAAGCTAAGCCTTTGAAAGAAATTTTTTCATGTATTACACAGTCTCTGTGCAGATTTTAAAACCACAGATCAAATTATACCTCTACAATTCACTGAAGACTTACAAATATACATTTTAAACTACACACATTAAGGCTAAATGAAAAATCTAAGCCACTTCATAACTCTTTAAAGTTTTGATAAGGCTAAATTGCCTTCCAAACTGCCAATATTTACGTAATTTTCTACCCCTGTTTAAAGTGTAAGCTCAGGATCAACACCTGTTTGGGATCACATTTAAATACTGAAATAAAATTGTAGCATCAGCACACATACCTATTCCAGCTTGACCTACAATCCATGATAATCTGATGAAGAGCATCACACCCCAAATATTTAACATACATCGTACCTAAGAAAAAAGAGAAATTTTACACAGGTTAGTTTTCCGGTTTCCAGTCACTTCCACCAACTCTTTATTTCAGTTTTTAATGCTGTCAGAATTACCTTACAGTCTTTCCACACCATGTCTCAAATTATTCCACAGAAACAGATTTTTTTTTAAGAAGACAAGTTTAGGTTTGATTTAAAAAAATAAAAAGGAACCTAAATATGATTAAAGTTGCTACCTTAAACATAGAAAAAGTTACAATATTCCAAAATCCAACACTTAGAGACCAGACAATAAAAACAATCAAGACTCCAACTTCTAGGATCCAAAATTCATATTACAGAATGTATTACTAAAAATAAAATTGTGAAGTCTACAATCACTGTGAGGTCAACAGCTCCACATCTCCCATAAACATCCCAAAAAATGCACTAAAGCAATACTCTACTAAATAATTTGTTCTCTGTTAAAAACTAAACAATCCCTATAACTTCCTAGTCCTGTAACTTCTATAACTTCCTATGCAGCTGCACACTAACAGATCTCTGCATCATTGTCATGGTTGGAAAAGACCTCTGAGATCACGAAGTCCAACCATCAACCCTGCTCAAGAAAAACTAGAGCAAGCCCTGATGTGTCACATCTAGGCATTTTTTTTAATACCTCTAGGGATGGTGACTCCATCACCTCTCTGGGCAGACCAATGCCTGAATACTCTTTCGGTAAACAAATTCTTCATAATATCTAGTCTAAAGCTCCCCTGAAGCAACTTCAGGACATTTCCTCTACTGCTATAGTTACTCACTTGGGAGAAAAGGCCAATACCCACCTCGCTATAACCACTGTCCTCCTCTGGACATGCTCCAGCACCTCAGTGTTTCTCTTTTTATGAGGGGCTCAGAACTGAACACAGTACTGGAGGTGTGGATTCACCAGTGCTGAGTACAGGGGCACAATCACTTCACTATTCCTGCTGGCCACACTATTGCTCCTGCAGGCCAGGATGCTATTGGCCTTCCTAGCCACACCACTGGTTCATATTCAGCTGGCTATTGACCAACACCCTCAGATCTTTTTCTGCTGGGCAGCATTCCAGACACTCTTCCCCAAGCATTACATGGGGTTGCTGTGACTGGCACTTGGCCTTAATGAACCTCACACAATTGGCTCTGGCCCATTGACCCAGTCTGTCTAGGTACCCATCCAGAGCATTCCTACCTGGGAAGTAGGAATAGCTCAACACTCCAACCCAATTTCGTGTTGTCTTCAAACATACTGAAGAAAACAGTCTCCTCATCTAGATTGCTGATGAAGATACTGAACAAGATTGGCCCCAAAACTGAGCCCTGTGGGACACCCCTGGTGACTGACTGCCAACTGGATTTAACCCCATTCAGCACAGCTCTCAGCAAAGAGTAGGCCATTCCATTCCATGATACACCAGCTTCTCTAGGAGAATCCTGTGGGAGACAATGTCAAAAGCTTTACCAAATTCTAGACAGGCAAAATCCACAACCTTTCTCTCATCCACTAGGTGGGTCACCTGGTCACAGAAGAAAACCAGCTTGGTCAAGCACAGTCTGCCTTTCCTAAAATCATGCTGGCTGTCCGGCCCTTGCCATGTGAGCGCACTCAAGATGAACACTGGTGCAAAGGCTGACAGACTGGTCTGACTATTAAAGATAGGCAAAGAAGGCATTAAGTATCTCAGCCTTTTCCTCGTTCTTGGTTGTAATGTTCTCCACCCTCATCCAGTACAGGATGGAGATTCTCCCTAGCTCTCTTTTTATTGTTAATGTATTTGTAAAAACTTTTTTTTGTTGTCCCTTATGACAGTGGACAGATTGAGCTCTAAACAGGCTTTTGCCTAATTTTTAATCTGTATGTCTTCACAAGTTTGCTGTACTTGTCTTGAGATGCCTGCTCCTTCTTTCAAAGGTGGTAAACTCTCAGTTTTTTCCTGAGCTCCAATAAGGGTTCCCTATTCAGCCACACTGGTCTTCCCCACCATTTTGCCTCATGATACATAGGGACAGCCTGCTCCTGAGCTTTTAAGATTTCCTTCTTGAAGGATGTCCAGCTTTCCCAGACCCCTTCATTCTTCAGGACTGTCTCCCACAGGATTCTTTCAAGTACTGTCCTAATCAAGCTAAACACCGTCCTCTGGAAGCCCAGAGCGGAGGTTTTGCTGAATCCTCTCCTTACTTCACTAAGGATCAAGCACTCTAATATGGTCACTAAGTCTGAGCCTGCAATCACCACATCTCACACGAGTCCTTATCTCTCCGTAAATAGCAGATCTAATGAAGCACCTTCCCTGGCAGGCTCACCAGCTGTGCCAGAAGTGACCTTCCATATACTTGAGAAGCCTCCTAGTTTGTGTCCTCTCTGCTGTCTTGTACTTCCAGCAGATGCCTAGTAAGTTAGAGTCCCGCACCAGGACAGGGGCTGGCGATTTCAAAACTTCTGCCAGCTGCTTTTGAAATGCTTTGTTGGCTTCCTCATCCTGGTTGAATGGGGTTTCCCTTTGACAAATTGCTAAGATGAAATTAATATATATTTGTAATAACATCCTCCATGTCACCATAAAATTTTTCAGTACTCCAAATGGGAACAGACTGATTTTTTCCCGGCATAACTATATGGTATTTAATGTTAAGATTTCCACTTAAAAGATTATTTTTTAACAGGTTAAAACTTCAAATACTTAGTCATAGTCAAATTTGCCTTATTCAGGAAGATGTACTAGAAAATCTGTGCTAAAAATCCATCCAAAACTTGAAGTCCTCATTTATTTCCTTAAAATTCAGCACAAGAAAGTACAATCCTTCCCTAAAATTACTGCATTTTTCATATCTCTCATACATACAATCTTTTCTTTATACAGCAAAATTCCCCTCAAACAAACAAAATTAGAAAGATCATGTGTGAAAAACTGGAGTACAGTTCAAACTTACCAAAACACCTTTTATCCAGCCAAACTTGACCACCCCTTTGCTATCAGGCGTATAAGTGGCAGATGCTTCCCCAGCAGGTGTGCCTTCTTCACCATTTGCATAGCCATCTTCAAAGGGCTCCTTCAAAAAAAAAAAAAAAAGTTTGTCATGTAAGTTGTTAATGTAGATGGAGTAGAGATATATTTGATACATTGAAAAAACAAAAAAACAACTCCAACATCTACTTGTGCAAACAGAAATATTAAAAAATGACATGGCAGATGTTTCAAAGTTTTTCTTTATGGTCCTTGCATTAAGCACTCACCTCACAGATTTCAAGGCATATTTAACAAGCTTACACAGATGACTTTAGTTTTCTACTTCAGTTACTAATAAAAATTTTTCCGAATCAGTTCTACAGTTCTAAGAGACAAACATCTGGTCTTTTAGAAATAAAACCCCATAAGATTCCAAATGCAACAACTTCCACAGTACAGGAAGTTTTATTTCTTAATCTGAAAGTATATACTGTTATACAACAAGTTACTGGTTTTAGATACAGCATTTTCTGTTGTTCAGATCTAGCTGTCATCTGATCAGTTATTCAGAAAATAAATTATTCACTTCCCTATTCTACTATTCATTGTAAGGTGATGCTGTGAGAAAGGAGAGTGGGAAAGTGGCATTTCAAGCAGGCAGAGGGAAGAAATGTCTCTTCCCAAACACTTTTCCCCTGTTGAAAAGTGAAGAATGACAGATACAGAAAGTATCATTGGACAAAGACCAACTTGTGGCTTTTCTTTTCAATTCAACTCTCATCCTTACAATACAGAAATCTAAACTGTTTGATGGATATTAATAATATAAATTTATACACATACTTGTTGCATGCTTGTTTTTCAAAAGGCAGTTTTGCTATGCCAAGTCAGGCAAACATCAAAATTTAAATACTTCCTAGGCTTGCTGTAAGGAATCTGCAGAAAGTACTCCAAGCGAAGAATAATAGCTTTCCAAGGCAACAAGTATAAAGAATGAATATATCACACAGACCCTGAATGCTATTCAGAGAATACTAGTCAGCAAACTAGCTGAAGCAGCATTTTTGATTTGTGAAGTAACCTGCATCCTAGAGCGTGGAAAAAACATTTAAACAATTAGAGGTTCAATGACAATCAGATAAAGAGCAGAACTCCCATTTGTTAAATATGACACAAAATAGACTGGAACCAAATTATGCTTTCCAATAGTATGTTCCATACTGAAGGGGCATGGTAAGAAAGTTTAACGTGATGCTTTATTGAATTCCTCCTCTGCCTGATACATTAATACCAAATATACTGTCAGCACAGAGTACACAGGAAATATTTATAGAATTATAAAGGATGCCATCCATATCCCCTTGCAATCAGTAGTAAACACACAATAATTAAAAAATGAGGTTATGTCAACCTTTTCCAAAGGTCATTAAAAGTGATTCATGCCAATGCTTCTCACTGACTCTGCATTATGTAATTCTCACAAGAAAAGGTGTACCTGCAACACAGCTGGAGATCACATATGGCATAAGTTTTCCACCAGCAGGCAGAATCACAACAATTTTGCAGATCATTACCTTTAACAGACCGCTTTATTTAAGTGGATTTTCTTGTCTCCAGAAGGGACTAAAAAGGAGATAGTTATATACGTGTTCTACACATCATTTTAATATGCTTGTGTGCGTATGTATATATGTAGATTTATGTATGTGCTTATGTGTTCTATTAATCAAAAAGAGGACAAAAAGAAACGTAAGAAAGTAAACAAAACAGAATTACCAGTCTGCTGAACTGCAGTTCTTCTGGACAGAAGAGCACTAATGGCTGTAACTTTTTGGAAGATTTGCACCCCCTTTGACCAGATGACTCTACTGATTTGATGATTATTTGTATACAGGCATTCACACCAAATAAAGAAAGAAGTTGTGTGTGATCCATTTAGAATGGTAAGAAGAAGAGTGAGGATCAAAAAAAAAAAAGACAATTACTCTATTTAAGAATTCACACAGAATTAACTAGAACATCTCTATGCCAAGAAGTAGAATAACAACTAAGTAGTTTTAATTTAATATACATAGCTATAAGCCACTCCTTTGCTGAGCATATACTGACGTGCCTAAATCAGAACTGAGGAAATGTCAAGGTTCCTCACCCCAGATGGAAACAACTGAAGCTCAAGACAGAGAAGAATGAGCCTATAAACTGCCCTGCACAGATACCCTCGATACTTGTCCATTAAATAACTTTCCTAGACATGCAGGAAAAAACTTCAAAACTCTTCCTAGGTAATAAGGTCTCCCTCATCAGATTCTGCCATTTGCAGCAGCACTTAATTAGAAATTTCTCCCTGTTTCTTCCCCACCCACCTTCATTAGTGGTGCAGAAAAAAGATACATTAAAAGAAAGAACAGATTAATAAACTCCTTCACAACCGTGACAACAAAACTCCCCCTCAAACATGCCACTGTGTAGCTATATATTATTCTTCCTTCATGTAAAATCAATTTTTATTTATCATAAAAGAGCACCACGTTATATCTACAGTATATGCAACTTTGAGGCATTGCCTAGAGGGAGTCACAATTATCTTGGCAGTTTTTACCAAATGTGGGCACTTTTCTTGGTCAAAGCATAAGATACTCTGTTATTACAGAAAGACATTCCATGTCTCTAATACAAGACAAAAAAATTGTTCTTTTATAAGACTAGTCAGGGAGATCAAGGAAGGGCTAGAATAAACCTGTAACTTCATGTCTTTAAATACTGAAACACTATATGCAACTAATATAGTGATACTACTGAGTCACACCACTTTTCCTTTTTTTTAAAAAAAAAACAAGGTAGAAGTTTTCATTTTCTGCACACTTAAATTTTAAGAGAAGGTGGAGAACATTCTAGTGTAGGAAAGCATTGTATACTTCAGTGTATGACTACGACTGCCCAGGTATTGTTAGAACCTACACACACACATTGCTAAAATGACCTCTAGAGGTCATTTCCAACCTGAACCACCATTTGATAGCTACGGATTGTACTATAGCACTCAAGCCCACTGCTCAGCCTGCTGTATTCTGGTGAGTGTAATGGCTTTCAACTGATATTTTGAGTTATCAGTTACCAGATCAGCTCCCAAAATACACACCCTATGAACACAAGAAAGATTTGTTCTGTATGTCTTGTCTCTCCACACTATGTAATACTTCTTAGGAAAGTATTTCGAAGCACATGCAAAATGTAATAACTGAAAGGGTATGACTGGTTATCAGTGCTAGTGGGTGTCCAATAAAGCACTAGTGAGAACAGATACTACAGTGTAGGCAAAAAAGAATTCCTCTACACAAGACTCCAAGTTCAGTCCTTCAATGGCAGATTAAGAAACCACAACTGCGGTCTCAGCTGTAAATAAAGCAGGCGTAGTATTTTTCATGCTTGTGCTAATGAGGGAACAATGCTTCTACTCAAGTCACAGACTGAATAGAAAAAGCACACCAGCACTGTTTTAGAACAGCAATACATGTATGGTAAGATCTTCACAAACAGTAAAAAACACTAACACACTGTAGATTTGGAGGGGGTGTAACAAAACAGAAAACAAAGTTTTAGCATTTTCGATCAGGACCACTCTTATTAACACAACTTTAATCATAATAGTGTCTTTTACCTACTGAGTCCAAAGAACACTCACAGTAACAGTTTTCACTGCAGTGATAAAGGAGAAGATACATGTTTATGTTGACAATTTTATCACACACTGATAGGAATTTAGCCAAGAAACAGTTGAATTCTGATCCTACACAGAAATTTCCACTGCCGTATCACATTATTTTCAGTGCACTGAAAAGTACAGATAATCTAATATTTCATCTACAGTACTGGATCATAACAATAACTTATTTGTGCTAGTTGTGAATAGTCTCCACATGTATTGGAAGTGGACTAGTAATGAGAAAAGAGCTGTCAGCCAGGAGAGATCTGTAATTTTTTACAGTTCAAAATATGAGCATGGAAGAGTTTCTCATTGGTGAAAATTACAATTTACTTTTACCGAGAGCTCTTGATAGTGGCATATGTAATGCAGAACATCTACTTGTGGTGAACTTATCTAGATCCCATCTTGAAGGCAACGTACTTCGGCTGCATTGAACTGTACGAGGTAACACCAGAAAAGCACACATAAGCTCTTCTGCTCTTGCTTTTCAAATATAACACCACCAAGTCCAAAATAAATGACACAGCAAACAGCAGCTTCGTAACTAGGACCAGGTGGTTCTTCTTCAGGCAGACCACTTTCTTTTCAGTCTGATATCTGCCAAGTAGTAACTAACTTCTTCAGTTAATCCTTCCATTTGCCACTGCTCTTCTGCAGAGAAGAGGCCAACACAGCACCTAAGAATACTGCCCTGTCCATATCTCAACTTTAGCACATGCCATTTACTATGCACTTCTCTTCATATGTGTTCTTCAGCAAGGCTTCACAACAGCAGCTCTTCCTTGTCTTAGTAGGATACAATACTGTAGCTCATTTAAACAGCTAATTCTATCAAATGTCAAAGAAAATTATAAGCCTTCCATAATTATATAACTATAACCCTTGTTTCAAGGCCCTATTTCTGCATGGAAATATAAAAATGGCATTAAACTACATTTCATTAAAAGGCCGTCTGCTTACATTTCAAACTGCCCTGTAATTACATATTATGATACTGAGCATAGCACATTTTTATTAACATGGTTACTGAGGATAGGAAACAGGAGAAGCCACCTGGGAATAGTCTTTTCATCAACAGGGGTACCAACAGAATGATACTGTATAGCAACAGTTCTCTGTCCACACCAGCTACAGCTGAAGCCTCAAGAAGAGGGCCATGCTTTTTACCTGCTAGGAGCTTTGTGGTTAGGGAAGACTGCAAGAATCTTCATGGAAAGCAGAGCCCACCTTCACAAGAATGAGCAATTTGCACACTTCTGCACTCCTCCACTGCAGCTTCCAGCATTATTGCCAAGCTGTCTGCCACACTTTGGCGTAACACTTTCTCGTTTCAGTCTCCTGAAGGTTAGTTTTATAGGCATTGCACTTTTGAAGAAATTCCTTTTTGTGGAAAGAAATAATAAAATGTACCAGATGTAGCATGCTAGCCATTGACAGGGGAAGAATTATTACTTGTAAAGCTTAAACTCCTGGACAGCCCAACCCTAGAGCCATACACTCCTAACAACATGGCTACTGAAGTACAAAACTTGAGAGTACAGAAGGTTTTCCAAGTTCATACAACTGAAAACACACAAAAAAAGACATTATGAACATTTTTTTGCTTTTCTAAATCACACGTACTTTTAAGCAACAGATTAAGGGAGGCTATCAAACAGCTGCTGAATTAGTATATGTGTTGCCACAGAAGATGCAACACTTCCCACATATTTTAAAGACTACAGATTTTAACTTGGTTCACCAAGCCTTCCACTTTCTCTTTTAGAATGAGCTTTTGGATTCTTTCTCCCACTTCATCTGTGACATCTACAATTATTTCAATAAAAGGTATTTTAAGTGCTAGATATATGCATAGAGTAATTGCACAGAATAATCCTGATGACATAGGTGTTTACCTATGCTGCAACATTGTCAGCTACTGAAAACAGTTTGTACTGGCATACATTTTAGTGTGAACAACCAGCTATTAAAAGCTGACTGTAGAACACTAAAATGTATCAAACATATGTGTTCTTTAACACTCATTTTGCAGTATGCTAACATTTAAAGTCATAAAACCCCCACTTTGTGCCTAAGTGTTTTTGGTAAGCTTTTATGTAACGAGTGGTGAAAGAGACCAAGAGCACCGAGTTTCCTTTCATCTCTCTATGGAACAGGTTTTAAGAACACTGTTGTCCAGGGAGACGAGTCATGTGGTTCACACTGTATCAATAAAAGTCTCAAATTGAGTAGTCTGACTGACTTAAATATGTGAGGAAAAAAAGTTCTCACCAGTCTTTGACTTCATCTGGTGACAGTGATTATTGTTTGCAACCATTTTTTCAACCAACAGCTGTTTCAAATGGCTGAGATACTGCTGTTAATTCTGCTCTATAGACTAACAATAAATCACAGTGAGTTTTCAATAACATCAGAAAGACAACTCAGCCAGGTCTGACAGTTTTCAAGTGTTTTTTGTAAGGAAAATAAACATGTCTAAAATGGAGTAATTATTGTAGTTAATTACTTTTAAATTATCTTAGTCTATGTAACACTCTCTTCAATCTCACTACCAAGAATAGCCTATTTTTTAAACTAGTAACACCAGCCAAACTGTTGACAAACAGCAGTTTTCTTCTCCATAGTGATCTGTTTCAGAAACGCAAACCCAAAGTATTTATTAGATTACTTTTATTTATGCCAAAATCAATTTACCTAAACCTCACTCCCTTGAAAATCACAGAACTATACAGTAGATATCAATACTCAAACTTGAGTGAAGTAGTTACTTATGAAAGGCAATTTGCTATTTAGGCCTATTAAGCAGCACAAGAGAATGGTGTTAGACCTAAGAATTGACAACTAACACATCTGAAACTCAATGCCTATAAAAGCCAAGTAGGAGAGTTGATAAATTCTTGATAATATATTACTTAAAATGCATTTGCTAAGGTAGCCAAACAGACTCAGGTGTTCATCTTTTTTAGGAGTTAGATGGGATTAGTAGT
Source organism: Phaethornis superciliosus (assembly GCA_023637945.1). Lineage (NCBI taxonomy): Eukaryota > Metazoa > Chordata > Aves > Apodiformes > Trochilidae > Phaethornis > Phaethornis superciliosus. Next base: position 50,191,246 of record JAJQWJ010000004.1, read on the forward strand.
GCAACCAGTGGCAACAGTCAGGTAGCACATGCGAAAGAAAATAGAGCAGAAGACACGTTCTAGACATCTCAAGTCTGCCTGAACACCTTCCTAATATTTTCTTTAAAAAATTAGCTCAAAATCCACACGTTTTCACAGACACTGATAGTAATGGTTTTGGTGGTGGTTTTTTTGTTAGCTTGCAATGTGAGGTGGGAATGAAACAAGTTGATTAGGCAGGAACAAGAACAGGTGCTTCTCAGAAAATACTGCTGCTGTCACTGGTGACATCCCTCACTCTACACTTCGTTTAGCAGCATACATAGAAAATACTTGAGTATGTTTATCTATTTAATATTTAAATATTAATTGTTTATTATTATTAATATAATTATTAATGATAATGTTATAAATATAATTAATAATTAATATACTGATTATTATTAATATTATATATTAATATTTAGTATAACTATTTTAATATTTTTGCAAATTTTAGATCTCAGAAGTTGACAGAACTTGGAATTTTTTGTAATTTATTTTGGGTTAGTGTATGCCTTGTACTTGAATGTGTATCTGATTTAGTTAAAGCACTGAGAAACAACACATTCATTAGTCAGAGCCAGCATGGGATCACACGGGCAAAATCCTGCCTAATCCATTTCATTTCCTTTTATGACAAGGTCCCATCCAGTTGGCAGAGGGAAGCTGGGGTTTTCTTAATTTTAGTGAAGCTTCAGATAATGTCTCTCATAGTATTTGTTGAGACAAAATATTCACCATACAGCTAGACAAACCTGTAATAAATATATTGGGTGAACATTGGCTGATGAGTCAAGGTAAAAGGGTTATAGTAAAAAGTTACATCTGATTAGCAACCAGTCACCAGTGGCAGTCTGCAGGACTTTATTCTACAACCAGTGTTTGCTGATGACACTAAACTAGGAGCATCTGTGGACTCCATGGAGGGTAGACAGGCCTTCCAGAGAGATCTGAACAGACTAGAAGGCTGAGCAAACACTGAGTATATGGAAACTAGCAAGAGCAACTGCGACATTCGCCACCTCAGACAGGGTAATCCTGGTGCTGATCTCTCTGGTGTCCAGCAATAGCACAGAAAGAAATGAAGCTGCATCACAGGAAATTCAGACTGGACATCAGAAGAAGGTTCTTCAGTGAGAGCAGTCAGTCACTGGGACAGGCTCCCCAGGAAACCATCAAGGTAACAAGCCTGTCAGCATTCAAAGAGCTTCTGGACTAGTCATACAACTTATTTTGACATGGTTTTGGAAGGAACAGGGACTTGGACTTGACGATTCTGATGGGTGCCTTTCAACAAGATACGCTATGAACAGGTATCTGTTGACAGCAGGTCAGAAAACTCAGCAGTCACATTACTTTATTGCCTGGTATAAACCAGGAATGACTTAAAACAAATTTGCTAAAAGATTTTGTAATTTGTTTGAATTTGTTTGAAGCACATGAAAAATACTGCTACTTAATTGTGGTTCCAGTACCTTTACAGTAGTAAGCTAAAAAAAGCCTTACAATCCATTAAGTGGCACCCAGCAGTTACCTACAGCAACTTGAGATAAACTGCCCAGACAAAATATGATTTGTGCCTGAAAGTCAGGTTTCTTTAGAATTAAACAGTAACATTTTCAACCCCTGGTTACCCACATCAGAAAGAATCCTTTCCAGTCTTGTAGTCAAGAGGCCAAAACTTAGTGCTTTAGCATTACTACCTTTCTCTACAATTACAAATTTAAAATAAAGCAGCAAATACTTTTGGCATCTACTTCCAGAGATTTTAAAAGAGATTGTGCCAAACATAGAATGTCAATGTTATCTGAAGCTGAGATTAAGACTCTGTTGTACTTTGATTACAGTGGAACAATTTTAAAAAGAAGGAATTTTAGTTACAATTAAATTGTGAACCAAAGAACTAGCCAGCTACAAGTCTCCGCCATCAGTTTCTATTTCAGTGTCTTGCAACTTAATACTACTTCTAACAGAGAAACATTAATAACAGTATTATGCATGTGTGTATATACATATATATATTCACTGATTTTAAAAGCAATTTTTACTTTAATTCTCTTTAAGAGATATAGATAATTCACTCTTCTTTCCAGCTCTTACAAGTAGTATAATGTGTTAAACGGGCTAGCAAGACTGCTAATCAAGGCACTAAGACAATTTTTTCAGGCTATTAGTAAATCATCGTTCTTCTATTGGTGTATTTACAAAGGCCAGATAGGAGACCTCTTTATAAAGCTCATCACCACTTTGTCTTACATGCATATTGTTCTTTTACTGACCACCAAACTTAGAAACTACAAAAAGGCTACAGACATTTCAGGTGATTATGATCCTTCCCTGCTAATACAGAATAGATACACGTTGCAATCAGCTAGAGTTCTGCTTGAAGGAAAAAGACTGCAATCAATTCAGTAGTGAAGCAACAACAAAACCATCCATGCCTAAGCACACTTAAATTGGTGAAAATAACAAGTATTTGTTAGCTAGACTAATCTTGATGAACCTGAGTGTCCTAGAAGCATTCCACAGCCACTAACTTGTCACAGCACTTACATAATCCATGCATTATGTAATATTTCAAGATCTCATCCCTCCCTCTACCTGCTTTCCCCCTTACATCACCAAGAATTTTGAGTTTTCAGCCCTTCCATTTATAAAGTTTCAATGCTTTCCTTAGTATTAGCTAAAAGTCTCTCTTCAGAATTACTAGAGAATCAGTAAGAAGAATAAAGAAAAGTCCCAGAGGAAAGCACTGAATTCTAGATAGCCATGCAAAGGATGAAATCTGAAAGCCTGCAGTCCGCACGGTGCAACCATATTAAATCCTCTCAAGTAGTTCCTATATGTGACACGGCAGCAAAGGGTTTTTTGCCATCTGCAGGCATACAAGGAAGCTATTCTACCTGAAATATAAACAGATCTTTTTTTTCTTGATACCAAAAATGTTTACTTGAAGAAAAAGAGCATTTTACAATGGCATCCAGATAAAAAAACACACCAACACATCTTGATTCATGTAGCCCCCCATAATCAGGATGACATGAATACTCAGGGCAAGTTGAGACAAACAAAAGACGTAAGTTCAGTGGCTATCCAGTATGGCTAACCCACTGTAAACCCACAGTGCTTGTGTTCAACACTCCTGGTAGGCAAAGTCATATGTTTCTGTCCAGGAACAAAATGTTACACATGTCAAACATTTAAACATGTTTCCCACTTTAACCAGACATCTATTTCTAACAAAAAACTTCATTTAACCTATTGCCTTAAAACAGGTCAAACAGCCCGCTGAAAGAATCTTAACAAAATCGATTAAGTATTGCCAGAACTTTTAACACCATACCAGGAAGTGATAGATCCATCTACAGGCACAGGCCCTGAGCCTGCCCTGAGCAGAGCTGGTACATTCATCCAGCACTGACATGTACTGGCACAACACTACATGCAAGCCAAAGCTGCCACACTGCTTGCAGCTCAAGATCAATATTGGAACAGTCTTATGCGTCTCCCTCTGCCATGCAAACCCTCAGACTAAGTGGAAACCTTGACACTAACATCAGGTTCTTCACAGCCACAACAGACATTGCGGTTTTCTTTGGGGAAACAAAAAAACATCAAAAAACAACCAAACAAACCACAAACTAGCAACTGAATAACCTGAAATATAAGCAGCTCATTTGAAGGAAAGTTAAGGAATAAAACAAAGCTTGGAGTTTTTTTTTTTTTCCATCACTGTATCCTTAAATCAGTCACATTTATCAGGAACAGATAATGCATCCTAGTTAGTTTTTATGCATAAAATGAAATCTCAGTTTATCTTGTCTAATTAGCATGCTGAAGTGTAGAAGTAAAACAAATATGTTCCATGCACTCAAGCTGGAAGAATAAGGTAGCTTCCAAACAACTGCAAGGTAAACAACTCAAGTATGAAAAAAAAATCCCAGTAGTGTACCAATGATCACGTTGTAATTGCTATTACCTACACCAAAAAGGACAGGAGAGAATAGCTTTGCAGTTGCTCCTGTATGAATAGTATGTGGGGCTTTAAGTAAAAATGTGAAGGATGCAACACATGTAGCACCCTGGCTTGAATTATTGCACCATACTGATCTTGCTAGCCTCTTCCTCTGCAAGCATGTTTCTCAAGAATGAAAATCATTGGATAGCCATGGAACTGAGGTCTTTTTTTTTTTTTAATCTCAAATCAAATGCAGTACTAAATGAGAAAAAGCTAACCTGAAAATGAATTCTGCAGCACCTTCCTCTTTAGCCAGTTCTGAAATAGCTTCTGCTGAAAGAAACACCAACGAGCTAAAGAAAACTGGCTGCTGTTACTTCAGGTTCTGGTCTTGAGCTAGTCATTGATACTGACAGTCAGCTAAATTTGGTTACTAAAAAACAAAAAACACACATAAAAAAACAAGAACAAAACCACGAAACCAAAACCCAAGACCCCCCAAAAAACAAGATCCTCTAAAAGAGGCACTTCCTTCCTTTTTCCCTAGTTGTACTTGTCTAGGAAATGACAACGTCTTCTCACATCATCACTCCAGGGATTCACAGAGCACTGCAGCATTGTCTTAAGAGGTACACAAGCCAGTCCACTGGGAGCAGGATAAGCATAAATAAAATCTTTTTGGTAGTGTTAATAAAGTATGAAAATATTTCTGACTGTTTATTTCATTGGTATCTCCTCCTTTAATTTTTATTTTGTACCATTCACAATACTAGTACAAGTAGAACATGTATACAACTCGTAAGTACATAAATACACATATATCAGGAGTGCACACTCAAAATTTTTTTTGTTGATACAAGTGTGCAGTCAAAAGATTGTGTAGATGACTTGTATTTGGTCAGGAAACTGACACACCATACCTAGCAGTTCAAGATTTAGCAGCTGGAGGGGGTGCTTGCTTTCTGTAAACCATTATCAGTTCCTAGATCCAACTCACACCTACTAACAGGCAGCATGAACCCCTTTCAGCAGCAGCCCACACTTGTGCTGTCAAACTATAATCTGTTGATCAACACTAAGTTATTTCAAGCTTCTCTAGAACAAAACAAAAATGAAGTTGTAAGGACACCTTAGCCGTTTGCGGAAGACATTTGAGGCGTTCAGTATTTCATAGGCGTTTTGGATTAAAGACTTACCACAAAGACTAGACAAGAGAGACTCAAGCATGAAGCAACATAAAATTACAAAACATATTAGGTCCTTATATAATACAAACCCTGAAGGAGTAAGATGATCTGTCACTGCAAAAAGAATAGTACATGATTTCTCTTCTTCCTTGACCAAGACGGTGGTAAATATATGGGGAACAGAAATAAGCAAAGTGAGGATTCTCCACACTGGAAAAGCATAAATACGCCACTTTTTATTCTACTACTAAACTGCACTAGGTACAGGTGCACTGCTCTCAGGATTTTTCAAAAACAGTTACAAATTAAAGGCTTCCAGGATGTCCAAGAGCACAAAAATCAAGATAATTTCTCATTTTATTTTACTGCAATTAAGTTCAGAAAGTTAATCTACGTTCTGCTTACAAATATAAAGGAGAGTACGAAGGAGTAGAAGCTACTCAAACTAAATCATGCTGACGCAAGAACTAAGGTACTGATTGCAAGCTAATTCAGCAAGGAAGCACAATAAAAATCTGCAAGAGCGTGTCAGTCTTCCATCAGAGGGAGAGGGTGAGATGGAATTTTTAAAGACAGGCCTTCCATTAGACAGTCATCTAACTCGATAGCCTAGAATCATCAAGAATCGTCTTTCAAGAAAAATACATTCTTGTGAAAAAGCCGCACCACACACAGCCCTTTAACTGTGCTAAACATTTTAAGCTACAGGATATGAAGAAAAACTGCAATGTTCAAGAAATTTCAAATCAAAGTCAGAAAGATTGTTTAAAAACAATTGTCATCCATTTTCAGTATAAGCAAAAAAATCCTCAACTCTGCATTAAGGCAGAGTAATGTCTTCTTCCTTACCTCTGTCTCCAAATTCAGAGGAGAAGTGCATGGATTTCTGTGTGGAAGGAAGCACAGCTTGTGTTTTTCAGTACCTATGGATCTGTTTAGGGTCTTTGTTTTGTTTTTAATTTGGGCTGGGGAAATGGATGGTGGTGTACAGATCTTCTAAAATCACTACCATTTATCTTGTCGGGGGATCCAACCAGTACTCTCAATAAGGATTTAACAAACAGACCAAAGCTACCAGTAGAGGGCTTAATTCACATAACATATTACCACAGCTGTAAATGACTGCACAAGAGAGACAGATTGGAATCAAACACTCTTAAGTTTATTTTTTTAAAAAAACCAAGATTCCCAATTAAGGCAATGATATACAGAATTATAAATTCATTCATAGGATGGATTTTTTCAGTACCTTAAAAGTATTAATTTTCCAGAACTGGAAGATCTATGATGTTATGGCATGCTGATTTTTACACTAAGGATGACAAAAAGGCAGACAGAATGTCTTCTACAGGCTAGATCTTTATTAACAGACAGAGCTGAGCAAGGCAAAACAGATATTCCTAAATGACTGAGAAGAAAATTATAAGAAAAGGTAGGAAACAACTTTCCTGCTGCCTGAAGTCATAACCCCCCAAGAGGTCAGGAAATACCACTACAACAGCACTAAGAACCTAGGTATTGCAGTACCGTCTTTCACTCCCACTTCTTTTGCTAATAACCATCCTCTCACCTCTGCATCTGTGAAGAGTGACTAACAACTGTAACTGCATCATCAATTCCCTCTCTCATCTCCCCAAAACAGCTTACTGGCTTGACTGTTTACATAAGAGACCAAGATCAGTAGTAAGCAATTTATCATTTTCAAAATACTGCAGCATCTCCCATCTGAATTTCCAAAACATGTTTCAAGAAAAAAACAGAATCTGTAGAGGATTCAGACATATGAAGCTTGTAAACAAAATAAGAAAAAACCCTCAATTTGTTCTCCAAGTTACCATAAGCATCAACATTACTGCAATACCATCTCACAACATTATTTACCTTTTAAAAACGAAAAAGAATAGCACAAACTAACAGCAAGACAAAATTGCTACCTGTAAAGTAGTGAAGCACACTGCTGGTGAACTCAGTTTTTGATCAGTCAAAATAAAATAACTTCCAACCTTGAAGCACTACATCAAGAAACAGGGGCCTAACAACAGGTCTTTATACAGTCCAAGCTCTATGTCAAGGCACTAGAATGTCTGTATCAGCTGGCCTGCTGTCTTTGATATACATGACATACAAGACAACCCCACAGCCAAACAATTAGCTTAATTTTTCAGTTCTTAAAAGTCAGTGAAGTATCTCCTTTAACATACAGTATGATTCAACACTAGTATATAGAGACCATTACTGTTAGTCAGCAAGAACTGAAGCCACTTTGGGAATAAAGACGATAAGCCCCCATGAAAAACAGTGAAAAACAGCACAATAGCTTTATAAACATTTATATGAAAGTACAGTGCCATCATGATTTAAAAGTTAGCGGCACTTTGTGGCCAGAAATAAACTACATAATCACAGATGTGGTATATTTTATACTCCAGAGACTGGGAAAAATGTAGGTATTCAATGCTATTAATAGGCATGACACATCCTTACTAAAAGCCTTTGTATTCTTAAGTTTATCTTGCAAACAGTTTTGCTAAGTCTGAAGCGAAAATAATTACTTCCCTTCTTCATCTATGCCTAAATGCCTGCTAACACATTAATCACTTTGGAAACTAAACATCCTCTGACAGAACAGTTGAGTTACTACACAGAGCTTCAATTTAATTTCTGATATTTATCCCATGAGAGTTTAAAATTCATACTTAAATATAATACCAAGTATATAAATTGCGTATTCCATCCCATTTTTTTTTAAGTGGAGGGGCACTGCACACAGTACATCTTTTCATATCCACATAGCAGAACAGCTCAGTGACATTTGATAAATTAATAATCTGAGTTAATTAATACTCACAATGAAGCTGTTCTAATAATGATCCTGTAATTAGGTTGTCTCCAACTCCTCTACACCACAACCAACCTAGAAAACTGCTTGCCATGCTTTGTAATGATACATGAAGAAATTACACTTGTAGAAAGTATAGTTCTGCAAGTTAAATTTTAATCTAAAATGCCTTAATGCTATCATAAAAACTATCCTTGACTACTAAAATATAAACAAACCAAAAACTTATCTGCCAAACTTAGAAATTCGAGTTCTGTTTTGCTTACAGAACAAAGTACTAAATGACCCGGTCACCTCACAGAAACTGCAGAGAGAAAAAATATTTTTTAAAAAAATCAGTATGTTTTCACATACATTACACAGTTTATTTATAGCATATCTAACCCCACGCACAAGACAGTAACTGCCAAATTCCGTTCCATACTAACTTAAAGTCAAGCTACAGAACATCATTTAACTCCATCAGGAAGGGACCTAAAAGGCAAGAGCAATTTAATGTTAGGGTTATTAATTATTTTGGTATCTAATTTTAGATGTTGCACGAAGTATCTGTACAGCATACCAAACAATTATTTCTACTGGAACAGACTAAGAGTCAGTTTAAAAAAAAAAGACACAAAGAATTCACCACATCCCCCCCAGATAACTGCAGCCGAACTGAGTTGCCTATTATTAATGGCATGAAACAGGACAGTCTCAAAAGAACACGTATTTTCTCATTCAACTCCACTTCGAAGGAGTGAAAGGTGGAAGGAAAAAAGCTGTGGAAACAGAATATTCATTGCTTCCCTAGAATGAGGCCCACATGTTCCCAAACCTCCGAGAAAAACCCACGAGTAAATGGATTTCTTAGAAGCACAGCAAAATACCAACAGGCAATTTTCAGACTGCAAGACGACAGCATTGCCATCTTGATCTGGGTTTAGTTTAGTGACAGTAGTTTAATCATCATCTAGGATATACATAAAATTAATTCTAGGTTCATCTGAAGCTTTAATAAAGTCAGCCTACAACGCAAATAAGCTTTCACTGTAACTCTCCTCCAATATAATACTGACTAGTCCAAAACAGAAAAAGCCAGACATGCAGCTTCAACATTTCTGAAGCCTTGATCATGACGCCCTCACAAGCAGTGCTACTCAGCACGACTGAAAAAGCTCCTGAAGAAGGAGCCTCGGCTGTATGTACTCCGAAGCCTCCAGCATCATGCCCGAAGGCGGCCTGCCTGCGCAGGGACAGGCGTGTGTTTTCAGCTTCGGAGGCAAACCTCTTACCACTACTAAAAATGAGCGCATCCTATTTATTTTTTTTTAGTATCTCTTTCAAACACTGTCATTCCACTTCACAGACTAACACCTCTCGCAGACCCATCCTCTGTGGCAGGGGATGCGGACTAGAAGAAGAAAACCTCTGTAACAGATCCCCTCAGGGTTACTGGATAAAACATATTCTCAGAAACGGGGGCAGATGAGGTGGAGGGGAGGGGGGAGAAAAGCCCCACTGCGTCACTTGGAAAGAAAACAAACAAACAACCCAGAAAAAACAAAAAAAACCCACAAAATCATACTAACGAACAAACAAAAACCCTCAAAAAACTGGCAGACGCAAGCGCTGCGATGCTTTCCCTCTGTTTGCTCCTCCTCGAGGCTCAGCGAGCTTTTTGCATTTTCCCCCTGCATGCCCGGCCGGCCCTGGCGGGCACGACGCGGGGCCAGACCTGCTCCCGCCCGGCACGGAAGGAGGCAGCTCGGGGAAGCCCGGCAACTGTGCGTGTGTCTGTGTCTGTGTGTGTGTGTGTCTGTGTGTGTGTGTGTGTGTGTGTGTGTGTGTGCGTGTGCCTGTGTGTGCGCCTGTGTGTGTGTGCCTGTGTGTGTGTGTGTGTGATGGGGCGGGAGGGGGGAGTATGCGCCGCGACCGCTCACCTTGTCCAGCTCATCGTGCAGCTCAGCCAGGCTGGGCCGGATGAGCTTCTCGCCCAGGTCGGCGGCCGTATGGCGGTAGTAGTCGATGCGGGGCACGGCGTCCATAGTGTTGTGGCCGAAGGTGCGCAGGTAGTAGGTGTTGGTGTGTGTATCATAGTAGTAGTGGTGGTGTCCACCGGAGTGGAGGCTGCCTTCGCTCAGGACCGTGTCTCCGCCGTTCTGGAAGCTGACATTGCCGCCCTCCGAGCTGCCGCCCCCCGGCTCGCCAGGGCTCTCGTCGCTTGCCGACGGGTCCACGAAATTCACCCGAAACCTGCCCTTCGCTTCCTCGCTGCCCTTCCCCGCCACGCCGCCTTCCCCGCTCGCCTTGCGGGGCTCCTCGACCGGACGGCCGGCGCCCTCAGCCACCAGGTCCACCTGGAAGCGGCTCTGGCTCGGCGTCGGACCCAGCGGTCTGCCCTGCGTCCCGCCGCCCGCCGCATCCCGGCCTTCTTCCGAGCGCCGGTCGTCGCCCGTAGATACGGCGGGGCCGAGCGGCCCCAGCTCCTGCTGCTGCTTGCCCTCCATGCCCGCCCTGCCCGATAAAGCACTGCTCGCGGCGGCGGCCCCAGCTGCTCTGAACGCCCCTCGCGGCGGCGGCTCCGCTGCTTTAAACCGCCAACCAGCGCCCGGGGCTGCAGCGCGCTGCAGACAACGCCAGGCGCCGCGCGAGCCCCGCCCCGCCTTCTCCTCCCCCTCGCCGCCGCAGCGCCAGGTGACGATGCCGCCGCTGCCGCCCCGCTCTCCCTCTCCCCCTCCCCCCGCGCCCCCTCAGCGGCACTCGGCTCCGACAGCGCCCCCTCGGCCCGGTACCGGCCACTCTCTCCTCTCCCCCTCCGGGCTCCCGCTCGCTTTCACCCCTGCGCGCCGCTACGCGAAGGCACCGCCCGCCGCTCTGACAGGGCCACGCGGGGAAGCGTGGCTGCGCCGGAGGAGCCCACCGGGGTTTCAGCAGGAGCGAGCAGCGGGGCCCGCGGCCGCCGTAGGGGATCGAAGCCGGAAAGGAAACAACGCCCGGTGCCCTCGGCCAGCTCCACCTGATCCCCACTCAGCGGAGGCAGGAATTTAGACGCAAACTGGCCAGCGCCGCGCGGCCACGACCGCTGGCTTCCCGACCCGGGCGGAGGAGAGATGGGCGGGACCACCGGCGCCCCCGGCTCCGCCTGCGGCGGCTGTAGAGGCTCCCTGGCCCGCCGACGACGCTCGCGGGGAGGGCGGCGACGGCGGTTCCGCCCGACCCAAGCTATGGCCGCCGCCGCATCCGCCCTGCGGCGGTCCGGGGAGGGGCGGCGAGGGGAGGCAGTGGCCGGCCCGCTCGCCTGTTTATCACAGACTGTTAGCCCACCGCCACATCTCGCGAGAGGAGCCCCGGCGGCGGGGGATCGCCGGGCAGCGAGGACGCCTGCGCGCCCACCCACCCGCCGTGCTCGGTTCCTGTCCCTGCGGCGGGAGTGAAGCACCTCCCGGCCGCTCCCTGCGTCGTGGCAGGCGGGGAGGCTCGCCAGGCAGGGCCTGCAAGGCGGCTGTCTGCCCTCCTTCTCGTCTTTCGGTCCCCGTCCGAAGCGCTTCGTGGACGGGGGACGGTCCGTGCAATAGAGGTTCGGCGGGGCTCCGAAGCCCCGGTGGCCGTGTGCCGCCCCGCTACCCAGCCCCTGCTCACTGCCCTGCAGAACTCCCAGGCCCGCTTCGAGGTCGCCACGACCAGGTCGTGGTCTTTGGTCTACACCACCTAGCTGCTCTTTAAACTTCTCGGGTCTCAAAAGGAGGGATGCGCGGCTTGGGTGAGAAATGAGATGTGTACCGCCGGGTGATGGCGGGCGGAGGATGCAGAGGAATGTTAGCTCACGGGTACCGTGCAGGAATAAACGAGAAGAGCAGACGGAGGGGGTCTTAGAGCTCTCTTTTCACCTTCCGGCCATCAGATTTCTTCGAGAGTGCTGCAGAAGATTTTTTCCTCACATGGTGGATTTAATGCCAGTAATAAGTGTATTAAACCGTATTCTCTCTCCAAAAGTAAACATGGTTGGTTCTCTAATTTAAAAAAACGTAGTCATTCGATCTCCCCTTCTCCTAGTAGATAATCCAGTGGATAGTTACCCAGGTGCCTGCATAATCCATTAACGCACTGGAGGTTTTACCACTGCATCTGAAGAGGAAAGCTCAGGCTTCAGTAAAATCCTGCTTCCACATCAAGAAATTAGAAAGGGATCCCCCAACAGTGTTTATCTATTGTTATTGTCTCTACATTTGAAGGTACTAGTTAAAAAGGATAGCAGGATAGCTGGGCAACAGTTTCTGAAACAATTTTATTTATTTGCTAAAACTCATCAAGTAAACATTCACTTAAATTAGTCGTCTAAATCAGTGGCACTCCTTTATTTTAAAAGCGTTTTGGTTGGTACTTCTTTGTTCCAATCTTTCTGAGTGATCTGAAGTTTTGTGTATTTTCACCTCTGGCAAACTCTAGTGCCAGTAGCTCTTTCCTCGGTCACCATGTCTCTACTGTTCTATTTAAATTAATAGCAAGCTTGGTGATGCAATCCAACAGGAAAGGACTGGAGTTACAAAGCAAATCTTGCTTTTTCTTAACAGTTATTAAAAAAAAAAAACAAAAACCATTTCGCTTCAGGGAAGTGAATGTGCTGAGGACACGTAAATTGATTGAAAAGGTGGGTACGCTGATTCTTTCTTATTAGAACACTTTGAGAAAAAATATCACACTTTGAGAAATTCTTTGATGGACTCAAACTCTCAGGAGTAACATTAAAAGACAGGATGCAGCAAATTTTTGATGTGTGAAGACAAGAAAACGAAAGATTAAACTATGGTGAAATATTAACTTGTGTCAAGGAGCAAGGACATGAAAAACAAAGGATGACAGAACAAGTCAGAGTAAAGTATTTTGGTTCAGAATTGAAAGCAAACAGTGGTAGAACAGCATGTGATGTGCAAAGGAAATCCTTCACTGCACAGTTTGCACAAGCAAGTATAAACACTGCATGGTCAACATCTGCATAAAATGTAAGGTGTTTGGAAGCAATTTAGATCTGGAAGTTTATTTCTGTCAATTTCATGTATAAATAGAAAGATAATAGTGAGGAAAGTGGAGGGAAGCAGCCTGCCTGGTGTCTCTTCCTCTTTCATCTTTGTTTCTATCACTGCAATGCAATGCTCAAACCTTTTACTTGTCCTGCTGTCAATCTGTGTCTCCTGAATCTGAAATCAGGTTGGCCTCATTTATAATTAAGGAGGGCAAGGCACTGGTCTGATCAAAACAGGTGGCAGATGGAGCCCTTGCCCTTCAGGCTTCAAGATGTTCCTTTACAGAAGGAGGAACTGGGTGGGAAGAGTATGCAAATAGGAGGAAAATGGTGTACAGAAGAGTCCTAAGAGAGAAAAGTGCATCATCCTGGTGTACAGACAACAGGGGCACATGATTCCACAAGGAAAAACATTATGGAAATGAAAGAAAAATACAAGACGCATTATTCATAACAAATTTTCTAATGTGCATACATATAATGTCATGTAAGATAATGCTAAATACTATTTGAGTACATAATACTATGTAACGTGAGATAATGCTAACTATTAAAAAATACAATTTAGGCTTTTAATTAAATTGTTTCCAACATGCCTCTACTTAACACACTAATACAGTAGAATCTGGGTGTTGTTGGTGAACGTAACTCATTAAATAAAAGTAAGCAATAAATTACTGTAATTCTAGCTAACACTTGCTACACAACATTATCTTTTTTTTTTTTTTTTTTTTTTTTTTTTAAAATAAAGTGTGGAGGGAGATGCTATGGAGGGTTTCAGTATCCTGTCAAAGATGCAGAAGCACTGCTGAAAATTCCAGATTTTTATTAGTTTAAAAACCTGGGTACATCAGAGTAATATTTATTTATACATGTATAATGCGTACCTTACTGGAGAAAATATAAGATGCAGTTGGCTTAGCAGATTGCCATTATCAGAGGTACCCTGAGTCACCAGACACATCCTTTTGGCACTGAATGGCATCAGAAGGGTCAATGACTGGCTGTCAGCATTTGCAAAAGGTGTTTAACATTTGTACAAACCTCCAGATATGACGATCAGAACAGAACAGCTTTCCTGGGTCAGAGGAAGCCCAGTAACCAGCCCACCACAGTAGCAACCAAGGAAAGACTGCCTAAGAACAGGGTAAGCATGGGTCTCAGAGGTACGTTCCCAGCCTCAGACACTTTGCACGTGGCTACACAAGTCTGAGGAACTTTTTCTTCCATGAGCATGCCTGTTTCCCCCCAGACATGAAGATTTCATGATATCTTGTGGCCGGGCCATGTAAACATGATGTGGGAAACTTCCACTTTTTTTTATTTTGAACTTGTAATTTGCTAGTTTCACCAGATACTCCACAATGCTGCTTTTATACCCAATACAAAACCCTGGAAAACACACTCCCTTTATGACATCACAACTAGCATAGCCATTTAGAGCATGACTTGATTTCTCTCCTGTCTGCCTCTTTTCCAAGCAGAGTAACTCTAGTTAAGTCCTTGTTCCTATGGACACTTGTCCATAAATCCTTTCTCTTTTCTAGTTCTACCAATCCTTTTTGAGGTGCAGACACAGAACTATCCTGTTCTCCTCCATGTGTGTAAAGCAGCTATATAGCAAAACACAGACCTTCCCTCTTAATTCATTGATCCTTACTTTCTTCTAGAGCCTTCGGCAAGAGATCCTGTCAGAAGTATTTCAGAAAACCATGTAAATACTTTTATCTGAATCTTACCTACTTGCTTATGAATGCCCTCAGACAACTCTGGTATAGACCCAATATACAAGACCTGTGCTGGCATTCAAAAAATCCTATTTGCCCATGTGTCTACTGATTCTATGCTTCATTATAGTTTCTCATTTGTCTGATTCCAGGCATCAGGACTACAAACTCATAGCTCCACAGATCGTCCCTCAAATCATTAAAAATAGGAATCTCATTTCCAAAACTTGTGTTTTCAGGCACAAAGCTGGACTTAAGACGCTGTGCATGACAATTAGTAATTTAGCAGCTTCATTCTGGAGCTTTTGTAAAGCTTAGGGCTGAATGCCATGTAGACACATTGCCTCATTGCTATTCAGGCAGATCCCTTGTCTTCATACCTTGCAAAGAAGAGCTCCAGCAGAGGAACATCTCCTGACTTTTCCATACTGTAAACAGATGGCATGGACTTGTTTTGTCTGCCTGATAAGGCCTTATCAACTATGAGTGCTCATTTTATGTCTTCTTCATTCATTGGATTTAGATTCTGGACAGGCTTGCTGTTCCAGACACAACTGAGGGATAATTTCTTACTTTTCTTTTTTTTTTTTTTTTTTCTTCTTGCATATTATTTGGAAAGTTGTCTCATGCTTGTGATCTGTTTTTAGTTTGGTTTGAGTTTAATATACTGGGACACAATTTCAGCTTTTCAAAGGTTTGCTTCTAGTAACTCCTGCTATTTAGTTGTGCCACCTTCCTTGAAACTCACCAAAATGAAGGTTTTCTCAGCACCTGTAGGAACTTTTTTTTTGGTCTTCAGCTTTGTCTTTGACCAGTGACCAGCTTGCTTTTTTTTTTTTTTTTTTTTTTTCTGAGTATAGATATATAGCAAGGGAAGCTATAGGCACTGCTTCGGTGCTAAAATTTTGGGCCACGTCCCAAGAGTGCTCTGCTTGAAGGGGTTATTTCCTCTCTTCTAGGCACCTACATATTTTTTTCTTGATACAGTCATTGTTAGCATTGAAAAATGTTGTTTCTGCATCATGATCCCACATCACATTTTAGCAGTCAGCACAAAGCCTGATTCTTCTTTCCTTCTTTTCCTTACTGTGGTTCTTCTTATATATTCTTTCCTTGTTTCTTTTTTCTCCTTCCTGTTCTGTAACAAATAGAGACACAGGTAATACTTATATTCTGTAATCCTGTGCTATGTATTGTGTCCTTTTTTATAATCATTCCAGGTGTTCATCCAAATCAGTGTTTAATTAATACCGTCTCTTTTTCCAGAAACCTGGATGAAGTCCTAATAAATACCATATTGTCATGTAGCAACTTACCTTTGTTTGTACTTTATTAATCCTAGCTTACAAGAACAAAAGGTAATTGTAGCAAGATTTCTGAAAGGCTGCCAGATGAATCCTATGATTAAGACAGTCAGAAAAGGATCCCATTTGCTGTCAACCAAATGTGATGGTGGAGCAATCTGTTTTAAGCATCTTTCTTGTTCGAACCATGCTTTTCATGTGTCTGTGTATTTCTTCAATATCTCACTACTCTAACACAACAGTGCCTTGGTTTGATTGGCCTAGTGGTAATAAGAATACCTCTATAATAACTAGTTATTTTGAATATTTGAGTATTTCTATCATTTTCAGTTTGAGGACTGACATGCTAGATAGGTTTTGGATAGCCTCTTCACAGTTAATTTTATATCTTAATACTCTGTTAGCAGTGGATTTACTTAGGAGTGAGATGGAGGCTATGTGTCGTGCCAATCCAGAAGTGGAAATTTTGTGAAGATACTGTGAGTTTTCAGTAGGTGGAGGAAGAACAGTCAGCACCTGTTCCCTTCCCTGAGTTTGTGATTTCCATGCCTAGCTGTAGGGTGCCAGTTTATCTTAAAAGTTCTGGTTGTCTTAGTATCCAAGAGACTGCCTTTCATGCTGTGCCCATCTCAGTCCAGTCGAGATTAGCAAAGGCCCACAGGCTCCAGAAACCATTGCCAAGTCTGCATGTGGCAAAGCAAAATTAAATGTGAATACCTTATAATTATCAAGTTTAATTATTATATATCCTCCAGAGCACCTAATGTCTGACTCATTTCTTTTTTTGCCCACCATTTGAAAATTGCAGTGTGTATGTTAAAAGGAGAGATGGAGCTTGTTATCTTAAACTGCTGCTACTATAGGCAGCTACATCAGGAATAATTGAAGACTGTAGATTAACATATTGCAACAATTCTAGAAATGTAAATAAATAAACAAACAAACAAGCAGATTTTTTGTGCAGTCCAATGTATCTTCAATGTGAAATGATACTCTTCATTATTTTTTATCATTATGTTTCCAGTTTAAGTAATTTCTGCATGCCTCATTCTCTAAGGAATTTTATAGTAGAAGAAGCTGCAGGCTAGCACTGAGGCAGTGCTGAAATGTAAAGTGGAAATCCTGAATGCTTACTAACTGTTCAGTCCAGACCACAGAGTACGACTTTTGATTTCCAAACTTGCATGCAGATTGCAGTCAAGTAACTCAGGACAGAGCTCAAACAGTCCCTCTTACTAGGGGTCCTCCTGTTTCAATTCTCTGTGAACTAGGTATCTGTTCTGATACTTCTGACACCTCTGCATGAACTAAATCTATTTTACATAATTCTGCTTCTTTGTCAGTTCATCTCCCTGCTGTCTAGATCTATATACAAGAAGTCATCTCAAACATTAAATTTTGAGATAGCGGTTTCCATATATAGCCAGAATACTGGGATGAGGAACTGCTCTACCTTCCAGTGGTGTATCTGTTTCTCATTTTTCCTTTTCAAAGTGATTTTTTGGTTGGTTAATTGGTTGGTTGGTTACTTAATCATGTTTCTCAGAGTTAAACCATCCTCCACATCTTTGTATCACACTCATTAGCTTCTGAAATGGATGTCCTTTGGAGTAGACATCCACAATATAAACAAGTCTACAGAAGTGAGTTGGCCAGCAGCCCACTAGTGCCCACAGACAAAATGTTTGTATTTCTAGAACTTTAAGACGCCTAATCACATTCTACTCATATAGTTATTTTTGGCCCTTTTCTTTTAATTATGCCTGTATTGTGACAATCCTTTTTTTTTTTTTTTTTTTTTTTTTTTTCTTCTATAAACTCTCCTTATCAAAATTTAGTGGGTGTTACAAATTATTTATGCTACAGTTATCTTTTTGTTCGTTTTGCTTTGCCTACTTCATTCAGTGTTTGGAAAACTCATTGGTTTTGTTGTGACTTACTTTAATCTATTAATTTAGATAATTTTTTTTCTGAGCTTTTAATGTGGGAATCCGTCTAACGTTTCCAAGAAATACCCTAGCACTGTTTGTGCATACTGTTTACTGTTCAGCAAAAGGTTGGTGAAATGACAGAGGTCAGAAAAAGTGTAAGAAACAAAGTATGTGAGAAAATATATCCTGCCAGATCCAGGAGCTTGAGAGAGGCAAGGCTGCTCAGCCACATATCCCCAGGTTCAAGCAGCAGCAAGGTTGGAGACACATTCCCAGCAGCCATAAGCACACAGAGCACACATACACACCATGTACATACCTATACACGTGCCCAGACATATGGACATCATAGCACTCACATGGACACAGACAGCACCAAGGGCCTCATTGTACTCCTATCTCTGGAGGAGCAAACTGGAGGTCCATGAGTGAACGAGATGGGTCACTCTGGCAGCTGGCTCAGATGCTCAGCCTGCCTAGCAGCTGCCCCTGAGTCCCAGACTCCACAGCTGCTGGCACCAGGACATGCAACCCCTGAGGCCGCAGTCCCATGCCAGCTGCTGCAACAGCAGAACATTACACACAGGACAGAGTGAGAAGGACTCTGGCAAGAAGCTGGAACAGGCTATGATGTCCTGGAGCAGGACATGGCTGACAAGCATCTCCACCAGCCAACTATTTGGGCTGCAGCCTTTTTTGCACCCTTGCCCCTCATTTTGCCACTCCTGTGCCTCCCCAGGTCAACTAAACCCCTTTTCTCACCTTTCATTCCTCCCCACACATGCCATAATAAATCGTATGGGACCCCATGCTGCTTTTCCCCTGCACCCATAGCATGTCCTCCATCCCTTGACAGCAACTACCCTAAGTCTCAAAAGATTTTATATTTACTTTGTCACATCAAAAAAAAAAAAAAGAAAAACAAAAACAAACAAAAAAAAAAAACCAAGAAAATCTTTGTCTTCCAAAGTAAGCTTGTCCTTATAAACACTAATCCAGAAAGCATAAAACTTAACAGTATGACATTTTGCATTCAGAGCCTCTGTAGTCCAAGTTATGCTGACAGGTCTGTCTGGACTATTTTACTGTGTTTTGAACCTGGCTATTCGAGCAGTTACTACCTCATGTTCCAAACTGTCATGATTTTCCTGTAAAGTATAATTGCTAGATTGAGTCTTTAAAAGTTTTCATTGTTACTGCCTGATGTGATCCCAGTTGTGTCTCAGTAGTACTTTATTTGATATTCCTGTAAATTCAGTGGGCTCCTTACATGCAGCACTACAGCAACTTTAACTTGCCAAGTCTCATATGCTGACCTTATAGAAGTTAAGTCAAGTTGAGTTAGATTTGAGAACTACCACTCTGCAACAGAAGTTCTAACATGAGTTTAATGAGTATGAGCCTGAGAAGGCACTGCAAAATAGATTCACGTGTGCTACATGTTTCTGCAATACAAGAATTTTTCATTCCTTTCTACCATTGAATATGTGCCAGGAAGATGGATCCTAATTAATTCTATGATGCTATTTAAGATGGTTAGAAATCTAAGCAGAATTTTGCTCCCTGCTCTCATTAGTAGGCACCATAAAGGTATTTGTCAAAGTAAAGTAACTGCTTAAAAATGAGTAGTACAGACTGGATATGAAAAACTAAACATCTCCCATATGCCAGCTGCATAAAATATTTATTCACTTAATATACATCATGTTGTTTTACGTATTTAAAGGGTTTCTGAGTTAAGAAAGTTAAGGTTATGGGAAAGGAATATTACACTACTTCTATCATTAATCACAAATAGCTATGGTAAGACCCTGGATGACTGTTCAAGAAAGGCAGACCTTTGCTGCATCACTGAGGATACACACTGCATGGAGGACTCGTGTCCCAGCATGTGTATAGACTTTGCAAGTGACAGAGGCACAGCCATGGGGAGAGATTCAAGTAAGCTTGGTCATAAGAAGTTTTAATAATGATGTCTCTCCTTTCATCTTCAGAAGAGGAAACTGATATGGGAAAACAAGGAAACTAAGGCTGGAGAAGTAGTTTAATAGTCATAAAAGAGCAGATTCTGACTTGCACCATTTTATAAATGCAAAAGCTGAGGTGTGGAAAGATGACAGCTTGAATCTAATCTACTGTGTTTGAATGAAAGTGGGCATTTTGAACATAAAATACCCTCTCAGAGTTAATTTTTGTTCCATCCACAGATTCATTGGGGAAATTACTAATACCAAAGGCAATCAAATCCATTATAATCTTATAAGTAGTGGGAGCTGAAAACAGGTTTGTAGTAATGCACTTGTTTTTCCCTTGCTTTTGGTCTTCTAACTTAGAACTACAGATTGCATCACAGATATTACTAATAGGTCCTTTGTGTAGCTTTTTAAGGTACGCTGGCAGGATAAATTGCTGTATAATTTATTGTATTCCTGAACAATGCTAAATAATGTGGTCAAGTGTTCTTTTTTCTTAGGGTATTTTTCTATGTGCTCTTGAAGTCTTTAAAAGATTAGTGACTCCCCTACATTCTTTCAAACAGTTTATCACTAACCTCTGAAAATCTTTACATCAAAGTTTTATTAAAAAATGTAGCCTCATGTCTTTATATAGGGTACAATCCAAACATTTTTCTTCTTGTCCTGAAAAATATTGTTGAACTTGTCTCCAGATTACTCTGAATTTATTGTCCCTAGGGAAAGCTAAAGAAATTCAATGTTGATGAAAATTCACTGGGAAATACAGCATGTACATGGTACTTCTAACTAAATATGAATGATTCAAAGAAAAAAAATCTAAATTATGTCAAGATAACTTAACAAAACCCCTTATCATGGTGTAGAAGCAGTTTAAAAAGGGATTAAAATGCAAGAAATTATTATAATAGTTTTCAGTGTCACTCATCACCATTTGAAATCATACAGATAGTTCTAATGGATTAGTCTGCTTAAAAAAAAACGAAAACCAATAGACAAAGCTTTCCCATTTTAGAGCAATAAAATTACTTACAGGTGTGGAAGTGAGAGCCTGAAAAGGCTATGGTTCTTTGGAACGGTCAGATAGAACATGTGTCCAAAATGCTGGAAGTCAATGGAAGAGACAACATGGGGAGCTACAGTCTACCTTTCCACTCAAATGGGACAGTCACTTAAGTTAAAAAGTAATGACACACAGCATAATTAACTTGTTGATGCAGATTCCATAGACTGAGGTAGTTGGGAAGAAAGTCTAGCTATTCAGATGATTGATAGACACATTGGCCATTTTCAGGAAGAATATTTTAAAGATTTCATCTGTTTCTGTCAAAGTATAAGTGAGCTCTAGTCATGTCTATAAAGAATTTCTCCCCAAATCAGTGTATTAGTTACTATTCTGAATTTCCTCGTGCTCTCTCCTGGCCCTGCTCACTGTTAGAGACTCAGTATCCAGGTGATGTTTGCAATTATCTCATTTTACATATTTCTCTTAGGAGAGCACCCCTCTTCAGCTGATGGTAAAGTGGTTATCAGATACCTTTATAAATTCTAGAATACTAAACTGGTGGTACAGAATCATGCAAATTCTGGTAGGAATGTTCAAAAGAGAATCTACTTCTTTGATTTATTTCCCCTTTGATGAAAGATACATAAAACTCCTGCAAAACAGATACCAACTTGATCCTTCTTTGATCAGTTAACCAATTCATATTTCCAAAACGTCCTGTATATAGTTAATATATACCAAGAGGGAGAACTTCTGCTTTAACTAGAGCTCATTTCTATCCCGTGTGACACATTGTAAAATTTTTTTTATCCCCTTTCAAAAATTGCTACTTCATCTGTGTCAAAAAACATATGGCAAGCATCTCCCACATACACTGCAGTCTATTGTCATCACCTGTTTATGTCAAAGAGAATTAGTATCATAGACACTCCTTAATCTTTCAGAATGGGCTGGAAGGAAATGCGGTAGAAATACTTTCCTGCAGCTGTCTCTGCACATCCTCTAATTGTGAGATCTGGTTATCCTTCTCTACTAGATGTGTCAAAACACAAAAATACCTTAATTTTTCTTTTTCCCTTGCTTGGTACTTCTTGTAATCTTTACTGTGCTAGTAAGAGTGTGTTTTTCCTCCAATGGTATGAACTCTTTGAAGAATGCCATTGTTTTGTAATGGAAGTGATAATAGATACTTCATTGCTTTTGTCCTTCGGGTTGGCCCCATAATGACAGACCTCGCAAGGCTGTCCTTGTATGACCAGGTGTCTTGTGTGCACACCTTCCGAGAGTATTTGCTTCCTTTCTCTTACTGTCTTGTCTCATTTACAAGTGAAATTCTGAATCCATGTCTGCCTGCTTCTCCTGAAGTTACTTCTAGTATTCTGTTTTATAGTTCTTGGTTTGCTTCTGTCTTTCCTCTTGGCCTTTGTCCAGTACTAGAGCTTGAGTATTAGCAGGCGTAAAGGATCCCAGGCTATAGTTTTCTGTACTCCTCTAAGCCACTGAATTTTAAAACTGCCTAATGACCTGTACTGCACTGAAATAAGCGGATGTATAATAGAGCTATTCAGTTGAATAACTATATTATATACATAGCTGAACACTCAACCTAGCAAATTATGTAAGCATATGTTTATCTCATTTGCTATTCAACAAGGCACTGAAGAGTGGATTTAGCATTAAACTTGTCCAGGTCTACTAAGGCCAACCAGTCTGTTTAGAGCAATGTTAAACAAAGGTAGATTGTTAAAACAAATCCCTAATTAAACATTATTTTCCAGTTTGGTACATGGAGAAAAGGTAAAAACAATGGAATGTAATGTGTTCTGGAGTTCCAAATTAAAATATTTCATCTCTCACAGGAAATGTTGAAATGTCTTCACTGAGGTTATTTATTTCAGTGCTTTTTTTTTTTTTGTATGGAAATATATTTAATAGAAACAACAGACAGAACTGATTAATGACACTTATGTTGAATTTAGCTGAATTTATTTTTCTAGCAACTGAGCATAATTGTGAGCCACAGTCAATTACCAGTCTACTAGGTCAGTGCTGATCATGGCATATTTAGAAAGTAGAAAGCAATACTTTTCATTCCACTTAATTCTTGATTCCCTGTCAATGTGTTGATGAAGTCTAGACATCTCAGGTATTTGGCAACTATATAGAAATAGGTTCTCTTGTCAATTTATGAAAGAGTACCATGATCCTGGTACTAAAATGTGAGCATTATTAGATATAAAGAAGACATTAGAAAGGCCTTCTAGTAAGGTCTGATTATCTGAAAACTTATATTTAGCAGTGGTCTGTGAAAAATGCAACTTTGGTTTAATAATCGTGCATGCATTCACATCTTTTTAACCAGATTTCTGATGATATCTCATTATAATTTTTTTTTTTTTTAAATGAAGAAACCCTAGTATATCAATTTCCCAGGGAAAGAGATAAATTTTCTCAAAGAAACCAGGGGGGACTTAAAACACTATAATGTAACAATTTTATCACTGAGGACAAATTAGAAATCAACTTTACAAGCTGCATTTTTGTTAGCTGTGAATATTTTGTACAATGCAGTCCTTTCCATTTCTGGAAAAAAAAATTACTTTTTTGATAAATAACATTATCTTGGTAGATGAATGAAGAATCATTTAAGATAACTGACTTATAAATACAGATATGATTCACTGAGAGTTCTGCAGTACAAATGTTGGTTTTTGTTTATCCAATATGCACAGAAAGAAAAAGTAAGAGCCAAAGGCAGAAAATTTAGAAATTACAATAAGTAATAATAAGAAGAAGTTACAATACATCATAAGTTTTAAGTTTTTGCAGCTGCTGCCATCCCTCTTTCTGTATGATCTAGATGTACCAAAATTCATGTTTTTATCTGGCTAGTGTCATAGTGGTGCTAAACATTTTACACACACACAATTTAAGGCATTCTTGATTTCTTCATTGGCATTCTAACTTGAACAAGTGTCAAATTTCAGAGTTATTTTTTACCAGTCGAGTTATTCTGCAGGTGTTGGGAAAAACACATTACTGAAACAAAGCATATATTCTGCTGGCTAATTTTCCCATTATTCTGTAATGAAATTGTTTCAATTCTAACTTACATTTATGTTGTGCTGCTTTTTTTTTTTTAAATCTAGTTGATAAAAAAATAATAACACTGAAGTCCTTAAATAATTTATTCTTAAAAAAACCCCACAAACCGAAGGTCGAAGTTTATTGTCAATCTTATAATTTTAGTCTCATCCTATGTGTGATACATTATATCCTCTATGCAAATTTTTGTTGTGTTTGGGGACTGGTTTGGTAGCAGATACATTGTTGTTCCGGAATCTCATCTGTTAGTGAGTCTATAACTTTATTATCTCATGTTTTTAGTTTTTTCCTAAGATTTATTTTCTAAATATGAACTAGTACTTGAACTAGTAGTAGCAATTTTTTCAGAAATATCTCTAGTGTTTCATCGTAACAATACACTAACCAAACCACATCCCCGTAATTCATAGACACTATGCGTACATGCAGATAAAACATCACTTTTGTATTAAAACTTTGCCAGAATTGTAAAATGAAAAAAAAATAATTCTGTAATATGCAGGAAACTAGGGATTCTTTAGTAAAATATGAGTTATGACAGTTACTTTGATTTTGGCAGCACGATATTAGAAAATTACATATGTCTACCTCTGTATTTGTCGTAAGCCACGTGGCTCATTGAATCTCAGTCATTTTGTCATCTTAATGTTACACAAGAAATGCAGTACTTTGGTTTTTCGTGGCTGGTAAATACAAGTGTAGCTGCCTTGTATGTCAAATTATTGCCAAAGATTCTAGGCTGCAAACAGCCTTCAAAGAACTAGATCAGATGCTTCCTCACTGGTGTTCTGATCTGGGGAAAGATGCACAGAAAATTCTTTCCTGTCCTTTTCCCCACTCTTTTCCTGGCAGAATATAGCTGTTCCTTTTTTTTTTTTACTTTCTTTCTTTTGCTCCCCAGGATGAGGCTTACAAAGCTACTAGCATAAACATAACTTTTGGCAGGCAAACAGCCATTCTGTGTGTATAAATTTACTGCTATTATTTCCTTGTGGGTAGTCAGCGTTGCAGGACTAGTCCGAGCGAGAATTGCCCAATGACATCAACAGAGAGGCCTCTTCCAGAGCTCCCAGCTGAACTGCCTCCCAGTGCCAACATCCTACACCCTGATGGTGCCAAAGCACCTTCTCCTTCTCATGGGAACAGGAGGAACTTGCCTATCCTTGGTATACAAAACATTGGATTAGCCACTCAAGTTACAGGTTAGCTCCAAGAGCCCTTTCGTTTTTCAATCCCATTCTATGGGAAGAAATTAGCTTATTTTACTGCACATAACCCTCAATTCACATGAAGTGAATGAGTCCATTAAGTTGAGGTGCCTTGCCTTCCCAGAGTCAATCTGAAATTGGTGGGAGAGCACAACTAGAAGACAATTGGCCTACACAAAGTCTGATAACAAGTCCTAACTCCTTCTGCTAGCTATGGAGAGCAGATAGGACAGCAAAGGTCTTTACAAGTTTTAAGTTAGGTAGCTGGCACCCAGTAAGTATGTTTGTGCTTGCACTAAGCCTCAGAACTGCAGACGCTGTCAGGCAAGGATAATTTTGTCAGGCAAATTTTTGTCACCTGGTTTCAGACAAGAGAGCTCTTTTACACAAGATTTTACCACCATATAATAAAACCTTTGCCTCTGTATTCAGTGTATCCAGGTTTCTTCTTGGTTCTTTTTATCCCTTGAAAGGAAGCAGTAGGATTATTACATATCTGAGCTACAACAGCTGAAGATGACCTGGAGAGGCAAATTTGACCAAGAAAAGAATGAAGTGGATTAAGATAATGAGAACAATACTGGGCAGGGTGGAGAGGAAGGAAAACAGAATTTGAGAAGGTGTGTAATTGTTGCTTTGCAGTAAGACAAATCAACTGCACCAGTGACGTTCATGATATATGTTTGTGTAACCTACTAATAAAACCTGCAACGGTAGACTTCCCACCAGCTCTCTCTCTTCTGGTGTTTAACTAGCTTTGATTCTCTGCCCTTGGAGAGCTCATTTGAGCAGATGTTTCTGTCTGCCTTACCCTCACACCACATTCTCCAGCTCCTCACATGAAAGTTTCATTGTTAATGTTTGTGCTGCCTTTTCATATCTAGACAATCTTTCACCTAGCCAGGGCAGGTGTAATGTCGGGCTTACTCTGTGCCAAAAGTAGCAGATGCATGTTCCTGGATCAGTCTTTACATTCTTTTCCAACTTGTCAATACATACGTAATATGTTTTTATGGATTTTTTTTTTTTTTTAAATCTGTACCACAAGTTGCAACATGTAAATGTTTGTGTCTGCAATGAGTATATACTTTTCAAGGACATTTCTGCAAAAACAGGATGAGACTGGCTAAGAGGCTATCTCCTGGTTATGGAAATATCCTGGTTTGGGCCAGGAAAAAAAGTGATACTTTAATAGCATTTCTTGCACCACAATTATAATAGTTTATGGATAACTTCTGTAATTTCCAAAATACCTGGTTTTATCATAGCAATATCCCACCTCCTGAACAGGGAATTCCACAACATTTTCAGGTTTAAATACTTGCTGCTCTCATTTATATCGTCTACCTTTTCAAAATATATCTTACATTTTCTATTGGAAACACACATGGGGACATGAATACTGCATTCTCTTTTGCCTTCTGGGTGTGGAAAGAGATGGGAACTTAATAGTGATAGTAGGACTTAATATTTGATAATATTATACCCAAGCTCCTGCAGCTGTTAAATCCTTAGTGTTCCTAAAACTAGGAAGAAAATGTACATGCCCCTGACCCTTCTTTTGATATAGTCAGTTCAGTAAAGCTGAAAAGGTAAAACAAAAGCAGACCTGAGCTTTTATCAGAACTTTCTGAAATTCAATAGTCATTATCGAAACATTGTGTAAATGTTATAGTTCCACCGTTCCAGGTTTTGGCTTGGTCTCTGATTGCACTTGAATTGTTTCTGAGTGATCAAAAGAGAAATTAATAAATGCCTAGTAAGAAAGCTCACTTTATGTTATTTACAGTTTAGTCTAATCTCAAGACATTTAGATAGCTGTGATAAACATCCCTTTGAACTGAACCTAACCTGTTCCTGAAGTATTGCAGAGCACTGAAGTCTAGGAAAGCACTCAATACAACTGCTGTCTTAAATAAATTAGTCTTCTTCAATGCTTATCCAAGGTTTTACAAAACCTAGAGGACTACACATTGTGTGTTCACATAGGTATTTCATACCTCTTGCTGCAGAGCAGCAGTTTGTTCAATTTTATTGAAAGGATGATCTAAAAGAAGACTTGTTATCTAAGGTATGAAGAGGCTGAATAGGGTTTTATATGCTTTACAAAGCAGGCATCTATTAATAGAAATCAGAGCCTGGAAAGTAACTTCCAGTGTAGCCATAAGCAATTCAAAAACATAATGAACAAGTAGCCAGCAGATGTCATTTGCATTTAGGTTGTTAATGCCAGGATGCTCTTGTTAGGGATATGAAGTACTTCCATAACTTGCACTTCGGGCAATACAGGATTTTCCTTGGAGCTTGAAATGTGCTGCTTATTACATTGTTGTGGAAATTAGATCGAAACATTACCATCTACATTGTTAAAAGTTGAAGATATGATTCAGACAAACCTGTTTTTTTTCAGAGTAGCCCTCACTGTTGAGTGAAATGTCTTGGTTTTTTTCTGAATTTAAAATATAATCCCAAACCTCATGTGTATTTTATACTAAAACTGATTAATTTCATTAAAGCAACATCAAGGTGCATGAATTTAAATATAATTAAAATAATTAAAACCAATATACATTAATTATAATTAAAATATACATTATAATTAGATAATAATAATTAAAGTCAGTAAAAAAAATCCTTAGACTGAAAAAGGAAATTTGCATCTGTTTAATTTATGTCCTTTCCATTCAGGTGACGAAAAAGTCTGTGTCAGAAGAATCGCTGCTTTGAGCAAAATTTTTTTGCAAAAACATTTAAACTTACAATTTCTATACAGATTTAAATTTTGTTAAAACTTACTAGATGTCTTGGTGAGCACTATGTGTGGCCACCCAAATCCTTAAAGTGGTTCTAGAAACTAATAGGTGAAGCAGAAGTAGAAGCAGTTATTCTGTAAATTTGCCAGAGCAAAAGTGAGCATTTTTTCTATTTCTGATGCAGGGACCTTTCCCAGAAGGATCAACCAAGGTAAGATGTTAAGATGAACAAGGTGGATCTGGAGAATCATATTACACAGTGGTGTCGCTGAGCATTTTTAGACTGCAAGTTTAGTTGGATGATGTTGACCTGTGTTGAATACAATAATTGTAGTAATTTAAATTTCATCTCGATCTTCATATCATTTTACTTTCACATTAGCAAAATCTTATTTGAGGATATGCATATCTGTATACTGGTGAATTGCTTTCAGCCTCCTTTAGGAGGTGTGATGTTACAGAACAGCAACTTTACATAGCACAAAATGCTTGCTGGTATGACTGACTGGCTTTTAGCAGGACATGTACCTCAGAGAGCCTCCAAATGTACTTTAGATACAAAGCACTAAGAAAGCAACAATATACATTTCTACATATTTAACTTTGTACACTGCTAAGTGAGGCCCTGCTCATGTTTACTCTTCAGTCATTATTGGAACAAACACAATTAATAAGAAGATGAAGAGAGGCTGACGTGCAAGTTATAATAGCAATTTAAGGTTTTGTTCCCATCTTGATCCAGCACAAAACCTCAACTTTACTCAGATTTGATTTTCTACCTTTTGTTTTTCTACCTTTTTGCATTTAAAAGCCCGTGTGTGCCTCCCAGGCTAAAATATTATGCAGAACACAACTTCAAGAAGTCCCAAGGGCCCCAAAGTAGATTATTAGGCTGAAAATGTACAATTTCCTAAGCCAGTCTTCCTGATTTTATGAACCTTCCATCAAAATTTTTGTGAAGATTGGACCCCAGAAAGCATATAGAAGGACCAAAAGAAAAAGCTCTCAGAGTTTAAAGGCAGATGACAGGAGCTTCCAATGGATTCAGTTTGAATGTTGGCTGGACTACATGTGGTTGACTGTGCAGCTGGGTCTTACAATAACCTAGTTCCTGGTAGAGCTGAGCAGTAAGAATGCCCAGGTGGTTTCATCCAAGTATATGTGGCTATGTGACATAGACTGTTATGGGTGCCACAGGTAAACCATTTACAACATGAACCCCAGGAAGCTTTTCCTTGTCATTGGCACTCTTATGCTTGATAATTCTTAATTAACACTATCATGACACAAGACTGGCCCTTAAGAGGTGAGAGGCAGCAGAGGACTCATGCAGAAAAGGAGCTTAAGGACTACATGGGAGGAAACCAGTGTAGGTGAATGATAGCTACGGGGTTTAGCAGGTCCAAACTAAGCTTCTTGAGTGATTACTACCACCAGGAAAGCATGAAGGGTGATTATCTTGGGAATGAGACATGCTATCAGCTGGCTCAATCAGATAAGTCGGAAGCTCACCTCCTAAGCTTTTCTTTCAAGCTTGTGCTCTCTGTATTTTCTGAAAGGCCATTCCTTTGAGAGCCAGCTCTCCCAAGTAGTGCGTAGTAACCTCAGCTTGAAGTGAAATGCTGAAATTACAGTGCCTGCGGGATCACCTGGAGTTTGTGATGCAGGCTTGGGCTGTCCTTATTCTGAACTGCAGACTGGAATATATAGGCATGGATTTAAGAAACAGCATCTGAGTATTTCTAGCTAAAGTTTTAAAGAATAAAAGAATAAAGCAGAAGACTAAATCTGTACTCAAGTAGATTAACTAGAAACCTACTTTCTATTAGTATTCTAATTTATGAAAAACAAGCCGCAGGAGTGCCTGCATAAATATTTACCTCTGCTTTTTTATAGGGTGTAGCGATAGACAAAACATCAGCAAAAACCTGTCTAGTGTCCAGTATCCTCCCACATAATTCTCTTTGGGATGTGGCCATATTTACACAATGTATATATTTAACTATTGATGTGGGCCCTTTTCCAATAGCTGTTAAGTAATTCATGGGAAACACAAACAAGAAACTATTTCACTTTATACAAATCTGCAAGTGTCCGATGTTACACACATCTTTCAGTTCTCTATTCTCAGTAACATTCCAGACAAGAAAAAAAAAAATTACTTTGACAAGTATAAGGCAATGGGTAAATTAACCCTAGAACACAATTACTTGTGAAATCTCACTAAAGCTGAAAAGCAGAAGGGCGAAAGTAACATGGTAAGAATAGCTGCACAGCACCCTCATTCTCAGAAGAGTGCCCTGCCTTTTCCCCAGCATATAAACTCTACATATGTTGGAATAGATGTTCTGTTTTAAAACACTAAGTAAATATTAAACTTCTACACTATCTTTTTGTTTGCGTTCTTTGACATTTGGCTGTAACATGTTGCAAATTTCTCAGATGAAATCACTTTTTAACAAGATGGCAGAAAGCTCCAAAGGAATACAAACAATCAGAACTCATAAAAATAGACATTTTCCTAAATGTTACAGTGCTTCTTACTAAGTGCACTTTTTTTTAGGAGTCAAGTGATGTCAGTATTCTCCCAGCTGCCAGATTAAAAAATTCGCAGCGCACTCTGAATCAGCCTTTTCTTGCTCTTGCCTTATAAAAATTGCTGAAACCTCTGTCAAACACATACTCTTTGATGGACTGAAAGGCCGTACTGCAGAACTCAGTGCTGAAGCTCTTCCTTCTTCATTTTATCTGCCAACAGCTTTCTAAAGAGACACAACTGGTCTGTGGAGCTTTCTTCTCTTTCAGTATGTGTACGTGTTTTAGTTACGTAGCCTTCAGTTTTTGCTTTGTTACCTGAGCAAGGTCATGAATAAAAGTCATGTTTAAATATTTGCTTTTTTTCATTATCGATAAGAAATTAATTCTTTCAGGTAAAGATCTACAAAAAAAAGAAAATGTGTTAAGTACAGAGGTAAACAAAACCAAGTATTACACTGCTTTGTGGATGTCTGGGAATTTAATCTGTGCATCCAGAACTCCCTCAAATACACTCTGCACTTAAGGCACAAGTTGTTGGTACAAGTACAATTGCTCCACTTTGTGACAGAAAGTTAATCCTAGAAAATAGAAAAGAAGGTTTGAAACAGCAGGTTGAGAATAACTAGGCTTTGTTGCTAGATTTGCTGTTGTCTTTGACAGCAACCTCAAATAATCATTCGTATCAGAACTTTCAAAAGATCCTGCAAAGTCAATTAAAGATATCTAGGAACTTGTTTTCTTGTGATAATCAAGGCTCCTCTGTATCATAACTAAACATAGGAAAATTAAATTGCATGCATCTCAGACTAAGCACTACAATTAAAGAGAGCTTTGGTTGAAAAACTTTTATATTGCCCTTCCTAGCTCCTGCCAATATAGACAGAATGGCCCTAACATTGACAAAAGAAAAATATTTGTCAAATCAATGTATTCTGAACATATTTTGGACATTAATGTAATTAATTATAAATACCTTTAAGAAACAGTATTTGGACACAAAATCTATTCACTTACAGATTTATTTATTTGAATTGCTGGTATCATAGTATGTTTGTAAATTAGTTTTACCCTCCCATAATTCAGAAAAACTGAATTCTAACCAAAGCTCTTACCACATTATCAACACTAAGCTATTATATATTTAATGTCTGCCACTTGAAAGTGTGGCTTTTGTGTAACAGAGCAATCATCTGTCCTAATTATTATTAAGAGATTCAATCTACAAAATAATGGCAATGAGAATTTGTCTCTTCCTCTGCTAAAAGAAATTATCCCAAATCAGTAACAAATTTCTCTTCTGCCCATGAATTCTATTAACATCTTCCAAAGAACAAAATAAAATTGGATTGCTTTTTTCATTCTCAACAAATATTTTTAATCTAGTTTCACTTCTTTGGTGAAACCTCTTTGGTATCATCTGCAAGAAGTGTATAGCATCAGCAATTATAAATACTCCTAAACTCATTTGGAAAATAAGAGAGAGAGAAGTGTAACTTAAGCTGCTGTTAAAGTCTGTAAGGGTAGGATTTATCACCCCCAACTCTAGCCATCTAAATTTAAACACCAAGCTTCAATTACTTGTCTGTTTTCACAAGATGGTAATGGAGAGAGAAGCACCTCCACTGGATGAGTCATGCCACTTTAAGATGGAAATCTAAGGTAGATGGGAAGTGCCTGTCTTTCCATTAGAGAAGTCACCTAGATGATTAATTTATACAAGGCATTTGACTTTCAAAGAGGTAAAATTGTTGAAAGAAGTCCCAAGAAACTACACACTCCAGAACAGGAAAAGCATAGAAGAATCCAGTATGAAATACAGGGGAATTACTGTCAGATGATTTTGAGGCTAAAGCAATAAATTAAAAAACAAATGCTGAGACTATCCTTGAGGAAAGAAGAAATATTGAAATTATATTCCAACTTTGTTTAATAAATACTCTAATTTCAGTGTCTAGCAGTGAAGTTCTGAAAAGAACTATTCTTCACAATTTAGTGATTGCTTTACTGTGTTTCATATTTTTATTCTTACTTTGAATTTTATATATATTCAGTCAGCAGATAGAGACACAATTAAGTCAACTGCTATCAACCATCTGTTCAGGACTTCTGTCCTACGTGGAGGAGTAAATCGCTGGAAAGCGATTCACATAAGTCTAAAAATCCTGCACTTCCTGGAAGAGGAGCCAAGCCAGATGTCAAGTGGCAACAGGATTGACAATGGGACTCAGAACTGGGACTAACAGAAAAAGGGGATGTTGCAGTTCTGCTTCAGTTCCTCTCCTGACAAAAGTAGTCATAAAATTTATGAAGTCATTACCTCTGGGTCAGAAGGGGTACGGATAACAATAAAAGCCTAATATAATTTTAAAACATATTAGCTTTTCTCTCTTCTTCTGTATCTTCTCAGTTTCTAACTCCAGAGTTATTCCAAAGAGCCTTTTGGATCTAGACAGACTCACCACAACTTTTTCAGCTTGCTTCCTGCCGCTGACTTTCTCTACAATCCTGGCTTGTAAACTGCTATCCTCCAACAGTTCCTTATGGCACTGTCATAGTGCTATCCAAAAATACATGTGGTCCACAAAGAAGCCGCCTCTGTGCTTGGAACTGATACTGGCATCTTGGATCTGGCTATATTTTACTTTCAGCTCATTAATTTCCTTCAAGAACAGTTTTTTTCCAATGGAAAAGTTTCAGGTTCAGTGAGTCATCTGGACAACTACTTTAACGTTTATTGCTAGTGTTCTAGAACGTGGAACAGTATTGGCCAAACATGCATAGAAATGTAATTTGTGATTATAGAGGAATTTTTAAGGGGTTTTTGTGTTTCTTCCAGTTTCAGACACTGTTCTCCTTTTCCTTTGGTGTTGTGCACACAAACAGGCACACTAATACCTTTATTACATAACTGTTCAAAAATGCTCTGGTTTCACAGGAAAAATGCATCTCCTTCACACACCTTATGCAAACAAGATAGATTGCTACACAAGTGAGAACATGCAACATTATGCTTGGAAAGGCTGCTAAGGTGAAATCGTCATGGCCCTTTCCTGCACTAGATAGTAAAACCCTCCCCTTGGCTTGTTTTCTTCTCTTTCTGGGACTGACAAAATACTGCTTCTTCATTGCTAACAGGGAAGAGCTGTTAAATGAAAAATAACACCCTCTTCACACTGAAGGTTGCGTTGACCTCTGCTGAACATACTGTTATGCAGCAGATTTGATGCCAACTGGACAGTTTTTAAAGAGCTAACCCAAATGACATGCATTGTACAAATAAGCATATGCGTTAGCTTAAACTCGTGTCAGCCTTTACCATCACCCTCACCTTTGCCACAGTATGAATGCAGTGTATAAAGACAAGTGTCTCAGCAAGCAGTAGGATCAATGAACTATGGCTGATCCTTGATGTTGATCTTTAAAAGTGTCTGTAATATTCAGCTGGAGGCTTTGCACAGCTGGAGCACATAAGCAGTTTGTCTCAACTGCAGATCTGTGGTCAAATCACTCTTTTTTCCTCAGCTGGCTAGTCTGTCTTCTCAACTACCTGCTCACAAAGTCTTTCAGAAATTAGTGATTAAAAGACTTCTCCTAAATGGAAAATTTGCACAGAAATTACTAGGGCAGAAGGGGATGCAGACAATATTATTATGTTTTGACAAGAGACTGGACTGTGATAGTTCTAGAAGATTTTCCTTTAGGTAATAACTAAATCATAGGAGCTGAAATAAAATTGTATGCCCATATTTTCAGACAATGAAATATTGTAATATTTAATTACAATCTGATACCTACTATTCTCCAGGACAGCACTTGAGTAATAAAAAATTTTCTCAGACAGCAGTACACTTTTTATCTATGAATAGTAGCTCTAGCTAGATTCCTGATAATGAGCATGTAAAATGAGATTGGAGCAATCTTCATTCATAGTTTTCTATTATTAGTAGTTGATTATTTCTAAATTCTTGAAGTTCATTATTCTCAGGAAGTTTCTGTATGTAGCAGATTACATACTGGTTAGATCTAACTTGATTTAAGTCACTTTACATTAAATTTGAGTCAATTTTACTACAGATTTCTTGAAAGGAAAAGGAAATTCAGTGAAATAAGAATGGAGAATAGACACTGCAGGTAAGATGCTGACAAATGCATTTCACTATTCCTTCACTATTTCCCCTCCCCCTATCTAGCTCTGGTACTTTTCCTGTAATGCTCCTCACTGCAGGGCAGCTTAGGAGTGTTTTGGCAGGGAATAGTCTGCTTATTCTCCCTGGAGACTGCAGAGAGAGCATAAATCCTTTTGGGAGTTCTTAACCCTTATATGTAACTGACAGCTTTAATCTGCATTACTAAATTTTAGCAAGAGACAGTCCCATCATATGGACAGAAGGGACACATGTTCAAATTTCTGGGTAGCCAGTCACACAGTTTCTCATATTGTTATTTAGTGAATTTTGCAGGCAGAGCCTGCCGTGCACTGGAAGTGCTCTGTTTGAGACACAGCAGTGTCATAATTAACACTCAAGATAGAAATAGGTCACTGATCTTTTTTTGAGAAATTAATTGTCTTAATCTTATCAGTGAATTCTGCACAGTTTTCCCGAAAGTTAGAGTTTGTGTTATACTCCTTCTCCTTTGTCTTTTCCTCTTGGCATAATTGGCACCTCATTCATGCCTTCTACTGTTAAAGTGAGAGGGAATGAGGTGCCACTGCTAATCATTACAGCAAGGTGATAGTGAGTGCTGTTGGTCTTCTCAGAGAAAAAGGGAAAAGATGACCTGTTAAGCCAATCAGAGCAGATGTTTAGATGACAGAACATTTTGTGAAAAATCTTCTTCTGGCTAAATAAAATATGAGAGAACCCTACCCTTACATATGTTACTCCTGACTTTACAGCAGTATGATTATGTTACTAATCCAATGTTGTTTTTCACTGAGAAAGCACTGCTCCACATTTATTTCAGAGCATTTCATCCTGCTTATAAAACAGAGAAAATAAACTACATGTTCCAAATGGCATATTATTTTGTTGCTACAGTCAGGGAAAAGATTGATGTCTTATGTCTTCTTGTTGTACAGGTCCAAAGCTGCAAGAACCACTGAAAGGTGATGGAATACGACCTATAACGCTTGGGGTTTTTCCATGGTTTTAGCATTAGTGTTTGACTGACTGTGTGTTTCTGAAGATGACAGAACATTCTTTTCTTTTCATTTTGCAGGGTTTTTTCATCTCTGGTACATAAGGATTGATTTCACTGCACTGATTGCTTAAGGCAAGTGCTATCTAAAATGTTTGAATGTGTGCAATCGTTAAAGGCATGTTTTGCAACTTTCTGTCAGAATCCAGTAAATGTACAGCAATTAAAGAAGAGATTCTGAGAATCTAGTAGGGACATAGAAATAAAGCATCTATTCCTGCAAAAATTGACTGAAGGAATTTTCCCAAGAATAGTAAATATGTACCAGAGCACAGTGGTTCACAAGTTTTTAGTGCGATTCAACATCTGCTACAGCTGTAATTCTGTTATACGGAATGTCCACAGAGTTTTCAGAGTTCATCTTGATCCTGTGTAACTATCTCCACTTATTTGCCATGCATAATTAAACTCTTGCAACATGAAGAGAACAAGATATCAAAGAGCATTTCATTAAAATAGGATATTTGAAGGTAGATGTATATTCATAAAGAACAGTTTTTTCCAGGTTGTATGTGGGAGGCTTTGGATTTTATCCAGGATGATTCAGTTTGTCTGGCTTTTCTGAGTCTGTGACAACAGAAGTGACGTAGATATGAGTTACAATCAGAAGCAGCCAATGCTGCTTTTTAAGGTCTCCAGTGTGCCTTACAACACTTACTTTCCCTTAATCAGTATAAGGGTCTTTAAGACGCTATTTATATTTTATTAAACAGCATCAATATGACTCTTCAGGCTGAAAGCACAAAACAACAGCAATGCAAGAAATTAAATCAGTCATATTTATTGTTCCAGAATATCCTAGCACCTCAATTCATTGAGATTTCTGAAGGTGAGTAAATTAATCTCAAGTCATAAGGATCTTTTTTAAAAAAAAATCCTTTTGGTGAATACCTCTCCAAACATGAGAATTGGACGAGTAAAAAATGTCTAAGAATTATTCCAACCCACGAACACCTCTTAAGTTGCTCCAGAAAAGGTCAGGAGGAAGTAATAATATCACTTATTGCTCTCAATCTTGACCCGTGGGAAGTTCTGTGAACCAAAATGTCCATGTTGTGAGATAAAATTTACTGAAAATGTTCTACACCATGATGCAAACACTGACATTATGGAGGAAATGTTTTTTTTGACGTCATCTTACAGAAAATTACCCAATCTGACCAATGACCTTGAAAAATTAAATGCCTTTGTCTCATCCTGATTAAACAGTGAGCCTGATGGAGTGAATTTGAAATTCAGTTCCCAAAATTTCTATGTAAGGTGAGAATTTTCAAAAATCTGAGCTAAATACTCAATTCTCATTCAGTCCTTTAAGATATTTCCAAAATCCCTCTCAAAGGTGCTTAGACTGAAAATCAGGTTTCTTCATAATTGTTTTCAGTCTCAAAAATTAAATGGACCATGGAAATGTACCGGTGAAACTACAAAACTCTTTTCTAAAGTAAATGTTGAAACAAGTTGGTCACATCTGTGCTGATGCAGAAATAACTATGCTTCAGGCCTGATCTGTAATAAACACTCATGTGTAGTTGAGGATTTTAAAACACTAAAGTCAGCCTCACCCTTCCTCTCTCCACTTTGTGTCAGCGAGGGGAATTTTTAGTGTACTCCCTAGGCTGGGAGGAAACTGTAGTTTGTTTTGGGAATGTTTGCCTTGAAACCTTTCTGTCCTTTCTCAGGTCCCTTTTGTCCTTCTCAGTGTTACGTCTGTAACAAAATGAGAACCTGATGACCCACACCTTCTGAAACAGGTGGAATTTACAATAAAGGCATGGTGCTTTCTTTCCTTTCTGGTATGCCCTGTGAAGCTGCTCTTAATAGTGGGTTAAAAAAAAAAAATCTGCGATTGTCTTTTGCATGTAAGGACTTCAAAGGAATGCAACAGACTTCAGCACATGTGAAATGTGAATTTAAGACAGCAGATGCTACAAGACCAGTCCTATTTATCTTTTCAACACTTCCTATTCTGAACATCAGGAATACAGCTCCCTGTCAACTAAAGAACAAACATTTTTAACCATGTGTCTATTCAAGCTACCAAATAACATCAAGTAAAAAAGTGTTTCTGACTCTGGATATAGAAAGCTGTATGGGATGCTATAGTAATGGCAGTCTTTGGAGAGAATTTTTAAATACTTTGGGAAACATATAGTGTTATCTTTGCTCTTCTAATTTTTACTCTTGACACAAAAAGACAGTAAAAAAAGTTCTGCATATTAGCAGAGTGGTTAGGGAAAGCGTATCTCTGCAACATTTACATTTTTAAGGAAGCATTAGTTCCTGGGGTCCACTGTCTACTGTACCCACCAAAGGGTACAGAGGAATGATGCTGCTCAGCTACACAGCCTGCACTTTATCCCACCAGTGCATCAAGAGAGAACATTCTGGAGAAGAGTTCAGGAACCTGCAGGTCTCTACACTGTTATTTAAAGACATTGCCAGAATAAACTGCATAGCATTTGTGTTACTGAGTTTATAGCAAAAAAGGTACATGTTACAGAGGTGATTTGTACCCTGCATTAGGCATATTCACTGAATGGCAACTATCAACTGATTTCATCTCTACTTCAGAATTTTTTTTTTCTCCTGGCAGAATAAAAATTTAGAAGATAAACACTAGAAACAGAAATAGAAATGTGAAGCAATTAAGGTTTTGATACAGAAAAGGTAGGAAAAGAAAACTAAAACCACAGAATTCATTAAAACAAAACAAGATAGTGTAGCATGCTAACACAGTGTAGCATTGGAACATCCCAAGCACACTGCAATTCCGTAAAAGCCTTATTAACAGGTGCCCCTACAAGTGTTATCACTATGTTTAGGGACATTGTGAGAGAAGATTCCTTCTTTTAGTAAATGAACCCAAAATCTAGTTCAAGTTGAGTGTCTCAATATTTCATGCAGTTCATGCTTATGTTATATTCTAGAAATTCTACATGTCTTATAACTGGAGTGGTAAAAAAAAAAAAAAGATTTTTTTCATTAAAAAATGTTCTGATTTTAGTTCTATGATTATTCTAGTGCAAATTAAGTTTTCTCATTTTTTCTTTCTCTTTTTCAACTGAGTGTGGAAGAATAGGAAAGTAGGTAAGGCCCAACTTATAAAAACTATGAAAATCAGAGAAAAAATACAAATCATCTGTTTTTCTTCCAGCAAGCTTTCCTTACTTTGAAAGAGAGTCAAATGGAAACAGGAAGAAAGACTACATTAAATTGTCTTCAAAGGGTGAATGAGAATAATGGGATGACAAAGGAAGAAGAGAGAAGGAAAATGTATCTGACAAATCCTTTCCAGTTAAGTTTCAAATACCTCCCATTTGTCAGTAAAAATTTTTTTTATCAAACCAACTGATTTCCCCAAAACTACCAAAATGACACATTCTTATTTCCTATCCTGGATTGGGTCGGACTGCCTCTCATCTTGTTGTAGTAGCACATATTTTTAAACACTCAGCCTGTCATACTCACTTCATGCTGTGTGAAAAAGAGGTGAGATTGAATGTCAGCTGTGCATCAGGGCCTTTAAGTATGTCCTTCTCTCCCTTTCTGCATAACACCAGCAGGACAGCTTGATTCATGAAGGAATGTATATTAATTCAAAGTGTCTGGCTTCCTGGGTCTATCTCACTCAGCCATGTGCAATCTATTGTATTCCCTGTAATGAAACCCACAGTGATGATATTTGGAAAGTTAATATGTCCAAGCAATGCAGCCATTGATTCCCATCCAAGAACTTTATCAACAGGACACGTTTTCTTCTACTTCTCATGAATTAATTAATGTGATTCAAGATTCTTGTGTGTTGAAAATATGTTTGGTTATTTATAGGCTAAAGACAAACACTTTCAACTAGAACAGATTATTTGCTGTTCTAATCATGGCATGGTAAACCTGGTGCTCAGTACCTGGAAACAAATACCATTCTAATAAATTCCTGTGTAGGGAGTCAAAAAGAACATCTCATTTTCTTTTTTGCATAGAGTATCTTAGTTCCAGAAGCACAATGCCTTGTAGTCCTGGGAGAAAATGAAATTATAACAAACCACAAAGATACATCTTCTGTGAAGCATGGATTGCCTTTATTTTGCTGTCTTAATTTTGTGGAAAATTCATGTTGCCAGACTTACTTTCTCCTTAAATAGACAGAAGGCCAAAGAGAACCTAAGGGATTTTAATTTCTCTGGTTTATTATAATTTTTACTAGCTGCACAGATTTGTCTAGTTTACCTTGTATGGGAAATGAAGCTGACATGCTCCAGTTAACCTGCTGCAGTAATAAGAGAGTTAACTACTAACACATGTTCAGAACCCGTAGAGTACTACTCTTACTAAGGTAAGCTTTTAAACGTGCCTTCAAAGTTTTCAGGCTTTTTTGTAACAAGCATGTATAAGCATCTTTTAACTACTTATCTGGAAAACAGCTGAGTTTCTGTGACAGAGCGGGTCTGAGACAGCTCTGTAATAAATATGATGCATTCTGGGTTCATTTTCACACAGACATGAAAGGTGTAATGAATAAAAAATAAGACAATCAGATGCATATAAACACATTCATATTAACAGCTGGTTATATAATAATTAGATTTCACATTTTTGCTCTGACTTTTCATCTTAACATCATGATCCTCTCAGGTTAGGCCAGAGAAGTTTCAGTGGACAAACAATTTCTTCCTATGTTTACATAATA
Organism: Phaethornis superciliosus; assembly: GCA_023637945.1. Lineage (NCBI taxonomy): Eukaryota > Metazoa > Chordata > Aves > Apodiformes > Trochilidae > Phaethornis > Phaethornis superciliosus. Next base: position 50,231,684 of record JAJQWJ010000004.1, read on the forward strand.
TGTTTCAGAGTAAGAATTGTTCTGCTTAAAGTCCTTAAATACAGCCACAATATTAGAAAAACACCATTAAAGCTATAATATAGCTCTTTTCGCCATCTTCTTTCTCTCATCATCATTAGACTGTATACAGTTGTCAGAATGATCAGCTGTCTTAAAGAGCTTCCTGGCTTTAAAATTAAACTGGTAATACAGACCATGCTCTCAATTCCAATGTGGAAAGAGATGCCTGGGACCTATAGTTTATAGTATAGATGATAGTAGTTAATATAGATTAAGACTGAATAATAGTTATATATGGAAATGAACCAATTTCAAAGGAGCTTTAGAGAAATTACTCTAAAACTCTCTAGGTTTTCACCAATCAACAGCTAAAAAGGCATACATGTTGGATCAATGTGACCTGAGAAAGAGAGATTTGACCTGGATTTCATTGACAAGCTTCAATCTCATGAGAATACAGAGGGCAAAGTTAATTCTGTTCTTTGAGGAATGGAAATTTCGAAAGTATCTGAACTTTAAAATGAAAGCTGTACCCATTTTGCTCAATCCTGTAACTTCATATGATGGTTAGAGCACCTTATTATGACTAAACTCTTGAAGGTATATTGTTGATAAGCTGATTCTTTTCTTTCTTTTCCTTCTCATTAATTATTTAATGAGCCCATTGTTGCAGCTACAGGGCTGAAAGAACAGTAAAAGTCATGACATTAATTTTAGGTGAGCTTGTGAAATACTTGGCTTAAGCAGGTATTTCAGTGACCAGGACTTTGGCTCCATACAATTGTATTTGCATCTAGAGGTACAAACAAATATACATTAACAAATTTTCAGTATTTAGGCACTGTACATCACAGAATTAGAGGTGCAAGCTTAATTGAGAGTATTCAAATTCAGCTATCAAAATAATATTCATTTCTAGCAACCCACAGGCACTCACAGAATCACAGAAAATTAGGGGTTGGAAGGGACCTCAAAAGATCATCAAGTCTAAGCCCCCTTCCAGAACAGGGTCACCTACAGGAGATCACATAACACGTCCAGGTGGGTTTTTAATGTCTCCAGGGAAGCAGACTCCACAAACTCCCTGCGCAGCCTGTTCCAGTGCTCTGTCACCCTCACAGTGAAAAAATTTTTCCTCGCCTTTGTATGGAACCTCATATACTCGTTTATATCCATTGCCTCTATCAGTGGGCATAATTGAGAAGAGTCTGTCACCATCCTTCTGGATCTCTCCCTTTATGTATTTATAAACATTGATGAGGTCACCCCATACCCTCCTTTTCTCCAAGCCAAAGAGACCCAGCTCCCTCAGCCTTTCCTTATAAGGGAGATGTTCCATTCCCTTAATTATCTTGGAGGCTCTTCTCTGGACTCTTTCAAGAAGTTCCTGGTCCTTCTTGAACTGAGGGGCTCAGAACTGGAAAGAATATTCCAAATGTGGTATCACCAGGGCAGAATAGAGAGGGAGGACAATTTGACCTTCTGGCTATCCCTCTTCTAATACACCCCAGGATGCCATTGGCCTTCTTGGCCACAAGGGCACATTGCTGGCTCATGGTCATCCCCCAGCATCCCCAGGTCCCTTTCCTCTAGTTCACTGCTCTCCAAAAGCTCAGTCACCAACCTGTACTGGTTCCTGGGGTTGTTCCTACCCAGATGTAAGACTCTACACTTGCCCTTGTAATTCATTAAATTTCTCCTTGCTCAACTCTCCAGCCCGTTTAGGTCCCTCTGAATGGCAGCACAATTTTCTGGGGTGTCAGCCACTCCTGTCAGCTTTGTATCAGCAGCAAACTTACTGAGAAGACATTGTCCCATCAGCAAGGCCACTGATAAAGATGATGAACAGGACTGGACCCAGCAGTGATCCTTGGGGGACTCCATTAGTCACAGGTCTCCAGTTGGATGCTGCACCATTGAACACCACTCTTTGGGCTCTGTTGTGTTGACAGTTTTTAGCCCATCTCACTGCAGATTCTTCTGTCCCACATTTCCTCAGCTTGCTCAACATGATGTTGTGGGAGACTGTGTCAAAAGCCTTGCTAGGATTGTAGACTACATCCACTGGTCTCCCTGCATCTACCCATTTAGTTACAACATCATAGAAGACTATAGATTAGCCAAGCATGATTTCCCCTTGGTAAATCCATTCTGACTATTCTTGATAACCTTCTTCTCTTCCATATGCTTAGATATGACCTCCAGAATGAGCCGCTCCATCATTTTTCCAGGGATGGAGGTGAGGCTGAGTTGTCTGTAAATGTCTGAATCATCTTTCTTGCCCTTTTGAAGACTGGAGTGACATTGGCTTTCCTTAAGTCCTCAGGCACCTCTCCTGTTAGCCATGATCTTTTGAAAATGATGGAGTTTGGTAGGGCAAAAACATCAACCATCTCTCCCACCACTCTTGATTATATCCCATCAGGGCCTTGTTTTGTACATGGACTTGTGTACATTCCATTTGCATAACTGATCTCCAACCCAGTGTTCACTGACCATTGGAGAGTCTTCCCTCCTCCAGGCTTTATCTCTTATGTCCAAAGTCTGGAATTCACAAGGGCTGGTTCTAAGAGTATAGACTGAAGCAAAGAATTCATTGGATTGTCAACGTTTTAAAATTCATTCCAATAATGAATGACTTGTCTAATAGCAAAACTAATTTATAAATTTCATCCCAAGCTAAAAAGACCAATATCTCAAATATTTATTCAACAAATAGAAAATCTGCACCAGAGTACATAATGCACACATTAAATTGCTAGTGTCATGTACTTGTGTCAGTCTTTCAAGGTACAACAAATCTAGTCTTGCCATACAACTTACTGTGTGTAATTGAAGGTGGGTATCAAATCAAGTAAAAATAAATTCTGTGGAAAATATGTTCATGTTCATGGTACTTGATGTCACTTTGAATAATAAGGTGGTATGCAGTGCAGGCCAAGTCAAATTTTGCCAGATGCATTTCTTGCATTCTGGCAGATAAACCTAAACCACACAGAGTCTGATCTACAGTAGACTTAAGAACTGACTGTTGAGGTTGAAGTCAAGAGTTTGACTTTTCAATGAATAACAATCTGAGAAAAAATAGGTGTTGCATATTATAAAACTGTCAATTTTGAATTAACTTCTGGTTTTGTGTTTTCCTCCCCTCCCTCCCTCTCCCAGTTAGCAAAACTACCAACTTACTGCACAGGATGTTATTAAAAAATATTCACAGACAACCAAGAACATGTCTTTAGTTGAAATAAATACCCAGAGATGAAAGAGCCATATTAAAAACTCACAAGAGAAAATAGATACAGAAGTCTGGAAAGTGATTAAATCACAATAAAAGATATCTTAAAATTGTGAGACAGAGGAAAATCTAGAAGGAGATGAATCTTTCTTTATGTACAATATAATTTCAGTGATGTGCTGTAAATAATGCACAAGGTCTCATAACAAATGAGACGGAAACAAAGCAGAACATTAGTGGCTGGCTATTCATTTTGTGATCATCACACATTCTGGGAACCATAAAAGGGGATTGGGCTGCTAGGATATGAAAATACCCTTAGTACTTATTTTCAATTACTAATATTTTAAGGAAACACTGACTATCTAAATATAGCCTACATACCAATAAAATACTTTTCTACAGTTTTGGAACGACTGAAATAAACTAAGAAGAGCACAGAGAATCAATTAAATAGTTTTTTGCTTCCTTGGCCAAATTGCAACCTGGGACCATCTTACAATGGAAAATAGTTCTTCTGTCACACTCAGAGTTTGAGATATTTTTAGGGAAGAGTATCTCTGGATTTAAATATGCATGTAATTTAATTATTGATGATGCTTTTGAGGAGAAGCAGTAAATAAAATCTTTGTAATTTAACCTAAGCAGGCCTGTGTTACAAACACCCCAAACTTCATTACTCGTTTGTATATGTTTTTCTTTTTTTATATAGACATGCATTGTTCTTTAAAATATGGACAGGCATTTGGGCTCACTTTTTTACTGGTGACATATATGTATCCAAGGATTAAGATAAAAATAAGTTAAAGGCACTCCAGGCAAGAAGGCCCCTGTAGGTGAGTTTTGATTAACATGTACTTATTTTTCCAAATATATGTCAATCCATTCCCAATCTATGTGAATTTTCATATAGTCAGGTTGTCCTCCTCCATCTCTTCTGATAATGGTGTCACCAGGGAATCATTACCTTTTCAAAGAGCTTGCTTTGTTGAGAATACTGATTTGGAACTGTAGCTGTTGGTGCTCTCTTGGGGCTACGAGAAAGATGTTTCCCAGTTGATTTAATGGAATGGATTTGTGGACTGTGGAGCTACAAGGTGACACACTAAAATGGAAATAAAATGTCAGACTGGACCTAGTCACCACTAAAGAGATTATCTTTAAAGCAAATTACAGTATTTTAACAGAAAAAATCCACACAATTTTCATCCTCCAAATCTGGCCAAAGTCCGTAAGAGCAGCTGCTCTGTGCAGCATGGAATCTCCTCTACTGATAGGAACTGACCAACTGTAGGGCAGTAACAACAGAGCAAGCAATGAGGTCTTCCCTCAGTCTCCTTTTCTCCTGACTAAACAATCCAAGATCTCTCAGCTGCAAGTAGAGTTGTTCTCTAGACCCTTCACTGCTTGGTTGCCCTTCTCTGAACTCACTCCAGCACACTGATGTGTGTCTTGAAGTGGGGGCCCCCAAAATGACTACAGAATTCAAGGTGGGGCCTCACCAGTGCTGAGTACAGGGGCACAATCACTTCCCTTCTCCTGCTGGTCAAACTATTTCTGTTGGCTGTTGGCCGCCTTGGCCATCTAGGCACACCTCTGGCTCATGGTCAGCTGGTTGTTCATCAACACCCCCAGGTCCTTTCCTGATGAACAGTTTTGCAATCACTCTTCCCCAAACCATTACCATTGCCTGAGGTTGTTGTGAGACCCTGGCACTTGGCCTTGCTGAATCTTAAACAGTTGGCCTTGTCCCATTGATCTAGGCTGATCAGATCTCTCTGTGGAACTTTCCTAGCCTCAAGCAGATCAATACTCTCACTGAATTTATATCTTACACATGACAGGAACTCTCACTTGTTTTTAGTAAAACAAAAATGCTTTCTTTAAAAGTATGCTCAGTTTTCCATGATTCTTCATACAGCTGGAACTTCTGATTAGAAATCACCTTTTCTCACTTGATCTTAGCAAGAGTCTGACAGACTTTTCTGTATTTCCTGAGTATCAAGGAGAGGGATAGAGTTGAGAACATGGGAAGACATCCATCTCAAATACCCCCATGTGTGAATGTCAAGTAATCCCAAAATTATGTACTGAATGATGCTATTGAAGTCCTTCACTTCAACTAGAAAGCCATTTCTTTGAAATGTCTAAGTTTAAACAATGTTACTTAGTAGTGGTGTACCCTGATACCTTTCTTAGGTCTAAAGAGTATAAAGTTGGCTTTTCTCCAGTCTTCATACTTGCTCCTGTACTTTTAACTCTTATTTTCTGCATTTTATTTTACAAGACTAAAACTTAGGAAAAAATTGAGTGCTATTATCATGAATCTTTTGGGTTCCTCTCAGCATATAAAATTGCAGGCATGTCGTACCAACTATTCTGTTATTCTGCTTAGCATATGAAAATGCATTCTGCATGGCATGAGAAAAGCTCTTGAAGTAGCTTTCGGAAACCTTTACTGTAGAATGCTATTTATATTTCCGAAGAATTTCAGAAGCAGAGCAAAGTACTTATTCAAGTTCTATTCAGTGTCTGCATCAAGGTTTTAATATACAAAATAAAGCCAAACAATTTTCCTGTTTTACCAATTGGTGCCTATCACTTACAGCTTAAGACAAAGCTGGTAAGCAGCTAAGAAGGAAGTTGGGAATTTATGATTAGTAACTCTTATTGATACATTTCCCCTTCCTTTCCCTGTCTGGAAAAAACATAGTTTTGGACATTTTTTCAGATGCTTGTAAGACAACTGTTCTTTCCTGAGATTCCTGACTCACTTCCTACCTTCCTGTAAATAGTTTTACCCAAGAATTTGTCATCCAGCAGTCTTCCTGCTCCCTATCTTCAGTCTATTTACATTCAGAAATATTGCAATATGCTAAGGCTTGAAAGTAAAGAGATAATTAATATTTATTTAGGGATTCTTTCTGAAGTATTTTATTCCATATGCTCTTCTGAAACTGAGTAATTCAGTCCAGGAAAAGTGATGTATTTAATGAGCCTCTCATTATGTTTCAAGATCGGGATTCTCTCTGCTCACTTGGCTTACTGTCAACACTGTCAGAAAGGAAATGATGGAAAATAAGAGCCTGGAATGTAAGGTATAACTGAGGTCATGGATACATTTAAGAACATATACTACATGACTGTCCACATGAAATGGAAGATATGTTTATGTACAATTTATTTAAGGAAGTGGATGTTTAGAGAATAACCATATTTGATCTAGAGTTGTTAACTATCTTGTTTTACATCAATTTTAAAGGAGAATGGAGAAGTATAGGTAATTCTCTGCAGAAGAATACACATGTTGGCAATATTTCTCTTTTGTGATAAATACCTGTGAGAACTAGCATTATGTATTTTGGAAAGTTACATATGAAAAGTAGCTTTTAAAAATAGAAAGTAAAAAAACCACAAAATTTTAACTCATTGTGTATTTTATTTTTTAGTTCTCTCTGTTATGTTTAGGAAAAAATACTTGAAAAAAGTTATTGCCTTACTTAATTTCATACTGTATCACAATTACTGCCATGGATTAAGCTCTGTATCAAAGCCCTTGCTAGAGTGCAGCAGCCATATTAACCATTAAACTCATTAAGTCACTCGAGAGCTACTTGATGAAATAATCCCAGTTGATATTCAAGAATACAATAGTAGGTCTGCTGTAATTTTCCCTAGAAACTGGGTTTATCTCTGCTGTTGCTGAAACAGGGCTGAAAACCAAAAAGGCATCATCGAACCAGCTCCTTGACTTCTACTTTGTGGTCTAACCAGATATATCGAAGTGGTATTTGGTATAGAAGCCTCATTTAAAATACATGACATATTTCCTTAAAGTCCAGATACTCAAAAGTAATTTCTTTAAATTAGAAATATCTATAAAAATAGCCAAATCAACCCTGCAGTTAAAAAGGTTTCTTGTTTTTTACAGCATTGTTCTTTCTTGATCTTATTTTGGAATCAGCTTGTGAATGACTGATACCAAATCCACCCAGAATAAATCTGATAAGCCTGATTAATTCAGAGGATTGTATGGCTTAAATGAAGCACAAGTACAGATTGCCACCAATGTCATTAATTTTGGAAGATGTATTTCTAAAATATTACAAAGTTTGCAAGCACGCAGACTTCACTGATTTCAGTAGTTAGTGGTTTATTTCAAATTACCCATATGAAATTATACATTCTGATATTCTTTTTAGCAGTACAGGAAAGTTAGAGGTGTCACTCTATATAAAGTATCATGTTAATGAAGATCACAGATTGGACTGGAGAGAAGATAAAAATATCAGCATAGCTCACCTGAATTAGAAAAATCCTACAATTTATATCTGCCTCAACCATGATTTAATTTCAGTGATACGCAACAGCTGTTGATTTAGAACAAAAAAAAAATCAAAAAAACCAAACCAAAACAAAACCCCAAGAGTCTCAGCATAGCTACAAACATAACAAATAATGACCTTGGCTTATAGCCATGGTAGCAACTGAAAAGATTCTTCCCACAGTGTGTTAGGAGAAGGGTTTTAACCACTGTTTCCTGTGACTGGGTGTCTCAACAACAGAGCAAGACTGAAAAAAGTGTTCTGCAGCTAAGGAGGAAGAAGGTTCGAGGCACAAGATAATTTTTGGTCACACCACAGGAATTTTGCTTCAGTCCTATATGGAAAATGCCTGCTCCAAAGGCTCTGCTTGTAACTATTTTTGGAATAAAAAACCTATACTTATAAATGGTGGTGAAGTTTTACTATATTAATATTACAATCAATGTCAATATTCATATTCATATATATTTCTCAAAGGAACTGAACAATACACACTTGAGAAATTCTTTCAGTGTTTACTGTTAGCTTTAGGAGGTTTGTCAAGTCAAAGTCAAAATACTGGAGTTTGTTCTCAGGCTGACTTTTGGAAATTTCTTTGTGCTAACAAAGAAGGGAGTGCTAACAGTCTCTAATTGCAGGAATGTAGAAAAAAAATAATTAATCCCTTTCAAAATTACAAAAATTCTGAGGAGACTTTTCTGACTTTTTGCCTAGCAGGTAAAGTGATCAGCTCATTCTTAAGTCATTTAGCTGGTGCATGTTTTCCTCATTTGCTCAGGAGATTCAAAAACGCACAAATACAGTGTGATCAGCTTGATTACCATGTTCGTAGATGGCAAAGAAAATTTGAAAAGTGGGCAATTATTAATTGGGGAGTTGCACAAAAGTTACATAATGTTAAATGTATGATTCACTTCTATTCCAAAAGATCAATCCACCGATCTTCAGGCAAGAAAACACATTTTCGGGTCAATAAATAATTAGCTAACATTACTGCATATACCACTGTTTAGCACAGATGCTGTCATGCATATGCTGTGCTTAAAATACCTAAGCCCTCTCTAGTCACCTCAGTCACAGTTGCAGAAACCTCCCCTCGGCCTCTGCAGGGAAGCTCAGAGGAAACCCCTGTGTCTCTTCTGTGGCTTTACACTCACTAGTTTTTGATGTGTGTGTATGGAAAATGCTCTATGCTCCACTACCTGACTTTCTTATTCTCGCAGCTCTCACCCAGCAGAAGTCAGCACCAGCAACAGAGAGAATTTTCTACTTACAATTGTTCTGTCACACAGACCTCTGCTCTCATTGTAAGGTTGCTCACTTAACCTTCTTCATAGAATAAATCAGTAGGGTGATAATAAATACCAAGTTTGATTGGACTGAATTCCATGGTAGCTTCTCAAGCTGCAGTCCTCCAACAAATGAGAAGGGGAAGCTGCCAGCAGCAAGTAAAGACTGAAGTTCTATCTGCACTGTGCCCACAAATAGGAGAAAACAAGACATGTAACACATACAAAAAATGTGTACTCTCAAGGAACCTTTTAAATAACCCCGAATATGTAAGAATAAATATGCTGAAAAAATTAAACTTGTTCTATTGTGAAGGGAAGCTATTATATAATGGACAGTTCTTTTCTGTGGTGCTTCCCTCACTGATTTTCCAAGGTAAACATAAAGGAGTAAAATTTAGAGTATCATTGCAGTGTAGAAAAATGGAGGATAGAAATGTAGGCTTCCCAGTTACCATCAAGGTGATTTTTGCCAGAAGGCTAAAGTGAATGAAACATGCACTGTTGGAAATCCCTCCTGCTTGAAAAAGAGTTTGATATTTAGTATATCTTCAGTGATGAGCACTGCAATCACCATGATGAATGCAGCGATACTTGTGGAAATTGAAAAGACAGCATCAAGCCATGTCAGTGTTGTTTTTTTAAAAGATGCAGAGAAGCAGAAAAAAAAACCTGGAGTATTGAAGACTGTGCAGGAAATGGCCACCAACATCAGGTGCCTGAAATAGGAACAGAGGACACTAACATCGCTTAGTATTAGTACTTCCACAGAAAAGGTACAACTTTTGGTAATTTGCAGTCAAAGGACTTCTCCACTATGTTTAATAACATTTGCTGGATTTTTCTTCCATTAAGGTTGTACAGTCATTTTTTGACCTCACAAATTTATTTTTTTTTTCCCTGCTTCTCATGACAAGTAGTTACCCAACCTCCCTCCATATTTTTTAGCTGAACATGCCTGACCATGTTAGATGTTTCCTAGGTCATCTATTTGAAGAGGCATTCAACTGCCATTACCTACCTGCATTTTTCTTGCTCCTAGTAATTTTTACAGACCATTGTCTGGGTCCCTTTCAGCCATTTCCATAGTGAGGAGCTCCAGTGTATCTGTTCACCAGGTGTACCTGATCTCCAGGTCACTCCTGCTCATGGATCATCTGTGAACCTTTCCTTGTCCTGCTGCTTTTCAAACACAGAGCACTCAGAGCTATGTACAGAATTCAGCGTGTTGTGGCTGCTGCCTTCACACTATGTTCCCACAATCCTTTCCATGAAGGCAGAGGGCCTAGGGGAGGGTCAAGGGGAAGCAGGATAATAATCCCAACAATGGCTTTTTAGATTTACAGACACAATACACAGTTTCTGGATTCTGACTGTTTCAGCATGAGTAAGCGATGCCACTTTTATATGTTCACCCTTAAAACTGATTTTACAGCCAGTCTTGCAGAACCTAGCTAAGCAAGGATGGTGCATTGTCAGTAGAACAAAACTACTGTGAAAGCTAAATGAAAGGTCAAAGAATTAGGCTTTATTCCTTATTGGGAAATGCACAGCGAGTATGTAGTAACTGTTGTCAGGACTTGAGGTGAGTGGCCTCTTGAGAATGGTAGCTGCATGGAAATTCCCATGTTTTGGGCAAAGAAGGAAAAGAAGGAAGTGAAACCTATTGCCTTGTAAGACATGTAGCCAAGTGTCATGATTTAATGCTGGCCTGGCAATTAAACCAAATAGCAGATGCTCTCTATTAATCCCTCTTCCCTCCCTGATAAAGAAAGGAGAGAGAATAAGGGAGAGAGACTTACTGGCTGGAAACTGAACTACACAGCTTTAATGAAACAATCAATAAAAAGGAAAAAAAATTCTAAATGTATACAAATATACAGGAAAATTGATACCACATTCCTCCCCCTTTTCCCCAGTAACTCTCACGTCACCACAGAGGCTGCAGGGCAGCCCTGGGAAAGTCCAAGCTGGACTCCTGGGGTCGGGCAGCAGTTGGGAGCTGGAGGCAGGAACACACAGATATGGGCTGGGATGGATGAGGACCACAGGAAAAGGAATGGATGGAATCCTCCCAGGATGCCGAAGCAAAGAGGAACAGGAGAAGAAGAAAGGGGTTTGACCCTCATGATCCCTCAAATTTATGCTGAGTATGGCGTGTAGGGGCTGGAATACTCTGGACAATTTTGGCCATCTATCTTGTCTGTTCCTCCCTAAGGGTGGGTTTGAAGGTGTGACCTCTTTAATCCTTTTCTCCTTCCGGAGGGCAAAATGTTCCTCAGAGCTGAGCAGTGTCCTTGGTTCTCCATACCAGTCTCTAGCAGTAACTATAAGCATTGAGTGTTATCAATCCCAGAAGCAGACACTGACTGAGAAACTTGCTGTTAATTTCAGCAAGTGCAGCTACTTACAAGAGACTTAGCTGAAAGCAGAAGTACAAGACAGAAAATTACCTTTATCCTGGACCAAACCAAGACACCAGGAGAGGAGTGCCTTTACTGACTCCTGTGTGTGATTGAACTGCATGACACTAGTAACTGAAGTGAAAAAAATTTCAACTGTGTTAAGAGTAAACTGAGAAATGATCTTTCATTCCAAGTGCTGTTAATATTCCACTAGCACTTCCAGGTTTAAAACACAAAATATAACAAAACCATAACTATTTTAACTTCATGTGAAGAGAAGTACACACAGACAAGATATCCTTAAAACTGCAGATCATTGCAGACCTACAAAGATGACAAGTAGGACTAAAATTCTCACCCAATTGGAGCTGTTTATTTAGTTAGCATTTCATTCTACAGATTAAAAAAATCTTGGGGAAAAATGCCAGCCTGAGTTTTCCTTCTTGCAAGAGTTAAAAATTAAAACTTAAAACTTAAATATCACTACATGTATTCCTCATGTATTTCTACATTGTATCAATTTGAACAAATTGTTTCACTCATTCACACACAATAAAAGAAACAGCAGAAAAAGATTACTTTTGTTCTTCAGGGAGGGTTTATTACTTACTGGAAGGATGTTCCTGAAAACTTAAATTGATATTCATCCAGGTGCTGGTATTTAAAGGTATTGGGGTATCTAGAGGTTACACGCCAGTGCAGAAGTTGCACAAAACACTGCGTATCTAATTTATGTAAAGATAAATGTCAGCTTTTGAAAGTACCACTGAGATTTCTATCCACAGCTTGAGTTATTTCAGCGTCTTAAAAACAAACTGTAGCTTCCTTAGGTGATAAATGCCTTGAAGGAAAAACAGAAATAAAGCTGGCTAAAATATGGGTCATTCAAGCTACTGTTTTGGCTATCCATTGGCAGTTCAGCAGGAGTTGCCTACTTTCATACGTAAAGCAGTGAGGAGAATACTCCTACAGAAGACTATTGGGAAACACTTGCATTCAGACAAGCGCACAAGCTCCTAAAACCACTTGGAAGTAGTCTGGGAGAGAGTCTGTCTTAAAGGCCCTTCCTCCTGGGCCAGTGGATGCAGAGTTTGGAGGCTGGATGCTGGAAGGCTTCAGGACCCCTCCTTGTTCTAGACAGGTTTATGAGAATTGCTTCGGAAGCCCCAGGTCCTCTGTACAGCAAACTGAACCCTACCACCAGCATCATCAATAAAAAACATATAAACCTACCTCCCAGTAATGGTTACCATGCTCCTCATGTACAAAAATTTGTTCTTATATCCTCCATGAGATGGACTCAACAAATACAAAACAAAAGAGAAAACTTGGCATCAGTTTCAAAATCCTAGTGTCAGGCTCCATTACCTTCAATAGATAAATAAACATGAACAAATACTGTAGCAAAATATTCCATACCATGAATGGTAAGCAGAAATCCATCAATATGAATCTGGTATTTTTAATACAACAATTCATTTTACACAGGTCAAAGCAATTATTAGGTCTCTTCTGACTTACTATGTTGCGTTTGTTCTTTTCTCACAACTCATGTAAACTCAGTATACTTTTGTTTAGAAGGAACTAAAACACAGTAAAGTAAAAAATTATTGAACAACGTACCCTTTCAGTGACATATTCTTTTAAAATGGATAATTTGTATATTCAAGGATAAGGAAATAATTTAGGCTTACTAATTTACTTTCTCTGTAGATCTCACACATATTTGACAACCTGTTTTATGACGTTATTATTAATGACAACGCTCATTTTTCAATTTAGACAAGAGCTTCTAAGTTTCAGGAGTCATGGACTATTCCTATTTCTTTTACTTGGTCATACGTGTTCAACTGCCTTTCCCATATATGCCCTCCACATCCCATATATTTGGTTACATCTTTGGGAAATGGTGCTATTTTTCATTAAGTTTAAGTCAAGAGAAATAGCTGTCATGAGTACTCTAATTTATTTGCCATGTCAATGATAAAACTCTTCTCCCTCTCACTGCCTTGTAAACATTCTGGAGTGAAATTTTTGTAAAAAATTCTCCAATCATAAACAAGTATTGATGGAAAGCGGTTTTTCCCCCCCAAAAATATATTCATTTCTACGTGGTGGAAGTTAAGACCTACTGCCAGTGCCTTTTCTGTCTTTGTAATTTTTTTATTAGAGATTTTCTTTCTTCAGGTGTTAAAACTAGTAATTATTATGTCTGTAGGTATGGGACCATCTCATCCCACACTAAGCATTTCTGAGGGAAGGAGATACAAAAAAGGTACTATATGATTAAGAGTAGAACACAATCAGAACAATTGCTTATCCTAAATACACCAAACCCTGTATCATTTGTCAGTTATTTATGTCTATGAAATAAAATAATGGTAGACATGCAGAAGTGGTCATCTTAGATTTTAAGTTCAGTTCCTTGTGGATACTTTTTAAAATATATTTTCTAAACATCCTTCTGGCTTGAAGTTTGTGTTTTCTATAGGAGCTATTCAAATGGAGGGGTTTATTTTGTGTGCTTTTTAAACTATACATATTAACTAAACATTTAGCTTACTCTTTTGAAATTTTCTTAAATAAACCAAATATTGCACTAGAGTCTATTACAGAAGCAATTAGAGCCATGTGTTCAATCTAAATCACAGGAAGAATTTTAACAAAATATTTTTACATTTCTTTAAATAGGATGCTTCTTTCACATAACTGCTATAAAGAAGGAATGATAGATACAAACTTCCTTGTGGTATTGCTTCTTCACCAGTATTATATTGTGTGCATGGGAGATAGCAGTTAACAAGCAGTGATATGCTGCTTCTGTTTTGGATATTTTGAGCAAGTCCAGTGCTCCTGGGTTTGGTAAATCACCATAATGAAAAAACAGATACAGAACTTGTATGCAACTAGGCAATAAAATCAGCTTAGCTTCTGTTTTGCATCAGAAAACATTTACAATAAAGGGTGTGCATATAAAAAAAAGCAACTGACTCAAAGCTCACTGAAGTAAAAAGTTTTAACAGTGATGGTGTCTTTGCTTCATAGGGACCTACGTGATACCTAGCAATAATCCAGTTGTTCTAAAAATTCAAAATATAGCACTTGGGGATATTTGTAGGTATGCTGTAAAAAACAAACAAACAAACAAAAACCCCACAACTAAACGAGAAAGAGGATGTTTTGAAAAGATCCTCAACTCTCCCACAGTTGGATAGTTTCTCATGGGAAACGTGGAAGACAGAGCTTTCAGAGCATGTCAGAATGGATCTCTTTCCCCAGCTTCATGACTGCCTGACTGCCTGTGTAAACTTACTCAAGTCATAATCTTTTTATCTGCCAAATAAGAATCTTAATGCTTGCTTGTCTTTGTAAAGTAGGTAGAAATGTAAATATCTTCTTGCTCTGTACACTTGGGGAAAAGTTATTCAAGACTCCCACACAGATCCATACAAAATTCTTCAAATTAAGTTGCTGATTATAGACATTTGTGAGTGAAAATATGTGCATATAACTTGATGACAGTGGCTTTGAAAATAATACTTTATCACTCAAGGAGGACACTTGCTGGATCTGTATTAGCTTGTAATTTTCTGCAAAGTTACAAATTTCTTACATGGCTGTAGGGTGTTTGTTCTGTGGCAAGCTCAAGTTACCATTTTATTCAAGTTTGTAAATCTTGCTAATTATTGCAATTTATGAATTCATATTTTCCATCACAGGTTTTATTATGACTTGTCAGAAAGTTGTTTTTCAAGCTTCATCTGTAATTTCCCCTTAAGCATCCTGGTCTAGTAGAAGGTGTCCCTCCTTATGGCAGCAGAGTTGGAACCAAAATTATCTTTAAGGTCCCTTCCAACCCAAACTATTCTGTAGTTATATGATTCTATGTCTGGAAAGAGCAAACTGGATCAACATAAGTATTCCATTGTAATAAATGTGAAATACTTAATTTAGACTTCAAATCCCTTTGAAACAGTGTCAGAAATTTCAAAAGAAAAGAATTATTTTGAAATTATCAATAAAATTTACATGTAAAATATGAAAATGGACCTTTGGATATTTTAAACACATTTTCAAATTTTTATTTTTACAAGACATACTAGATTATATACTATGGCATGTTTAACAAAGAAGTTTCTGCCACAGCAAATTTTTCCATTGGAAAATGGATTGTATATTTTTTATTCCAACTCTGAGACTGATGTTATGCAGTATCAGCAGCACTGAAGTCCAGGAGAACCAATGGGTATTATGGGTAAATTATCTCATGGTGTGCCACAAAATTTATGTGTTACATGAATGGGATCCACTCAGTGGTTTGATACTCTTAACGTCCTTCTTCAGACAGCTCACACTCTCTGCCCTAAAATGTTACGAAGTCTACTTAAACATTCTTCATCATTAAATAGTTCATTAAATGAAATATGTTACACTTCTTAAAGAAACTATGGACCTTGAAGAAAGACTTAAATAGCAAAGTGTCAGTTAGGAGAGACTGTATATCATTCTCTAGGGAAGACTGTAGAGGAGACTGTAGTATGCAGGAGAGACTCTACAACATCTGGAATTTTTGTAGTAGAAAGACTACATATAATCTTGTTAAAAAGCATTGTTATCTGCAAAGATACAAGCTACTGAGGTTGCGTGAAAAATGGATATGAGAAAAGAAATGTACTTATACGCCTTTCTCTCTGCCTGTGCTAACTACTGTGCACTCAGAGATTGCAGGTGCATGAACACCACTTTCAGCATATAACTGAAGTATGCTGTGGAAGCCCTGGTATAATACTTATTGAGTTTCCTTAACTGAAGAAAATTTGGTAAATAACTTGGCAATAACTTGTACACAATAATCATATTACCACACAACAGTAAATACTTCAAAGTCTCCAGCCTTTCAGAAGGAAACTTGGGAAACAGGAAATGGGATTTAGAAACATGAGTAGGGAAAAACACCATGTTTATTTAGACAACATGAAAAAATTTCTCATGATGCTGAAAATCCCTAAGGATTTAAAATGGGGATTGTCTTTCAGCAATAACATATCTGCAGGTGCAGATGGAAAGGTCTTAGAGCATGAGTCACAGAGTATATTTTCTTTAACTATGGAGAATGAAAGAATAGATGTTTTAAAATTCATTTGAGCTTCCATATGATTTTAGAGTAGTCCTGTTTTTTATTAGATTAGGTTAGATTAGATAACCTGTTACCATCAATTCCCAACTTAGCAGGGCTCTTTTAACTGTTTCTTTCTGAAAGGTTAGACTTAAAAACTGCTGTTTTTCTCTCATGTAGGGCTGAGGATCTATATGAAACAGAAAATCAGGTTAATTTACACTGGTAGAAGTATACCAATAAATTGCAGGTTGGCAGCGGTCTAATACTGTTTGAGCAGGAAAAGCATTTGCTGCAAGGTGCACTTCAAGCCTGAAGATGCACACAGCCAGCAGTTGAATCAGTGCTTCCCTGAGAGGAGATGAATACATTTTCACCATCTTTTCTTTTGCTGTGGAAAGAGGGGGTGCTGTAGAAACTACTCTTTCGTTTTTTCTACTTTGTCTTTAGTTGTTTATCTGAGCTTCAGAACAATATATTTCAAAGAAAAAAGGAGTACTTAGACCAATGTAGTTCCAAAAATTTACTACATATAGAGCCTCAACAAACTTGAATATTGAGTATCCCTCTGCTCAAATTGGACTTCACAGTTTTTAGAGGACTTTTTTTGTGGAATATTTCCTTTTTCACTTTTTCCATTGCCTCTTACTCATTGCTGCTGCTCAAATTAGCTGCATTACAGTGATGCTGTTCAGAGAGTTTTGAAACTCCTTTGGGATAAAATAGCTGCAGCAATATTAAAATACATCCATTTAAAAATGATCTGGAAATCCTACAACTTTATAATAGTAATATACTTTATATGCATCTTCCAATGGGGAAGCCAACTAAGAATCGTAATACGCTGAGTTGGAAAGGACCTGTCAGGATCATTGAGTCCAACTACTGTCCCTGTGTTGAGCACCCCCAGAATCACACTGTGTGCCTGGCTGAGAGCATCATCCAAACCCTTCTTGAACTCAGGCAGGCTTGGTGCTGTGACCACTTCCTGGGGAGCTGGTCCCAGTGCTCATCTGCCCTCTGGGTAAAAAACCTTTTCCTTATATCTAACATAAACCCCCCTTGATTCAGCTTTCTGACATTTCCCCAAGTCCTGTCTTTGGTTACAGGAGTGAAGAAATCAGAAGAAGTGTACAGACAGGGTGAATCAGAGAGCAGGAATCTTTTAGAAGGCAGAGTGGAGTTGTTACTTCTGTCAAGGTTGGAGGTTCTTTATTTTCTGACTAAAGAGTAAATCCTTGGGTGACCAGAGGAGTTGGATTTAAGGACGTTATATGAGCTGCGTTGCTATAACAGCCTCTCTGGCAGGATGTTTTGGAACGCTGTCTTCTCTTTTTTTAATTACCAAGGATTAATTAGAAAAACCAAACCTGAAGTACCAGTATCTGAGAACATTGAAGTATCTGAAAGAATATAATTTCTCTGGACACAAGATAGTGATGTTGTGAGGTTTTGGCACTTGATTTTTCATTAGGCAGCTCCTTCTCTCTCACCTTCATGATGTCACATGTTGTGACAGTCTTGGAAATACAGTCTCTGTTCTGTAATGGTTGGTTTGCTTTCATGTCTTACTTCTCCTTAATTATTCTTCTCTTTCATAAATGACTGCAACCATAAATTTTTTTCTGAGCATAATTGTGTGTGGATAAAAAAACATTCAAATAAAAAAATCAGAAGAATGTGGAGCCTTATGGTGCCAGGTTTGATCTCTTTTATTTCAACAGGAGAAACTATATTTGAAATTATGTGAATGAGAGAAAATAAAGAATCTTGTATTTCTAGAACATTGCTGAGGTTGTTTCACTACAACAAGCTAATTTCTAGAAGAAACAAGTAGTATTTTATTGTAAAGTTGGTGTCAAGTGTATCATAACTAATTGTGCAATTTATTGTGCTTACCACAGGAAAATAATAGCCATTCAGTTGCAGCTGAAAGTTTTTCTGAAAAAGTATTCTCTGTATGAACTATAGATCAATACAGAAAAACTGTGAGCAGTCTGATAAAATATTTTCACTGGTTTCAATGGAAAGTTAAATGAGGCACTAAGGACAATTCCCGAAAAGTTCTAAGCTTGAGTTCTGATTTTCTTTCAATTTCAGAGTATTTGCTAAATGTTCAAAACCTGAATTGACTTGTAACTCATAGTCCTAGTCATAAGAGGAGTAAAATCTACTCTTTCCTCTCGGTTTGCAACATTGTCTCTTGAAGCATTTTTTAAAAAGTGATGTAGCTACCTGTGACTCCATATTTGTAATCTGATCTGGCAGAGGACAGCTTCAACTCAACGTATAGTCTTTCTAAACCTCTTGTAGCAGCAAATTTTGGGGCGAACAAAAACTAGCCAAGCTGTCTCTGAAATTAGAGTTTCATATTTTAATTCTCCTTATGTAAGTAATATCCGAGTTTGGGAGTTTTTCAATAACATCAGGTAAAATTGTGGTCAGCTTAAACATATTTTTCATTAAAATAAACGGTAAACAGAAAAATGTGAGCAGAATATTTTTATGGAAATATTTGATTTATTTTAACACAGAAAATACAACTTCTAAGCATTGCAGTGAAGAATAACAATTAGAGAGCAAATTGAAGTTGTCTGTTTCCATTGGTCAAGATGAAAGGAACAATCAATTCACGTAAATAAGAACAGTGGTTTTGTCTAATGAAAACATCAAATTATCAAACTAACTCCTTAATTTTACTCCTGTATTTTCTTTTTAATTATTAATAGTGGAAAACATAGCCTTTTTAGGGCTTATGAAATAGGTATTCTTCTGCATGTAGTCTTCTGATGACACTATGGGATGTGACACTCAGAGATGAAAGACAAGGATAAAAAGATGAAAAATTGGATGTTCCCAGGCAATGTGCACCCAGCCCAGAAATAAAACTCCATCCTGGGCTGCATGAAAAGAAGCGAGGCCAGCAGGACAAGGAAGGTAATTCTCCCCCTCTACTCTGCTCTCATGAGACTCCATCTGGAATACTGTGTCCAGTTCTGGAGATCCCAGCACAGGAAGGATTCTGGAGACCCCAGCACAGGAAGGACATGGAACTAATGGAGCAAGTCCAGATGAGGCTCATGCTGATTATCAGAGGGTTGGAGCACTTCTGTGAAGACAGGCTGAGAGACCTATGGTTGTTCATCTTGGAGAAGAGAGGGCTCCAGGGAGACTTTGTTGTGCCCTTTCTATATATGAACGGGGTTTATAAGAAAGATCGAGAAACACTTTTTGCCAAGGAATGTAGTGATATGGAACAGTGGACAAAGACTTTAAACAAAAAGCTGATAGATTTACACCGGATATAAAGAAGAAAATTTTTTTTATTAGAGTGATAAGAGACTGAAATATGTTGTCCAGCAAAGCTGTGGATGCTCCCTCACTAGATGGTTTCAATGTTAGATTGGAGGGACCTTTGGGATAACCTGATAAGAAAGATGTCCCTGCCCATGGCGAGGGGAGGTTGACCTCCTAAGGTCATAGAATCATAGAGTAGTTTTGCTTGGAAAATCCCTTTAGGATCACCAAGTACAGACATTAAGCATTTTAGTCCTGTTTTGTCTTCTTTTTACTCCAACGTTGCAGTCCCCAGCAGTGCTCAAATACTGATGTTCTCATTCTAAGCAGTCTCTCCCTTCTTACTCAAACCATTCAATAGTTTTATTATATGATATTTGTCTGCTTCTCCATTTAAAAGATTACAAACTGATTCAATTGTGTTTTCTTGTTTGTTCCTGCATAACTTTGACCTGGGAAATTGATTTGACCTGAACAGGGTCAGATGAGTTACTGCTGCTGAGACAGCAGTAACTTGCCAGTAAGTTGTCTAAGTAACTTGTCTAAGACAACTTGCCAGACTGTGCTGTATAAAGGTGCTTTCCTTATTTCAATCACTGATTGTCTGAATAATGAAAGGGTTGAAACAATCAAGTCTTTACCAAACAGCTCTGAACAATATGACCGTTGAGTACATTTCAATGTAAAATATCACCTGAAGATTCATTGCCTTTTAACAAAACCAATTACAAATGTAAAAAAAAAAAAAAATTGACCTATTTTGATGACCTCAGAAGATGATAAATTGCACAGATGAAATAAAACATATCTTTGTGTATGAGATTTTACTGAAACATATTACTGCATATGCTTCTGCTGCACTTGCTGCTTAGACGGCAGGCAGAGATGAAATGTCTAGAAGAGTTCATAACTGCATATGTAAACAGGAAATATTTGCCACATAGGGGCACTGGTACATTCACCATGAAGGTTCAGTGCAGACAGGGGAGAGTACACAGGTTTGCAGCATGGAGAAAGCCAGCTCATTCTGGCAGGTCCTGGAGCTTCCTACACAGAGAGTTTATACAACTGATCTTTATTTATGGAAAGTTTGTTGTCCTTGTATACAGTGTGGTGAAATGTTCAGCATTTCTTACATGAAGGCCTGCTTCAAATGATGTTAGGAAGAATACTTTATGTAAACAGAAAAGCTGCACATTCAATGTGGATTTCATCATGCTTACATTTCTCATCGAAGGTGAGCTCAAGTTTAACTTGAACTTGTTTCACTTTTGAACTGAAACATGAACTTTTTCAGTTTCAGGTTTAACTAGAACTTTTTTCAGTTGATACTAACAAAAGCAAAGCATTAGTAATATTAAATGCTAAACTGAAGCTTACCATTATTGAATTGTGGAGGTAATTGTCTCCAGAAATGTAAGAGGAAAATACCTGGGACAATGAGGGGAACTGTTTTTCTGTAGATTGCCCTTGAAGATACTGTCCCTTTCTACCATGTGACTATACTAGTAGCCTGTGAATTCAAAAGGGAGTAGTAATCTGTATTATGTTTTCTTGTTGTTGTTGGGATTTCCTGGTTTTAGCCTCCCTGAGCATTTGCTTTTCTACTATAGCTGAGTAAAAGCTGTGACTAGACCAAATGTATGAACAGTCTTGTGTATTGTTCAATCCTGTTCTGCCTAACATAAACTATAATTTTGCATTTACTTGGGGGGTTCATAAGACATGTAAATGTAGTATACTAACTAGTTCCACCAGCTTCACAGCATTCTTGTGCCTAGATACCAGCATGAGGCTGCTCTAAAGAGCCACAGAATCAGAACTCGGTTTTGGGTTTTTGTTTTCTTTTATTTTCCAGGCAAGGAGTAACATAAAGTTTTAAAATGAGTAGGGAAGTACAAACTTCAGAAATCCAAAAATCCAACCAATAAAAAAATTCACAAAACTTGTTATGATAAACTAACATACCATTTTTCAAGGTGAATGATAGCTTTCAGGGCAGCAGGGCAGAAAAAATATTGTTCTACTCCCATTGGCCTAGGTATTTAATTTGAAAAGCTGGTATTTAGTCATGTGTCCTGTAGTTAGCTATGAAAGTACTTTCAGGTATTATTTTTCCATATACTTTTTTTCTGGAGTTCTTTAAGATATATAATTGCTCTAAATCCCTTTCTTATCACATTTCACATTTTCTTCATGCTGTGTTCTCCTTTTTGTTCTACCTATTTTTCACAAACTTGGGAAGGGGGCGATTTTTGACAGTATGGAACAGAGTTGAATACTGGGTTTGAAGATCTTAGCATTTGTCTGTGTTTAAGAAACTATTAAATCATCAGATATTCAAACTCATTTTACAGTTAGCCCCATAGATTTTACAAGCTCTATTTCAAATTCTTCTGTGCCAGTGTTGTCACAGTTGTTAGCTGTTTGCCATAGTGATAGCAATCTGTCTTCACACACATGGTATCAAAATATTCAGTGGTTAAAAATTCAGATAAAAGTGTATTAGAACTCTTCAGATGAAGCTGGTCTAAGTTTAACTTTGGAAGTTTTCGAGCAGGAGCCTACACTTCTCAGGTCTTTAGCCTTTTTTTTTTGCTTTTTTTTTGTTGTTCTTGTTGTTTTTGGTTGGTGTTTTTTGTTCGTTTGTTTTGGGGGGGTTTTGTTTTGTTTGTTTTTCCTTTTCTAAGAACATGAATAACAAATTGTCTAGAAGAAAGGGAAATTTCTCACGCCAAATGAGATGAAAATGAAACAAACCTTTTTAAAAAGTTTATTTTAAAGAAAAGCATGACAGGAGAGTTCTATAGAGACCTCCAAGTAGTTGGGGAGAGAGGCAGGAGGCTTTTTTTCTGGTGTCATCTAGAGTTTCACTGTAGTATGAGAAGATAAAGCAACTGTAACAAACTTCAGAGTAAAGTGAAAAGATGAAGCAGCTGGTAGCAGCTTTTAAAGTCCAAGGCTATCCTGGGTGCTAAAAGCTCTTAAAAGAATTTATCAAAAGGACCAAGCAGCAATAATGTCAGAATAAGGCTCACAGATACCTCTGAGACCTGGAATTTTCTAAACTGAAATTACTGAGTTTAAAATGTGATGCCAAATCACCTCATGTCCACATAGTTCCCAGAATGAAAAGGTACAGCAGTATGTTTCCCAGCAACAAACAGTACTTCTTCCTGGTTCACTATTTTAATTTAGGAACAGAAAATCAACAAATTTCAAAGTCAAAGCAGAAAATGGAGCCGTCATGATAAGTTTAATCATGTAATTAGCAAGGTACGGATAACCTTGGATGAGGGACACATAGTATCGGTTAAACTGGAAAGAATGTGGCAGTCACACTCATTACAGAAAGCAACCACCAAAAAAAAGTAAATAGAAATAGTAGGGTTCAAAGTTACTGAGCAACTGCATAAAGGAAGTAATGTCAAACAATGCATTTTTTCTTTGTGAGTCCTTGTTTTTGAACTAACTGCAAAATTATTGCTATGCAATAAATTACCCTGGGAAGTTTCTTTAGATATTCTCTCAATTTTTCAATACTGTTTTTTACTTTGTCTGGAATACATTTAATTAACACATAGTAAATGTTTACAAAACTGAAAAGGACAACCTAGATGCACTTTGTTGGGATAAATGCAGTCAAGTGCACAAATTCCCTAAGAATGTTAAGATTACAAAATTATGTGAGGAAGTACAAGATCCATCCTTTCATATTTGTAGTTGACTAAAAAAGCAAATGCAAATACCAATTCATATTCCACCTTGCTCAGGCAGCACGGTGGGAGCAGTCCTTGAGGAGAGAAGATTTTTCAAAAGAGAAAATTTCAATAAATCTAGAACTACACTGTGCTGTCTAGAACTACTTTGTGCCCAACCCTTGTACAGCGTGCCGATGAGCTGACCAACAGCCTTACAAAGTTTATGGGTTGGTCAGAGTTGCAATCTAAGCACTTTCTTTCTTCTTCCTTAGATGATTAAGTCCCACAGGCTTGCCAGAGGTATGATCCTAGCCACAGCTCAGCAGCAGCATAAGGCATAAGAAAGGGGTGGCATGTTACTCCTTGCAAAGCAAAGTGGTTTTGTATATGCCGGTGGGCTCCGTGGAGACTTTTCATTCTTACACGATCTATTGTTTCAAGGTGCACTCTAAAACATACAAAAATATTACGATCTATTACTGGTCTGCAACTGGTCTCAGAACACAGCAAGTTTTCTTTCAGTGCTTTGGTGAGAGGTATTTCACACAAGAGATTATAATTCTTGGAAAATCAAATATGCTCTCTGAAGTATTAGTAGTTCTAAACTGTGTACTGGTTATTTTAACCAAAACTTAAAAATTCTCTTCCTGCTCTGTCTTTACAACTACAGTGGAACATATTACTGTCCATGCTCCATGGAAAACAGCACACTATTTGTTGCAGGGTTTAAAACTGGCCCATGTTTATCTTCTTAGTTCAGTATGGTTTTCTATGAGGCAAGTTACAACACCAATTAAGATTTCCTCAGGATTATAGTTTTACCATCCTACTCATGAATCCACGTGAAATGCTGTGACTTGGATAGCTTATATTAAAATACACCTCACTTAAAGTGTTATTTTAATTGTAACAAAGTTATAAGAAAAATTTTCAAGCATAATTTTTCAGGAGATTCTTATTAGCCACCTGGGTAGTTGCCTATATCCATTTAGAATGGGTTTTGCTATGCAAAACATGCTCAAATTCAGAGGGATTGGAGAATAAACAACTATCCCATGAGAATACCAATAGCACAATTTGGCCTCTAGTGATTCTTATAACTTGCATTGAAGGTATGTAAACTACACCTGGAGGTTTGTATTAATGGTTTCAAGCTCTAATTGCTTCATAGACATCATAGGGCTTTTAATTAAAATCATACAAGCTCAATTATTTGTGTGCTTGACTAACCCACCCAATTTATCTGACCCACCCATCTGTTTTAGAGAAATGTATGATCCACAGTGCAGGTTAGAATAACCTTAGAGGCTGATATAATTGATGGCCTCTTTACCACATCTGGTATTTTTTCATAGCCCCAAGCCCTAAACATGCTGAGAAGTACTCCCTGTCTTTCCCCTGCACGCCTCATCCCTGTTCTGCTTTGTTTCTATCCAAGAGGAATTCTCCTTGCGTTATTTATTTTGGGAATAGAGCCCTAGAGTTAAGGTGGAAACTTGACAGTTATCATAATGAAATAAAGGTTATTAAATCTAATTTATTCAAGTCTGAAACTTTGCCAATGACTTTCTTCTACCCCCAGAATATGGAAACAGTTTTCTAACAGAGATTAAAGAAAACAAGCGACGGCGCTCCTGAAATTGATCGGGTAGTGTGTGGAAAAGTTTGAAAACTCCCTATAGAGTTCTGCCTAGGTATTAGGTATTTCCTCTACTTTTCTTTCCTTATTGTACATTACTAAGGCTATTTTCTTGAAAACAAACACTTTGTTCAAGTATTCGCCTCTCTTTTTCTGCTTCTTAGAAGTCTGAAATCCTAATCCTCTGTTTGTGACATTACAGCAGGACTACTATGGAAATTATTACACTTCCAGAGCTCAAGAGAACTATGACACCAGGTAGAGAATAAGCAGGAGAGGCGGATGAACTGTTGGGAAACAAGAATGTCTTTTTATCCAAATATTTTCATTAATAAAGAACGAGGGAAGGGAAGGAAAGTACATGATAAGTTTCTGAAACCCAGCTGTTCTTTTAGCCAAGCATTCAGGAGGAGGAAGTGTGGAAGGACCCTGTCATTCATAGGAGAAAGGGTTTATTTTTGTGGGTGGATTTACTTTCTGTTTTGTGTTTTGCTGTATTTGTTTCTTTATTTCTTTCTTTCTTTGTTTTAATCTTGACCTTTGGCTCCTATGATTTATTTACATACCTTGATATTTTATTCTTTGTATTCTACAGGCACTAATGTTAGGAGCAGCCAGACAGTCATTTGCTGTGCTGAGTCACAGACCTCCAGAGATCTCTCCCAGGGACATAGCATTGTCAGTTACCTTCAGCAATCCTGAGTTTTGTTTTATTTTGTTTTGTTATTTTTTTAAAAAAGTTTTAAAATGTTATAAAAAATCTTTTCCTACTTACCTTCTCCTACAATAATCTGTCATGTTTCAAACTTTACTTTCATAACTGTGAGCACACACAGATCTTACATTTTCATTTGGCAGTTAACTCCAACAAAGAGGGGCTTCAGTGGAAAACTGAATGTAAAGTGATGATGGGCAGGTTTTAACCCCTCAGTAGTGAATGTCTACTGAAAAGATAATGGCTGTACCAGACCTTCACTGTATATTCATTTTATTGATAGAAAGATCACTAAAAAGGAAAACTGACTGGGCTAACAGACATCAAGAATGGTTTGGCACACTTTATTTGTTTTTCTAAAGAAGTAAGAAAGAGGAAGTGGTACATTCTAAGCAGATTCTACAAGAGTTTGTAAAAAAAAAAAAAAAAAAAAAAAAAAAGAGGAAATTAAAATGTTAGAAATGTTAGCTATTGCTATTAAAACAAAGATCTTTGTTAAAACAAAGAAAGGTGGTAAGAATTGTATATGTTCAAAATGTGGGATCTATGGCCAGGTACTAAATATTATTTATCATACAGTGGATGTTGTTGGGGAGGAGTGTATGGCAGATTTCACAGTGAAGGACTGCAGCTGCCTTGCAACAGATATCTTCACAAGAAGAGATCATTATCACTGTGGTCCAGACAGGGGTGTAAAGAAATGCGATACTTTACTCACTATTGCACATGAAGCATAGGCTAGAAGATCAGATAAAATTGCTGAATACAGAACAAGAGGTAGTGCTTCATCAGGAACTTTTATCTACTGTTTCATGGGAGAAAACTTTCTGGTTGAAAATACAAAGTGAAAAACCAGAATAAATGCAGTTTGTTGGTAAAAACTGGATATTTGAAAAATATATTAAGCCTTACTCTAATTTAATTTGTCATGAAGTAGTAATTCCCAAAGGAATCACTACATTTCACATTAGAAATTTACTATATCGGGTTCAACAGAAAGAAGCAGTGATGAATGTCTCTAAAATGTTTTGTAATCTGGATATGTGATACTGGATAGAAACTGAGCTAACCCCAGTTTTTTTCATTCCAGCCTCCAGGTTTTGTGTGTGGGGAATACAACTGTAATGTTTGCTTGGGTCAGTTGATGTGAATTACAAATCCAGCTGATGGTAAATGCAGAGCAGAGCAAAACTGATCAAGAGTGTGCAGTCTGGAGCAACCAGATCTCACAGCCAAAAATGGCCATTTGATTTTCACATCTATAGTGTACTCCAGGCTGTGTGATGCCCGAGTGCCATGTGGCTCATCCATCTATAGCCGACTAATGTTTCCACTAACATATGCTGGAGAAAAGGAAACATGGTACCATAGTTTCCTTTTCTCAGCCACATAATAGCTGAACAACTATTTGTCTACTTCTAAATACTGAAATGATCCCTAGCCCTTGTGAAGACCTCCGAATCAGAAAATTCAAGGAACATAAGGCAGAGTTCCTGGCTCTTCCTCATATGCATGTATGAGATATGAGAAGGGCAGAAAGCATGCATGAATGTTCAAACCAGGCACATCTTACAGATTAGAGATCTACAATAACTTTGATTTCATGATTATATCCTGGTCTCAGAAATGTAGGATATGACTGTAGCATTCACTACTGAGTGCCGCTTTGAAAAGTCTCTGAAAAAGTAATCTTGGCATTTTTGTCTTCCTTATTTCTCTTTATCCTATCTCACATGAGTTTGGTTAATGAAACAGAAGTTTGTTAGTTGTCTCTCTAGTATCCCTCATCTGCTCATGCTTTACTCTGAACCTTGAGAGGACAGACAAGACATCTATCTTTCTTCTCAAACAGGCTAAACAGTGGAACAGGGATTAGAATGTTCTCTCAAAAATGTGGGATTAGTATTTACACTGATGGTTGCAGAATGCAACTAATAAGAAATACCAGGCTGTTCTGGAGGTGATGGACCCAAATTAAGAGACTCCCCCTCATTCTCCTGAAATGGCCCTGAGTTAGCAGTGTTGCTGGAAATATTATCTCTGAGATCATTAGAGAAGGTGGGGCTAGGTGTGCCTCCTTCCCTGTTCCTCCTCAGTGGGAATCACCAACCTGGGATGGAAAACTCCAAAGCAATACTTTTCCACTTGGGAAATCTTATGGTGTTTTACATGGCATTTGCAGTTCAGAGTTTGAATATTCCCATTTTTGTCTTAAAGACAGTTCAGATTTCTTCTACAAATTTTCACAGCAGCTCTTCCCTTTTGTCTCAAGGCCACCAGGTATCCTAAGACTACATCATAGAAAATTCAGCATGGTTACTTAAGCTCCAACCCAAGCACTAAAAAGGCATTTTCCTGCATAAACTTTCCCAGTTTGATACTGGGATATTTTCACAGTCAGCAGAAACGCGCAAAAACAAATCCTGTATCATTTTCCACCACGGAAAAGAAACCATGGAAAACTCATAGGAGATTTTAATCTAGTCATACTAAAATGAACATTACTGGTAAAAAGTAAGCAAAAAATACATGCAAGTATTAGTGAGAATTCTCACTTTTCAAAGGGGCAAAATAGAATATGTTAAAATGCTCAAGGCAAGGGTGTTACTCCACCTGCTTCAGTATCCTAGGAGGATTCCGTCCATTCCTCTGCCTGTTGTCCCAGTCTATGACAGCCTGAATCTGTGTGTTCCTGCCTCCAGCTCCTGACTGCTGCTGACTCCAGGAGTCCAGCCTGGACTTTCCCAGGGCTGCCCTGCAGCCTCAGGGGTGATGTGAGGGTACTGGGGGAAACGGGTAGGTACGTGGTATCGTTTTTATGTATATATGTATATATTTGATTATTTCCCCTTTTTGTCATGACATTTTGTTCATTAAAGCTGTTTAGTTTTGTTTCCAACCCATAAGTCTTCCTTATTCTCTCTCTTTATGAGGGAGGGGGATTAATAGAGAGCATCTGTCATTCAGTTAATTGCTGGCATAGCGTTAAACTGTGACACTTGTCTTCGTAAGTCACATTCATAGTGACTACCTTACAGTCAATACTTTGACCTTTCCTGGGGCTTGTCTTTGTTCAAAAGCTAATTAACATTTCCTGGGGCTTGTCTTTGTTCAAAAGCTAATTAACATTTTCAGGCCAGAATGGCCCTAAGGCTTTTGTTTCAGGCCTGCTCAAACCACACCAAGATTTTCTTCTCATCTCCTTTATATTTAGATTGGGTGAGGCATCATCAGTACCTGTCAGTTAGAAGATAACATTTAACCCTTTCTCACCATGGCCAATGCATCAAAATTGGTGACTGGTTCAGCTAATCACTGATAGCTTTTGCCAACTCGAAATAAGTACTGAATTTCTGGTATGTACTGAAAACTTATGTGGATAATATGACCACATCTCCTTTAGTATTTGCACTTCACAGCTTCCTTTAAATTGGTCCCATATCCTGTAGTGAGCCCAGGACATAAGATAAGGTTTTTAGTTTATATTGCTTAATTACCATCCATATAAAGTTGTTTAAAACCCACACTGTGCATGCAGTCATTCTGTAATAATTTTTAGGTCACTGCCCTACCAAAATAGAAGCCTCTGTTGAGTTTTCCATAGTTAGATGCCTGTTTTATTGAAAAAAACACACACCACCCTTACTTCCTTTATATATGTATACATATATATATAATATATACATAATTTTTTTTCATGGAATAAATGGAATAATTTGGCTTGACTGTCACTAACAATCTTAGAGGTTTTTTTAGTGAAATCTTCCTGGCATTTACCAGATAGGAAAGCTATTGTGTGTATGGTAGTATAAGCCTTCCACTTATTACCTGGTCTGGTTGTAACATACGAAAGATGATGTTGTAAATAGCTGCAGCTTCAGCTGCCTCAGTTACAACCTGATTTAGCTTAAAA
Organism: Phaethornis superciliosus; assembly: GCA_023637945.1. NCBI lineage: Eukaryota > Metazoa > Chordata > Aves > Apodiformes > Trochilidae > Phaethornis > Phaethornis superciliosus. Next base: position 50,261,319 of record JAJQWJ010000004.1, read on the forward strand.
GATCTATGTTTGTCTGTCTGCTTTTTATTCACCAAAGTGAGTGGGAAGATACCCAGACACCTAAATCATATCCAAAGTCCTACAGTTCTTCCATAAGAATTAATGAAACTGTTCAGATTTTCACATGACACTTTTAAATCTAAAATGTCCTGGCAGAATAATTCATTATTCATTATTCCATTATTTACAGAACTAGGGATGTCTATAATTTTCCTATTTTGTCAATTTTATATTATTTTCTTTCCAATGGAATGCTGCATTACATTACAGTAAATTATTTAATTACAATTTATTATAGAGTAAATAAAAGCAGGTATTTTTGTTCCTGTTATCATCATCATCATCCTTTTTCTTCTCTAAGAGAAAACTCAGTTTCAGGTGGTGGCATAATCTATCTACCCAAGGTGAATGTTTTTCTGATTATATATTTACATTGATGAGAATATTTTCTATGTTTGAATCAAATTTGCAAAGAAATAGTAAATCTTTTGAATTTAAAGCAAATCGAAATGTGAACTATTTCAAAGGTGATACAGATAATATAAAACTCAACAGAAAGATAATTTTGTTTCCTATCCTCTTTAGAAAAAAGGGGAACAGACATGAAAAAACATATTGCTTTAGTTGAACACAGGAAATCCTAAAATCTTGCAAGATTCTATCTTTATCAAGTTTCTAACTCAGATGTCAAAGATTTGTATCTGTGTCTGCTAAGACTGGACATCTTGCCCAGATTCTGGACTTCAGACTGCTGTGAAACAGCTACAGTTCCTTTTCAGAATCAGAAAAAGAGACAGCAAAGACTTTCATAACAATACTGTATCTGAAAAGCAGTATTTTAATGCTCCACTTTGCTTCCGCCGAGCCTAGATCAATAGGCACTTGGGCACTTTCTGGATTTTCAAAACATTACTTCAGTAATTACCAAGAGCTTTTTGAGGTTTTTGTTTGTTTTCTAATCCCAACCTCTGGTGGCAACCAGTATCCAAACATGGGAGTTCAGTGCTTTTAACCTTTCCTTAGGGCTTGAGAATTACTGCTTTGGAGAACTAGATCAGTAGACTCCAAACTGATTGGTCCCTTTTTCATATGAAAAAGCATCACTACAAAGAAAGCAAAAAGATTTGCTGGTCTGTGCAAAAAAAAAAAAAATGATAATGTAGATCCATCAGTTTCTTACCACTGTAACACTTATTTTCTCAGTCACTTTTTATTCTGCTGCCATAATACCCAGCTCCTTGATTGACACGATTGCAGCTTAATTTAGGAGCAGGAGGCAACTGGCTAAACGGGAAGTATTTCAAATGCATTCCCTAAGGTTTTAGTCTCTAGCTCGTGTTCTGTGCCATGAGTGTCTGCAAGACAGTTATCACAGATAGAGCAGATGGAGTTTGATAGAACCCATGTTTTTCCACTGTGAGAGTTCCTACAAAAAATGGAAAAACATGAACGAGCAATTAAGTTTCTTTTTTTAAAAAAAAAAAAAAAAAAAAAAAAAAAGAGAGAGAGAGAGAACATTTATTCGTCTCTAAGAGAGTGTAAGGAATAGAAAGCACAAGAATCTCATTTGTTGAGCACCTCACCTGTTCTCTTTACTAGTTCAATTGCAGCTGAATGAATACCAGTCCTTGTCACATCTTAACTACTACTTGTGAAATTTTAAACCAGTGTGGACATCTTCTGCCTTAAAACTGGGATAAGGCAAATTACGTCAGAAAAATACAAGCTATCAGGGAAAAAAATTACAGCACCAGCCAGCAGTCGACTTTACAGAATCACAGAATTATCAGAGTTGGAAAGGACATGAACATGCACTAGATATGCATTAAATATATCTGGATTTGAGAGGAACCAGAAAATTCTCCCTTGATATCTTCTTTTTGCTTCCCTCAGTATCTGTCGCTGCAAGTATAGTGCTATGAAAAATCCCCAGTAGAGATTTTCTGGTACTGTCTTGTTTCTGTCTAAGTAGCAGCATCGGTGCAGAGAAAATGGAGAGAAAAGTGTTTGTGGATCATTGATATGGTTCCTGTCAGGCCAGTCTTCCACATTATAGATCCAGACAAATAGTAAAAAAATCGCAGCCTGCCATAATGTCTAATGCTGTATTTATGCTAGAAGAGTACTGCAACAATTATAAGAAAACCACAACAATGCAGAATCTAAATGACCAATATTTCATAGATTTTACACTACCTAAGAACAAGCTGGGGTGAAGGCAGGTTGGGATAAAAAGAGCAGGAGATGCTCAGCTGTCTTCTTGTCACAGCTGAGGTCATAAGCTCAGGAGAAGTGGCAGGAGCAGCAGGTGCTTCTGAAAATCCTCCTGGAGCATTGCCAGTGGCACATGTTTGCCAGATCATGCTGTGTGAATCAATAAAACCACTGTCAGAGTTTACTCTAACAAATATTCTAACAGTTTTCTAACGAAATAACCTGTATCATCCAGAAATTGTTTTCTTTTGAAACCTGGAGGACTTGACCAAAGACTCAGAAGAGATAACTGCAGTATTCCCAGTGATTCCACGAGTTTTGGATCAGCGTCGTGAACTGTGGGAAAGAAGTGCAGAAGAAAAATTTCTCCCAGTGGTATGCCTGGGAATCTACTTTCCCAGACACTGTGATTGTCACTGACCTTCATGGGGGCAACAAAAAACTTGTTTTATCCATCTGTTTTCAGCTGACCTGGTTTTGGTCAATTTAATACTCTCTAGGGCAAACCCCTTGTGAAATCATAAAGACAAAACATGAAAGATATGCATGTGGGAGAAAGGGATTTCTACAAGAATTACATATAGGAAAAACTGTATTCATGGACCTCCTGAAAAACCCAAATATATGGATTCTGAAGCTAGGTGTGAAAGCAGTTGATTATAAATGGATCTCAGCTGTAAGTTTTCAGGCTACCGATGAACAAATGTGACAGAGAAGTTGTCTGCCTGCATTTTCTCCTCATCTATCCAACCAGATTGTACCTAAAGTGTCATAAACAGAGACTTGCAAAGAAGATGGGCTTCAAGGAAAGAGCAAATCACCTGGAAAAAGTCAGGACCTAAATAACTGGCTGAGACACCATGCTGTCTGGGCCACTGTTTCTTATGTTTCCATGTTAAGAATGGATTGGCTTCTACTTTTGCTGGGTATGTACATACTGGCCTATGTATGTATATATTGAAATATGTAGTTCATTGGAATCTGTTTCTGTTGCCATTGTAGTAATATGCTTTACTTTAAGTCCTCCTAATAGAATGGGTTAATAATAATGAAATATATAAACATTATTATATACAAAAATAGTTATAAGGAAAAATAAATTAGGAGGCAGAACTGCTTGTTCTTTGGAGAAAATGGGAAAATGTATTGGGTTTGTTTTTTTTTGTAGAGGGAGAACGCTATGATTTAAAAGCGAAGAATTTCAGATATCTTAAATGTGTGTATTACAATGCCGATATATTAGATGAAATTTTATTTTGTATATATAAATCCTCAGAATGCACCTTATTGTATTAGCTAACAGTGCCTAGCACCAGTTTCCTGGTAGACATTTAAAAAGATTTTCTGGGCTCTTCAGTGACTCAAATACTGAATGAAAAATTTAAATTTTTACTCAATATCTTTGTTTCATTCCATTTTATCAGGCAATCCAGATAAAAGAATAGTCACTCTTTCCTTGAGTAAAAGACTGTATATAGAAAGTGGCCTCTTTTGGCAAAAAAGTGAATTACCCTATTGTTGAATTACTCTATATAGGATGTTGTTACAGGACATTATTTTTTGCCACAAAAATTACAGAACTCCTTCTGTCAACTATAGCTCTTTGTGTAGGGAAGGACAATATACAATATACAACATTATACAACATTTACAGTCAAAGGGTTTATATTATAAAAACAGAACAAACTTCTGTTTGTACATTAAAAAATAAGCAGCTATTCAGACATCAATTGAATCATTATGCCAATTTACAGTTTCATTGATAACATCTCAAAAATATTACTCTATCCATAAAAAAGCATATTTTAGTCTAATCAGTTTTTATTCCTTCTGTTCCAGCTATCTAATGTCTAGTTCAAATATTGATTTTCTCTTAATAACATGGTCTTATGATACTGTCAATACAACTGTGATGTCATAAACAGATGATTTCTTCTTTCAGTCACAAAAAATGTAAGTTTCTAAATACCAAAATTTTCCTTTCAAATATATTTCCACCAACATATTTCCAACAATGAGACTTAGGTTATTTTAAATTTTCTATTTCTATTTTTAAATTTTCTATTTTAAAGTCCATCTAAAATAAATCCAGTGGCTTTTCCAGTATCACATGCTGGGCCAGTTTTTCTCTCAATTGTATCAACACAATCTTATAGAAATCAATGTCATTACTGTATCATAAATTGAGAATGAGGTATTTTTATTTTTGACTGTGATTATTACAGTCCACCTTTCTTTTCCCCCTGTTTTTTTATCTTTTTTTTCAAACACAGATTTGCTTTTTTTTTTTTTTTTTCTTTTTCTTTTTTTGTTCTAGCATTTTGTTGTTTTTTTTTTACAGCTCATTTTGCTCCAGGATTAAATTCAGTTTTCAGTTTGGACAGTCTGAGCTGAGAAAAAAAAAGCAAAACAAACACTGTCTACTTTAGAAAGTTATTCAGGCACCATGGGCTAGGTCTTGATTAATGCTCTCCTTTGAAGCCATTGTTATCTAAACTCTTATACAATTTGTTCTGGAATTCTCCTCGCTTTCAATAGTAGCGTTGAAAACTCAGTGAAGTTAACACAAAGAACTACTGTAATGAGGTAAGTCTGTATCTATACCATTAAAAGGGACAGGAGTCAATTATTTCATATGCTGCCAGTGAGCATCACTGTTAAGGGAACATATGAACAGTACAAGTTCGATTCAGTTGCCCTAAACAGAGGCATCTAGAGACATTTTTAGTTGCCCTAGGATTTCCCACGTGGCATTCATATGCAAATCCAAAAAGGCACAAGTCTTTCTTATATTCTTGGGGTATCATCTCTGCCAGGGCTATACAAATTCTTTAGTGTCTGAAATTACATGAGAGAATTTTGCTCAGACAATTGAATCAAGACCTAAATGTCTGTGTATTCTGTTACTTAGTCATCACCATGAAAAATTAGCTTTGCACTTTGTCGATAAAGGATATGCCTATTAAATTCTTTAAATGTATTTTTAAAAAATTGTTTTATATGAGTTTTACAAAGTCTGCAAAAAACAAACGTGAGAATAATGAAGTCCCAGAACCTTTACACCACATGCTTTGTTCTCTTGGCTGGCAAATTATAGCACATTCCCATGGGGGCATATATAACCATGTAGAAGCACAAGTGAAAAACATAGTTAACCATGTAAAAGCCAGAAGACAAAATCGTCTGCTGCATAACTAGGTACAGCCCTTGTGATACGTACAAAGTTGCTCTTGTTTCATGTCATGGTGAACTGTTTGACTGTTTAACTTGGATTCTAATACAATTACTAAATGTAGATATATAGGCTCTGGTTCAATCAACATGAGCAAGATTAGAATGTAGCGATATCAGAAACTGCTTTCCAACCCTATGGAGTGAAGAATGCTTCTAAAGTGAAATATTCTGAATAATTCCATTTATCCTAATTGCATATTTATACTATGAAATATATTTTTTTTTCTAGATGGGTCATCTAATGCTTACTTTACCTTTGCTACAGCATTTGATATAAATATTAGGAGAGTATTTTGCCCAACAATTTCAGAACAGGAGAGTCTTCAAGTGTTCTGTGTCCATTTAGTGTATGAGAAAACTTCTGAGACAGTGTTTGCAATATATAGACAAAACACAGTGTTTTGTAGCTGTCACTACATAAATATAAAGGTTTCAACCACTTAATATGAACAGCACGCCCATTCTGTTTAGCAAACTTTGTGATCTTGCCTAAGTCACTGTTACAAGCACAGTTTCTTTTTAGCTAATTTTCTGGTTAGTTTCCTTGTCCACAGCCTTTTTTTTACTTTCACCTCATCTGCTGACTCCCTCCATACTATCCTTACCTCACAAGGGCTGACATGCTCCCCACTGCACACTGTACCAGTCAGCATAATCTTGGAGATACCATGCCTCCAAGATGATCAGGTCATCTCATACCAGTCTCCTGGCTACACAAATGACCAACCCTCAAAGTACCAGTTCTACTTTGGTAACTTTACCAATATTGTGTCCTGATGAACTTGTAATGTCAAGAACTTTCAGTGGTATTCAACATGGCTTTAGATGGATCACTTAAAGACATATCATAATCTAAGTGTAAACTACTTTTTATAGTTTGTTTATATTAATCATAACTTTAATTAAACTTAGATTTCCCTATGCTAATGTTACTATGATTATACTGACCTCTAGGGGTTTGGTTTCCATCACAGAAATCTTTAGCTACAAGGTAGTAAGGTCATTTTCCTGCTTGAGTTGTATCTGTAGAATCATAATCTTACTTTTTTTGCACATTGCAGTTTCTTTTAAAATTAAGAAAGAAGTGAAATGAACACTAAATGAACAAGACAGAAAAGCACACACATACAAGTGTGTAAGGCATTGGGTGAGAAACAAGAATGGGGTGAGAATCTTCATTCATGCCTTGAATAAAATAAGTACACTTTCAAGGCCTGCCAGATGCAATATCCTATATATATAATAAAAGCAATGGTATTCTTAAATATTTTCATTGTAGCTCATATTCACCCTGCAATATTCATTGTATTAAACACTAATTTTTATTTTGCAGACTTTTGCTTCTTCTGAGGATAATTAACACAATTTTCAGGAAGAAAGACTTGGACATTTTTCAGTGACAATTCACCTTCTGTGAAATATGTGCATTTATCATATCTGGAGACAAACTGGTTGCTTTGAATGATGCAAATCTGGGTTCTGAATTATGAAATTGATTTTTTAATAGATAAAACTGCTAACATACTAACAATATAAATATTTCTAAAAGGACTTCTGTCGTACATATAACATTATAGTAATTATAGTAGTGTGTATCAGCAACATGTTATTCAACAAAATCTTTGTGGCCCTAGTGCCTCCCAGTAGCATGGATTTTCCTAGGAAAAGGCCCCTACTGTTAATGTTAGAGAAGTAAGATTTCATGAGTTTATGAAAGGTAGGTCCTGTCTGATCAACCTGATCTCCTCCTACAACAAGATGACTCAGATGAGGAAAGATGAGGGAAGAGCTGTGGACATTGTCTGTCTGGACTTTAGTAAAGCTTTTGACGCTGTCTCACAGCATTCTTCTTCAGAAACTTATGGCATTTGGCTTGGATAAATATACCCTGCATTGGATAAAAAATTGGCTGGATGGTCGAGCTGAAAGAGTGGTAGAGAGTGGAACTAAATCTGGCTGGTGCGTGGTCACGAGTGGTGTTCCCTAGGGTTCAGTGCTGGGGCCTCTTTCTTTAATATCTTCATCAATGATTAGGGTGAGGGGATTGAGTGTACTCTCAGTAAAACTGCAGATGACACCAAACTAGATGGCTGTGTCAATCTGCTGGAGGGTAGGGAAGCCTTACAGTGGGACCTGGAGAGGTTGGACCAATGAGCCAGGTTAATTGTATGAGGTTTAACAAAGCCAAATGCCAGGTCTTGCACCTGGGTCATAACAACCCCATGGCTCTACATGGTAAGACTTGGAGAAGGGTGGTTAGAGAGCTCTAAGTTAGAAAGAGATCTGGGGTATTGGTTGACAGTCAACTTAATATGAGTCAGCAGTGTGTGCAGGTGGCCAAGAAGGCCAATGGCATCCTGGCTGCTGTTAGGAACTCAGTGGCTAGCAGGAACAGGGAGGTGATCGTCCCTCTGTACTCAGCTCTGGTGAGGCTGCACCTTGAGCACTGTGTTCAGTTCTGGGCACCTCACTATGAGAGGGACACAGAAGTGCTGGAGCGTGTCCAGAGAAGGGCAACAAAGCTCATGAAGGGCCTGGAGCACAAGTCCTGTGAGGAGCAGCTGAGGGAGCTGGGGGTGTTCAGTCTGGAGAAGAGGAGGCTGAGAGGAGACATCATTGCTCTCTTCAGCCACCTCAAGGGAGGTTGGAGCAAGGAGGGAAACAGCCTCTGCTCCTTAGTGGGTTGTGATAGGAGCAGAGGGAATGGATGGAAGCTGCACCAGGCGAGGTTTAGGCTGGATGTTAGGAAACATTTTTTCACTGAGAGGGTTTTCAAACATTGGAATGGCCTGGCCAGGGCAGTGGTGGAGTCACCATCCCTGGAGTTATTTAAAAGGTGTTTGGACCTGGTCCTTAAGGACATGGTTTAGTAGTTGATTGTGCTATTGGTCAAAGGTTGGACTGGATGATCTTGGAGGTCTCTTTCAACCTAAAACATTCTGTGATTCTGTGATTTAAATACTGTATGCCAGCAGATGTAGAAGTGAACGTTTACTACTGCTTGAAAATATACTGAGACATCCTTTACTATAGAGTTGGATACAGATGCATACAATTTTATGTATCTCCAGGATGACCTTAAGGCAACTTTCCAATGCCTGAAGGCAGTCTACAAGAAAGCTGGTATAGGGATTTTTGCACCAGTAGGGTGGTGAGAAGACAAGGGGAAAACTTGAAGAGGGGATATTTAGGTTAGACGTTAGGAAGATATTTTTTTCTTTGAGGGTGCTGTGACACTGGAAAATGTTGCCCAAGCTAGCTGTGGATGTCCCATCCCTGGAAGCGTTCAAGGCCAGGTTGGATGGGGCCTTCAGCAACCTGGTCTAGTGAAAGATTTCACTGCCCAAAGCAGGAAGTTGGAACTAGATCATCCTTAGTGTCCTTTCTCTCCCATTCTTAGCTAAAACAATAATTATGAAAATACAGTATACTCAAACACACTATTGATTCAGATTTTACAAGTAAATATACAGCACTGATCTTCATTGTTGCTTACTTTTGCTTAGCTTACTTCTATCAGAGTCCAACCAAACTCATCAGGTCACTTACAAGGGCAAGACAAATAGAAAGATGATATGTAGTTTATGTTTTATGTTGTTTTTTACATGAAAACTTTATTAGCATTACTGTTGAGCAAAAAAATGTCAATAAAATGTTTTATCTCTCATTTCAGGTTGGCAGCATACATTTAAAATTCAGTTCCATTTGAATAATTTCTTAATTTGTCTAACAATTAAAAATTAACAATGAAAAAATTAAAACAGTGTCAAAGCAAGAATTCAAATGGACTAAAGATTTCCCGTACAGTTCCACTTATAATGTTTATTTACAATATTAAAACAGAAATTATATTTCTAATATGTATTGCAATTCTCAATGAAGAGAAAAATATTTTCTAAAGACACTTCATGGTTCTAGTGTGACAGTTTTAACATGTATAACTTTTCTACTTATTTATTTTTCATTTGACATGGTTATATAAATGGAACCCCACCTAAACAGCCCACTAGTTAATACCCTATATTAATTGAAAAAAAAAAAACAACATTCTGGGTAATCTTTAGAATGTTATGGCTTTAGAATGGCTTTTTTTTTTTTTCTTTTTTTTTTTTTTTTTTTTTTTTTCTTCTCTCCAGAAAAGTCCTGCAAAATCAGTGTTTCTGGAAATTTTTATATATATTTTACACCCATAATTTTAAAAAATAAATTGTTCTAACACTAAAAATTTTAGTTTTCTAAGACTCCATTGTAACAAGTGGGATGAAGACTCCTTATCAGTTGTTGGTCATCAGGCTAGGAATCTAGGGGCTGGTTTTTGTCCTCAGCTTGTTGTTTTCAATTTTTTAAACAATGCTGGCCCATTGAGAATACAAACCACTTACTTTGTCAGCAACTGGCCTGGAATATTTATGTATGGTAAATAGTTTTGAGAGTTTGATCCATAAAGTAGGTAAGAGAAATATACTGCTCTTAGCAGAGGCTTCATTTTTTAATTGTACTTAACACAATATGACTGGTTTTGATAGTCAAATGGAAATTAGCTTTATGTGGAAAAAAACCCAAACAAAACCCCCAAAACAAACAAACACAAAAACCCACCCCCAAACAACCAAAACAAAACCAAATTGTATTGTTTATGTGAATGAAGTTTAAGTTGTTATGGGAAAGGATTTTACTTGACTTGTGCTGTTTGGTTTGGCTGCTATTATAGAAAATATTCCAGTGATGAAATCAAAGGTCAAAGGCAACTGGGAGGAAGTTATAAAGGTGAATTGCGTAAGATGTTGCTGAATAACAGGAGTTTACAACTCCAGCTATTGCTTCTGTTCAGAGTACTTTGATGTGTTGTATAATAGTAGTATGTGAAGAATGGATTTTAGTTTAGTGTGATAAGTTTTTCAGATTGAGATATTTCACATTTACAAGAGTAAGTATAAATAAAGGCACTTAATGGGTTTGAATAATAGCATATTATATGTTGCTTTTTTCTGGACTATTTCCTCATGTTAAAGAAGTTGTGGAAAAACCTGGAAGTACTTGTATGTGGCCAATGCATCTTGTTGCAACTTTAGAATGAAATAGTTAAGGAAATTTACCGATGCTACAATGTATCTGTAGCATAGTGAATATGCAGCACCACTGCTTCTTCACAGTCTTCTGGACAAATCAGTCTGGAGTCTAGTCAACATTAACTTGATTTTTAAAGTGTTGCAATAAGAAAAATGCTATTAATACATTCTGAGTCTTCTCTTTTGCCATATAATATGAGAAGGGAAGCTGCTATGCCAACACGGACAACCCCTATGCAGAGCACCTACTGAGCTAAGACATTCAATATGTAAGACTTATCCGTGTTAAGACTTTTCAAACCAAGTGCATATCATGGCCTAAGTGCAGTATCATTCCTGGTGTATGGAAAGACTAAAACAGGGATAATCGACATGACTCTCAAAAGGGCTAAGGTGACATAGCACACCACTGTCATTTCAAGAATGGACCCTCAGCTGCATAGCTGACTTTTAACTAGCATACAGTGTAGTGCTGTTTTGTGACCTGGCACCACAGAACTCCACGCAGAGTTGATTAGTGGATCACTTACCAGGCCACATTGTATGTGTCTCTGTTGAAACCAGATGGTTTCTGGAGATGACTGAGCTAGCTGATGAGCAGTAAGCTGAAAAGCCACCTTTGTGAGTCTCACTCTAAGTGTGTGAGATACATTAAACTTGAATGACAAAGTAATTTTAAAAATAAAAGATATCCAGATGTCACACTGTTATGAGGGATGCCTTTCTATGCTAATAAATGCAACATTACATTTTGCAAGATGTATGGCATTTATTTAACAGCTTAGAAGAGTAAGAAAAGATTTTTCACTGAAACTGGAGGGAATTCTAATAAGCAGAACCAGGTAATTTATTAGTTATTTGTCAAAATAAATAAATAAACATTTTGTACTGGTCACTATTAATAGTAAGGATGTTATTTTATCTCTCTTGTAAATTTTAGCATTTGGTTTAATTCTGACTGCCTTAGGAAGCATTTCTTTATTCTGCTTTAACACATTTTTTACATTTAGATTTTGCAGATCTTCCTACAAAAGTGAAAGAACCTTTTTTAGCATGAGAGATCACACTGAGGCAGTATTGAGATTAAATAGATGTAACAACAGAGATACCACATTTCCTGTGGCATTTTTCTTTTCAATTCTAGGCCTATTCTAGGCTAGATCTTCTACTTTATCCAAAGAGTAATATAGATTTTGTAATTGTATCATAGCCATTTTACAATGAGCAAGCTAAGAAAAATTTAAAAAATCCAAACAGGAGAAATTTTAAATAGCTACAATAAAAGCTATCAAGACACAGTTGTATCGCACATCTTAGTTCTAACAAATAATAATTTTAAATACCCTTGGATGCATTTCTTTCTGTAAATTTCACATGGGCTGAGTGAAACTGACATTCTTCTCAGTTCCAAAGGTGATATTAGATTACTCCAACCAGAATTTCAGTTTCATTCAGCAAGGTCAGATTCTGTAGAGGACTTTTCATTTCAAAATTACATTCAGAAGATGATATTTGTATCCTCATATGATTCTTTACTATTTATTTCTTTAAACCAAACCAAACAGAAACTATGTATGTGAATTGTTCTACAGAATTTAAACACATACATTACTGTATTAAAGCACAATTGTCTGGAGACTGAGTACAGAAAGAAAGCCTGTAGCCAGGCATTTTGTAATTAAATAAATATACAACAAAATAATTCTCAAGATGCAGTCATTGTCCATTTTTTTTCAGCTTACAGGGTGCTTAATATGCTTATTTGCAGTATAATCCATTAAGCTCAGCTTTGTTCAGAACTGTCTTTGTCAAGAGTTGGTAACTAGAAGAGTTGGTTAATCAGTATTTACCATAAAGCACTTGCTTATGTAGTAAAGTGTAGCATATGAAAATAGAATTAAGTTAGTCATCTTGTTTGGATGACTGATAATAGAAAAGTATGATTCTGAATTATTCTGAATTTCAAAAGCTACAATTTAAACTGGATGATGAGACACAGAGACCTTGGTGTTTGACATAAGTAAACAAAAATCGTAATTCACATAAATATTCTGGGTTATATAGAATTATGGCTTGTGCTTTGCATGCCTACTGTCAGCAATTCTGTTTGCAGTGAAAAAAGATAAGGAATTGCTAACCATGCAGATCTTGGGCCTGAACCATCCAAAGTATAATACAAAACAAGTCAAGACAAAGGATCAGACAGAGGACTCAGGAGCAAAGGAGGAAAAGGCTGTCCAAATACACATCTAAAATAGAAGCCTTACATATTAAATTTCAGAGGAAGATTTATCCATTTATCAAGTTTACATGTGACTGAAGGAAATAGAAGAGAAATTTTTAATACCATTAAAGGAATGTGAAGATTGGAAGACAAGGAACAAAATGAGATGTCCGGTCCTAGACCAGAATTCAGCCTTCCTCTCCAGGTGTAATGTTCTCTGATATTATTGCTTGAGTCTGTCTTACATGGGATTTATAAAACAGCTAAGAAATTCTATCATAGTACAATAGTAAATTCAGATTTAACTGATAGCCAGGGATCACAAATTTGTTGTGTTCCTGATATTTATTTAAACTTTCATGGTGAAATATTTTTTTAATAAATATTATTTTTACATGTTGTATCTAGTGCTGTTGATAGCTGATATGATTTTCCATGGTGGAATTCCTCTTCAGCTCACATGGAGAATATAGGATTTCCCTTTTTCCACCTACGGATTTCCTGATTAGCTGGTGATTGCAGATGTACAAGTAAAAGTAGAAGTTGGGAGTGTTTTATTTTTGGCATGAAGCCAATGAGCCTTTCCAAGTTTAGACAGTAACTTTTTACCCTCTTTTCTGTCAGAAGTGATGATAGTTCGAAAACTGTTTTTCACTCATGAATAATAGTTTTGGTGAGCTGATGTGAATTGACTGTCCATTTGGGTAAATATGAAGTAGAGAATTCAGTGAAGAGATAATCATAGAATCATGGAATGGTTTGAGTTGGAAGGGACTTTAACGCTCATCTAGTTCCAACCCCCCAGCATGGGCAGGGATACCTTCCACTAGAAAAGGTTGCTCATGGCCCCATCCAACCTGGCCTTGAACACTTCCAGGGATGGGACATCCACAGCTTCTTCGGGCAACCTTTTCCAGTTTTGCAGCACAGCTTCCTCAGGCAACCTGTTCCAGTGTCTCAGCACCCTCATAGTGAAGAATTTCCTCCCAATATGTAATCTAAATCTCTTCTCTTCCTGTTTAAAGCCATTAGCCCTTTTCCTATCACTACACACACTTGTAAAAAGTCCCTCTCTAGTTTTCCTACAAGCCCCTTTTAGATACTGGAAGGCCTCTATAAGATCTCCCTGGAGCCTTCTCTTCTCCAGACTGAACAACCCAACTGTCTCAGCCTGTCTTCATAAAAGGTGCTCTGGTCCTCTGATATCTTCCTTGCCCTCCTCCGGACTCAGCCCAAGAGCTCCATGTCCTTCTTGTGCTGATGGCCCCCTGAATGGGACACAGCACTGCATTAGCTTCTGTCCAGATTCAAGGGTCCACTTAGGAAAAGATATTTTCTGAGGCTTTTGATGCTATAGTTAGCAGAAGTAAATGACCCCCTGATAGGAAGGGGAAAGATATTGAGTCTTTTTAATCTGTCCTGTGGAATGTAAAAAGACAGCATCTTGCCTGACAACTCTTAAGCCCTTTCTTGACTTTTTCATGATTATTTTCATATTCATATGAATCAGTCAGCCTCCAGAATCACTTCTCATACAACATTATACAAAACAATAAAAAAACAAATACAGAGAAACATTGGCTTGACTGCTGGCTGTCCAAAACATTAAATACGCAAAGAGCAGCAATTTTGTGTTCACCTTGTAAAAGTTTATCTCACTAAAACAAGACAATTTATTCTCTCACAGACACTCAGTTTTCAGCTTAAACATGAACCATGGAACCCAAAATAGTGTACATACGTCACAGTTAATTTTTATGACACAAAAATACACTAAAAGATTATTTCCTATGCCCTTTTTCAGAGTCTTAATTTTCTCTTCCATGGAAGTGGGATGAAGTCTTGGCTTTAATTTTTTGCATATGAAATCAGAAGCTTGTTAGAGGAACTTCTACTCAGTAAAGTATTCACATCAGAAGAATAAAGACCTCCACAGTGTTAGCACTCAACTTAGCTCTTCTTTTCTGCTGTGACTTAAGCAGAGTTAGAGCCTACAGATAGCAAGCAATATTCTCTTCCCACTGTAGCAAAATCTTTTGAATGTTATTTTAAAGCACATAGCAAGTATGTAAGTCCTTCTATGTCAAAACCATGACATCATGAGGAAGTTTCTCTTTTAAGACTCATACTGATGAGGGGTTTGGTGCTTTTTAAGAAATGCTTGAGTTTTTATTCATCAAGCTCTAATTGTTTGAGTAGCCTTATCTGTACTACTTGAGGGATTTGAATCCAGCACAAGTTAATTGAAAACTTTTTAGAGAGGCTGGCATATTAAAATCCCTAACTATTTAGAAAGAAGGACAAATCTGCATGAGGTACCTACAACCTGTTTGGGAGTCAGGGGCTAAATCTGTTTTGCTTTGACTGCAAATTACAGTTGAGCTACTTTTCTGAACAAAATGTTACCAAATGCAGTGAATTATAAGAGACAAGGGGGAAAAAGACATGCTTTGATTTACATTATATTTAATCTAAAATTATCCTTACAGATCATATTTTGTTCATATCTTTTTTTGTAGCAATAAACAGGAAACAAAAATGAATAAATTAATCTCTACTGTTTATAGGAAACTGACCAGCCTCAAGAATTGAGGTTTTTAAGTTTCCCTTTGTCACCCAAAGCGCACCATACTCACAGGCCATTAGGGCTAGGGTACCATATTAATTAGTCAAAGTGTCAAGGACATGAAGACACTTCATGGGTGTGCAAGGGTGCAACTAGAGAAACTAACCTGAAAAGGTCAGGTCACTGAAAAAGGTTGTTGCATAATTGTGTACATTCCTGTTCTAATGAATGATTTGATCTACTTCTGCTTGTCTGGCTTCAGCATGGAAAGAAACAAGCAGTGTTGATGACAGGTTGCAGCCAAACAAGTTCTTCTAGCCTCACATAATTCTTTCACACTGATTAAAGTTTTAGGAGCAGAAGGGATGTATATCAACTGTCTTTGTAACCCTTTCCCATCTACATGACATTTTAAAATTTGTTAAGCCTCAAAGAATTTGAGACTAGTTTCTCATCAGTATTATAAATACAACTTAAACCACAGTGCTGAAGTCACATCTAAGGGTAGCCTGTCTATGACACCCAAACTTTACTATTAGTATGGCTATTTAAAAGCTGTCATATCATTTGTCTTTCTTTCAATGTGATGGGTTTTAGAGTAGCAGGAGGATTGTGATGTTCTGCTGTGGTGAAGAATAATCTTGCAATGGTCTTGGCTTAATAGGACTACACAAAGCATAATTTATCTCATTTAAGAAACCACAACTTTCCCAAATCTTCCATAAAGGTGTTACTGTCTCTTCATTTAAGTCTGCCTTTAATCAGAATGTGTTACAGTGAACTGAGCAGAAAGGTGCAGAAACTAATATCCCCATTTCCTTTACAAATTTATTTCAAACTCCTGTAATAGTTGCTATTCCTTAAAGTTTGAAAGGAAACTTCTGCATATAGAAAGCACTGCTTCATATAACCACCTGCAATAATTTGTGACAGTGACAGAGTTTAAATCTAATGTCACAAGACTAGAATAGCTTTGATCTTATTTATTCCTGCTGTCTCTGAGACTAAAGAACTTGTTTCTAGAAGAGAAGTAGCAAATAGAAAGAGGTTCAAAAGGAAGACTGCTGCTATTTTACTGTATAATCCTCTGGAATGGATGGGGGATAGAGACTTTCTCTCTTCCTTTAAGTTAATATAGATCAAAAGTAATTACCACAACACAATTCAGTAAAGCACTCCAGCACATGTAACACTTTAAAAATGTAAATAGTTTATTTTGATGGAATTTGCGATCTTCAGATGACATAGATGCATAATAACTTTACTGGAGTAAAGAAGATGTTGGGTATTTGTCATGACAAAAAGGGAAAAGTTATGATTTTCTCAAACAGCAAATATGTTAACCTCACACTTTAGTAAACAATGGAAAAGTCACAGCAGTGTTCTAAACTACACACCAAAAGATATTTTAAGTTGAAGAGAAATGTTTTTTCTTGAAACATAAGGTACCACGCCAAGTTATACTTAATATAACATTATTAAAAATCCCTATTCGAGCTCCCATGTACTTTTCACTGTTAGAAAGTCTATTGAATCTTTGCTTGTTGTTAATAGAAAAGAACTTTCAAGTACATAAAACCCAAAGTTATCCTCAATGATTAAAAAGAATAGAAAAAAAACCACTATATATGTTACAGTTAGTAACTAAAAGTTAGTAACCCTTACAGTTAGTAACTAACTGTGTCTGTCTTGTTTCCTTGATTTATTTTGTTCTATTTATATATATTAAAAAAAAAAAAAAAAAAAAAAAAAGAATTCAAGTGGACCGCTCACAAGTATTTCACTCTCTGGTTCTGCAGTTTCCTCCTCCCCATCGCACAGTTCTTAGTTCTAGCTTTTCATTGTAAAGGGGGTCTTGCTTCTGCCACAAGTGTAGTTCTCACATTTACATTCACAGACAAGTAAGTTTAATGATGCAGGCATCACTGTATCTGCACAGGGATTGATTTAATTTCAAAATCTGTGGCATCGACAGATGGCCAGCTTTTCCACCATCTTGCTTCCTTTTAGTGTCAGAACCAAACAATGATTATAGCTTGATAGAGATTTCCTACTATTTACTTTGCTCATTGTTTGCTCATCTGTGGTGCTGGCTAATAAAATATAGTAATTGTAATCTGTGGTCCAATAAGAGACTATGGGAATAAATTTTCAGTCTGTTGATACTGTCAGTGATTTTACCACTTTATCTTTCCACTGTCAAATAAAAATTTCAAATCCAGGTTCAGTGGCATTACAAACTGTGCTAACCAATGTCTCTGTCTGTATCATCTCCCAGGAAGCTCCGCAGTCACGCCAAGACAACTTACAGGACAAGGGAAAATGGGAACAGGTCCCAGCCCGGCTCCACAAACAGGGCAGGTGTGTTACCTCAAGAACTTCACCACCTTTAGTGGTGTTGCAGAACAGGTATGGGGCCTTGTGGGAGGAAATGGCAGAGAGCACTGAGAATATCCCACATAGGCCAAAACTCCCATCAAGGCCAACTCACCCTAAACCTAAAATTATCTTGGTGCATTCCAAAAAGGATAAAAGAAGGGTCACTGCTGTGGGTAACTCCTTCTTGAGGGCTGCAGAGGGCCCTATATGCAGACTGGACCCACTTCATAGGGATGTCTGCTGCCTCCCTGGGGACAGGATAGGGGGCATCATGAGTAAACTTCCAGCCCTGCTGAGGCCTTCTGATTACTCCCCACATTTGGTCTTCCAGGTGAGTAGCGATGAATTGGTATCAAGAACTACAAAAGCAATCATGAGAGATTTTGGCACCCTGAGACAGCAAATTAAGGGCTCGGGCACACACATTGTGTTTTCCTCCATCCCTCTAATGACAGCAACGGATGAGAGAACTGGCAGGAAGGTCCAGCAGGTTAATTCATGGCTCAGGGTCTTGTGTCAACAGGAGGATTTTGAGTTCTTTGACCATGGGGCAAATTCCATGGTACCTTGTGTCTTCAAATCAGATGGGTTTCACCTATCTAGCAGGGGCAAAAGGACTACAAGTTGGCAGGGCTGATCAGGAGGGTTTTAAACTAGGTTTGAAGAGGGAGGGGATTGAAACCAGGCTCTCCAGAGATGAGCCTAAGGGTGAAACGCTTGAACTAAGAGTGAAATTAGCAGCCCAGCTCAAGTTCATGTACAGCAATACACACAGTAATAAATCAGTCAGTGATGAGCAGTGGGTGTGCTTGTTGGGACCTGAGAAACTTCAAGTAGGGGGTAGACCCCTCCCATGCAGAAAGGTACAGTAGCTAAAATGAATTTATGCTAATGCACGTATAATGGGCAATAAGCAGGAAGAGCTTGAAGCTCTCGTCTAACAAGAAAACTAGGATATAATTGCCCTTACAGAAAGATGGTGGGATGCATCCCATTATTGGAGTGCTGGGTTAAATGGCTATAGGCTATTCAGAAGAGATAGTCATGGAAGGAGGAGAGGAGGTGTGGCCCTCTGTGTTGGGGAAGGTCTTGACTGTCTTGAGCATGTTAATGATGGTGATGATAGGGTTGAATACTTATTGGTAAGAATCTGGGGGAATGCCAACAAGGCAGATATCATAGTAGGGTTTGTTATAGACCACTCAGCCAGGGAGGGGATGTTGATGAAGTTCTGATAGATGTTCTATAAGCAGCTGAGTAAGGTTTCAGATTCACTTCCTCTTGCTCTTGGCCTAGTGTAATGTTTATGTCTCTGTGTCTCCTATACTTCTATTGCAACTGCTCATTAAGCAAAAGTATTAATCATATGTAGCACTCCACAAGTTTAATTCAATCATCTCCTGATCACTTCGTCAAGACTATTTTTCTGGCAAGACAGTGGAATTAGCACTGTACTAATTAAATCAGGAAACTCAAATAAATAAATAAATAAATAAAAGTGAATTGCTTGAAGAAATAAGCAAAGAACCAGAAACACTGATTTCCTAATTGCAATGTATGAACTTCATCAAGCAATTGTATATGTAAGGATCACTTTAATTCAGCATGAAGAGCTCTTTGCAGAGATCATTTAAAAGAAAATAGATTCCTAGATCTCTCACATCACAGCCTAATGATAAAAACAATTAGATGGTAAGAAAACTACAGAGCTGAACTGAAGGCCAAAAGAACTTGAATAAAAAAAGACTGAAGAAATTTTGAGTAAGAGAGATATTTATCTGGATCTTTCACTAAGGAACATAGCGGTATTATTTTTATTTTGCTTGGCTTTTTTGACAGTGTAGATGCTTAATGCTTGATAGAAAAGTGTATGATGTAAAGATAATCCCACACATATCAACTCTCTTGCAGGATGCATTCATTCACTACATTACCAGATTTGTTTTTTCGAAGTAGTTGGTTTGTTTTCCTTTTGTTCTAGATACACTTAATGCGAAGTAAAAACCATTAAGTGGGTGTCAGGTTTTATCTTCCTCAAGCATGGCTTTTTGGAGTTAAGCAAGAGCTCTGACTGCTGGTTTTTACGTGTTTCTGATCAGCTTAAGCAAATAACTAAAGCATTTTGCAACCCAGTTTGTGTATATGCAATAGTCTTTATTCTTTTTATTACTGTCATAGCATTTTGAAGTAATTGGCGTTGACCTTGACTATGGTTATAATACTACACAAATGCAGAATAAAAATCACTACTGCATCACTACTGCCTGCTTTAATTAGAGGTGCAAAATTTACAGACTTTATTCTTGAGAAAGCGATTGTTTTTATGTCGGGTGTCTTGTCCAACATAATTAGCTTTTATCTGAGAAAACCTGTATTTGCATTCTTTACATATAATCATTCATTCAGTACCCTCCAAAGTCCTACTATTACTAAGGCAAACAAACTAATCTGAACCTTCCAGGCCTTCCAAGTGGCACATTCAATGGCCCTCTGTTCAAAAGGAGACATTCCCTTTACCCTGAGTTGTCCACTGCAATTTTTATTTCATGTTGGTCAGGTTTCCTTTGGCTGCCACTGAATTCAGTTTATATGCTTCAGTTTAATGTCCAAAATTTCAGGCTACTTCCTGGGGTCATCTCCTCAAGACATCAAAGAGATGGGCAGTTCTCTCCATTGGGGTGTCCTGTATTTGTTGCTAAAAACCTTATGCAATTTATAGTTACAAGGAGAGCAGTGATTTAATTACACTAGCCACACCCTTTAAAAAGGAGCAAAGGCATGGCATAAGCAGGGTTTATGCAAAGCATTATAGTATGAAAATAAATCTAAAATCTATTGTACATAAATGTGCTAAAGGAAAAAAAAAAGGTTATATTTGTAAGCACTTTTTCATTTTAAACTGATTCATTTTAAAATGATTGGCAACAATTTCACCTACTGCTATTCGAAGTAGTGGCTAGAAGTCCCCTTCCTTCCCACAAATCCACCAGAAATAAAAGCACAGCAGAGAAACTTAACCTTCATAGAAGAGGCAGGGAGAAAAGTAGGATGCTGAGATCCTGAGATCTCTATTTTATTAGAGTATAAATTTTCACATGCATTGTTAATAAATTTGATGGAAGAAACCAGATTGTTATTTACAGAGCACTGAAACAGCGTTTGGTTCTCTAGGGATAATGTGGAAACATGAGAGAGACTTCTTGATGCAAATCAAAATTGATTCTCTGCAAGTCAAAGCTGAAAGTTTACTTTTCCACCTGGCAGGGTAGAAATGATGGAGCAGCAGCCTTAGTGGAGCTAGGGACCTTCTGACACTGATTAAAGTCATATTTGCTAACTGGAGGTTTGCTGAAACAAAAATGCTTTGTTTGAGTTCTATAGTACTCTGTCTCTGCATGACCTCTAAAGTGCTTCTGGCAAGTAGTTAAAATCCTACATTTTCCTATTCTTCTCTTTAATGGGTAATATTCCTGACCTGTGTTTTCTATGATGTACTGCTGTACACAGTGGTAGTTTAGCCCAAAAGGCATGGCACTGCAGAATGTGAGCAATAAACACACAGAGAACCCATTAGGAGAATTTTTACAGAAGGCAGTTATGATAGTAGTTTGACGTAAACCCAGTAATTTATACTCCAAACCTGCACAACACTGGGAATCCTATTAAAGTCTTCCTTACTGAACATCCAGTGAAAAATGTGAGGTTCATTTCCTTGTAAGACAGAAAAGGAATTTGCCCTCAGGACTTCAAAGGAATTCTAGATGTGTCAAAGGACCAGGAACATATAATCTACAAACATATCAAACTGTCATTCTTCGCAGTCTTCGTCTCTCTGAAGTGAAAAAACCTGTAAAAAACATCTTACCTTTTTACCTCAGAATGGCATACTTTCATTTATCTTCTGAATACCCTATGGAAACGAAAGGAGGTAGCTACCTGCCTTTCAAGAGGACAACAGAGATGACCTTTATAGTTTGTGCTAAAAGGCTCTGCCATTCAGACTTTAACGCTTTTCATTTAGGAGTTTCTACATGATTGAATTTTAAAAATATAAAGAAACTTTAAAAAATAATTATTTAATGGTCTAAATATTTGTTATTTACATGTTTTAAAAGTATTTACACTACATAAAAGATTTAATTTTAAAAGAAAAATATTTATCTAATTATTTTTAAATGACCACTTCTTCCCTCATTCTCCTGTCCTTCTCATCCACTGTAGTCTTCTGTTAAATTTTTCATTTCCAAGATGCCTGAAGTTTCTTGATGACAGAGTAGGTTTCTGTTTTTAAAAGCTATGGCAGTAAAAAAAAAATCAGTATATTCTATTAAGGGTATTAAATCAGGAAACTCTTGCAGGACACAGATGAGAGAAAAATATGGGAAAAAAAGACCTTCCCAGTCCTTTCATACAGTGCCATTGTAATCCATAAACAATATGTGATCTTTGAACACATATACAGTAAGGAAAGCAATATGCGTTTATGGTCATGATTAAACTTCAAAGCGTGTTTTTTACCAAATCCTTTAACACTGGAGACTGAAGTATGCCAGTCTTTTATTAGTAGAGCTGATTCCCAGAGTCATTATATTGATAGTCTGACAGATTATGGTGGCTAGGTCTAGTAAATCTTCCCTTACAACTCAGAAGCATTGCTAGGAGTATTTAAACAAAAAAGAAATGTCTCTCTGGACTCAGTTTTGGAATGACATTGCAGTATCAGTTGCTCTGTGCAGAAAGGCTTTCAGTACCTTTTCTCACTGAGAGGTCATTACAACAGAGAAATATCCCACAACAGAGTGGTAAAGAGTTACGGATAGCTTATACTGCTTTAGAGAAAAAAAAAATGTCCTAATGACATGGGAAATATTGTTCAGTATGTTAATAAATTGAGAAAAACAGTGATAGTGAAGTGATAAAGTTTTCTCTTTAAAATGCTGTTATTCAAGACAATAAAAATAGGCTATAAGGAAGCAGACAAGGAAAAGGGTGACTGCTCAATAAAATAGCAGAGGAAGTGTGGTATAGATAAAAGCAAAGTGAGGTACAGGAAAGAAGTAATCCTACATTTACATGTAAATCAAGTGACTGTGTGTTGAAAACTAACAATCAGAACCGAGATATTGAGTTTATGATAGTCTATTTATTTGTTTGGAAACATGACGTCAGCTCTTGATGATAGATAAAACAGGGAACAAAACAGAACAGAAAATCTTACTGTTTAACTGATGTAATATATAGTATTATAATTATTATTATCATAATCCTAGTATTATTATCACCACAGTATTATAATGCTTACAGTTTGACTACTGTTTGCATTTCTCTTTTTTAAAGGATATTACTCAACTTAAGAGGATATAATAGAACCAAAGATCATGGAGAAATGTGCAAAAGAATGACTGAAGATTTGCAGTAGTTTTCATGTGTAGTGGTTGCTACTAGGAAAAAAAATTACCGAAAAGGGGCAAAATGGGCTATAAAGTGATGCATAAAACAGAAAAAGCAAGTAGAGGATGGCTGTTTCTCCTAATTCAAGGATGAATTTGCATTAAGTGCAATTATGAAGTCCTTAGTCAAAATAAAATGTGGGGTTTTTTTACACAGCATGCATTTGATCTGTGGAACTCATTGCCACAGGATGTTTTGCATCCCCCCCAAAAATAATAATCTAAAAGAGATTAGTCAATTTGACATAAATAACTCTCAAGGACTATTAAGAAAAGATACTACCCTTTATGGAGCATCTGAACAAATGACACCTGAACTGGCTATTACTAGTAGCTGAGAAATATTGGAGGAGTATGGCTACAATATGCTCTTTTTTTTTTTCAAAAATATCTCTGGTTGTGACTACTGAACATAGGATAGTGAGGTAGATGAACATGTGATGTGTTTAAGTGAAGCCACTTTTTGTCCTAACAGAGTGATGACAATTCCATTGACGACACAGTGACTTCCATATAGCCTGGCAATGTGGCAGGTCACAAATGTCTGAACTCAGTGGCAAAAGCTTCATTTGAGGGCTTTCTAGAGCATCTAGAGCTCTTCTAAATCAGCTATAAAGTCACACACACACAAAGTCAAACAAGAATGTCAATAACAAGATGGCAATTTTACAAAGTGTGTGTTATATGTCCCAATTAGAGGCTGGGGTACATCTTAAGCACAGTTTATATCTTAAGTCTCTCTGAAAAGAATACAGGATTTGTGCATATCAGAGCAACCTGTCAAACAAACCAGCATGTAGTGTAGGTGGATACAGCTAGGGGTTCTTCTTTATTACTGCTCCTCTCTTTATACTGTGTCCCCAAAACAAAATAATAATTCTGATGATCATTCTTCTGCTATCAAGCAGTAGTCAGAGTACAATTTGTAACTCACAGAATTTTTTAGCTGTTCATTAAAACCAGTAAGGAATTGAACTTCATAAGTATCACAGAATCACAGAATTTTTGATGTTGGAAGGGACCTCTGAAGGCTTCCTTTTCACACCCTGTTTCTCCAGGAAGGCCACCTAGAGCTGCTTTCCCTAGAGCTCTATCTACATGGTTAGTGAATATGTCTAAAGATAGAGACTCCACAACCTCACTGAGCTACCTATTCCAGTCCTTAGTCCCCCTCACAGTAAAAAACTTCCCCAGTGTTGACACTGGGAGCCTCCCCTGTTTTCTTTGGTGGCCAGTGACTCTGGTCTTGTGACTGGGCACCACTGAAATTAACCTGGCTGTGAATTATTTCCACTTGCCCTGCAGGTTTTTATATAGATTAGATAGAATGCCCTAGCCTTCTCTTTTCCAGGCTAAAGAGCTTCTGCATGCTTATATATAAGGTGCTTCTGTCCCTTAATTATCCTTGTGACCCATTGCTTAACTCTCTCCAATATATCTATGTCTCTCTTGTACAAGGGAGCCCAGAACTGGAAACAGCACTCCAAGTGCAGCCTCACCAGAGCTGAATAAAGGGGAAGGATCATCTCTCTCTACCTGCTGATAATACATTGTCTAATGCAGCCCAGGATACCATTCTTCTTCTTTGCAGCAGGGGAACATTGCTGCCTCATTTTTCACGTGGTGTCCATCAGGACTCCAGGTCCTTTTCTGCCAATTACTTTCCACGTGGATGCCCCAGCATATATTGATGCATGGTGGTGTTCTTCACCAGGTGCAGGACTTCACACTGCTCTTTTTTGAAGTTCATGAGGTGGACACATTTCTCCAGCCTGTCAAGGTCCTTCTGGATGGCAGTATGATGCTCAGCCACTCCTCCCTCCTCAGTGACATCTGAAAACTGGCTCAGCGTTTACTCTGTTCTATCATCCAGCTCATTAATGAAGATGCTAAACAGATCTGGACCCAATCATACAGTGCTGGAAAGCATCTGGACAGAATACAGTGCTAGTCAGTGGCCTTCAAGTAAACTCTGATGCAGATCACCACCACTCTTTAGACCCAGACATTCATTCAGCTTTCAGCCCCCCTCAGCATCTTGTCATCCAGTGTAAAAGGCTTTAATGAAGTTCTCTAGCCTCATCTACCAGCCCAGTCACCACATCACAGAAGTCTGTCTATTTGGTCAAGCATGGCTTCACCTTTTTGTGTTTGACTCTGGACAGAAGCTACCTGTTGATCCACAGGATCCACAGGACTTCTGGCATTTTTGCCTGACTTATTACTTGTAAGGATGGAGTTCTGTTACGCTTGGCAGAGATGATCCTTGAATATTAACCAGCTCTCTTGGGATCTTCTTCCCCCTGGGGCCTTACAGCACAGAGGTCTCATAAGCAGATCTCTGCAGAGGCCAATGTCTGCTCTCCTGAACTCCAGATCTGTCATCATGCTTTTCGCCCTGCCTCTTCTTTAGGTCCTGAACTCCACCATCTCATAGCCACTACAGTCAAGGCTACTTTTGAGCTTCACATCCCCAGCAAGCTCCTCCTTGTTGGTGACTAAGAGGTCCAGTGGAGCACCTCCTTGTTGGCTCCTCAGTAACTTAGAGGAGGAAATTATCATAAATGCATTGCAGGAAATTCCTGGCGTTTGTTTATGTTCTGCTGTATTGTTCCTCCATCAGATATCAGGGTGGGTGAAGTTCCTGTGAGAAGCAGGGTCTGTGAATATGTTACTGTCTATCTGCAGTGGGCTTTATCCACTTTCTTTGTGGTTGGGTGGTTTATAGCAGACATCCACTATACTGCCACCTTTGCCTGTCTTCTCTTTAACCTTAACCCATGAACTCTTTATCACCTCCCTTTCTACCCCCAGAGTTCCATACACTTCAGGTGTGCACTCACATAAAGGGCTAATATCCTTACTCTTCCCTTTGTGTTCTTCCCAAAGAGCCTAGATCCCTTCATTGCGATATTCAAGTAATGAGAGACATTCCACCACATTGCTAAGATCCCAAGAAGAACATAACCCTGCACACAGATTTCTAACTGATCATGTTTATTCACTACACAGTGAGGAGAAAAACAAGGAATGGCACTGATTTTCAGTTTTAGTTTCTGATACTAAGAGATTTACTGTAGAACATACTTTCCCTCAGTTATATATATTTAAAAGTCAAAACATAAATCAACATTGTTCTTAACAGCTTTATGTCGATTATCAGATAACCTACCACATATTAGAGATGGAATACTTGACCACATTGAGCGCTGACCAGGTTAAGTATTGTCTAATGGAGGTGTTTGATCCCTGATTCAAGTGTGTGTGGGATATAGAAATAAGGATATGACAAGAACAAATGACAGCTAAGGTTTTTTTCTTTACTTACCATATGGACAGCCACTACAACATGCACTAGTGCTTTAGAACCTATGATATAAAACTGCTTTATGATTGTTTGAAGATAGTGTCACACTGAATATAGCACAAAAAAAAAAATTATTCATAAGAATAAACCCATTAAGATTTAGGCAGTTCATTGATTTTAAGTCATTCATGTAACAAATGCTGTAAAAGCAGGAAAGTAGGATGTATACATAAGCCCTTACCCTTCGAACAGCTACAGAGCAATTAAAATTTCCAATATAAGGTACATTTGTATGAAGACAATTTTTAAAATCTGTCCTCTTTCTGGTGTATATTTTCTCAGGGCAAGCAGAAAAAAACATCGTATTGAATTACACAGGTGATGTGGCTATGTAAGATGTAGAACAACTTATTTGGAGAGAGAACAATGCAAATGGTGACAGGGAGGACAAAGTGCACAAGTCTGACTTTTTACTTTTAGGGAGAATATGCTTAGACATAATTAGGGAGATAATTTTCTAAAGGTGGCATTGGCCCTGCTGGTTCGACAACCTAAACTCTCCTGTCACTGAGGTTTTGGGCATAATATTTTCTCTGCACAAAGCGAAGACAATACATATGCAAAACACTCATTGTCCAGGTAAGGGAGATGAATGTAAAGCTGCTATGTTTTAAGACAGTGCACTTGCCTTAGCCTATAGTTTCAAAAATATATGCAAAACTCAGGGGCTTGCACTTTCAGATGACAGTTGTAAAAGCTGTTTGTAGACCAAAAAGCAGGAAATAGCACATAATATGATTCTTGTCACTCTTCTTATTGTAACCACCTTTCTTGTTCTGAAATTTCCAGTACTTCTAGATGATCTATCCAGGGAGGAAAGAATTCTACCTATAGTCTGTATGATGGATCATCTATTTTTCTATTTTGTTCTTCCCTTATTTTACCTCATCTGTAATGAAAAAAACTTTGCTTTCTGAGGATTTTGCTGGCAAGGAAAAAAGGATTTGGTTTTGTGGGTTTTTTTGGTATTTTCTACTTTTCTTTCTGAACTTCCAACAGCCCATGCAAGAAGACTCAGAATATTTGAAAATAAGGCTACAGAAAGTTCTAGATATTTTGTACATAAAAATCTATGGTGTTAGAATTTTATAATAGGGTATATTTTAAAGACTCTACACTGTCAGATTTAATACTAATGTCCTCATAACATAATAAACTTGCATTTGCTGAAAACCAAGTGGGGGACAATAGGTCAGAAACTCAATGACAGTAAGATTTCTTGAGATCTGTTCCAACCTCATGTTATATTTATCTTTTAGACAGTTTTGTTTTAAAAAATATGAAGAAAGGAGGAAGTGGTAGAGTAAATCTTTTTAACTAGTGAAGTGTTTTTAATGATTTGAAAAATTTTTCCATCTACCTCTCTAGAGCCAAAGGTTGCTATAGTAAGCAAATATCTCTCTCAAATTATCTCTCACGTGCATGTGCTTCTTGTATTGTAGTCCAAGTCATAATATTAGTTGATGGAAGTTATATTCCCATGGTTCTCAGACTCTCCAACTGCCATGATTTAGCTAGCTCTCTCAAATTGCCTTTTTGCTGTAATCTAACGAATGATAATTGTTTGCTTACAGTGAGAAGCATGTTTACTTTCTAGTTTTATTACACTCCTAAAAAAAGTCTATAGTGCCCATTCTTACTCTGAAGCTTTAAAGAAATATTTTATCTCAAGCCTTAAAGAAACTGGATTTGGTTTTTGCCTTGTTGTTAAAAAAAAAAAAAAAGCCACCTGCTGCTCTGAATCTAAAAACTGTTTTATAGGAAATAATATCCAACTTAATGAATTTACTGTGTACCTGTATTCAAAGCAAGCTGTCTTCATATTTTGACTAATATTGAACATACTGTTAGTTTTTCAGAATAAAGGGCCTCATTTGGTTCTTGTTAATCTCAGAAGTAATAACTACTTGGTCTCAATAGAAACTCAATGGCTCTGATTCTGCCAAAAGGAGATGCTTTAGCACAAGTGTGATTTATTTGTGGTTATGTCAAGAAAAGCTACTCTAGTTATAGCAGATTTAATGAACTTTAATATTTTTTGTATTTGTATCTACATTTTTAGTTTGGTTTTTTTTTAAGAAAAATTACATGATCTTTGAACTTTCCATGTAATTTTTGGTCCTTTCATCTCCTTATATGCTGAAAAGACAAAAAAGATACTTCTTGCTGAATGATGATTTTTAGGTCTGAACTTATTTCTGATCACAATTAAACTATATGTTTGTCACAGCACATTGCAAATAAATGAACACAGTGTATTACTTAAAGGTTGTATTTTTATGTTCCTTTACACTATGCGTAGGTTTCACTGTGAGAACTATTATATACTTCAAAATATCTCCAAGGACTTTTAAATACTACTCCAGTTTTATAGATGGACAAGCTGAAATCAAAGCTGCTAAAAGTATACAAAGAACTAGAACATACTGATCTTGACTGCCAGACTTCCCTTTAAACACAAAAGAATGATGCAAAAAGTAAGTTGAAAATAATAAGCCATAACAAAAAGGCAGAACATGATCTGAATTAGATGAGCAACAGCACTATTGACTGGCCAGTTTTTATTGAACATGCACAGCCAGAAATCAACATGCTCAGTGAATGGGTTTATCAAACAGACAGAACAATCCATTGTGATATGTCTTGACTTTTAGCAGTGCTGGCAGCTCAGCTGAACCTTACAGGGTAATTAGCTAAGGATAAATTAATCTGCTCTCAAATGTAGCCAGCTGATCTTTCTCAGGTTGTGAGCCCTGCTTAAAAAAATTATTTGTTTTTTATAAAGTTTTTTTTTTTTTAGTGTTTAATTTAGTCTTCCTTGGAAATTGAGTAAATAGTTGCATCTACAGCTGTGAAATATTACTTTAACATTTTCCTGAGTGAAAAAATGTATGTGTTGGCTTAATGTCAGACCATTTTCCAGTTAAAACTGGATCTTTAGATTTTTTTGTGCAAATCCTCTGCAGGAAATATCACACAGCTAGTCTCAAGAAAGACAAATATTTACTTTTTGCAACACTGTCCTTAAATGACTACATGTAGCTTAGGCAAAAATGATTTGGCACAAATCTTTTTTAATTTTACTTTAGCTACCACAGATGAGGTTTGTTCAGAGTTCTGAGGTTTTTAGACTTTGGCATCTTGGTTCTTTTTATCTGTTGTGGAAAATTCCCAGCTCCTGGCACACAGTCATGTTTCAAAGATTCTTCTTTAGTGACCATTATTTCCAAATATTCTTGGTGATACTTGGTCTTATAGCTCTGTCTTACTAGAGCTGGCATGCTAAAAATATAATTTTTATTTTAATTTGCTACAAAGCGTTTTTAAAAGGAAATAAAAATTGGTGAACTGCATTCAGAACATTTATTTAATTTTAAAATTAAATCACTTCCCATTCATCCAAATCAGAACTAGCATAATAGGCACCCTCTTTCTCCATATACACCTTCGTTAAAAATTAAGGTTTATTTGAACTGCTAAACATTTGAGTTGATTTCCACACCACCACTCCCTCCACCCCCTATGAATCCGATTGTGTATCACGTGAAAACCTGATTTTCAAGTAAGCTGTCCTTCACACTCAGTTTTACAGCCACTGGTGACAGGAGTAATTCACACCATGCAGAGAGTGTGCTAATTGCTTGCACCTACACAGACTGTCACTGGGCATCTCTTTGAAGTTAGGTATGACAGCAGTTGTTTTTGTCTAAAATTAATGGGTTGTAAAAGCAGCTTGCAATTATCTTATAAAACATACTGTCAAATGAGGTATAAACTCGGATCTTCCTGCTCGTCTGCATGGCTGGGGGCAGAAGTATCCATTGTGCAGCTTAAGTATTCATTTCCAGTGCTCTGCTCTCTGTGGATTCACTCCTGAATGAAACAACTGCAAACAGCTATAATTTTCTCCATGTTAGGTCTCCCTTTTCAGGATTCCCAGGTGTTGCTTTTTCGGTCTAACCTGAGGCTTGTCTTTGTGTTCATTAATTTTTATTCCCTGTACAGATTCAGCAGGCTGTTTCTCCTCACTCAGACTCCTCCCACAAAGGTGTGTATGTAAAGTTGGTCTTGGGTATACATGCAAATTTTCACCACGCGTTCAAGGGTGGCAGCTCCACACAATCCCTAAGGGTGGGCTTCTTTATTCAAGAGAAAACATGGAGTGAACATAGGCTGCTGAAGATACACATGCTCTGTATCTGCTTGGTGGTGGAGGGAGGGCTGGCTGGAGGACACTGGCTTTTCCTGTAGTCTTTCATAGCTTGAGCTGAAGTTTGTTTGCAGTTGAGGCCAAGCAGAGAAGGAGGGTGCGAGGACTTGGCCTCACACTAGAGAGTGCATCTGTAGGCTAGCAACCCACGCACCCCTTTCTTTTGTCCTCTCAGGCTTCCTCCCAGAATGGAGAGGAAACAAAAGTAAAAACTGTACATGGTTGGTTCTATCCTAGCAGCTAAGTTGCTGTCTGGGTTGCAGCAGATTCAGTACCACTGCAGCCAGGCACCCATGGCTGTCTCCTCTCACCTTCGACGTACCCTGCTGCTCCTCTTTCCCATGACTTGGCAAGCTCTGCTGTACCCAAGGGCTCACTTCTCACTTGGTCATTTCCTCACAACACTTCCCCCCCCCACCCACCAACACTTTATAGAAGATTCCTCCTGGGAAGAATAGTCCCTGGCTTCACCAGGAGCCTGCTGTCCTTCCCAGCAAGGGCATGCCAAGCCCCTACCCTCTTCCGCTGCCAGCCTGCACCTTTGGGCAAGAACAGAACAGGCTGCATGCAATAAATTGCAAACAAACAAAATAAAACAGAATTGACACCAGTGTGGAAATTGCAGCAGAAAGAGAGAGGTAGCAATAATGAGGCAAGGGAGGGTCCACGCAGGATAAAATATCCCCAGGCCTCACCTGCCAGCCCAGCTGCCATGGCAGGACAGGGTGTCTCCCCTGCACTGCTTATCAAGCAGCTGTGGGGAGGAATGTATGCCTGGACACAAAAACGTGCACCTCTGGGAGTGATACAGTAATTTCAGCCACCATCAGGGACTGCTACTTGGCAAATTTGTCAGAACATCTTCTTGGGATTTGCAAGACCACCCAGTCTCTCAGTCCTCTTGCAGAATAGGGCTTCACCCTGCATCTCAGGCATGGGCAAGCTGACCTTTCTGGCAGCAGATCTGAGCCTGGACCACTCCTGCTGACACCAGCATCAGCTTCACACACCTGCATGTGGCCTCCAACCCCACCTGTGCCCTCAGGATGGGGAAGAAACTACTGCACCATCTGGTGGAGAAGAGGACATTTGAAGGAGATCATGCACATGCTCATTTGGCTTTTTGAAAAATTTCCACTATTTACAAGATGTTGCTCCTTTGGGAGCTCTCTGGGGCTGCAACTCAAGTTCCTGAGATGTGTAGCTGCTTTTGTTGTGGAAGAGATGTTGCAATAGTTTCCTGTTCCCCTGAGCAGTTTGCAGAAATCATATGTCCTGTTTCCGTGAAAACTGAAAATTAAATGAAAACTGGTTTGTGCTAGCAAGTTTCAGGCTTGGCATCTTAGCTCACCATTGGTGGTGTGTCTGGCTGCATGCCTACTCAGTATCTGCTTCAAATTCTTCACCTTTTAGTAATAAGTTTCCCACAGTCCATCAACAACTTCCTAGTGAGGCACACAGTGAGGTTGTTGCCAGCTGTAAGACTGGTTTTCTCTGAAATCTGTAAGTTTGTTCTGACAGACTAGCTTGATTAATGGCAGCCCAGTGTTGGTGAACACAGCAGGGACAGAAAAGGAAAGAGGCTCCTTTGGCTCAGATTTGATTGGTGACCCAGGAAAAGCTTCAGTGAATGCAATTTACCTTTTACATCGGGCTTGCAATCAAAACTGCTCTGCTGCATATTAACTAACAGCAGCTGATCAGGCAGCTAATAATACCTTCACATCAGAGAAGAAATGGGGACTCAAAAAAAGAGTACAACCTTGGGTTTCTTAGCCTGCACAGCCAGTGCCAAGCTTTCATATATCACTCAAGATAAGTGAACTGGCATATTAAGCATAATCAGCAAGGAAAACTAGGTCATATGTGATTTATAATTAGGATATGTGATATGCCATTATAAGCCTTCTGAGATATAAAAAAAAAAAAAGACATGTAATGATAAAATATACTTAGATAAGTTGATTATTTAGGAATGTTTATGTTTAGGAAATAAAATCATCACAGAGGCAGAGGATAAAAGGCTAAAAAAACAAAAAAATTCCCAACATCATCAGACCAGGATGTTCTGGCTTCATCCAGCTGGGACAAGCAATTCTCTGAGGAAGGAAGAAGCCTGCACAGTGCACTTTGAGCAGACTGCTGCTGTTTGCCTGGCCTTCTAGTGGAAGGGCATTCTTACAGCCAATCTCCACCTTTCTTGTCTCTCATACTCCCACCATATTCCCCTAAGAAATGCTCAGCCCCTCAGTAGTCCCTCACAGACACCAAACCCTTTCTCTTTCTGAGAAAGCCTTGGCACCCAGGAAAAATGCTCCAGCACCAACCATGTCAGTGGTCCTCTGCCAAACTTGCTGCAATGTATCGATGTCTTTCCCATACTGGAAGCCCAAAATGGGACACAGTTTGCCAGTGTAGCCTGATGACGGCTGAATGAGGAGGATGAATGAGGAATGAGGAGGATGAATGAGGAGTTTCCTCTATTAATTGAGTGGCTGTGGTCCTGTTCATAAAGCCCAAGACACAGGCAGCCTTTCTACCTTCCAGAGCACATTGCTGCTCATGCTCAGCTTGCTGTCCACCTGGACCCCTGGGACTTTCTTATCAGAGCTGTTTCCCAGCCTGGCAGTCTCCAGTTGGTATCAGTGCAAGCATCTTTTCAGTCCTAGGTCTACAGAACTCTCCTTGTTGAATTGTGTGAGGTTCATGTCTGTCCATTCCTCCAACTTGTTTAGGCCTCTCTAGGTGGCAGCCCTGTCTGACCATGTTGACCATGCTGACTAGGGACCCTAATTTGGTGTCATCCAATTGTAAGTTATAATAAATGATTTAATTTTTAAATCGACCTTTAATTTTTATTTTTCAAGACATTCCTGGGCAAGAGGCCTTCAGAGGGGACTTGTACAAGAATTTTGAGTTGTCTGTTAGCAGGACAAACTAAGTAGAACTTATTCTAGGGCTAGTGAAAAGCTAAAGAAATTAAAATTCCCTTGATTTAAGAGGATTTTAGCAACATTTAATAAAGTGTATGAATTAAAAATGTATTGATCTCCTAGAACTGAGCTTAAATTCATAAAAGCTCAGCCACAATTTTGGATTAAATTTCCATACTTCCTTAAGCTTAAAGTAAATCTTTGTGCTATGGTAAGACAAAAGTATCAATATCATATCATCTGAAAAAGTTTTTGAATCAAGAATAATTGGAATAATTGACCTGGAAAGTGGTAAGTAGATAAGGAGGATTGCGTTTCTTAACCTATAAAACATTAAGTTGCTCAGAAATGAGAGAAAGAGTATAGTTTCTCATAGTTGAATTTTTAATTTAGTTTTGGAGATGATAGTATAGCTTAATGTGATAAGCTGTTTAATAGGTATAGCCTCTGTGATCTGCACAGTGGTATGAGTCTCTAGATGTCCTCAGATATTGAAGAGGGACCAAATCATTAAAGAAGAAAGAAGAACACTTGTGTATCAAGTTCCCTTTAATTTCATAAAGCAAATTTTATTATTTTCTTCACTTGGCAGACAAAAATGTGATCTGTACTGTCTTCAAAATCAGATAATTAGAAGGCTCCAGGCAAGTCAGGGAGATGTTACACCACAGGGAGGGAGCAGCTGACTTTTGAGACAAATACAACTCTCAGATAAAACCATAGAAAGTTCACAGAACCTGTCCAGGGTTGAGTTATACTAGTAACTACTTATGCTGTTGGCAGTGTAACCAATAAAAATAAATTTTTAAATACCGGCTGAACCCCTGCACAGAACAGGTATTTCCAGACACAGAGGTATGCATAGTTGTCAAACTAGTTTAGCTGATATGTCAAATCTATGAAAAAAGAAAAAAACATATTTTTCCTTTCCCCCTGTCTTTCTCCCCACTTTCTTCAGCAAACTGCTTTTAATGTCCTAGAAGTTTTAGACTAACATGCTTCCAGGTGAAAAAGGACAAAGTACAAACTAATCAAAAGCTGTCATGATAGCTTCAGTTCCCATTAATGCAATTGGCAGCTGAATATTAGAAGTATTTTGGCTATGGCTGAAGAAGACAGAGAATCATTGAGGAAATTATTTTAGCAACCTTTAACTTATGCCTCTGTAGGCTAATAAAACTTTTAACCACTCCAAGTGGATATTTGCATAAGGAAACCCTAATGTCATGATCTAGAAACCAATACAGTCAAGACTCTCCAGCAAGATTATGTTCAAATAGAAGTTTTTCAATTATGGTATATGTTATGTTATATTATATTAAATAGAAGGCTTTGTGTATCACTTAACTTTCTATTTTATCTCCCCCAAAGCCCTCTTTGCTAAGTATTTTTCCTTAGTGGTCTCTTCTGTGTTATAAATGTTATTTTCTATGAATGGAAATCTCAATAAAGTTCCTATTTAAAAAAAACATTTTTTGCAAACTATTTTTAATGCTGACTGAGATATATTTGCAAAACACCCTCTAGCATACTGTATTTCTTTATTAGATCTCCATGAAGTGCACTAATTCACTGTCATGGAGGCAAAGCCATCTCTTACCTTGGGCACTAAACACAAGTTTTCCTAAACGTTTACCAGGCCAGAAAATGCCAGTGCTTAAAAGACTTAATATTGCTATTACTAGAAGATTCAGCTGCAGAGATCTTTATCACACACTATATTTAGTTTTACTTTGCATCAGCTGACCTAAAGAAACACTCCTTCTGTGTAGAATTTCTTACTGTAGGAACCTGCAGAATCTACTTGAAATACTACATGCATTTTTTTTGCAGGTCATAAAATACCAGATCCTCTTTTCCCATATCTGCTTATTGTAGGTATTAAAAATTACAGTATTTGTCTTCTGCTTCCAGTTTTGGAAGATGAGCATGGGATGCTTCTTCCTTAACTTCAGTTGTATGAGCAGTTGCTACCTGGTTTGAAAATCAAGTTCTGTCTCTTTGTAATCAGCAAAGATAGTTCATAGATGCTCAAAGCAGAGTAAGATGGACAGATCTCTGGTTCCATCTGTACCTTTGACTGGAGATGGAACCTACACTGGTCATATGATCAAGCAGCTAAAGTTTGAGATAGGTGAGATTGTATTCATCAGGGGCATTTCTCTCTCTCTCTTTTTTTTTTTTTTTTTTTTTTCCTTCTTTTCTTTCTTTCATAGACTACTAGATAAGGTTAGACTTATTTCCTAATACTCATCATTCACATCTATATGGATCCTGCAGGTGTCTGGTAGACTTTTTTTTTCTCACTTTGCCCTATGATTGCCATATATATGGCTTGCATTTTAGTCTATATTAAGGCTATGTGTGTATAAGTTAACACATTTGGAGTGTGATAGCTTAAAAACTCTTGCATATGATAGAAGATGGTCAGTGCAAGCAGAAAAGGAGTATTGTTCTGAAAGTAATGCTAAATCAGCACTTACTAAGTATTGTAGGATGTTATGCTCTAGGTCATCTTTCAGATCAATAAAAGAACTAAAGTCTTTATTATCTGTGGAAATTTAGGATCTCATTTTTCATCAATGTAAGATATGTATACGTAAATCCTGGTGTACTGGCTTCATTCTATCCCATTCTATTTGCTGAAATTCCCCTACTACTTCAATGCACATGTTTCAGTTGCTATTGTGAAGCATCCATGCAACTGAGATTAGGCAACAACTGACAGCACATAGTGCAGCTTAGTTTTTGCAAGTGTTACGAGGATGGATTGTTATTTTGGTGATTCTGACTTTAGTGTAGCCTTTTACCTTAAAGTGATCTGTGTAAATATAGTCACCATGCCCTGAGGCCTAGGGCAGACCTCAAATTACCTTTCCTGAGTTCTGATAACAAAAAATAATAACTGTGAAAATGTATAGACATTATAATCACTAAGACTGATACCTGATTTTCCTCCTAACCCTTCCTTAAGTTCTTCCAAGTACATATTCCCAAAGATGTTCCTCCCAAACACCCTGCCTTACCATCAGAGACCTAAACTTTGTGTGAGACATCACCATCACTGTCCATTCCTATGCATGCATTATTCCACCTGGTTTTAAGTAACAGAACATACATTTCAGCCTCAGTAAGTAGGTGGCAACTCTGATTTTTTGCATCCAGTGGAAGATTGTATTAGAATCTAGATTCAGCACTGGCCTGATACAGTGACTTTAACCTCCCACAGAGAAACTCTGTGAACGGCACAGCACTGTGTCACATGAGCAGGAACTGGTAACAGGATCACACATACCCACTGGCAATGTGCAGAGGTGATGAAAAGGCCAAGGATAACAGAAAGAGATGAGATGCCACCCTATATATCTGCCTTTTCCTGACCGTCTGCTCAATGTGTACATCTTCAAAGGTTTGACACACATCTCTAGTCAAGGGAGGGAATACTCTTTCCTCTTCTTGTAGCCCAGAGATTTCTTCCACAGCTGATACCAGAAAGAGCAAACAGATACAGCTCGGTTAATAGCAGCCATTTGGCAGAGGCCAGAATATTGCTGCCTAAAACTGTAACAGCTGTCAGTTGTTTAAAGAAGAGCAGATCCTGATGGTAAGCATTTAACAGAACATGGTCACACCAGATTTTCAGGGTCTAGACTCAGAGAAAATACAGCCTAGGGGTCAGTTTTAGCCTTTTGTTTGTCTCTGGACAAGCATCTTTCATCAAAAGACAAAACCAGCAGTTTATGCAGTTTGTCAGCCCTCTGTACTGAGAGAAGCAAGATCCAATTGCTCGTGTGATTCCTAGCTAAACCAGCCTGGGCCATGGGGAGCTGGTGATCCGCAGCAGGAGTTCAGATACCTCTAGCTCTTGAGAGCAGAGCCATTCTGCTCTATAGCCTATCTTTCTTTAATCCCATGACTTGGCAGGCAGGCTAGTCCATCATCTACTGCAGAAATGTGTGGAATAATACTATGATTTACTGTTTTAAGCATCCCAAGGTAAGCTGCTTGTTCTATTGATCATAGGAAAAGGAAAGACAATGTTTACATGGTACACTACACCAATATGCTTTAATTTATATGTGGTTCTATTGCTGCCTGTTAAATTGCTACATACAGACTAACTGTCAGTCATTTTACCTATGATTAATTTCCAATGGAGTTACACCCTACACATTTCTTTGAAAAGTTTCAGATGGAACAGATAAGTTATTTGTCCAGCCCTGAAAATCTACATGAAAAGAGAAAGAAACACAAACTATATTGTGTGTTGAAGGCACAAGTGTATCTGTGTGCACAATTCACACCACCAGGAGCATGACATTTAAGACTAAGCAAAGCCATCAGTTATGTAATTAGTTAGCAGAGGCAAACATCCTGCCTGGAAAAACAAGAACAAAAGCTGATTTGTTGTATCTCTGCCATTCTCTTTAAGCCAATATGCTGCTCCAAATACAGCACTGCTGTACCAGTGTTCATGTTCCTTCCTCACTAACAAAGCTGAAGTCGTGCTGCAGAACAATTCTTTTGTAGTGACATCAGATACAAATGGCCTCAGAAGGAACAAAGTAGTTTGAAGAAAGTCCCAGTTACTAAACTTAGCTGTATAACCGCATTTATCTTGAGAGATTATTGTATCAGAGATGCCATGCTACTCCCTGGGAGACTTAAATAAAAGATTTTTCTATCACTAATAATTCTGATTTTGGAATTCTCTTATCATCTGGATATAACACAGAACTTAAGCCTGCATTCAGGCAGAATTAACTGGATATAAAGATAGAAAGTTCCAATTTCTTGCATTAGCTGTATGACTACATTTATTACAAAAGATTACTATGTCAGTGGTGCTGTGCTGGTCCCCACGGGACTTACCTAATAAGTTTCTCTGTCACTAATAATTATGATTTTGTGATCCTGTGATCAGCTGGGTATGACATAAAACTTAGTCATGTATTCAAGCAGAACTAGCTTTAGAGAAGGCATTTCACTTTTGGCTCTACAGGAATAATAGTGTTTATGCACTTTCACATATAAACACTGCTGCTAAGACTACCTTACTTCAAACAAACTTATCCTCATTAGATCCAGTGTTCTATTTAAACACTAAAACACAATAGGCAGTGCATATTTGGGCAATTATTGCATGCATCAAATGATGTTTAACCACCCATCAAGTACAATAATCCCCAAAAATGTACCAGCTGAAATACCGTATTGCTTTTATAGACCTGAACTCACAAAGAAATAAAGGGAAAATCGTCTAAATGGGCACTGGCCTAAATATGGGTACTACCACAGCCAAGAACAAGTCTTTGTTTATACCAAGTATTCTGGAGCCATTACACAATATGATGAAGTATTCAAGGTATTCTCAGTAATCTCCCTGGTCAGGGTTAGTTAGCAGCATAGGAATATGGCTCAATGTGTTACGATTTCAGCACTTAATTAAAAAGCTGGTGGGTCTATATTTGTACTGATTCCCTAATCACCTGGAAACATCTCTAACATCCACAATTGCTGGTGTCAGGGAGAGATAGTCTGGTTAAAATGTGGAGATATAGTTGTCATTGTTATAATTATTTTCTTAAAAAATAAATTTATGTCCTGAATTCAGATTAGCAAAAGAAAGGAGTGATTCTACTCAAATGTTAATGAGGCCTTGAACTTGAGCTGCCTCATTGTTTTGTATGGACAGAGAGAGAATAGTCAACACAATTCCGAGCAAAAATCAGTAAAACTCATAAATCAGGCAGTTCTCAAGTTACTCATTAATACAATTTCTTCCTTTTTGTTGTGCTTGTATTCATATTCATTTTCTTAGCAATAAACTGAAACATTTCCAAGGATATAGTCTTGTGTTTAGAAAGACACAGTGGACAAGCAGAACTAGATATACATGGTCTATAGTTATTGTTGGGATGTGTGTAGATACTACTGCACTGTATCTATCAACTTGCACCAGGGCCTTGGTTAAGTCTTCAGGAGACTGATGCATACAACATCGGATTAACATTCATGGTAAAATCAGAAATAAGGAAGAATCCATTGCTACTTTTCTCAGTGTTAGTCTTGTCTGTTTGACAGCGGTCAAAGACCAAAAGGAAACAGACCTTCTTGGATGTACTTTCTGAGGCACTCAATAGCAACATAATTTCTTGGAATTTCACTGATCTGCTCAGATCCATTAGAGACAGAGTCTGGAGACAAAGCAGATTACAGAAATCCATGCTAGTTAGTAATTCTGAAGGCAGATAAGAATCTTGGGAATAATACATTCCTCTTATTTTTACCGCAGCTTGTGGTGAATTTTAAATGATATATTTTCAAAAAGCCCACACTCCAAATGTGATTGTCTGGACTGATAAACTTAATTGTTTACTAAGAGTGAACAGAGTGCAGATCAATTTGTTAACAGGTACTGGTATATATTTTAGTTACAACCTCTTGTATAAACTTGACAATTTTACGAGTATAAAAGCCCAGAATGATTTCAGGACTAGGACTTGGATTTCCAAGCTTCCTTTTTCTAGGTAAAATCTACTCCCATATAGATATTCTCTTTGTTTTTCTCTTCAGGTTTCTCCTCATGAAGATTAGGGTTCCAAATACTTTTCTCACCAGACTGCCTTTTTTGTCTCATGAGACAATGCTGCACTCTCATCTATTTTCATACACAAATATTGTAAAGAAGTTATGGCATGGTGCTACAACAGAGAGTATGTATGATAAATAATAGGGAGGAGAATAATACAGAGGCGTTAAAAAGCTGTTTTCAATGTATATTATACACACAAACCACAACCCCACCATATTCAGAATGGTTTGGAAGGGACCTTCAAAGGTGCCATAGTCCATTCCCCAATATGAACAAAAAGTGATTAACCAGATTATAGGAGGTTTTCCTAGGCAATAGTCATACTGAGACTCTTCTTTTAACAATTATTTTTGAGGAATAACACGTGTATGTTAACAGCCTAGCCAATAAATAAAAGAAATTTTTAGAAATTAATGAGTATGAGGTAATGGCAACAAGCCTTAGGTTCCCTACAGTTTCTAAGAGATTTGTCCTGCTTCTGAGTGTCTGTCTTTTATGTGATAGACTTTAATCTTTATTACTTAGCAATCCAAAAAGTAGCTGAGTCCTTCTGGCAAGAACAGAACTCAAGATCCCAACAGCACAAGCAAGAATTCTGAGTTTAGAGAAAAAGTACAGGGGTTATAAGTCTCCCAGACACAGTAGAATAGTACTTGTTTTTTCCATCTCAAGACTTATTCTCTCACCACTTCCACAGTGACTCACACACATTGTACTATCTGCAAAGATTCCCAATGGCAGCTGGACCTATTTTCCCTGCTCATGTGAGCATTTTTAGAGACCCCAAGGGTAACACCAGATATAGCTCTCAGATCAGTAGGTTATTTCTGGTCTGAATTACACTAACAAAAGTGAGATCAGAATTTGGGACTATGTAATTGCAATGTTTCTACAGTGGTGTAAAATTAATGTGAAAAGAATTGAGCTCATTGATTTCAACAGAGCTTCTCATCAGAGTAAAGCCATCAGGATTGACCCTGGGAATCTTGTGACACAATGTTCCAGGAAGCAGCCTTTGTTTGCACACACTGTGGCTCTTATTTTTTAATATGCCAGGCCAACAATGCCTATTGTCCCTTTTCATATTAGAATGTTGTCACATGAGCAGTTCAAATGACACCAACGATTGCAAGGCGAAGACAAGTGGTTCTCTCTGATTCCAACTGGAAACACTGTGTATTTGAATACATTAATACTCAGCAAATATCCCTACAGATTAAATCACTCACAGATATTTTTTTTTTAATTAAAAACCACCCAAAAAACTATACCTAAGTAAGTTTACCTACCTAAACAGAGGAATGTTTTATGAAAATCCAGGCAGAGTATCTATATTCAAATAGATTTAACTGAATGATCTGAGTATCTGAAATAGGTTAAAGGTTATTTATTGTGATAAAATTACAAAACTATACACTAGGTGTCTGTGACACTTGGAAATTTTAAGTACAGAATTACAGTTTTTATGTAGAGTTCTGTTTTCCTGTTTGAAAGAATCATCTGGTTTTTCCTTTTCTCATGGGTATAGTATAATCTTACAATATAAACAACCTATAAAATATTTAACCTTATTTATGTCAGTCTTATAATATATAATTTTACATGTAATAAAATATATATTATAAAACTACGATACATTATATATTGTTATATATAATAATATACATTATAAATTAGATATTTAATAAAACAATACAGTATTGTAATATTAATAATATTTCTCACCCTGTAAACCTAGAACAACCCTTTCTTTGTTTTCTTACAATTGCTGCTTTCTATAC
This sequence comes from Phaethornis superciliosus, assembly GCA_023637945.1. NCBI lineage: Eukaryota > Metazoa > Chordata > Aves > Apodiformes > Trochilidae > Phaethornis > Phaethornis superciliosus. Next base: position 50,303,341 of record JAJQWJ010000004.1, read on the forward strand.
ATATTTTAAGTGAATCAGCTTGCACAAGTGCATCTATTATTCCATTCAAGAGAAGAGATGAGGACTCCTATAAATGACATCAGGCTAACTTGAAATTAATGCAGATAAGCCTTCAGCTATCATTATAGTGCAGTGAATAACCTGGCTGCTACATATTTCATATTAGAGTGAATAATAGCAAAAAGGAGGCAATGAAATACAGATGAATTATATCTGAATTGTATTTGCAATTATCTAAACCATTTGCATGTTGGCAGTACTGAGAAGATACTCTGTCCTGGGAAAGATAAGAATGAGTACAATGATTGTTTTATAAGAAATGCCAAAATGCATTCACTTTTGCAAAAAATTGTTAAATACACGTATTCCAATCACCAAACACTCCCCCGACACAGATTTCAGTTGGAGATTATCAACAAAATATTTATTTCTTTTATCTAGTCCTTGAAATTCTAAATCATGTTTCGTATACTAAAGACGAGGTTCAAAAAGTATATTAAATTTTCAAATTGGAATGGAATAGCTATGTACAGCTTTTCAATGCCTCTGAAAACTTTCAAGTCTCTTCCACTTGCCTTTTCAGTCTCACGTCCTGTGTTTCTGGCAGGAATGTACAAAACTTCCCAAACATGCAGTGTCACCAGACAGCTGGTTCTATGTCTTAGTAAGCAAGTGAGAGAAAGGACAGTCTTCTTCAGTTAGTACTCCTTCTATGCGAATGAGTTAGGTAGCACAGCAATAAAAACACTTGTTCTATAAGAATAACAACTTGATATATATATACATGTATTCTTGAGCACTTTCAAGAGCTGGGAGCTTTTCTCAGTTGAATTTAAGCAAACTTTGACTCAGTTTACTGGCTTCATTCTAAGGTGAAGACTCCTTTCTGTTTCTGTCACATATGTTTATACGCCTATCTTGGGACTGACGATTCATTTAGACAAAGGATCCCCAAATGCTGAACAAGCCAATGCCCAGAAAGTTCAGGATTTATGTACCCCCCACTGATCTTAAAACATTTTAAAATCCAGTTGAATTCTTAGACATTTAAAAATGTTTACAAATCTGTCCTTAAATTCCTTAGTTATGCCATGTACTAATGAACATGGTATTTCTAGCCCTGGTAGTTGTAGGTAATGTTGTGTAACATATGGACCCAGAAAAGATCTCTCAAATGCCAAAGGCAGTTAGAACCATCATGATTTTAAAACTAAGGACAACGCTCTCCTTTTCCCTTTCATGACCTGGGGCTCTATGGAGAAAGAGAAAGGCAAGGCTCAGAGCCAAGAAATAGCTTATCTAAGTACTCTGAGTCTTTAATAAATCAACAGTATTACCATTGAAGAATGAAGCCAAGAGAAGAATAATGCCAGCATCACTAAATTGCAGTAATTGTGCATCCTCCTTGTAGGAGGAGGTAGTGTTATCGCATGGCAAATAATGAAGCCTAGAAGGAAAAAACAATCAGAATTACAGCTTCTTTTGTATTTCAAGTATTTCAAGAGAATTTCAAATTCTCTTGAAATGTACATACCTCTGGACAAAACAAAACTATCACTTTACTACACGTATGAATCAATGGGTTCTAAGTCTGCCCATGTTTCTGCTGAAGTGAGAAGAATATTGCCTTCTCAGAAATTCAAGACAAGTGTACATTTTTTTTTAATGTATCAAGTACTTGCCAACTTATCTCTTAGAAGCTGCTACTCTCAAAAAACAAACAAACAAACAAACAAAAAAGAAAAGAAAAAAACATGTATAGCAATGGAATAAAATTCTCAAGATTTTTGTTTCATAAGGAACTACTTTATTTTATAATAGTTATGAAAGAGGCACATCTCTGTTCAAGAGCCATGTTCTTTTAGATTCTCATCACATGCTGTTGAAGTCTTTGTGAGCTTTGCCAGTGACTGAATGGGCTCTGGATCATGTCCTTACTTGCTAATATCATTCTGCAGCTATAGAAAAGACAGCTGGCAACGAAGAAGAACAGTGGCACCCAGTGGCGATTTGCTTTTTCTTTTCAAAACATGTTCCCATGGAAGACTTTTCTCATTGTGCTTTGTAATGCCACCATAGCCCAGTTTCCATAAAGAGTATACAGACACCCATGCGTCTATAATACAACAGTATATATATATGCAGATATTGTAATTCATAAAGTAAAAGACGGCTTTTGTAATTGTAATGTAGATTTAAAAGGAGATAAACAGCAAAATTAATTGCAGTTTAGAAAAAAAAAATACCACTATACATAAAGTGCTTAGGGACACTCATTTCTGGAGCTGTTAAGGAAACCTTTCTAATGAAATATTAAAAATTATTGCAAGCCGAATATTTACGTGCAGGTATTACCCCGTATATTCTATCTTATTACAAAAAAAATGGGTAGAACATGCTCTTAATTATTCTAGAAAAATGACATTTCTCCTTTTCTTTCTTATATGTCACAATTTTAAGAATAGTTGTTTAAAAAAAAGATGCAGCTTCTTATAAAAGTGGTATTTTTGTGTCATGAAAACTGTTTTTGGCACTGATTAATAATCCAAACTATTAATTAGCCCAAAGTATATTTATTGTCTATTCACTTAGATGATTCTGTAAACTGGTCTCACTACTGTATCCAAGCAAAATTTCTCTTCAGTGTTCCCTAATTTTTTAGTGCTTTCACCTAGTGAAAGGAGGTATTGCATCTAGTTGCAGGAAGTATTGTATTGTCTACATTTTTTGCTTTGTGGAAAATACATTAATGCTGCATCTAAACCATTAGCTTAAGTGTAATCTGAGTTTTTATCTGATGCCAAAATAAATTGTCAAAAGAAGACTTCTTCACACTTAAATTCTTTAGTCTCTAGAACACAGGACCTGCAAGCAAAATGCACATTTGGAGCAATTCATAGGCCATGATAGTTCCTGAAGCTCAAAACGGAATTATTAATAAGAGTAAGTGGCTGTGGCCTCGGCTATACCAAAGATCACTATAGTAATTTATCTAGATGGACAGTTCAGAACTAATGCCTAACAACATTCTCATACTTTGCTTAATTTTTTTAACATATGGATGTCCTATAAACCTGCGATTAAAAACTTGAGATTTCTGAAGCCTAAGTTGGTCCTGTTAGGCTTGAACAATTGTTACAGGGGTGGAGGATAAGAGTGGGGCCTGTGGTCTGAAAGAAATGAGAAATTCTGGAGCAGAAAGCTCTAGACTCATGGAAGATCAGAAAAAAACATTTGGCCCTTAGTTGAGAGGTTGTAACTAACAGGATAAAGAAGCACATGTAGCTAACGTTTAGTTTTAATTTTATGTTCTGTCATATTTTTAGTCCTGTGTTTAAAAAAAAATAAATACAAAAGCAATGGGTAATAATATAGAGAAGATTATATTGCTGAAAACATGAACAAAAGCTTGGGCAAACTAACTGGTCTAGCAGGGGGAACATTAATCACCCTCATCAGTACATTTACAGCCCTGGCATTAATTCTATGAGGCCTAAATCACTGAAGAAGAGAAACATCTGCCAGGACTGAACACACCACAGGCCATAGCACTAGGTCAGATGCAGCTTGTTTGAACTTTGCCATCCAGATAGACAGATACTGGAGTCCTGGAATTTGATAACCACATTTTGTAAGTGGAGAATTCCTAGATGAAGAGAAGGAGAACAGACAGCTGTTCAAGTAGCTGCATGATCAAGATTTCAGAGAGCAGATTTCCTTTAGGAAAAGGAAGTCACAAAACCACACTATCTCATATTTTTCTTTATTATCTTTTATAAAGCTAGTGTTGTAGAAATCTGGTTGAATATTTTTGAATGAGGGCTTGTAGCTGATTGACCATTTTGTGGCTTTTGTTATTTTGATTACATTAGTAAGCAACCCAAAACTTTCTAAACTACTGAACTGGTGTAACACTTTCTGCTTCATATGCCGAGTACTACTACGTTCAGCAACACATTGTTTATTTTAAATGTTAGGCTTGTTTTCTAAAGAATAGCACATAAGGAAAATACCAGACCTGAGTAAAAAGTGCTATATCACATATAATAAAATCTGCTTTTTCCTTGCACAGTACAGTAACATGTCTCTTACTCCATTGCTCAGAATACCAAATACTAGGTATCATGCTGACAGCTTTTAAGAAAGCGGTGCTGTTGACCGCAATTACTACAACCTGATTAAGAAGAAAACCAAATTAATTTCACTCAGTCTAAAATTTTAATCTCTTGTCAGTACAAATTAACTGATGCTGGCTGTTCTGACTAAGGCTGATGTAAAACACTTGTGTCCAACCCAGCAAATCTCTTCTCTGAAATTAGTATCAAAATTATCATCCCAACACTGGTTCAGTAGATTGAGATTCCTCATACCTTATTGGCATACTGCTTTAAAAACAAGGAAATGACTAGAAATTGTAGGAAAAAAAGATAAAATGGCAAGCTCACAGGATGAAAGATGAATTCCTTTTCCCTATTTTTGAAAAGAGAAACTTACAAGTAAGGCTCCTGAGAACTTATAGTAACCTAAAAGAGTTTAATAGAAAAATAAAAATATTCCCCTTGTTCTCTCGGGCAGTCTCACAGCCATTATGTATTTGAGTCTCACTATCCCCAGACAGATTTCCAGCTTCCAGGAAAACCAGGAGCTGCTGTTATTCCACTGCCAATGAAGAAAACTCCCACATACAGTTTTGGTTCCCTTCCTCCATTCAGCTTTGTGCAAGCACAGCAGCACCACTGACAAGGACTCACAGGGAAGGCTCTCAGTCCTAGAATCAGTTGCCAAGCCAGGACCTCAGTCACATACACAGAGAGAGAGACTCACCTGGCCAAAAGCATATCTAAAGAACCCTACCCACCAGTTGGACATATGGCAGTGTCTGAAGTTTCTTTCTTCAAAAAGGATATAGATTTACATAATTTTTTTTTAAAACCTTAAAAATGCCTCCTGGGTATAAATACTGTCTATGAGCTCACAGATTTTTCCCAGAAATAATGAGAGCTTGGAGAGAAATCTTTCTGTAATAATACAGACCTTGGCAAGGAATGTCTCCCCGTCCTTCTTATCAGCCCTCTTCATATATTGAAAGGCTCTAAAAAGTTCTCTGCAGAGCCTTCCATTCTCCGGGTTAAACAACTGGAATTCTCACAGCCTTTCTACACAGGAGATGTGTTCCAGCCCTCAACAGCAATATATGATACCCCGTAACTTTGTTTTTCTTTACGATAAGTGGAAAGGTGAAAATCTTCACAACTAATATTTTTAGTTTATAATAATAAATTGCCACAGTTTTTAAAGTTTATATCAATAAAAAACAGATAATAAACACTTCAAAGTTTAAATTCATCAGCTAACTAGTAATATGTCCATACTGACTCCCAGTCTGAAACATCCAAAATTTGAGATGTTCAAGACAGGCCTGGAGTTCTTCAGATCTACCATTCATAAAGTAGATCCAGCAAATGTAGGATTAGACAGAAGTAACACACCAGAGCTGGCAAACCAACAAAGCTGTGTTTGAAAAGATGTACATAAGCAAAACTGTAATTATAGAAAGAATTAAGAATTCTGAAAACATTCCCTAATAGACCTTACATCACTAAGGGATTTCAAGATTATCAGTGCTGTGCAGAGTGACCAGCTCAAAGCTCATGGAAATTAAATAGCCCTTTCAAGAGAGTACTGCCAAAAAGAGAGAGCCTCTCTGATTTTCTCTAGGGCACTCAGGTTAGATTTAGGTCAGTAGTATAGTCCTCACAATTTAATTCATATCAGTGGAATAAAGAATGAGTAAAATGAAATAGGGAAGGCTCCTGGATATGGAAAGCCTGGAGCACATTCACAGTCATCACTGTTTTAATCTGTAGTGGCAAATAAAGGCATAAGCTGAAAGCCCCTGAGCACAGGACTGATCAACATGCTTGAAAGATCTTGAAACAGACTAATCTGCATTAACAGAAAGAGCAAATAATAGATCTGTCAGCAGTGGGTGATTACTGAGAGAATTTGATTAAACTTTAAATCCATCCTCATTTCATTTTTTCCAAGTTCTGCATTGTGCAGTTTGTGTTCTTCGATGCTGTTTCATAGTACAGTTAGTGGAGAAGAGTCTGTAATAAAGATAATAGAAGCCTGTGAAAAATATTCCATCTTATTTTGGCTAATTGTCAAATAACTCCCAGGAAGGTGATAATAGAAGAAATAAAAAGAAGAAATAAGAAGATATAATGAGAAGAAATCTTCAATGCTAAAATTAGAGATCAATCAATGGCCTCAGGTACATTAATTTGGAAAAAGAGGATTTCTCAGTATGAAGTTTAACATTTCTCTTTGAGTGTGACAAGTATCTGGTGAATAATAAATTTTCATTTCACTATGCCACATCCCCATGGCAATTGTGTCATTGACCCCTCATATGGTAGCCAAGCTGTGATCATTTTGTCATTTATCACCCAATCTTGATGCTGAAAAGGATTTATTAAGTTGGAAAGGTTACTAAACAATCAAATTTAAACTGAAGAAATTACTTCAACTCAGTTCTGTACTTTTCTACCTAACCTCTCCTTGGAGGACTGCAATTTCTTTGCAATGAAAGTTTCAGCTTTTCAGTCTTAGTTTTCAAAGCTACTATGTCCAGTAGAAACAGAAATGCTACTAACCATTAACCCAGGCAAAAGAAGGCAAGAAGATGGAATAGTACTTCCATAGTAAAGAAATTCTGTTGGTCTGGGAATCAGATGGAGTGGAAGAAATTTGGCTGCATTTGAAAGATTGATAAACTTCTCTTATAACATTGTACAATGTCTTTAGCTGGACAGTCTACCTACTCATAGAGTTGCCAGAACAAGGCATTATAAACATTAATGTCTTCCACTTAACAATATCATTAATATATAGGAAAATGTCTTCTTTTTTAACTCATACTTTACTCTCACCAGGGCAGTTATCTTTCATTTTGCGTGAGTGTTCCTAATTATAATATTGCACATTATATATATGCAGCTTGTCTTTTATAAATTTCACCTGCCTGATTTTAGAGCAATTTCTGATCAGTCTCAGAATTACTTATGCTGTACTTGCGACTCCACACAGCTCACTGCTGGTCATAGCTACTAAATGCATTACCTGTCAGTACAGGTGTTAGTAACAATGTGAGCAAGACCTGGAAGAGACAGGATTGTCTTCCAATTGACCAGACTCTACCCAAATAGTTCTTCTATATTCTCCCATAAACCTGGGGTGTCCCCTACTCTGACAAAAAAAATTATTAAAAATTTGTTGAAGTGCTGTACAGTACTTCAGGACTGAAGTACAGTCAGGTATAGCTCTGCCCTATATAATTTCATTATGCCTTACCTCTTTAGTTTATGAGGAAAATATCACATATAACTGTTCTAAGTCTTACTGAATTCAAGACAGACTTTCTCCAGTCATCTTTTCTTCCTAAGAAAAGCACTGGATATGATTTTTTTCTTTGATAAAACTATGTTGACTATCTTTTATGACTTGATTACTCCCTAAATGCTTGCAAAAATGATTCATACCTTTCCAGTATATCTCTGGATAAGTAAGCTAGTTGGCTTGTAGTTCCCTTTTTTCTCAAAATGGACTGTTTGTCCTTCTTTAGTCCACTGGAATCTCTCTTTCTTTCCTGAGTTTTCTGTAACAGTCTGGAATTTCTCATCTAGTTGTTTGTTTGGGGTTTTTTAATTTCCTGACATGCATTTTATGTAACCTTTCTTTTTACTTTCTTCTCATCTTGCTAATTTTTTCAGTCTCTCCATTGAAAACTATACAAACATCCAGCTGTTTTCTAATCCACATTTTTATGACACATCATAAATTGTTAAGTTTTTATGAGATAAAAATGTAGACAAATATGAATGATATTTACTAATAGTAGATCAGCTCCATTATCATACATATTATGGTATCAAAAAATGCTTAAAAGCTAGTGTGTTAAAAAAAAAACTATAGATGGCCAGTGGCCAACTATTGTCTCACACTGAGAAGGGCAGAACCTGTTCCCTGACTTGCCCTTTTCTTTTCTGAAGTTCTCTCAGATGCTCACAGTCAGAATCAGGACAAAGATGTATCTTCCAAATTTTTGTCCCTGCCAATGTCTTTCCCAGTCATGTTGTTCTTCCATCCTTCTCATCATATAACCAAAATGTAGGCAGATTATGAGAAAATTAGTGTACACCAGTGTATTGGGAACAGGGTCCACAGGACCATACAACAAGAACAAGTTTTGTCATTTTTTTGTGAATATTTGCATTTTGGTCTAGCAATAGTCACAAGGAGCTAATTTTTGGAGCAGATCCACCTCTTTCAAGCATCTCATTAAAAAGTATCCAAAGCCAAAGGAAGAAAAAACTTGTAATGTTTGCTCAGCTGATGGAGTTATAAATGCCTTCGTTGTTAAATCCCCTTTTTCCTGCGCTACTCTTCTTAAATAAATATCATTTTGGCTGAAACTAAAAAAAAAAAAAAAAAAACAGGTCCTTACTTGTGAGATGATGTTCCTGGCAAAAGATACTGTAAATGAACACCTAATGTAATTTGAGATAATGAAAGCTTTTACTTACTATTTCACAGATGTATTTTTTCCACATGTGTGTTTCAGTTATAAATTACATTCTTTACAGAATCTGATGGCTTGGAAGTAAGCATAGTGTCATAGAAACCAATGACTCTTTACAAATTTTATAAATCATATGATAGGATTTTTTTTTTTGTTAAGTACCATGAACTATTAAGGAGGTATTTTAACCTGACCAGTACTGGTGGAATATCACTAAGTAGGTTTTAAACTTCACCTGTAGTAAATAGCTTTATCAGCTGAAAAAATACACATCTGATGGATATTACCCTAAATTAGAAATAATCCATTCCTTCTGCATATACCTACAGCGAAATAAAAACAAAACCAAAACAAAACAAAAAATCCACAGCACAGTATCTTGCATAACACTATGCACAAAACTGGCTAGTTCAAGTACCCATGATATCATGCCCGCAATGTTGAATTTCTGAGTATATTTGTCAGACAGCTTAGAACAATCACAAAAAAAATTTCATTCTCCAGTAGTATATTAAAAAAAGTCCACTTTCAGACTGACTGGCAAAGAGAATTTGTTTATAATGGCCTTGGTCCAAAGCAAAAAAATATCCAGTGGAATGCTTTATTTTCCTTCCTAGGCTTTGATTAAAGTCTGCTAGTCCGCTAGAAATATCAGGTTTGATTTTCTCTGTTGCCTTGTTCTAGTTAGCATCTATATCTAAGGATTTTCTTTTCCACTGGTTTTATAATCCTTTTTAAGATGGAAACAAATTAATTTTTCTTAGATTTTCTAGGTTTAGCTGGATTTCTATTGCATTCCTGTGACTGCATTAAGACTTCAGTTTCTCAAGCACACTACAGTTTAACATTGTTGCTTGAAATAATATAGTTATAGAATCATAGGATAGTTTGGGTTCAAAGGACCTTAAAGACCATCTAGTGCCAACGCTCTGCCATTGGCAAGACCATCTCCCACTAGAACAGGTAGCTCAAAGCCCCATCCAAGCTGGCCTTGAAGACTTCCAGGGATGCAGCATCCACAGCTTCCTTGGACCACCTGTGCCAGTCTCATCATCCTCATAGCAAAGAATTTCTTCCCAATGTCTACCCCAAATCTACCCTATTATAGATCAGATCTCTTCTAATATCTCATTTTATGTGAAAAGCAGCATTTATTTTATCCATAGTGTTAACCTTAGTGTTATTTATACATCAGTGGCTATATCATCTTGACATACTCAGAACTTCATTATAAAAGCATACCTTTCAATGTTAAATTATTTGTTGACTACCTCGTTTTGTATGGTAGATAGTGCTACCTTTGAACTTCAGAACTATAAAAATTTTAGTTAGATAACTGAATAGCATGAAATAAGGCATAACCAATACAAGTCTTTTTAAAAAACCTCAAGACTTTAAATAGTTAATAAGCAGGTAGTTTTCATGGCAGGATATACAAGAGAAAGGAAAGTAATAGAAGGAAAAGATGGGCAAAAAAAACCTACAAAGAAATTGAAGGTTACAATTAGACATTGTGAACTCCTTTTTCATCCTCCCCTCCCCCTCCTTTCCTTCCCCCCCATTCATGATCAGCCTAATTTAATCCTGGAAAGTGATTTGAGCTTGTATCTTCAGGCGTCCAGAACATTAGGACAACGAACTAGCTTGCTGTCCTATTTCTGTTGCCAGTTCTACACAATAAACTCTCCCTTCATAAGGATTTAGGTGTCTCTCCATTCTTTTTCATATCCTTTCATTTTCCGTCACCTTCAAATGGCCACCCTAATAAAATACTCACACTCTATACACTAGTCTCTGATTTTTCTGAGGCATTTCTTTGAAGATTGATTTTGCCCATTTTTCTATTTTCAGTTTTCCTGAATTTCAGGCTTCCAAGTAAACATTTTTGTCCAAACTGAGAATTTAAGTGTTATAATGAAAACACACAATGAAAAGAATTTGAGGCATTTAAAGTGCAACAGAAAGTAGAATAAGGCCCAGAAAAGCTGTACATTTTTTGTTGTTGTTGTTGAAATAAGTCTTCTTTTGTTCAGGGTACACATACAATTCTCACGCCATGGAGCGAAGAGTGAGATGTACCTCATGTTCTCTAATATCTAGATAAAAGTAGATGCCCCTTTACTGGTGTGTTACATTCCATTTTAAGTAGGCAATGAGAATCAGAGATATTGCCCTTAATAAAGATATTTAGAGCCTCTAATATTACTCTCATTACTGGCTTTGTAGTCTGTCAAGTCATGTGTGTTCTTCAAGCAGATATTTCTTCCACCAGGCAACATGGAATGGAGGAATATAGAAAATGCAGTGATGATTCTTGTTAAACAGTCATCACTTCACCTTTAGAAAACTCATCACAAGTCAGCAAAAACCAGTCAAAATTTCTAGACCAAGCGAGCCCAGGATTATGTAAGGCACCTATAGCAGGCATTCTGGGCCAGAAATTTGACTGTATTTGGTGTTTAAATGAAGAAGGCAAAGAGATGTCTTGATGAAAGCCAAGTTATTTTGTGCTCCCACATTTCCTTCCTCTCTCCATAAGGAGCAGATTTCATACTGGGATTTTCAACTGCTGTGCAGCTGTTTTTGCTGCTGTGTAAAGGAGAACATTGAGGGTATAATGAGTAGAAACAGGAACATGCTGGTCTTCATGACGTACAGATTGTGTATGTAGCAAACAGCAAAATAAAGTTTCTTCCACTGGTCTCCCACCATAGGCCAAAAGCTGACTAAAGCAGGACATTCCCCTCTAAAGAAAATTAAAGGTAAGAACTTTAGCTATGTTAATGAGTTCTGCTCTCTGGGAGTCTATGCTGGCTCTACAGCAGCAAGGGGCAAGAGCTAGCTCTAAAACTTTAGTAACATTAAAAATTATATTTCCCATAACCTTCAGTGGTCTGATTGTCACAAAGCTGTCCAATTTGACTTTTTCCCATGAGAACAATTCATTTGTTCAGACTGTTTACAAGACAGGACATTATTTCAGACAAGAACATGGAGCATGTGAGCAATGACTGTCCTCAGAAGAGAGTGTTCTCTTTCAAATCGTGAGAAAGCAGAGAAGGCATGGCAGAAGGTGGTTCTTAAATAAGTTACAGGCTGTGACGTCTGAAGTAAGGAAAGTGGCATTTAGGAAGTCTCAAATGTCATACACTGCACATGTGGCCCTGTTATTTTTGTCTCCTTTGCACTAACTACTGTAGCATAATCACTGTCCTTGACTTATTATCCATGTTGGAGAAGGGCAGACTGACACATAAGGAAAAAGATGTTATGCCAATACTGCATTTTTTTAAGTGAAGGAACTTGGCTTTAGAAGTTGAATACTAATTCTATTGTTTATTTTAGTGAATAGAACATGAGGCCCCAAAATACAGGACATCTCAATTTATCCACTGCACAGTTTTTGTTTGGTTTGTTTTTTTGGGGGTTTTTTTGTTTGTTTTTTTTTTTTAAATCAGTCAGTTCAATACATTAGGCAAGTTAATATGTATTTGGACAATTTTTGGGCAACATATGCACAATTTGTTCTGACTACCAAAATTTCTTACATGGCCCTTGAAATTTATTGTCTTTATAAAATTTCAAATTTTACCAATGTGAATGCAACAATAATTACGAAGTTTGAGTTATCATATAACCTTCTAGGATAAAAATTTAAAACTACCTTTCATACTTACCTGAAGCAGTCAATTGACTATTCTAGAGGAAGATTCAGATCCTTTTGAAATTTATGAAAACATTTCAACTTTATGTAATACACTTTCAAAGTCTGAAGCAATCCTACCTCTGTTCATCCCTGAAAAACTCAATTGTTAGAGCAGCAGATTAGGATTAGGATTAATCTTCCCATAGAACTCCTCCATCAGTTCTCTAGATTGGTTGTCCAAACCAATATCAGTCTAACTCAACTTAGATGAAATGAAAGGTATAGCTGCTTATTGTCATCATGTGGTAAGCAGTATTTGAAATCCAAAGAGTCTCAAGAATTTTTTTTTCATTGTTCAGTAGCCTGATCAGTCCAGGTTTCAGGATTATATTTCCTAATTATAATTTATTAGAAATGTCATCTGTCAAATTAAAAGGTGGTGAGTGATAAAACACTGAGGTGATATTTCATATTCATGTACATGAACAAAACTTGTCTTGCCTATGCATGGAGCAGTAACCAGTGTGGAAGGACTCAGTCAAATATTTAGATCTAAAATTTCATTTTCAAATAAAGACTCAGAATATTCCAAATTAATCAAAGGATCAGAGAGCATAGAGGACTCTACAATTTGTCTTCATGGCCTATATATCCTGCAGAACATAATTTGCCCAACATCCAATGACTCAGAAAAGCAGAAGCTCTCAGAGAGGCCCATGTAAGAAAAGTTATTTCAGATACTACTCCCAAGATTTTTCCACCTTTAGATTCAGAGGTCTTCCATGGATTTTTTTTTTTTTTTTAATTGCTCTGGTGAGCTAGAGGGGGAAAATATCCTGCAACTTTTAGGGGCTTTTCTGTTCATGAAGTTTCCTCTGTTTATGAATTATGGGAAGATCTGAAGACAATTGAATGGCACTAGCATGAATGCATGAAATATTATGGTCTTCTTGGTGTACAACGACCATGTGGCTTTAGCAGAATACCCTGCAAGCACACATATTGCTGCAACATGCAGACATTTATTAGCAGTTTACTGTTCTAGCAGTGACTTGCATGTTTTTATTTGCTTCCTCTTTCAAGCACAAATTGTATCAATCTGTAATCTAATCATTGTATAAATAGTAAACAGTGGTTGTGTTAATTTATTCTGTCCTTATGAAGCTCTCCCTAACTGAGAACTTTTAAAGACTAAATTCTTATAAAAGCTTTGCTGCAGATTGCTTGTGGCCTACTTAAGCTTTTGGGGCTTTTTGTTTGTTTTGTTCTGTTGTTTTGGGTGGTTTTGGCATTGTTTTTGTTTTGTTTTTTTAGTGACATAAAATTAAATGCAGTACCAGTTCACAAGGGAGCAAAATCACTACACTGTTCACAGAAAATCAATGTGGTCGTAAGGTGCTGCTTTTTGGTTTTGTTTTAGTAGTGACTACAATTTTGCTAATTTAAACAAGAAATTGCTGACATTCTTGAACATTTCTTAGCACCAGGACAAATCAGAACTTTCTCTTTGATATGTACGCCCTTCTACTTAATTCATTTTCTATTTGCAGAATTACTGCAAGAATTATGCTTTCTCTATAAAAACAAATTTGTTGATTTTTTCTTATGCTCCAATAGGAATGCCAAAACATATTTTATTTCAGATGCTCTTGAAGTAATTCCATTTATTTCTCTGCTAGCTCTGAAAAAGCACAAGCTATACATACTTGAACTGCTGTAGTGAATCAAGTCATTTTCCTTTAAGACTTGGGTGAATAATACTCAAAAGACTGAAGAGCTGTAAAATGATATTTTGAGTTTTGGATTGTTTGGACCTTAATATACAGACTGATGTAATGTGCCTTTGAACAGAAAAATAGAAAATTTGAATAATGGAAACACAGGAAAAAATAAGCACCTGAGAGGCTTTTTGATTTTTCTCTTCCCTTAAGCAGGATTATACCTATTCTTGTATATACATTGGGAAACTTTTGCTGGAGGTCTGCTTTTTACAAAGTACTTTTCAAGTTATCACACTTCTTTGAGTTTGCTGAATTAAGCAATTTAGGAATACTTGTGCTGATTTGAGTCAAGGGAACTGGGTAAGACACAGGGAGTTGCTTATTTGCAAGCCATTGTCTAAATTTATAGCTCCATAAAAGTAATACTATTCCTTTTGGATTTGATCAAAGTCTCACTCTTTGTCTCACTCTCTTCTAGGCGTGATTTATTTATTACTTTTTTTCAACCCACATCATTATGAAATTGAATACTTTCATTTGTCTGCTGTGCAGAGTTCAAATTAAATCATATTTTCAGAGAAATTAAAGACAATAGAAAAAAAAATGGAGTTAAATGCATTCAAGTAAGAACCTAAGACATCTCTTCATCCTTAAAATGTCTTCTGATGTAAGCAAAATGTCCTTTGCACTCAGCTAATTATAAGTTCTGGACCTATCCATATCTTGCATTCTGCAGGAAGATAGCAGATCAGATGCAGCCACAGCTGGCATTTTAAAAAACAGAATAGCAGTAAGGTATTTGCAAATAACTTACGGCATTTAATTTCTTTACCAGAGAGTGTAAATATTTTCTTTCTCAGCAACCTACACTGTATATTATGGAAAACCTTCTATAAAGGAAGAGGCACGGAGAAAATTGCTTATAAACTACTTGAGCTTCTGCAAAAGACAGCTATGAGACTAGAATGTATGTTGCATATGAAGGGCTTCCTCTTAACTAGGTACCATACCACACAGAGAGGTGGATGGACAGGAACAAGATTCCATTTAGTTGTAAATATCAGAGTCTTTTTAAAGCTCTTTAACACAGATCTGTTTACTTTTCCTAAAATAGGCCTGGCATATGTTGCAGTAGCTTATACAGTGAAAACCATTCTTTTCCCTTCAATCGGCCATCATGTTAAATGGGTGGAATTTTACAATGTTCTGTCATATTGAATATTATGTATTAAAATTTGCAAGAGTTGACAAGACGGACTTATCTGAACTGTACTTAAATCTGGGACTGAACTACAGAACCTTAGAGAATCTTGATCTACAGCTTAGACCAATCTTAAAGAAAACCACCTAATACTTTCCCTGAAATCTAAATATATTACAAAACCCATCATTCAAAGTTTATATAAGAATCAATTTCTAATCCTTAAGCTATGTTTTCTGAAGATTTACCCTTCTGTTTATGTTTTGGAGTAAGTGACAAGAGAGGGAGGTATCTGGCATTTGGTCACTACACTAGATCATATAAGAAAACTGGGTAAGACCTTCCTGGACTTCAGAAAGCAGTTGTGTTGAGGGGAAGGTTGCTTGGGAGATGAGGAGGCTTTGTCTGTGTAGATGCCAATGACAGCACAGTACTGTGTTATTTAGATGCCAGTGTAAATGGAAGGGACATGGGATGATGATTGTTCATTATTCGTTCCACCTCCAGGCAGCCTCTGAAATTCCTATTTAACAGACTTGCGTGCCACATTTAAGAAAAAAATATACTTTACAGAGTGTAAATACGCACAGAAATAGAGAAATATAGCATTCCTTTCTTCAGCAACTGAATCACAAATAAACTTAAACAATAGCCCCTTTGAAAGCTGTATAATGCCTGAAGAGAAAAGGAGGAATGTGAGACCAAAAAAATCCACCCACAGTCTCAACAAACCAATAATTAAAATCATACTTGTTTACAATTCCAAATTTGTTAACCTTTCTGTGTTGCTAACCCCTTCAGAATCCCATATGTTCTATTGTAAAAACTGCTCATTACACAGCTGACATCTTAATTTAGACGGACTTGGTTCTACTTTCTTCAAAATCAAAATGAAAATTTGCATTGCATTCAGGGAGAGCAGGCCTTACTCCTAAATCTGAACTACATTTTCAAAATGTAATTCTATGTATAATTATATATATATAATAATTGTGTGAAATTGATACCTTCTCACTTTCGCCAAAAGAGGTAATATAAATGAAGATTAGAGATTCTTGGTCCAAAAATTATCTTCCTAGTGGAAAATTTTTCATTTTTTCTCTAGTACAAGCAGCATGAGAAAACAATAAAAATTAATATCCCTCCATCTATTAAACAAAAGATTTGGAGCCCATTGTAACTCTGCCTCTGCTGATTCAAAGTTCAGGTTCTTAGCACTGGACTCCATTTATACAGGAATGAACTGAAAGTAGGACCTGTTGTGTAGTAAATGACTCTCTGAAAAAAATGCTCATTTGTTATCTACAAGGCAGAGCCTTTCAAATACACAAGAAAGGAAAGACATCTGCAAGTCTGACAGTATATGGATATAATTGGATTGTTATAAATGAACTGAAAGAAGGATTAGGAAATAGAATGTTCCAAAATTAGCCAGAAAGACTGAAAGAAACTGAAGAAGCCTTTAATGAAACCACAATGGCCTGGTATTACACCAGTGAGCACAGAACTGCAAGAAAACATGAAAAAATTCTTCTTACAGTTTCCGCTTGATCTCAACCTGTAGTTTTAAGGAACATAGGATTACAGGTGGGATTGGCAGATGGGTTGTTGATACTGAGATGCCACCTTTGTACACCTATAAAATACCAACAATAAAAATGTCTTCTGTAATAGTAAGAGCAAAATAAAACAGAAGTTGAAATTATTAATCCAGAGAAACTGCACTTTTTCTTCATTTGTTAACTTTAAATGTTTCTGTGTCAACAGGTATTTTTACTTCTATTACTATCACAGTCATTATGAAGTAATTTCCTTTCACAGTTTAAAATAATTTACAAAATTATTGTGAACTGAAATCTACTCACAGGAATTGTTTTAATGAACTTTTCTTGTCTTCAGTAAAAGAAATGTAAAAGATGAGACAGATATAATTTCAGGTTTTGAAGGGATAATTATAAGGAATATGTTACTTTCTTCATATACATCTTAATAATACATCTTTTCTGTCCCAAAATAGTACAGTTACAGCCACAGATGCCCTCCCTCAGTGATGTAAATGAGAAATACTATACCATGTTTCATGAGTTTTCAATAAAGCACTCAGTTACCTGAACAAACTTATAGCCTATTTCTAGAAAAACCATACCATGAAACCAATGATCCCTTTGCACTGTCACTACTGCAAACCAGAGAATTCTTTGAAAATATCTGCTTTTTTATAAAGATATTTTAGAATACATGAAACAGATGGATTCTTTGAAAAATTATTTCATTAGTGCTCACATCCTCACAGCATGTCTATTCCCAGTGGAATTAAAGCTCACCAACTGTTTAACAGAAACTGATTTTATACACAATGCATTATGTGCATATTACAGGTGCTTAAGAGAATTCTTTCTCTCTTAGGTCTTCTGTAACAAGAAGCTAAAAGGATGCCCTTCCATGTCATGACCATATTTTCCCTACCTGACATTACAGTCAGCAGCATATTACATGCACAATGCCTTGTTAGAATGCCACAGTAAGAGAAACATCTTCCTGTGACAGCAGGGGATGCATCATCAATTCACTGTTAAGCCATTTTCTAATCACTTCTTCTTGCTCTCTGACTTCTGCTTTGCTTTTGGTGTCTGTGCAAAAAGTGTCATGGAGACCTTGCAGCTACAGCCTGTGCCCCCTGGGAATGCAGCTCCCATTGGCCACCACATGCAGCTGCAACCAGACATGCCTGGTCAACAAGCCACCTTGGGTTTCAATGTCGTTGCTATTTTAGAGTTTTACTGTACTTTCCGATCTCCTAACAGCCACCTAAAGATAGCCAGCAATTGCTACACAGCCAAAGCAAGGCTCAGGCTCCTAGCAATTAATCAACTATAAAGAAATTTGTCTCCTTCTCCTCTGGTAGCCTTAGTATTTCCTACAGAAAATAAATGTTATTTATATGTGTAATACTTGTTCTCCTAATCAAAGTGGCCCTTGAAGATAAACACTCTGCTTAATTTCTCCTCAGACAGTGTAGTTCTTACACTCATTGCAAACTGTCTACATTGGGAAGTAAGATTATGACTTTAATAAGTTTTAATCGTAATTTATTGCCAATACTATCCAATCTGTGTTAATGTTTGCCCCATGAATCAAGGCAGGAGCTACCTCCCATCTGTTCACAAGAAGGAATGAATCAGTTTAGGCTATAGCTTTCAACCTAGCAGATGTCTCAGCTCGTCTACATGCCTCATACGTTACAGAGGACACGATAACAACAGTCATGCCAATTTAACAGCTATTATTATTCTAGCTGGGTAGTAATACCCAACTTCTGTTCTGTGTGGTGGAACTGAATCTGAAAGAGGAGCAGAAACTACTATGCATCACAAGAGGCATAATGCTTCAGAGAGTGAGTCCTGCAGAAAAGGATTAGGAGAAAAGGTATGATGAGTCAGAAAAACAGTTCCAAAAAGGCATTCTAACTGTCAGGCAGATGCCAGAGTTTGCAAACTGCAGAACTGATTTAAAATTTAACCCATGGAAAGCTGGAAGCTGCCAGAAGTTATTGTTTCCCCACAGAATATACGGCGGGAACATAAATTTTCATGGAGGAAAATAGTTCTTTAGAAATCTTCTAAGGTTTCATAACAATCAGAAGGGCTGTCATGATTCAACCCACATTAGCTCACAGAGAGCAAGGCTGGTGAAGATATTCAGCTTCAGAATTAAATCAATTTTCTTTCAGGGACAGCATACTTAGGACTGACATTTTAATTAATAGAGACTTATTTTGGCTTATCAGAGCCATGTGTCTTTTTTTAAATCAGTGAGTGTTCTGCAGCATGTGAATTCGCTAATTATCTTACAATGAGAAAGGTATCCATTTCAAAGATGGAATTTTTTTCATCACAAGCTCTATGTACCACCTTCTTCAAACTAATAATGCACATATAGGGTAATTTTGTATAGCACTGGAGTGTATTATTGTACATTTTGTGCTTTGAAAAGCCTTTTCTTTAAATTCACAAATATCTCAAACCTGTGTTTCCTGAATGCATTTTTAAAAATTTTGTGGATACAAAGTCCAAGAAAACTATAGTCCAAAATCTTACCTAGCATTTGCTTTGGTAATCCCACCATTTCTGGGACAAATTATAAGGAAATAATCTACCCTAATAAAAGAAAAAAAAAGTTGCTTTTGAAGATAAAACACATGACTGGGTAATGTGTACAGATTCTTTAGGAAAGAGGTAAACTGCTAGAGTAAAACAATTCTGTTGAGTTAGTGAAAACATACCTATGTTAAATGTAGCACAAGTAACTGGTAACAGGAGCCCAATAGCATTAGTGTTGCAATAGAGGACAATGGCACAATGCCATGGTAAGTCACTGGGGATTCACAGTCCATTTCCAACAAAACAATGGCTATGTAGAAGCAAGATTTGGAAAGGAATGTCCTTCTGTACAATTAGATTTGATCACAAGGATAAATTCAAAGCCTGCATTTGAAAAGACTTATGGATACCTACCAGTCTGAATCTGTTTAGTTTAAACTTCTACATATGGTATGACAACACTCAAAATTCCCAGAAAACAGAACTGCTACCCATATTTCATGTGTTGTAGGTAAAAATACAGTTTATTGAAAAGTCAACTGAGATTTCACACTCTAGAGAAGTGTTGAGTACCTAACATTTTGGAATTTATTATACTTTGCCAAAATCTCATGTCTCAAAATAACTACTCCAATGGTGGATCACCACTGACATTGCCAGCAAACAAAGGTGGATTGTGAGATAACAAAGTGGCTTACCACAGTATTTTCTGTCAAGAATCTGAAGAGACAGGATGTTAACAGGCTACTCAAAGGAGCATTTTTTGACGTCTGATAAAAAAATAAATCTACGAATTCATAGATATAAATCTAAACAAAATATAACAGTAAGAGTGCAAAGAACCTCTGCTTTCTATAGGGAGGAGAGTACCATAAAAGCAGTAGAATGAATTCAAAATCAACAGAGAATTCATGTGGATTCATTTATTGATGGTAAATTAGTAACATCACTCAGAATCCACATACAGGTTAAAATCAAGTGTCTAATCTTATTTGACACTCAGCAAGATCTAATTATCAACCTAGTTGTCCTGCTTGCAACAGGGCACTTTAACATGTCCTTGTGCTCTGTTGAATGAGGCATTAACATCTCAAAATCATGTTAGATGCCTCAGGTCACAACTTGCTACTTCAAACTACAAGATAATATTCCCCTCAGATTTTTCTCCTGTCTACCCAGAGCATCTGAGCACCACTGAACATGTTTTGAAAGAAATAAATTCAGAGTGCAAGCCTCCAACAATATTATTGTTTCTCTACACTGAATGTTGTGATGAAATGTTCCACCAATTCAACGTAGTAGAATACAGTTCTTGTGGCTTCTTTGGTGAGAAAATTAGTCCATTTTCATAGCACATCAGAAGCTATGGATGTCAGAGATTTAAATATTCCTTACACCTTTTATGTTGCAGAATATTGTTCCAAGTTTGTCTGTGGATTTCTACTATAACAGTGTATGTTTGCTGTCATAACAGCAAACTTTAGACAGAGCATAGCTTTACTTCTTATGGGAAGTAGAATTTTGCTTTTGGGATGCCCTCTTCCAATTTTTTAGTTGCATGCCACTCAGCTGGTTACTATGCTGACTGGTTGTGCTCCAAAACAGGTAGCAAGTGCTCAAAATAACATTCACTATTCATAGTCCATTTACAAATTTCCATTAGGAGAATTCCGTCTGAACAGTACACTAATATGCCCTTTTGCTTATCAGGGAGGTGGGATGAAATCACCTGACAACAACTAATGATGATCCCAGCTCTCACATGATATGGTTATCTGTGATCTGCTGGCACCATCTGTGGGTCACATTCAACAAGTAGTAAACTCTCAGATAGCAACCATAAATAACATTTGAGCCTATAAATATCCTTCAAGCCTCTTTAACATCTCTGAAATCTCTGTAAACCCATTCTACTACAATTTATAATTATATTTATTTCAAGTCTTTTACTGTTTAGTTGCTTTTAGTGGGGGGTACTGTGAGTATCTCTGCCCAGTTCTTCTAAGAGGAGGTGCTGCCCTAAGAATCAAACTTGGCTGACCTGCCAGTGAATCTGTTCTGAGACTCTACATTTTTAAGCCCAAACATTAAAGAATCATTACATCTCAGTCTCTTTTATCTCAAGAATGATAGCTATCTTCATCCAATCTTTGTCAACATGTGTCACTCAGAGCAGTAACCCTGAGGTTTTTTTTCAGATAAATGAATTATATGTCTCTAATTAATTAACCCATCTGTTAACTTACTCTTAGTTTGTGATTTTACATGTGAGGTTAGAATCAGGACTAAAGAATTTTCAAACTCAGTTGCTATTGAGTAACTATGGTAATGGTGAAGTGAAACTGAGTGCCCAAATCTGCTTTTCAAAGGAAGCAAAGAAATTATTAGTTTCAACAGCATTTGATTGGAAGCTTCTCCTTGACACATGCTCTGAAATAACTGGATTTTTATTGTAAGCACTTGTAACAAGAATCATAGACTAATTGTGCATTAGTTGTGAACTACCGTCTTTTTCTTCCTTAGAATGGAAAATATTTAGGAAACAGTTTAGGAATTCAATACTGTTGTCAGTCACAGTTCTCTGCCCCATCTATAAATGTAATATGCTCCGATAGTGATATTGCCTGCTGGAACTCTGGTTTTCATCAGCTTTATTGTACAGATATCAATGGATAATGTAAAAATCTGTGTTGAAGACACAAACTGTAAACCCTGAAGTGCAAATAAACTCAGGAGTGTGGGCAAGAGTGCATTGGGAGTTCCAAAACTTTCTCTATTGTACAGAAGAACCAAAACTGTGTAGACCTCCAACTGTGCAAACCAAGAGACCTGTCCAAGTGCTTATGCCATCTGTAAATCACAGAAAAAGGCATGGGAGGGGAAAGAAACTCAACTTGATCTCTTTCTGGCAGCCAGAATGCAAACAGCATTTTAATATACTCTTAAGTAGAGGGAGGTCTTAGAAACTGTTGAGATCTACCCATAATAGCTATAAGGCTGATTTAAAGCCTTGATTTTTCAAGGGTACCCTAAAGCACCCTAATTGGTGGTTTCTCTCTCTTCTATTTTCTCTTTCTGTGGAAACTTAGCTGCAAGATTGAAGGTCCCATTTTCAACTTCACTGAAAATTTAAAACAGATTTTGATAATCAATGGAGACAGGTAACATAATCAGAGAAGCTTCGTTTCTTAGCATAGGTTTCTACAATAGTCAGATGTATTCAGCCAAAACTTAATCACTTTCCAAATGGCATGGAATAATTCTGGTTGTGAAACCTTGATTGCACAATGTGTTAGCTCAACAAAAAACTCTTCTCTGTTTCTTTGTCCGAAGAGAGATTTCTGGCAAGTATGTGTGCTGGGTATGCTATTTTTCCATGTCTTTATAGCAAATTCTTAGAATCCACCACCACTCTTTCCCACCACTTTCTGGTTGACTTTTCAGGAGATTTGTTTGCATTTTAAGGAATTAGTGCTTCATTGACTTATACATTGCAAAGCTCTCTTGTATTGTTCTCCCTAATTAATATTTTCTCCCTCCAGCTTCATGGAAACCAGACTGAACTTCATTTGGAAAGCAGAAGCTTATATAACAGAAGATGCATGAAAACTGGGCAATTTATATACTTCATCTGAACAGCTAGTGTAAATTACTTCAGTCAGCTTGTCTTCCTGATGATCCCAAAATGCAGGAATCACCAGGTTCATTGTTCTTTCTTCTTTTTATTGTAGCGGAAGAAATCCTATGATCAGCATTTTTACCCTGATCATAGGTAAAGCAGAACAGCCATTTAATTGCCTGCTTTGATAGCTGGTTTTCTTAAATAACTAGGGAGAAAATATAGCACTAGCCTAATGGCACAAAAGAAGAACCTTGTTATTTAACTTACTAAGGACAAAAGCAACACTTTCATCCTTTTTCTGTGTCATCATTTTGCAAGCTAAAAAGCATCATATTTTCAGTAGCTAAAATGCAAATGCTTACAGAAGGAAAACTGAGGCTGAGCCTACAATGCCAAGCTCATTATTTCTAGGCAATGGACAGGAATTTATCATATGCTTTCACAGCATCAATATTCATGTCTTCTCAGCTTTAGAAAACAATTTTGGCTGAAAAATTTTAATACTCTGTGAATTTCCACATATAAACAGAATTACTTATCACATATACCCTCACCCACACCAGTTTCATTCATCCGCATGTCACAGTAAGTAAACTGGGACCTCTGAGATGGAGAGCTAGGCACATTAAGGATGAACTCTTTTCTTGTGGTGTTTTTTTTTTAGGCATTCGGATATACATGATGAGCCAAGAATTCTTGGTGGCTGTGAACAGATCGAGCTTTACCTTTACCTTTCAGCATTACCTATTTAAGATTCACATAACTTCCTAAGAACTGTTGGAAAATAATATTTTATGTGAGGCTTCATGATAGAAGTTATACTGAGCAAAAAAACACTAAATAGAAATTTCATTGCTAAAAATTATTAGACAACCACTACTGAAAGTTCTTGAAATGAAAATCACACATGGAAGGAAAGACTTTGTGTTTTGAAGTACTGTTTTTGCTAATTTATATCTTTATCAATATTACTTGTTAAAGTTCCCTAAGGTGAATTTCAACATTCTCTAGTAGAACATAAATATGATATCTATACTTTTTAAAAATCTTTGGCAAAATGGAGGCCCTGTTAAATTATTTCTCCCTTAGTTTTGAATTTGAGGAGCATAGAAGGAGGAAAAATTGTCTAGGTAGATATAAGGACTCAGTGTAAAAGGAGCAGAAAATTTCCACAAATGGTTTAAAGACAAAGAGGGAATTTTATAGTAATTATAATAAAGGCCAAAAAAGCAGCTGAAGAAAGTTGTCTGAAGACTAGGAAGAAAAGAGTGGTTGGAAGAGAGGAGTCAGAATAGAGATATTTAAAGAGAAGAATCAAGTGAGACATTGTAATTCACCAGCTAGGTTGAATATTCTACAGTTTAAAATAGAGCAAAGGGTGTAGAAATGAAAGTTGAGCAGGATCAAGTAAAAACATCAGCAGACACTTCTGAGAAAAAGTAATTTCAGAAGCACCATAAATGATCTGTAACAAGATTTCTTGCTAGTAAGCATGGCCAGAATAACCTTGTGTCAAACGAAGCTTGAAAGTTGCAAGCCAAGAAGGAAAAATGTTAATTAAAACCAAGTGAAAAAGTTAGAGACCTAGTCAGCTGTGAAGCAAATTATGAGGATAAGCCAAAAAAAGAGAGTGCAGATGGGTAAAAGAAAATAGCACGGGGCAGTACTCATTCACGTCACATTTCTACCCCTAAAAACCTGGGATTTGCAGAGCTTTATGCTTTAAGGATAAGTTTCACAAGTTTCACTGAATAAACTGTTCAGCAAATGTTCACAGCTAGATGAGGAATCAATCACACTTTTCTACCACATAAGTTCTTTTCTGTGAGGTTTATTACTCTGCCCACTGCACTGTAGTTATGTGCTCCAACAAAGGCCTCTTTAACACATCACCTACAGAAACTGTCTAGATTTTTGGTAATTTAAGACCAGCTATTGCAAAAAAAGGAACATCCTTGTGTAACAGAGAACACTCCTCACACAGAGGAAACAAGGATTCGTTGCAGACAAGGCAGAAGAACAATAGATTCACTGTTGAAGAAAGGCATAAATAATTGAGAACGTCTGCAAAGGGACTAAGTTCTCAAAGAAACTGGCTGTTAGCCACTTGTAAATTAAGTGTGAAGCACACAGAAGTAGGAGGCAAACAAACCCAAAATGATTAGGCAAAAGAAAAGCCAAATAGTAGGGGCAGTCAGCAAATGAGCTCTATCTGTAGATAAAACAGAACAGATTTTTTTTTTGTTTGTATGTGTTTGTAGCTGCATCTTCAATCTTGTTTGACTGTATGATCTCTCTCTACGCATGTACTCACATGTACACACACATACACACATACGAGTGTGCACAGATACGAGTGTATACATAAAATCAGGCACACTTCAGCATCTGTACATTATTTTGTAGGAAACTATTTGTGGTCTCCATCTGGATGAACCCCAAAATGTTCTGCTTAGAGGAAGATATCTCACACCATCTATACATTCAGTTATGTATATATTCAGCATTCACAGTTCCCTAACCTCATGCTAACCCTACCATACCTCAAGGTCACACAGCCTTTTTCTTCCAAGACCTGCACACTGACCAGTTTCGAACACAAGGGACCATTTGCTAGGACCTTCATCAGCCTTAAACCGGAGCAAATTCAAGACAGTAATTTCTATTGGAATTTAAGCCTCTATTGCTGATGAAAAAACACAACAAAAATTTCAAACAAGTTTATACCAGTTCAGCATTCCTCAGGAAGTTTCCCCCCTTCTTTTATTAAGCAGCTTAACAGATAACAGAACATAGCCACTCTTGCACATCTGCCCCCCTCTCACATTCTCAGCCAACACCTACTGCAAAAGGCAGCATGTGCCAGAGAGTGCTAGCATGGAGGCAACTCTCACAACATCCATTTCAGATAATTTTACATGATTTGAGAAGCACCTACCAGTTTCATTTATTTGCATTTTAAAAGTCAGTATGTACTCTAAAGAGTGCTTGGTTAGCTTAAACTCCTCAGATAAAGAAGAAGCAAGAAGCTCCTTCTCTAAAAGGTTACATTTAAAGAAATAATAATAAGCAATAATTTTTCTATCTAAAATGACCACTTTTACATAAAACAGTACATGATCTCTGTCACCTCATCACAGTGGGAAACAAACCATAAATAGCCAGTACCACTACATATGCTGAGCTGCCATTTGAAAGCAGTGGATAAAATTTAAAATGGTGTCCATGCACTGACAGGTCTCTGTTAATGTAAAGCAAATGGGAGTGGTCTCTCATTGTAACCATGTGGTTTCTTTGTGTTGAGGCATACTTTCTTTTACTTCAGTTTTTCTCTTTTTTTATGTATGTACATGTCAGATTTGGTCCTGTTGCACACTTCTGTAAATATGTCTAAGACTGATTCTTTCCCTTTTCTTTCAGTCTCGCTGTGTCTACCTGTCTTTCTTTTGCATTTTTTCTGACCATGATGATGTGATCTTTTTGAATTCTGTCTATAACTTAACAAGACATTGTAGTCATTACTTGCTAGAGACAGACCACTCACCCCATTTTGTCATCCTATTCATGTTCATGTTCCTAGTATAATTGCAGAAATTGTTATCCACACTGCTCTGTGTATCATGACTGAGGAAATAAACCATTCTTTCTTTGTTCAGTTCACTGTCATGCATCTGTAATAAAGCCTAACTGGGAAGTATACATTTTTTTTTCATAGAAATGCATGTTTCTGTAGTGTTACAAACACGATTATCATAATTTTTTAGGAGGGAATGATTTCATTAACTCACTAATTTCAGACATGTTTACCATCAGTACATAAGAAGTGATGGGAAGGTGACCAAACCAATATGCATGAGCCAAAGACTTTTCCTACATGCCTTTTACACCTGGCCTATTTCCAAGAGAAATTTAGGTCATAGGAACAATAGCAAGTAATTGCACCAGTTTACACTGGCATTTCGAATTATTTCATTCTTGTTTGGCCTAATTCATTATTGTTGCCTTTAACTGAATGACAAATTGAGCCAGATGTAGTGTTTTTATTGAAATCACTGCACTGCTGAGGTAAGCATTTGGATTTGAATATGGAATCTTCTGCTCAGGGAAGACTGAACTTTAGTTTCATAAATGTCAATGACTGGCAAAGAAACCTTGTCTAAATGTGAACATTAAGTGTCTCATACTTACAGCTCAGATGTACCATCATCAGTTATACATTTTGTAACAAAAGGCTGAAAAAGAAAGAGAGAAGGGGAAATCTCCCAGTAACAGCACATGAATGATACATGATGAACATCCACCCTGGGCAATGTACCCAAGTGGGGCAGCTGAAGACTGTTCCATAGGCCAAGGTGCCCCTTCAAGGATTTTTTTTTTTATCTGATCCTACATTAACCTTAAAAAGACAACAAGAAGTGGAGCACAAACTCATATTACAAGAAATGCATGTTCAGAGAAATTGTTGAAATAAATGCACAGAAGGTACTTTCTGTAGAAGAGCTCAGTCCTTTCTCCTGAGGTCAGCAGCAGAAGCAGCATGCCTGCTCCACTCTGCTCTCCCATCAGCTCAGTAATTCTAACCTGTTCCTGCAGGTCTTTTCTTCCAGTCTTCAGGCCATGTTTTCAAGCTTGTCCTTCGGCTAGCAGTGGGCACACTGAGAAGCACTGCTCTGAGAGCAAGCATGAGCCTCTCAGTCCTGACCCAGCCTTGATATGTTAGATTCATCACTTCACTATGGCACTGCCTTGGCATCGAGGATTAAGCAGAAGAATGGGCTCTATGTACCTTCCTCATAGTCTCGAGAGGAAGATGCATGTCTGACAGTGAGGCACAGATGACACAGAATTGCATATGCTCTTCCAACTGCTTCTGACAGACAGAATTGTTCCTTAGGGCTATAGAGAGCCACAGGAATGCTGAGGCAGTCTTGGTGCACTTCTGCAGACCAAAGGAGACAGCAGCTGGTTCCACTCTTAGGAAGATGCAAGGAAAGTCATAAAGCATTGGTATTTTCCATCTCAGGTCTCGCTCAATCTGTGGTTAAGCACAAAACAGGGGACAGAGGGAACGCTTAATCAAATACTATTGTAGAAAAGCAAAGAGATAATAGCACAGACTCAATTATATATCTTAAATATTTGTAGTTCCAAAGGATAAATCCAAAGCTATTTAAAACTTCCATACTCAAGGACTTTACTGCATATTTGGAAAGCACAGGTAAGCAACTCACAAGGAAAGGAGGGAGTCAGTCTTCAAACAGTGTCACAGTCTTGACATTTACACCAAACTATTGGGACCAGATGGGATCCTGGGATCAGATGGGATCCACCCCAGTGTGATGAGGGAGCTGGTGAGAGAGCTCTCCAAGCCTCTCTCTATCATCTACCAACAGTCCTGGCTCACTGGGGAGATCCCAGATGATTGGAAGTTGGCGAATGTCACACCAATCCACAAAAAGGGCTGGCAGGAGGACCCAGGAAACTTGATGATCTCTGAGGTCCCTTACAACCCAGATGATTCTATGATTCTATGATATGAGCAGCTCCTTAGAAGTCAAATGGGAGATGTCAGAGTATAGTTGCAGCAGGCTCACATCTGTTACTAGTGCTTAGTTTTTCAGACCCTGCCTCCATAGCAAATATAGTCCTTTGCTCTGCAAAAGGGCAGAGAATATTCCTCTGCCATGTAAGTCTGTCAGCAGAAACCCTAGGGCTAGCTGAATACTATCCTTCATGTTCAAGTTATACCTCTCATGACTGAGCCACATGAAGTGGTTCGTTATTGCTGATACTATAGAATACTTTTGATCTGCCCCCCACACTTTAGAGACAGAATAATTACAGTAGAAATTATTTAACTTGAAACAAATTAAATATTGTTCTTAAGCAAAGCTAACTAGTTAGAATAAACAAGGGTGATGTTTCAGAATAGTGTTTAGGAAAACAAGCTGTAGTCTGAATTGAATTGCTCATGGCATGTTAAGAAAGAATGGAAATAATTTCCACAAATTATGAGCTTTTTTCTGCACTACTTTTACTGTCAAGCTGAAAAATACAAATGAATAGTACAGAATGGATTCCACAGCATTTTGAAAAATCACATCAATTTAAAATAAAAATTACTGCTTTTTAAACTTATTATTCAGACTGGATCAAATTTAGCATTGTACTGCAGTTTACAATGCAGCCCTGTGCTCCTGCAGTCTTAGCCAGCTAAGAGCAAAATATTCACTTTTCCAAAGTTATTGCATCCAGTGTCTGTAATTTGCTGTGATCTATCAGATTGTCTTGTTCACTGCCCCTTCACACCTATGTAATATCCCTTGTGCACAGGGCACGAGAGTCAGGATTTATCTCTGTTGTTCTCACTCATACACACACATTAGAAGAGGTTTTCATTTGTCTCCCAGAATATTTTTTTCCTCTAAGTTACTCTGCTCTAAGTTGGGGGTAAGTTGATATCATACTCTGGTAGGTCTGTGTACAACTTCTTTATTTTTATAGAGATGGTAAAAATAAGCAATCAAATAATCGATTCTTTACAATTATCAAGATGCAAAAAACTTGCTTGATCTGGTATTGGAAGTTGAAAAGGGAATTTTTTTGCACTAACACTAATGCTTATCTAACCTGGCCTTGAACACTTCCAAGGAGGGAGCATCCACAACTTCCCTGGGCAACCACTGTCAGTGTCTCACTAACTTCACACTAAAGAAACTCTGCCTAATGTCTAACCTAAATCTACTCTCTTCCAGTTTAAAGCCACTGCTTCTACCTCTACACTACCAAGGCTACATACCTTTGTAAAAAGTCCTTCGTCAGCTTTTCTGGAGGCCACCTTCAGGTACTGGAAGGCTGCTATAACATCTCCCCAGAACCTTCTCTTCTCCAAGCTGAACAACCACGATTTTTTCAGACTGTCTTCATAGGAGAGGTGTTTCCAGCCCTCTGATCATCTTTGTGGCCCTCTTCTAGACTTGCTCCAACAGCTCCATGGCTTTGCTGTATTTAGGACTCCAGAAGTGGGCAGAGTAGAGGGACAGGATCGTATCCCTTGACATGCTGTCCATGCTTCTTGTGATTCAGCCAAGGATACTATTGGCCTTCTGGGCTGCAAGCCACTTTGCTGGCTCATGTTGAGCTTCTTATGAAATACCAGGCCCAAGTCATACTCCTCAGGCCTTCTTGTAATCCATTCTAAACCCAACCTGTAATTGTGCTTGTGGCTGCCCTGATGCATGTGTAGAACCTTGCATATGCCTATGCTGAACTTCATGAGGTTGGCATGGTCATTAATCCCTTGCTCTCAAAACCTAACCTGAACTGGAAAGTTACATAGGCAACATGCATAAAACCATTACATGGGAGGCTCTCTGCTGTGGCAAAATCAGTTCTGCCATCAGTTGCCACATAAAATCTTAGACTTTGATAGCTTTAATGTTATTTCTGATTAAACAGTCCAAGCACATTGGGAGGACTATATGAAGAGGTATTGAGAGAGTGTAAGTAGTGTACTCAGGTACTCACATTATTTGAAAGGATTTACCTAGTGGCTTTATGAAGAGAAAGTAAATTTGAAGACTAGTCTTCTCTTTCAGCTACCAATGCTAAGACAAAAACTATTCTTGCATGCTGAAGTATCCCTAAAAATGATTGCAGAAAATATTTTTCTTTGTGTTGTTGCATTTTTGTGTGGGTTTTTTTGTTTTGTTTTATTTTGGTGGGGTTGGGGTTTTTTTTGTTTGTTGTTTTGTTTTGGTTTTGTTGTTTGTTTTTTTTTTTTTCCTGAGGATGATCAAATAATTGAATAGATTGCCAGAGAAGCCTTGGGATCTTTGAAGATTTTCAAAACCCAACTGGACACAGCCCTAATCAGACCTCCCATTTTCCTTTAACTTTTGTGATTCTGTCACTCTGTGTACTTATTAGCTTCTGCTACTGCTGCAACTTTTGTATATATATAAACAAATAAATCCTTTCTTGATCTTTTACCGATTCATCTTTTGCATGTTAGCATAACTCCATGCTTCTCAAACACTGCTTTTTTGAGTTTTGTTGTTTTATTTTCAATAAAGAGAAACATGTGTCTTTTCCATGTTGTTGTTGCCATTGGGTTTTTTTTTGTTGGGTTTTTTACATCATCACAGTCATCCAAATACAAAACTATCATTGACAGGAGGCAAGGAATTGTTTACACTGAGGGTCATGGACAATGGCAAGTGCTACAGTCCAGAGGGACAGGGATGCTTGAGGTTTATTCCTTTTAACTGTAACTGTATCTTGTGTCAACAAAGGGCTTAGCAAAGGATGCTGATCTTATCCTGGATATGGTCAGTGCTGAGACAAAACAAGATTTTTAGTGCTGTGGCTTGACTACTAGAAATATTTGGGCTTATTACTCTGTGGTTGTTTTCCTACACAAGTACAGTACACATACTATGTGTCTGTGTAATACAGACATAGATAAAAGCCACATAATCACAGAAATCACAGAAATCACAGAAAATTATGGCTTGGAAGGGCCCTCAAAAGATTATTGAGTTAAAATACCCTCCCAGAGCAGGGTCACCTAGAGGAGGTCACATAGGAATGCATCCAGGAGGATTCTGAAAATCTCCAGAAAAGGAGACCCCACAGCCTCCCCGGACAGCCTGTTCCAGTGCTCTGTCACCCACATAGTAAAATAAAATTTCTCCTCATGTTTACATGGAATCTTCTATGCTCAAGGTTATACCCATTGCCTCTTGTCCTAATCACTGGGCATAATTGAGAAGAGTCTGGCACCATCCTCCTGACTCTCCCTTTATGTATTTATAAACATTTGTGAGGTCACCCCTCATTCTCCTCTTCCCCAATTTGAAGAGACCCACCTCCCTCAGCCTTTCCTCAGAAGGGACATGTTCCACTCCCTTAATCATATTGGTCACTCTGTGCTGGACTTTCAAGCAGTTCCCTGCTGTTCTGGAACTGAGGGGCCCAGAACTGGACCCAATATTCCAGATGTGGCATCACTGGGGTAGAATAGAGAGGGAGGACAACTTCACTTGACCTACTGGCTACCCATCTTCTAATACACCCCAGGATGCCATTGGCCTTCTTGGCCACAAGGGCACATTGCTGGCTCATGGTCATCCCCCAGCATCCCCAGGTCCCTTTCCTCTGGTTCACTGCTCTCCAAAAGCTCAGTCACCAACCTGTACTGGTTCCTACCCAGATGTAAGACTCTACAGTTGCCTTTGTTGTAATTGATTAAATACTTCCCTGCAGTAAGTCTTCTTCCTTAATTACACCTGGAAATTATCCTTTCTGGGAGAAGTTAAGCTTTGGTAACAAGCAGACATGAGAATCTGAGCTTGGAAGCCCAAATCGAAGGAAGACCTAGCAGGGGGAAAAAGACCTAAGGCAGAAAAATCTGAAATTATAAAGTAAGAAGAGAAAAAAAAAATATGCCAATCATATTTAAGAAAGAGAAGCAGCCAGTCTTCTGGCACTGTCAAATCCAGGTGGTTAACAGAGCAGACATCTCATTTTTAACAACTGACATATGCACAGTAATGTTTTATGGCCACTCTTTTCTGCTTCCCAAACTCTTTGCATTTTGTGGTTCAACATAAAAGACAAAAGCCAGGAAGTGTCAGCAGGAAACATGAAATTTTCAGGGCTCTCCCCAAAACTCTCTGAAGTCTAGACAAATTAAAAGAGAAAAAAACCAAAATCTTAAGCAGTTGTAAAACGCAACTAAAAATAGTGATAGAATAGAAATGGTGCTGTCAACGGTAAATTGAAAGCCTGTGTGATGAGATTGGCCCCTTAACTAGCAGCAAAACACCATGAATAAAGCTACATTCCATGACATCAGAAAGCTTGTGAAAGCATGTTGCCACTATAGCAAGGTAATTGCATTTTTAGGTCTGGTACCTTAAGCTGGTAAAGCTTAAGACTAAAATATGTTGCTTCTAAAAACTAGTTGATTAAAAAAACCAAAACAAAACTGCACATGTATTAAACATCAGTGCAGCACTTCCAAGCCTTTGAAGCAGCTGTATGTATTTAGAAATCTGGAGCCTGATTCTTATGTACACTGATATAAATCCAAAGTAATGCAGCTGAAGTAATTTACATCAAGCCAAAGCCATGGGAATCACCTCTTAAGAATATGAACCTACAACTACAAAAACTTCATAAATACACTTCTTCTTCCTTTGCAAGGATACTGTGACTTATTTCACAGATCAAAGACCTTTAGGTCTCCTGTGAACAGACGGAAAAAAAATCTTTTTTTTTTTTTTTTTTATGATGGTTACATTGTCAGTAAAGCATGTCTGCTTTGATGTCAATCTCTGTGTAGTTTTTCTGTAGTTAAACAATTCTAAGATGCAAGATAGGATTTTAAACCATTGCAGATAAAAGTAGGGATTATCACTGAGAAACAAATGCAATGAAAAAGACATCTCCCTTCTTGCTGCTCCTTCTTGACCATGAAGATTACAATGCAGATGTCTAAGGGCATGGTGGAGATTGATTAGTTATTGTGGCAAGAAGGGAAAAAAAAACACAACACCTTCTGTATCATCAGCTGTTTTTATGGTAACATTGACAAAAGAACAGGAGCTGCAGCAGCCTCTCATATCAATGCTGCAGAGAAAACAATCTACATATTTTTAAAAGTACAATACTTTGCTGCAGACTCCAGAAGCACTGGAAAATTGAATCCGGAATGTGTAAAACCTAAATCTTTATTTTAATGAAAATGACACCAATATAAGGAGACACTTGCCTTGTTATACTAAGCATGTTTCAAAAACCAGGGGAAAAAAAAAAAGGTTTTGTCTGAAGAAAGTTCATGGTCATGACCACAAAGCATTCATCCTGTATATCAAAGGTTTTTGGCTTCTTTCCTGATGTACTTGGTGCTCTACGGGCTGCTTATCAGTAGTCATTGACATGGGAAAGCTTGTTGATCTTTGCACTGAATTGAAGTTATGTTCCTACTACATAGTCTACAGATCAAAACAGAGGTTACATCTCCTAAGCTAGACTCCTTTAAAGTGCCACAATTGACCATATCTTATATATGTAGCTCTGGTATCTTTGGTATCAGCTCCAAAAATGCAAAATCCCTGTGTACCAATACTATTAGGCTCACAGGGCAAGGTAGCCACGTATCAGCTATCTGCAGGCTTTCTTCTGGGTGCATTCATGATAAAAGTCTTGAAATCCTTGCTGGAGTAAAATATCTTTACCCCCTACTGTAGGGAGTAAACCAATGAAAAATTTTATCTCTGTCCTTATTTAGCTTTATCTCTCCGCAGTAGCTTTTTGACTTTAACTCCTTGTAGTGAGATTGAACAAACTAACATAAATGTGGTATTTATTAAAAAAAATACACTTACTCCTTCTTTCTCCACCGTATGTAGGAGTATATTTGTTTAAATTACATGAAGAAATACTAATTCTAAGGAGAATTTTTAAAGATTGCATAGTATTTTCTACAGAAATGCATATAATTGACAAAAACCTTTATCAGAGTGATACAGAGCTGCTTGAGCACAGCTGCATCAGCACACAGACCCTCAATTTCTAGTCTCATTATTATTTCAGGTAGTTCCACAATAAATACATATTCTTATGGGGCAGAATGATGTGCCAGAGGCTATTCTGTGGACTGGAATGCTACTCTTTCCATTGAGGTTCTAGTCTGGTTTCTCCAGGCAGAGGAAAAGTTAACTATCACTAAAGTGAATCCCCAGCATGTCTTCAGGAAACTTCTGTTAGACTTTGCAAGTGTGGAGGAAAAAGTCTGTGCCATAGTGCAGGAACTGGTATGAATTTTCTATTTTTGCTATAGTCAATTTAGCAATATCCACAGATGGGCTGACTGAAAGGGAGTGCTTTTAACAGTTTTAAATTCCCCTTAACACACTGACTTACCCCTGTGGTTTACAAAAATAACTCAGTGGAATGCTTCCAAACATACCAGAGATGCTGGCCAGCTAAGCCTTCAAAATAGTACTCAGTTAACAACTTCCAAACTCCACACAAGAATCAAATGACCTCACTTGAACACTACACTACATTCCCTTGAGTAGAGTCATCACTTCCCTCTTTAGATGTGATTATGAGGAAAAGCATTTTTCTCTTGAAAGAAGATAAAATATATAGAGCCTTCAAACAAACAGACCCAGACACAGAAGAGACATCCAAGGTGAGAGGGAGAAATGCTGTTACTGTCACTTCATTAGCATTGACAACACGTTGCTTTAGGTAGTAGCACTGGTGCAACAATATGCAACACTGTCTTTACCTGTGGGAAATTACCTGAAAGTTTGAGTTTGTTCTGATCTAGGTGCCCTGGCACTGAGACATATAGCTAAAGTTGGTACCTCGTGGCTTCTGGAGAATACAGTTGTCCACTCCATCTTGAAGACTGCCAACCCTGCAATGAGCTGTGCTTGCCTTACAGCAGTGGCATCTCACAGCCCAGATTGTTTCTATGAATTCTTATGGGAGCTGTTTTGGGGCTCTGATTGCCCTCAGGTGAACTGTGATATCTGTGATGTCTGTGTTCAGAGCCAGCCCTCCTTCCACTGACTCTTGCTACAAATAGCTGCAACCTTTAACCAATGGACAGTTCAAGCAGCATAAGGAAATAAATAGCTCTAAGTGACACTGCTGGAGTCAGAGTCTCAGCTTGTATGATTCAGCACAGCCCCAGCTATACCAGCTCTGGGACTGGCTTTGTTTCTCCAGTTACAGGCTGCAAGACAAAGCACAAAGGAAATGTTCCCAACTGCTTATCACTATTATAATATGAGTGAAACAGGTATATCTGAAGTTTTTTCTGAAAACAGACAAGCTATGCCTCCCTTTCCCCACTCTGTGAAATGTTTAAAAAGCCTGGCAGCACTAGGACCTTTTTCAAGACTCTTCTGTATTCAGGAGTGTGGCCTTTTCCAGCCTGGCAGTAAATCAAAACTTGTTACCACTACAGTATTTCAGCAGTGCTAAACAATCCTTGCAAACATCCACTTGGATTCCATATAGTTCTACTTAATTTTATGCACTCTTTTAAATGTTTCCTTTTTTGATCAACCATACAAGGTTTTTGTTTACATGGACTTCTAGGAATAAGTTTTCATTGTACAAATACATGAAAGACATTTACAGGTAAAGAAGGTGTTGGTCATTTATGAGTTGTTAGCACCTATGTTTCAGTCAAACAAATAGGAAACAAAAACAACGACATGCACACCAAATAAAGACACTGAGTGCTGGAAATGTGGGGCTTGCACAACCTATTGTAAGAACACTGAAAAAACCTATCTTAAGAGAAATCAGTTCAGGCACAAAAATACAAAGGTAAGCTAAAATCATTACATATCTTATTTACAACAAAGATTAAAGTAATTGTTTTGTTGTTATTAAGTAGCTTAAAAATTGCTTGAATGCTAAGAAAGAGCATTCTGAATACCTGGTAAATAATGGAGGAAATTTTATCTCCTGATGTTTTCTAGCTCTTTCAGTCCTGTCTTACAACATGCAAAACTTTCTTACTTGTCTTCATAGCATGGTACATAGAGCAAGAAGAGTCTTACACAGCTTGCAAAGTCTATTTCATAGAATCATAGAATCAGCTGGGTTGGAAGGGACCTCAGAGATCATCAAGTCCAATCCTTGACCCATTGCTGTGGTGCTAGACTATGGCACTGAGTGCCACATGCAGTCTCTTTTTAAATATCTCCAGGGATGGAGAATCCACCACCTCACCGGGCAGCCCATTCCTGTGCCTGATCACTCTCTCTGTAAAGAAATTCTTTCTATTTATTACATACAGATCATAAAACCACATTCTTCATTTGTAAGACACCTTTCTCCACAGACTCTTGTTAATGATAAAATGGCGACACAAGAGAATACACAGTCTAGTGTCTCTTAGCTGGTTATAAGAGATCACATACACTGTATATTGTTTCAATGCATTCTATAGAAAAATTCTGCTAATGCAACCTTGTTTTTTCCCAGTTACGAGATTCAGTATCAGTTTTCAAAGGTTTAACTTGTTTTGGCATTTAATTAAAATCACAGTAATTGTGTGAATGTGTGTCTGTGACAACTGCTACAGTGTTTCAAAAAATGTAAACCAGAAACAAAATAAGGAGACATTATTTTGTCTTCATTCAAGGATTTTTCTTTTTTTCTCATATTGCTAATAAGCCTCAATAATTTTCAGTCTCTAATCAAGAGCATAGTCAAACTGGCCTTCCTCCAGGCCCTCTAGCCCATCAGCCCGTGTTGAGGTTGGCATAATGTGGTAGGGGATGAGGAGAATTCAGAAGAAACAAACAGTGAGGATTCCCAAGAAAATAAATAAAAAAATCACAAAGGCAAACGCTGTTTTCTGTTCCAGGGTCATGTTAGAATTTGGTGTCATGTTCCCAGATGGCACCAGAGTGGCAGTGACTATCTCTCCATCCATCATCCAGGGAAGCTGAAACGAATAATCCCACAGTTGCCTTCTTTTCATCATCAGTTTGCTGAGGTCTGAGTAGAAGCCATGTAGATGCACTTTGCTATCTGTAGGGTGTGGGGGAAGCAACGTTGACTATGAATAACCCATTTGTTTGTTTACTTCAACATAACTTTCTCCTACTGGAGAAAAATTATCTGCAAAAGAACTTGACAGCTGGTCAAGACAGCAGGCTTGCCTCTGTGTCATAGGTGAGACCTGTTAGAAATCCTGAGCTGTTCTGTCAGCAGTGCAAAATCCAGCCACCAATATTAGATGTCACTAGACCCTGAACTGGCACGAACTTCTCCCTGCCTATCACATCATTTGGACTAGGGTAGAACACTTATTTCCTGCAAGGGGGGAAATGAGGGGTTTAATGACACTGCTTCAGTGATTAGCCGACAGAAATTTCAAATTGCATGCCTTGCTGCAGGATCGATGAACTGCAGCTGATGGTACTCGAAGCTCATGGAGAAGGATTTGAAAAACAAATGCAGCTATGATTTTACACACAATGACAAAAATGTTTTGAGGTGGGATGGACTGGGATCTGCTGCAGGCCAATAAATATGTGTCTATTGGTATGATGAAAGACAGCAGTTATTCAGGGTCTCAAAAATTGCAGCATTTATTTGTATTTGTATTTGAAATGCTAGAAGATTTAAGAAGGCAACCTAAAATCAGTAAAATAATAAGACATGAAGAGAATTGCCAGGACTTGGGACTGAAACTGGCTGTTTCTAGCCATCAGAGCATATGCTGTGCTACTGCCTGCCTAGCACATATGTTCTCTTAACTTTCTGTCTGGGTATCTGCCACCCATTACTTTCTTCTCCCTTGGACGTTGGATTTTCCTTCTAGTGGAAGGAAATGCTGCTGGATGTTACAGAGTAGGCCTGGTCATTGACAACATCCAAATTACCTATAAAGTTTACTCAGGATAAGAAAGGTTTCAAAACTGGTTGAAGCACATCAATGTCTCAGCTGAACATGTATTATGGTAAGAAGAAGGAAAGGAAGTAGAGGAACACAGTGTAGTACAGCATGCACAGACGAAACTTTCATATGGTTATAACAACTTTGTAATGATTTACAAGCATGCCTCAGAAAGAACAGTTAGTAGGTAAAAGTAGGTAAAAGTCAAACATAACAATGCCAAGATTATTTTAAAAATTATATCTTAAACAAAATATAGAAAGTATTAAAGCAACAAAAATATTGGAACTGCATGGTTATTGTTACCTGATTTAATTACTGAGGGACAAGATAGAAAGATAAAAACTGTTAACATCCAGTCTTTTGGAAGATATCTCAGCTACTAGCTGATAAAAAATGCAGGGGATTGTTTAACAGAGGGAGCTAAAACTTTAGGAAAAAACAGTTTATTTAAGCTGATATACTTCTTTGAGGGGTGATACCTGGTGAAGGAAATAATGAATTGTGTCAATAAGTAATCTTGTTATAAAGAAGAAGGAACAAAAACTGAGACAGAGTGTAACCCAGTGGCAGTTATGCTACAGTGAAGGCTAAAGGCAGTGGTAATCCCCTGTTGAGAGACCTCTGATATTCTGACTTCAGAAAACTCTTTTGCACACACAGTTTTTATATATACATATGATACACAGTTAATGATGTTTCATAAAACTGCACTCACACAATACAATAACCATGCTTGGTCTCACAGACGAGAATGTTTTAGGAAAGATTTTTCTAATAGTTTTCTACACATTATCTGAATACTGTTAGGAATGGTAGGGGAAAAAGCAGAAGATGGAAAATCTGTGACTGTCAGGAAAGATCAACTTTTGATATGCTGGTTTTAAATGTCAGATTTAGAACTGAGAATAGATTCTGTACACAGTATATTTCCAGTTTTGAAGAAACCTGATTTTAAAAGGATATATGTAATTAGTGGCTCAATGATAAGCATATGAAATGATTCTATGATTATTTTCCTCTTGGGATAAGAGTATGAACCTAAGTGGGATATTACAGAGAAGAGTTAGATAGCCATTTACAATACCAGTGAGTGTTATTGGCTGGTTTTAGATGTGCAATTATTTTACAGTTAGCAGTTTGTCACACACAGAATCCTAATTTTTATAATATTGATTATATTTAGTAAAATCCTAAGAATACTCTGCAAAGATGTAAGGAACATATTTCTGAGGTTTTGGACTTCCAGACAGCCTTCTGAGTGCTCAATATGCCGAATGATTGAAAAATTTTGGGGGCAGGCCTGTCTCCACAGGCACAATACCTGATATAACCATAACCTTTGCCATCTTTGGACCACTTCTTTTGCAAGCTAAAACTTAAATGAGATCCTGAATAATTTGCTTTGTGAAAAAACAATTTTTAGCTATTCCCACTGATACAAGCACATGAGTACTTAAAGGGAGAAGGTAACTAGCTAAAGACATTTATTAGGTATATCTATAGACACAATCAAAAAAGGCCTTCCCCATGGCATGAGGAAGATTTTTGCTCAAGGATCCACCTCTAATACAGATCCCAAGACACAAGAGACAAAACCGTGAGAATGATGCACATTATA
The DNA here is from genome assembly GCA_023637945.1 of Phaethornis superciliosus. Taxonomy (NCBI): domain Eukaryota; kingdom Metazoa; phylum Chordata; class Aves; order Apodiformes; family Trochilidae; genus Phaethornis; species Phaethornis superciliosus. Next base: position 50,343,281 of record JAJQWJ010000004.1, read on the forward strand.
GATTGCACATTTCAGCACAAAGGGCTCCATACAGCCAAAACACTAGATCAAAAAACCAGAACTTAACAAGGCAAGTATTTTCTTTTCCCTCACAGCTCAGATAAAATCCTAACTGATAGAAAAAAAACAAGATTACTCTTCACTTAAGTAATTAGCCCTGATTTTTAAATTTTTTTAATGAAGAGGTGCTCCCTCCAATTACTTTCTCCAACATGCTCCTTGCAGATGTAGCTAATATTTTGTTTAATGAATACACAGTTGCACATCACTTTATACACATCAGGTTGTTATTTTAATTTCTGCTTGCCAGAGTGCACGCATCCATTATGTAGTTTAATTATAGCTCTCCCTGAGGTGGTGCTTACAGTCTAAGATACTAAATTTAAAAAGAAATTAAGAAACAGAGCCAAACTTGAGTATCACAAGACTTGCAGAGTTAAACCTGTTCAAAACACCTTTAATTGATCTTTCTGTGTTTTAAGGATTTCAGCTGTTTCAAAATTGACTGTAATTGAAAATTTCTGTATGCTAAAAGGACTTATTTAGGGCTCAAAAATTAATGCTTCTTACTCTGAGAATTATAGGACAAAGGGAAAGAATGGCTTTAAGATCTGCACTTCTAGAAACAACATATTTACAATTATATTTGGCTTTGTTCTATTGTTTAAACTCCTCCTTCTTTATCACAATGTACAGTGTAAACTCTGTTTTGTATCAATACACATAAGCTTATGCTGTTATCGTAAAAGACTTGTATGGTGCTGGGTAGTCACAGAGAAAGAGACTGTGGGAAATCACATCTGTTTGCTGAGTGGAACCTTAGTTTTACCTGCTTTGCCAGTTTCTGTACACAGGATTAGACTTAGTCTTTCAATACTGAGGAAATGGTAACTTGAACTATTGAACACTTCCAGGATGAATTGTGGCATACAGAATCTGCATGGATTTAAAGCAATTATTTAAATTAAAACCATTAACAATTAAAGGATATAAAGAGCACCATCTGTTCATTGATATTTCTTGACAGATCATTCACTGCACAATTTTCAGTCACATAAAATAAACAGAAAAGCCACTGAAATAATCAAGTTCAAAGGATGAATCTGACCATCAGAAAACCATTTGACTCATGTGGTCTTGCAACCTTGCTAACTAGACAAAAAGCCAGATTTTTTGCTACTGGAACTAGCTGTTCAGCCCTACAGACTTAACTACCGTCTTGCTCAGTAACACTTTTGACCCTTTAAAATTTGATTTATAAAAATTACTATTAGGCAACGAAGACATGAAGACATAAAACATCAAGACATCTAAACACATTAAACAGGATATTTTTCCCTTTCTCTTGTGTCAACTCCTTTTGTTTTTCTTGTTCTCTCAGGATTTACTGTCTGAATTGGTAAGGTCCTGTGACTTCAGTGGGTTCTTCACAACATATGCCTTATATGTAGGTATCCTGTATTAGTGGAGCAATTTGGTTTCCATTATGAAATATCTCATGGAATGCTGTAAGTGCCAAGACCATGTGCATGATTTTCCTATACCACCCATACTGGTTTCACTGATTACTCACTTCCTTAGCTACAAAAACACACAGCAAGTTTCTTCAGGCTCAAACATCTGTACATAAACTATTTGAGCAAAGATATTTCCATGCACTCATAGCTCAGTTACTATGATTGACATTTTACACCTACCTTAAATGAGCACATCTTGATTACACAATGTGCCAGGTTAACAAATGAAATTACATGTGACCTTCTCTTGTACTCAAATGTGTCTTTATGTTCCTTCATACTGTACCCTGCATTGTTGTTAACTGCACAGTCTAAATGGACACAGGAACAATGCCCTCTTCAGCTATACTTCATTCTTTTCTTCTTACATATTTAATATCAAGCTGACACTGTCCTTTGCCTGCAGGCATATACCATCGCCCAACAGCTTTTAAGGATAGATCTTTGCATGCAAATAGGAGACCCGTGGTGTGCCATTCAGCTGTTGATATTGCTAAAGCAAGTTCATGGGGTTAATCTTTTATAAACACAGCAATAAAACAGTGTTAGAAAGGACCTGTTGGTTTTTTCTGTAGATCCTCTCAAATACCATGCACCTCCGTTTTACTTACTGTACAGTGAAATATTTAAAATGCAAGCTCACCTTTAATGTGTTAGTGGGCACAAATAATATTCTGAATTCTCCTACAGAAGCTATGTGAGGATGATTTATACACAGAAAAGCTCAAAGTTAGTATAAAAGCTTGAATTACTGCCTGCATTTGCTAAAGTAATTGGTAGCTTTATGAACTACTACTTATGAAGATCTGAAGGTCTGAATCTGTGAAACATCGAAATATATTTACACCATCTAGGAATCTGTGCAATAGTTTGACAAACACATAAAAAAGACTTCTTTCCTTCCTCTGTATACATTCGTCTTTTAAAAAGAGAGTGTACAAAAACACAGGCATTGGTATTGCAACCTTTTTTCACAGTGAGCATCTTAAATGTGTATTTTTAATAAATTTTGTAAAAAAATGCTAGAGATTTTAATTCCAGTAACATGGCTAATATACTTACAGACTAGATCCTATATGAATCAGCAGGTTGAAAATCTGTCTTGACAGCCATATATCCCTAACAGAAGCATATTTGCAGCTCAAAATGACAAGAAGTGGATTTTAAACTACTCTTTCTTGTATCCATAAAACATGAACCGAAATACACTTTCCAGAAAGTAAAAAGGAAATAGACAACAATATAATCAATATACATTCATCTGCTTTGTTACATTTAAGCCTAATTCAGTATTCTTGACCTGCTATGTAGGACACAATAGACAGTATTAGGCAGGTATTTGCAATATAAAAGTTATAACTTTATTAAATAAATGAAGAAAATTAGACAATCAAATCTGGTGAAACAAATACCTTCATCTAGTTGAGACAGAACTTCACACATTTTCCACTGCAAGCAGGTAGTTAAAAATACCTATTTCCATTCTTCTGCGCCTCGCTTGTATATAAGCATAAAGAATCAGGACTGCAAAGGAAGGAACTGGTGAATACTCAAGTTCAAAAGCTGCCTTTTGAAGGATTAGAATTTTACACAAACACCCCCCATAAACTCAAATGAGAATTCTATATGTGTGTAATTAATTAGCTGACAATATTGATTTTTTTTTAAAGTGAAGCTATAATTTAAGTTCTGCCTCAGCAGCTCTTCAATGGATTCTGCTTGGCCGAGTATAGCAGTTGCCTCACAGCCTATCTGAAAACATCGTCAGCATAACAACACTCAAAAGGTGTAACAAAAAACCCAACCCCATACAGTAAAAAAATATCAAGCCAAAAAAACAAACCAAAAAAACCCACATACCTTTGCAAAATCAGATCTATAATCTACTAGTCCTTCTTCCTCTCTACTGACTGTTGTCAGTAATGCCTCTTGAATGTGAATTAACCCTCCTTTTCTAAGTTGGTCTGGATGTAGATTACAATTTATGATCTTCAGCCAAATGCCTTAATCCCTCATGCATCTTAAAATGTAGTGGACTGTATGAATGCTAGTGGCATACTTTCTTTAGAAAATAAAGTGACCATACTATGGGAAAGGATAAAGTCAGTAACATTTGCTGCTTATCTTCTTAATCTCTTTCTAGGGATTTTTGCCATGAGGAAAAAATGTACTTGTTTCCAAAGCTACTCTCAATAGTAGCTTTTTATTTTGAGGGAAAATACCTACCTTTTCCATGAGAAAAATTAAATAAGTTTTAGAATGAGTTCTTATTAAAAAGTTCTTATTAAAAATTAAATGAGTTCTGATTAAAAAGTGTAAGAGTTTCTTTCTTTGTTTGTTTTCTGAGAGTTTCAATTTAAAAGCAAGCAGACACACACACACACAGACTGTGTGTTTAGGGTGACAAGATGTCATTTGTTTTGATCTCTTACAGGGAACTTAATTTTTCAGATACCCCATATTTTAATAGAACAAAAAAAGAATATAGACTATTCTCTCCTCATATTTCCTTCAGGTTTCTGACATGGCAGTAGATTGGAAGCTCACAAGAATTATCTTCCTTTCTTTGTCCCTGGAAGATTTTGCCATGGAAGCATCCTTAAGGATTAACATTAACTTTATGAAGCATGGGACCATGGCTTTGTGCAGCTAATAGGACAGAATGTGCTTGCAGAGGTGATGCAAAGCTGCTGCCCATGTTACCACAATACAAAGATGGTAATTTCATGGATAACCACACAGATTACAAGAGACATCCATACACCCTAGGGATGGTCTGTCTTAAATCCCATTCACAGTCTGGCTTTTCATGCTTTATAAAACTAATAACAAAGAGGAAGTCAACCTCTTCCAGCTGTCACATAAAAATCTCAATGCAGGTGTCCCTCAACACTGTGCAGGGTAAGCAGGTAACAAGAGCTACCCAGGGACCTAGGTTTGGCACATACAAATACTCTGTGAGACTGTGACTGAGTTGCCTGCAGGATAGTTACACAAGTATAGACTTCAGTATAAACCATGAGGCAGTCAGCCAGACTGATGCATTTTGCTCACACGAGGGTATACCTGTGCTTCTGCAGGACAATATTGCAGGAAGAATTTTTCAGCTTCTTGTTCTCATTTGCACACGTTGGGTATAGGTCAGTCTGCTGCTGTGCTCTGCACACTCAAAAGATCCTTCAGGATCTTTTGCTCCTATGGCCCCATTCCTATGCTTCCCTTAGTCCACCAGCATCTCTTGTTCTGTGACTTTAAAGAGCCGACTTGTAATTTCCCTTTTTAATTCTTTCCGGATTTTCCACTTTCTGAACTCCTGAGAACCGAACTCTGCACAGATAGATTTGATCCACCCCATTGCTATAGCAAGCAACTACTGGAAGGATAATTGACAAGGTTTAGTAACCCCTCCTTGCCTGGAAGATTCATGACAAGGCTTGACAAAAGAGGCTGGATTACATTCCCAGAAGATTGCTGGCATCAGGATTTCATAACATCAGACAGAAGCTTTATATTTTGTATTTAAGCACTCTCAGATCACAAGAACTCTTACAGACTCATTAGTATATTGCAACTGCACCACCCCTCTGTGATCCAGACACCAGCAAAGCTGGTGTGCTTTCTGGCATGTACCTTTTTGCCATGAAGAAACTCTTCATCAGATACTTCTCTTTAAACAAATCTCAATGTGATTGAATTTGTCACCCACTCAGCTCCAAGAAACTGAGCAAGTGTACAAGGAAGGAACGGATGATTAATTTTGTACAGGAAGATAGATCACAAGAGCGTGTATCTACAATCTAGTAATGAGGAAAACCCCATGGAAGGGGATATTCGCTCCTATCACTCTATAGGCATTTTATATTAAGTAGCCATTAGATTAAAAAAAATTAAATAAACCAGAAATAATGCTACCTGATTAATAAAGAAAAGCTGGATGTTGCTACCACGCTGTGTGAGCTGGACTACAAAGGTGGTGTATGCAGTGATTTTGTTACGATCTTGTCCTCATAAAATTAAGGCACAAGTGGAAAAGCCCTGTGGCTGACCAAGTGATTCAAAGAGGGAAGACAGGAGGACAACCTAGTATGTTCATGCCTTTAGTAACCTGCAAACATTTTGGATCTCAGTTTCAGATTTAGGTTCCTCTTAATGCTGTTTTAGGCAGGTAAAGCTCTTGGCTGTGACTTTTGGGTTTAACAAATGCTATTGGGTCAGTTCTTGTAGGGCTTGCAATGAGTGTGTGTCCTGGGTTTCAGCCCCCAAGACTGCAAACTCCTAGATTCTTATCTGATTTGAAAATAGTATGCTTCACATATGCCTTAGGACGGAAATAATGTAAAATTCTGAAATTAATATCAGAAATACATTGGTATCTCAGGTAATTTTCTACAGCACTAGTAGTGGGATGAATTTGAATCTCCAGCTGTAATAAGAAAGTTCTTTTAGTGCTCTTCAGAGAAGGATTTTCTCAGGCAGTATCATTAAAATATTTTCCATAGCTTTGACTTGCTTTGCTGTAAAGTTGTGGTTTACTAGGTTTACTACAGGCAACTCTTTGAAAAAAGAGACTTGAAGATAATTATATTTAACATTTAGATGTGCTCCAGTTCCAAAATTTATATCCATTTCAAAAAGTGTAAATAAATGTGGTCTTTCAGTGAACAACCAAATTTTGATTAAAAGCAGTAAACGCAATCCTGAGACTTTCACTGCAATTCTAAAGACACTCTTGCCAACTTTTTAGTGTGTTTCTAATTTTCCCTTGTTGCAGATCTCTTGCTTAGTTTTGAGAGGTGGAGGTGGGGTTCTTAAGTGCTGTTTCCCCTTCTTCCTCAAGCAGTGCAATGCCATATAGTCAGAACAAGGTGTTCCATTTACACATCCTCTGTCACCACACTTAGAGGGGGATAGACCACGAAAACTTGCTCTTTCCTGCAGAGGCTGTTTTCAAAGATGTTTCTACTGAGCTCCTCTGCCTAGACATGACTTTCTGTGTCAGGCTAATAGAGATAAAGCAAGGGCGATAGATTTGGGATGATCTGGCAGCATTCTCAGCCCAGCATAGCCTTCCTCTTCTCCCCAAGGAAATGGGGGTAGGACAAGTGTGTTTGGCTCACAGCATCAGTAAAGTTGCTTAATTCAATGAACTGGGGATGGAGGGGGTTTGTTTTTATTTTTTTATCTGCTTCAGATGGATTCTGTTGTCCCTAATATCTGGAGGCATCCTTACCTGTGGCATGCATTTAGCTGGCAGTATGAGCCAATTCTGGCAGGTGTTGTGCACATCCTGACCACAGGCACAGAGCCAGATCAGGCCTCTCTCAGAGAACTTGAAGGTTCAAATCCCCTCTCGTACTCCCAGGGGCTGGCACTCCCTCAACTCCACTACAAAAGACACTTTGCAAAATAGACATGCTTCTTATATTTATGTCCACTTTGTGTCAATTGCATCGTCTTTTCAGGGTAACTCCATTGTTTTCCCACGGTTTTGTCCATGCATGGGAAAATTTTCTTTGCCAGAAATATGTAGGTGCATGAATACCCTCTTCAACATAGGTCACTCAAACTAGCAATGCAGTTCAGATGTTTTCTGAGTGCAGAGAGCAAATGTGACTCCTAACTTCTTATTAGCAAAACTATCAGGCACACACATGGCTCCCCTGTGTTAACCGCAGAAGATTTCCCTGCCATATCTGTTTAGTACTCTTTTACACTGGAATTTCATCTCTGTGATGCAAACATTAGCCAGCATTTTCCAGTGCAACTGCATGATCTCTCCAATATATGTTCAGTTTGACATATTAATGCTATTTCTGTGGCACCAAGTAAAGCTGAAAACAGTAAAAACCTGAGTCAAGTGCATGATCTTTCCAATATATGTTCATTTGTCACATTAAAAATATTTTTGCAGGACTAGGTAAAACTAAAAGCAATGAACACCTGGAACATGGCTCAGCCTGGGCAGCAAGTGGCTGCCCTTTGCAGATAAAATTTTGGGAAAGGTAAAATATTAAGAAGTTTGAAGGAAAAGTCATATTATAACTGAGGTTTATTTTGGAGACTGTGTAGCTCTGCATATAGTGCTGTAATCCTTAGCATTAACAAATGCACAAGCCAGTGAGCTTGGAATCCTGCTTGGCCAGAGAAAGCTATGAGAGATTTTGTTTTGCATGCAGTGTAAATATTATTCATATTCTGATGGGCAGTGTTGACATATGTTTATATGATCCTAATCTACAGAGACTTCTAAAATCTAAGAACAAGGAGAAAACAGCAAATGTTGGGACAGGGAGGGCTGTTGTATCTGGAGAAGGGAAAGTAAAAACAGAAAAAGGAAAAGCTTTTGGGTGACAGTACCTTCTCTGGAGGTATCTAGAACATCAGTATGATACAGATAGCTTTAAACCAAGATTTCATATTCTTATTTCTGGGTTATCATTTTATGCAACTGCCCCATGGCACTCATTTCAGACTCCTCCTAAGTGTCTCCATTATGGTTTTACCACAAAAGCTGACAAACCCCATCCTGCTTCAGACTACTTGGAAGTGCAAACTGTAGACACTGACCTCTGACTGACATTGAAGGCTGGCAGGAACAGGGAACAGCCACTGCAGAATGCAGTGTAATACCTACAAAAGTACCACACACCATTTGCTTAAACCAGAGGTGGCATTCAATGCACCAATTCTTTGTTCCCAAGTTCCTCAGAAGCTGTGTTTACAAATTATATTGCAATAATATTAATTTATTTTCCATTCATTTGTATTCTTCAGTGTGATTTCTAGCAATACAAAAAAAAAAAAAAAAAAAAAAAAAAAAGAGGAAAAGCCCTAACATCATCTACATAGTTCATCAAGAGCCAAGATTTCAAAGTTAATTTACTTTATTTTTTACTTCCCAATTTTGTATTATTACATACTTGGTGTGAGACTTAACATAACATGACAGCACTTCTCCTGCCAAAACATAAAGATATGTAAAAATTTCTGTTCCAATAGTTGATTTATGCATGCAGTTGTATAAGATGCAGATGGTGTCTGCATGCAAAAGAGTACTAGATAATCTTGTATCTGACAGCCCTAGAAAAAAACAGTGATTTAAACTTATACCTTGCATACACAGAGTAAAAAAAATGTATACAGGTAATTCTATCTTGTATTCTTCTTTATTACTCACTAAACAAGCAACACACAATTTTACTCCTAGACTGCTAAAAATTAAGACAATGAATTAGGATGCTTTCCGAAAGACATAACTGCATTATGTAGGAATTGTGATGTGCTGTAATGTGGTTTAGTAATGTCAGTGAAGGCAATTTTCTGTCTAAGCCTTACTAAAAAAGCAAACCAAAAAAAAAACCAAAACCAAACCAAACCAAAAAAAGACCCAAACCCATAAAATTAAACAGAGTAACATCTCTGAATGAGTTTTATCATTTAAGAAATCACAAACACTCCCTAACATTTCTGTTCCCACATTAGCTACTGTGCCTTAAAAGTAATCTCAGAATAATATAAAGTGCTTTGGAATAATGAGTATGAAGAAATGTGTGAAAGCTTAATGAGGAGAATGCTGGCTTTCTTCATGTTTAACTTTGGTCTGATTTTCAGTAAGTTTACAAAACTGAGATCTACTGCTGAGAAGTGAGACAGGATGGTCTCTGCAGAGAGGTTAAATATACCAGTAAAATAACTGCTGACCTTAAGAGCAATTTGGGATGACGAATATGTCTTTCTCTCTTGAGAATCCTCCTTCTCTTGCAAGAGCTGTGCCTTTTCACAATGATGTCATCTTTTGAGAGTGTGTCATGAAAGGAAAAGGCAGATTCCCTATTTAAGTTACAGTTAAAATTTCTATACAATATGCTACAGAATTCCAGACAAGGAAGCTGGTAACATCCACACAATTCTTGTTCACTGTTTTGGTTAAGTTAGGGATTTAAAGGAATGAACATCATCCTGTTAGCTAACCCAGAAATGCCAAAGGTGAAAGCATTTTTTCAGTAAAAACCACAGAATTCCATAATGAATGTTTTACACAGCCAGCAGTGCAACAAGTCACACTGAGACAACCAGAATGGAAGTTCTTACCCCACAGCTAAATACTGTCGTTGATCTAATACACAAATGTTTGCATCAGAAAACAACAGAATATAATAAACCTGGTAATTTAAGCAAATTATCAAAAGCAGCTATTTAATGTAAAAGAATACTTCTTGCACAAAGGCTGCAAACAATACATTTCAAATGTTAGCATATTGATTTAAAGTGGCAAAAGATTAGTTATGCAATTCTCTTTTCAAACAGCATGCTAACTAGCATATTCTAATGCAATCTCTTACTGTCTTTTATCACAGAATTTATAAATGGACAAAAATAAAATTAGTATCCTTAATTACTGCTAAAAGCATGTGAGCTCATGTAAAGCACAGGCAGACAACAGGCAGACAACAGAGCTATTTAACACTGCAGTTAATTTACTTTCAAGATATGGCCACATTTTTCATGATTGGTGCAACCCACTTCATTCTACTTTAAAAGGTGGTAATAAATGTAATGGGATTCCTTTGAAAGGTTCTTAAAATAATAACAAAAATTACCTGAAGGATTATGTACAGAAGGTACCATGCTCCTGAACAGTGGCAAACAAGGGATAAGCATGCTAGGTCCTCATAAGTACAGTCAAAAAATATTTCAAAAGCATGAAAGTTAGCCTGTGTACTACTACATCTTTTCATGTCAATAAATTTGTTGTTCACCAATTACAATAAACTTAGGAATACATAACCTTTAGTGTGAATTATATTGGAACTGGTAAAACATGAGTAAATCCCATCTACATTCCTATTTTGAAAAGTGATTGATATAGCCTTCAATTACTTTGGACTGATATTTCAAAAATCAATGATGGACTCAAATGACAATATTTTTTTCAAGCTTTTCTTTGCTTTAAATCAGTAATGAAAGACTAGCAACACAACTAACTAACACAATCTGTTATTGTAGACTGCTTTTGGCCAGGTACCAATGAATGGAAACTAACCCTCCTCCTTCCCGTTTCCTCCTACAGTCTTGTCAAAGTTGCCCACATCAATTTGTATTTTTTTCCACTGCAGCCACTAGGCACAAGTAACTGATAATCTTTCCTCTTAGAAAATCTCTAGCCAGCCATTTATCTCTCAACTTCTTGCTTCAAGAGAAATTTCCCACACTCCAGCAAAGTCAGTGTGTGAGCTACAGCCAAGAAGGGGCAAACTGACCCCCATCCCACCTCCCAGACCCAGAGGTTGCTGCCACTCCCTTTGCCTCAGACACAGCTGTTATGCAACTACAGCATATATAGGGTAAGGATAACCTATCTGGGGAATAAAAAATGAAACAAATAAACAAAAGTTCTCAAGAAGAGGAACATGAAAATAGAGGAGCAAGACTCTTTCAGCATCAGGTTATTATTAGATTGGTTTGGCTTCAGCTTGAAACTACATCCTCTGTCTTCCTTCAAAGCTCAGGAGGAAAATGACTGCACGGTCATCACTCCTTAGAGACAGAGGAAGGGATTAAACCACATGGGAGGATCTATGGATGTGCTGCAGCTGCGGTTACCTCAAGGAGCAGATATGCAGTAGGGCTGTAACAGATCAAGGTTGAAAAGCAGCTTGAGAGAGTTGGACATGGGTAATTTCAGCAGTTAGACTTCCCCTGTGTAGACAGGTTAAAAAACCCCCCACAAAACCACAAAAACATAAAAACAAAACAAACAAACAAATAAAAAACCAAAAAACACAAAAAACCCCAAAACATCCCAAAACAACTGTGTCAGTCACTCCTCCCAGTTTTGTGTCATTAGCGAACTTGCTGATAGTACACTCTATGCCCTCATCCAGGCCATCAATAAACATATTGAATAGTACTGATAACAGTACTGACCATTGAGGGACTCCACTAGAAAGACTTCCAACTAGACTCCCTCCCATTGACCACAATCCTCTGGTTTCTATCCTTCAAGCAGTTCCCAATCCACCTCACTACACAATCATCCAGGCTATACTCCTTCAAACACTCCAAGGATGCTGTGGGAGATGGTGTCAAATGCCTTCCTGAAATCTAGATAGATTATGTCTACTGACATCATACATTCACCTAGTCACATCCTCAAAGATGTAATAAATTTGACCTTTTTTCTCCTAAAATAAATTATTTCAAATACTTCCTTTTGAAGGGGTCAGCAAGAACATCTCACAACTTGGCTCTGCTTGGTCACATATTGTCATATGCTCCCTGAGACTCAAATCACATTCTTCTACTTCAAATCACAGTGCTTCTACTTCTCTGAGTAGTCTACACACTCTGGAATCAGCCCTCCAAAAGTTCTGCAATTATTTATTCAAAAGAACAAACCTCTTAATCTTGTTTTCCATTTTCTTCCCACGCCAAATTCTTCTGAAAATAAGCATGCATAGACCTCCCAGTCTCACCCTGCTATCTATCCCAGCTCTCCTGTCATCTCCTCAGCCTGACACAGGTCTGACCAGAAGGCATTCATGAAGCTGCCATCCACTGCAGGACTTTATCACTCGCAATTGCTTCTACTTCTAATCAACAGAGACACCTTAGCATCCTCTTAATCCATACCTCTAGCAGAGAATCTGCAAAATAACTGCACTGGAGTCATTATCCCAGCTTGACAGAGAGTGGCCATCTTGTAAAACAATCAGTCTTCCATATGCTTGTCAGTGCTGCATTTCCATTTGTGAGGCAATGAGATGCCTTAGCAGCAATGACACTGCACTTTGCCTTGCAGTGCTACTTCACTTTTCTCAAAGAAAGCTCTAAGGCAGACAGTACAGCTACTGCACTGGTTGGACTTCATCTGAAATAAGACTGATTTTCAGCAAAGCAATGCCTGAAAATCATGGAATACAACCTTGTTTTTGCCTACAGTAACTGTAGGTATTAGAAACAGCTGCAAAATCATCCATTTCTTCTGTATATCCTGCTATGTTGCTTGACTAAGTGTCCTTCATGTCACTGAATTCTAACCTAAAACCTTTAGGTTTTATCCAGTTCTTTAGCACAAATGAGAGGGTGTATTATTACATTCTCTTTGATTGTTTTTCAGTTCCAGTTCAGAAAAACCTGCTGTACAGGTTTCTTTGTAGACCTATACAATTTCATTTTTCTGTACATGATCTTAGAAAAATGTTACAAATAGAAGGCTTCTTCAGTAAAAAGGCAAGAAAACCCTATTTTGACAGACACTTCTAATGAGAAACTCTAAAACTGAAAAAAAAAAGAAAAAATTACTGGATTTTCTGAATTTATTTTTGTTTCAGGACCATATGATTTCCTGCAGAGAAACTTGATCCTGCAGATACTGCTTTTTCTAGTGACACGCATTTCTCTGAAAATTCTCAAAAAAGCTTTTTCATTTTTTTTACTAAAAATAGCTAAAATATGTCCTTTTTTTTTTTTTTTTTTATCCCAAAACATGGGTGCAAATCTCAAGCCTACTCCTGTAATTACAAACAAAACTTGGAACTAAAGTATTCTCAGTCTCATTATTTTGAGCCAACATAAGATTTTCCTAAGACAAAACCAATTACACCAAAATAACTTTGGCGGATGTTTGTCTAACATTCAAGAATGTTTTTCTCCTTCATTTTGTGAATCAGTTGTGAGCATTTGGTTCCTGCTTACCTGCTGATTTCTGCATTTTGATGGCTAGAATCTGCACTTTTCTCTAAGGGGAGGTTTTCATAGGGTCACAAGCCAGAAGGAACCAGGGTTTAAGTAAAACATCAAATAGCCATAATTAAATTGCAAGAGTTAGAAGCATTGTTTTACTTTGCTGAGAAGGAAAAGCAGGAAAGTTTTTGAGTAGCTGGAGGCTCTCAAGTGGTGTTCTGACTCACTCAGAGGGAAACCACACAACCTTATTTTGAGAGCTTCTCTTTGCACCTTAATCTAATTTGGCAGTCCTGGGGCTCAGCTGATTTTCTCAAGAGCAGGATCACAAATCGCTGTCATTGCTGTCCTTATGGTACACCAAGAAACATAAATATCATATGCTGAAACTGCCTTACACCACTTCTTCAGATATACACTTGTTTGGAAGTGCTCTGAACTCCACATTAGATGTCTTTTATAGTACATATGCAAGCCTCACACACAAACATTTCAACAAGAGCTGTATAATACTTACAATAAATGACTGAATCTGTGACTGTCTGACTTTAACGTGCAGTTGTAATGCTCTGATGAAAAAGGCTGTGTTTTTTTCTGCTAAGATATCCACTGGACATCTGCAGATGGGTTCTCTGTTTTCCCAGTGACCTTATGACCAAAAGTCATCCCATGTAATGTGATTTTGAAAATCTACTTCCAGAGTGGTATCTTTAAAGACAATGCCATTTTTTCTTGTCACCTGGGGAGACACCCAATAAGGATTGATAGGGCAGCACCAGAGAAAGGCTAATAGAATGCAGACCCTGAAGGACGGACGTCAACCTCAAGCAAGTACTTTTCCACATAAGCACACTGAAACTTAGGATCAAGTGTGAACACAAATATAGACAATAGTAAACCAGGGGTGGACTTGAAGATGAAGAAAATTATTAAGCTTAACTACATGGGCATCATCTCATCTGCACACAATTGTGTATTTAGTACACAGCAATAAACGGAGAAAATAACTTTTGAGAGGAAACTGATCACAATGTCAAAGAAAAAAAAGAAAATGCAAAAAGAGAAACAGATTTGTTGCTCCTCTAAGACAAAACAACCAGCAACTGATAGAACCAAGGAAGGAAAGAAAAGAAGCAAACCTTGAAAAAACAGAAATTAGGGCTCAAGAAGAGAGGAACTGGGCAGGCTACATCTCAAGAGAGACTGCAGTACAGGATACCTCCTGACAAATATTGTTGTTAAAGTCCTGGTGCTACGGAAGAATGTGTCAAGCATAAGTGTTTTGCAGAGGATGAAGAAAGATAATGGTTTGGTGAGCACTTCCCCCAGTTCCCTAAGTATCCTTGGGTGTATTCCATCAGGTTCCATAGACTAGTGTGTGTCTTCAGTGATGTAGCAGGTTGCAAAACATTTCCCCTTGGATTATGGGAGCTCCATTCTGCTCCCCATCCCTGACTTCCAGCTCAGGGTGCTGGGTGCCCTGAGAACAACTGGTCCCACAACTAAAGACTGAGAAAATGAAGGCATTGAGCACCTCAGCCTTTTCTTCATCCTTTGCCACTTTGCTTCCTCTCTTCATAGTCCTTCCTTTGTTGCTAATGTATGTACAGACATTTTAAAATGCTTTTTACAGAGTTGCCAGATTAAGTTCTAGCTGGGCTTTAGCTCTTCTAAGTTTTTCCCTACATAGCCTAACAGCATCCTTGTAGTTGCCCTGAGTTGACTGCCCCTTCTTCTAAAGGTCATAACCCTTTTTTTTTTTTTTCTTTTTTTTTTTTCCCTGTGTTTCAGCTAAAGTTCTCTGTTCAGCCAACACAGTCTTCTTCCCCTCCATCTCATTTTTTTGGCATATGGGGACAGCCTGCTCCTGTGCTTTGAAGAGGATTTTCTTCTTGAAGAGCACCCAGCCTTTATTTCTGAATGGACGGACTCTACCCAAGTCCTTAAGTCACTTGAATTAAGTTGACACGAGTTGGCAGAAGGACTCAGGAAGTCTCTGAAGTTTCTTCCTATTTTCAGCCTATGCCCTTACTGTTGACAAGTGTAAGTACATTGTCTTTTTCCTGGCATAATGTTTGGTGAATAAAACTGGGTATTAGCCCTACGTTTAACTGAGCATACTATCAACAGTTGC
Organism: Phaethornis superciliosus; assembly: GCA_023637945.1. Classification (NCBI taxonomy): domain Eukaryota; kingdom Metazoa; phylum Chordata; class Aves; order Apodiformes; family Trochilidae; genus Phaethornis; species Phaethornis superciliosus. The sequence goes on from JAJQWJ010000004.1 coordinate 50,358,617, forward strand.
ACTTCTTCTCCAGTCTGCAGATAACAGACAGTAAGAATACAAAAATCTGAAATAAATTTACAAAATAAAACTAATAGGAGAGGCAGGGCACAAAGATATTTGTGAAGAGAGAACAAGATATCACAGAGAGAGCAGCTAGGCATTGGAATGGACTGCCACAAGAGCTGGTGGAATCACCATCCCTGGAAGTATATAAAAACTATGTAGATGAGGCACTTCAGAGGATATGCTCTTGTGAGTGATACAGATATTGATATCCATTTTTTACTTGGGGTGGGGGGGCTTACAGGTGCAGTGATTTTAGATGTCCTTTCCAACTGTGACAACTCTGTGATTCCATAAGAAGTAAGAAAACTTGAGAAAAAAAAGTAACGTGATTCAGTTTTATAATAGAGATACTCACTCTGCACACAGAGACAAATAATGTCTGTCTGAAGCTGAGATTGATTAACAAGATAAAGGGAAGTTTTAAGGTATATATCTGAACACAGGATGTGTGTAAGTACTCTAGATAATGACTTGTAGCATTATATTAGGTTCCCACTGTCCCTTTAGATGGCGGTTCATCTCTACAGACCACAGAAAAGCCTCTGAATCCCATGACCCCTTGTTGGTTATGGGTCAAAAGATTGTTCAGATGTTTATTATTGAATAATGAAATGAAGCAATTAAACTATAACTGATATAAGTGGGGAAAAATGTTTAACAAGCAATCTGACAAAGCTGTCCACTAAGTCTCATCAGCTGCTACACTGCTTTTACATTATTTGCTAATTCCTCAGAAAGTCCATGCATCTCTGGAAAAATGCAAAATCACTACAAGAAAACATGGTTCTAATTTAATATAGAATGTAAGCAGAACTCTTGTATTACAAGAGAGTCATCCTCTCTAGTTCCCACAGTTTATTCTAGCTGCCTCTGCTTAATAAACTAGTCAATTTTTTTCCAGATATACATACAAAATTCGCTGAAAGTCAGGTTGTCATAATTTTTATTTTTAAAGCAAGCTAATATAAAACCTGAGATGCAGATAAGTGCATTCTAACACTATATTCATTGTTGCAATCAATGAATGATCAAAAAGTCTTCAATGTGAACATGATAAAGTATAGATACCTGGGCTTTGCATTTTGGGTAGTTTTGTTTTAAAATTCTGTCAAAATTATTTTGTGTTCATATTATTACTGTTACAGCCTCACTTAGCATTTCTTCCAGTACTTATATGCAGCCACAATATTAAATTTCTAATGACAAGCTGTGAAGAAATATCCAAAAGGGATATCCAAAAGATTTGTTAGAATAGATATATAAGGAGCAGTAGAGTGAATATAGTGAAATTAATCTGTCTTAATGTATTTCACTTTTATTTTGGAAGATTGGTGGTGTTTTTCTCACAGAACTTCCCCTTGTGAAGATTTTCAGACTCTTCAGTTTTCCTGCCTGCTGAAGACAACATGAAATTCTGACACTTGAAAAAACACACCAAGGTAGGATGTGACTCCCATCCCTGCAGCTACCCTCCTCTGCATGCCACCAAGGACACACAAATTGATTAAAAAAATAATTTTTTTAAAAAAGGCACCCCAATTTGGAATGTAATTAAATTTATTGTGTGCATTGGGCATGTCTTCTGAGATCCATTCTCAAGTGCATTATCATTGGCATTTTTCCCAAAAGGATGGTGTTAATAATAGTGTTTCCTCACAACCACCCTGGGATCAGGCAGCCTCTCAGCATTTGTCTGGAACAGACCAGAGCCGCATGCTTCCTCACCAGCTGTGCTTAGATCCAGGTGTTTCCTCTAGTTCAATGATTGTATCGTGGCTGTTTGTTAACCATAATTTGTATTTCCAGAGCACTAACAGGATGGGAGTAAATGCCACAGATAGTGCCCGAAACACTCTGTTTTGTATTGTTTACTGAGTCCATGCTGAAGGAAGTGGAAATTCTCTATCAAAGTGTGCATCCCTAAGCAGGAATAGGCACTGGGTTAGTAGGAACTGAAAATAACTTGACATTTACTTTTTGATTAACAGAGCAATAATTAGCCTAGGCTGATGACTAAGCTCGGGATAACATTATCAGATATATCTAGCCAAGTGAAATGAGTGTGCTTTCTGCAAGCTAAATGCATACCAGTTATCTAAATGTCATTGCAAAGAGCCACAACATTGAGATACTAAACAGTCTTGCCTTGTCCCTTATGCATGTCTTAAAAACCCTGAATGACAAGGATATTTTATTTTCTAGCTAGGTGAAGCACTGTCAGTGTAGCAAGGCTGACATTGTCATAGCAGTCTGAAGCCAGAGCTGGAAAAGAGAGAAGCAAATCTGCATAATATGGCTAATGGAAGTAATGGACATGAATTTTATCTGCTTCAACCTCTATTTAAGACCTTTTAGTAAATAAACACTTATTTCAGTATTTTCTCCAGATCCCTGAACAATGGGCTAAATACTCTGCTGCAGATTAGTTATGCTTCCCTGATTTCATATGCCTTTAAATGATGAAAAACCTGCAAGGTGGTACTTTTGAGTGGATTAAATCTGAAATACAGAGGGCTATTAAAATCAGCAGGTTTAAGTTAACTTCTTTAGTTTAAAATGCCTGTCTACCACTGTTGATTCAGTGTGTTTTCATTTCTTTGGACTGACATAACAAAAAATCCTTGCCCCTGCAAAAAAAGAAAAAAATCCAAGGAGGAAAAAAAAAACCAAACAAAAAAAGAAGGTAAAATATTTAGGATTATAATATTATATAATCACAATCATTATATATAATATATAAGAGATTATATTTATCTCTTTATCTGAAAAGAGATGAATGGCTCAATCAAAGAAACATGCACTAAAAAAGATTCCCTCAAGGAAGGAAGGATAAGAGACTGGGAGGTTTCCTGCAGGTGGGAAGATATATCATCTCAGGGAAGTGATCATTCTGATTTTTTAATCAGAGCACTTTGTTTGTTTGTTTGTTTAGATATAAAGCAAAACTTACTAAAAAGCAAATTTTACTAACATATGAGCTCCATGGCCAAATTAAAATTAGCTACCTAAATACTTCCAGTATAATGATGTCTCTTATGACCAAAAGTTACTCTGAGCATTTCCAAAAAATTTAAGAAAAACATGTAATAGAATTTTACTAAAATCTCCTGCAAGATTACTTTTTACAAGCAGTTGACCTTGGTTCCAAGCTATAGGAGAAAATAAAGATACCTGAATTATTTTCAGGGTGTTATTTCAAGGCCAGCACTTTCAGAGGGAAACATTTCTGAAACTCAACAAAAGCTGAGACAGAAGTTACTGCACTGCCAACATCAAAATACAGTAAATGTGCTTTTTCATCACCATTACAAAACTCTCCTGTTCAGATTCATGACAGACCATGACATCTCTGCTTTTAAGAGCATGGTTAGTATTTATTTGCCACATGGCAGACAGCTTAGTCTTTACTGCTGGCTAGTGGAAGCCATTTACTCCTCACAGGGCTAGATGCTACAGTCTCCTGACAGCCAGTGCCATCATGTGGAGACATTAAATGTTACCATCTGGATGCCTGCAAACATTAAGAAACAAATGTCTACAGACCCAAAGTTTGGTTCTGTAGACAAAGAGATCCTTAGGAAGGATGTTTGTGTATGACAAAACTTCCAGGTGTATCTTTATCATTAGCCTAGACTAAGGGACAAAGTACTACATTATCTTAAAAGCCTGTATCTACAATAATGAAACCAACTTAATTGTTAACCAATTAACATCTTCCCAAGCTGTTAAGATTACATGTCACACTATAGATTTGTTCAGCTAGCTGCCATGTCCTCCCTTTAGGTTAAGATGCAACAGTTCTTTCTTACAGGAAGAAGTCTCTTCTGCTCTAATTGTCTAAAATGGTGTGCAAGCATCATCCTCTGGAGCTTACTGGGTACCTCTGAGCTTTTCAGGGGTTTTACTCAAAGACAAGGCTACAGATTCCCCTGTCAGGAAGAGAGAAAATATCGTGTTTATCTTTCATGAATATGTAAGTATACGCACAAATGTATGCACACACACACACACACACACACGTATATATACACACATATGTGAACACAGAGACACACAAAATATTTAGCCTTCAAACAGGATCTGAGGGACTTTCTTTTCTTCATATTGTCATCACCTGTGACTTTCCTGAGCCAAGATTTCAGTCTGTGTGGGTTCCAGAGAGAAAAGCACATCCATGTCAAAACGTAGAAATAAAAGAGTAAAATTGTTTGTGCTCAGTTCCAAATTGCCAGCAGTTTTAAGTTTTCAATGGTCAGGAGAAAGGATAAAGAACACAGGTGGCAGTGTCCTGTTAGCTAACATCAGATACTGATATAGAATGAGCCTTTTTGGTCTGTGTGTTTCCTGGCACAGAACACACAACTTGGCTTTTGCACAGCAAGTGTTCTAGGGAGGTCAAAATGACCTTCAAACAAGTAAGATACCAGTATTTCCTTAAAGCAGATCTATGATGAGTTTTCTTGCACTACTGAGAACAGCAACAGAACATTAATTCTCTTCAGACCAACAGCCTATGATCTGCCTATGGCTAAAAAATTCAATTTGAAAACATAAACCAAAGAAAATGAGTGAATCAGAGTCAAATGCCCAGAAAGTAACCACAATTTTTTTGTAGAACAGCAGAGGAGCAGGCCTGCGTGGAGTACAGGAGTGGTGCAGATTCCCTGGCACTCACTGACCCCGAAGAAGAACAAAGAGCTGTAAATAACTTAAGGAATTTGCCATCTGGATGATGTCCTAGTACCAGGTGCCTTTAGTGGGAATGGATAGGTAAGGTTTTTATGTTAGTAGAAAGGGCACTTTGAGGTGTAACTTGTAGATCAATCAATAGATATTGGGATTCTATATAACTGTAAAAAAACACTTGATAAACTGATCCTGATTGTGCACAGCAACTGGGGTCCATGCCTTCATATGTTCTGCCATGTGGCACTCTGTGTGAGATTTTCAAGAGAAAGTGAAGGACTCGGGAGATTTCTGCAACTCCAGGAGACACCCCCCCGTGAGCCGTACGGGAAGGCGAGCAAAGATATATTCATCCTCAAGAAAAGGTAAGTACCATGGCTGGGGGAAGAACTAAGATGGGTCAGTCAGCAGCCAGATCCCATCAGCTTCATCATGAAGTTTTGCTGCAGATAGCGAGACAACAGGGGTTCAAGACAATCCCCCAGAAATTTACTTTGTTATTGTGATGGGTACATCATAACTGCCCGTGGTATCCAGAATCAGGGACTTACGAAGTTATGGAATAGCAAAAAGTGGCTGAAGAATTGACAAAGGCGCAGGTCGCTGGTCAAGATTTTTCACCCGATAATTTAGTAGCATGGAGAATACTAATGACTGCTATGAGCCTGTTACATACTCGCCCGACTAACTCGCCGATGCTATCTGATTCATGTCCTGTTGCTTGAGAAGCCGGGCAGTCTCACAATGCTGTCGACCAGGAAAAAACTAAAAGAAATCTCATGTCGTTTGCCACAGGAGTGGGAACCGTAGCCAAGCCGCTTGTCCCCACCGCCGAGGGCGCGGCCGCCACGGCCAGGCCGCTTTTTCATGAGGCGGCAACAGAGACTGGTCTGATACACCTGCTGCAACCCAGCCAGTGTTAACTCTGAAATTTCACCTCAATGCTTTTCAACAGAGGACTTGGATTCTACAGAGCATCAGGATCCTTTCGATACAGAGCGAATCGATCCTGCAGGGGAGCCGGATTTACAACACACACACACACACACCCGCATCTTTTAAAACCTGCCGCCGCTGTGGCCCTGACTCCGACATTTTCACTGCCGCCCGCGGGAAGAGCGGGGGGAGAAAAGCAGCGGAGGGAGGGAGGGAGGGAGGGAGGGAGGGAGGGAGGGAGGGAGGGAGGGAGGGAGGGGCAAGCTCCGAGAACGGCTCCGTGCTTTCGTCTCAGATGCGGTCTAAGTTTCACGGGGACTGGGCATGCCTGTAACTGCAATGACTGGCTTAATTCTGATAGAGACGACCAAGTAAAAATTGGACTGATGTGCTGCCCCACGCCATGAATGCCGGAGCTTTCCCGGAAATCCCTGACAAGGGATAGCGCAGCACCACGGCCGCTGCCGCCGCTTCTTTCCCCGCTGCCGCCGCCCCGGAGCCGCCGCGGCTCCCAGCGCCGCCCAGGGACTGTTGTCACGTCTGGAATTTTTCCTTTCTTTGCGCTCCTTCTCTTCGCCCGCCCTTCACTCCTCCCCTTCCCCCCTGACCCCACCTCCCCTCACCGTGTTTTCCCTACGCTGTTCTCTCTGCTCCATGAGGCTGCCTGCCTCAATCAGTAAAGAGTGTGACTTCCAATTTCAGGATTAGCACTACGTTGTTTTTTTCCCCAATAATTGGCAATGTTATATTATTGGTCTTAAAGATTGTTTTTTTACCATTTATTGACATGAACATGGTTGTAAACATTTTGCGGTTTTGGTTCCTTCTGCAAATTGTCAGCCTCCTATGGAGAGTTATGAACGGGTAGTGTTGCCACAGGGTGTGAAAAACAGTCCTACAATTTGTCAGTATGTTGTACATTGAGCATTGAAATCAGTTCATCAAGCTCATCCTAAGATTATGATATCTCATTATACGGACGATATTTTTCTTTGTACAATGATGAAGGTCAAATTCAAAAATGTTTACCTTTACTCACCAAATGTCTGGAAAATTATGGCTCACGGGTAGCTCCTGACAAAAATTCAGTCAGAACCACCCTGGAAATACCTGGGATGGAAACTAACAGAAATCTGGGTTTCCCCACAAAAATTGACATTTGAAAACAATATCCAAACTCTGATTGCAAAAATTATTAAGGACAATAAACTGGGTAATACCTTGCTTGATATCTCTACAGAGACATTATCCCCATTATTTGATTTATTGAAAGCCAATAGTAATCTTTCATCACTAGGCAATTGAATCCTGAAGCATCTCAAGCACTAGATATTGTTATGACTAAAATTAGACAGTTTTCCATTAAAATTAGACAGTCTTCTGCACATCATTATGATGCAAGATTAATTCTCAGAGGTTTTGTATACTAGGCCAATGGGATTGAAATGATGTCTGGATGCTAGAATGGCAATTTTGTCACATCATTCCACCAAAACAGCACAGTCTAGACTTGAAATGTTATCTGAAGTGATTGCAAAACTGTGATTAGTTAACCATACAATGTTCTACTATTTTAATAGCAGTACCACTAAAGGAAGCTCCTACCCTGTTCCTGGGTGGATCTGAGTGCTCTCACAAGGAAATTATAGTATGGCAGGAATCTATATCAGTGAGGTGTGGCAATCAAATATTACACACATTCCTGAATTTGGTCATCTTAAGTATGCATCTTAAGTGCATGTATCAATAGATACTTATTTCATAGTGGCTACTGCTCATGCAGGTGAAAAAGCAAGAGACACGCCTACATTTTTGAAAGCAATTGCTACTATGGGTCTGACATCTGCTGTTAAAACTGATAATGGTCCTGCATATGTATCTGCTGCTCTTTTGGAATTTTTTAGAGAATGAGGAATTACACACCATACTGGCATGCCTCATTCACCAACTGGCTAAGTATAGTGGAAAGATCCCATCTTACATTGAAGCATATGCTAGGTAAATTAAAAGGCACATTTGGATCAAATGCTACACCCCTTGAAAAATTAGCAAAGGCAATACTATCCAATCATCCAGATCACGTGTCCTCAGTTCTAGCTGAGAAGATGGTACGGGAGATGATGTCAAATGCTTACTGAAATCTAGATAAACCACATCCACTGCACTACCATCTGGTTATGTCTTCATAAAAGGCTATCAGGTTGGCTAAACTTGATTTCCCTGTGGTAGAACCATGTTTAGTGCTCCTAATGACCTTGTCCTTGGTATGCCAATAGAGACAGTGCTGAATATAAGTAAAGTTGTTCCATCACCTTTCCAGGGATGGACATGGGGCTGACCTGTCTATAGTTACCAGGGTCCACCTTCTTACACTTTTTGAAGTCAGCGGTGACATTTCCTTTCCTCCAGCCCTCAGGCACCTCTCCTGTTCCCCACAACCTACAAAAGGCAGTGGGGAGAGTGGCCTAGTAATGACTTCTGCCAGCTCCCTCAGCACCTGCGGGTGCATACCAAGAGGACCTATGGATTTATGGGTGTCCAGATTGCTTAACTGATCCCTAACCCAGTACTCACCAACCAAGGCATACTCCTCCTTTATCCAGTACACTTCTCCTTTATCCAGCACGCTCCACCTTTAGCGTGACTACCTCTGACTAGCTGAGGCCTCAGAGGTCTGGGGCTCTTGTGGACAATCTCCATCTGTATAGACAGAGACAAAACCATTCAGTAGCAGAGCCTTCTTTGTATCCTTTGTCACCAGGGCACTCACCTCATCCATCAGTGGGCCTATATTGCCTCTAGTGTTAGTTTTCTTTGCAATATATTTGAAGAAGCCCTTTCTGTTGTCCTTGGCCTCTCTTGCAAGGCTTAATACCAGAGGACTTAGCTTTCCTAGTTGCCTCCCAGCACTCCCTAACAACAGTCTTAAAGTCCTCCCGAGTGGCCAGTCCCTTTTTCCATGATCTATAGACTTTGTTCTTCCACTTGAGTTTGCCCAGAAGTTACTTCTTTAACCATGTGTTAGTACCATCTCCATGGGATTTCCCCTAACAATAGCTTAAAAAGGCCAAAGTTTTTTGTGTTCCATTCCTACTGCATAACATTCTGAACTCCACAATCTCATGGTCACTGCAACTAAGGCTGCCCTCAACCTTCACCACTGCAACCAGACCCTCCTTGTGACTGAGTGTAAGATCCAGCAGCACTCCTCTCCTAGTTTGCTCCTCCACTATTTGCATCAAGAAGTTATCATCAGTTCACAGGAGGAACGTCCTGGACTGTAAATGGCTGCTGATCAGGCCCCTACATAGGAACCAGGGCCTACAATGGCAGGGTACCTTTCAGCTTCCTGTAGAAAAGCCTCATCTACTTCCTTGTCTTAATCAGGTGGCCTGTAATAGACACCCATAACAGCATCATCCATGCCAGCCTGCCTCTTAATTCACACCCACAAACTCTAAACACAACCCCCATTCACTCCTGGACAGAACTCAATACATTCTAGTTGCTCTCTCACATAAAGAGCAACTCCCACCACCTTGTCTTGTTGACTTGTCTTTCTTAAAAAGGACATAGCCATCCATGACCACATTCCAGTCATGTGAGCTGCCCCACCATATCTGTGTATGTGCCATTAGATCAGAACCCCTTGAGTTCTTTTTAACTAACAGGATTACTAACTCCTGTTTATTTCCCATTCTGTGTGCATTAGTGCACAGGCATTTCAGAAAGGGAGATGAGCACACTGATTCAGCTTTGGCATGGTGGGAGGTCTTATGTTCTTCATTAACACTAAAACACTGCTCCACTGTTGGAAACCCAGTTACAACCCTATCTCCCTTCAAATCCAGTTTCAAGCTGTACGAATGAGCTCTCCTAATTCTTGTCATAGGACCCTTTTCCCCCTGGAAGATAAGCCTCTCCCATGTACTACCCTCAGGCCTGGTGTCTTCTAAAACCAGCCATGATCATACGTCCTGGTTTGGGCCAGGATAGAGCTAATTTTCTGTCTTGTAGTTTTGCTTTCAGCTAAGTCCCTTGTAAGTAGCTCTACTGCTGAAATTAACATCAAGTTTTTCAGTCGGTGTCTGCTTCTGGGACTGATCCCGCTCAATGTTTATAGTTACGGCTAGAGACTGGTATGCAGAACCAAGGACACTGCTTGGTTCTGAGGAACATTTTATGCTCCAGAAAGAGAAAAGGAGTAAAGAGGTCACACCTGCAACCCCCCTTTAGGGAGGAGAAGACAAGGTAGATGACCAAAATTGACCAAGGAGAGTATTCCATCCCATACACATACTTGGTATAGTTTGAGGGATCACAAGGGTCAAGCCCCTTCCTTCCTTCGGCCTTCCTCTTCTTTGCCCTTTGCCTGTGCCCTTCTTCTCCTGTTCCTGTTTGCTTTTGCAACCTGGGAGGATTCCATCTGTTCCTTTCCCTGTGGTCCTAATCCATGCCAGCCTGAATCTGTGTTTCAGCCTCCAGCTCCTGACTGCTGCTGGCTCCAGGAGTCCAGCCTGGACTTTCCCAGGGCTGCCCTGCAGCCTCGGTGGTAATGTCAGCATTACTGGTGGAAAGAGGGAGGAACGTAGCATTGTTTTTTTGTATATTTGTAAATATTTAATAATTTCTCTCTTTTTTTTTTCACTACTGGTTCATTAAAGCTGTGTAGTTTAGTTTCTAAACCATAAGCCTCTCTCCCTTCTTTATCAGGGAGGGGGATTAATAAAGAGCATCTGTCATTCAGTTAATTGCTGTCCTAGCATTAAACTGTGACATGATAGAACCCAAAGCCCTGCTTATAGCACCAATGCCTGAGCCAGGTATTTACAGACTGGATCCTTCTATTGCATCCCATGTCATTGCCTGCAACTGAAAGGAGGGAAGAGACAATATCTTGCACCCCAGAGACTTTCCCTAACTCTCCCAAGGCCCTAAAGTCTTTCTCCATTCCTCTCAGACTATGTGATGCAGCTTCTTCCCCATCTGTCTGGAAGATCAGTAGATCGTGGTAGTCTGACAAACATACCAGGCTGGAGAGTTTCCTATTGATATCTGTGATTCTAGCTCCAGAAGACTACAGACTTCTCTATGATGAGGGTCAACCTGACATATGGGGCCCTCTGTTCACTTTAATGGTATAATGATACTAATGATATAAAGAAGATGGTTCAACACAAATCTACATAAAGAATATACCTGCTCTGGAAATCCTTAGATTATCTACTCTTGCTCTTGTGGCAGGCTTGACACATGGGAGCCAAACACCATCAGGAAATAGGTGAACATAATATAAGCTTTTTAAAAAATGAGATTTTTGAAAAGTCGGAAACTAGAGCCTCACGCTATCTCCTGTGCATACTCTGCTGTGGTAGTTTCTGCAGAGGGCACTGCTCTCCCTCTGTATGAAATCACAGCTCCTTAGCTGCATGACCTACACTTAATCTGACAAAGCAACAGTGGCTCCTTGCTATACATAAAGACATCCTCAATTAGATAACAAAAGACATCACACAGAAGAACATCATCAGGACAATCTGAAGCTATAGCATCTGTTTTCAGTACACAGCATGTGCAATCCAAAAAATGAATATAAAACTACAGATCTAAGGCTGTCCTATGACTAATGCTAAATCAGTGCAAAGAAGGAAGAGAGCACAAGCATTTGCTCCATGGGAAGTTGCCAACACCAAAACACTAGCATAGTCAAACTGAAAGAAGTTGCTGTTGCATGTATAATGATGTAGCTCGCTCAGCAAGTAGTCTCACATCCCATTAAAGGAATGTGAAACATTTGGACTCTTTCAGTTTTAGCCTCTTAGGAAATATTACATCTTCATCGAATAAAGTAGGAGATTAAAAAAAGATCTCTAATGTGTTAGGGTCCTTAAACACAATGGGACAACTATAAATAAATGCATGGATAGATTCAACTACTTCATTCTGACACTTCTGCAAGCAACAGACACTGCTATGTAGATAACCTATGCAAAACCATATGGTGTCCATGATTGCTTAGAGATGACTGTCACATTTTCTGCCTCTTAGCTGTCTTCCTACAGCATCTTCTTCTCTCAAGATCTTTAAAATACACAAGTACATTCTTTACCAAGAAACATTTCCCCCCTACTATACAAATCTAAACAAATAAAATATATACATTGAAACCATATTATAGTAACCTTTATTCATACCAGTCTACTAGGAATTTGCTAGAAATTCCTCTACAAATAGCAGTTATGAGTTGATGATTTGAATAGCTTCAAAAAATTAGCAGAAACATGCCTTTCTACTTTAAAAAACTAAATTTTAAGCTAATTAGGCAACTCCACAGTTAGAAGGATGCTATATTGGCAGAGACAGGGTGTTCTCCTCAGCTTCATCCTGAAAGCATGTGTCAACACTGACTAGAGAGATCTGATCTCATAAAACAGTGTTTATTCAGCTCTTCTTTTTCATGCCAGATAAGTTCACCTAGCACTAACTGGAACAGTGGTTTTGATCACAGCCAATGAGGAGCCAGATTAATTTCTGAGGCTGCAAATTCCTGGGCAATATATGAACTCTCTTCGCTTCCCAAAATTATGAGACATTTGCAAGCTTAGGTTTCTGCGGGTTTCACGCAACATTTTTATCTGTGCTTTCCAACTCTCTGTGTTTTGGTTTTATCATAACTCAAAAGTAAAAAAAAAGCCTGCACAGAATTTTTTTTTTTTTTCCTACTCAGTTAGTTATATGGGTGCAATGGTTTGGTATTATCCAGTTCTGCAGAACTCTATGAAGTATCTTACCACCTGCTGTCTTTAAAGGAAATGAAATCAAAACCACGTGGCTATCTCATCAGCCTGAAAAACTGCTGTTTCCACTTGTTAATAAAACAACACTGATTAAAACTAGCTAAGAACTGAGAGTTCAACTAAAACCAGCCATTTTTCATTCAACAGGAAAGGGAGAGAGGTACACTTCCACATCAAGAAAAAAGAGCAAATTGCAGGTAATACAGTTAGGCTGCAATAAGAGGTTACAAGATTAGCAAAGATTAGACCAGTCAAAAATCATTAAAAAGTCTGTGCAAAATGGTTAAACCTTTCCTCTCATACTATGAGAAAGATTACTACTAGAAAGTAACTTAATAAAAAGTAGCACTGATTTTGCTTATTTTGTCTAAAACTGCATTCATACACAACTTCATGATAGCATTGTATGTATTTTGCTAGTACTGCTTCGTGTGCCTCTGGTAACAGAGAAGACTTAATTTCTGTTAGGGTACCAATCAAAGGTAAATTACATGTGGTTTACCGTTCTCTACCCAGAGAAAGGCAAAGCTGCTCATGCAATAGCTTCCGGTTATTTTTGGTAGTTATAGAATGGCAACAGAAGGTAATAACAGCACATATCTGTGGAGGAATTTCTGAAGGAACGTGGACACCTGGCGATTATGGCCAATCCATGTTTTGAGACCGATGAAGTGGACTGAAGCCTTTAGTTCTGAGAGCAGTAAGCAACTTGTTCCTGAAGTGTCCTTGAAGTGCGATTAGAAGAATGAGCTTGGCAGATGCAAGCACATCTGAAAAACAGAATGTTTAGCCAGTATGTAGCTGACTACAAGAATTTGTTATCTAAAGAGGTGTGGCCTCTGAGTTCTATATAACACTGTGTGACTATTGATAAAATTGAACCGTGTTTCAACAACATTGGGTTTAGCCACAGTATCCAGATTTTGTGCTCTTCCCTACACATATCACCATCACAAGTGGCTGCATTTTGCAACAGCCCTGGCTCACATGCTTCCACCTCCCTTTGCTTTGTACTCTTACGACACTCCTCATCCTTATAGTTTTACTCAATACCCTCTCAAGTTAGGCTTCTCTCTCTCCTTTCCTCCTCAGTTTTGTCCTCTATACTTCATTATCGGCTCAATCTTCCACTGCTTCCTATGACAAAAGTACTGTTCCCACCATGGGTGGACTCCCAGACAACTAATGGGAACTAGAAACTTAACTCCAAAATCCACCTGAAGTCAACCATAGCATTTGCAGACACCAGCTTTTGTTTCTTGCTTGCCCTTAAGGACCCCAAAACCAAGAAGAAACCGGAAGCTCAGTCCCAGGTTCAAACCTGCTCACATTAATTTTGCTGTCAATGGTGCTAAGAGAACCTGCCCTCAAAGTTTCATGAGACTTACAGCACTTAAAAAAAATTGAAAATAAACCTCCTTATCATAATTTCAATTTCTTATATTTATCAATTAAATACTTTTTTTTTCTTCTTTTTTTCAATGTCCACTATTGCTGAGTTGAAATGTGCAAGAAAAAAAGGCTCTTCAGATACAAAATACTGCATCTCCATGGGACAGAGCAACCTTATAATTCTTATATTATAATGCTTACAACCTTCTAAGTACTGTAATGTGCATTTTGATAAATACTCAGAGATTAAAAGAGCCATTTAACAGTGCAACTGTTGATTACATTATTTCCCATTATACTAAAACCAAATATTTTCCTGTCCTTTCCCCTTCAGACTCAAATCTGTTGGTTTCATTTTGGTTTAATACTTTTTATCAAAAACCAAATTGCTCTATCTTTGCATGTACTATAGTACTACAGTCACTCATCCCACAGCAAAACTTCAAGTACAACATTGATTGCTGGATAATTGGCCTGTCTGGGGAGACCTCCTAAACCTGTTGCTTTGCAAGATAATGGTATTTTACCTCACTGGATGATATATCTATTTTAGAGTCCTACTACTGCTCAAAATACTCTTCCTTACACAAAATACAATTCTGACACTTTTCCAAGACCTTATGGAACAATCACAACTTATTTACAACAGCTGTTTCTGTAACTGTTAAGAATGAGATAATGAAAATTATCCTTAAGTATTACACATTCAAGTGTGGTCCATTGTAAAAGCAGACAGAATACCTCCCTGTTTGAAACTTGAAAAAATTAAATTAGAGTGCTTCTCACTGAGGTTAAATGCCACTCTTTATACAGCCTGTCCCAAGTTGGTAAATGCAGGCAAGAGAGTTTGATTGAACCCTTACCTCTTCTAACTTTCTCTCCACAAGACATAATCCATTTTCAGCATACAAGCAGGGCAATAGCTATACGCTTCTTTATTACCAAGATGTAAATAAACACATTCCCTCTAGTATACTCTTCAATGAGAGACATGTTTTCCTCCATGAAGATACAGCCCTATGATATTTAGAGCAGAATAGACTTAGCTGCACAAGATACAAGGCATGAGTATAAAGATACTTAAAAATCAGAGAATTTTTGATGGAATATATGAGAAAACTGAGAGAGGGAACTGACTCAGTGGTTCAATGCATTGCTCTCAACAAAGCTAGTAAAAGAGTTAATAAATTTTATTTGATCTTTAACAAACAGACACTGTCTGCATTGACTTGACAAAAGTAAAAGAAATTTAAAAATCTAGATCCATAATTTGTAGCACTAGATCTTAGTAAGTATATAAACCCCCCCAACAATACATTTTCTCCCATCAGAAAGTATACTTTTACAGGAAACATGGTTTTGTGACTAATACTCAAAAAACCCAGATGTAACACAAAATTCTATGTAATTTTGTTTTACAGAAAGCAAATATAGCCTTGGAAAACTAGCTCATCCGTGCTCTCTTTTACTATATGAGGCGCTTCTCCAGTTTACATGAAAATCCATGGCTACATGGAATGCAAGATTAGTTGGATGAAACTTTTTTTACTGTAAATTTGCCTCTAAGGTTTTTAAAGCTACACCTGCTATAATTCCAGTATATGAAAAATCAATGTGTTAGCTCAGAAATAGCAGGTGACTGTTTTTTGGATCTGTTATTCCTCTGCAGCACTATGTATTCACAATTTAATTGCCAGGTCATAATCTGGCACCTTTACAAAGTCAGCTGTCTGGAGAATCTAAAGCTTTGAAAGAATTCTTCACAATGAGACAATAAATCAAGCCAATTGGCATATTTTCCTTTTAGAAACCTAAATGGTTCTACACACCATTACTTTTATGCAAATAATTTTTCCTTAACTGTATAACTATGGATGGAACAGAGCTACAGAGTCAAAGCCAAATGGCTGTGATATTCGTGATGTCAAAACGTGAGTTCTTGATAGATGGCAGACATAATTGTTGAAGTTAAAATCCACATATCAAAATTAACCAAGTCTGAAGCTAATTTATTCTGGTTTTCAAATCTGTTAGCAAGTTTTGATGCAAAACGGAGTGTTTTCATTTGCTACTTGTTCCAGTGACTGCTGAAGGAAGGAAACTCATAATGCTTCATCAAAATTTATCACATGTAATGGTAAACTAGAACCACAGGGTTCCGTTTTTCAGAGGGAACACTCTTCAGTGGTAAACTCCTGTTTTACATCTGCCAAGTTAACATCATGTCACACTATAAAAAAGGGTATTTTTACAAATATCCTTTTTTTTTTTTACTAGAATTCTCATGATAGCTCTCACAGCTTTTTATACTTCACTCTTTTCTATGCTCTCTTCTGCCACTGCTCAGAAGTGGGGGGAAAAAAAAAAAAAAAAAAAAAAGACTACTGGTATTGGAAAGGATTTCTAAAAAAACATTTGTTAAAGGAGAACATTCTGGAAAGTACATGAGCAGTCATCCAGGCTGTTTTGTTTGTGATTTTGAATCAAGATGTTCCACTTGACTACATTTGCTGTTCCAGCAGGCCCAGTGTGCCCCATCCTAAAGCTTCACAGATTTTTATGGCAAATATTTAGAGGGGCAGCTGGGTAAAAGTTATTTCAACAAATGTGTGTGAAACTTTATAACCAAGATTTTCCTAACAGAGTACTTCCTAACCATTCTTACTAGTGCTGTGATGAAAACACTGAGGCCAGAGCCAGATCAGCAACTTTTCAACTCAGCCTAGCTGCAGACAAAACAGTGTGAGACCAGCCCCAGCTTCAGCTGATTGTGAGTTTAGAGATCTTATTCTGCTAGGAAATCTACAGGGGCAGAAACCTCCACCAAAAAAGCAGTAGCATCTTAAGCCACTACAGCTGCTTGTAAAGCCAGTGTCTGATTAAGGCCACAGCATAAGAGCCAGGATAACCATATACTTTCTAGGGCAAAAAACTTCTACAGGCTGCTGACTCTGCAAATGAAGTCCAAAGATAAATTGTCTCGAGAAAATCAGTTTTTACAAGTTCAAATTCTCAGCCCTTCTCTACTGATACCACAGTCAGTCTCCTTCAAAACATCCTTTATGACATCATGTCTAAAATTCATCTATCTAATCTTACCAAGAAGACATGCCAGTGTATTTGTTTTGGAAAGCACTTACAGACGTTAAGGATTTGAAAATAATTTTATTTGCTATTATTTATGGCTGCTGTACCTTCAGTGAAATCAAACTGCAACAGGACTGAATTTGACTTCAGAACATATTTATTTGCAGCACAACAACCCCATGCAACGCAACAGGCTGGGCACAGAGTGGCTGAGAGCAGCCAGGCAGAGAGGGACCTGGGAGTCTGGATTGACAGGAAGCTGAACATGAGCCAGCAGTGTGCCCAGGTGGCCAAGAAGGCCAATGGCATCCTGGCCTGTATCAGGAACAGCGTGGCCAGCAGGTCCAGGGAAGGGATTCTGCCCCTGTACTCAGCCCTGGTGAGGCCACAGCTCGAGTCCTGTGTCCAGTTCTGGGCCCCTCAGTTCAGGAAGGAGATTGAGGTCCTGGAGCAGGTCCAAAGGAGGGCAACCAGGCTGGTGAAGGGATCCAGCACAAGTCCTGTGAGGAGAGGCTGAGGGAGCTGGGGGTGTTCAGCCTGGAGAAGAGGAGGCTCAGGGGAGACCTCATCGCTCTTTACAACTCCCTGAAAGGAGGCTGGAGCCAGGGGGGGGTTGGGCTCTTCTCCCAGGCAACTATCAGCAAGACAAGAGGGCATGGACTTAAGTTGTTCCAGGGGAAGTTTAGGTTGGATATTAGAAAGAATTTCTTCACGGAGAGGGTGATCAGACATTGGAATGGGCTGCCCAGGGAAGTAGTGGATTCTCCATCCCTGGAGATATTTAAAAAGAGACTGGATGTGGCACTCAGTGCCATGGGCTGGTAACCGCAGCGGTAGTGGATCAAGGGTTGGACTTGATGATCTCTGAGGTCCCTTCCAACCCAGCCGATTCTATGATTCTATGATTTTAACCTTTGCTACTCTGTATTGTATATTCTTAGGGCAGGCCACCATAGCAAGACCAAAGTAGAAATGCAGCATTCATAGCCACATTATCTGCCACCTGTATCTTGAAAATTAGTGTGTTTTGGAAAAGAGGGAGGCCTGCTTTTTGAGAAGTTGGACCAAATGGGCAAAGTACATTTGCTTAAAAAAAAAAAATAATCCTAAAAGCACTTATAGTAAGCAGTACCCAAAAATCTGACTACAAATGGTGAAGTTTGATAATGGCCACTAGGAGTAACTTTTACCAGAAAGTATGTGACACAGAATGTCCTTTTTACATGATGGCTACTAACATAGTGTGATTATTCCCCTTAAAGAAAACCAACTAGAATTTAAAAACAGAAAAATATCTTAAAACTTCTCTCTGATCTACTAAAATCTCACTTACAGAAATGAACAAAAATTCTTTAACTGATAGCTGGCATCACATAATAAAGGAATTTCAGAGGCTTTTGCACTAATCAGCAGGCATTGTCTTTAACAACCTCATTGAGTCCTGAAACTATTTTTCAGCCTCAGAATAAAAATCCAGTTTTCTTCCTACACATAAAATCCTTGTGCTGATCTCTCTGAACACTGATACATCTTTTAGTAGCCTATAAAGATCTTCTTCAGCTCAACCTGAATTTATCATAGCTCTGATAAACACTACTTCCCCATAACAACTAACATCCTGCCATTGTGCAATGTACCAGTGACTGAGTCACTACCTTAACAAGTACAAAGCAGTGCATTTAAACACTTAGCACAGGAAGGGCAGCACAAAAGCAGCAAGTGTTGCTGCTTAGTGTACCAGGCAATGGGAGAACTAATAAGCTACTTCCAGCGTTTTGAAGACTTCACCTCAGTTAAAAGATCATGTAAAATGGATTCGATTTAATGTAATCTGGAAGAGTTTGGCAGCATCTACCTGAAACACCCTTAAAAATGGTAGTACAACAGGTAAATATGTATTCCACCATGCACAGAGAACATCTTTGTCACGGTCATCAAACAGCAGTTAGGCAGTGCTGAAAAGCATTGCTGTAAACATCTGTCTGATTCCTGCCCCAAGGAACTGAACTGACTGTATGTTGCATTCAGTACCGCTTGCCACAAAAAAACCCAACAATTAAAACACCAATTCCATATGCAGAAATAAACATAGGAATTACTGTAGCTGGTGTCCTCCCCTTCTGGATGTCTCCCCACGATCTTTTTCAGCCTCCACCTTCAAACATGGGAAGCTTCCTGCTCTTTCATTTAGGACATCCGTATTTGAACAACCTTACCAATTCACAAAGCTGCAGAATTGGCTTCTGCAGCTGTATCTACAGCGATGACTAGCAGCTGAGAATTGTCTTTATGTGTCCAAAGGTGTTCTGATATCTGCTATTTTAAGTTGATTTCAATATAAACCAACATAGGATATTAGGGTCCTGCCTGGTAAAAAGCTGAATGTTAATTTGCTCCAAAATTCTTCCATGCCAACTGCAACTCCTGGACTCTCTGGACAAGATTTCATTGAACAGATATTCAACAGTGGTATGAAAAAAAAAACGTTCTAAGTAGATGCAAATCTCCAGGACAAACATTTATTCAAGTAATTTACAGAGTAAGCCAATTAAGGCAAAATATATTACTTGGAAATACAATGGCGTTCACTGAGCACAAGTATGAGCTGGCTTACAATACATTGTATATAAACAAGTCCTTTGAAAGCATATAGGGAAGATAAAGGTAGAGGGACATAAGCTGAAAAACTGCTTCTTTAAGGCAAACAGAAAGTATTTCTTCTTCATTTCTTAAAAAAAGCTATTATTACCAAAATATTTTCTTCCCAATTACTTCCCTATATCTGAATAATGAGTTAAGATTGTGGAACATGGATAAAGAGTAGTTAAAGCCATGAAAAACATCTGAAACCACTGAAAAACCTGTATGAGAAAAGCAAGTTCATTATAATGAGAAGGCATTTAAGACTTCAAAATGTTTAGAAAACCCAGGACAGCAAAGCAAGTGATACATATCTCACCATTTTGCATACCAAATTGATGACAGCCATGACTTGGTAGAAGAGACTATGTCATTCCACATGACATTCGAAAGCCCTGAGGTAAACTATGTCGTAACTGCTGAAAATTCATGAGTTCGTGGTACCTGATCTAAAACACACTGAAGCATCTTGACATCTGTCTAGTGTTTTAATGGACATAAATTTCACTACTGTTACATAGAAAGAAAAAAGATGCAGCATGGAATATGAGATTTCAAAATTATTTAGCAAATACTTGTAACTAATGGGGCATGGTTTTGTGCTCTTCTTCAGCAGCTCACTGTTATGTGTGGTAAAAACTATTCGGCAGCACTCCAGAGAACTTAAAATACAGACACCAAACCTATAAGGTGTTAAATACCAACGAGGAACAGGCCTGAAGAAAATACAGAATGTAATCTCTGGTTTGCAATGCACACATAACATACAAGTTGTGCAGTCAATATGTTCATATTACTAATATAATAGAAATAGCTACACAATACACCCCTTCTTAAAAAAAGGTATAGTAACAAAAATATCTCAGCAAACGCCTGCTAAATGTCAAATAAGAGCACATTCCACTCGACAAACTGTAATGCTTTTTATCCCCATTGCAAATACATGTTTGTTCAGATATCCTGTTTCGTGAATCATATTGGAAATCAGAGTCGTTAAAAATTGCAATTGCTCATTTCAACTACCAGGAATTACCTTCACTTCTTAAAAAGTAAAATACAATTTACAGTTAGATTACAAATATGTGCTGTTTCCACTGAGCATTATAACATGTAGCTTTCAGTTCTAGAATCATCCCCAGTATTCCTTAGTGTCATGGATCAGCCTTCTTTCAAACAGTCCTGGGTGGTAAGTGCTGTTTGTACATTCCCGCCAGAGCCTTAGCTGCGCTGTAGATCATCTGCCGGCAGGACATGCCTGTGAATACCATGTGCCAGTCAGCCCTGTTGACGTTCACTAAACTCTTCTCAAGCACTTCGCCCACGGTCACCAACAGGCCTGACCATCTCAGACTGTAGTCCTGAGGAGTGAGGCTCTTAGCCTGTGTAATATGTTGAGAAGTGATTATTGAAATGAGAAGTTTTGTTTCTGTCTTCACCATTACTAACTTGTGAAAGTAATCATTCTTAAATCAGTAATACTACATGAAAAATTAAAGGCTATCCAAATACAAAATTCAGATTGCCTCATGATTTGTCTTGCTGATCATACTTTGTCATTTGTATGTATCATGATCCAAATGACGTATGAGCAGTATAAAGATAAAATAAATGCCTAAGAGTGAGAAGACATTCTGCCATTACCAGGATGTAGCTTTCTTTTAAAGTAATCAACAAATAGAATCAATAATAATACATGTTTATACAATCATTCTTACCCTCCAAAGGTTTTTAAGATTATTAAAATGTCCCTCTAACATAGGAAAGTAGACAAATACAAGAAGTAAGCTAAGCCTGGCAGAAATGGAGAACTGAGCTATTTCCATGAGGTCACAGAGGGATTACATGCTTAAACTCCCTGAATCTGGAAGCAGAAGGGAAACCATAAGGGTTAAACTGTTTATCTGGTCTGATACTTGCCACTGCTGCATAAAATGAAGGACACAAGACTTTTACCCTGAGAAAGATTATTTCTTAGTATTACTCTGTTCTTCATAGCATTGCACACTGGGACAAGTTTGTCATACAGATTTTACTTTGACAAATATTTCAGTTCATCTGTTTCCAATGCATGTATAGCAGATCAGAGCTCTTTAGTGTGTTCCAACTTTCCTAAAACTACTGTCTTGCAACAATAACAGCCTATGTGACTTTGTTAGATTATGCTGTCCACTCCAATATAGAAATAACTTATTATCGAGAGATATAAAAGGGCAGATTTCTTACACAAAGGAACAGGAAGTTATCCTTAATGGTCAGAACATTTTGGCAATAAGAGGTAAAAAAGTGCATCTAGCAGCAAGTGGGGACTGACTACCTGATTATGGTATTTCCATTATGATCCACAGTTGCACATAAACAATACATTAATTAATTGATATTTTTACTGCTATCGATCAGTAGATTTAGCATATAATAAAAAACAATCTTTCTGTAGCTTCACATCATGACTGAAACTGCAATTCCTGCTCAATAAAAAAAAACAAGATGACATCTAGTCTCTTAACAGAAAATGATTCTCAAAACAAGCTTTTAAATTCAACTTTTTACCTTCTCCAATCGAGTAACGTTAGAGTTATGAAGAGTTGTGAGTCTCCTATTATGTGCTTAGAAACTCTGTGCCACTAGTAAGGGCATTAAGAAAAAAGTGTATCTTCTGTACAGACAGCTTTACCACTATTTCAATTCACAGAACAATAAAATACATACCTAGCAAGAATTTCGACAAACATAATTGCTTTTAATGTTGCCTCTATTCAATTTTCCATAGTGCAAATAACAAAGAACATTGTCTGTCCAACACATACATCTTCTCTCTTCTTAGTCTGAAGTAAAACTACAAAATTGATGCTGCTTTCCCCTGTTATGATCTAGATTTTGCTTAAAGATACTGGACAGGATTTATACAAACATATTTATTTAAATAAATATATATATAAATACAAACCCATTTAACACATTTATACAACTCCCTGAAGCTCAAACCCCAAAGAGTTTTGCTTTGAACTCTTCATGGAAGCATCTATTTTAAAGCAATTTTCAGACTGGAGTTAACTAATGTATGATTCATATCTGCTGTCAGGAAACATGCAGTGACTGGAGTTTGGAGCAGTTCCCAGTGTATGCCTAAAGAAATGTAAACAATCTCAAGAAAAATTCCTAATTGTGGTATCTAGGAATTGTACAGTAGTGCATTATTTTCCATGGGATGAACATGGTATTTCCAGGTTTTTATCTTTTTCTTTCAGAATTTTACATCGTTGTCAGAATAGCCCAGTGAAAAGAGGGTATCAGTCTTGCCTGTTAGATGATGGTCCATACTTTGACGTCATTAGATCCAAGCAGGGCTGTCCTTTACTTATTTTTTTATATTTTCAGAATATTAATCAGTACCTCATGCTGTTTGTTTGCTGGTAATTAACAACAGAAATCTAAGACTTATGAGCCTTTATGAGCTTTATAAAGAATTAAGTGGTAAGATCTCAACTGATAAAACTTGTACCTACATGAAAAGTTAAGCTCCTTACTGCTAACATCTCTGTATGCACACAGACACCCTCCCTTTACACAGTTTTGTTGGCATTGGATGAAACTCCAATATATACGTGAAATAAGGAGAGGAAATCAAAGACTTTGGGTGGGTATGAGTGATAAACGCACTTCCTTCGTGAACTTGCCTTGTGCATTACTTAAGCTGCAAAGAATGCCTTCAGCATCTGAGGCAGAATTAGTATTCTAACTTTATCTGTGTAAATGTTGATGATGTTTAATTTTGAGTCACTGAACCAGAGTGTTGCAAATAGGTCAACGGTAATAACAGTTATGTTTTCTTTTTGAGGAGTACTTTTTTTTGAGGGATAAATTTTCTGTAGTTAATTTTTCTTGGTTAATATTTCCTCTTTGTTAATTTCTTCTTGGACTATTCTTCATTAATAGAAAAGTAAAACTAGTACTTCCAAGTGCTACATATTGCAGAATATTGTTCATCAAGAACTGCTTTGCCACAATTGCCTAAAGATTTTCAGGTAATACAAAAATATAAATAAAAAATAGTTCATGTTTCATACATAAAACATTCAAGTGAAGCAACTGTCAGTAAGAACTCACAGTGAAATAAGTGAAATTAAAACTTACTTATGTTAATTAATAATCCAGTGCTGGTAAGAAAACAGAAAACTCACCTGCTGAACATATTGCAAAGGCACTGGTGTTGCTTGGGTAAAAGCTTCCAGATGAATTCCATGAACTGGATCTTCAATGATCAGACATCCAATGTCAAACCACCTGTGATGACATGCATTGTTACTTACTGTTTCTAATGTAACTAGTAAAGAAGACCAAGACATTCTTGGGGACTCTAATGAATGCACAAAAGAGCTAGCCTTCCTTTCAGTAGCACTGCAGTCCTGGGTGAGCTTAAAGCAACATTTCCAGATCTAGGAATGAGTAAATTCAAAGGACAAAAACAGAAATTATTTTGAAACAGAAATCTCATTATCATTCCTTTGTGGAAATATGATAAAACATCTAAATCAGGTTAAATGGAAATGAATACTAAAAAAAAAATCAAAACAAATTCCATTCACTCTAAAAAATTCACCATCTTTAAAAATGGAGCAAGAGCACATTATTTGTCAAAAAATAAACTAAAGCCCATCACATGAACAGAATTCCAAATACAGGAAAAACATTAAGTTTATAATAAGAAAAGCATGACATTGTCCTTTATATTTTGAAAATTAATTATGTAGCTACTTGAAGAACTGAGTATCAAAATGCATGCATTCTAAAACATTGGTTATGTCTGTGCAGTACAGGTTAAAAATGCTAAGTATATCTCTGATGAAAAGAAAATGTGTAACATATTGTCTGACAAAATCACACTACTAATGATGCCAGAACAAAGTGCTCTGAACTGAATACAACTTCAAAGAAAGAGAGTGCACACACAACACTAAGCAAACTACTAGCCAAAGCTCCTAAATTTTGTCAGCTCAGTTTAAATTTATTGTTTATACCTTATGAATCCTGAAAAAACTGAGAAAGTATATTAAAGATGTCCAGACAGAAAACCAAATATCACAAAAATCAAGCCTGCCAAAGCAATACTGAAGACACATTCTCTCTTTTTTCCTGCTCAGTGATAGTGCCACCAATTCTTTATAGGCCCCTTTGTGTCAAGAAAGTACATTCCGTTTTAAAATTTGTTTTCTTCTTTCCTTATTTTTTTCCTAGGAATATAACTAAGGTTCTCACATGTCAGGAAGCAATTCCTCAATGAAGTTTTCTACTGATACAGCAGGCTGTTTTTCATGTATTACTCCTGTCCGACGCAAGCTGTCTATCTTTTCTTGGGCTCCCTAAACCATAAGATAAACTGTTAGACAAAATAACACAATTTGGACCACAACATAGTACAATGTTTACAGACAAATGCAAAAAGAAGTCGGGAACACATTTTTCAAGTTAAATATAAAATATATTTTTTTAAATTACTCTTATTTCAACATTAGGAATAAAACACCAAACCACTCATGACGAAAACTGTGTTGTAAATATTTTCCATGAAGAAGACCTAGATGAGCATGCAAAGAATTCCTAACCTGTAACACTGCCAAGTTTCGCTAGTAGTTAAACCATTAGTATATGTTTCCATTGCCCATATTGACATCTTTGCATCTTAAGATGCAATAGGTTCAGATCCTTTAAAGCTTTGGACTGACTCTGTAAGACCAAGGGAGAGAGAATCTCTTTGTTGTGGTACTTTTCCAGCTGAGAGGTAGGAACCTGCTATTACTCTGAAAATTGCAATAGGAATACTACTACTACAACTACAGTTACCACCATGCAGTAGCTAAACAAGCAGAAGAACACACATATTAACCTCTTTTATCTCAATATAAAATTCTATCAGCTAATACATTGCTAAGAGGATAGGCTTTATACGGCACTGAAGGCTGCCACAACAGTAAAGAGAAAACATTTCCTTAATGATGTTTTTAAATATTATGCTTACATTTAAAAAACAAAATACTAAACAGTTGTTTTCAGGGTTTTTAGTTATTGGTCAAGGAGGTGTTTGCACCTACATACATCTGACAAACATGCCAGTTTTTTGAATCTAGCAGAACAACCTTTGCCAACCTTCCTCTGGGCCAGCACAGCTGTTTGCCAAGGCTCCACAGTCAACTCTTACTTTTCAATCATAAGACATCTGTTCCAGAAAATCGCTGACAAGTGTTGTTGAAGCCATCTTTGACCTACTCAGTTAGTGAGGAAACACTCAGTCTTAGAGTGCCTCTTAATTTCTAACATTTGCTACATTGCAGCTGATAACAGACTAAGAAGAAATGCCTGATACACTCTGAAACTGCAGTAGTAGTACAATGTATATCACACAAGATGATTATCAATGACAGTATAAAAAAACTTGATATATTCTGCATTTGTTGTGAAAGTGGTAGTAAAAAACCTCAGACTTTCGATAAGCAGTTTTAAACTGATATAATGATGCTGATGGCAATTAAAAAAAAGAAAGAAAAAAAGAAAAAGAAAAAAAGAAAAAAGAAAGAGATAAAAAGAAAAAGAAAAAAAGAAAAAGAAAAAAAGAAAAAGAAAAAAAGAAAAAGAAAAAAAGAAAAAGAAAAAAAGAAAAAGAAAAAAAGAAAAAGAAAAAAAGAAAAAGAAAAAAAGAAAAAGAAAAAAAGAAAAAGAAAAAAAGAAAAAGAAAAAAAAAAAAAAAGAAAAAAAGAAAAAGAAAAAAAGAAGAAGAAAAAAAGAAGAAGAAAGAAAGAAAAAGAAAAAAAGAAAAAAAAGGAAAAAAGAAAATCTTTAAATCTTTATCTATTGCACAATTGACTTTCCCCTTAAGGAAAATAAGATCCCCTAGGTGAATGTTTCCACACTTACACTGGCAGTCCTTTACTACTGTTATGTATCAACTTACTTTTAAACCTGCAGCATAGCCTACAGGTTGGGGTGCAATGTTGGACTGTGCAGCCTCTCCAGTAACAACTGCCATTCCAAACACTTCCTGAAACGCATCTCGAATTGCCGCAACCTTTAATTCTTTGTTGGAAGCAACTACTATATCCAGTTCTCCCCCTGTTTCTGTAAAATACATTAACATATACATGTGAGAATGTGTTTTTCCCCACCCCAGCTAGTTCAAAAACATTCTACATCTTAACAGTATACTCCAGCTGGTCTACTTTTCATGCACTGCACAAAAGCTCTGACATGAATCAGAAGTAAATTAGGAAGCAAACTTTAAATGAACAGCTAAGCGATTCAGGGATAAAGGACAAAAAGGAGGAACTGATGGATGTTCAGCACCTGAAAAAAACCCTATCACTCATTTACAATGACAATTCATGGATTCAGAAGAATAACTTAGACATCCATTTCTAAGGCTGTTTTGGTACTATGGAAAGTGGTAGGGAATGCAGGCATGACACTGTTCCTTATGAAAGGGAACAAACATACAGATGCAATTCAAAAAATCCAGCAAAGAGCTGTGAAATGACACAAGCATTAAAAGAAAGGCTGGCATTACTTTCTGGTTGTCCTTCACCTTCAATTTCAGTGTTGTTTTACTGACTGTCTGCTTCCCTAGAGATTTACTCTGCTTTTAGATATAGATTAAATATTAGTTGAGCCAAAAAACTGTAGTACTTCTGAACTGCTGCCATATAGTGATATCTCCACAAATAAGTACAAATGTTCACTAAGCTTTTTTAGAATAAAAGCAGATAATGAATTAAAAGAAATCTAAAACTACTACAACAGATTGATGAACTCAATTAAACCTCATACCTGTCTTTATCATAGTTGGGTAACTTTTATTGTCAAGCTTATTTTATGCAAAAAAATTTCATAAACCTTGTCCCTGCTGTGACAAGCTTTATTAAGAACAGATTAAAATATAAGACATCAGAGAAAGCCACATAAGTAAACTGCATGTGCAAGTTTAAAGGATAAATTAATGGACATGTGCACAAGCGAGCACTAAAAAAATAGGTCTAGACATGCCTCTTGTTATCCTCAGACCAATAGCTGTTGACCACTGGAGAAGTCAACAAGGACAAAGAACTATAGAAGATACCAGATATACTGTCATTTGCCATACAGCATCTCCTGATGCTTCTGCTCGAGACAGAATACTGAGCTAGAGGAACCACAGATCTGGAGTATCTCTTCTATTAGGAATGACTGACAGAGCTGGGAATGTTTAGCATGGAGATGAAAAGACTCAGAGGGATCCTACCAATGTTCACAAATATCTGAAGAGAGGCTGCAAAGAGGCCTGAGCCAAGTCAAGTGATGCCCAGTAGACCAGAGGCAATGGGCACAAACTGAAATACATGAGGTTCCATATAAGCATCTGGAAAGTCTTATGCTGTGAAGGTGACTGAGGACTGGCTCAAGCTGCCCGGAGAGGTGGAGAAGTACTCATCCCTGGAGATCCTCCAGAGCTGTGCAATTGGCTCTAGGTGGTCCTGCTGAAGGGGTGGGGGTTGGATAAGAGACCCTCCAGAGGTCCCTTCTACCCTGCACCATTTTGTGATTCTGTGATCCAGCAGGATATTTCATACAACAAGAGTAGCAAACTAAGGAACAGACTTTTAATCTGTCATTTCCCAGGCTCACTGACTATACAAAAACATATTAAGATACCTCTTGAACTAAAAAAGAATCATGAAGAAAAAATTTAAAAAGAACATAGCCCAGTGGTTTTACTTTCAGATACTGAGTCCACCTAATTACACAAACTGACCAAGTCTGCAGTATTTATTCTGATTCCTCCACTGACAGTGACAAGTTTGAAACTTAAATTTTAATGAGAAGAGAAAGTCATTCTTTTGGTTCATATTAATTAGCAGATCTCAATTACAGAAAATATCTCCTTTTTATGAAGATATACACCACCAACAATCAACATTTTATTTGATTTTTAGGCTTCTAGATTTTTTATTTGTTGATGGCTTTACTGCTTCACTGAACTCTGAGCACTTGTTTTAAACACTGGGTAACAACAGGACTAAAAAACTACTGAGAGTATCCTTTTTTTTCATTGTTTCCTTCTTGATAGAAATAAAGTTAACATCAATAAACAACTCCTTCAAATTGACTACAATTTTTTGCTGAAGTTAGCTTTTCCTGAGTGCCCAAAGATAGAAAAATTGTTCAACAGTTTTTAATGGAACTAAAAACTAACCCATGAAGTACTTCCTATATTACTGCATAGCAACATAAAAATGGTAACTATGCCCCATACTCTTATACTTTGATAGCAGAAAACACATTATGGTCTTTTTTTATTAAGGATCATCAAAAGCATATCTTTGTTCCTCACAGATAGTACAAAAGGGAAACAGAGATTACATGCATTAAAAAATAAAAATTAAAAATCCTGGGAGACGACCTGCCTCACACTGTGGAAATGTGGAAATATTAGAACTTAGAATATAAAGATTAGATATTGACCGAACTACCAAATTAAGTTAAGCTCTGTTACTTGAACATGAAATTTCACTATACCATGTGTATTATACACTAAAATGAGAGTTCCTTGTAATATTTAAGATTCTCTGTTACCTCTTGTTATAAAAAGTATTAATGTTCACACTTACAAGGTGACCATTTACAAGGTGACAGTTTCCCATGCAGATAGAAATTTTCGAATCTTAAACTCTACTGCATCTCTATGCAGTAGAAGAAAACAGTGTGCACCTTGGGTTATAGACACGGTCTCTTCTTTTTCTTTTTTTTCTTTATAACTTCATCTTTCACAACCTGAATTCACGGGTACTACTATGCCACTATCTGAACTCTAGCAGGACCGAGTTCAAATGAACCTCAGGCTACATGTAAAAAGTTTAGCTTCAGTGAGAGTTTCATTGGACGGACAAATAACTTAAAAAACTAGTATTGTAACTTTAACACACTACATATACAAACATTAAAGGTAATAGTAATGTGCTACTGTATCAACCTCTTTAACTGTGACATGTATTAGTTAATGGTTTGTCACAAATACTTACTGATATATGGAACCATGCCAGGATCCAGCGTAGTGATCATGGTCTCCACTGAATGTTTGGTTTTATCAAGCACAGACTTCACCATGGGATTCTCAACTACACCCTAAATTTAAGCAAACAGATTTCCACATCATCTTCTTGGCTTTTTTCCTAAGAAACTTAAAATGTTTCATAAAAAACAAACAACCCCCCTCCAATATTAAGCTGCTTTTTGCTTTTCTTACCACATTTACACTTTGTAACACCTGTTGTATTTCACTCCTCAGCACAAATACTACAGGACATGACTCCTCAGTTACACATCTAAAGTTCAAACATCATTCTAATCATGCTCTTCTGTATTAATGCAGAAACAGTCCCATCAGTAATGGTGGGCAATACCCTTGATCTAATATGTTCTGGGGCCAGAAGCCTTGAGCATTTAGCAAAACTGTAGATTCTCAATGCTAATTATAGGTAGACAGATTTAGACCATGGTAATTCGAGCTGAAGAGTTTTTTCTAAGAACAAACAATAGGATCTATTTTTGAATGGCCCAT
The DNA here is from genome assembly GCA_023637945.1 of Phaethornis superciliosus. Classification (NCBI taxonomy): domain Eukaryota; kingdom Metazoa; phylum Chordata; class Aves; order Apodiformes; family Trochilidae; genus Phaethornis; species Phaethornis superciliosus. The sequence goes on from JAJQWJ010000004.1 coordinate 50,388,782, forward strand.
TACTAACAAATATTACTAGAGCAATTAAGCTGAAAGTCCTCAATTTACAAATTCTAAACACAGCTGGAAAAATGTTCTGCATTCTCCAACCAAACCATAGGTGAAGCTACTGACAGACCTAAAGATTTTTAAAATATAAACACAAATGCTGTCCTGTGTCTTGCAAATAGTCATACTGAATGTCTGTATCAAGTCAGAAGTTTATATGAATTCAGGCTGAGATCACAAGAAGAAACCAATGCTGAATCATTGAGAGATAAAGCACTAGAAATACTTTATTTTACAGAAACCTTTTATAAAGTTTATTTAGCAGACTACTTTCAGCCTAATATTGCAACTACTCTGCTTTTGTTTTCTTCACCAAGTGACAAGCATTACAGGGCAGCACGGTGCACACACATTTATCCAGGAAGTGCTTTGTTGGTACACATACACAGTATTTCAGAGAAAAGCAGAATCAGAGTAGTTTTAATTCTTTCAGAATAGCTTTTGCTCAGCAAAACTTTCTTCCAGTATCACAAAATGGTTTGGTTGAAGGGACCTTGAAGACCATCTAGCTCCAATCACTCTTACATGTACATGGATACCTTCCATTAGATCAGGTTGCTCAAAGCCCCATCCAACCTTTGAACGCTTTCTATTTCTTTGTAGCAAGCTTAACGCTTAAAAAACCAAAAAAAATCACACTTCTGCAATTACTGAGCTACTGCATAGCTACTAACAATGACTAACTTATCTCATGGCTCACAACTGTCCAGAACACTAAGACTTATAGTGGAATTTGGTAAAGGAAACAAAACAGTCACTGACTCTGGCACCATTAAACTTTTTCAAGGCAAAGCCGACTGAAGCCACTTGTTTCTCATTCATGTAACACAAGAGTTTTCTGAATGGTAGCATTCACTCAGTGATGGTTGTGAAACCCTTGCGAAATCCACAGACTGACATCAAGAACAAGGAAATTCTAATTTCTCATTCATCTCTCACAAGAATATGCTTAAGTTTGTCTGTTGTTCTAACAAAAACTGAGTGAATGCTGAGATCTTCAGAAATATTTTAGGCAGGAATTTCCAGTTCTAGTGTCTTTCCAGTAATGCAAAGCCAGGCAGTACTTTGCCAATCAGCAGCAAGACTGCCTAGAAGTAGTTATCCATCTTCTTCAGATAATCAAGTTTTCGAGCAACAAGAAGCTGCTGCTTTTACCTTGGAATATTGCGTTATGTTCATCACCCTAGCATGAGCAGAGAGTAATAATCCAGTTTTACACCAATTGATGTAAACACTCTGAAAATGCAGAATGTCTCTCGAATCAGTATTTCTTCTGCTCTTTTAAAAACATACCAAACATATTCTCAATTAACAGATTTTTACCCCAAACTTAATTAGCTTCTGTTTTGTATCATGCCTGACAGGCACCTAAAGATAAGACTGCTAATCAGGTCACCTCCTGGTACACGGTCAAGACAAAGACAATAAATTTATCAAGGTAACAAGGACTGAAAGATCACAGTAATTAAAAGAGTTCCTGGGATGGCAAAATCTGTGTGTCATCTTTAGCAAGTCTGCGTGCCAGTGATTTATGAAAAGACAGAAACCCTTTTTGCTGTATAAGAACTCCAAGAGAAAAGGAGAAGAGGTGGCTCTCTCTTCCCCCCCTTCTCTCTCGCCGCTTCAGCTCCGGGACAGCCCCAGCAGAACAGCACCAAGCAGGAACTGTGGGTCCCACGCATCCCCCCCTCCAGCCAGAGGCCAGGGCCTGCTGACGGTGATAAAACTTAATTGCTCTCTTGTTTTTCTTTCCTTTCCTTAACAACTCTCTCCCCAAAGTGACTAAGTTATGTAAATTCCCTCCTCTTGTAAACTTGTTTTTTTTCTTTTAAAGGTGACGTTATTGTCTCCTTTCCCTAAAATAAATCTTTGTAATTTGGTTAAATCATAAAGCCTGTTATTTTTGTAAATTTGTGCAATATCTATGAGTAATGGTTGTTTTTTCCTCACAATTAAAATATTAAATAATAGCTCAGATCATAACATCTATGCAAAACATGAAGCTATCAAATACTATGAACCATAATGTCATGAATTTTGGAACTTCTACCGAGTCAATTAAAAAGTAAATATAAAACCACGTTGTTTAATGGAGAATCTTCCACATCAGCAGATGGCAAACACAGATCCTTTGAAAATTCAGGTCCTGGATGTCTTCATCAGTTGAACAGTCAACTATGCAAGCTGCCATATGCAGTAGTCAATCAACCTTGCCTCCTCTATATTATGTAGAAATCCACCATGGAACTGCTATGAGACTGCTCCATGATATTTGACAGATCAAAAGAATGGAATAGTCTTACTCAATCCTAGATCATTAAAAACTGTTAATTTTAGATTTTCACAGTCTTAGGTATTATCTAGCTTGAAGGAAAACTGCAGATGGATGGTTTCTTAAGAACAGAAGGGAAAAATAGGGCTGTTCCAACTATTTCAAGAAGAGAAATAAAAATAACTGCTGCAACTACAGAGTAAGCTCTTCAACAGGGAATCCAGGATACATTTCTGCAATAATTACCAGTTAGAGTCCCAGATTCTGGCTGTTCCTTAAAAAACACAGTGCTTGATGTGTGCTTTAACACATCAAGAACTTGACAGCTTCAGTATAGAAGAATAAGAACACATTAATTACCTAGGAAATTCTGATAAAGAGGTCACTGAACAAACAGAGCATATAAAACACCTAATACTTCAACCAAGTCTAGATTTTATTATTGAAGTCAATGATACGGACCTTCTCCAAAAACAAAAATTGAACACTTTTTGAATCCTACTGGCATAAAGGCACCAGTAATGTGAAGGAGACTGGCTTTTCAAAAAATTTGCCATTGCAAGCTCCAGTGCTTTCAAAAGGGCTACAGAATCTTGTTACAAGAAAAATTAACTTTTTTTTGAACATGACCATCTATTGTAAATATTAAGAGGAATAGGGTTAGTGAGGGACATTATTATGGATTGCAAACAGCTCTAAAAAGAAGGGCCTAGGGATGGTAATGGTCCAGAAGCTTAACATGAGCCATCAATGTGTGCTTGCAGCCCAGAAAGCCAACCATGTCCCGAGTTGGAATATTTTCAGAGAAGAGCCACTAAAATGATCAGAGGGCTGAAGCACCCTCTCCTATGACAACAGGCTAAAGAAGATGGGGTTGTTCAGCCTGGAAAAGACGAGGCTCTAAGGTGACCTTATAGCAACTTTCCAATATGTGAAGGGGGCCTACAAGAAAGCTGGGGTAGGGCTTTTTACACAGATGTGTAGTGAGAGTACAGTGGTAAATAGTTTCAAACGTGAAAAGAAGATATTAAGGTTAGACATTAAGAAGCAATTCTTCTCTGTGAGGGTGGTGACATGCTTGAACAGGTTGCCCAGGGGGCTATGGCTGCCTCCTCCCGGGAAGTGTTTGAGGACAGGTGTCCCCTGTATCCCTGCCCATGCAGTGGGGTTGGAACTCGATGACCTTTAAAGTCCCTTCCAACTCTAGCCATTCTATGATTCTAAGATTAAAGGCAAGATTGCTTTTTATGATCCTGAGAAGACATCTGTCCTTGAAAAGGGCAGCATGACAACTCTGTTCTCTCTGTACTGATGAAGGATTAATCTTGTTCTTTAAGACCGTATCACTATCAAGATGTGTATTGCTGGAGTGAAGAACGCCATGTCACACACACACACAACCTTTTCTCCGAGCTTTTCAAGTTCAAAAGGGCTTCAAAGTCTCTCCTAAATTCTGCAGTTCCACTGCAACATCAATCTCCTTGATTCTCTCTTCATCTTTAGCATGAGGCAGCACAAAAATGGTGTTGCTCTTAAAGATGGTTCAGTATTCACGGACAGTTCTTAGTTCTTTTCACCAAAACTTCCATGATGCTACTCATATGTAGCATTTGTCACAGGTCCAAGAAGTCTGCAAACTAATGAAATTCTACTTGTTGGTTTTGTTGCTTACTTTGTCTGTAGAATTAAATTGCACCACATGTCTTCTAGTATAATAGAAAAGAAAAATCCTACAAAAGATCTTAAGACACTTTTTAGGCAAACTGTATTTTGGTGGAAAAAACCTGTACACATCAATACTTGAACAGAGTTGGCTGATACAGAATAGGCAGGATTTGCACGCTACAGAAATCGAACACCATTAATTAGGAAACGCTAAAGAAATGGGGTATGCTAAGAATGCTGTTGAGTTAAAACAAATTCTCTTTTTCTGCATCCAGAACGTGAAGTGAAAGATGTGAAGTGAAAATTAACTTTCAGGTCTTGAAGAGATTCTAAAGCGTTACCTGATTTAAGAACATGTGACAGAATGTGCCAGGTATGCTTATCTTCCTGCTGCAGACACTAAAATGAACTTAGAACACCTACACCTGTGAAGTGCTCCCTCTTTTACCCTGAGAAAAAGCACAGTTTGAGCAGACACCACTATTAAAAAACATCCCCCTTGCATATGAGGCTGGAGAAAAAAAAAGGATTTATAGCAACGTGTACTTAAAAATCAGGTATTATCCTAGTCTTATCCTAAATAAAGCTAATTCCTTGTGAAGGGTAACAGACAAGACCCCATACCTTTATAAACCCCCACAGTCCTCCTGCAGGTGCTCCACCTTGGGCAGTAGATAGCCTGGGGTCTTCATGCTCCTCGGGAAAGGTGATTGCAGAAACAGTTCCAGGAGCCAAAGGGAATGAGGAAGTTGCTTGTTGAGTAATAGGATCTGTCAACACACCTAGTCAGAGGGAAAAATAAAACACAAGTGTTAATTTACTTTACTGCATTTAAGTTGTTACACTGTAGCAACATGTAATTGTTTAACAGGAAAATGAACAGGAAGAACAGAAGAATACTGAGCTGAATGACTTGATTTCTTGAAGGGCCCAGAACAATTCTGCTTCTTAAAGATTAGCAAATATAGCTACTGTAAATGAGTCCAACTATATCTGCTAATAGAACTGAGACTGCCTGTATATTATGTACAAAATTAAACAATAATTTTTTTCTTAGCAGCTTAGTTTAATAGTGGTGGTTTTTACTGTATTCAAATTTTTATAAGCCCTCAGTAGAGGAAAATGAGGAATGGGTGTTGCTCTCTGAACAAAGACATAGGAATGTTCTCATACACAATAAAATAGAGAGAAGTAGGAAATTGTCTAACCCCATTAGTAGCAATGGAAAAAGGAGCAAGCAAATGAGTAACTTCACATATTTTGAAGGTAGACAAAAGAAACTCCACAAATAGAAAACTTAAGCATGACCCTTTGCCTGATTACTCAAGCCTATGTTAACATATTTTCCAACATTAGCCTTAATCAGGAGTTATTTTTATAATATACTGCACAATTCATAGGTTTTTTTAGACATCTTCGTAACAGACTACTTTCAAAAGAGGTATCACCAGTAATAGTAAAAGCCTAACCCAACTGCAGTTGCAGAGCCAAGTTTACATTCCACTAGCAGAAAATTATATCAGTTCAGCAACTACAGCAATTGATTTAATGGAAGGTATGTATTTTCAGCTGTTCTTATGCATTTATTGTCTGGAAACAATAAAATAGAAGCTGGTGTCATGGAATGGACCACTTCTTATGCTTTTGCAGAACAAAAATTTGGAATACTATGAAATTACACCCTGAGATATCATATCATTCTGTGGAAATACAGTGGCTGAAGGTTTGACTCTGTGATCTAAACAGAATATATATACAGGTTCAGCTGGGCCTTCCTGTTCAAATTAATAAAAAATAATGCTCTCAGGCAAAGATTTTTCTGAGACTGAATGCTAGTGGAACTCTACCAAAGAGGACTCTCTGTCCTAGATTATGACTATTTTAAAGGCTACTCTCTGTTCCTCTGAGTGCAGCTACATTAGGTGAATCCATAATAATAATCAAGCTGAGCTTGCAGGATTCAAGCAGTGGTGCAAAAAGCTACACAGATCTCAGTCTCACAAACATGAAAGCATATAAATAAAAAGCTACCTGTGACTGGAGGTGCAGAAAATGATGGCATCAGTGGGCTTTGTGGTGCTCGACCTGCATGACCTCTAGTAATATTGGTTGAAGACATGCAAAATCCTGAAATGGGGGGCCCAGTGGGAGGTGCAGGAAGACCAGGACCAGTCCTAGAGCTTAATGGAGGAGGCGTAGAAAACTCAGAGATGGAGGTAGTAAAAGCTGAAGGAGGAGGGACAGGAGTTAGAGGTGGTGCAGTAGAAACCATTGCAGAATGCACAAGTGGAAGAGAAGCTGCAGTCATCACAGGTGGGGGAAGTGGAGACACTCCAGCTGGCAAGGGTGGTGAGCACGTGGGAGAAGATGACTTGCTTGGTGTAGCAAGGGGACTGGGCGAAGCTAGGAAAAAAAGAGAAAAAAGGGATTTTAGAAATGCCTTCAGATTGTTATACAATTGCTCAGATAATTTACAAGTTTTGACCTAGTCTGTTTTTTTTTCCCCTTCATGGTGAATTTTAATTCTGCATGCGTCTGCATACAACAGCAATTACTCTCAGGTTCTGGTAAGAATATCTTGCAAGCCCCATCCCTATTTGTCATAAGCTTAAAAATATGAATTAGCATTTAACCACTGATCTTCCTGAAGTCTGCATCAGGAATTTCTTGTTCTGTTCCTTCAGAGTGACTGCTTAGTTAGCAAGAATAAAGATGATGCAGGAAGTACTGATGTTTTACTATAAAATGTAATATAGCAGTATCTGGGAGGGTGGGAGTTACTTCAGAGGTACAGTTCTATGACATGGGCTGAACACCAGGCAGCTCTCTTCTCCCTGGCACCCTGTCTCCTAATGCCTCTCCTTTCTCTTTTATTATGTCCCTCTGCTGATACTTGGATAAGCCAGTTTTGCTCTCTAAATGAAATTTAGACAGAAAATTAAGTCAGAAAAACAGAAGTGAACATTTTTGACAGCAGTAAACTAGTAAGCTGTTGGGTCACCTCAGGCACATCACTGGCCTAAGCCTAAAACATCAATAGCAGTCAAATGATACCAGTGCACCAAGGTGCACTAACCCAGACTTCATCACACAGAGCTATCATTTAAAAAATTCGGAGCATGCACCATACTCATATTAAGTTATTTCTAAATCATTTACATGTTCCACAATACTACAATACAAACAATTGAAATTTAAAAAGGATGAGATAAAGATGAATGAAAAAAATGTTTTTATTTAACACTACAAGAAGTTTCCTGCTCCCACTGAAAACTATTTTATTAGTATGTTATTAATAGAATATGTTAATAACGGTTAGCTTATTATACAGTAAAATTAGTAACAGTAATTTTTAAGGATGAGCCATATGATTGAACATTATTTTTTAAATCTTGGTTTAACACCTCCTGAAAAGGCAATCCAAAAGTCTAGTTCTGCATTCAGACTATTTCCATATTTGACTTTAATGGCTATCAGAGCTGGAATGATACCCTCACAAAGGTACACAGATCCAAATAGAGGAAATGGCTTATTGGGTGTGCTTGCTAAATTATACTACTCGTTTTCCACTTCAACACATGAGCTACACAGAGGTTTTTCTTGAAATACAGCTGGCAAATTACCATCTTCCTTGAGGTCAATGAGTTGTTCTTTCAAACCAATGAGAAGATGTTTCATTGCAGTATTTTTAACAAGTGGATTCAAAGCCCACTGAAACTCTTAATTTGGAAGATTTTTATATAGGTACGGAAATTCTCCTCACAGGTTTCTATGTACAGATCTGACAGGTTTTATATGAGAAACTTGCATTGGTTTTTTGCAACAGGATTGTAAAACATTTCCAAATATCACTTTTCAAAATGCTCTCTCAAAAGCATTTTTTTACAAAAAGCATTGACTATATCACTCCTTGCTAAGACTACCTTTACCTTGAAGGCATAAACTCCGAGTGTGTTTTTTTAAAGTACTTTCCACATAGCATGCTGCTGACAGCCACTTGTCATCACATGAAACATCAGCAAATCAGGCAGACCTCTCTTTATGCAAAAGAAAAATCTTTTAATCTTTAACAGCTCTTTTAAACACATTGCAACATAACAAGCAAACCTCTGTGAGATACAAAAATACTGCATGGTCACTTCCTAACTCACTACAAACTCTAGTTTAAGAATTTACTACTTAAAGATCACTGTGCACTTCTGGCTCCTGTTTTTTGTTGCAATAACTTGGCTATGAATGAGGCAGTGAATAAATTTTTCATGTAGTGTATCTCTGTAACCTTACTCCAGAATCCATTTTTATCCTTGTCAAAGCAACTGCTCTATTAGTGGTTACACATACCCAGTTTTAATTAAAACAGCTTTTATTAAAGTGGTCATTTACTGCTGAGGATGTATCTTCTCCAGCTCATCTCTTCTTTAGCATCGGACAGTGAAGTAGTTTGTTATGTATTTTATTAATCAGAGAGAGTTTAGCAAAAAATGTAAACATCTGTACCTTCAGGCACCTGCAGAGCAAGCCTCTCATACTGTGTCATTTGTTCTAATACTTGTGTCTTCCATATTCAGCCATGTTTTCTATGGCTTTTCCATCAGTATTTGCCGAGAAATGTATTTTAGTTTGCCATAATATTGTTGCCCATGTATATACTACAGACATTTTCACCATGTCAGAAAGAACAACTGTCTCGTCAGTGCATATAGCTTTGCATCTTCATTATTAGGTAAGAAATCTCCAGAGACACCACTGAAGACTTATCATTAGTTTACTGGAACTTTTTAAGTACCAGATTGAGTACTGTATGACTTGAAACACTACCAAAAAATTTGTAGAGGTCTGTTTTCATGTTCTACCTAGTTTTTAGGTGTCTTTCCACAGAGAATTAGTTATCTGATAGTCAGAATATTGCGTTCAGCTTCTTGAAAAATAAGATAAAATGCTTTGATTACCATTCACAATATTAAAAAAGAACTAGTTATCTAGATTTACCACTATCTCTGACAAGACTGTAATTTTTTTGCTTTTCAATTCCCTTGGGTGCTGCTCAACTAACTGAGTGGTAGTGAAAGGTATTCTTTTCCTGGCACCACATCTTTAAAAAACATGATACAGCCACATGATTTCATAAAAAAAAATTCTAGAAAAAAGAAATGTTTAAAATAATCTGTGTGTCAGATGTGTACCAGAGAAGAAGCACACTTCCATGATTAACAACTTAAATTATTCCCATTAGTCTGGAGAAGAGCACTGTAATTATGCTGATTGTGCTGACTGCAACATTTTTAGATGAATTGCTGTGCTTCAAAAGACATGAATAAATGTGACCAAGATGCTGAGGAAGTTTTTATACCTAGTGAGACAGATGTAGCAAGGGCAGTAGCAGCTCCTGCTGTGCTTGGTGGGGACGTGGCAGGTGGAGTTGTTTCTATTCCACTCTCCTCCATCATTTTCCTTCAGCTATGAAAAGCTGCAAGATTAAAAAAAGAATACTTATGACAAACAACGGAAAAAAAAATTAAAGTACAATGGAAATACCCCAAGACAGTGATGTGCATTCCTGAACAAAGCAGATAGTACAAATATAGACTTCAGAAAAAAATGGACTGATCTCAAGAACACAATTATCCAGTATGTCTCACTTGTCCTGTGTCTTGTCTTTATTTTTAGCACTGTGATAGTACTTCAGATTCCAAGCCTCTTTATAAAAACCCGACTTACTTTCTAAAACTGAGTTAGTGCTTCCACTACATACTGGAGTTACTTAGATGAGTAATAATAAGAGAAGTAATTACACATCGGAAAACCCATACTCCTCTGCAAGAAGATCTTAACTGCAGGGTAGTATTTTGCTGCAATACGGAGCTGTAGTAAGTCAAAAAAGGACCTATTTTCAGAGCTGACTCATGACAGGACGGCACACATGGCAAGAAGCAAGGCAGGATCAAAGTCTTCCCCATTCTGACACCAAAGAACCATGACCACTCAAGAAGTTGTATCCCTCTCTGGCTTAAGGACTTCAGTAGAAACTCCAGAGCACCATACCTTGCTGAACACTGAACAGCAACACAGCTGGCAATTGCCCACAAATTCTGACTCCAACCATGACCCTGTTAACCTTAAAGGAGAAGCACTTTGGGGTCAGCTAAATAAGCCTCCATCAAAGCCAAATGGAACCACCTAAAAATCACTTCCAACCTGACTAAAATTACATTGAAATTGGTTTACACTGAACAAGTTTTTCACTACAGACAATACCTGTAGAAGTCAAATATCATACTACTCTGTTGACTTTATCAGAAGAAAAAGTAACTGAAAAGTTGGAATATAATCCTGCATTCACAATGAAAGCCAAAAGTATTTTTTAACATCTCTGAGTAAATCTTTAAAAATACATTGCTTCTGGAAAAGTATAGCTATATGCTTATTTACAAATCTTTAATTAACATGCAAGAGTCTCGGTGAAGGACAGGTGACAAAAAACTAAGACTTTCACAAACACCTGGAGATTTCTGTTCTTCTTTAGAGAGGCAGCCAACACAAAACCCTGCTGACTCCCAAGTCTGGTAAACTAAACAGCAATGATTTGAACCTCTCTCTGAGGTAATAATTCTTAAGGAAATTTTAATCAAATAAAAAACCTGTATAATGTAATCATATACATGAAAAATAGACAGACTCAAAGGTTTTCCATAATATCCAGTAAACCAGTAGCCACTGAAGACTTCCAGCTTACTGCATCTAACAATTTTCAGAGTAAAAGGTTTAGATAATAATGTACTCAGAAGTACCCATGTGTATATAAAAATAACTCCATTTACAAAAACAGAGGCTTCCTTCCAAAAAATCACCAAATATCATTGCCCAATTTTGTTTTTAAAAGTTTAATATGGAAAAAAAATCAATTAGCGAATAGAAAAATCAAAAAGTAGCATGTCAATGTTAGTCTTGAAAGGCTTACCAAGAGTCCCAAAAACAAATGAAAGCATAAAAATGAGCCAGAGGAAATAACAGATCCCTAAGAATCTAATATGCTTTGCATGAGTGAGTCAAGATTAAACATTTCAACTCAGCCTTAGAAAGCAAGCAGATGTGGTTTATGTGCAGCACCCTTCATGAAAACTCTTATGACACAGTCATTTTAGGTTCTAAGTACTTCTTCAGTTCCTTTAAAAGCTTCTCTTCAAATGGGATGAAGGGGTCAGTAATTGCCTGGTGGGGAACAGACTGTCCTTGCAGAATGAGTACATTTCATGATCTGTTAGAAAAAAACTGCAGTCTTCCATTAAACTTCACTAAGCAGAAGACTTTGTAGTAAGATTTTGTCTTTTAATCAAGCTACAAGAGTTCACATTACCCCTCATGGAAGTATTTCTAAAGTCATTCCTCTTCCAATCATACACTGCAAAGCAAGAAAGAATTTTCCATTATGCAACTAATATGGATTAAAACATCCTAGAAACATTTTTTCAAGGTTCTTTTAATCTGCTGCTTAATTTCACTTAATGCCATCATTAAAATCTGCCGAGAGGTGCTTACTAGTTCAAATAAATACTGCAGCCATGTGGAAAGACCGAAAAAGTTCCACAGAGTGGCTTTTCAGAAACTAAAAGGTTTTTCAAAGCTTCCCAGAGCTAATGAAGATGAGTGAAGGGCGAGGAACACCACCCTGAAAAGTAACCTAGAATTAGGAATTCATAGACATGTAACTAACTCTGTGGTTGCTTTTCTCTGTTAACTTTACAAACAGAAAGGTGAAGCAACTATTAAACAGAAACATCAATCCCAAACTTTCAAAAATTACGATTAAAAAAACCCCATGGAACTGACGTAAAATTTGCATGTAAAAAAAAGAAAGAAAGAAAGAAAAAATCAATAGTTTCCTATTTCCTCCTCTTACTTGTAAGCCCTTACAGAAAAGCATCTGCAATACTACCTGCCCAGAGGATGGAAACTTGCAAGGTGAATCCTGCCAGCTGCAGGGCCTATTTCTATTCCCTCGAGTTCTGCGGGTCTAGGTACGTGCCCCCAGGCAATGTGTATTCAGCAGGCTGGATATCCTCTAAGTGATGACCCGTCAGAAACATGCTGCTGTCTTCCTTCTATTCTGGCTTAAATTTTATCCTTTGACCCTAAGACATCCCATACGTATTCTTCACTATAATCAACTGGGGTTTTGCCACTGGCTGGGGAAAATAAGATCTATTCCTACCTTTTGCTGGAAGAGTAGGCAAGTTCCTTTACTCTCTCATACAATGCCCAACCACAATACCCTATAGCATTTTCCTCCCACACTCAGCTTTTTCCTTCACTCTTTTTCCGTTTCCATCTACCCACCAAGCAAATTAGAGAACCCCAAAGCCTAAATGCCTCTGTATTCTTTGCCCTTTAGCTTACCTATCCCCTCACACAACTATCAATCTCAGTATATCATGGCCTGGAAGAGACCAAAATGAAGCCTACTTTCTATACATCGAATTGTCAATATAAGCCACTTGCAGCTGCATATGCCGCATGAAAAAAAAAAAACAAACAAACCTAAAATAGGGTTAAAGAGAAAGACAAGGGAAGATGGAATACACAAAAGCAAAAAGCAAATAAAGGAAAAAGTACAATAGATGTGACTGGAAGCTAAAGGCTTGTCATGTTGGAAGAATCTAGCACCACATATAATTAAAAATTATCCTAGAGGATATATAGTTTAACACCTGAATTCTAGCATAAGTGAAACCAATTGCAAGTGAGCAAATCAGAAGCACTGGAGTGGAAAAAGAACACGGGAAGGTAGGGAAATGCAAGCAAACCAGTCTTTGTGTTCAGTCCTCAACAAAGTTTCCAGTGACAGTTTCCAACTTCCCTTATGAGAGCTGCAGAGATAAATTTCCCCAGTAAGATCAGCCTTAATGACTGCTGTGTGTCTAATAAGACTGTGCTCTCAGTTACTTAAAAATATAACAAAAATGAGTAGTAGTAATTCTTCACAGTCCAAGCCACAAAGTCCAAGTTGTCTGCAGCAAGTAGTGCCTGAAAATACAGCCTAACATTTTAAGGAAGGAACTTATGCACCTAACAGCAAACTACAACATTTTGTATTACTAAGTTGGAGAGGAAGAAAGTGAGACAAGCATATGCATTTCGTGAAAATAACAGCAGTACTGCCATCTAGTGATTTGTGGTTATGAACTGAATGCACAAATTGGATTGTTTTCTACATTTAGGTAGGAGCAAATCTTACCATTATCTGAAAATTAAAAAAAGAAAATATGGGAAAGAGAAATACAGAAAAATAAAGAAAAAACACATTCCAAATTATCAGTCATCCTTAAAATAATGTCTTTAAGAAGCAGAATAGTAAACTTTATTAGGCTTCCTCCAACTATGTGCTGAAAAAAAACCCAAACACGTCATGCCACTACTAATGTAAAAGCCATAGGGATAATGTTGAACACCTAGACTACACAAAGGAAACACAGTGTACCCACAAGGTCTATGCCTAGCTGACTAGTAACTAGATTTTACTGATTTTTATCAGTTGAATCTCATCCATTAACCCTACACCAAGCCTCAGACACTAACCTAATTCCCTGTATATGTTGAACAGAAAACTAGGCTATGGTCTTACTGAAAATTTTATCAGGACTTGCACTTTAAGTAGGAATGAAATAATTTGATTTATAGACTAAAAGGCCAAACTGGCAAATTATTAATCTTTTGACTTTAGTTTAATAGGATGTAATTACACTGTTCTAATATTTTGCAATATTCTTAATGACATAACTACACTTCAAAAGCATTCTTTCGGTTATTAGTCTAAAATATAGAAATCTGCAGAAATCCACTGGAATAAGATTACCTACAAATGGAGATTAGCAATTTCACATGGATAATGCACATTTTCTAGAAATCAGTCATAATTCAGACTTTTTAATACGGCTCTATTTTCAGTCTTCTTTAATTAACTTTTATTTTAATAGACGCTCCTGCTAATAAAAAACACCCAAAACATGATATGCCCTAAGAAGCAAAAAAAGAACCCTAAGAAGCAAAACTCCTCTCTAAACTGAGCCTAAAAGGAAATAAAACCACAGCTGCAATACTAAATTCAAATGCTATTGAACTTCTTGTCTTTAATCATAATAAGCAATTTTAATTGTGGGGAACAGTATTGTTTACAGAAATTGTTAATGGCTAAGCACAAGTCAACAATTGACCAGAAGAAGGACCAGTCATGTATTTATCTACTTGAACAAATACATCATTTGGAACCATTCCCAATGCAATCTCTTCAAATAAAAGGTTACGTCCCAGGCTGCATTAACTAATAGATTCACAGCTACATACTTGTATTCAACAGAAAAAAAAGTCAAAGGGAAAAAAGCCCTCAAATTTGAAAAGATAAAAATAGGAGAGATTAAAAAACAGAACCAAGAAGATAGCCAGAATGAAAATAACAAAAACCTTCAGCTATTAAACATGGAGTAAAGATGACTTCAATCCAAAAAAAAAAAAAAAAAAAAAAAAAAGTAGCTGAGCTATTGTTAAAAGTTTCATCTCAAAAATCCCTCTCATTGGTTATTGCATTTTAGAAAGGGAGAGCACAAAGTCAGGAAGGTCCAAGAGGACATACAAAGCTCCACTGAAGCCAAAGGAAACGCATAGAGGGATAATCAGTTTAATCAACCCATGTTAAATGACCTTAAGTACAAAACCTGAAAGGGTTGTAATTAGTAAAGAAAATAGGAAAAAAAAAAGAACAGAAATCCAGAGTTCTCCTGTACTGGTTTTACTGTTTTATATTCATAGCACAAATAATGTCAATCACAACACCTGCATCACTTTTTCTCCAACCATCTGTTTACCAAGCAGAAGCCAGCACCCCCAAACTTAAAGTAGTAACAAGATAGCTTGAATTAACATGTATGGCAGAAGGGGTTGGTCTTGTTTTGGGATACTGCAGGTCATCAGTAGTCTGTAGAAGTTCTCCTTTTCTAAAAGCTTTCTAATCTCTGAAATTGCTTCTCACATTCTCAGTGTTATTGCCAACCCTTAAGATTTGCTGCAGACAACATGCATCCTTATGAGCAAATACTTATTTTTAACTTTAACAAAACTTATGTTGCTTCATGGACAACTTGGCTCCAGATACCTGTGATCCAAGTTAGAGAACTACTGAGCTGGTAGAGAATGCTACAAAAGAATACATAAAATTATAAAAGAAACAGCTAAAAAGAACCACATACATTCTACCAATTTGCACTATTAGTTTTATTATATGATGCGATGGATGCAACACCTGTAGTACTTTGAGAGGTTTTCTGGGTTTTCTTCCCTATTAAAAATGTTTTTCATATGATAATAAATAAATCATAATACAGAAAGCGCAAATAACTTCAACAATGCCTCCATAGACACTAAAGTAACTAATAAACCTCCTGAAGCACCACTTCTAGCAGGTATCAGCAGATCATCAAGGGTGAGATTTCCACTATCACCGCTGATACAAGCCGAAACCACAAGGCTGCACCAGGACAAGCACTTCCAGCCCTAGCGGAAAGGCTGGGAAGCACAGCCCTCAGGCCAGGCTCCCAACTCCTCACAGTGCCCGAACCCCGTCAGTCGCTTGGAGGGTGACTCACAAGAGCAGTACAATATACGCGACCTTGCAATGCAGCAGGATCATCCAGACGGAAATTCTACGGAGTCGTGACCTATACGTGTGTTTTCAATGCCACCAGTCAATGAGACAGCAAGGAGTTCTGCAGTGACTCTGACCTGCACCCATAGCCCACAACTCTCACCTCACAAGCCTAAACGCCCGCTCCCGTCAGCAGGGAGGACAGGAGCTGCTGCTGTCCTTCAGAAGGACAAGATGGTTCAGAACAAGAGGAATAAACTAGACTGCCCATAGTAGGGTCAGGTCTCTGAGCCCGGTGAAGGGCTGGCACCGTGCAGGTATGCCGCCCGAGGAGGAGAAGCGGCGAGAGAAGTGAGGTCTCGGGAGAGCTCCCGGAGCTCGGTCCGCGACCTCCACATGCGTAAACATAAACACGCAAGGGGGCCGGCAGCCGCCCGCGGGGCCCCGGAGCTGACGGGCCGCCAGAGCGGCGCGGCCTAGGCCGGCAAGCCAGGCGGAGCGGAGCGGCGCGGACCCCGCTGGCATCCACCTCCTCCGCCGGGAAACACCTCAGACCACCCGCCCTACACGCCAAAGTCTCCCATGCTGCCCCCCGACCCGCTGCTCCGACCTCCGGAACTGCCGCAGCCGCTTCGATCCACAAGAGCACCCAACGGCCGCAGCCAGCACCCCCAGACCGCCTAGAAGCCACCGCTGCGGGCTGCCACCGCCTCCACCGCCCGGCTTAGCTCAACCCTCCAGCCACGCCCTCCCCGCCGCTAGGGCCGACGGGTGCCAGCGCGTCCCTTCTGCCTGCCGCGACACGCGGCTTCACCCAGCCCAAGGACCAGAGCCCGCCTGCCTCTCGCCCCGGCCCGGCAGGCCGTGCTTTTCTAACAGGGCCGGCGATTAACGAAGCCACAGACCGGCTTGGCCGCCGACTGCAACTCCCGGCAGCGGTAGCGGCGCCGCGCCCCCGCACCGCCCTGGCCCGATCCCGCCCCGCGCTGCCACGTCTCCTGCGGCGCTGCCTACCGACAGAGCTGCCACCGCCCCGCCGCCGCGCCCTTCGGCCCACAAAATGGCGGCAGCGGGGAATAAACGTAATCTTCTTGCCACGTTCGCGGCCGGGCGTCCGCAGGGAGGGGCCGCCGTGCGCAGCAAGGGGGAAGGCTGAGCAGCCCAACTGATTGGGTTGCCGTGGCCGAGCGGCGGTTCGCTGAGCTCCCCCTTCTTTTCTGCCCGTCTCTGCGCCCCTCACCCATATTTAGGCTCCGACCCACACTCCCAGCTGCACAAATCATAGGCGGCAGTATGGCCTCTGCCCCCTTTTTCTGCATAGCAGAGAAGGTACAAAATGAATAGCCTTGACAAACCATCAGACACACTTTACTAGATTTATATTTATGGTAATTTAAAGTGTATTTTAGTAACAATCACGTGTGTTACATCCCTTTGGAAGAAAACCTGTGCTCAAGGGCATTAGCATGTCTGTCTTTCTGAGTTCATGTCCCCGTAACAGGAATGAGGGGAAAGATGGCCCAGCAAGACCAGACAAAGCAACTCAGTGATGTCCACACAAGAGCACAGAGGTCCTCCAGGTCCATAGGGCCAGGCCTGTAGTGCTCAAATGAGGTGAAAGAACCTCTGCAAGAGCACCACGGCAGCTTCCTCAAGGGGAAGGAGCTCTGCAAGAGAGGAGGATGAAGCTCCACAGCACTGTGCTTAGGCAAGGGATGTGCTCAGCATAGTTCCAGCCCCTTAACAGTTGAAGTAGGGTGAGGAGGGTCTGGAAGGCCAGATGAAGAGCCCCATGGTGCTTAGCTGAGGACAGTGAGAGGAAACAGAAGCAGGCATAGTCCCAGGAAAGTGTGCGTGGGGGGGAAGCAGCACAGATGGGGGTCGCCTGCAGTGTTAATAACAGCAAGACCTTTTTTCTGCAGCTTTCAGGTGTCAGTTTTCTTTTATTGCCTGCTAATGAGACTTAGAAGGCTGGGAGCCCATGAGAGTGGGGTATGCCCCAGTTGCCAGCCCAACCCTGGTTTTGCCAGCTTCTGATACTTGCCTCTAGTGCTGCTGGCAAGGTAGTCTCTTCATGGCTGGAGAAGAAGCCTCCCCTGGGAGCCTTGTCAGCCCTGGTGGGGAGCGAAGAGCCCGGGCACAGCCTGCTTTGGATCCTCATGTGACATTTATTCCTCATGAGTGGGAATAGGGCCATTGGAGAAGTTGCTGGGACCCCCATGAGAGGCAGCCGATGAGGTGCTGGGGAGCTCTTCTGCCTCAGCTCTGTCAGGGCTGCTGGGGGGGGCTGGTCTGGGGGCAGGAGACCCTCCTCGTGAGGCAGCGGGGCTGGGGACAATGCATGGCTGCTCCCCTGGCCCCCAGCAGTGTGGGTGTGCCCCTAGGCCTAACGTTCGGCAAGCCTCCATGCTGCACAGCAACATCAACAAGCTGGTGCACAGATGTCACCGTGTGGTCTTGGAGGGAGGTCCCCAGCAGCTGGACTAGTAGATCTACATATAGCCCAGAGAGGGTCAGGGCGTTCGTGATGTGGTCTTCAATTTCTGCCAGTGAATGCTGGTTCCCAAATATCATCCCCAGCTCATGATGCACCCAGGGCAGAAGGAGCTGGAGGACAGATGGATGGTTCTGAAAAATAAATGCCCAGTTGTGGGGCTGCAGGCCACCCAGAGGAGCCCTGATTACTAGCCCCACAAGTGGTTCTGTTGTTCCTGGGCTGTGGGCAGCTGGATAGCCAGGAGCTCCTGCAGCTTCTGATGGTGCGGCAGGTGGTGAGATGACATGTTCCTCAGAGCGGTTGGCTGTCTGGACCTAGTGATCAATGGAGAGGGTCCTCCTCTTGCAGACAGGGCACTGGGTCTCGCTTTCAGCCCACTGCACATTGCACACATAGCAGAACTGGTGGAGGAATGGCATCATGTAGCTAGCCTTCTCCTGGCCATCCAGGCAGATGGGACAGTGGTCATCCAATTCCATGCTGTCCACATGCTGCGGAGGGCTGGGAGGAGCTGGACATATTCACTCTCACCAGCAATGCAACAGCTGGTGTTGTGCTGGAAGAGGAAGAGAGGCCACGGTCATGGGCTGACCCCTAAGAGGGGTGCAAGAAATGCCCAGATCT
Organism: Phaethornis superciliosus; assembly: GCA_023637945.1. Taxonomy (NCBI): domain Eukaryota; kingdom Metazoa; phylum Chordata; class Aves; order Apodiformes; family Trochilidae; genus Phaethornis; species Phaethornis superciliosus. The sequence continues at coordinate 50,407,520 of JAJQWJ010000004.1, forward strand.
TCCCAGATCCCCAGGGGGAGGTGTTCCCTCCCGGCTCTGCTGCTGCGAGCACCTCCTGGGTATCCCAGCTGCCTGAAGGGCCAGGGGCAGGGCCGGGGGAAATCCTGTCAGGGTTCTGGGGTCAGGCACCAAGAGCTTGTAGGAGCAAAAATCTCAGCACAACACTAGCAACAATAAGTGACAATAAGAGACTCACAGGACACTCTAAGGTCCCTCCAGTAGGAAACGCTCCTGGCTTCCCAGTATGAGATGGTTTCAGAACAACAGGCCAGCCATTGAGAGCAGGCCTTTAGTACCCCTGAGCCTGCTGGGAGGCTAGGTGAGGGCAGCTGTGCCAAGCTAACCAACAGGTGTATCTCTCACTGCTCAAGTCAACTCTACAAAGGAGGCTGGTGTGCTGAGAGTAGGGAAATTTTTTCCCTGGGGCTTTTTCTTGGCCTACTTGCTATTCCTGAGAGACAGGCTGAGTGGATGACTATTGGGAGAGGCACCACATCAACCCAGAACACTCAAAGGGTGTCCAGTATACCTGAAATTGGCTAGCCTAGGGGTGGAAATGCAGTCTTATGATTTGCCGTGGACTGATTCAGCCTGCACTAGAAGAGGGTGGAGGTGCCTGAACATTGGCAATATGTTGATGATATCATAGTGTGAGTCAGTACAGCAGACATCTTTGAGAACTGAGAGACAATAATTCAAATTCTACTAAAAGCCTGTTACGCCATCAAAGCAGACATGGTCACGAGCCCCACTTGAGAAATGCATTTTCTAGGCATTAAATGCCAGCATGAGTGCTGACAGAACCCAATAGATTTAATTAACAAAATAACATCTTCTAGGGGAGAAGGTGATCTGTGCTTCCTGACAGGTTGATTATGTTTCACTTCCAAGAATGTGCCAAGGCAAATATCACATACTGTGGTGGAAGCCAGATACCTGGAAACATAATCTTGTAATCCATGACACTGTCCATAACATTATCTTGAGCCTAGAAGAGCAAATGTTGTAATGATGTGGAACCCCACCAAGAATCAAGTCAGATAATGGGGCTCATTTTCAAGACAACCTCATGGATAATTTGCCTAAGGAGTGGGGTATTGAGTGGGTATCTTACATCCCTTACCATGCCCCAGCTGCCAGAAAAGTGCAGTGATTTCATGGATTGTTAAAGACCTAACTCAGTGCAAATACTGGGGAGTTTAAAAAATATGATGAACACTTAGTGAAAGCCTACAGTGGTTCTGTTAATCAAACTGACCCTGCTCAATTAGAATGACTGAGTATAAGAGGAAAAAGTCCCTGTGGGACACATCAGGAATATGTTGGAGAAAAAAATACAGGTTCCTGATAGCTTTAGCCAAGACCAACAGCATTCTGGAGAGGCTTTTGATCAAGAAACTATATATTTGCGGTGTAATGCAGGAGAAAAAGAAAGTTGGATAGGTACCCTGAGGAAATTTGATTTCTTTTATAAATTGCCAGTAGTATGAGAATGGCCTGGCCACTTAGAACAATGAAAAAAATAGTGGACAGTGGATATAGGTGGCTGGTGGGAGTTAGGAGAGGTTATGAAGCGGGAGATGATCACCTGCTCCCTGTCATCAGCCCTGCTGCAGCAGGTGCTGTGCTAGAAGGGGGAGAGAGGCCACAGGCATGGGCTGGCCCTTAAGAGGGTTAGAAGAAATGCCCAGGTTCTCCAGAAGGAAACTTTCACAGATCCCCAGGGGTACATGTAGCCTCCAAGATAACCTCTGCAACTGTGAGCACCTTATGGGTGTTCTGGTTGCTGAGCTACTGGGTACGATAGCAGTTTTGGGGCAGGACAAAAGACTTGGGAGCTGGCTGGTGTCACTGTGAGGCTGTTCTTGCTCACCATTCACGGTTTGTGGAGTCTGGGGGCAGCACCAAAGATGAGGGAGTGCCAGATGTTACAGCCCAGCAGGAGGGTGATCTGAGGAACTCCAGGCCAGCCATTCTCACTTCTGCCCCTGGGGGAAGTATGGGCCAGGTCTTTCTGACCCCACGAGAAACCATCATGAGTGGCAATGCCAACGCCAACTACATTGTCAGACACGTCAAGACAGTTTCTATAGTTTCCATACTTTATTGTCTTATTTGATGACTCCAGCTAGACTAATAATGAAGGTCTCCTGCTCCTCTTGGGGGCTGGTGGGGGTCCCAGCTGCTGGCCCAGCGCTGGTTTTGCCAGCTCCCGTGGCACCCTCCTACTGCCGCCGGCGGGATGGCCTCTTGCTAGGAGGTGAAGTCACCTCAGGGTGACTGCCAGCCCTCCTCTTTGGGGGTCGCCAGGGCCCCCCACGGGAGGCCTCTGTGGCCTGGCAGGGAGCGGAGGGCCCAGGCACGGCCTCCTCTGGGTCCTCCTCTGTCTCTCCTGGGTGGTCGTGGGTGGGAACAGGAAGAGAGGAGGGGCTGCTGGGACCCCCATGAGAGGCAGCCGATGAGGTGCTGGGGAGCTCTTCTGCCTCATCTCTGCCAGGGCTGCTGGAGGGGGCTGCTCCGGGGGCAGGAGACCCTCCTCGTGAGGCAGCGGGGCTGGGGACAGCTGTGGGGCTGCTCTCCCGGCCCCTGGCAACAGGAGCGTCCCCCATGCCCAGCCGACGCTGGGCCTCCCTGCTGCACCGCTCCACGATGGTGGCGATCAGGCGGTGCACAAAGGTCTGCGTGTGCCCGCCCAGAGTGTCCTGCAGCAGCTGGGCCAGGGCTTCCTCATCCAGGCCAGAGAGGAGCAGCCTGGACAGCACTCGCTGCTGAGCTGCTGCTGCTGCTTCCTGGGCACCCTCAAAGATCAGCCCCAGCTCCTGCTGCAGCCAGGAGAGAATGGGCTGGAGCAGAGCTGGGTCATCTCGCAAGAGGAATGCCCACAGCACGGGATAGATGCCGCCTACAGGAGCCCTGGGCACTGGCCTTGCAGCTGATGGCAGGGATGCTGCTGCAGGACGATGGGGACTTTGGGCAGGCAGCTGTGCAGGAGCTTCTTCTGCCAGGCGGATGACAGCCGACGGTACTGCAGGTGGTGTGATGACCTCCTCCTCAAAGCTGTCATCCGCTCGCACCGCGTGCAAGACGGAGGTCACCGTCCTCCTGCAGAGGGGGCACTGGCTGTTGCTCTCAGCCCACCGCATGATGCACGGGTAGCAGAACTGGTGGAGGCACGGCATCACGTAGCTGGCCTCCTCCCAGCTGTCCAGGCAGATGGGACAGCGGTCGTCCAGCTCTGTGGCCATGCTGTCCACGTGCTGCGGTGGGCTCGGGGAGCTGGAGATGTTCAGCTGCTCCCTGTCTCCGGCGCTGCCGCCGCCGGTGTTGTGCTGGAAGAGGAAGAGAGGCCACGGCCACGGTCATGGGCTGGCCCCTGAGAGGGGTGGAAGAAATGCCCGCCTTCCTCCAGAAGGACACCTTCCCAGAGCCCCAGGGGGAGGTGTCCCCTCCCGGCTCACCTCTGCTGCTGCGAGCACCTCCTGGGTGTCCCGGCTGCCTGAAGCTGGCAGGGCCGGGGAAAATCCCGTCAGGGCTCTGGGGTCGGGCACTGAGTACTCCAAGGAGCAACTCGCCGAGCACGACACCAGCACCAACAAGAGCCTCGCACAACGCTCCAACCTCGCGAGCTGCTCGGCTGGACTGCGGGCACGAGACGGCTGGGTGAGACTCGGTGCTCGGATATAAGGAGCGAGGGACGCCGGGTCACAATGCGTCCCTCGGGGACGACAGAGTCCATCGCTAGGTTACGGCAGAACCCGCTGCTCAGGGACCTGATGACATCAGAGCCCATCGCTCAGGGTGACGTCAGAAATCTGTGCTTGGGGATGTCAACCATCCATCCCTCGGTGACGTCACGACAAGCCATCCTCTCCCGTGGTGCTCTCCCCAGCACTGCTCTGGTTCCAGCACACGTGTCCTGGGTTACTGCAGCACCACTGCCCTCTCCACCCCCCACCTCTTGTCTGTTCACGGCCTCTGTGTCTCACTCAGGGCACCAAGGCCTCGACCGTGTCTTCCCAGGGCCCCGTCATGTCGCTCCGACGATGGGGCAGACGTCGCCAGGCACATTTGGCAAGAGGGCTCATTGGGTAACAGCTTGTGCCTCCCCAGGAAAGCAAAGTCACCCTTCAGCTTCCTTTCCAAATTGCATCGCCCTGAACTGCATGTAAAACTTCACATGTCACTCCTGTGACACCCTTCTGCACCTTCTGGAAACTGCCGGTTCTTTCTAAGGAATCTTAAGCCTCCCAGCTGTGATCTGGCACAAATAACACTGCTTAACCAGCTTTGTAAAACTATGCTATATGAGGAATTTTTTGTGAATATTTTTGAACAGAAATTAATTAAAATGGGAAAAAGCAGAACATATTCTTTCCTGGAGATGTCCTTATATCGAATTTCAAATCTTACACAGATTCACCATGGTCCAGAAAATCTCAAAAGAAAACTAAAGGAAGGTGCCTGTGTCTTGTCCTTCCAAGTCAAGGTAGAATGGTTAGGTTTTAACAGTTCAACACACAATACATGCAGCCTTTTAGCAGAGAACTTTTTAGCTCTTGTTTAGTTTGCCGCCAACCTGTGTAATTATATTTCAATGAATCCTATTCAAAAGCCTGTAAACTATCCATAATCTGCAAGACAGAGTTTGCAAGGGAGCATGCAGAAGTAACAAAGATGTTTATTGCTGTGGATGTCTCAGGACATATTGCAGGAAACAAGGATGCTCTGCTCTTTTCACTGATTCATTGGTCTTTGGCTTTCCACTGAGCACAAAGAAAAAAAGACAAAACTTCAGAAAGCAGAGTTCTGAGACATCTGTAAATGTCTCGAGTCAATCAAAGGAATAGTTTTTACTTGGCTTATTGTAGTGTATTCCAGAGAATGACAGACCTTCAAGGAGTTGGAGCTCAGCCTCACCTGGGAGCGATAGTACTCTTACTTGCTGGAGGAAAGGAAAAATATGAAGAGCCGGGGGGTTAAGAGCATTTTAAATATTTAAAAGATGCCCGAGGTTATTCAAGAGACCTGAGAGAAGCTGACCGCATTCGGTTGTTAAACTGAAAAGGCACATAGGAATGGGTTAGGTTTAATGTCTCTGGAGGTTTGAGTTTGAACATGTGGGAATGAGACCCAAGGGAGCAGTTGCATCCCAGAAGGAAATTCTCTACAGACACCTGATAATGCCTCTGAATCAAGACCGTGAAGCAGCTAGGAGGAAACTTGGATCTGACATTTGCTGGGAGGCCAAGCTTCCCCAGAGGAAGAGGAATTGAGGAAAAAGCACTCTGTTGCCTAAAACCTAGTCTGGAAGTGTCACTAGCAGGCCCAGGAGCCACCCACAGTAAGCCCTGTTTTAAAGTGATGCTAGGCACTCACTGAAAGCTCAACATGGCCACTCACCATAGCCTTGGCTCAGGATCGACCCGAAAACGTCTATATCTACATATATATGTATATACAGACACGCATATATAGAGACAAACCTGGTTAAAAAAACCGCTGGGAAAGTGTGTCATGTCTCTTCACCTCTAAGTGGCGCTCCTCCCCAAGCATTTCCGAGTAAGAGACAGGAATGGAAACGCCTTTTTCTCACAAGGAGCTGGCAGTAAGGTCAAGTTTGTGCAGGTTGTGTGTGCTGGTCAGACACTAACAGTAATCTTATTCACTTTTAAACGTAATACATTAAAAAAGGTAATACAACTGTATTGCTTCATAGCTCCAAGCCACTTCTTTGGAAGCAGTTCTATCCTGTTCAGCTGTAGAGATATACATCTCTTACCCTTTAAGGATCAAGTGCAGCTCCTGTCGTGTGTAGGGTCCCTCCCAGAATCACACCATGTGCCTGAGAGCATCATCCAAATGCTTCTTGAACCCAGGCAGGTTTGGTGCTGTGACCACTTCCCTGGGGAGCTTGTGTCAGTGCTGCCCTCTGGGTGAAAAACCTTCTCCTGATACCTAAGGTAAGCCTCCCCTGATTCACCAGCTTCCTACCATTTCCCCCAACCTGTGTTTGAAACCAGAACCAGTCCCATCTCTTCCCCTCATGAGGAAGTCATAGGCTGCAATGAGGTCTCCCCTCAGCCTCCTTTTCTCCAAACAAACAAGCCAAGTGACCTCAGCCGCTCCTCCAGACCCTTCACCATCCCCATTGCTCTCCTCTGGACATTCTCCAACACTTGGGTGTCTTTTCTATACTGCAGTGCCCAGAACTGCACACAGCACCCAAGGTGAGGTCTAGCTGGCAACACCATGCTTGATGCACCCCAGGACACAGTTGTCCCTAGGGGCTGCAAGGGCACGCTGCTGGCTCATGTTCAGTTTGCCATCAACCTGGACCCCCAGGTCCCCTTGCCCTGCTGCTCTCCAGCGACTCGTTCCTCAGTCTCTAGGTTGGTCCCTTGCTGACGCTTGGCAGCTGATTCAAAATAACACATGAATTATATCCCACACACTGGATAAAATATTAAGTTGCTTCTTTATCCCCACTTGGTGGTTACTATCCACCCTATTTCTCCAGTATTGAAACGCAGAAGAGATGTTGTTTTTCAGGGACATATGTAGTGGAAAACACAGGCATGGAAAATCAAGATACATCTGAGACAAGAAAGGCAGGGGCTAAAATAAAAAATAAATTAAACTTAATTTTAATTGTTGTCCCCCACTCCCCAAGGTGCTGCTGGGTATCTGCAGCAACTGGTATTGAACCCAGGTCAAAGCATCAAGACAGGCAGACATGGTTTGCTATCCTCCCTCTACTGTTGTCATCCTGCTAGCAGGAATTTTTACCCTGGAGCTCATTACTATCTAAAACGTATCTAGGTCTTTCAATCTGTTTTTCTTTGTCTTGATCATAATGTAAAGACAAAAAGTGTGACTGTGCCTCCTCTGTTATGTTACAAGAAACAGCTAGGGGCAAGCGAGTGGCACATGCAGGGCTCTTCATTCTACAGACTGGTTTGCTAAGGGCTGTGGTTTCTGAAAGATCTGCAAGGAGCCACAGAAAGATAGGAAGGGGGAAAAGCAATACCCAGCTATAAAGGTGATGGGAAAAGGGAATGAGAAGGAGATGACTGTGTTAATTGTGACAGTCCATGATATGCAGTACTTGGATTGCTTGCATTTTGTCAGATCAAAGTTGTGGAGGGGTAGAGAGGGTAATAAAGAAAATTATGAGTTTCAAATGATGGCTTTTTTGGTTTTTTCATACATCTGGAAATCAGACATACAACTTTGCTCTGACAACATTTATTGCTGATCCCCTCAGCTTACGCCAAACTCTACAGATGCAGTTTTGACACCGTGTACACTGCCAGAAGCACATCTTTAAAAGCTCAGTTTCTTTCAATGCATAGGGGAGCTTTGCTTCCACTGCTCCTTCGTTATGGGCTTACTGGGTGCCACACTCCTGTTCCTACTTTTACTGGTCAGTAGCATGTCAAAGATTCGAGTGTATTTATGAGCTCGCCTGGCACTTCAGTGACTCAGGGAACACTATCCATTCTTGGAGCTTTTGCATCATGATTTATTAAAGGGATTGAAGAATCCGTCAGAGACACTGATTCTAAGAAATGGTTGGGGTGGTGGGGGCCCCAGCTGCTGGCCCAGCGCTGGTTTTGCCAGCTCCCGTGGCACCCTCCTACTGCCGCCGGCGGGATGGCCTCTTGCTAGGAGGTGAAGTCACCTCAGGGTGACTGCCAGCCCTCCTCTTTGGGGGTCGCCGGGGCCCCCCACGGGAGGCCTCTGTGGCCTGGCAGGGAGCGGAGGGCCCAGGCACGGCCTCCTCTGGGTCCTCCTCTGTCTCTCCTGGGTGGTCGTGGGTGGGAACAGGAAGAGAGGAGGGGCTGCTGGGACCCCCATGAGAGGCAGCCGATGAGGTGCTGGGGAGCTCTTCTGCCTCATCTCTGCCAGGGCTGCTGGAGGGGGCTGCTCCGGGGGCAGGAGACCCTCCTCGTGAGGCAGCGGGGCTGGGGACAGCTGTGGGGCTGCTCTCCCGGCCCCTGGCAACAGGAGCGTCCCCCATGCCCAGCCGACGCTGGGCCTCCCTGCTGCACCGCTCCACGATGGTGGCGATCAGGCGGTGCACAAAGGTCTGCGTGTGCCCGCCCAGAGTGTCCTGCAGCAGCTGGGCCAGGGCTTCCTCATCCAGGCCAGAGAGGAGCAGCCTGGACAGCACTCGCTGCTGAGCTGCTGCTGCTGCTTCCTGGGCACCCTCAAAGATCAGCCCCAGCTCCTGCTGCAGCCAGGAGAGAATGGGCTGGAGCAGAGCTGGGTCATCTCGCAAGAGGAATGCCCACAGCACGGGATAGATGCCGCCTACAGGAGCCCTGGGCACTGGCCTTGCAGCTGATGGCAGGGATGCTGCTGCAGGACGATGGGGACTTTGGGCAGGCAGCTGTGCAGGAGCTTCTTCTGCCAGGCGGATGACAGCCGACGGTACTGCAGGTGGTGTGATGACCTCCTCCTCAAAGCTGTCATCCGCTCGCACCGCGTGCAAGACGGAGGTCACCGTCCTCCTGCAGAGGGGGCACTGGCTATTGCTCTCAGCCCACCGCATGATGCACGGGTAGCAGAACTGGTGGAGGCACGGCATCACGTAGCTGGCCTCCTCCCAGCTGTCCAGGCAGATGGGACAGCGGTCGTCCAGCTCTGTGGCCATGCTGTCCACGTGCTGCGGTGGGCTCGGGGAGCTGGAGATGTTCAGCTGCTCCCTGTCTCCGGCGCTGCCGCCGCCGGTGTTGTGCTGGGAGAGGAAGAGAGGCCACGGCCACGGTCATGGGCTGGCCCCTGAGAGGGGTGGAAGAAATGCCCGCCTTCCTCCAGAAGGACACCTTCCCAGAGCCCCAGGGGGAGGTGTCCCCTCCCGGCTCACCTCTGCTGCTGCGAGCACCTCCTGGGTGTCCCGGCTGCCTGAAGCTGGCAGGGCCGGGGAAAATCCCGTCAGGGCTCTGGGGTCGGGCACTGAGTACTCCAAGGAGCAACTCGCCGAGCACGACACCAGCACCAACAAGAGCCTCGCACAACGCTCCAACCTCGCGAGCTGCTCGGCTGGACTGCGGGCACGAGACGGCTGGGTGAGACTCGGTGCTCGGATATAAGGAGCGAGGGACGCCGGGTCACAATGCGTCCCTCGGGGACGACAGAGTCCATCGCTAGGTTACGGCAGAACCCGCTGCTCAGGGACCTGATGACATCAGAGCCCATCGCTCAGGGTGACGTCAGAAATCTGTGCTTGGGGATGTCAACCATCCATCCCTCGGTGACGTCACGACAAGCCATCCTCTCCCGTGGTGCTCTCCCCAGCACTGCTCTGGTTCCAGCACACGCGTCCTGGGTTACTGCAGCACCACTGCCCTCTCCACCCCCCACCTCTTGTCTGTTCACGGCCTCTGTGTCTCACTCAGGGCACCAAGGCCTCGACCGTGTCTTCCCAGGGCCCCGTCATGTCGCTCCGACGATGGGGCAGACGTCGCCAGGCACATTTGGCAAGAGGGCTCATTGGGTAACAGCTTGTGCCTCCCCGGGAGGCTGCAGGGCAAAGTCCCACCCCTCAGCCCTCAGGGGTCCCCTGCTTCTTCCCACGGGGGATCACAGGCAGCACTTGGCTCGCTCCACCCAGGTTTTCCCCTGCCTTTCTCCCCTAGACGGAGGGAACAAGGGTCATGAGGGCACTGCATCCCACCTGGAGACTTGGAGAGGAGGGGTGGAAATAAACCAGAGGGGCACCTCCCTCTCCACTTCCCCTCCTCAGGGAGCTGCAGAGATCAATACAGTCACACCCCTCAGGCTCCTTTCCTCCTGTGAATCCAAAGGTCCTCAGCCACTCCTTGTAGGACGTTCCTTCCATCAATTCCACCATCTTTATTCTCTCCTCCTCTGAACGCCTTCAAGGTTCGTAACATCCTTTTGAAATCGTGTGGCCCAGTACTGCATGCACAACGGCACACAATATTCCCGTGGCCTTTCTGGAGCTTTTGGGATCTGCCAGTTCAGTGTAGGGAGTCTTAAGCCCTCCAGCCATGAACTGGAACTAACATGCGTACCTCGAGGGGGTTTGATTTCTGTCGAGAATCGGCAGTAGTGTGAACTCTGTAATGTTAATTATCATAGGCTACTGCTTGTTACCACAGGTCTAGCTGTGTATTGCACTGAGCACCACCCCGATTATATCGCTCTGGAGCAAGTGCCGAGAGGGACAACTGAGACAGTCATAGGAGAGAGGGCAAAACGTTAGAAGCTTGGCCTATTTAGAGGGAGGTGGGAGACGCCTCTTGTGGGAGCCAGCTCAGAAGGGCACAGGAACACAAAAGGACTAGCAGGCCTTTGGAGGTCATCTTCTCCGCACGCAAGGAAAGTCCATGCTGATGCTCAAGACAAAGCCACAACAGATGTATCAGAACAGGGAGTTCATTGCAGAGCAATGCAAAAAAATGGGGGATACTGGTGGGTGGTGGGAATTAGGACAGCTTATGAAAGGGGAGAAGAAACACTGCTGAGGTGTGCAGAGGTGCAATCAGGAAAAACAGAGCTAAGACAGGACTACCAAGGGTTATGAAAAGCAGCAAGAAAGGTTTCTGTTGCTACCTAAGTAGTAAATAAGGCAAGGAAAGTACGTGTCTGCTTGCCAGCGAGCTGAGTGAGTCAGGAACAGCAAACGCAGGTGAAGCTGAGGTACTGGGTGCCTTCTTTATCTCAGTCTTCACTGACACTTTTGCTAGGCGTTTAAGCCCCAGGGCACAAGGGATCAAGGAGCACAGGACTCCCAGTATTAGAGAACGGTCAGCCAGGGGATCTCCTAAGAACTCTTGCCCCACACGTATCCATTGGCCCTGATGGGATTTGTGTGAGGGTGCTGAGTAAGCTGGCTGGCGACACTGTGAGGCTGTTCTTGCTCACCTTTCACGGTTTGTGGAGACTGGGGGCAGCACCAAAGATGAGGGAGTGCCAGATGTTACAGCCCAGCAAGAGGGTGATCTGAGGAACTCCAGGCCAGCCATTCTCACTTCTGCCCCTGGGGGAAGTATGGGCCAGGTCTTTCTGACCCCACGAGAAACCATCATGAGTGGCAATGCCAACGCCAACTACATTGTCAGACACATCAAGACAGTTTCTGTAGTTTCCACACTTTATTGTCTTATTTGATGACTCCAGCTAGACTAATAATGAAGGTCTCCTGCTCCTCTTGGGGGCTGGTGGGGGCCCCAGCTGCTGGCCCAGCGCTGGTTTTGCCAGCTCCCGTGGCACCCTCCTACTGCCGCCGGCGGGATGGCCTCTTGCTAGGAGGTGAAGTCACCTCAGGGTGACTGCCAGCCCTCCTCTTTGGGGGTCGCCGGGGCCCCCCACGGGAGGCCTCTGTGGCCTGGCAGGGAGCGGAGGGCCCAGGCACGGCCTCCTCTGGGTCCTCCTCTGTCTCTCCTGGGTGGTCGTGGGTGGGAACAGGAAGAGAGGAGGGGCTGCTGGGACCCCCATGAGAGGCAGCCGATGAGGTGCTGGGGAGCTCTTCTGCCTCATCTCTGCCAGGGCTGCTGGAGGGGGCTGCTCCGGGGGCAGGAGACCCTCCTCGTGAGGCAGCGGGGCTGGGGACAGCTGTGGGGCTGCTCTCCCGGCCCCTGGCAACAGGAGCGTCCCCCATGCCCAGCCGACGCTGGGCCTCCCTGCTGCACCGCTCCACGATGGTGGCGATCAGGCGGTGCACAAAGGTCTGCGTGTGCCCGCCCAGAGTGTCCTGCAGCAGCTGGGCCAGGGCTTCCTCATCCAGGCCAGAGAGGAGCAGCCTGGACAGCACTCGCTGCTGAGCTGCTGCTGCTGCTTCCTGGGCACCCTCAAAGATCAGCCCCAGCTCCTGCTGCAGCCAGGAGAGAATGGGCTGGAGCAGAGCTGGGTCATCTCGCAAGAGGAATGCCCACAGCACGGGATAGATGCCGCCTACAGGAGCCCTGGGCACTGGCCTTGCAGCTGATGGCAGGGATGCTGCTGCAGGACGATGGGGACTTTGGGCAGGCAGCTGTGCAGGAGCTTCTTCTGCCAGGCGGATGACAGCCGACGGTACTGCAGGTGGTGTGATGACCTCCTCCTCAAAGCTGTCATCCGCTCGCACCGCGTGCAAGACGGAGGTCACCGTCCTCCTGCAGAGGGGGCACTGGCTGTTGCTCTCAGCCCACCGCATGATGCACGGGTAGCAGAACTGGTGGAGGCACGGCATCACGTAGCTGGCCTCCTCCCAGCTGTCCAGGCAGATGGGACAGCGGTCGTCCAGCTCTGTGGCCATGCTGTCCACGTGCTGCGGTGGGCTCGGGGAGCTGGAGATGTTCAGCTGCTCCCTGTCTCCGGCGCTGCCGCCGCCGGTGTTGTGCTGGAAGAGGAAGAGAGGCCACGGCCACGGTCATGGGCTGGCCCCTGAGAGGGGTGGAAGAAATGCCCGCCTTCCTCCAGAAGGACACCTTCCCAGAGCCCCAGGGGGAGGTGTCCCCTCCCGGCTCACCTCTGCTGCTGCGAGCACCTCCTGGGTGTCCCGGCTGCCTGAAGCTGGCAGGGCCGGGGAAAATCCCGTCAGGGCTCTGGGGTCGGGCACTGAGTACTCCAAGGAGCAACTCGCCGAGCACGACACCAGCACCAACAAGAGCCTCGCACAACGCTCCAACCTCGCGAGCTGCTCGGCTGGACTGCGGGCACGAGACGGCTGGGTGAGACTCGGTGCTCGGATATAAGGAGCGAGGGACGCCGGGTCACAATGCGTCCCTCGGGGACGACAGAGTCCATCGCTAGGTTACGGCAGAACCCGCTGCTCAGGGACCTGATGACATCAGAGCCCATCGCTCAGGGTGACGTCAGAAATCTGTGCTTGGGGATGTCAACCATCCATCCCTCGGTGACGTCACGACAAGCCATCCTCTCCCGTGGTGCTCTCCCCAGCACTGCTCTGGTTCCAGCACACGCGTCCTGGGTTACTGCAGCACCACTGCCCTCTCCACCCCCCACCTCTTGTCTGTTCACGGCCTCTGTGTCTCACTCAGGGCACCAAGGCCTCGACCGTGTCTTCCCAGGGCCCCGTCATGTCGCTCCGAGTGGGGCAGACGTCGCCAGGCACATTTGGCAAGAGGGCTCATTGGGTAACAGCTTGTGCCTCCCCAGGAAAGCAAAGTCACCCTTCAGCTTCCTTTCCAAATTGCATCGCCCTGAACTGCATGTAAAACTTCACATGTCACTCCTGTGACACCCTTCTGCACCTTCTGGAAACTGCCGGTTCTTTCTAAGGAATCTTAAGCCTCCCAGCTGTGATCTGGCACAAATAACACTGCTTAACCAGCTTTGTAAAACTATGCTATATGAGGAATTTTTTGTGAATATTTTTGAACAGAAATTAATTAAAATGGGAAAAAGCAGAACATATTCTTTCCTGGAGATGTCCTTATATCGAATTTCAAATCTTACACAGATTCACCATGGTCCAGAAAATCTCAAAAGAAAACTAAAGGAAGGTGCCTGTGTCTTGTCCTTCCAAGTCAAGGTAGAATGGTTAGGTTTTAACAGTTCAACACACAATACATGCAGCCTTTTAGCAGAGAACTTTTTAGCTCTTGTTTAGTTTGCCGCCAACCTGTGTAATTATATTTCAATGAATCCTATTCAAAAGCCTGTAAACTATCCATAATCTGCAAGACAGAGTTTGCAAGGGAGCATGCAGAAGTAACAAAGATGTTTATTGCTGTGGATGTCTCAGGACATATTGCAGGAAACAAGGATGCTCTGCTCTTTTCACTGATTCATTGGTCTTTGGCTTTCCACTGAGCACAAAGAAAAAAAGACAAAACTTCAGAAAGCAGAGTTCTGAGACATCTGTAAATGTCTCGAGTCAATCAAAGGAATAGTTTTTACTTGGCTTATTGTAGTGTATTCCAGAGAATGACAGACCTTCAAGGAGTTGGAGCTCAGCCTCACCTGGGAGCGATAGTACTCTTACTTGCTGGAGGAAAGGAAAAATATGAAGAGCCGGGGGGTTAAGAGCATTTTAAATATTTAAAAGATGCCCGAGGTTATTCAAGAGACCTGAGAGAAGCTGACCGCATTCGGTTGTTAAACTGAAAAGGCACATAGGAATGGGTTAGGTTTAATGTCTCTGGAGGTTTGAGTTTGAACATGTGGGAATGAGACCCAAGGGAGCAGTTGCATCCCAGAAGGAAATTCTCTACAGACACCTGATAATGCCTCTGAATCAAGACCGTGAAGCAGCTAGGAGGAAACTTGGATCTGACATTTGCTGGGAGGCCAAGCTTCCCCAGAGGAAGAGGAATTGAGGAAAAAGCACTCTGTTGCCTAAAACCTAGTCTGGAAGTGTCACTAGCAGGCCCAGGAGCCACCCACAGTAAGCCCTGTTTTAAAGTGATGCTAGGCACTCACTGAAAGCTCAACATGGCCACTCACCATAGCCTTGGCTCAGGATCGACCCGAAAACGTCTATATCTACATATATATGTATATACAGACACGCATATATAGAGACAAACCTGGTTAAAAAAACCGCTGGGAAAGTGTGTCATGTCTCTTCACCTCTAAGTGGCGCTCCTCCCCAAGCATTTCCGAGTAAGAGACAGGAATGGAAACGCCTTTTTCTCACAAGGAGCTGGCAGTAAGGTCAAGTTTGTGCAGGTTGTGTGTGCTGGTCAGACACTAACAGTAATCTTATTCACTTTTAAACGTAATACATTAAAAAAGGTAATACAACTGTATTGCTTCATAGCTCCAAGCCACTTCTTTGGAAGCAGTTCTATCCTGTTCAGCTGTAGAGATATACATCTCTTACCCTTTAAGGATCAAGTGCAACTCCTGTCGTGTGTAGGGTCCCTCCCAGAATCACACCATGTGCCTGAGAGCATCATCCAAATGCTTCTTGAACCCAGGCAGGTTTGGTGCTGTGACCACTTCCCTGGGGAGCTTGTGTCAGTGCTGCCCTCTGGGTGAAAAACCTTCTCCTGATACCTAAGGTAAGCCTCCCCTGATTCACCAGCTTCCTACCATTTCCCCCAACCTGTGTTTGAAACCAGAACCAGTCCCATCTCTTCCCCTCATGAGGAAGTCATAGGCTGCAATGAGGTCTCCCCTCAGCCTCCTTTTCTCCAAACAAACAAGCCAAGTGACCTCAGCCGCTCCTCCAGACCCTTCACCATCCCCATTGCTCTCCTCTGGACATTCTCCAACACTTGGGTGTCTTTTCTATACTGCAGTGCCCAGAACTGCACACAGCACCCAAGGTGAGGTCTAGCTGGCAACACCATGCTTGATGCACCCCAGGACACAGTTGTCCCTAGGGGCTGCAAGGGCACGCTGCTGGCTCATGTTCAGTTTGCCATCAACCTGGACCCCCAGGTCCCCTTGCCCTGCTGCTCTCCAGCGACTCGTTCCTCAGTCTCTAGGTTGGTCCCTTGCTGACGCTTGGCAGCTGATTCAAAATAACACATGAATTATATCCCACACACTGGATAAAATATTAAGTTGCTTCTTTATCCCCACTTGGTGGTTACTATCCACCCTATTTCTCCAGTATTGAAACGCAGAAGAGATGTTGTTTTTCAGGGACATATGTAGTGGAAAACACAGGCATGGAAAATCAAGATACATCTGAGACAAGAAAGGCAGGGGCTAAAATAAAAAATAAATTAAACTTAATTTTAATTGTTGTCCCCCACTCCCCAAGGTGCTGCTGGGTATCTGCAGCAACTGGTATTGAACCCAGGTCAAAGCATCAAGACAGGCAGACATGGTTTGCTATCCTCCCTCTACTGTTGTCATCCTGCTAGCAGGAATTTTTACCCTGGAGCTCATTACTATCTAAAACGTATCTAGGTCTTTCAATCTGTTTTTCTTTGTCTTGATCATAATGTAAAGACAAAAAGTGTGACTGTGCCTCCTCTGTTATGTTACAAGAAACAGCTAGGGGCAAGCGAGTGGCACATGCAGGGCTCTTCATTCTACAGACTGGTTTGCTAAGGGCTGTGGTTTCTGAAAGATCTGCAAGGAGCCACAGAAAGATAGGAAGGGGGAAAAGCAATACCCAGCTATAAAGGTGATGGGAAAAGGGAATGAGAAGGAGATGACTGTGTTAATTGTGACAGTCCATGATATGCAGTACTTGGATTGCTTGCATTTTGTCAGATCAAAGTTGTGGAGGGGTAGAGAGGGTAATAAAGAAAATTATGAGTTTCAAATGATGGCTTTTTTGGTTTTTTCATACATCTGGAAATCAGACATACAACTTTGCTCTGACAACATTTATTGCTGATCCCCTCAGCTTACGCCAAACTCTACAGATGCAGTTTTGACACCGTGTACACTGCCAGAAGCACATCTTTAAAAGCTCAGTTTCTTTCAATGCATAGGGGAGCTTTGCTTCCACTGCTCCTTCGTTATGGGCTTACTGGGTGCCACACTCCTGTTCCTACTTTTACTGGTCAGTAGCATGTCAAAGATTCGAGTGTATTTATGAGCTCGCCTGGCACTTCAGTGACTCAGGGAACACTATCCATTCTTGGAGCTTTTGCATCATGATTTATTAAAGGGATTGAAGAATCCGTCAGAGACACTGATTCTAAGAAATGGTTGGGGTGGTGGGGGCCCCAGCTGCTGGCCCAGCGCTGGTTTTGCCAGCTCCCGTGGCACCCTCCTACTGCCGCCGGCGGGATGGCCTCTTGCTAGGAGGTGAAGTCACCTCAGGGTGACTGCCAGCCCTCCTCTTTGGGGGTCGCCGGGGCCCCCCACGGGAGGCCTCTGTGGCCTGGCAGGGAGCGGAGGGCCCAGGCACGGCCTCCTCTGGGTCCTCCTCTGTCTCTCCTGGGTGGTCGTGGGTGGGAACAGGAAGAGAGGAGGGGCTGCTGGGACCCCCATGAGAGGCAGCCGATGAGGTGCTGGGGAGCTCTTCTGCCTCATCTCTGCCAGGGCTGCTGGAGGGGGCTGCTCCGGGGGCAGGAGACCCTCCTCGTGAGGCAGCGGGGCTGGGGACAGCTGTGGGGCTGCTCTCCCGGCCCCTGGCAACAGGAGCGTCCCCCATGCCCAGCCGACGCTGGGCCTCCCTGCTGCACCGCTCCACGATGGTGGCGATCAGGCGGTGCACAAAGGTCTGCGTGTGCCCGCCCAGAGTGTCCTGCAGCAGCTGGGCCAGGGCTTCCTCATCCAGGCCAGAGAGGAGCAGCCTGGACAGCACTCGCTGCTGAGCTGCTGCTGCTGCTTCCTGGGCACCCTCAAAGATCAGCCCCAGCTCCTGCTGCAGCCAGGAGAGAATGGGCTGGAGCAGAGCTGGGTCATCTCGCAAGAGGAATGCCCATAGCTGGGGATAGATGCCGCCTACAGGAGCCCTGGGCACTGGCCTTGCAGCTGATGGCAGGGATGCTGCTGCAGGACGATGGGGATTTTGGGCAGGCAGCTGTGCAGGAGCTTCTTCTGCCAGGCGGATGACAGCCGACGGTACTGCAGGTGGTGTGATGACCTCCTCCTCAAAGCTGTCATCCGCTCGCACCGCGTGCAAGACGGAGGTCACCGTCCTCCTGCAGAGGGGGCACTGGCTGTTGCTCTCAGCCCACCGCATGATGCACGGGTAGCAGAACTGGTGGAGGCACGGCATCACGTAGCTGGCCTCCTCCCAGCTGTCCAGGCAGATGGGACAGCGGTCGTCCAGCTCTGTGGCCATGCTGTCCACGTGCTGCGGTGGGCTCGGGGAGCTGGAGATGTTCAGCTGCTCCCTGTCTCCGGCGCTGCCGCCGCCGGTGTTGTGCTGGAAGAGGAAGAGAGGCCACGGCCACGGTCATGGGCTGGCCCCTGAGAGGGGTGGAAGAAATGCCCGCCTTCCTCCAGAAGGACACCTTCCCCAGAGCCCCAGGGGGAGGTGTCCCCTCCCGGCTCACCTCTGCTGCTGCGAGCACCTCCTGGGTGTCCCGGCTGCCTGAAGCTGGCAGGGCCGGGGAAAATCCCGTCAGGGCTCTGGGGTCGGGCACTGAGTACTCCAAGGAGCAACTCGCCGAGCACGACACCAGCACCAACAAGAGCCTCGCACAACGCTCCAACCTCGCGAGCTGCTCGGCTGGACTGCGGGCACGAGACGGCTGGGTGAGACTCGGTGCTCGGATATAAGGAGCGAGGGACGCCGGGTCACAATGCGTCCCTCGGGGACGACAGAGTCCATCGCTAGGTTACGGCAGAACCCGCTGCTCAGGGACCTGATGACATCAGAGCCCATCGCTCAGGGTGACGTCAGAAATCTGTGCTTGGGGATGTCAACCATCCATCCCTCGGTGACGTCACGACAAGCCATCCTCTCCCGTGGTGCTCTCCCCAGCACTGCTCTGGTTCCAGCACACGCGTCCTGGGTTACTGCAGCACCACTGCCCTCTCCACCCCCCACCTCTTGTCTGTTCACGGCCTCTGTGTCTCACTCAGGGCACCAAGGCCTCGACCGTGTCTTCCCAGGGCCCCGTCATGTCGCTCCGACGATGGGGCAGACGTCGCCAGGCACATTTGGCAAGAGGGCTCATTGGGTAACAGCTTGTGCCTCCCCAGGAAAGCAAAGTCACCCTTCAGCTTCCTTTCCAAATTGCATCGCCCTGAACTGCATGTAAAACTTCACATGTCACTCCTGTGACACCCTTCTGCACCTTCTGGAAACTGCCGGTTCTTTCTAAGGAATCTTAAGCCTCCCAGCTGTGATCTGGCACAAATAACACTGCTTAACCAGCTTTGTAAAACTATGCTATATGAGGAATTTTTTGTGAATATTTTTGAACAGAAATTAATTAAAATGGGAAAAAGCAGAACATATTCTTTCCTGGAGATGTCCTTATATCGAATTTCAAATCTTACACAGATTCACCATGGTCCAGAAAATCTCAAAAGAAAACTAAAGGAAGGTGCCTGTGTCTTGTCCTTCCAAGTCAAGGTAGAATGGTTAGGTTTTAACAGTTCAACACACAATACATGCAGCCTTTTAGCAGAGAACTTTTTAGCTCTTGTTTAGTTTGCCGCCAACCTGTGTAATTATATTTCAATGAATCCTATTCAAAAGCCTGTAAACTATCCATAATCTGCAAGACAGAGTTTGCAAGGGAGCATGCAGAAGTAACAAAGATGTTTATTGCTGTGGATGTCTCAGGACATATTGCAGGAAACAAGGATGCTCTGCTCTTTTCACTGATTCATTGGTCTTTGGCTTTCCACTGAGCACAAAGAAAAAAAGACAAAACTTCAGAAAGCAGAGTTCTGAGACATCTGTAAATGTCTCGAGTCAATCAAAGGAATAGTTTTTACTTGGCTTATTGTAGTGTATTCCAGAGAATGACAGACCTTCAAGGAGTTGGAGCTCAGCCTCACCTGGGAGCGATAGTACTCTTACTTGCTGGAGGAAAGGAAAAATATGAAGAGCCGGGGGGTTAAGAGCATTTTAAATATTTAAAAGATGCCCGAGGTTATTCAAGAGACCTGAGAGAAGCTGACCGCATTCGGTTGTTAAACTGAAAAGGCACATAGGAATGGGTTAGGTTTAATGTCTCTGGAGGTTTGAGTTTGAACATGTGGGAATGAGACCCAAGGGAGCAGTTGCATCCCAGAAGGAAATTCTCTACAGACACCTGATAATGCCTCTGAATCAAGACCGTGAAGCAGCTAGGAGGAAACTTGGATCTGACATTTGCTGGGAGGCCAAGCTTCCCCAGAGGAAGAGGAATTGAGGAAAAAGCACTCTGTTGCCTAAAACCTAGTCTGGAAGTGTCACTAGCAGGCCCAGGAGCCACCCACAGTAAGCCCTGTTTTAAAGTGATGCTAGGCACTCACTGAAAGCTCAACATGGCCACTCACCATAGCCTTGGCTCAGGATCGACCCGAAAACGTCTATATCTACATATATATGTATATACAGACACGCATATATAGAGACAAACCTGGTTAAAAAAACCGCTGGGAAAGTGTGTCATGTCTCTTCACCTCTAAGTGGCGCTCCTCCCCAAGCATTTCCGAGTAAGAGACAGGAATGGAAACGCCTTTTTCTCACAAGGAGCTGGCAGTAAGGTCAAGTTTGTGCAGGTTGTGTGTGCTGGTCAGACACTAACAGTAATCTTATTCACTTTTAAACGTAATACATTAAAAAAGGTAATACAACTGTATTGCTTCATAGCTCCAAGCCACTTCTTTGGAAGCAGTTCTATCCTGTTCAGCTGTAGAGATATACATCTCTTACCCTTTAAGGATCAAGTGCAACTCCTGTCGTGTGTAGGGTCCCTCCCAGAATCACACCATGTGCCTGAGAGCATCATCCAAATGCTTCTTGAACCCAGGCAGGTTTGGTGCTGTGACCACTTCCCTGGGGAGCTTGTGTCAGTGCTGCCCTCTGGGTGAAAAACCTTCTCCTGATACCTAAGGTAAGCCTCCCCTGATTCACCAGCTTCCTACCATTTCCCCCAACCTGTGTTTGAAACCAGAACCAGTCCCATCTCTTCCCCTCATGAGGAAGTCATAGGCTGCAATGAGGTCTCCCCTCAGCCTCCTTTTCTCCAAACAAACAAGCCAAGTGACCTCAGCCGCTCCTCCAGACCCTTCACCATCCCCATTGCTCTCCTCTGGACATTCTCCAACACTTGGGTGTCTTTTCTATACTGCAGTGCCCAGAACTGCACACAGCACCCAAGGTGAGGTCTAGCTGGCAACACCATGCTTGATGCACCCCAGGACACAGTTGTCCCTAGGGGCTGCAAGGGCACGCTGCTGGCTCATGTTCAGTTTGCCATCAACCTGGACCCCCAGGTCCCCTTGCCCTGCTGCTCTCCAGCGACTCGTTCCTCAGTCTCTAGGTTGGTCCCTTGCTGACGCTTGGCAGCTGATTCAAAATAACACATGAATTATATCCCACACACTGGATAAAATATTAAGTTGCTTCTTTATCCCCACTTGGTGGTTACTATCCACCCTATTTCTCCAGTATTGAAACGCAGAAGAGATGTTGTTTTTCAGGGACATATGTAGTGGAAAACACAGGCATGGAAAATCAAGATACATCTGAGACAAGAAAGGCAGGGGCTAAAATAAAAAATAAATTAAACTTAATTTTAATTGTTGTCCCCCACTCCCCAAGGTGCTGCTGGGTATCTGCAGCAACTGGTATTGAACCCAGGTCAAAGCATCAAGACAGGCAGACATGGTTTGCTATCCTCCCTCTACTGTTGTCATCCTGCTAGCAGGAATTTTTACCCTGGAGCTCATTACTATCTAAAACGTATCTAGGTCTTTCAATCTGTTTTTCTTTGTCTTGATCATAATGTAAAGACAAAAAGTGTGACTGTGCCTCCTCTGTTATGTTACAAGAAACAGCTAGGGGCAAGCGAGTGGCACATGCAGGGCTCTTCATTCTACAGACTGGTTTGCTAAGGGCTGTGGTTTCTGAAAGATCTGCAAGGAGCCACAGAAAGATAGGAAGGGGGAAAAGCAATACCCAGCTATAAAGGTGATGGGAAAAGGGAATGAGAAGGAGATGACTGTGTTAATTGTGACAGTCCATGATATGCAGTACTTGGATTGCTTGCATTTTGTCAGATCAAAGTTGTGGAGGGGTAGAGAGGGTAATAAAGAAAATTATGAGTTTCAAATGATGGCTTTTTTGGTTTTTTCATACATCTGGAAATCAGACATACAACTTTGCTCTGACAACATTTATTGCTGATCCCCTCAGCTTACGCCAAACTCTACAGATGCAGTTTTGACACCGTGTACACTGCCAGAAGCACATCTTTAAAAGCTCAGTTTCTTTCAATGCATAGGGGAGCTTTGCTTCCACTGCTCCTTCGTTATGGGCTTACTGGGTGCCACACTCCTGTTCCTACTTTTACTGGTCAGTAGCATGTCAAAGATTCGAGTGTATTTATGAGCTCGCCTGGCACTTCAGTGACTCAGGGAACACTATCCATTCTTGGAGCTTTTGCATCATGATTTATTAAAGGGATTGAAGAATCCGTCAGAGACACTGATTCTAAGAAATGGTTGGGGTGGTGGGGGCCCCAGCTGCTGGCCCAGCGCTGGTTTTGCCAGCTCCCGTGGCACCCTCCTACTGCCGCCGGCGGGATGGCCTCTTGCTAGGAGGTGAAGTCACCTCAGGGTGACTGCCAGCCCTCCTCTTTGGGGGTCGCCGGGGCCCCCCACGGGAGGCCTCTGTGGCCTGGCAGGGAGCGGAGGGCCCAGGCACGGCCTCCTCTGGGTCCTCCTCTGTCTCTCCTGGGTGGTCGTGGGTGGGAACAGGAAGAGAGGAGGGGCTGCTGGGACCCCCATGAGAGGCAGCCGATGAGGTGCTGGGGAGCTCTTCTGCCTCATCTCTGCCAGGGCTGCTGGAGGGGGCTGCTCCGGGGGCAGGAGACCCTCCTCGTGAGGCAGCGGGGCTGGGGACAGCTGTGGGGCTGCTCTCCCGGCCCCTGGCAACAGGAGCGTCCCCCATGCCCAGCCGACGCTGGGCCTCCCTGCTGCACCGCTCCACGATGGTGGCGATCAGGCGGTGCACAAAGGTCTGCGTGTGCCCGCCCAGAGTGTCCTGCAGCAGCTGGGCCAGGGCTTCCTCATCCAGGCCAGAGAGGAGCAGCCTGGACAGCACTCGCTGCTGAGCTGCTGCTGCTGCTTCCTGGGCACCCTCAAAGATCAGCCCCAGCTCCTGCTGCAGCCAGGAGAGAATGGGCTGGAGCAGAGCTGGGTCATCTCGCAAGAGGAATGCCCACAGCACGGGATAGATGCCGCCTACAGGAGCCCTGGGCACTGGCCTTGCAGCTGATGGCAGGGATGCTGCTGCAGGACGATGGGGACTTTGGGCAGGCAGCTGTGCAGGAGCTTCTTCTGCCAGGCGGATGACAGCCGACGGTACTGCAGGTGGTGTGATGACCTCCTCCTCAAAGCTGTCATCCGCTCGCACCGCGTGCAAGACGGAGGTCACCGTCCTCCTGCAGAGGGGGCACTGGCTGTTGCTCTCAGCCCACCGCATGATGCACGGGTAGCAGAACTGGTGGAGGCACGGCATCACGTAGCTGGCCTCCTCCCAGCTGTCCAGGCAGATGGGACAGCGGTCGTCCAGCTCTGTGGCCATGCTGTCCACGTGCTGCGGTGGGCTCGGGGAGCTGGAGATGTTCAGCTGCTCCCTGTCTCCGGCGCTGCCGCCGCCGGTGTTGTGCTGGAAGAGGAAGAGAGGCCACGGCCACGGTCATGGGCTGGCCCCTGAGAGGGGTGGAAGAAATGCCCGCGTTCCTCCAGAAGGACACCTTCCCCAGAGCCCCAGGGGGAGGTGTCCCCTCCCGGCTCACCTCTGCTGCTGCGAGCACCTCCTGGGTGTCCCGGCTGCCTGAAGCTGGCAGGGCCGGGGAAAATCCCGTCAGGGCTCTGGGGTCGGGCACTGAGTACTCCAAGGAGCAACTCGCCGAGCACGACACCAGCACCAACAAGAGCCTCGCACAACGCTCCAACCTCGCGAGCTGCTCGGCTGGACTGCGGGCACGAGACGGCTGGGTGAGACTCGGTGCTCGGATATAAGGAGCGAGGGACGCCGGGTCACAATGCGTCCCTCGGGGACGACAGAGTCCATCGCTAGGTTACGGCAGAACCCGCTGCTCAGGGACCTGATGACATCAGAGCCCATCGCTCAGGGTGACGTCAGAAATCTGTGCTTGGGGATGTCAACCATCCATCCCTCGGTGACGTCACGACAAGCCATCCTCTCCCGTGGTGCTCTCCCCAGCACTGCTCTGGTTCCAGCACACGCGTCCTGGGTTACTGCAGCACCACTGCCCTCTCCACCCCCCACCTCTTGTCTGTTCACGGCCTCTGTGTCTCACTCAGGGCACCAAGGCCTCGACCGTGTCTTCCCAGGGCCCCGTCATGTCGCTCCGACGATGGGGCAGACGTCGCCAGGCACATTTGGCAAGAGGGCTCATTGGGTAACAGCTTGTGCCTCCCCGGGAGGCTGCAGGGCAAAGTCCCACCCCTCAGCCCTCAGGGGTCCCCTGCTTCTTCCCACGGGGGATCACAGGCAGCACTTGGCTCGCTCCACCCAGGTTTTCCCCTGCCTTTCTCCCCTAGACGGAGGGAACAAGGGTCATGAGGGCACTGCATCCCACCTGGAGACTTGGAGAGGAGGGGTGGAAATAAACCAGAGGGGCACCTCCCTCTCCACTTCCCCTCCTCAGGGAGCTGCAGAGATCAATACAGTCACACCCCTCAGGCTCCTTTCCTCCTGTGAATCCAAAGGTCCTCAGCCACTCCTTGTAGGACGTTCCTTCCATCAATTCCACCATCTTTATTCTCTCCTCCTCTGAACGCCTTCAAGGTTCGTAACATCCTTTTGAAATCGTGTGGCCCAGTACTGCATGCACAACGGCACACAATATTCCCGTGGCCTTTCTGGAGCTTTTGGGATCTGCCAGTTCAGTGTAGGGAGTCTTAAGCCCTCCAGCCATGAACTGGAACTAACATGCGTACCTCGAGGGGGTTTGATTTCTGTCGAGAATCGGCAGTAGTGTGAACTCTGTAATGTTAATTATCATAGGCTACTGCTTGTTACCACAGGTCTAGCTGTGTATTGCACTGAGCACCACCCCGATTATATCGCTCTGGAGCAAGTGCCGAGAGGGACAACTGAGACAGTCATAGGAGAGAGGGCAAAACGTTAGAAGCTTGGCCTATTTAGAGGGAGGTGGGAGACGCCTCTTGTGGGAGCCAGCTCAGAAGGGCACAGGAACACAAAAGGACTAGCAGGCCTTTGGAGGTCATCTTCTCCGCACGCAAGGAAAGTCCATGCTGATGCTCAAGACAAAGCCACAACAGATGTATCAGAACAGGGAGTTCATTGCAGAGCAATGCAAAAAAATGGGGGATACTGGTGGGTGGTGGGAATTAGGACAGCTTATGAAAGGGGAGAAGAAACACTGCTGAGGTGTGCAGAGGTGCAATCAGGAAAAACAGAGCTAAGACAGGACTACCAAGGGTTATGAAAAGCAGCAAGAAAGGTTTCTGTTGCTACCTAAGTAGTAAATAAGGCAAGGAAAGTACGTGTCTGCTTGCCAGCGAGCTGAGTGAGTCAGGAACAGCAAACGCAGGTGAAGCTGAGGTACTGGGTGCCTTCTTTATCTCAGTCTTCACTGACACTTTTGCTAGGCGTTTAAGCCCCAGGGCACAAGGGATCAAGGAGCACAGGACTCCCAGTATTAGAGAACGGTCAGCCAGGGGATCTCCTAAGAACTCTTGCCCCACACGTATCCATTGGCCCTGATGGGATTTGTGTGAGGGTGCTGAGTAAGCTGGCTGGCGACACTGTGAGGCTGTTCTTGCTCACCTTTCACGGTTTGTGGAGACTGGGGGCAGCACCAAAGATGAGGGAGTGCCAGATGTTACAGCCCAGCAAGAGGGTGATCTGAGGAACTCCAGGCCAGCCATTCTCACTTCTGCCCCTGGGGGAAGTATGGGCCAGGTCTTTCTGACCCCACGAGAAACCATCATGAGTGGCAATGCCAACGCCAACTACATTGTCAGACACATCAAGACAGTTTCTGTAGTTTCCACACTTTATTGTCTTATTTGATGACTCCAGCTAGACTAATAATGAAGGTCTCCTGCTCCTCTTGGGGGCTGGTGGGGGCCCCAGCTGCTGGCCCAGCGCTGGTTTTGCCAGCTCCCGTGGCACCCTCCTACTGCCGCCGGCGGGATGGCCTCTTGCTAGGAGGTGAAGTCACCTCAGGGTGACTGCCAGCCCTCCTCTTTGGGGGTCGCCGGGGCCCCCCACGGGAGGCCTCTGTGGCCTGGCAGGGAGCGGAGGGCCCAGGCACGGCCTCCTCTGGGTCCTCCTCTGTCTCTCCTGGGTGGTCGTGGGTGGGAACAGGAAGAGAGGAGGGGCTGCTGGGACCCCCATGAGAGGCAGCCGATGAGGTGCTGGGGAGCTCTTCTGCCTCATCTCTGCCAGGGCTGCTGGAGGGGGCTGCTCCGGGGGCAGGAGACCCTCCTCGTGAGGCAGCGGGGCTGGGGACAGCTGTGGGGCTGCTCTCCCGGCCCCTGGCAACAGGAGCGTCCCCCATGCCCAGCCGACGCTGGGCCTCCCTGCTGCACCGCTCCACGATGGTGGCGATCAGGCGGTGCACAAAGGTCTGCGTGTGCCCGCCCAGAGTGTCCTGCAGCAGCTGGGCCAGGGCTTCCTCATCCAGGCCAGAGAGGAGCAGCCTGGACAGCACTCGCTGCTGAGCTGCTGCTGCTGCTTCCTGGGCACCCTCAAAGATCAGCCCCAGCTCCTGCTGCAGCCAGGAGAGAATGGGCTGGAGCAGAGCTGGGTCATCTCGCAAGAGGAATGCCCACAGCACGGGATAGATGCCGCCTACAGGAGCCCTGGGCACTGGCCTTGCAGCTGATGGCAGGGATGCTGCTGCAGGACGATGGGGACTTTGGGCAGGCAGCTGTGCAGGAGCTTCTTCTGCCAGGCGGATGACAGCCGACGGTACTGCAGGTGGTGTGATGACCTCCTCCTCAAAGCTGTCATCCGCTCGCACCGCGTGCAAGACGGAGGTCACCGTCCTCCTGCAGAGGGGGCACTGGCTGTTGCTCTCAGCCCACCGCATGATGCACGGGTAGCAGAACTGGTGGAGGCACGGCATCACGTAGCTGGCCTCCTCCCAGCTGTCCAGGCAGATGGGACAGCGGTCGTCCAGCTCTGTGGCCATGCTGTCCACGTGCTGCGGTGGGCTCGGGGAGCTGGAGATGTTCAGCTGCTCCCTGTCTCCGGCGCTGCCGCCGCCGGTGTTGTGCTGGAAGAGGAAGAGAGGCCACGGCCACGGTCATGGGCTGGCCCCTGAGAGGGGTGGAAGAAATGCCCGCCTTCCTCCAGAAGGACACCTTCCCAGAGCCCCAGGGGGAGGTGTCCCCTCCCGGCTCACCTCTGCTGCTGCGAGCACCTCCTGGGTGTCCCGGCTGCCTGAAGCTGGCAGGGCCGGGGAAAATCCCGTCAGGGCTCTGGGGTCGGGCACTGAGTACTCCAAGGAGCAACTCGCCGAGCACGACACCAGCACCAACAAGAGCCTCGCACAACGCTCCAACCTCGCGAGCTGCTCGGCTGGACTGCGGGCACGAGACGGCTGGGTGAGACTCGGTGCTCGGATATAAGGAGCGAGGGACGCCGGGTCACAATGCGTCCCTCGGGGACGACAGAGTCCATCGCTAGGTTACGGCAGAACCCGCTGCTCAGGGACCTGATGACATCAGAGCCCATCGCTCAGGGTGACGTCAGAAATCTGTGCTTGGGGATGTCAACCATCCATCCCTCGGTGACGTCACAACAAGCCATCCTCTCCCGTGGTGCTCTCCCCAGCACTGCTCTGGTTCCAGCACACGCGTCCTGGGTTACTGCAGCACCACTGCCCTCTCCACCCCCCACCTCTTGTCTGTTCACGGCCTCTGTGTCTCAC
This sequence comes from Phaethornis superciliosus, assembly GCA_023637945.1. Lineage (NCBI taxonomy): Eukaryota > Metazoa > Chordata > Aves > Apodiformes > Trochilidae > Phaethornis > Phaethornis superciliosus. The sequence continues at coordinate 50,434,957 of JAJQWJ010000004.1, forward strand.
TCAGGGCACCAAGGCCTCGACCGTGTCTTCCCAGGGCCCCGTCATGTCGCTCCGACGATGGGGCAGACGTCGCCAGGCACATTTGGCAAGAGGGCTCATTGGGTAACAGCTTGTGCCTCCCCGGGAGGCTGCAGGGCAAAGTCCCACCCCTCAGCCCTCAGGGGTCCCCTGCTTCTTCCCACGGGGGATCACAGGCAGCACTTGGCTCGCTCCACCCAGGTTTTCCCCTGCCTTTCTCCCCTAGACGGAGGGAACAAGGGTCATGAGGGCACTGCATCCCACCTGGAGACTTGGAGAGGAGGGGTGGAAATAAACCAGAGGGGCACCTCCCTCTCCACTTCCCCTCCTCAGGGAGCTGCAGAGATCAATACAGTCACACCCCTCAGGCTCCTTTCCTCCTGTGAATCCAAAGGTCCTCAGCCACTCCTTGTAGGATGTTCCTTCCATCAATTCCACCATCTTTATTCTCTCCTCCTCTGAACGCCTTCAAGGTTCGTAACATCCTTTTGAAATCGTGTGGCCCAGTACTGCATGCACAACGGCACACAATATTCCCGTGGCCTTTCTGGAGCTTTTGGGATCTGCCAGTTCAGTGTAGGGAGTCTTAAGCCCTCCAGCCATGAACTGGAACTAACATGCGTACCTCGAGGGGGTTTGATTTCTGTCGAGAATCGGCAGTAGTGTGAACTCTGTAATGTTAATTATCATAGGCTACTGCTTGTTACCACAGGTCTAGCTGTGTATTGCACTGAGCACCACCCCGATTATATCGCTCTGGAGCAAGTGCCGAGAGGGACAACTGAGACAGTCATAGGAGAGAGGGCAAAACGTTAGAAGCTTGGCCTATTTAGAGGGAGGTGGGAGACGCCTCTTGTGGGAGCCAGCTCAGAAGGGCACAGGAACACAAAAGGACTAGCAGGCCTTTGGAGGTCATCTTCTCCGCACGCAAGGAAAGTCCATGCTGATGCTCAAGACAAAGCCACAACAGATGTATCAGAACAGGGAGTTCATTGCAGAGCAATGCAAAAAAATGGGGGATACTGGTGGGTGGTGGGAATTAGGACAGCTTATGAAAGGGGAGAAGAAACACTGCTGAGGTGTGCAGAGGTGCAATCAGGAAAAACAGAGCTAAGACAGGACTACCAAGGGTTATGAAAAGCAGCAAGAAAGGTTTCTGTTGCTACCTAAGTAGTAAATAAGGCAAGGAAAGTACGTGTCTGCTTGCCAGCGAGCTGAGTGAGTCAGGAACAGCAAACGCAGGTGAAGCTGAGGTACTGGGTGCCTTCTTTATCTCAGTCTTCACTGACACTTTTGCTAGGCGTTTAAGCCCCAGGGCACAAGGGATCAAGGAGCACAGGACTCCCAGTATTAGAGAACGGTCAGCCAGGGGATCTCCTAAGAACTCTTGCCCCACACGTATCCATTGGCCCTGATGGGATTTGTGTGAGGGTGCTGAGTAAGCTGGCTGGCGACACTGTGAGGCTGTTCTTGCTCACCTTTCACGGTTTGTGGAGA